>CM048751.1:170010740-171270740 GCA_026315105.1 Locusta migratoria
GCGCAGGTTCGATACCCGCAAGGTCCTAGGATTTTTATCTGTCACTTTCCACTTCTTTCACCTCTGGCAGTATTGCACATGTGAAAAATACCGAGTAGCACCGTGGTTCGGAACCCACGTTAAACTGTAGGTCCCCCAATAACTGGCTGGTTTTGTTTCAAATGTTTGTAAATCTATCGGACCAAACTGCGTGGTCATCAGTCCGTAGCTTACAAACTACTTAAACCTAGGTAAACTAACCTACGGACAGACACACACACCCATGCTCCAGGGAGGACTCGAACCTCCACGGCGAGCAACCGCGGGCTCCGCAGCGAGACGCTTTAGACCGCTCGGCTATTCCACCGCGGCTACTGGCTGGGTAAGTCGGTTCGAAGGTCGTAGGAAGGCAACGCCATACCACCTCCATACAGGACCATGCCTTCTGAAGCACTGTGGTGTTCATACCAATCTTCAGATTGTTGACTGCTTTACCTTTTTATGGTGGAACTTTATACTGGTAGCTGAGTTTAAATTCACTGATATTGCAATTACTGGAGTAATATCAAACTCATCTTCATACTCCTGCGAGCTGCACTCCCCCCTTTTTTCTTCCATTTCTCTGACATATGCGTATGTGTGTGTGTGTGTGTGTGTGTGTGTGTGTGTGTGTGTGTGTGTGTGTGTGTAGCAAGAAACAACCTTGCAGAATGAGAATCGACCTAACAGCTCCGAGAGCCAATGAACGCCTCGCCACGCGGTTACGTAAGGAGATGTACAGATGTGGGTCACAGCCGAGACTGAAAGCAGATGCTCTGGCCGTGAGGTGAATCGTAGCGGGCGTTACTGCAGGCGTGGGTTAACGGCGCCGAGTGGCGCAGTGGAGAGGTGAGAGGTGCCAGAATATTGCGACACGGAATGCAGAGCAGACGGCGCAAACACTGCGAGAGGTGCTGGAGAGAGCCCAGAGGCTCACAGGCGGACCTCCCCGTGGGGTAAACTTCGATTTTTATCGACTTTGAATCTCGATGAAGTTCCGGGACAGCAGTCAGACAACATTGACTTAGCCATCTGAAGAGAGCTGAACGACTGGCAATCGAAATGTCATGCTGGGAGGTCGACGTTATCCGGCCTCAGTGCCGAAACTTCAAAGACAGAAAATTAGCAGGTGGCGAGCTGGGCTATTCCTATAATTTCTATATATATTTTAATACTGTTTGTGTTTAGAATTGTAAAAGCCCGAAGAGGCAAGTCGTAACTATACTAATGAACAACGTTGTTGTTGTTGTGGTCTTCAGTCCGGAGACTGGTTTGATGCAGCTCTCCACAATACCCTATCCTGAGCAAGTCTTTTCAACTCAACATAAGAACACATCTGTTTTAATCTGCTTGCTGTATCCATCTCTTGGACTTCCTCTTCCCCACACACTTCCCCCCAACGCTAAATTCACAATTCCTTGATGTCTAAGAATGTGTCCTACCAATCGATCCCTTCTTTGTAAGAGCGGTAGCGTCGCTGACTATCACGCAGGAGGCCCGGGTTCGATTCCCGGCAGGGGAGTGGGTGTAGTGTGTTGTCCTAATCATCATCATCTCATCATCATTGGCACGTAAGTTGCCCACGCGGCGTAAAAAAAAAAAAAAAAAGTCTTACGCTAAGGCGGCCGAACAAACTTGCAAGGGTTCTTTCGGCCAAGAAAGCCATACGCCCATTTCCATTTTATCCTTCTTTTAGTCAAGGTATGCCAAAAATTCCTTTTCTCCCCAATTCTGTTCAGTACCTCCTCATTAGTTACGCGATCCACCCACCTAATCTTCAGCATTCTTCTGTAGCACCACATTTCAAAAGCCTCTGTTCTCTTCCTGTCCACACTTTTTATCGTCAATGTTTCACTCCCATACAAGGCAACACTCCACACAAATAATGATAATAATGAATAATAAAGACCTACATTTCCAGGTAGTTATATCAGTATTTGTAATTTTTAACATCCTTTCTCAGTATTAATAATGATATGATCGTGTGGCTTTTCGCGGCCAGGATATCGCCATAGGGGTTCGGCCGCTTACTGCAAGTCTTTCTAGTGTCGTCACATCGGCGACTTGCGTGTCGATGATGATGAGGACAAACACACAACACCCAGTCCCCTGCTGGGAATCGAACCCGGGCCTCTTTCACCGGCAGTCAGCGACGCTGCCACTGAGCTACAGAGGCGGACCTCAGTTCTAATACAAGTAGCGGATATGAAACGCCAGTTTTGTTTCGACTTCATGGCTATCGTACCTTCTCCGTACACTTTAGGTTTTTTCAGGCAGCTGTCAGCGGGTTCACGCGTGCAGAGCTGAAATTGCGTAAAAGTTGGGCCTTCTCCTGCTTCCGTCTACTTGAGATGCGGCTGTTTGCTGTATAAGCAACGACAGCAAGCAACCAGACTAGCAGACTCTACTCCGGTTTGTACTTTTTTTTCTGGCGATTTCAAGCTGCCGGAATCGCGAATACGCAGAGCTGTCTGAGTGGGGTTAGACTAACATGATTCGTGTTTTTATTTGTAGTGGCTGCTTAAAAGTCTTGAAAGCTGTTGCAGTTACAGCGTTCGACTATTTCATGTTTATGTTTCATCGTTAATTGTAAGGTAAGTATTTCATTTAATTCTATTAAAGACCTTTACATATCGTCAGCTGATTCATAAGTAAAAATTCAAATAGAAATGGCGTGATAAACGTATTAGCAGATCAAGCACCAAATACCAGATACTAAAATCAACGCCGCGGTGGAGTAGCCGAGCGCACTAAGGCGCTACGCTACGATGCGCGAGGCCGTTCCCCGTCCGGGGCTCGAAACTTGACTCCTTACAGTATCTTGAACAATGACTTTGAATGTGCCTATTGAATCAAGAACCTAGTACCTTCTATTGTTCGTAAATGTCACTCAAACCAAACAAAGACTTAAAAAGGCATGCATAGGAAGTTTGTAGTTTCTATTGTGGGCGTAAGAGGCATCAGCAGTTGTGTTTCGACTTAAACGGCACACAATAGGCTACATGAGATGCAACTTTAGACGCAACGCTTATGGCAAGATCCACGTTTGACACCTACACACCGTACAGCACAAGTAGACAGGTCCAACAGTATGCTGAATGGAGTCATCACAATTGGCATGAGACTTGTATCTGTATTCAAAAAGACAATCACTGATTTTAGGTGTGGCCTGCTCAGCCTGAACGTCTTAGACACGTCGCCAAACTAGTGCAGCGAGGTGGATCCTTTATGTTTTGGGCAGGCATTATGTTGGGTCAAAATACTCCACTGGTGGTCGTAGAAGGCTTTCAAACAGATATATAGTACAGGGATTATGTACTTTGACGTATAGTGCAACCATATCTGCAGGAGTTCGGCGAGGACTCGTAGTAATGGACGACGGTTCTCGTGCTCAGCGTGTGCATGTTGTGAATGCCTTCGTTCATCACAACGACTTTGCAAGAATAAAAGGGCCACCATGTTCTTTTGATGAACGATATCCAACATCCCTTGAATGCATTGGAAAGAGTTGTACAACTTGTACAAAAGCAAGACAATAGTTTAAGAGAAGAAGGGAATGAAAGGAAAACATTAATTGGGGAGTAATGGTTGTACTCTTTCCCCAATGTTATTCAATCTGTTCAGCGAGGAAGATATGAAGAAATGCAAGGAGAAATTTGAAGGAGGAATTAGTCAGGGCAAAGAAATAAAAGCATCGCAGTTTCCTGATGGTATTGTCAGATACAGTAGAGGACCTGGAAGAGCAATTAAACGGAATGGCCAGCGTCTTGATAGGAGAGTATATGAACATTAGCAAGAGAAAAAACAAGGAAATGGAGTGTAGTCTAAGAAAAACAGACGATGCTGAAGGTATTTGAGGTAATGTGACAATAAAAGTAGTAGATGAATTTTGTTATTTGGCTAGCAAAATATCTCCTGATAGGTGATGCGAATAAGATGCAGAATAACTATGTCAAGAAAAGCATTTCTGAAGATGCTAAATTTATTGACAACTAAAATCATTTTCAATGTTAGGAAGTCCATTCTGAAAGCATGGAAGTGTAGGAATGTACGAGAGTGAAAAGTAGATGACATGGACTTCAGGCAGATAATAGAAGCATTTGAAATTTGGAGGCAGAAGATTAGACGGGTAGATCGCATGACTAATGAAGAAGTGCTGAAAACTAAATTGGGGAAAAAAGTTCTGGCTTATATTGAATAAAAGATGGTATCTTTTGGTAAGACATATTCTGAGAGATCAAGGAATCGTCAGTTTAGCATTGGAAGGAAGTGTGTGTGGAGTATAAATCGCAGAAGGAAACCGAGATACGAATCCAGTAAGCAGATTCCAAGGAATGTAGATTGTCGTTCTTATTCAGGCATATAGAAGCTTGAACAGGGTGGGATAGTGTTGGGTGCTGTATCAAGTAAGTCTTTGGACTGAAGATAACAACAACAACTAACAACAACGTAATGTATCCCTTCCTGGTAAAATAATCATGGAAAGTGTGTACTAAAAGATATTTTCTGAGTTGAGGCAGTACTTAGCCATATCTTTAAATATATGGTAAATCAACGACGTGGTAGGAATAAAACAGAAATAACTGAGTGTATGTCACGTCGTGAGTCGAAGTCGACTATTTTTGCTTGGAGATGAAACGTGAAGCCGCGGTGGAGTGACCGAGCATTCTAAGGCACCTTGGTGCGGAGAGTGCGGTTGTTTGGCATAGGAAGTTCGAGTCCATCCTCGGGCATGGATGTACGTGTTGTCCTTAGGCCAGTGTAAGTGTTTTGTAAGCATAGGGCTCGATGAACAGAGAAATCGATACGTGGACTCCCGGAATATTGCCAAAGAAGAAGCATTTTGTAAAGCCAGATAAAGGGAAAGTACAAATATTGGATATAATAAAATGGAACGTTAAGGAAGGAGCTAAACATAATAAGGAATACATCAAAATGTGTTTGTACAACTAATCAGGGAAAGAGGAGATGGTAAATACTAAAAAAGAAATATGGCCTAGAGGATTGGGACAGTGTTTGCAGCAGGATTTGAAGAGTGTCAGAGAGAGAAATGGACGAAAACCACAGACGTGAATAATATTTAGGAATTTGATATTAAAGGACTTTCACATTTATCTCGATCCCTTTACCATCTTTACTTGGAGTCATTATGTTACTGAGTACTCACGTTTAGTCACACAGGTACAAATTTGGCATTCGCAGCCACATTAGCCTTATAATCATATTTGGGTGTCAAAATTAAAGAATAAGTACCTCCAGCGCCAAGGACTGAGACCGTTGAAGTCGTTCTCCTGCTGGACGATCGTAGCGTCCTTGTCACTGATTTGCGGTGGCGCTCCCAAGACGCTACACCACATCGCAGCTATCAGCATCAGCTGTAAGCAGAGAAAAGCACTAGCAATTAGCAGCGTCAGGCAAGCATAGGATTACGAGGAAAATTTCATTTGTGTTAATCACATGATTTAAATACCACATGTCACAGTTACAGCACTACGATGACAATATAATAATAATAATCGTAATAACATCATTAATAATAATCAGCAATTCGAGACAAGAACGGCAATTTTTTCAGAAGAAATGTACTCCATTCTAAACTTATGTTCGTTACTAGGAGCTGATACCAGAAATGATTTCACCATATGAATGAAGATCAATGCAATCTGGTAAAGCAAACAATAGCAATACAAATATTATTATAGATTCCCTGTCTGTAGGTGCAAAATATATCAAGTATCTAATATGAATGACTGTGGGATACTATTTATTTTTTATTTATCGTATCAGAAGCAAACAAAAACAATATAACAAACATTACTACACTACATTACTACCAGTCACAGAATAAATATACATATTGACTTAGTTCGTATATACAAACATTGGTTAATTTTTAACTATACAGTGGATGCCCAAAAATTAGCAACTTCGTGCATTTTGTGTCTTCCATAGTACACATGGTAGGACGTAATGTGCACTGTATCAGATGTGTCGATGGCTGCACGGCAGCTCCACAATCACACTTGACAGAATCCAACGGGAAGCCCCATGTCTGCAGATTGTTCTTCGATCGTGTGACACAGGGACGCAGGCGGTTCAGTAATTTCAATGTGGACCATGTCTCTGTGTGAACTGGTGAAAGAGCCTATTGTGGAGTCAGCCACTCCTCCAGATGACGGCATCTGGACTGCCATCTCTTCTCCTGATGTCGGTTTGGTGTGTCAGTGAGTGCGTCTGCTCTATGAATGAAGCTCTTTCAAGCAGAGGTCTTTGCTGTGCCGGTTGATGGCCAAGTCGGTGGGCTTTGGATTTAATGCCTTTTTCATTTCATTTTGTGCTGCTGTGAGATACTGAATCACTTTTTGCCCTCAGGAAGATGTAGATGTTTTCATGTTCTCGAATGGGTCTGGGTCAATGATGCGCTTACATCCAGTACTCTTTATTCTCAGGTACTGAAAATGCGAACAAATAGTCTAAAGCCGCAGAGGAGGAGCATCTACTAGAACCTGTGTAAGGTAGGTACTGACATGGCCTGAAAATGATTGTGGTTTTGATGAGTTCATTGGACTCACTGCTCATTTTCCGCACTGTTGGGGGAGGAGAAGTAATTTGATTCAGAGGGACATTACATGTGTGATACACAGGGTTTTATACAAAACCCCATTGTGTAGAACTAAATAATGTCCATCCCCACAGGGTAACGTCTCAGGAAGAAAAATGAGGCGTCAGGCGGAAATCGAAAAGCGGATAGTAAGCGGTCGGGAACCGTGCTTCTAAATCCAACTTAACTTCTCTTACTTAAAATCAAATTAATATCTCTCAGAAATATTTTCTCTCCCCCACTAAGCAAAGACCTTGTCGAAATAGAATAAAGATTTATTATAGATGCCACCCAATAGAGGCCACCCAATGTGTCGAGAGGCAAGTTATATTTCCGTTTCCCGACGAGGGGTAAAAAGCATTTTTAAATAGTTGGAGCAATAGTATAGAGGACAGACTGAGGTAATACTTTACGACGCGATTCCACCCGTCTGCTTTGACTCATTACGTCATCATCTCGAAAAACATATATCCGGGATATATTAATATTTATGTATTGTAAGTAACAAATAATGTGTGGTTATCTTCATAAATTACAGGTTACGACAACAGAATGTACCATCGATCACAGGTCTTAGCCCAAAAAGTCCCGCTTTCGGCGCTCACTTGCGAAAAAATATCCTCTCTCGTAACCTAGTCCTCACTATGAGAGAGAGAAGCTAGAGACCACTTTTTAAACACGAAATTTTAATCTATAATCTATGTTCTGCTTCAGCCAGCACATAATTACTTATGCCATCCACAAACACGCACGTACCTCAAAACTACCGCGAAGCAATGATGTCACACACGAAACACGCCTATTCCATGGATCAAAGCACTCGTCCTATAAATGACCCCAGACTCATTTAGCCTTGCAGCATTATCCAACATCATTTAACACTTTATACAGGTCAAGAAAATGCATTCCAATATTAATGATGAATTTTTATTGACACATCTGTATACTGGATATGCCAATTGATAAACGTAAACTGTCAGCTACTACGAGATGTTGAGATGTTGAAAATCAAATTTTTTAACATGATAGATATATTAAAGTGGAATGTTAAGTATTTCATAACGGCCGTCAAGATATCTTAGTCAGAAGCGGGGAGACCTCGAGAATTCAATGAAATATTGTTGTTCTCGCAATTTAAAATAATATTCGGAGATCTTCTTTGAATTTCACACGCCGCTCTCTTTGATCCAAAGTAAGTGTATGCAGTGTGTATTGACCTCTGCAAGCTCATTATGTATGTTGCAATACTTCGCGTAATTTGATACTGCACAGATGGATCGGTGCTCCCAATATCGTCTAGGGGTGAAGTTAGGGTACAGTTAATGGTAGATATTCGGTACACAGTTTCGATGAACATAAACTTATAGAAGACAGTGCTTCATAGCGCCTCTTGTCACTATTAATAATACGAATGGAATCCTGTTTGTCATTTTCTGTTTGTTCTGTAGGGGAACTACATCGGTAGTGTGTCCATAAATTGAAAATTTGTCTGACGAGAGGCGAGAAGGGGTAGCCCGCGCAATGCAGGTGAGTCCTGTGTCCCCAGTGTCCTAGTGATCTACTGCCACTGCCTAGTTAAGCAGGAAGATTCGGGTTCAACTACCGGCTGGGGCTAAAATATTTGATTTCTTTCACTGAATTCTTTCAGTGCCCATTCATAGTTAATGTCGTGAATACTTTCTAGTTATGTAAACGAAATTACTGTTAAGTCAACACAGGTTGTTCCCTGTTGAAGTAAAATGATTGACACAACCTCGAAAACTTCATATGCCACGCTGTTTGCACTGTCACACATAGGAAGCTTGAAACTAGTGCTGGATGTGGAAAACTCAGACACTGAAACATGGCCTCCATAGCAGCTTGGAAATACGAGTAGTCATAGGGGCGATATTTGGGACAGTAAGACATTCGACATGCCATTTCTAATGTCATGCAATTTACGTGGTGTTGAAATAGTCAATGCTGTAGAGAATATAGCATATAATTTTGGGGGAGGGGGAGAGACAAGAGTCATGTAATTTTTGATGTTTTCCTGTTCATATTCAGAGGATAAAGCCCCTTTTACTTACCGAGATCAACCTTTTTTGCTGTTTAAATCCTGAAAAATATAGCAGTTTCTTTTTAAAGGCCAAGAACTTCACAACACTAACACAGCAATTTCCCCATCAATGCAGGGAAGTATGACCACTACCGCGATGCCTTCACGCCTAGACCCCTCGCTTCCTCTTATAAGCGCTTCTCTGACAATGTGACATCATTAAGTCAACCTCAGACTTCACACGAATTTGTGGTCTATAGCCGTAACTTGTCTTCCAACACTTGTTTACATGAAAAATTTAAATATACTATCACCGACTGCTTGAAATCTCAGAATTTGATGAACAGGGAATTTTAAAATGAAACACGTTTAATACAGAATTAGCATTATGAAGAGAAGTAATATGAAGGGTTAGGTAAAAAAACCGGTAAGTTACTTGTTTTTTCTAAATTGAGATATTGCTGTAGCTCGATTTATACTGATCATAAGGATATTCTGAGAGACTGAAACCGGAAAAGACACCAAGCCAGTCCAGTGATATTTGCTTTAAACATTTTCCTGTAAGGGGAAAGAACCAGGTCAGCGCAAAGAAACACGCAAGTCAGTAGTGCCTCATCCTGCCGAGTGTTGACAGAGCAAATAATTCTGATGGAATCCATCCCACTACTTATTAACGCTTTGTTGTGCTGATTTCCGTACGTTTGTTGTACTGTGAGATGTGTGCCACGCGTAATATCAACAGTTAACGAATTCAATAGCAAATGTTTGTGCTAGTCTTCCTAATGAAGAAGACTGGGTCGATAACAGAGGTAAGAATAGTGATACGTTCGCAGAAAAAAATAAAATTTTAACACAATAGAAAGATAAGACACAGATTCCCCACTTAATGAGATGAACACTCCTGAAAAGATAACTCCACAAGTTTACTATGATTTCAAAAGGAGTGCTAAACTGGACGGTGGTTATCTGCATATACTCTGAAAAAAAAACAATCCATTACGAGGGGTGTTCAAATGAAAAGGTACTGATGTGGTACAACCATACTAGTTGAAATTTGAATATACAGCATTGGGATAACCTTGTGCGACATCTAGGGACTTGATTTAGCGTCCGTCCTCCCGTTAAAAAATTCAAGGATGTGCTTTCAGCAGACAAGATGATGCTCTCCGTCTTTCTCTACGTCCGACGTTCGATAGTCATCGATTTCCTCGAACAAGGGAAAACCATTAACAGTGACGTGTACTGTGGGACATTCCGTAGCCCACGCAAGTCCATCATGAAACAAATGGCCTCGGCAGTTCACGGAGAAAATGATTATGTTCCATGATAACGCGCGTCCACACGTCTCCAGGGTCACACAAAGTGTACTGGCCAAGTGGAAACAGCTTAAGAATCCACCCTACAGCCCCGGACAAGTCATTCTATGACTAAAATAATATCTCAAAGGGCAGCATTTCCATTCGGACGATGAAGGACGAAACAGAAGACTGGCTCTTGTCACAGTCACAGGAATTCTGCGAACAGCGAATCCTTTGGCTCTTTAAACAGTGGGAGAGTTGTGCTGAGGCCTCTGGTGATTACCTTTGAATCAAGTCTTCAATTATACCCACTTTGATGTTTCGTGCCTTATCCTTCGGTGTTCATATTCTTGCTGTAGGTGAATTCTTATTTTCATATTCTGAATGCAATGCAAAGAATGGCGAAAATGAAGTGACATATTTCACTTCATCATTCATGTCTTGGGTGAAAACACTGAAGAGCTCTACGTATATTGAAAATGCCAAAGATCACTGTTTGTAAATTTTTATTACTGCAGAACTTGTTTCAGCTGTCTAGCTGCCATCTTCATATGCCTCATTTATATAAAATAAGTTCAAACTTGAGCTCGCCTAAGGAGAGTGCTCTAGTTTTAAATGGCTTGTTTCATATTGCATTTTACATAATCACTAATCAGTGGTGTACTTCGATACAATTTTTAAAATAACGAACAGGCGCCAGATACAGCGAACGTTGGCATCATTTTCACTATCAAAGCAGATCGCGCCCTTACGATGTGCAAACTATACAGCTCTGCATATGTTTTGATTTTGCTGGTGATCAATATAAGAAATTAGTGCCATCCACATCATTCGTTATATCACTGCCAGTCAACTCAGTGGCCTAAAGAAGGTAAAAATAATATTCCCACTGCCTGGCCGTTCATACTTACTGAAAGGAGATTATGGTATATAAAGGCACTGATGGAAACACCTGAATATTTCAAGGAAATGGGCAAAGAATTCTGATGTAGGCCATACACATATACTGGGGTCAATGCTAATCAAGAATTGGTGGCCGCGGTGGAGTAGCCGAGCGGTCTAAAGCGTCTCGCTGCGGAGCGCGCGGTTGCTCGCCGTGGAGGTTCGAGTCCTCCATGGGGCATGGGTGTGTGTGTTTGTCCTTAGATTAGTTTACCTAGGTTTAAGTAGTTTGTAAGCTACGGACTGATGACCACGCAGTTTCGTCCGATAGATTTACAAATATTTGAACATTTGAAGAATTGGTGCTGGACTGGAAAAAATGTTCGTCTTGAAATAAACTGCAAAGACGCACACTATTAAGAGGTCATCTGAATCGAACCACTGCCGAACGTTAAAATATATGAACAACTTATCACGGAGAAATGCAGACTGCTATCATAAGGTCACCACTACATCGTCAGCCAATGGATGGGTTATTTGCACTGCCTACATCTGCTTGCAGTGGTTTGTTCGTAATTCATACTTGCCTAGGGCACAACAGCTTTGTAGTTGTTTTCTGTTCACTGTAATGAAACTGGAACAATTGCGTTCTTTATTCTCGACTTCCAATTTTCTGGCTAAAATTTAAACATTTTCACTTTCTGATGAAGTTTTTCCGTCTTGATGCCGTGAAGTTCTTCCGTGCACTTATAATTTATGACGTAAAATCATTATTTGTAATTATGTATTAATGTAATTTCATTTATACGTAAAAAAGGAAAAAAGAAAAGAAAACGCTTTTTATCGAGTTTCATAAAAC
This sequence comes from Locusta migratoria, assembly GCA_026315105.1. Lineage (NCBI taxonomy): Eukaryota > Metazoa > Arthropoda > Insecta > Orthoptera > Acrididae > Locusta > Locusta migratoria. The sequence continues at coordinate 170,022,437 of CM048751.1, forward strand.
CTGACCTACCTAGGTTTCCCCTGAGTCTTCATTTATAGTTTTCTTATTTTGTTTTTCTCTTTTTTAATTGCCTTAACAACTACAGTATTTCATCTACAGTTTAACCGGAGTTACTTCCCGAAAATATCGGCGCAGAAATAACAATAAATTTTGTGAAACAGCCTCAAGTTTTTACAGTAGACTAAAAAGTGACATGATTGCTTTTTAGTCTGTGTTTATGCTAAAAACTATCGACTGATTACCGCTGATACTCGCCACCCGAACAGTACAGAATGTCTAAAATGCTGACAAATTCACTGAATGTACCTGACGTGTTCGCATAAGACTACTGAGGCGAAGTCGGAAGTAACAGCGAGAAGCTAGTTATAGCTGGTCGTTAAAGACTACCGAGACCTTCGCCTGCTGCAAGGTCACTTCTGCAAGCGGCTGACGATTACCTGGTGTTAACGACCTCTCAACAACCTACGAGAGTTGACAGTGCGTGCTTCGCGAGTTAGCATAAGCCGTCTCTGATGTCATAACCAGTGAGGCAGTCATTTTATCCTTTTGGCGGTGACGATAAAGAAACTGATCTTTCGGAAGATTTTCTTACTTTTGCAGTGGCATAAACTCATTCGACAGAACAGAAATCACATTAAGTCCATCTTCAGATTAAGACTGAGATTCCGTATGGTCAGTTCTTAGCAGACAAACTCCAAAAGATGTAAAACATCCGATCAGTTACAGTTGCAATTGGTACCTGTTGTGGTACTATTTCCGTAGGTTTCTTGATGTATGTGTGGCACTTCGACACATAAAGCGGTTGATTTCACCTGAATGATTGTATATACTGGACTGCACATAGCTCAGGAGGTATGTCGTGATAGGCACTTCTTCTCTTTATACGGTATTGGCGTGTAGTGAAACCTCAGTCTCAGCCATGATGTTCTAATTTACTTCTTTATATTATCCAACTGTATTGCTTAATCTTCCAGAGAAGCTGTATTACGGTGCAACACATAATTCAGGAAATCATAAACATTGTGATGAATGAAAAACTAGCTTATTCCTAAAATGGAGTGCAAATTACCCTACATTCATCTAATGTTCGACACTGAGAGTGCTTTGTGACTCCCAACAAACTTTAAACGCGATTTAAAACCATATCTTTACTTCTCATAGATTACGTGTTTAAAATGTAAAATTGTCACATCAACGAACTTTTAAGGTAGTCATACATTTATAACAATTACATACACAGAAATACAATATCTTATGACCATGCAGTCATGGGACTTCTGATATGCCTCTTTCTTTTTTTCTTCTTTATTTATTTATTATTATTATTATTTGAAAGGTGATGATAAGAAGATGTAAGTATCGTAGCTGGCTTGTGTGCGTCCTAAGCGAGTTTTGGATTGACAGTTAAGGTGACTCAATGTTGTTCTGTGTAACACTCCTACTTCTCACTCCTCCTTACCTCCCTCTTTCCTACTTGGAAAAATCGACCTGTTTATGCCACGCAACAGGAGACATTAGTAAATTCAGTGGGCGAAAATTGTTCGATTTTATTAACCTGAATTTTGAAAAAACTACGTGTACTTATAAAACTGGCAAGTAATATTATGTTAGTGCTGGTCATTTCAACAATTTTGTTTACATTCCATGGCTTTCAAAAATGTTGTGTCAACCGCACTGTACTCCATGTGCTACTTAGAGAGAAGGAGGAAACACTTCCATTGACAAGAGCAATAGCATACACAGCAGAAGAAATAAGAACTATGTATTGTTTCAAAATTATAAATTATTGAAACATCTCGACAATTTGGGGGTATTGAAATAAATTCAAGGGCGAAGTTGAAAATTTGTGTTGCTCTGGAATTGGAACCCGGATTTCCACTTCAGGCCAGTAGTCGCCTTAATCAATTAGGATAACGACTCACGCTTCCGATCCACCGCAAAATTTCAACTTCTAGCACAGTACGATGGTAGTGCCCATTGGTTCCCCTTGCTCGGAGCCGATACTTGACTCCTCCAAGGGATCGACTGTATTAATGCGTGCACATTGAAATTGTTAGTTGCCTGTTGGGGTCACATGTATTTCAGTACGGATAAATTAATAAGTTTGATACGTTGCCGGAATCCAGTACAGGCTGTGAACAGGAGGAACTAATGGGCAGGTAGCAGTACCATCATAGTGTGGTATAAGTTGAAAATCTGGGGTGTATGGGAAGCGTGCATGGTTATCCTAATTGATTAAGGTGATTGGTGGCCTGAAATGGAAATCCGGATTCCTGAATAGCCTAATTGATTAAGGTGACAGCTGGCCTTAAGTGAGCTATATGAGTTCAAATGTCAGCCCAGCACAAAATTTCAACTTCGCATTTGAATTTATTTCAATTTTCTGAAACGTTTGGGATATTTCAATATTTCGAATTCGTAAAATTACGGCCGTTATTGTCAACCAATAGCGACTGTTCATCTGAACATGTCCAAAAAGAATAAACTATATCAATAGTTACATATTGTTTTTCAATCTGCATATTATGTTAGAAAGATTAGTGGAAGCCTCTATATGTCTCAGGGATACTGTTTTTCTACAGGGGTGCATCCACATGGGAATTATTTCCAAGCACAAGTACACCAACACCCACCACCATACTAGAGAGAGACTGAATGCACGTAACATCCAATTTGCAGCTTACAGCCACTATCTGTATTTCTTGATTGTTCCCTGTTAGTGAACATGGATCGTTGACTAGAGTACTTTGGTGCCTTAGAATTAAAAATGATTTTTCTACAAGAGTAATAACAATACAACGTGCATCCATCTATGAAGAGTGTTTGCAATGGCAATGCTAAATATTTTTGGCATTTGAGAGTAAGATGTATCTAAAAGTTATAGCAATAATCACACTCATATACAGGGTGAGTCATAAACGGGGAAAAATATTTCATGCAAACTGTCACACACTGAGCTACAAACATCAGTTTGTTTTCCGCACGTTTCTATGTCGATTAATGACAATGCAGTTGAATGGTAAAAATCTGTAAATATGAACTGGATTTCGGGTGTTACTGTGCGCCGACATTGACCAAGGGGACAGATCAGCAACATGGCACAACATGTGAGTGTTGCAGGTAGTCTAGCCGCTCACGAGAAGGCGGGGCATGCGGCGTCAAGTGACGGTCTGTGTGACACTGCGAGAACTGACAGCGCCCACATCTAACTAGTACCGTTTTCGCTGGCCGGTTTTATGCATCTTGGCTAGTTCGCATACGGAAAGGAACTTGTGCCTTGTTGTCCTATTGCCGAACTGTCCCCTTGGCCAATGTTGACGCACAATAACACCCAAAAGTCCACTTCATATTTCCAGATATTTACCATTCAATTGCACTGCCATTTATTGACGTAGAAACGAGCGGAAAAGGAATTTATGTTTGTAGCTCAGTATGTGACAATTTTCACGAAATATTTTTCCTCATTTATGACTCATCCTTTATAACGTGTGCTACCTTGTAGGAGAGACTGGGTGGCATCTTTAGTGCATCAGTGATGATCCAACTTTGAAAATAAAGGTGCATAAATCCTCCATTATACACTGTTGCTGCTAATAGCCTGGGGTAATGTAGTGAAAATAGATTTTACTGTCACTGTAAGAAGCCTAAGATGAAGATCTGGGTGGTTTACTAAGCATGGCCATGTCGTATGTGATATTCGTTGCTATGTGGGATGGAAAGACACCAGTTACAGTATTGACAGTTAAAAATACAAGATACAGGATCATACTGCAAGTGGTAACAAAAGATATACCACTTCAGGTTATGGTAAAAATAAAGGAATCAGGGCAGGGAAAGTGTTAACTTTTTGGTTGCATGTTGGACACATTTGTAATGGCAAAAATACCAGTATCTAGATTTAAAGCATTTCCCTTTAGTTCAACGGCATTTAGACTCGATACGTATATCATTTTTGCATGTGGTTTCATCAGCTTTGGTAATGACACGATACCTGAACCAATACAGCCACACACACACGCCATTTTGTCTCCTTCCTTGAATACACATGTGAAGGAGTATTCCCATGGAAAACGAGTGATACGCACTCTCTCACAGACCATGCAAGGTTCTGCCACTGTGACGTCGTCCATGAGGGCGGAGGGGCAGGGCGTCGTTAAGAGTGTGCTGTGAACATCATTAAACTCTGGTGTTGTTTCCGCCACAGTTTGCTGCCTTCGTTTTCTTATATCTGTAATGAGGTATGGTCGACCAAACCCCCACCCCCAATATGTGGACGTCGTTTGACCTTGATTTCGCCACTTGCTGGTCACTGCGCACAGCAATCCTTGCACACCCGACAACTCGAGCAGTTTTCGAAATGTTCGTGCCGATACTCCGGGCCTCAGAATAAGCCCTCTTTCAGACTCAAGTTGATCGCACGCCTCCCGCATCCTACACACAAAGAGCACGCTCGGTTTTACTCTATGAATAGTGTGTGTCTCACTAGTAGTCATTACTTGTCAAGTTACGATGCTATCTCCTGGGCCTGTTTATAAAACACCTCCTAGAAGACAATGCCTCACAACAGGCCGTGCTACGTCACACGGAGAGGCCGCGAACGCTGATTGGCCGGTCGCTGGGGCACGCCCACCACCTCGTAACAGCCGGACAGTCAGCTAGCGTTCTTGGCCTCTCGGTTTGACGTGGCACGGCCTGTTGTGAGGCCTTGTCTTCTAGGAGGTGTTGGTTTATATCTGTATGAAGGAGGCCATGAGTTCTGATGCCATGTTCAATTACATTGCAGACGTATTCGATCAGGCGAGCTGGAGGTCCAGTTCATAAACTGTGTCCATAGAACCTCTCCATTCCAGGACTTGTTACATGGCGCGTCAAGTTCTGGTTATTCAGTGTATATTAAAAACGCAAATTTTCAAATACTCTATAAGGAAACGATGTATCAGTGTTCTAAGCTTCGATATGTTATGTAGTCTGTTACGAATCATTGTTTTCTCCTTACGTTTCCATCAACACCTTTATCTACTACCTCAACAAGTTGTCGTCTTTTCCTTCGTGAAAAACGCGAGTTACGTAATCATTTTGGAAGGCAATGTCAACCACTTGAATGTCATATCTATTTTTTTTTTCTATTCACAACCATTCTTTCGTCCGTATGACCTATTTTCAAATTACATATTAAGTTCTAAAATCCTCTGACATGACTGAAGTACAATTCAGCGTCTAGGCACCATATATTTGCTATTATAAAAGCAGTTCTGAAGTTCCTTATTCCAGCTTCATTAAAGTACAGAAAAGAGACTTAGAAGTAAACTGTATTTCGTGTTCAATTTATTGCTACGAGATTCCCTCTCTTTCGTCCCCAGATGATAGAATCTTTTGAAAAGAGGCGCTACAAATTAATGATGAATATAAGATAGGTAGATCATATAACTAATGAGCAGGTGTTCAACAGAATTGGGGAGTAATGTTCTGGCGTATCCTGAGTTAGAAAGGTGATAGATTTCTAGGAAAAATTCTGAGACTTCAAAAAATCGTCAACATAGCGTTAGAAGGAAGTTTGTGGGGTAAAATTCTTAGTGGGAGATTGATTAATTCACTGTTTCTGAACAATCATCTTGTATCGAGACATAATCTTCTGTCTAATTAGAAGGACATGCCTCAATGGAATTCTGACACATAATTTAGTCTTTGGCATGCACTCGCAATGGAATCAGTGGGCTGGATCGTTATATCTGAATAGATAAGCCTTATTTGCTAAATGAAAGTTTCCAGGTCGAGTCTTGACACAGTACCAAGTATTAATGTGAAAATTTTATACCTTGTTTGTGTTTGGCCAATAATTAATTCGGAGAACAGTTCTTAAGTCAACTGAATCGTGTTAGAGAGGTTTGAGTCTCTAACCCTCGACAGACTATCGAAGTTTTTCCATTGTTAAACTGATCAGTGTAGGTGAATGATGGTTAGGTTCCTTCCAAGGTTCTTTGATCTTGCTGATGCCCTGTCCCAATGACATCAGTGTCGACGAGACATGAAACCGACTCTTATCTTCCTTCCTCGGCCGTGGAGAGCGTTAAGAGAACAGGAATATTAGGTATTACAATAAACTGATGACATAGGCTGTTTGGACTGCTAAAACGCCTAGTCACTGTTACGAAATATGAGTACTTTTTATCTGCGTATGGGGACCATTAGTAAAAAGACTGCAGTTTCCGAGGTCTGGAAGTCACTATCGTGCAGTATCTGGAAGGGTGAGGCGAGTCTAGGAATGCACTACGCAGGCCTTGAGAGTCTGTATTCGACTGGAGAAGGACAGGCCACTCCTGTTGGAAATGTAACAAGAGATGCCGTCTGCGTTAGCTAGCGATGATTCAGACGTCTGCTCTGAGGCATAAATGTGTCGTACAGCAAGTGAATGACCAATGCGGTAGATAGGGGTACAGCTGCAACAGGCTACGTGCATAAATTTAGTCAAGTTCAGCTTACCGCTGCGGCCTGGGCTACTTACGTAACTCCAATTCTCCTACATCTATATCTACATCTACATAGATACTCTGCGAATCACATTCAAGTGGCTAGCAGAGGGTTCATTAATCACTTTCATAACTTTTCTCTACCGTTCCATTCTCTAATAGCGCGCGGGAAGAAAGAACACCTAAATCGTTCCGTTTTGTATCTGATTTCTCTTATTTTATTGGGATGGTTATGTCTCCCTAAGTAGGTGGGTGCTAGCAAAATATTTTCACATTCAGAACTAAAAGTCGGTGATTGAAACTTCGCAAACAGATCACGCCGTAATGAATAACGTCTTTCTTTTAATGATTTCCACCCCAATTCGTGCAACATTTCCGTGACGCATCCCCCCCCCCCGTAACGTAATAAAACAAAACGAGCTGCCCTTCTCTGAACCTTCTTAATGTCTTCCGTCAATACCACCTGGTGAGGGTCCCACAAGGGGCAACAGTACTCCAGGAGAGGACGCACAAGTGTGATGTAGGCAGTCTCTTTGGTGGAGCTGGTGCATCTTCGTAGCGTTCTGCCGATGAAACGTAACCTTTGGTTCGCTTTCCCCACTATATTTTCTATGTGTTTTCTCCAGTCAAAGTTGTTCGTAATTGTTACTCCTAGCTATTTGGTAGAATTTACGACCTTAAGGTTTGACTGATCTATCGCGTAATTAAAGTTCAGCGGATTTCTTTTAGTGGTCATGTGTATTACTTCACACTTTTCTTTATTTAGTGTCAATTGCCAATTTTCGCACCATGCAGAAATTTTGTCTAAATCGCTTTGCAGTTGCTTTTGATCCTCTGTTGTCTTCACTAACCGATAAACGACAGCATCATCCGCGAACAGTCTAAAGGAGCTATTCAGATTGTCTCCTAAAATGCGCAAATGTATTATTGAGTGCCACTTACATAGGTAGAAAAGATCGTCTGAATAAAATCTGAGAAATCAGAGCTAGAACGGAGATATTCAGGTTTCTCTCTCTCTCTCTCTCTCTCTCTCTCTCTCTCTCTCTCTCTCTCTCTTTTTCCCCCGCCCGTTATTCGTGAATGGAATGGAAGATAAATAGTGTTAAGGTGGTTCGATGAACCCTCAGCCAGGCACTTAAATGTGTTTTGCAGAGTATCCCATGTAGATGTAGATGAATCACTAGGAGCTCTCCGTTGATTATCTTTGTAGCGTATAAGAATTGGAATATTTGATAGAAAAACTATAAATAGAGGAGAAACCAGTGCGACATTAGGCCTAATATTGAATTCCAATTAATGTTCACTTGCGAACTATATTTCCATAGAGTGTATTAGTTGTTTAATAGACATTATTTTCTGATTATGGCTGCGGAAATTAGTATTGTGCTACGTAATTGTTGCGTGACGCCGAATGTTAGGCATAATAATTTGTATCTCAGCCACGCTAGGAAAGCAGCACATGTTACTCGTGACAGTAATAAAACATTTAGCATCAATTTCTGTTAAGTGGAAGACAAAAGTTCAAGGATTGGGTAAATCTGCACGATGAATGTACGTATCCCGATATTTTCTGACCTCTTGAACTTATTTCGTTCCGCTTCGCGTTCTCATCACGCATCAGGCGTAACGCGGACGACGAGAACGTCCTTGACCACTTAATTTGTTGCCTTACATCACCAGTCCATCTACAGTAACCTGGCATTACTCTCCATGAAAAGCTCTGATAATACAGATTACTGTATTTCGTAATTGTGTGTAAAGGTCTTCACAGCTGCAGAGTACTTTTAATAAATACAAAGTAACTAAACCTAATGCACATAATGGCCGTGGATCATACATTATTAATGCTAAAGGAAGTTGAAGATGTCTACAAAACCATATTTCAAAAGTAGTTAATTTTTGTTTGTATTAATGTTTGCGAAAATTGCAACAGTTGTGCTATCAAATAAGTATGGGCATTCTTTTGACAGTTATATCGGTATACGTATTGTATGCATGCCGTCGTACGATGTGTAGTGGAAGGTACTTCTTGAAATTTGCCATTTCCTTCCTCTCATGTTGCAGTTCAAATGATAAGCGTAAACAGCTGTTCATAAGCTTGTCATGAGTTCTTTTCTGTCTACAAGCATTTTGAGAAAATAGAGGACACTTTCAAGACTAGTGAGGGGAAGTTCATATTCACAGGACATTAACAATTGTATATTTTCAGAAATTTAAAACTGCACATTTACATCTATATAAATATTTTGCTCATTACCTTGAAGTGCATGGCAGAGGGTTCATCTAACCACTTTTATAGTTACAGTCTCTAATAGCTCGCGGGAAAAGGAACACCTAAATCTTTCTGTTTTCGAACTAATTTCTCTTATTTTATTTTGTGACCCTGTCTTCCTAATAACTAAAAAAAAAGTTCAAATATTTGTAATCCTATGTGGCTCAACTACTTAGGTTGTCAGTCCCTAGATTTACAAACTATTTTAACTGAAACTAACGCCGACAAATGCACCCATCTCCGAGGGGGGACACGAACCTCCGACGGGGAACGGCCGCGCCCACTGCATCAAGGCGCCTTGGTGCGCTCGGCTATTCCACTGCGGTCCTATGTAACTGGTAGCCAACAAAATATGTTCGCATTTCTGAAGAGAAGCTTGGTGAAAAATTTCGCAAATACATCTCGTCGCAACGAATAACTCGTGCACATTTCCGTGACACTCCCTCCCCCCTATATTGCGATGATACAAAACGAGCTGCCCTTCTCTGAATTTTTTTTTTATATCGTCAGCTAGTCTCACCTGGCGTGGATCCCACAGTGCACAGCAATACTCCAAAATAGGACCCAAAATGTGGTGTAGGCGGTTCCTTTAGTAAATCTGTAACATCTTCTGCCAATGGAACGTGGTGTTTGGTTCGATTTCCATACAATATTTACTACGAGTTGTTTCCAAATTAAGTTGTTCGTAATTGTTACTCCTAGGCATTTAGTTGAATTTACGCCCTGTAGTTTGACTGAAGTATCGTGTAAATGAAGTTTAACGGTTTTTTTAGTGGTCATATGGATGACTTCAAACTTCTCATTATTATGATTCAATTCCCATTTTTTGCACAATGCTGATATCTTATCTCATTCATTCTGTAGTTGCTTTTGATCTTCTGGTGACTTTACTAACCGATAAATGACAGCATCATCTACAAACAGTTAATGAGAACTACTCAGATTGTCTCCAAAATCGTTTATAAAAATAAGGAATATGGGCCCTATAACATTTCCACGGGGAACGCCAGGTATCGCTTGTGTTCTGCTCCATGACTTTCCGCCAATTACAACGTACTACTTTCTTTCTGACAAGAAATCACGAATCCAATGGCACAACTCTGGCAATATTCCATAAACACGCTATTTGATTAGAAGAAGCTTTTGAGGTATAGTGTTAAAAGGCTTCCGGAAATCTAGAAATACGGAATCTATTTAACATCCCTTGTCGATAGCACTCATCACATCATGTGAGTAAAGGGCTAGCAGTATTTCACAAGGACGATACGTTCTGAATCCTTTTGACTATAGGCCAATAGGATGTTCTCTTCGAGGTAGTTTAAGGTGGTTTATAATATTTGAGGAAATTATAAGTTCTAAAAGCCTGCTCCAAACCAACGTCATTGATAAAGGCCTGTAATTTTACGGCTCACTCATATTGCCGTTGTTGAATATTGGGTTGGGTACTGAACGTTCGCTGAGCGAGCGGTTGAAAATTAAAACTAGGAATGGGACTATTGCATTAGCATACTCTGAAAGAAAACTAATTGGTAAACGGTCGGGATTAGGGAGTCATGTCGGCCAGCGGGATGAAGGTCAAGCAAGGGGGCGGAAAAGCATCTGACATTCAAATGCTTGCAATTCTATGGGACCAAAATATTATGGTTATCAGTCTTAGGCTTATAAACTACTTAAAGTAACTCATACTAACCTAAGGGCAATAATAATAAAGAAGTTATCTACTTTTTGCAGCTGTCGTATTTGCGCCACCAAGTTCCGACTTGTATTAGTACACGTAACGTACCTCAGTACTTCGATGGGTGGATGCAGTAGCTAAGATGATCGCAGGTACTAACATCGGAACAATGGCAGTAGGATGTGAATAATGAAGAAATCAAAGAGAAACTGGGAATGAAGTTGTTAGAGCAAACATACTTAGATGGTAGGTTCATGTTTGAGGCATTGGGGAAGAAAGGTTCGGCAGGAGGTGGTAGGAGTAGTGATAGTAGACTAATGATGAAGTACTTTGTCAACAATGGTTTTCTAGTAACGCGCTTAACATCAGAAGAGGTATCAATGTTAACATTGAATAGGGGTCATGAAGAAATTTCATAAGGGATTCTATGCTCCAGATCGATCGCTGATCTGCAGAATCAGTCTAAAAGATGACGCACGATCAGTTCTTTCTCCGTGGGTTGCTGAATTTGTGAACACATGGGATACGCCTCCACTGGCGCTTACTTACCTTTGCGCCCTACGACGGCTGAAGAACTCACATGTTCATAAGAGACATTGAGCTTTGTCTTGTTTGCATTAATCTCCGATGACGTTTGACGGCATTAAGGGCGAAATGCACAACATGTCAATGTTGTAGGGAAACACAGTGGCGTAACTCCTGACACCATGGTGTAGGGAGCCATGTGATTTGTGTTGAGACCACCTGTGGTCGTGCTTGATGGCACAACGGTATTCCACAGACATTACGCGTCCGTAAATCCTATTCTTTACGGCACAGCACGCTGGGATACTACTGAAATAATGCACGTTTAGGCACAGTCTATAGTCTGCCTACTTTGTTGAGTTACTTCCGTAAACAGCAACTGCTTGAACCTCTCAATGTTTGGGATTTTATTGGAAGGGCCTCATTACCAGTACCATACGTGAGACCTGGAGTCACAGCTGGACACCTTGGACAGAATCCTGGGGCTGGACGACAGCATTCCGAACCGCATAAGGGTGTACATTGCGGCCAGAGGACAGATCCTACTGAGCTGGCGCCGACAACGCCGTTCTCTCTTCCAACCCATATTGTAATCATTTCAATAAAGTAACTTGGTCTTTCTTCATATGTAGTTTTATTCATTTTTTTACATCTCTACGTGTATAGGTAGTGTTTAGTGTATTACACAATACTCCGAATGATCGTATGGGGCACAATTAATATACATAAAGAAGGGCAATAATTGCCTGCGACAAGGAGAATAATTGCCTGCGGCCGATTGTTCAAAATCTGTAACCCTGCAACTGGTCACTGTTTCCTTTTTAAACTATAAACCACAGTTGATGCACTGGACGAAACATTCTCTGTGACAGGAATAACAATAACCATAGTGTTGTTATCGTGCCTGGTACAGAATATTACGGACAAAACAGCGTTTAGGTGCGTGTGAATGTGTGTACTTTCACTAATTCTGTGCGCTATGAAGCAGTGCTTTGTACGTATTTTTTTTATCCAGTAATATGCATTATTGGTACTCAACCTTCTTCATATCTCACACGGAGACTATAAATTTTAGTCAAGACTCGATCACCAATTTCCACCCCCCTTTCCCTACCTACTGGGCTATATGTCCTGTATATTGTGGAAAACACGTGGATGCTGCGTCCGCGGCAAGAACAGCATCTCATTGCGGGCCTAAATTTGACCAGCTGTTCGAATCGTCCTATATGTATCCACTGACCATTGTGAAAGTTTTCATAAACGTTCAGATGTTTGTAAATCTATGGGATGAAACAACTGTGGTCATCAATCCTTAGTTAAACAAACTTAAACTAACCAAGCCCGAGGGAGCAGCCTCGCAGTCTCTGGCAAGGCGGTTAGAACCGGTCGGCTATTCCACCGCGGTCTGTCACAGTGGTGCATTACTGGACTGCGTAGTAACCGCAATTGTTTGGTGAATGGATCACAATCCTTTTTCTCTTACTGTTTTACTTCGTTTTGGTTCTCCTCGAGAATGATACCTTTATTATAATTGGGAGATTTGTCTCCAATTTTGATGATGACATACTGTTATTCCTAAACAACTAAAATAGTGCAGTAATATAAGCGGAAAGTCTGCTGGAGAACTCCGCACTGAGATGAGGGCAGTATCATAGCTTATCACCTTCGTTGTTTGACTGGTACTTTAGGAAATGGAGTAAAAGTAGACTGGCTAAAACTATGTGAAACCTGTATTAGAATCTGGTTTTTCTGACGGTTTTCATCCAGACTAAGCCACCCAGGCACAACAGTGTGCTTCTGGCTGGATGCAAGATTGTCTCGAGTGTATCAGACAAAGTTCATCAGCAATGGTATTAATAAAAAATATATAGTACAAATGCTTTGATAGTAGTAAACTATTATCAATTTTAACCCTAAATGCCAAAGTTATTCTTCTTCTACACTCTTGTTCTTGAAGACTAGGAACAGCCTCTCCACCACTGCAGGGCGCTCACGGTTCTTTCGTGAGCACATGCGTGGCAGAGTAGGGGGCGCCCCGAGGTAAAGCAGTCTGTCTTACTTCTTTCCCCCCTGGACTGCATTTCCTTTCCCTTCCATTCTACCCTCACTCCTCCTTCGCGAGCGTGGCAGTCCGCAAAGGGGGTTTGATTCCCTCCTCGGGCATGGATGTTTGTGTTGTCCTTAGTTTAGTTTACCATAAGTTAAGTAGTTTGTAAGCGAAGGACTAATAACCAGGCTGTTGAGTCCCATAGAGTTACACACATTTCAACATTTTTTCACTCCTCCTTTCTACTGGGGGACTGATGACCTTAGCAGTTTGGTCCCTCTCTCCCAAACAAACAAACAATTACGAAGGGGAGTTTCATATTCACAGGAAATATTCCACCGATATTAATTTCGTTTGAAACATATCGGCCCGAAACTTGATGGTGATCATCGATATCGCGGCGCAACACAATCTACTGGTAAAATGTTCCTGCGGCTCTCTTTGTCGCTATAAACCGAAGGTAATAGATTAGTGACCTGAACAGTCGTGCAGGATCCATTGCACAGGTACGCGTGAACCGTACCGTGAAATAAGCGATCTTGAAAGGCGGCCAAATATTCGTATGAACGAACGTAAAGCACCCATTCGGGAAATTGGTACCATCATCCAGGTTCCACAGAGAAGGTCGACACCTAATCCGAATGGCGTCGCAGAACAGATCTGCGTCCCCCTGCCTTTGGCACAACAGTGGAACAGTATGTACTCTATCAGTGCTGAACGTCTGTCACCGCTTATCATACTATGGGTAGGGCCTGGTGGTGTCGGGGTCAAGCGTTCGACTGAAAACCGTAGGGTCGCGGGATCGAAAGCCGGTCGGATCTCGGAATTTTTCAGTCTGCGTTTTAACCAGCCTTCACCCCTTAACGATGTGAGGAGTAGCCAGAAGGATACGTGGTTCGGTAACTGTTTGGTTAACTGGGATACGTTAGGGACACACAAGTCGCAGAGTTGGCGGCCAATCGAAAGACTTGCTTCAGAGTCTACGTTTTAACAAGCCTTCACCCCTTCACGGTATGAGGAGTAGCCAGAAAGATACGTGATTCGGTAACTGGGATAGGTTAGGGACACGCAAGTCGCCGAGTTGGCGTCCAATCGAAAGACTTGCTCCAGAGTCTACGTTTTAACCAGCCTTCACCCCTTAACGATGTGAGGAGTAGCCAGGAGGATACGTGGTTCGGTAACTGGTTGGGTAACTGGGATACGTTAGGGACACACAAGTCGCCGAGTTGGCGGCCAATCGAAAGACTTGCTTCAGAGTCTACGTTTTAACAAGCCTTCACCCCTTCACGGTATGAGGAGTAGCCAGAAAGATACGTGATTCGGTAACTGGGATAGGTTAGGGACACACAAGTCGCCGAAGTGGCGTCCAATCGAAAGACTTGCTCCAGAGTCTACGTTTTAACCAGCCTTCACCCCTTAACGATGTGAGGAGTAGCCAGAAGGATACGTGGTTCGGTAACTGGTTGGGTAACTGGGATAGGTTAGGGCCACGCAAGTCGCCGAATTGGCGTCCAATCGAAAGACTTGCTCCAGGCCAATAAGCCACACGAAATTGCTGTCATTATGCTTTGGGTTACGTGCGCGTCGTCCACTCCTCTGACAACTTTTAACTAATGTGCAAAAACTGGTAGCTGTCAATGTTGTATAAAACGTAACCGAGTACAGGAATGGCGTGACACTGTGTCCTCGGGCGAATGCAGGTTCCGTTTGCTTGAAAATGGTGGCCGAATTTTGGTTTCACATTTTCGCGGTAACAACTCAATGTGAGGTGTTACTGCTGCGACTCGTAGCCATAGTTAATGTTCACGATACACCAAACGAAAATATTCAGCATGACAATACACGACCACAAGTTGCTGCATGCATACATGCCTCCTGGCCGCACCCATCACTTCATGAGATTTGTCACAATTTGGAAATGCATGGAATATGATGAAAAGGCAGGTGCAGTACTGTGATCCAATGCCAAACACCACAGATGATCTTTGGATCCAGGTGACTGCAACATGGATGGATATACCGCAGTACGCCTTTTGCGCCTCATACACGTCAATGTCATCACGCATGGAACAAGTTGTCAGAGCAACAAGACACATGCTAAACCCAGGTCACTAAAATTCTAATCATTTCATCAGAACATACTAATGAACACGTCCTGTGCACATGAATTGTTTTAAGAGCTTATCTTTTTATGAACATGCGTGCCCATTATTACAAGGGTTGTAACTTAAATAGAGGTAACTATTTTTTCACAACCGATACAAATGCGTTACATGTTTGCACCAGTTACTGCCCCTCAGTCACCAGCATTGTGTAGAACCTCTTGCCAGCAATGTGGAAGGCGTACACCGTTAACAGAGCCTGTTGATGGTGCGAATGGAGCGGTCTACTGCCTGTAGAATCTCTGGAACAGTTCTGAAGCGAATGTCGCGAACTGGTTGCTTCATCTTCGGAATCAAATCAAAGTCAGAAGAACTTTTTTTTGAGAAGAACTTATGTCCAGAGAGTATGGTGGATGGTACAATACATCCCAGTCCCATCGACCAAACAGAGCAGCCACAGCTTGCGGTGTATGTGCCCGCGCATTGTCATGCAAAATGATGCCAGGGTTGAGCAGAATGTGTTGCCGCTTCTTTAGCAAAGCTGGTCGCCGGTGAAGCTCCAAAAACGAACAGTAATACTATGCACTGACGGTCTGCAGTGGAGGAAAGTAATGCCCGATACATGTCTGCCACATTTTAGCGACCTTCGTTGAAGGCTTTTACCCAACGTGCCACTGTTCTGTACGGCAATGCAGATTACCCGTACGCCTCTTCAAGACCTTGATGACACTGTCGTGCTGTACGACTTTTGGTACATTCAATCTTGATCCAAGTCCGTTGTTCCTGTTTCGAAATCATGGTGACATCGTTACGTTAGACCGCTCGTTCACAAGTGACTGTGTTTCCCTCGATGGTGGCCACAACGATGACGTGGGACGGTTGAATCCGTTTTCTCTGAGGTAAGGTAAGTATGTCAAAAAGATGTGCTGTCAGCGACAATAGTAGATTCCATTACAGAGTGTCTCCAGATCGGTGTTGCCACTATTTAAGTTCCAACCCACAAATTACCAAACGTAATCTTGAGTATATTAAAATAAGGTAAACATGGAATACGTGTGACAAATTCTAAATCGTGCGATAGTCAGACTTTAGCATGGCATCTGATGTTTATTGTTTGACTTCAGTACTAAAATTGAATATAAGTGGCCATGTGAAAAAAGGTCAAGGACAATTTTTACAATTTATTGTGTCAAATGCTTACTACATTTCCGACCTAGGAAAAGTTGACTGGATGACTGATACAATGAAACGTTGCAAGATTAAAGTTCTATGCTTACTTCAGTTCGATTACCTAACCGATCTTTTCGTGCACAACGGTTCCCGACGAAGATGCCTAAGCAGTTACTTGATGCCTCCCTTTCTTACTCCCAAAGTAAATAAAAAAAATATTCTTTTAACTGTTTGCCTACACTGTAAGAAACTTTTGTTTACTCTTTTCGTGAACTAATCTTTCAATGAGGTAGTTGAAAGTGTGTTGCATGTCGTGTTGTGAGTTGAGGAAACGACAACATTTTCCTAGACAAGCAAGGCTACGGGTATGCATCACCGTAATATACCCAACATATCTGATTAAGAGTCCATCTAAAAGATTCAGCATAAAACGTAAGCTAAACAGAGAAGTAATAACTGCACGTCATACCTTTCCTGAGTGGCCCACAGAAGTGTGCATCTTATTATACTCAATCACACTATTTGTGAAAGGAACATGTTTGTCTCACATATTTATCTTTATGTTACACCAACGTTTTCATGCATCCCTTTCACTTTCATCTTTCCCCTTCATTAATTGTTCAGTTCCCTGGACATGCATTCTGTAGGAACTTAGCTCAGAGCGCCACAGTTCTACAAGCTACTCGATGGTTTTCTTCATTATTTCTGAATATCGACCACAAATTTTGGATGAGGTTCTTATCCGGCCTGTCGCAGTGCAATAGCAAAGTGTTTCGCGATAACAATTTATTAAGTGAAGCGCTCACACAAACTATGGAGGACCCAAATGTGTTATTGTGTCGAGTATGATTGACATATAATGCACAAATAATCTCCATATTATTGAACTTTCAATGCTTCAACAAAAATCTAAAAAATACGACTTTTTTTTCGTTCACGATGGAACACCATATCATAAAGTCTTACAATAGATGTAAAACTTTTATAAATGGGTCTTGTAATGATATTTGATACTAAGATATTTATTACTCTTCCTCTGTGCCACTTTAAAATTTTCTTCTTTTCTGGATGTATTATTCCTTAGCCTATCCTAACGACATTAATATGGTGGGAATAAACATAGATATAGGAACATTCGGTCAATGCAGGCAACACGATACCAGCTAGAAGTTTAAACGATCTGAAATTCCGAAAACCACCATTTGTATGTCTGAGGATGAAGGCGTTTTTCAGAGTTCCGTTGGGTGTCAGCGGTTAAGCACGATTTTAATAAACGTCAAGTGTGAGGACTAAAATCATATAACATCAAGTAGATACTATGCATATAACGTCATATAGTACTTCATAGGAAATCGTACTACAATGTTACTTCACTCGACATGAATCCACTGTTCTAAGGTACACTATTAATCGTGAATGTTGGTGGAACTGTAAAGTTTATCTTCCACTTTGGTGATACACTGCTTCACAGGTTCCTTTAGAGTTTGGACCATCACTGTCTGTAATAGTTTCGATCAGCGCGTTTTTATCATACGAATGTATTATAAGATGTGATGTCTATGCTGTAATGTGTACTTTAAATCTTCTTGAATTCTGCACACCGTAGTAACCTGTTCCTCTGGGATCAGAAATAAGTAAATTGATTTCCAGTTTCCTTGAGAAATATGGTTTTAATTAGAATCATGGCGTAATTTTAATTGATTTGAATGATATAGAGAAGTGACTTATACCGTAACAGTAGCCAAAGCAAAAACTATAAAAAATGCGTAATCTGAATAGAAGCAATGAAACACTATAAGTAATATCGTTAAAAAATCTGTACTTTGAATGGCCATTTGAATGAAAATAACGATAATAATGAAAAGTTAATACGTTGGCATATCATGACTCATTTTACTGCTCACTTGTATAGTTTTCCAAGACTGCATATGCAAAGTGGGAGAACAATGGATGAACTTCAAATTACTATCAAAGGAAAGAAAATTAAACAGAGAACCGCTTTCCCACAGACGGATTAATATTGCGTCACCTACTTTTGAAGTTGTTTGTTGTATACGTAGTTACTAGAACAATCATAGAACACGAAATCTGAGTAAGAGGGAGGGGCAGCTGCTACGAGTCGACTGCAGACCTGTGTCAGAGCAGACAGCTGGTTACACAACCAGCCATTTATCGAGGCGTTGAAAAGATGGCACGGGGAGAACCTTGACATACCACTGCGGGAACACCAGAGATCCGGGTCCTGTTCACGTAGCGGATATTCTTATCCCATTGGTGGCGGAATTCGTTACCTTGGCCCAAGTTCTGCGAATCAGGAAGAAAGCAGTTGCCACACAGCATCGCTCCCACCGTGTCAGTGCAGGTACAGAAATCAAACAAAGCATTGTCCAAACTCTAAATTAAATTTTCTTTTAACGACCAGACTTGTCTCAGTGGTTAGTATGACTGGAAACGACGTTCGTCAAGGTCATGGAGATGAGTGGGAGGTTACCGAGAAAGATACTCTTCAAAAGTATGCACAGATCTTAGCGGCGTTTGTACTTCCTGGTAGCAACAGTTTTGACGGTTAACAATTATTTCTCCTTATGTCTTAAAGTTTGTGTCGTTTTATATTCAACTTCCTTAATGAAATGTTGTATGTAACGAGATATACGCACTTCGATTTTCTATAACCTTGTGCTGTATATAACTGATGACGCCACCCATAGTCGATGACGAAATCTGGTTTATAACAATTATATTACAACTGATTGTGTGTATATCATTGTTTTTATTATGAGAAATATTTAAATTATTTACACCTTTAAATGTGGCAATATTCTAACTGAGTCACCGAATACTAATGGATTTATTTGTGACGTTAGTGACAGAATAGTTTACATTTTATTTAGCGTTACACTAAGAAAATTGCCATTTTATGATATTTATAGCATAAAACAATAGCCAAAATAGCATTTTTTTATTTATATCACCGGTGTTGGCCGGTTTTACTGTTGCTGTTTAGCAGATTATACTCTCATTAAAATAGAACACTCACCAGAAAGAAGACTTACTAAAAATGAAGTTTTGAAGAGATTTCGGGTTTGCAGGTCAACGTTAAATCCAGTCTGGATATTTCAGCTGGACATCTGCTAGTTATCTTCAGGTTAGCCACACAGATTTAACGATGACCGGTAGCAAGCCCGAAATCTCTTTGAATATTCAAATCGCCAAGAAAATTTAAAATTTCACAATAATGAAGTTTTTCGTCACATTGGTTTGTCATAACGAAAATAAGATCCTTCCCACACCTTGTCTTATATCTAGACGTGAATGAAGTCCCATTAGTATGGTGGCAAGATGTGGGTGACTTTTATCCCACTGTGCGGGCGAAAGCTCCATTCCTATGTGACGAGATTTGTTTGTTAAAAAAACATTCGATGATAGCCGAAAGCTAATATCTAAATAATAAAGAATCAGCGATCTTGTCTGTTGTTTTCCGCAATAAGTATAGATCAGGCTCACCCCCAAATAAAAATCCCAAAGTTTTGTTATACCTGAAGATGATCAACGATAGAAACTGGTGGTAAGAAAAGCAATCTGATCCTTTATATTAACTCCTAGATCGTTCCTGCAAATTTTGAAATGTTTGTAAACCTACTGGACCAAACTGCTATGGTCATCAATCCTTAGACTTACAACTAATTAAACTAAGTTAAAGAACAAAACACACACAAACACACACACACACACACACACACGTGGCCTTTCCGCGTGGCTTGTGTTCTGCAAAGTGAATCTGGGACCACAGTAGCCAACATTTGAGAAGCTGTACGAAATGTCAATCGCAATGATGCATTTATTATTTTCATATTATGTTTTTGGCGACAGGTTGTTAATAAAGATAATAAATTAACTAAAAGATATGTTGAAAATTCCACAGTCAACAATTGTATTTCTTGTTGACACCGATGTTCCTCCAACTCTCAGTTCAGGAAAAAAAATCTAAGAAGTAATGTGCGTTGAGGCCTCCAGTAACGTAGTTCGTGCGACTATGAAAATAAAGCATATGCAATGTTCGTTTTCAATGTAGCAGTAACCAGTTGCAATTAAATTGGTTTTACTGAAGTCGCTTTCGGGTACTTAATGTCATTCTTCAGATATAAAGGGTGTGGCACTTACAACTGTTTGTTGAAATATTCGAAAAAGTACAAATCGGTTTAGAAAAAGTTGCTATAGAAGTTGTTTACCTCCATAAGGGACAGGCATAAACATAAAGGTCGTCCCCTCGTACAACTCCAGGAGATGAGAAGGGTTGACTTTGAAATCTTAAGTAGGTACCCCATTTTTATTGCAGATTTCGATTGTCCAGGAAAAAAATGTATGTTTAGTATGAAATATATTTTTAGTTTCTTGTTAGATGGTGCTATAATCGGAAAAAATGAAAATGAACATTTTTGAAAACGGTAATACCTTAAATACGCATCAGATTAGGAATTTCTAAGTATTGCTTTTAATATTTTTGATAATGAGGTCATGTGACACCTCACACAATCAATGAAGCCACACTGTTATCACTCTCTCAGTCTGTTATTTGTAGTTCAGTGATTCGGACTGTTCACATCTCTAGACAGTTGTTCCACGATTTTAACGATAATAGAGAGAAGAGAAATAACTTCCTCGTACTCTCATAGAAACGTTGAAGAAGCTCATCAAAGATATGCTAATCTGTTCCTTCTACAATGGCTTTTCGTAGTATTGTTGAACTGTTTACTAAACCTGGAAGTGTTAAAAATCTGGGAAAGGGTTCGATCTCTGTTTGTTGGAGATGTTACTTTTTTCAACAATTTTCAACAAATTTTTATTTCTTCCGGTTACAGAACAGACTATCATGAAACGAAAAATATGTATTATACAAAAGTTACTTTTTTCTGGGAGGATCCAAACCTGCCATAAAAAAAAGCTTCGTGTTTAATATTTCAAATCACCCCCTCCCGCCAGCAGGGGTGGTGCAGGGAGGTCGAGATTCATGTTAATGAATGTCCCTGTCATAGGTGAACAACGTTATTCCAACATATTTTTAATCCGATTTGCATTTTTCCAAATATTTCGAAAAACAGTGTTAGGTGCTCCACCCTGTATATTGGCAGCCTTATATGTTCAGTTTGAATGTGGTTGAAGGACAACGAAGGGTGATATATATTGGCAGCCTTATTATGTTCAATCTGAACATGGTTGAAGGACGCTTAGAGGTGCCAGTGTATATCTAAAGTAGGTCAGTAAGTACCCGAAACCGGCAATAATAAAACCAATTCGCCGCTGCGGAGCACGATGCGCGAGGCCGTTCCCCGTCGGGAGTTTGAATCTCCCTCCTCGGGCATGGGTGTTTCTGCTGTCTTTAGTATAGGGTAGTTCATACGAAGTTTGTAAGTTTAGAGACTGATGAGCCCGCAGTTAAGTCCCATAAGCTTTACAAACATTTCAACATTTGAAAACCAATTCGACTGCAACTGGTTGTTGCTAGTTGTGTAATAGTCCCTGATAAGGACGATACACTAAATAAAATGTGATATCGTTGCCAAAAGTTTCGAACTTTTCGTAACTTATAATTACGGCACCGACGTAATTTGACTAACACATTCTTATACGTCTGAGTCTTCGCGGCACTGCAAAAGATGCCACTAGCCGCGGAATTGGTAACCTGGTCAAAGTGCTGATGCTTAGGATACTTCTGCGTCAAAGTACAGTGTAAAAATCTACTTGTAATCTTCGGCTTACTTTAGTAATGGTAGTAGCACATAGTTTAGAGCAGTGTTTAAGCCAGAAAATAAAACAAAGTCGCAAAAATGCACAAATCGAAATTTATATATGTGCAAAATATGAAACTTTTGTGGAAAATACCGCTAGTAGAAAATTTTATAAATTACGATATTATTGAGGGCTTTAAAAGTGAAATATGTTTATACTGAATTGATTTTTAACAGTAATCTGCGAAATTAAATTTTAATATTATTATCTTTTTAAAATTAACATATACATGCATAGATCCATACTTTCCATATCTTATCTATACTACACTAAAATGCGAGTATTGATTTGCTTATTTTACGTTGCAGTATATTATATCAGATTAGAATACGCCTGTATTATGCCTAATCCACACACTGGATACCTATTCAAAATGAAACTCATTGCGAGGTGGGCCGTCAATATTAATCATTACAAATTTTATAAGTCTTTCCACGGACGATTTCTGATTTCTGTTTTTATTTTGTTCATGCAACTAAACCATTGCTCGTAGTCAGCTATGTCCAGGGGAATACTGAAGGCTTATCCTATAATTAAATCCACAATAAGGAATTGTTCGCTCATGTTGTTAATATAAATGAAGTCTACCATCTCTTTGAAATTCATTCCATTGCATCTGCTGTTCAACATCTTCTTAAACAACGTCCATTCCAGTAACAGATTATTTAAATTCATAGATTGGCAGAATTAACAAGTACATATATTTGTGTGATTTGCTTATTGCTATTGTTTGTGGATTTTTTTTTCGATTTTCAGTTTCACTGCGATTAGGGATTAATTCGCTTTTCTTTCTCAAAACAAATTTATTCATCGCTTCTTCAAATGTACAAACTTACACAGCCTGCATTTGACAAGAATAAGCGTTCCAAGGAGAACAAATGAGTAATCAGATCCACAAGATGCGAGGGAAAACGACAAAGTTAAGGCCTGATCAAACTTGGACGGTTGTGTTTTTGACCTCTATTGTTTGTTTGTGTGGCAGAATGTTGTTGCATTTTCGGAATGCTATATTAACTCTCGCTGCATTCTACGACATCGAGTAGGGAAAACGGCAAAGTTAAGGCCTGATCAAACTTCAACGGTAGTGTTTTTGACCTCTATTGTACTTTTTTTTTTCACTGCGACTAGGAGCTAGTTCCCTTTTCTTTCTCAAAACTAATTTATTCATCGCTTCTTCTACTGTACAAACATACACAGCCTGTATTTGACAAGAATAAGCGTTCCAAGGCGAACAAATGAGTTATCAGATCCACAATCTGCGAGGGAAAACGACAAAGTTAGGGCCTGATCAAACTTCAACGGTAGTGGTTTTGACCTCTTTCTTTCTTTGTGTGGCAGAACGTTGTCGAAATTTAGCGAATGCTATATTAACTCTCGCTGCATTCTACGACATCGAGAAGGGAAAACGGCAAAGTTAAGGCCTGATCAAACTTTAAAGCTTGTGTTTTTGACCTCTATTGTTTGTTTGTGTGGCAAAATGTTGTCGCATTATGCGAGTACTATATTAACTCTCGCTGCATTCTGCGACATCGAGTAGCATAATGTGTCAAAAACGGCTGTGAGGGAAACCCTGTTATAGAGGGATTACATTAACAGGTTAGCATGTCTTTTCGTTTAAAAAATATTGAAAATAGTCAGTTAAGTGCAATGAAAGGAAGGGGGAGGGAGGAGGTGATTGGTGGAAGGTAAATTGGTGAGTGGGAGTCGTCCATAACGAGTAGCTGAGATGGGGTTAAGTAGGTTTTGACAGATGAGGTGACGTTAGGTGGTGATCCGGAGCGAGGCGTGGGCGGTGACTTACCGTGCAACTGTTCATGTCTGCGGCGGAGTTGGCGAGGTGGAGCTTGGCGCACTGCGGACGGCGAGCGGCGGCGGCGTGCTATATATATGTGCAGCAGGCAGCCGCGGTGGCGCCGCCAGCGGCGGGCGTCGCGTCATCCGCAGGAGCTCTCGCAACACTCTGCGCGAGCACCAACCACTCGCCGTTTGTTTCGCGCGGGCAGCCTTTGTTGCGGCGCCGTAGCGCGTGAAATACGATGCGTCCGCAGCAGGACGCGGTGCTGAGTTTTCACAGCCGGATCCACTTAAGCGCTCAGGAGAGTGGGCCTCTCAAGCCTTTTGTTGTTGTTGTAGTCTTCAGTCCGGAGACTGGTGTGATGCAGCTCTCCACAATACCCTATCCTGAGCGAGCCTCTTCATCTCCACATAAGAACGGCAACCTACATCTGTCTGAATCTGCTTACTGTCTCCATCTCTTGGTCTTCCTCTGCGGTTTTTACCCCACACACTTCCGTCCGACGCTAAATTCACAATTCCTTGATGTCTAAGAATGTGCCCTACCAAGCGATGTTCAAATGTTCAAATGTTTGTTAAGCTTATGGGACATAACTACGGGGTCATCAGTCCCTAAACTTACAAACTACTTATGAACTACTTACGAACTAGGTCGGCACAAATATCCATGCCCGAGGGGGGATTCGAACCCCCGACCGTAGTGATCGTGCAGACCGTGACTGGAGCACCTCAGTCTCCTCGGCCACCGCGGCCGGCACCAAGCGATGACCCCGTAGTTAAGTCCCATAAGATTTACAAACATATGAACATTTGAACAAAGAGCTTGCAGTACAAGACATTTATTTCAAACTCACAAATATAAAGAAAATATCATTGTGTTACTGGGTGACATTGTGTGCGTTGTGTGCATTGAGCCGGCCGCGGTGGCCGAGGAGACTGAGGCGCTCCAGTTAGGGTCTGCACGGACACTACGGTCGGAGGTTCGAATCCCCCCTCGGGCATGGATATTTGTGCCGTCCTAGTTCGTAAGTAGTTCATAAGTAGTTTGTAAGTTTAGGGACTACTGACCTCGTAGTTAAGTCCCATAAGCTTAACAAACATTTGAACATTTGTGTGCATTGATGAGATATGCACAGATGAGAGATTAAACTGGAAGCAACACAAAGACGGTCTGGTGAAACTTTTGAGTTCAGGTACGTATGCTGTTAGGGTTATTGCAAATTTTGGAGATAAGAATCTCAGTAAATTAGCTTACTACGCATATTTTCACTCACTGCTTTCGCATGGCATCATATTCTGGGGTAATTCATCATTGAGTAAAAACGTATTCATTGCACAAAAGCGTGTAATCAGAATAATTGCTGGAGACCACCCACGATCATCCTGCTTACATCTATTTAAGGATCTATGTATCCTCACAGTAACTTCACAGTATATATATTGTTGTTGTTGTTATGGTCTTCAGTCCGGAGACTGGTTTGATGCAGCTCTCCACCCTACTCTATCCTGAGCAAGCCTTTTCATCTCCTCATAAGAACGGCAACCCACATCCACTTGAATCTGCTTACTATACGCGTCTCTTGGTCTCCCTCTGCGATTTTTACCCCATACAATGCTAAATTTACGATTCCTCGATGTCTAAGAATGTGTCCTACCAATCTATCCCTTCTTTTAGTCAAGGTATGCCAGAAATTACTTTTCTCCCCAATTCTGATCAGTACCTCCTCATTAGTTACGCGATCCACCCACCTAATCATCAGCATTCTTCCTGTAGCACCACATTTCAAAAGCCTGAATCCTCTTCCTGTCCGCACTGTTTATCGTCCATGTTTCACTCCCATACAAGGCAACACTCCATACAAATGCCTTCAGAAAGGACTTCCTTAGACTTACATCAATATTCGATATTAACAAATTTCTCTTTTTCAAGAACGCTTTTCTACCCATTGCCATTCTGCATATTATATCCTCCGTACTGCGACCATCATTTGTTATTTTACTGCCCAAGGAACAAAACTCATCTACCTCCTTTATTGCTTCGTTACCTAATCTAATTCCTTTAGCATCACCTGATTTTCTCAGACTGCACTCCATTATCCTAGTTTTGCTCTTGTTAATGTTCAGCTTATATATGCACCTTTCAGCACACTATCCATTCCGCTCAATTGCTCTTCCAGGTCCTTTGCTGTATCTGAAAAAATTACTAAGTCGTCGGCAAAACGCAATGTTTTTAATTCTTCACCCTGAACTTTAATTCCTTCTCCAAATTTCTCCTTGCTTTCCTTTATAGCTTGCTCAATGTACAAATTGAATAACAATGGAGAAAGGCTACAACCCTATCTTACTCCCTTTCCAACCACTGCATCTCTTTCATGACCTTCAACTCTGACAACCGCTGTCTGGTTTTTGTACAAGTTGTAAATAATCTTACGATCCCTGTATTTTACTCCTGCTTGCTTCAGAACTTGAAAGAGTTAATTCTAATCAACATTGTCAAAAGCCTTCTCCAAATCTACAAAAGCTAGAAATGTGAGTTTGCCTTTTCTTAATCTATCTTCTAGGATAAGCCGTAAACAGAGTATTGCCACCCGAGTTCCTACATTTCTCCGGAACCCAAACCTGAACCCAAGCCTATTACTTGTTCAAAACTCTAGCCTTTGTGGGAAATGTTACTATCCAAAAAATGCCGACCATCTACGTTTTCCATATAGTATTCCTCGCAGTGAACGTCGACTCTCCTCAGGAATTTCCATTTGATTTTCCGAACCATCTCTGTGACAATTGCATGCTGATTGAAGTTCAAAACAGCAAAAATAGTAGCCCACTTCTAATCGGCCTTAATGTATCACTGGTATGTATACCGAAGTGTACCATTCTCCTTTCCTAAAACTCCCTGATATTCTTTTTTCAAATCATCTAGCTCTGTAACGCCATGTCTAGATATTTACATCATATTACATGGAATTCAGTTTATTTTTAAACATATATGATAATAATGATGAATTATTTGAATGAACGTCTGCTTGTGTGCAGATGCAACACTGCCTGTCTAGACTGGTACAGCACTGTGAATTTATAAACTAATCTGAATGTCTGTAATTCAAATAAGAGTAAATACTGTGGTTAATAAGTCTGGCATCGACTGATTGCAATGAGTATGGCCCTGTTTGTGCGCTTAGATATCCAGAACAGAAGTCTGGTTAAATAATGAATGACAAGTCCGGTTGTAGCATAAGGTTCGATTCATTAATCAGACAAATAATTAGTTTACTGGTTAAATTAAATACTGATAAATGTTTACACCAATTTGATGCCGAAAATAAGTGTGATCATGAGTGGATTAACTGACAATTTCTTACAGCAATTGACAGCAGGTGAATAACATGTAAGAGTGTGGCAAGTGGAAATGCTAAAGATGACAATTACGTAGGCAATAATTAATTAAAGTTCAAACTTTAGATCACAAATGTAACACAGACTGAGCATGACTTCTACTCCGACCTTAGTACTGATTGTTAATATGTAAAGTCACGTGCTGTGAACAAGCTCTACCTCATTAACAACCAAAATGTTGTATTGTCAAAATAGTACATTGGCTAAGTTGGGTGCAAACCACGTGATACTGAGTGTAAATGTGCTCATGCGTATAATGACTGACAATCTATTACGGTAATTGATAGCAACAAAAAGAACTTGTACAATGTAGCATAGAGCAGAAACGCATAAATCAACAATTCTGTAATTCACTAATTATTTAAAGTACATATCAAAGTTTATTTTATTAAATGCCAAAATTTCACTCAGTATGGATTCGTTTGCAACCGTAGCAATAATTAATTTGTTGTCAGCAAGTTATGTAATTAATATTTGTATGAGAAAAGCGTTTCACACAGATAAAAAAATCCTGGTAACTACCTGTTAAACTAGCTGATTACGATTTCTGCAACTGAATGTGAATTACATAACAAAAGTGAACTATAACCATTGGTGTAATTAATTTGGTATATAGAGTACTTTCCAAGACTGGCAAGAGATATTGGTACCTACCTCATAAACTAGTTGCTCACTATTTCTGTAATAAAAATATAAGAGTGTAACAAACCGGAGTAGTAAGTATGTGCAAAATGTTTAACAGACACATGACAATATGCACCCGACTCAGAATACCAATCATAAATAAATTTAAATTTATCCACCTTTGTTTCGTATACAGCAGCTTGGTCACTTGCATTACATTAATGATGAAATCCACGTAAAGTTGAACCTTACATCTACCTACAGTTACTGTTAAAACTCACAATCTAAGACAACTTTCTAATAATGCAGAATTTTAAAAGGGAATGAAGCTATAATCTAACTTGAAGTGAAACAAAAATTATAAATTATTATTATTATTATTACTTCTTAAATATCACAATTACAATAAAAATACATAGCAATATCAGAATTACCAACAAACCTAACTGCTTACAACTGTCTGTCTAATAATCTCCACCAACTCTTGATTCCGTCTACCACTCCTACTTAGATCTACTCGCCACCGCCGATTCCCAGTTCATGGCAAATAACCTCTCTGCCAGAGAGTGACAACTACGAAGTATAGTGTTGCCAACTTCCAGTATTTTTATTTGTGTAAAATCTAGTAATTTATGTCAAAAAATTCATTTTCTGAGACGAAGGAGCTGTAATTCAGAAAATATTTAATTTCTTTTTAAATGCTGGTTGGCTGTTTGTAAAATTTTGTAACTGGCCATAGACGTTTGTGCACCAAAGATATCCTTTTCTCCTAGTTTTGTAGCTAAGCACATTTCTTTTACATTTCAATTGGGTTGGGGTATTAAAAATCTAGAATTAATCGCAGAAATGCGCATTCCCCATTAATGATGATGTCCTGTCCTACACTATTATTCTAAATACAGAGGATACATATTACACTTCGATACTGAAATATAGTATTTTACTTCCTCCAGAATTTACTATGGTGAATATGGCGCATTCCCAATGACTGATTCAAGTATATACTGTAAAGCTAGTTCCTTAAATAAATGTTCTGCAGGATGATATCCGGGAGCGGGATTCCATCAATTATTCTGAGTAGACACTTAGTGAAGCAGTACATCATTTTACATGCTGATGAGTTAGCTCAAAATACTTTGCAATATCAAAGCAGTAAACGAAAATTTAGTATAGTATGCTAATTTACATAAATGTCTGTCAGAAAAATTATCAGTTACCTGATACCATAATCAGCAGCGATAACACGTTTCAGCAGCATCAATATTTTCCTACACGTAAATCTCTCATCAGTGCACACACCAAAAACTTTTGAATAATCTTAGCTACATACTTCTGTTAAAAGTCTATATTAATTGATAGTGTAAGACCATTAATAGTATAAATCTATATATATTGTGTTGTATAGAAAAATAATAACATTCCATTTTCAGAGAAATATTTAATAATTTTCTGAAAGACATTATTTACAATTTCATCAGTTAAATCTTGTTTGTCAGTTTTTATTGATAGAATTATATTGCCACCAAAAGAACTATCTTTTCTATTTTTTGAATACAGAATTGCAAGTCATTAATTGTATATTAAGACCAGGGAAGGATCCATTACCGAAGCCCGTAGCACATCATTCTTGATAGCCCCCCCCCCTTTTGAGGAACTGCAAATTTTTGGTATTATGTGAACCACTTATTTCAGCCTTCTGAAGTCATCCAGTTAAGTACGACTTAAACCACTTATGTACTGTCCCTGATAATCTTTAAGCTTATCTAGAAGAAACCCATCGTTTACTCAATGAAGAGGCCTTCCAAATTCGCAAACGTTCCCATGGTAATTCAGAGCATTTCATATATGATAAGAGAAAGCGTATATGGCATGTTATGTTATAAAGCCTCTTTCAAAACCAAACTGCCATTTTGTTAGTACTTTATTTTTACAAATACCCTATGTGAAGCTACTCGAGAATCCATTACTTTTGAAGAAATTTGTACAACGCTGTCAGAGGTGAGACTGGGTAATTATTCGTTAACATCAGCCGTATCGCCTTTATATGGAATTATTTAACAACAGATTATTTCTGCCCATTAGCGAAAATGTCCTGCTTCAGATTGCTATTACACATTCGGATGAGAATCTGTCCGGAACAAGTTTGTAGTACTCTGCCGGAAATGTTATCAAATTCAAGCGAACCTTTACTGTTGAGGGTCTTTTATCATTATCCTAATTTTAAAAGGAGAAGGCGGAATTTCATTTGTATCAAATTTCCATGGGTAGTGCCTCTTCCATTAATAGCCTTGCCTGTTGTAATAAACATGTGAACAGTATTTTCTCCATAACATTTAAAACTTACTATTAGAATTTTTTCTACTTCTGCCAAAACTTAATAACTTTTTAGTCCTGTGACCTTGGTTTCCCTTTCAATAATACTGCAAATTTTTTCCACTTTACTGTCAATGGTTCTAATCTGAGACGTGATACACATACTTCTGGACTTTACGTAATGTTGTTGTTGTTGTGTCTTCGGTCCACAGACTGGTTTGATGCAGCTCTCCATGTTACCCTGTCATGTGCAAGCCTCTTCACCTGAGTATACGTTCGCCAACCTACATCCTTTTGAATCTGGTTTCTATATTCGTCTCTCGGTCTCACTCTACTATTTTCACCCCACACGCTTCCTTCTAATACTAAGATGACAATTCCTTGATGTCTCAGAATGTGTCCAACCAATCTATCCCTTCTTTTAGTCAGGATATTCCAGAAGCTCCTTTTCTCTCCGATTCGGCTAAGGACCGCCTCATTGATTACGTGATCTACCCATCTAATTTTCATCATTCGTCTGTAGCACCACATTTCAAATGCTGCTATCATCTTTTTATCTGAATTCCTAATCTTCGTTGTTTCACTCCCATACAATGCTACACTGCAGACAAATGATTTCAGATAGGACTTCCTATCTTTTAAATTAATATTGGATGTTAACAAGTTTCGCTTCTTTAGAAACGCTTTTCTTCCCATAGCCATTCTGCATTTTATATCTTCTTTACTTCGGCCATCAGAAGTTATCTTGCTACCCAAATAACAAAATTCATCTACTACTTTTATTGTCTAATTACCAAATCTAATTCATTGAGCATCGCCTGATTTGCTGACATTGCATTCCATTACCTTCGGTTTACTCTTTTTAATGTTCATCTTATATCTTCTTTTCAAGACACTGTCCATCCCATTCAATTGCTCTTCCAGATCTTTTGCGGTCTCTGACAGAAGTACTATGTCATCGGCAAACCGCAATGTTTTTATTTCTTCTCCCTGCACTTTAACGCCCTCTCCAAATTTCTCCTTCCATTCCTTCACTGCCTGCTCAATGTACAGATTGAACAACATTGGAGAAAGGCTACAACCCTGTCTTACTCCCTTCCCAACCTCTGCGTCCCTTTCTTGCCCTTCGAATCTAATAACCGCTGTCTGGTTTTTCTATAGGTTGAATATAACTCTTCGCTCCCTATACTTTACCCCTGATGCCTTCAGAATTTGGAGGAGTGTTGTCCAGTCGACATTGTCAAAAGCTTTCTACAGATCGACAAACGCTAAAACCGTAGGTTTAACTTTCCTTAGCCTATCTTCTAAGATAAGTTGTAATGTATTTCCTCCCATGTACTTACATTTCTCCTAAATCCAAATTGATCTTCTCCGAGGTCGAAGATTTTCCATTCGTCTGTAAATAATTCGTGTTAGTATTTGGCAACCATGACTTATTAAACTGATAGTTCTGTAATTTTCACACTTGTCTGCACTTGCTTTCTTTGGAATTTGAATTACAATAATATTCTTGAAGTCAGAGGGTTTTTCCCCTGTCTCATACACCTTGCATACCAGGTGATACATTTTTTTCTCGACTGGCTCTCCTAAAGACATGAGCAGTTCAGACGGAATATCATCTACTCTAGGGACCTTGTGTCGACTCAAGTCCTTCAGTGCTCTGTCAAATTCTTCTCGTAGTATCATATCTCGAATCTCATCTTCCTCCACTTCGTCTTCCACATCTAGAATACTGCCTTCAAGTTTATTTCCGTTGTATAGGCCCTCTATATATTCCTTCCACAGTTCAGCTTTTCCCTCGTTGCTTAGTACTGATTTCCCGTCTGAGTTCTTGATATTCATACAGATGCTTGTCTCCAAATATCTCTTTTATTTTCCTGTAGGAGGTATCTATCTTTCCCTTAGTTATGCATTCTTCTACGGATCTGCATTTGTCCTCTAGCTACTCCTGCTTAGCCAGTCTGCACTTCCTGTCAATCTCATTTTTCAGACGTTTGTACTCCCTTTTTCCTCATTTGCTGAATTTTTATATTTTCTCCTCTTATCAATTAAATTCACTATATCCTGTGTTAACCGGGGATTTCTATTAGGCCTTGTCCTTCTGCCTATATGGTCCTCTGCAGCCTTCACTACCCTATCTCTTAGAGATACCCATTCTTCTTCTACTGTATTACTTCCCCCCGTTTCAGCCAATCCTTGCCTAATGCTCCCTCTGAAACTCTCACCCACCTCTGGTTCCTTCAGTTTGCCCCGGTTCCATCTCCTAACCTTTCTACCCTTCTTTCTACCCTTCTGCAGTCTCTTAAGTTTTAATCTGCATTTCATAACCAATGAGTTATGGTCAGAGTCTATATCTGCCCCTGGATATTTTTAGAACCTGGTTTCTAAATCTATTCATTACCATTATAAAGTCAATCTGGTACCTTCCAGTGTTTCCTGGTCTCTTCCACGTATACAGCCTTCTTTCATGATGATTAAGCCAAGTGTTGGTGATCATTAAATTGTGCTCTGCACAAAATTCTATCAAGCGATCTTCTCTGTCATTCATTTTTCCCAGTCCATATTCACCTACTACATTTCCTTCTCTTTCTTTTCCTACTATCGAGTTCCAGTTCCCCTTTCTGAATGATTTCTTTTATCTCCTCATATATTTTTTCGATATGCTCATCATCGGCCGTGCTAGTTGGCATATAAACTTGCACTACTGTGGTCGGTGTTGGCTTCGTGTCTATTTTTACTACGATAATGCGTTCACTATGCTGTTAATAGTGACTTACCCGCATTCCTATTTTCTTATTCATTATCAGACTTACTCCTGCGTTACCACCAACTGATTCTGTATTGATAACTCTGTACTCACCTGACCAGAAATCCTGTTCATCCTCCCACCGTACTTCACTAATCCCTACCATATCTAACTTTAACATATCCATTTCTGTTTTCAAATTTTCTAGCTTACCTACGTGATTAACGGTTAGAACATTCCACGCTCCGACCCGTAGAATGCCTGTTTTGATGACGACATCCTCCTGAGTAGTCCCCGCCCGGAGTTTCAAATGGGGGACTACTTTACCTCCGAAATATTTTACCCAAGAAGACGCCACCATCATATAGTCATACAGTAGAGCTGCATGTCCTCGGGAAATGTAAGACTGTAGCCTCCCCTTGCTTTCAGCCGTTCGCAATAACTGTGTGGCAAAGCCACATTAGCTGATGTTACAAGGGCAGCTCAATCATCCAGACTGTTGCCCCTGTAACTACTGAAAAGGCTGCTGCCCCTCTTCAGGAACCACACGTTTGTCTGGCCTCTCCACAGATACCCCTCCTCTGTGGTTGGACCTATGGTACGGCTATCTGCATCGTTGAGGCACGCAAGCCACCCCCTGGGTAACGTCTGTGGTTCATGGGGGTGGTTACGTAATGTAGCATCGTAATATTTATAATATTGTTGCTGTTACATACAGTTTCCTTTGCCGGATACAAGAGATTTTGATTCCTTCGGTAAGCCATGTTTTTGTAGAATTAGTTACAGTTATTATTATTATTAGTATGTAGTATTCTGCCTAAAGTCAGGTCCGTGTTTCCGTAAGGAGAATTTATGGTGCCAATGTTCCCTGTCTTCAGCTTCTCCTTTTAATCTGGTGTAGCTCCTTCCATCTTTCAGGTCATCCAGGTGCTAAATTCTTCTCCTTCCTCGTCGTGCAGCTCCGTTGATCTTTCCTTCGATGACGTCATTTATGAGCCCTTCGTGACTGTGTCGGATCCAGTTGGCCTTTCTCTTCTCAATACATCCTCATTTGTCATCCGATCGGTACAATTAATCTCTCTTTTCTCTTCCAGAACCACATTTCATTTTTTTTTCTCGAAGTCCATGCCTCGGCTGCGTAAAGTGCAATGCCCGAAATATAGTACTTCACCAATTTATTCCTTAATGCGAAGATCATCTTGCTGTTCAGCAGAGCCCTCTTCTTGTTGAAAGCGGCTTTGGCCATGACAATTCTAGCTCGAATTTCGCTTGTGCATTGGACATCCTTTGTCAGGAAGCTTCCCAAGTACTTGAACTGCTTCACATTCTCCAGTTCTTGATTCTCGATTGTTATCTTCAAGGGTTTCTTTCGTTTTGATATCCGCATCACTTTTGATTTCTCGATGTCGATTTCTTGCCATATTTGCTACCAGTTTCCACAAGCCGATTCATCAATGTTGCAGCTGTCTTTGATTTTTGGCGAGCACTACCAGGCCATCTGCATACTTGACAGTGTTGAGGCGCCCTCCTATCCTGAAGTTTCCGCACCCTCTCAACGCTTCTCTCGCCAGCCATTCACCATTCAGTTTAGACAACAACCTTGTCTGATTCCCCTTCCTATTTCCACGCTGCCTGTTTCTCCGTAGTTCAGTCGCACCTTTAGCGTTTGTCCCAGAATTAGTCTCCGGTCTCTCCAGTTGATTCGCATCTCCTTAATGATGTACATCAATTTTCCCCATTTACCTCTGTTGAAGGACTTCTGCCAGTCTGTAAAACAAGCAAAAACTTCTTCGATAACAGCCAAAACTCTCTCCGACAATATGCTCAATTATACTTACATTTATAGTTAACAATATTCTGTGGGAATCAGTTTTCAAGCCGGCCGCGGTGGTCGAGGGGACTGAGGCGCTTCAGTCACGGTCTGCACGGCCACTACGGTCAGGGGTTCGAATCCCCCCTCGGGCATGGATATTTGTGCCGTCCTTAGGATAAGCTAGTTGATAAGTAGTTTGTAAGTTTAGGGACTGATAACCCTGTAATTAAGTCCCATAAGCTTAACAAACATTTGAATTTGAATTTCAGTTTTCAAATACATTTACAAATACATCATTAAATAAAATATTTTAAATTACTATTATCTTCCTTGCAATACCTCGTCCCAGTCTGCTGAGTTACCTTACTCATGCACAGAAACCAATATTTAGCTTCGTTTTCACGTTTGGTCGCAAATGTCTACATAAGAAGCCGCAGAAAATGGCACACGCTTTAACTACATAATCTCTTAAGATTTATCTAGAAAGCTATTTTTACGTTTTACAAAATCTTTTATCCGTTATAAGCCACAAACCTAAGAAATATCATATTTGGGTACAAAAGATACTAATTATGCTGGCAGAATAAGTTTCTCCCACTATGAAACTTACCAGTTACCTTCTCGGCGGAAAAAAAAAAAAAAAAAAAAAAAAAATGGATTTTTGCGCATCTAACAATTTGAGATCCTCACTCGAAGATGGATTCATTATACATTCGTATTCGTACTGTGCCGCATCATATTAAGTAGTGCAACGTATTTTAAAGAGTTTCCAGAGTAAAAACACACTGCATATTGTTTGCAGGGGGATATTGAATTTTTATTTCAAAGATATTGGTTTCACATCCGTTGCTGCTTAACGTATTGCCGTCTCGGACTAGTGAAGGGATGGCTGCCAACTGTACTTTTGAGGCAGTGAGTGTGGCGCATGTCGCCTGTCTCTGAGCTCTTTTGAAGCGCGTACAAAGCTGTCTAGTTGTGGTTCTGCTCTCGCATTCTGGTTCGTCGCAACGCTTCCGCGTTTGCTGCTGACGACTGGCTTGCCTGCTCGTTTGTGGATGCTGTGGGTTTGCACCGGCGCTACTTCCTGATGACCACTCTTAGTTAACGAGCTACCAGAATAACGGACACGTTACGGGTAACACTTGCAAAAGGGCGTGATATTTTCTTTATCGAATTTGGAGATCTTCAAATATCTCGTCCCTCTTGTAATGCAAGGGCATTACACATAACGCCACTATCAGTATATTCTGTAATCGCCATTCAACATTCAATACGTTTTATTTTTTACACGTGTTTTTGTTACCCAGTGATATATACGAGGCGCGTCCAGAACGTAAGTTCCGTTTGGTAATAAAATGAAATTGTACACAGATAAAGAAGAAATTTTTATTGCACAAAATTCTACAACTCTTAAACTACTTTTCCACATAACTGCCGAAATTTTGCAGGCATTTGTCATAGCGTGGCACCAGGTTTTGTATACCTTCTTCATAGAAATTTGCCGCCCGTGTCTTCAACCAGTTGGAAACAGTGAAATTTGGGGAAAGTCCATAGCGAGAGCACTAATTGTAAACCTACGGTTTTCCTGGATCTTGTCATCAATCGCGTGAACCAGTTCTTCTGTAACCAAGGTGGGCGCCCACTTCGTTCTTCATCGTGCACATCACTACGCCCGCCATTGAACTGTCCGACCCATCTTCTCACCATCGAATCACTCATCGCATTTGGTCCGTAAACATCGCAAATTTGCCGATAAATTTCACTTGGTTTCACTTTCCTCGCATTCAGAAACCGAGTCACCGACCTGATTTCACAGGTGGCGGTATTTTCAATCAACGCCGACATTTCAAATAAGCACAACAAAGCGTACGTAACTGACAGCGATCTCCAAATGGCGCACGTTCTTCTCCTTGATACACATCGTCTACAGCGCATGTGCGGAACGGCAATCGCAGCGCTGCGGCAGAGATAAATTGAAAAGGAACTTGCTTTCTGGACGCGCCTCGTATTAATTAGTATACAAATGAATTATATTCAAATGTGTGAAATTTGTTAACACAATAGAAATTATACGTTAAATAAATTTCTTATATCAGAATCCCATTAATAGTTTAAATGTATTCCGGATTTGCTACTACGTCTAGAAATTTCGTTGTTCAATTTTTCATAAGGAGACCTTCCTGTCTCTGAGATTCATTTCGGGACTCGATCTATCGGACTAGGATGTTCCACTCATAGAAGATATGAAGTGTGCTATCCAAGAACCGCAAAGTGCTCTCAAGTTTTATTGACTTATCAGTGAAGGTTGTGCTGCAACACGGTCGAATAGCTGAGGAGGGAGACTGTTCGATTGTTACGTGTACGATCAAAACAAACCAACCTCGAAATAATTTTTTTTGTGTTATTGATTTGACTCTTTCTGAATGTCTCTCTGTTAGTATACTTATAATAAGGCAAGAGCTATACTCTTAAGTTTTCCATGAAGAAGCCGGTTCCTCGAATTTACAACGAATATTTAAATTCTTTCCACAGCTTACAATAATCCATAATTTTGTAATAAAACTGTAATGAAACATGTTTAAACGTTTAATTTACCTAAAATAATTATAAAATACATTCGAAGTTTTCAACTTTTTACGAAGAAAATATTATAATTACAATATTAATAAGCTACAACTGTCAATTAAGAAATAAAATAGTTCCTTACAATGAAATTAATAACATTTCATTGTATAATTTTATTTAAAAATTGTTATAAGTTTTAAAATTAAAAATAAAAATATTCAAACAACTTACGGGTATACTGCCTGGAGACATCGTCGATAACCACCGATATACACGACAGGACACCTTGCCATTCTCATGGCACAACTGCACTCAAGGAAGCAATGTACAAGCGTATTTAATACCTCGGTTTGCAAAGGGTAAACAAGGAAGATAACACACAGTACAAGTCACTACAGATTCAACACAACCAAAGATGAGCAAACATCAAAAATATCGATGGTGACTGTTAATCAATAGGTGAGGTGGCATTGATTTTGTCCCTCTGTTTTTTGACGAAAGACAGTGCCGGATTCCAAGCAGAATTTAAACAAAACCCATCATCTCTGTTTATAAGGTCGCTGCTAGTTTAAATTCAACAGTGTTCTGCAACAGCGGATTTGTTTAGCTGTTGTAAGGGCGTGTAACGTTTGTGTTCAATACACCGGTCTTCCACAGTCCTGATTGTCTAACCAATATATGAGATGCCACAACTGCCTTACGCTAACCAAGATCATCATTTACGGACCCTAAAAGGGCAGTTATCTTAGAAGGTGGTCAGGAAACACATTTCACATGATATTCACAATGCTACTGTCTGAGTTACTTTGCCATCTTCACAGCCGTCATGACTATCTTATAAGCTGTATAAGAGTTGCGCTTAGAGCCCTCTTTTGCGGAATTTTCTGGATATTGCAGTTTAAAACTTCTATGAGTGGACAAACTTGACGTAGACTGTTAACTTGCAAAGTAATAACCTGAACAGAATATCCGAAACCGGAAGATCTCCCTCTCAGAATACCATGAGGTCTGTTTACAGGACTAACGAAAGCTTTCATTTGTTATTACATTTGAGGAACTTACACACCTACGTTCACAACAATAAAAATACACGGTCCTTTTAACTGTCATAAAATGTAAACACTGTCACATGTATCGAAAGAATACCGATTTCGTTGATTGTAGGTGACATCTACATCTACATCTACATCGATACTCTGCAAATCACATTTAAGTGCCTGGCAGAGGGTTCATTAACCACCTTCATAACTTTTCTCTACCGTTCCATTCTCTAATAGCGCGCGGGAAGAAATAACACCTAAATCGTTCCGTTTTAAATCTGATTTCTCTTATTTTATTGGGATGGTCATGTCTCCCTAAGTAGGTGGGTGCTAGCAAAATATTTTCACATTCAGAACTAAAAGTCGGTGATTGAAACTTCGCAAACAGATCACGCCGCAATGAATAACGTCTTTCTTTTAATGATTTCCACCCCAATTCGTGCAACATTTCCGTGACGCTTCCCCCCCCCCCGTAACGTTATAAAACAAAACGAGCTGCCCTTCTCTGAACCTTCTCAATATCTTCCGTCAGTCCCACCTGGTGAGGGTCCCACAAGGGGCAACAGTACTCCAAGAGAGGACGCACAAGAGTGATGTAGGCAGTCTCTTTGGTGGAGCTGGTGCATCGTCTAAGCGTTCTGCCAATGAAACGTAACCTTTGGTTCGCCTTCCCCACAATATTTTCTATGTGTTCTCTCCAGTCAAAGTTGTTCGTAATTGTAACTCCTAGGTATTTGATAGAATTTACGACCTTAAGGTTTGACTGATTTATCGCGTAATTGAAGTTCAGCGGATTTCTTTTAGTGGTCATGTGTATTACTTCACACTTTTCTTTTT
The DNA here is from genome assembly GCA_026315105.1 of Locusta migratoria. Taxonomy (NCBI): domain Eukaryota; kingdom Metazoa; phylum Arthropoda; class Insecta; order Orthoptera; family Acrididae; genus Locusta; species Locusta migratoria. The sequence continues at coordinate 170,061,607 of CM048751.1, forward strand.
TTAGTGCCAATTGCCAATTTTCGCACCAAGTAGAAATTTTGTCTAAATAGCTTTGCAGTTGCTTTTGATCCTCTGTTGACTTCACTAACCGATAAACGACAGCATCATCCGCGAACAGTCTAAGGGAGCTATTCAGATTATCTCCTAAATCGTTTATAAACACGAGGAAGAGTAGGGGACCAATAACGCTTCCCTGTGGAACGCCAGATATCACTTCTGTTTTACTCGATGACTTACCGTCAATTACAACGAACTGTGTCCTTTCTGATAGGAAATCGTGAATCCAATCGCACAATTGGGGAGATATTCCATAAGCACGCAATTTCATTAGAAGCCGCTTGTGGGGTACAGTATCAAAAGCCTTCCGGAAATCCAGAAATATGGAATCGATTTGAGATCCCTTGTCGATGGCACTTAACACTTCATGTGAATAAAGGGGAAGCTGTGTTTCGTAAGAGCGATACTTTCTGAATCCGTGCTGCCTATTGGTTAATAGGTCGTTCTCTTCGAGGTAGTACATAATATTCGAACAAAGTATATGTTCCAAAATCCTACTGCAAATCGACGTCAATGAAATAGGCCTGTAATTTTGGGGATCACTCCTATTGCCTTTCTTGAATATTGGAGTAATTTGGGCAACTTTCCAGTCTTTGGGTACGGATCTTTCGCTGAGTGATCGGTTGTAAATTATAGCTAAGTACGGAGCTATTTCATCAGCATACTCTGAGAGGAATCTAGTTGGTATACAATCTGGCCCGGAAGATTTATTTTTGTTTAGTGACTTAAGTTGTTTTACTACTCCAGGAACATCTACTTCTAAGTTTCGCATGCTGACAGTTGTTCTTGGATTGAATACTGGAGTGTTCACTTCGTCTTCTTTGGTGAAAGAATTTCGGAAAGCTGTGTTTAGTAATTCTGCCTTAGCAGTACTGTCGTCGGTAGTATTACCATTGCTATCGCGTAGTGAAGGTATTGTTTGTGTTTTGCCGCTAGTGTACTTCACATATGACCAGAATTTCTTTGGATTTTCTGCAAGATTACGAGACAGGATTTCGTTGTGGAAACAACTATAAGATTCTCGCATTGAAGTCCGCGCTAGGTTGCGAGTTTCAGTAAAAGATTGCCAGTCTTGCGTATTCTGTGTCTTTTTAAATTTTGCATGCGTTTTTCTTTGTTTCTGCAACAGTGATCTCACCTGTTTTGTGTACCACGGGGGGTCAGCCCCCTCTTTTATTAATTTATTTGGTATAAATCTCTCGATTGCTACTGATATTATGTCTTTGAATGTAAGCCACAACTGATCTACACTCGCATTTTTAGTTTTGAAGGACTGGAGACTATCACTCAGGAAAGCGTGAAGCGAATTTTTATCTGCTTTATTGAATAGATATATTTTTCGTTTATTTTTGGTGCATTTGGGAATTTCGATATTCAGTCTCGCTACTACAACTCGATGTTCGCTAATCCCTGTATCTGTTTTGATGCTCTTTACTATCTCGGGATTATTTGTTGCTAGGAGATCAAGAGTATTTTCGCAACCACGTACTATTGTAGTGGGTTCATGAACTAACTGTTCGAAGTAGTTCTCAGAAAAAGCATTCAGAACTAGTTCGGACGATGTTTTATATTTGCCTACGGTTTTGAATACGTAATTATGCCAACATATCGAGGGTAAATTAAAGTCGCCACCGATTATAACAGTATGCTTCGGATACCTATTTGAAATATGATTCAAGCTTTCTTTGAACATTTCTGCAACCGCATCGTCTGAGTCAGTGGGCCGATAAAAAGATCCAATTATTAATTTATTTCGGTGGTCAGGTATAACCTCTACCCAGACCAATTCACAGGAAGTATCTGCCTCAATTTCGTTGCAGGATAAACCGTTTGTAACAGCAATAAACACGCCACCCCCTGTTTTATTTATTCTATCCTTTCTGAAGGCCATTTGGCCCTTTGAAAAAATTTCGGCCGAATTTATCTCAGGCGTCAGCCAGCTTTCAGAACCTATAACGATTTGTGCCTCAGTACTTTCTATCAGCGCTTGGAGCTCTGGAATTTTCCCAACACAGCTACGACAATTTACAACTGGTACACCAATGGTTTTTATGTCTACTTTCTTCCCGTGTCTGACCTGCCCCCTTTGAGACTGAAACCCATTTTGTGTATTCCCGAGGCCATCTAACCTAAAAAACCGCCCAGTCCACGCCACACAGCCCCCGCTACCCGTGTAGCCGCTTCCTGAGTGTAGTGGACTCCTGACCTATTTAGCGGAACCCGAAAACCCACCACCCTTTGGCGCAAGTCGAGGAATCTGCAGCCGACACGGTCGCAGAACCGTCTGAGCCTCTGATTCAGACCCTCCACTCGGCTCTGAACCAAAGGTCCGCAGTCAGTCCTGTCGACAATGCTGCAGATGGTGAGCTCCGCTTTCATCTTGCAAGCAAGACTGGCAGTCTTAACCACTTCTGATAGCCGCTCAAAACCAGAGAGGATCTCTTCCGATCCAAAGCGACACACATCATTGGTTCCAACATGAGCCACCACCTGCAGTTGGCTGCACCCTGTGCTCTTCATGACATCCGGAAGGAGCCGTTCCACATCCGGAATGACTCCCCCCGGTATGCACACGGAGTGCACATTGGAATTCTTCCCCTGCCTAGTAGCCATTTTCCTAAGGGGCTCCATTACCCGCCTAACGTTGGAGCTCCCAACTACCACCAAACCCACCCTCTGTGAGTTCCCGGATCTTGAAGGCAGAGGGGCGAGTACAGGACAAGCGACACCATCCGCATCAGGAACATCCCCTGCCACAGACAGCGCCTCGAATCTGTTGGCAAAACTAACCGGGGAGGCCTCCACTTCGGTCCCCCGGGAAGTCTTACGCCGCCTGACACGCGCTGAGGGGACCTCCCAATCCACCACGGATTGGGGGGCTACCTCCTCGCGGGCAGTGAGCGGGCTGGCCACAGCCGCAGGCCGATCGGAGGGCACAACAGACGCACAGGGCGTCTGCTGTACCCCCACGAGCGGCCCACAACAGCGGCGCCCACCCACCGCAGTCTCAAGCGTTGCCAGCGAAGCCAACGCCGCCTGAAGCTGCGAGCGAAGAGTCACCAACTCTGCCTCCATTCGTTCGCAGCAGTCACAGTTCCTAGCCATTCTAAAAACCTTTGATTCTTCCAAGTAATTACGTCAGGGGACTCAGTAGTTTGATAAACAGTGAGCTTTGTAAAGTATAGACCTAACGCTGAACTGTTTCTTAACGGCGAATCTGAAAAATATATAAGCGAGCTAATAAATAAAAAATGCAGTAACTGAGCTGACAAATAAACGCGATTCTTAATAAACAAACACGCGAGCACACTAAAGTATAAAGAGCTGCAAGAGAAAGTACACACGAAATGTAAATAAGTCGCTTCTATTAAGAAGCCGGTTACCGTACAATGTAGAGCTGCTGCTGGTCAGTGTGCACTGGCCGCCGGTCACACAGTAGCATTTCTTCCTTAATTGGATACAAAATGTAGTAACAGTTCAGGATGTTTGTATCATTATAAGAACGTTCTCTCATGGCGAGAAGAACATTATCAACGATCATCGCACACGAGATGTTACTTTATGTCAATAAGTAGTTCATCAACTCGTAGGCAGCATGCAACGAGGGTGCAGGCTTGTGTTCATGCTAGGGATCATGCAACCCTTCACGGAAATGGGCTTCGCTCAGGAAAAGTGTTTACAAAGGAAGCGACTGATTTAGGTCTCATTTCTCAATTCCTGTTCACCGCAGTAGGCAGTACAGAATATCATTGAACTTTTGTTTGGTGGGTAATGAAATCTACGCTAAAATATCAATTGTACATGTTCCATTGCATTCACCATGAACTCTGTATGTAATTTGACCTTCGACTTCAAAGTGAGAGATACACTTAAGGAAAATGTTAATCAATGCTAAGCCTAACAACAGTCAAAGGAATCCTTTTTCAGTAACTGTTTACCCATCTTCACCCCACAAACACAGTCACAGATGAGGCAACACACACACACACAGACACACAAAAAAGCAACACACATTATATAAACAGCAAAAATAAATGGTACACTCTAACACACAGAAACAATACTAAAGACACAAAGCTTACAAATTGCCTACAGAACAAGAAACACACTCATGTCACATTCGCTAACAGCAAACAAAGTAGACAAATATGAAGGGGCAGGTACATACCAGTTACAATGCCCAGAATGTAAATCAGTCTGGGAATGACAGGCAGAAATTTCAAAACCAGATATAAATAACATATAGGAAGTTGGAAGTATGAAAAAAGCTATTCCATTTCGCTGAACATCTGATAGAGCATGGACATAAACCATCCAACATGAATAACATATGAAAATATTCAGAGGAAATAATCGAGACAAAACTTCTGACATTACAGTGAAACTTTCATATACAAAGAGCCGTTGCAATGAATACGAAACTCATGAGCAATGCAGGGAACGTTCAATAACAAAATTAATATCAGAATGCTGTCATGGTCTAAGCAAAACTGGTGAGTGACAAGATTCTAAAATCATCTGTGCATGTCCAGTGACTCCTAGCGCCCTCTACATGAATTACTGATTACGGACTTAGTAAAAACTGAGAAAATTTACATCAAATTTAATAATTTTTTTAACAATAATAGGATACAGTTTACAGACCGTAAAACAACAGCGAACGATAAAATAATTTTACCAAAATGTTCAAAATGTAAGCCAAATACTAAGCGAAGACGCCCTCCGATACACGTATCCAACGTCTTCTGAACGAAAGTAATGACAGTGCAGCATTCTCTTACAGGTATTAAATATACAAAGATAAACTAAGAGGGTATGGTAAAAATAATGAAATTTATACATACGAATTAAAACATACTTCCCTCATCTGGCAAGACTAAGTGCTGTCTGTGTACATCAACGCCCACAGTTACCATAAGTAAGTACAATTGGACCGTGTTATGCATCACAAGACAAAGCGCCGTTACTTTATATATCTGATGTGAGCGCAATTAGTGCTGTTTAGTAGTTATTTGCTGTGAGATTTCACTACTAACTGAAAGAACACTACCCCTTCTTTGGTGCAAAAAGTTGAGAAACATTCATAAATAAATATATTTTAAGAACATGTAAAATTTATGTTCCGTTATGTTAGTTATGACATGTGGCGCTTGGACTAGTGATGCATAACACCGTCCAATTGAGAGTCAGTGACCTCTGTTGAAGTAATGTTTCACTGCTCTCTATCAGATCGGTGGCAGATACCATTGTGTCATACGGATATTGCAAACCTATGTATGACAGCATTCTGTTATGAATTTTGTTATTGATGAATGTTGCTAGTTATGTGTGACCACAGGGCATCCTGGTCTAGGAATGTTATTAGAAGTTTTCTTTATGTTAATTGATTGTAAAAAAGTTTGATTTCTATTTTCAGTACACTTGGTTAGTTTTTTTTTTTTTTTTTTTTTTTTTTTTTTTTACAACTATCATCTATGAAAGCTATATACCAGCTACCATCTACTAGGTTTATAGACTAGAGTTTGCATCACTAAAACTTCATCACTGGGTTTACCTACTAACGGTAAACAGGACCCATGACATTGCCGGAAGCAGGCGATCTAAACAACTCCCAAACGGAAATATAACCAAGATCGGTTTGATGTAGCTCTTTCTTTTCTGACTACCGTTTTGGATTAACTAAGTCATCATCTTCAAAGCAGTATTGTCTTTCACATGTTTAGAGTAGCTTTCAAATGTTAATGCACAAACATTATACGAAGTCATAAAATAAAATGAAATTCCATACTGCAGTTAGATATTTGCAAACGATAATAAGACTAAATAAATTTAAATGATAAAATAAGTGAAAAAAGTGTTTCTGAAGACAGTGCTAAAAGAAATTTTCAGCTTCTTTACTCGGATAGAACATTAGTAGCTGTTTATAAAGTATTGTGATAATAAATGTCAATATGTATTGAAATTTGTCTCATAATGTTTTTTCTGTCTTGGGCGCAAATCCCCCACCCCTCTTCGCTCCTTCTACCTTTTATTACTGAAAGCAGATTAACTTAATTTCAGTTATCTGTAGTGTGCAGTGTTTTTGAGTAGACGTTGCGTGAAGCTGCAACCAGCTCATAGATTATCATTTATGAGGTCAGACTCTTGTTTCTGGTCCATAGAAATGAGAAGCTGATACATCCAGCGGATATTTAATGAAAGGGCTAGTTCACCCGGAAGCTCAGTGATCTTTTCTGATGATCATCAGGACATGATTTAAGGGTTTAATGTTTTAAACTGCGTCTTAGGAATTGATGGTTGAAGTGCTGAACCGAAAATCTTACATAACAACGGCGCCGCTAGGTGAACGACTGAACTCGAGCACATCTGCCTAGGTATTTCGTCGTCAACCGTCCGACGGCATATGACGTTCTTTCAGTAACCTATCTACTTAGCCTACACTCGTCGCTAGGCCAGTTACTTTCATCGTAATTTTTGTATTTTATTCACAGAGCTTTAATCCTATGTTTTCGAGCTCACTTCTGCTACAGTAAACGTAAATGAGAATTTGGTCCTACCAATCTTATATATTAAAAGAATCTACGAAAACTAGCCACGGCGGAGTGGCCGAGTGTACTGATGCGCTGTGCTACGATGTGCGAGGCCGTTCCCCTTCGGGGGTTCGAATCTCCCCTCGGGCATAGATGTTTGTGCTGTCTTTAGTTTAAGTTACTTCATAAGTAGTTTTAAGTTTAGGAACTGATGACCCAGCCATTATGTCCCATAAGCTTTACAAATGTTCTACGAAAACTAAAGTCAGTTGGCCGGGCCAAACTACTGGGCCATTTCTTTAATTCTTGTTTTAAACGAAAGGCTTTTAGATGTGTGGTTAAATACGCCTTTTGCAAGTTTTGTTTTAACACCCAAACATGTTTCAGCACTTATTGTGCCATCTTCCGTGGGTTTTTGGCTTTTATTTTCTAGAATAACAAACATGTTTTTGGTTATGCACTTATTTAGAAGAGTTCTTTGATTTGACAATTTTGTTTAATATTAGGCCTAATTTATTACACTACTTAATTATGTCATTCGCAGGATTTGTATCTACTTTGACTGATGAATGACACGTTTTCACAGCATGTCATCTGCCAGCAACATGACGTTTTTATTTACGAAATCTAATTGATGTATTGTGCATTCGCCTGCACTTTATGTTGAAACATCATTATATGTGGCTGTTTAGTGCCTTACTTTGCCTTACTTCCATTCGATTTTTGGTATTGCTGCTTGATTATTTGTGGCATTATCTTATGCTTTATGATGTGTAGTGCACTTTTTGTTTTGAAACTGCATTGTTTATGTCCACATTTGTCTTATTGTGGTGGCCGTATCGTGTTCATTCGTTTGTGTGATGTGTCTGTGTTGTGGCGCGCGATTTTTGAAGATTTTAATACTGGCTATGTTTCGTGTGTGTATGTGTGTGTGTGTGTGTGTGTGTGTGTGTGTGTGTGTGTGTGAAACAGTGAAGGGGAGAGAGAGAGAGAGAGAGAGAGGGGGCGTGTGTGTTTGTGTGTGTGTGGGGGGGGGGGGGGGGGGGTCTGTCAGATGTAATGTGGTGGTGGGATTTATTTATTTGAGGTTTGTTTTCATTTTTTGGAACGCTGTGCTCAACGAACACAAAATAATGAGTATAGTAAATGTAGTATGCAGCATTGGTCGTATTTTTATTGCTTTAGTAGATCGATTTCGATCATATAACGATCAACATCCATGCACCTTCAATACAAGAAAATACAGAAATTAGTACAGAGTCGAACCACATAAAGTAAACTCAAATACTATCCAATTGAAGAATATAGTAAATGTACATACAAGTCATCGTAATATCAACGAAGCATATCATATGCCATATTAGATGAATTGAACATACATGTTTTTCAACATTTCATTATAGCGTCTAATTACGAAATGAGCGAGCTACTTACAAAATCACGCACCGACGCTTTAGAAAAATGGCACTACTAACGCACTCCGTTATAGTGACAATTCAAAGTCACTGAACTAAATATAATTTTCTATTTTGAAGAATTAAAATGAAATATAAAGGAATTTCATTATCAATATTTTCACCAAATAGAACAGAACATACGTGAAGAAACATGAAAAATGTGAATAACAGAGAAGTATCCTTAACAGTTATGACGCAAAGCGCCTAACGTCAGTTTCACATCTGTATGTTAATATACATACTATTCATCTGTATGTTATTATACGACTACACCTACAGGGTGGTATCACTCATATTTAAAAAAAAAAAGTGTTTCAAGCTTTAGATGGAAATTTTCTGAAGGATCATCCTGCCAGTCGGTAGGTCATAATTAGTGCCGATTCACAGTCGATCAGTTGGCTTGCGAAGCACGAGTGCGACTCCGTTGCATGTTGCCTTGTTTCATTCAGAAATCGATTTCACACCTCAGTCTAATAGCTGTAAATATTCCCTTTTATATGGCGCTCTGTTATCTATATAACTAGGCTATCTGTTGATGGACGATGTTGAAACCATTACAAATTCTGCCGTCATCGGATCAAAACGGACGCTTTCTTTGCATGTGTACTAAATTTTTTCTTCTGACACTGTGATTATAACTAGCTCAATCCGCATCATTAAGCTAAAGGAATGACATTATTGATGAGTGTTACTTCACGCTGTGGAATCTCGCAGTATGCTATAGTTACAGTGTAGCCCAGTGTGAGCAGTTCGTTAGTATATAGAAGTTAGGTTGGTGGCTGAAGTGCATCTTCTGGGTTATTACCGCTATTGAGTCTCCCTGATCGTAGTGTGGGTAGGAGGTGGCAGTGACTGGCAAGGATATGGAAAAGGTCTTTAAGTAAAAGAAGGAATTAGTCCACAAAGGATATGTTGGCAGAAGAAATCTATACTTACCTTTGATGTGCTTGTGGTGGTATAAACTTCTTGATTGTTGACTGCCATTAATGAACACCTGTAACTATATTATTCCGGGGGCTGCCTCATACTGACTGGAACTCCCGTAGTGTCTGTCGTTACTGTGGTGTGCCGACATATCTAGGCGAGTCCCACCTTCCTATTAGCCGGCGCGCGGAGCAGGCAAAGAGATACCGAGACTGCGGGTGCCCCAGGCGGACGAAGTACCATAGAGCGACTTATCGCGTCTTCTTGAAGTGGCGCGGCGCCTTGTGTAGTCCACCGGCGTTGTGACGAATAGCGACGCTACAACACCGGCTACCCGATTTTCATCTTTGCAAGCGAATTTTCCGGGCAGTTCGGAAAAATGTTCAAGTGTTTGTGAAGCTTATAGGAGTTAACTGCAGGGTTCGTCAGTCCTTAAACTTACATCATGATGATATGGGGTTTTTGGGCGCTCGACATCTAGGTCTTTAGCGCCCTATCAAATTAAAGAATATCACGACCAATAAGTGTGAACAGTAAGGAGACAAATTAAAGGACAGCGATCCAGCAAGTAACACGTGCAGCTGAAGTGAAACACATAGGTGAACATTAGACTTGAAGCTGACGAAAAGTATCCCAATTCCAAAGCTTGAAAAAGAGTTAAAATTACTAAGCTGAGGACCAAGACTGGCTGACCACAGCAATATAAAAGGGTGAGCCAGCCACGCTGCAACAAATTAAAACATCCAGCCTAAAGGTTTAGGCCATAGTTGTGACAAATCACAAAATTTTAGAACTCTGCGCACACACGCTTCGTCATTACCTAAAATAGAGGGCAAATCGGCACCAAGATTCGCCGCAACCCTCTGTGTACGATATAAATCATATTCAGTTAAAATGAGGCGGACAGTAAGCTGCACGCCACAGGCATCACACTGCGGGGGCTACTTACGTTGAAGTAGGAAACCATGCGTCAGTGGACATTGCGAGAGTGAAGGTCGGGGTGAGAGTTTAAAATAGGGAAAGTTTAATTTTTAAAACTCACAACCACCAACTGCAAACCAAATTCCTAAACACGCAAAAACACTGTTTGACTCGTTTTCTAGGGGATGATATCACACGTTCGCAGCTTTCCTTCCCTGCCTATAATTATCGAAACAAATTCATAATAAAGCAAGTTCATGAGAGAAAAGGGTGTACTAACTACTAATTTATGTTGTTTGTTCCATCATATTAAAACCCTGTGGCTGATACGTCTGTACGTCGACACATTTATCAAATAATGTTATAGCTCGTGAGCCCCCAGACAAAATGAATATTTGACGCAAATTGTTTTCACACCATGTGGCTGTCTCAAACACCGTTTATGTTCATGCCTATGTGACGACACGTGTTACATTAACAAATCACAGTCACATTATTTCAATGCAATGCACACCTTGTTCCACCGGCTAAATATTCACAAACACACAGTAGCACTCGATTCAACCTGGTGCAGTCTACGACGAGCAACCACACGTGGCGATATCCACACACCAATCTATAACCTCCACCTGTAGCTCCATATGCCGACTGATGCAGAGCGACCCCGCCCGTCCAGCTACCCCACGTGCTCCCGACTCGTCACTTCCTGCCCTCGCGCACGCGCGTCAAAAGCTCAACTGCCGGGTTTTTTTCCCCTACGTCATCAACTTCCCCATGTGAGCTGTTCTAATCGATTTGCCAACGTACAGCGCTCAGCCAATACATTTCTAAAACTTTACTGAAAATCAAAATAATTACACTACACATTAAATAAATGTCTTCTTAGGTTTTTATATTGGTATAAACATCCTTTGTACTATTTATCATAATCGTGCAATTTCTTATATCACAGATAAGTGATTTAACTGAATACTTCAAGATAAAATACACAAGATTAATTGAAAATAAAATGAGAAATAGTTAATATATTATTTTTATCAACAAACATTGCCATGCTAGTTGTGTAACTGTCTTGTATGCATTGGTAATTTATTACTTTTCATTGTCAATTAAACATATTACGCAAGATGTGACTATATCAGCTAATGTATTGTTTATTTATCAACAGGCTATTTTGTAATGAGGGCCTTAAAGGTTCCTAACTGCATCGTATTACTTCAAATGCCAGTAGTATTAGAATATTTTATTTCACGCTGTGCACTGTACTGTGCCTGGCACTCGCCATTGTCCCTCTCTCCCCTCACCGGAAACGAAAACTGGAAAATCCTAAGCTGGAACAAGCCACCAACGTCGGCCTGTTCGCTGGCCTCCCGTCAGCTACAAGCACACAGCATAGTTCAACGTGGAGAATTTCTACCTATGGCCTAACTATAAATGTTGTCACCCAGCTGTGTACATACATTGCTACCATAATTAATAAGATTAAAATTGTGTAACATTTAGTGCATTGGCATGGTCAATGCTTGCAGTGAACTTCATACTATTTAATTATCAAATGCTATTAATTACCAATATTTCTATTGGGCGGTAATCTTACAACATGCCCAAAGCGGAGGCGTGTAATGGCGACTTCATCTCGCCTAAGAGATCGGCAGGAGAAACGCCGCGGGCCGACAGTGGGCTTCAGGTAACACAGCTTATTGTGAGTCACTGAGAGCCAGTCTTTCTCCCACAATTGCAGGGACCGCAGCTGCAACAGGGAAGTAATATCCCACAAGGGAACAGGGCACTGTGTCACATCAGGGGCGCTGCAGGCCTCTTTAGCAGCCCGATCTGCATCTTCATTACCCTGAATGCCTACGAGTCGCGGCACCCAGCAAAACAACACCTCCTTCCCGCGACGCTGAAGGAAGGACAGTTCGTCGTGTATATGCTGCAGCAAGGTCTCAAACGGCTATAGCTCGTCCAACAACTGCAGTGCGCTCAGAGAATCGGATCAGAGAAAAAATCGTCTGTCCCGAGCTTAAACTTACACACTACTTATGAACTACCTTATACTAAAGACAACACAAACATCCATGCCCGAGGGAGGAATCAAACCTCTGACGCGGGAGGCTGCACGACCCGTAACGTGGCGCTCCAGACCACTCGGATACTCCCGCGCGGCGCAGAAGAAACCAGGAAAAGAAAATCAATATTAGGATCTTTCATAATCTAAAATCTCTAGTGTACCTAAACACAATATTATAATACCTCTCGCTAACTTGAACGCTCAGCACAAACATCCATGCCCGTAGGCGGATTCGAATCCCCGACGCGGTGCGGCTTCGCACATCGCAGAATAGCGCCTCAATGCGCTCGGCCCCTCCGCCGCGGCCCGGACTGTTGTTGTTCAGCAGTTGGAGGGGACGGTCTCGCAGCTTGGTGGCTGGTGAGTGTGTTTGTACTTTTATAACCTGGTTGGGAACTTGTACTTAGCATGTATTGTGTAAGATTTGTCGGTTTAGATTTGGAGTTGTATTTTGATTTTCCCACTGAATCGGTAATGGTTTCATTCAGTTGTTGAATAACTTTTGCTGATACACTCTCTATGCTACCAAAACTTCTGGTGTGGAAATTGTTCATTCTTCCACTGTATGCTGAGATTCAACTAATCGTATATTTAAAAACGCCGCGTGCGAATTTGCGAGTATTCATAGTCCATATTGCGCGTTCTATTGATCACAGAGAGAGAAGATAAAAAGAAAGTAACGCAGTCAACAATCCGAAGATTGGTACTTTACTAGGCATGGTCCTGTTTGGACGTGGTATGCAGTTGCCTTCCTCCGACCTCGGAACTGACTTACCCAGCCAGTTATAGGGGGACCTACAGTTTAACGTGGTGCTACTCGGTATTTTTCGCATCAGCAACACTGCCAGAAATGAAAGAAGTGGAAAGTGACAGATAAAAGTCCTAGGACATGGCAGGGATCGAACCCGCGATCTTTGGATTTGTAGTCTGGCACTCTACCACTGTGCTACGTAGCCGCAGAAAGAAAACTTTTTAAAATACTCCTTAGACTATTGATCGTTTGTATGCTTGTGGGAAGTATTTGCAAGCTGTAGATATCCTACAGTATAGTGTAAAAATTTTTATTGTAACAGCTAAGTCAAATTGAGGAAATCGATTATTTTTGCACAGAATGTGTGGTATAGAGTGGTCTTTGTACGGCTTCTGAAAGCGCCGTTTGTTCGTAGTCGCCGGCCGCGGTGGCCGAGGGGACTGAGGCGCTCCAGTCACGGTCTGCACGACCACTACGGTCGGGGATTCGAATCCTCCCTCGGGCATGGATTTTTTGCCGTCCTAGTTCGTAAGTAGTTCATAAGTAGTTTGTAAGTTTAGGGACTGATGACCCCGTAGTTAAGTCCCATAAGATTAACAAACATTTGAACATTTTGAATTCTGTTCGTAGTCTTTCATGAGAAAAACACGAACAACTTTGATTTTTTTAGGTACAGAAACTGGTATGGGCACTTCTACACATCTTATTCATTTAAAATGGTCAAAGTGTTTACCATTTGCTCTTAAGATTAAATTCTGAAAGTATTTTCCTTAATATCCTTTACTGAAATTCTAACGTTCAAAATTACCGCCCATAGGCGTAAAATTGAAATAAACAATAAAAACGATTTTTTTTGGTAGTTCTTCGTCGTGGAATAGCTTAAATATTAACAATACATTTTGTAGACATTTATCTACAATCGCCATTTTACCGTTTTCGAATTTTTTTATGCTTTATGAAGACATATTCAAGAATGTAAGATGTTTGCGTATGAAAGGTACCAACTGTACTGAGAGGTGGCGTTCTGGCCGACTACACGAAAATAACTCAACGAAAAAAAAATTAATTGTTGCATACCTTACTGTTATGTATCGTAGCCCGATGCAGATTTTCGAAGCATATAAAAATCAAATGTTTAATGATCCACAATGGACTAAAGAGCGATCAGTTTGTATGGAACGCGAGTGTACGTTGTATTCAAAAGAAGACACAAGGTGTTTGAGTATTCCACTTGGTTATTAGAAGAACCTGATGACTGTCAATTCATTACGATATCTTCAAATGTTATTCGCTGTTAATTAACAACCAAAATCCTAGAGCGAACTGAGGGTATTTCTAATGGCGTAGGAACAAACGTGGGCGTGTGGTACGGCCGTTCACCAGTCACCGAGTTTCTGTCCTGTTTGTTTGTTTGTTTACGTCCGGTTTATGCCAACGCTAAATGAAGTGTAGTAGCCATTAAATCAAAACTATAAAGCCGGTATGGCTGTATCAGTTTGTTTCTATTTCTTATTACTTTTATTCACACATAAGCAGTAGGGTACATACTCTTTCGAGTGGTTATATGGGGCGAGTGCGAGATGCATGTTCTTTGGCGAGATGCTGGCTTTAGTGACACCAGAGATAGTGCGAACGACATTGCCCGTCTAGTTGATGCATGGCTAAGGCTGAAACAGACGGTTTCACTTCAAAATTTAGAGAAACGTGAGTGAGTCTTGCTTGTATCACAGCTAAAAATGTTTCCGAAGGACAGCTGGATAGCAGCGTAAGTGGCATGCTGCGTTTTGTTGCGTCACAGTTACTGGAATTAGAGAAATAAACAGCCAAGACAGGTTAATGATTATCTGTGGATTTTCAGCCTATGCATCCTTCAGATACGAAGGTATTTTTGGAAGTTTCTCTGCAGTGGTAAAAAATATGTCGTACGCGATGATACGCGGCTGACAATGCGTTTACTGAAGGGGAAAGCGTGATTCAGTTAAAATTATTAGAACGTCTAACAGTTATGTTTATTCCCTTCTTTAGTCACTCATCACAAAGTTAGACACATATATCTTAATCGACAATTCACTATCGCACTTGCACTTTCGTAATCGTATTTCACCTACATCCGATGCAAATAAAAATAACTATTTTCGTTTTAGTGACGCTAGTGTACATTTAAATTGATTTCATCAGGTGGAAATTGGGGCTTCATTTAGGACTGTCGGAGAACCCCGCATTGTTAGAAACTGTACACTGATTCTTACATTTTAGATAGATAAATCAATATGCCGTTATGTGAAAGGGCTACATGCTCTCTTGTCACGCAGAGATGGAACAACGTTCACCAGGTTTTAGCGGTTCCGACTGAAAGGAGGTCCCTTGTATTTTTGGCGCCAGTGGGTTTCAGTAACAAGTCTGGATCATGTCTCGTCAAGTCGTTCTGCTTGTGGGAACAATTAGAAAAGTGATTTTAACGCCACGTAACGTACATCTTTATTAGCACAGAACATATATATACATTAATGAGATTGCATATCATCTGTTTATCAACAACTCAATTAAATAACACAAATCAGAGGCGGCATTTAGCAGTTCTCCACATCCTCCCCACCATTGGTCTACCTCCAGAGGTAGGACCAGCTAGTTAGGCCTGGTGAGGTGTCTCCCATCGGTAGTGACAAGGATGGCTGTGCGCGGGACTTCATCTCTTCCTTTTTTCAGCTCCTACACTCTTGCTTTGTTCCACATGTGACATGCGAGAATCTCTTCTTGGAGAAGAACGATGTAACCGACTCGGGACTTCACCAATGGTCCATCTGAACGTTTGACTTGGTGGAAGGCTCCCAAGAGCTTGTGATACTCCTTGCTTACATAAATCTTCACTTTTTTCTGACAGTACCTGAACTTCCTGTTCAAGTTTGTTACTATCAGTGGCTCAAGTCCGATTGGCAGTGTTGTTTCTCCCCCGTAAGGAAATGTGCTGCAGTGAGTACGCCACCTTTAGTTTGAGAGATGGGCCTCGAATTTACGGCGGCTTCAATATTTATCAGCAGTTCCGTAGCACTTCTTCATCCGTTGAAAGACCGAGTACTTTTCGGACATATGTTTTGGTTAAGCTGACCATTCTCTCCTAGAATCCTCCCCAACAAGCCGACATGAGAGCTATAACCTTCCACATTATGCCTTGGTGAGCGAGGTGTTTGTCGGTCTTTCAGCCGAGATGATTGGCTGTGTGGAATTTGCATTATAACTATAGATGGTGGGTGGAATGCCGCATCTACCAATAAATGTTTTTAATGTCAGCAACAACCTAACCGTCATTTCATTGCGGACTAGCTCTAGCTGAACTGTTCTAGTCACAGCACGGGTGAAAAGTATGATGTGGCATTTATATGTGATACTACCTGATTAGATTAACGCCAATCACGTGGAAGGGTTTGTGCGGTGTTACCCAGTCGGCTGGCAGTGGAGCTTCCAGTACTTGTCCAGTGACACTTTGCGCTACTTTGCATGCGAGGCAGCGATAAATAAGTTTCTTTATAGCATGACCAATTGTGTAAAATCCATAAGGAGAAGATAAGCTCTGAGACCACAATTCTAAGTCCAAGATGATACAACCTGCTGTGAGGGTATAGGATCAAAGGCTTCGTGAAGTGATGGTTTCCATTTAGGATAAGTCGATGTCGTTCTTCTTCGGTTAATTTTGCATAATGGAGGCGGCCACCGAGACGCAACAAGTCCTCATCCAAGAAGTTTTGAGATTCGTATTTTCTATTCAGTTGGTAGTGTCGTGTTTCCCTTCACAGCCTTATTTCTTTGGAACAAAAAATCCTGTTCTACAGCCTTGATCCAAAACCATCGACTGCTGCCATTTCTTCCACCGAAAATTGACCGTGCAAAATCACTTTGTCAATGAGTTTCATTTCTAACCTGAGAATGTTGACAGTGACTTTCAGTAGGAGCTAAAACTTTCAATATCTATTAGTGGCTTGGATGTCTCCAGAAATTCTTAGTTTCTGGAAGACAGGTTGGTGCAAGATATTAATTTGGCCAAAGACTGTGTTGTTGCAACAGCCTAGGGAGACAGTGCCAACATTGGTCCGGAGACTTGGTAGATGATTTGCAGGGTTGTCTCTCCCTAGGCAATTCGAGGTCTACTTTGGAATTTCTGTTACCTTGTTGCACACAAATGTTGTCCAAGTACTATGATCACCTTTTATCCAAGCAAGTGTCACCATGGAGTCCATCCAAAGAGTTTCTCTATTTATTCCTGCATTGATGGTCTTGCAGTAGTAATAGTTTCGTCGCAATTAATGCTGCCAGCAGTTCCAGTCGTGGCACCGTAAACCTCTTCACAAGGTGCGAGTCTGCTTTTACAGCACATCAATGGTATGCGAGACTGCACCACATGTTCGCTCTGACGACTCACAGAAAACATATGTACAGGTGTTTTCTGCTACAGAAATTTTAATCCATCTTGTGGTATAGACATGGAAGGGATGATATCAATGTGTGCTACCGAGTGGCAAGATGCTGCAGCAGAAGTTCGTCCCACTCTAGTCCAAGTATCCAAGTAGGTCACTAGAGTTACTAACCCCAAGAGGTCATAAAAAATAGCAGTTGCTTGTAATACGCTTCTTCTTGTGGCTACTTGCTGTGATATCTTGTCAAAAGTTTCACGCAGAATGTATCAACTGATTTCCATTAAACTCCTTGCATATACGAAGATTTAAGGATATCTCGTCCTTCAGATTTCCAATTTCTAACACTTGCTCAGACTTCGTCGCCCGTTTTCATATACTCAGCTTGATTAGATTCATGAGTGATGTTAGTTCATAGTAAAGGGTTATCGCTCCGTCTTCATCTCCTGCGCCTGCTGTAAAATCCATGTGCTATGGTGTAATAAAGCATTTGTGGTGGTCCACTGCGATTGGTGAATGGCAGCCAATTCTCTAGCTGAAAGTAAGAACGGACTACATTTAAGACCGGCATGGGTTCGTTTGAATCAGTAAGTTGTTCTCATTCGCATTCTGATTGCTTTATTTGTTCCATAATTTTGATCACCATTCCAGAAAAACCTCGTCAGGTCTTTATCGTCAGGATGGATAACGACAAAAAGGTTTGTGTAGTATCTGCGATGACTGCAAAAAGTTGCGTTCGGAAATGTATGAGGACTGCAGTTCCTTCGGGAAGAAGGTTAGGCCCTGTTACCAGGACGTCATTTGAGACAGAGTATTTTCCTACAAAGATGTATCAAATACGTTTCGCCACGTGGTGCAACCGTGTCTCTTCCTCTTCACTATTTGGTGTGGCAAGTAGAAGGTGTCCGCTGAATTTTGTGTTGGAGACAATTCGACGTGGTCATTTCAGGTGTAATTTGCCATTTGTGTCTCATATGCGGTACTAAGAACGTCATTATTCCCCATACTCCTCCGCAAAGTGAGCAACGGTTTTTACACATTACAGATATTTGGAGGAACGGTTGCTGATTTTCGTGGGAGACGGACTATCCTTCGATGATCTTCGATAGAATAGGTAGTGTGAAATTTCTGTAAAATTTCTGAATCTTTTGAACTCATTAATCGATCCTGATCGTCGCATATACCAGTTGCCTCTAAATCCCAAATGTTTTGGATTTTGTTGTCAAATTCTTGACAGGTTGATTGATAAGGTTAAAGACTACTTGATTTACTTAAATTCTTGGTCGGCTTCCTTTAAGGATCCATCCAAATTTGGAAGGCAGTAAATCCGTTGATGATGATACGTGTAATGTAATGTTGTGCCAAGTGTCCACGCTGCTCGCAAAAAAACACAATAAATTTCCACTGGAGATAATGATTTCCGTGTTGTGAGTCCTGACTTGGATCCAAAGTTGATTGCTACTGTTATTTAGTTGGCAAGTTTCCCTATAAATATTTTGCGCTGTTAGTGACCCACCTACCTGTTCTGACAAGAATTCCATCAATTTCAGGATGTCTCCTTCTGACAATTTTGCCGTGTCAATTTTCCGGTGGCTACAAATATCTCCCGGGATAGTATCATTGGAGTTAAGACGCGAACATCAGCTTATACGTTCTCTCCCAGTGGCTGTAGAATTTGAATGCACTTGTTACATTCAACAAACGTTAACAGATTCTAGGGAGTCGAATGTTACAAATGTGACGCCTTCCAGATAATCAAGATGTGCCTGGATAATCCTATTTTTATCACCATAATATGCACATCAAATTTCCTTGGTCTGATTGTAAGTAGCTGCAGTTACTGCAATACTTTGTACTAAACTCGTTGATAGCCTCTAAGAAATATATGTTTGTTTACAGTTAACAACTTCGGGTCTTCATCAACAGACGATTCCAACTGCTTCCAGATACGAGACCAAAGCTCAACCTCAGGTAGTCGTACACTGGGACTGCACCGCTGTGTAGACACCCAATATGTCATCCTGATGGATATATCGTTTGAAAGTCATTCCTCAATATTGTGTTTTGCCTTCAGGATTCTCCACTTCACGGAGTTAATGTAGTCCACATGATGACATTGGCTTAATATTCCATGTCATCAAGTAGGTCTTGTATCGCGTCGTACAAGATTTATATACCAGGTTTATATACTCAACTATCCCAGGAGGGACCGCACAATAAACTTAGTTTCTGTGCGAGCAGTGGCGGGTTTTGCTTCCCCGAAAAAAAAAAAAAAGAAAATCCCAGGAGGGAGGACCGTCATGGGCGACTCAGTAAATTTACTCCTAGGTTTTTGAGACTGTGTACCACTGTCCAGTTTCTGTGGCCAGTCAATTTGCCGGTCAGGGAAAATCAGTCTGGAAGATGGTATAGAGTTGATCTCAACCTATATGGGTCATAGGAATCTTATTGTAACTGACGGTTCTTGCAAACATGCTGCATGATTTCTCACTCCCTCTCTCCCCGATCAAGCTTGAGGTGGGGAGGCTGAGCCTTGGCGGCTCTTGCTTATGTTAATTCTAGTTATTGGCTCTTTGCTAATTCTGAGGACTGCGTTGTTTTGAGATTTGTTATTGTTGATCCAATTTTCTTTGTTATTTCATCTCGGTTGATCTTCTCATTTCTGTCGCTTTCTCTGTCAGATATCGCTATCTCAAACATTTCACAGTGCTTTCTGTCTTTGTTCTTGGCACAAGTAAGTTTTATGGTTTGTACTATCGATTGTGTTTACGCCTGCTATCACTGAGGGCGCACTTGTTGTGATCAGTGGTCAGTTGTTATCGACATTAAGCCCCTTGCACATGTCCACCAGTGGGGTGCCAGGCGTGACAAGGGGGGACTCCGGCAGTGTGCGCTGTGATGTGGGCCGCGCCCATGTGTGTGTGTGTGTGTGTGTGTGTGTGTGTGTGTGTGTTGGTGGGTGGGGCATGACAGATCTGTCGTGTTGGCTGATCTCCTGTGGTACTAACACTTCATGTTTCGCACCTCACCAAGGAGTTTTGAGCCGTTCGTCTGAGAACACTGGCGCTCTGGGCCATGCTATTTTGATAAAAAGACAGTTCAAATAACCAGGGTCATCAGTTCTTTCGCCATTGCTGAACTGATAAGTTGACCAATTCGTCTAGTAGCTCTCTGTTGTGGATTACCATCTTTGTGTAAGTTCTGTGACGGCGTTGTTGCATGATGTTTGGTGGTTTGTTCTAGAATCTGCGAGTGTTTTATAAGCCTATGTAGCCTGCCCTGACCGCCGACGTATTTTGTGGCAGTGTTCTTTCTACCCCTCTACCGATTACTGACCAGAGAGTGGATGTATTTAGGAAATTTAAATCCCTTTTGTCCTTTGATTTGAATTTCATGATACCTGCCAGCTTTCAACCTTGCAAGAGGTTCTTCCTTTTCCTTGGCTACTTGGTTTGCTCGATGTATATTATAGCCACACTGTCGTCTCTCCACCACACGAAAAGGAAATCTGGCTACCATCCCGTACATTTGCCCTAGTGGATTTCACACATGTTGCCTTTAAATGGTTGTTGATGCTGACCTCCTCCAGTGGCTTTTGGTGTTGCATTTATGTATAATCTTTTGGCAGGTGTTAACAGAACATTGTCAGACCATTAATGCCAGTTTATTGTAATAAGTATATATGCACATTGAGCAATCTATTGGTTGCTTCATAAAAGCTGTGTGCTAATATTGTGTTGCTCATATTTTATATATTGAATCCAAGTTTTAATTTTGTCGAATGTGGGTATGTTCCTTCTATTTAAAGAAGGTTACAGCCTATTGCTTGCCCCTTTAAGTTTGTCGCCTTTTCTTGTTGTTAGCCAACCTACTTTAATCCTGCTTAAAGTTTTTTTTTTAATTTTTACAGACATGGCCGTCGCACACTGGAAGCTTTCTTGTATCAAATTGTGTAAAGTCTATAGGGTGTGTTCCACTCACTGAAATTTGCTTTCTTGTTATTATAAAACTATAGATTTTGTGATTGTGAAGTAATCATAATGGGATTCAACTCATAAAGTTCTTTTTTTTATCTATTTTTATGTATTTTATTTATTTTTTTATTTTTATTTTTTTACTCTGATATTTTTACCTTCTCTTTGTACCAATACTGTGTGTAAGTCATTTAACGACTGAAGTAAGGGCTTCACCCTTCTTTAACTTGTGATTTTAGACCTCTATTTTATACAAGATACAGAATCGCCTATCCCCTCAATGTTACATTATGACTATTACAGGGTACATTTTCTCAAAAACTAATGGAGATGGAATGATAAAGTATTTACTGTATGTGCATTGATATGTTATAAACATACTGAAATAACAGTTTATTGTCAAAGGATTTTCTAAAATTCAAATGTTCGTGAAGCTTATGGGACTTAACTGCATGATCATCAGTCCCTAAACTTACAAACTATTCATGAATTATCTTATACTACAGACGACACAAACTTCCATTGTAGTGGGAGGATTCGAACATCCGACGCGGGAGGCCGCGCGATCCGCAACGTGGCTCTGCAGACCGCTCGGATACTCCCGCACGGCCAAATATTTTCATACAGAGACTTTTTTACTTTAATTGTAAAGTAAATTTCTCTATCACATTTTACTACATTATCACTCACAGTCTTTTGTAAATCAAGTAATAAAAAATCATTTTCTCAGTATGTGAAAGAAACCCTTGTGACAAAATTTCAGACGTCTAGGTACACCAGTACCTGAGATTATATTCCTAGAGGAAGTAAAAAGAAAACTTATGAGAAACGCAGAAAGAAGATTAAAACATTCCTGATCCATCGGTAATATCTCCTTCACAGTTTTCATAAGCATCTTCGAGTCTTCTTTTCGCACCCCTCTGCACCTGTCTTGCTTTTTTTCACTAATTTCTTGATTATATTATCAGCATGCCTGAGTCTATTCAAATCTTCAGTCAACATATCACGTGCTATGCGGAAACCAACACACAAACCCAACTTTTCAAGGACCCGGCATTTATTTATATTCCCAAGATCTAAGGTTGCTACACCGACATACGAACCAAAATGTAGTGCATTAATTTAGACAACCACTGGTTTTTGGAGACGATGCCGTATCACATGGTATCAAATGGTGTCCTCATTTCTTCAGTATTGCCCGTATTTTGCCTGATTGAAAGACCATAGCAATTCTTAATGTGGTGTATCATAGTCAATATTCTTTTGCCATCCAAGGTTTTCCGTTATCTAGCTTTTTCCCTTTCATATAGCATACTGTTTACAAACAATTCCAAATCACAAAGTCAAGGAGTAACTTGATGGAACCAGAGACAGTGTATACAGAATCTTTGGGAAGTGGGATATTTGAATTCATGTCACTTAAATGTACTACTAAAAAGTTTATGGTCAGCATTAGATATGTGTACGAGGGGCGTTTGGAAAGTCCGTGGGAAAATAAAAACTACTACCGTGTTTGGGGAAAACCATTTTTATTTTTCGACATAGTCTCCTTTTAGACTTATACACCTCGTCCAATGCTGTTCTAATTTTTTGATCCCTTCCGAATAACAGGAATTGTTCAAGCCTGTAGAATAGCAATTAGTTTCTACAATTACCTTCTCGTTTGAATGAAGTCTTCGTCTCGCCAACCACTTCTTCAAATTGGAGA
The DNA here is from genome assembly GCA_026315105.1 of Locusta migratoria. Taxonomy (NCBI): domain Eukaryota; kingdom Metazoa; phylum Arthropoda; class Insecta; order Orthoptera; family Acrididae; genus Locusta; species Locusta migratoria. Next base: position 170,084,406 of record CM048751.1, read on the forward strand.
ACAAATAGTAGTCCGAGGAAGCCAAGTCTGGATAATATTGGGGACGTGAAATGAGTTGGAATCCTATTTCCAAAGATTTTGCGACCACAACTGCTGAGGTGTGTGCTGGTGCATTGTCGTGATGGAAAAGGGGTTCCTCGTGGGCCAATCTATGGCGTTCAACTCGGTTTTGAGACGGTCCAATAACGATGAATAATATGCACCTGTAATAGTTTTACCCTGTTCCAGATAGTCGATGAGAATTATCCCTTGCGAATCCCAAAAGACCGTCCTCATACCTTTCCGGCCGAAGGACCGGTCTTCGCCTTTTTTTGGTGCAGATGCTCCCTTGGTAACCCATTGTTTAGATTGTTCTTTGGTCTCAGGCGTATGGTAATGTATCCATATTTCATCAACAGTGACGAAACGACGCTTAAAGTCCTGCGGATTCTATATGGTCAGCTGCAAACCTTCCTTGCAACACTTCAAACGTGAGCAATCGTGGCACTCATCTTGCGGATAGCTTTCTCATGTCCAAACGTTTATGCAAACTATTATGTACCAGTTCATTCGAGATGCCCACAGAACTAGCCATCTCATGCACCTCTTCTATCGTCCATCACTATCATCTTTGGTTTATGCGTGCTACAATGTCTTCAGCTCTTTCTCTGTAAGGATAAGCGTACGAATAAGGAAATATAAGAATAAGTAAATAAAGCAGTAAAAAAGAAATTTATTTTAATACATCTCTTTAAAAAAAATCGATTTGACGTTTCGCGCATTAACTATCATAATCAACAAACACGCGAGCGGAGCCGCGGGTTTAAGCTAGTATTTAATACTTTTGGTGTCACGAAACAATGTTGTCTTAAGGAACCGTATTGTTTGTTGATATTTATATGACTTATAAATGGTTGTAATCGAAGGTGAGGATAATGTTTATCATTCTTCTCTTTAGTCTCCCGAAGCATTTTGCCTTTCAATGTTTACTCACCACACGAAATTCTTTTTCGTCCATTCTTTGACAATCTCTCTACTTTCTTGATGCACACGAATGCCAAACAAAGAAATACACCAATATGGCTGAAACTTTCCAAATCTGCTACTAACTAAACAGGTCCTCGATAAGCGCCGATGTGTCACCTCTCGTACTTTGCACGGACTTGTCAAACGCCGGCCGCGGTGGCCGAGGTGACTGAGGCGCTCCAGTCACGGTCAGCACGTCCACTACGGTCGGGGGTTCGAATCCCTCCTCGGGCATGAATATTTGTGCCGTCCTAGTTCGTAAGTAGTTCATAAGTAGTTTGTAAGTTTAGGGACTGATGACCCCGTAGTTAAGTGCCATAAGCTTAACAAACATTTGAACTTGTCAAACGCCCACTTGTGCAACTAAATCTATAAAAATAAGTTATAACTCTAGTAGAGCTATGTATAATACGTCATTTCAAAGAGAAAACTTGGCGAAATATTATACCCAAAACATGCATGATTTTTTTGTATGGGCAGCCCTGTATGTATAAATTTTCCTACTTTCCAGATGACTTTTACATATTTTTATTTGAGGCGAAGGTTCTTCATGCTTTCAACATGATATGTACAAACTTTTATCGCAAGTAGACGAATGGTAGTGATAGCTCACTGGAAAAATCTGTTTCAGTTTTCCCCGATTTTCCTCTTTTCCGGAAAACTTTTCCAAACTTTTTCACCGTTTAAACCTTCCCTGGAGTTACACGAATATTTCAAAGCTAAAATTAGCCAAATCGGTTCACCCGTTCTCGAGCTTTAGCGAGACTAACGAACAGCAATTCATATATACATATATCGATGTATCATTTTAGCTGTGGATGTCCGTCAACAAAGGTTTTATGTCCAGAAGTTTTCCATGGGTAGAACATGGAGGGCATGGCAGCATTGCAATCCGATGGGTGACAAACGAGGTCGTGAAAATTTCGCGCCTCATGTCGCAAGACATTACCTTGATAAAATGTCGTCGGCAAGTTAGGCAGATATACAGTGACTCGCATGATTATTCGGACAGATATGTTGTATTATATTTCCCATTGTATTAGCGATTTCTGTAATTATTAAACATTAATATAAATTAAGTGGTGTCGTACCACCCAAAATGACCAAAATTCACATTTTTACTTTTATGAAAATTATGAAAATATGGGTGTATATGCTTAATTCAGTGTTGGTCTATTGAAATATTCGGTTATTCACTATTTTAAATAAATATTTGAATATAATCACGCACAAAGAATTCTGAGAATACTGTTTTGCATCATTTCGCATACTGGAATTTTTTTCTTGGACTATATAGTCTGTGGTTTCTTTACTTTTGCAGACAACTCTTCGCTTCGTAAGTTGCCTACTCTAGTTATTCTTCGCAGTAAACTCTTTGCACTGTAAATTTGTTTGTGTTTGCTAACAACAGTTATCCACTAGCCGTGTTTTAGTTTCTGTGTTGCCTGTGATAGTTTTCATCACGACTAAACCAAAATTGGTATTCGTACCTTGAATGATGGCTATTCTGGAAGATTTCAAGTTCGGGAATATATTGGAATTCATAAAGGTTACAACACCACTAAAAGTGTGACGGGCCAACTGCGAATCATGAAGGCAGAGATTGCAACAAAAAATATGTCAAAATAATCCAGATCCAAGAGAAGGAGGGCAACACTGGGTGAGGAAGGTGAAGGAGGTATTGAGGACTACCATCTAACACATTTTTTATGTATCAGGTTGCTGGGGTTTTTTCTTTAAACGCAATTTCCTCAAATTTACATTTTTCAATATTAATGCCCCTTTTTCTCAGAAATTTCTGAATCTACATCAATGAATTACTTGCCACATAACATAGCTAGTAAACTGATGTTGCAGCTCTACTTTATTAGTATTTAGTGTAATAGTTAAAACTCAAGAAAATAAAATAGTGAATATTTAGAGCAAAAAGTTATATGTTTAGGAAAAAAATCATAACGTTTTTCCAGCTGTTATTTTACAGTTATTGTAGAGCAAACAGTCAAAAAAAAATATGGAAACAGTATTTCCCATAAATCATGGGGCAAGAGTATTTTCAAAGCTTGTTATTATTACGTGTCCGAATGACTATGTGAGTCACTGTTCAAATATAAAGGCTCCTACAATTCAGAGATATAATGCTGGCCGGGTAGTGTACCAGCAATGCGAACTAGAGGAATGATGAAGTGGAATCCAATATCACCCCAGACCATAATGTCGAGCCGGCCGCAGTGGGCGAGCGGTCTGCACGGCCGCTACGGTCGGAGGTTCGAGTCCTCCGTCAGGCATGGATGTTTGTGTCATCTTTAATATAGAGTAGTTCATGAGTAGTTTGTAAGTTTAGGGACTGATGACCCCGCATTTAAGTCCCTTAAGGTTAACAAACATTTGAACAACATAATGTCGAGATCAGACCAGTATGGCGACGTATAAGGCATTTTAGCAGCTTCTCACCACGATGTCTTCGGCCATCGAGGCGATGCAGGCAAAATCGGGACTGTCCGGTAGAAACAACGGTCTTTGAGTTGCCTACGTCCTCCGTTTCGGTCCACTGCAGATGCAATAGCCAGTGCTGTTGATTCAGTCATAGCGGCAGCAACAGGCATCTTACGGACAGCGCACTCTGCCGCAAATGGCCTTCAGAGTCACACGCTTACTCTGCTTATTGGGGATGTCCGATTTTGATGTGTTATGTTTCGTGTGATAGAGCCAAAACCATCTAAGAGACAAGGCCTCACAACAGGCCGTGCTACGTCACACTGACCAGGCCGCGGCCGCCAGCTTACTGTCTGGCCACTACGAGGCAGTGGGCGTGCCCCAGCACACAGCCATTCAGCTGGCGGCCGCGGCCTGGTCAGCGTGACGTAGCACGGGCAGTTGTACGGCCTTGTCTCTAAGTGGTGTTTATAGAGGCTTCTTGCAGGCAATGCCAACCCTGCCTAGTAACAAGGCCTCACTACAATCACGTCAAACCGAGGTGCGTTACTGCTAGCTGAATGGCTGGACGCTTCGAGGCAGTGGGCTGTGCACCAGCGGGCTGCTAAGTAGCTAGCGATTGCGGCATTTCGGTGTGATGTGACACATACTGCTGTGGCCTTGTCTCTAGGTGGTGTTGCCACTGCGGACACTTTTGCCGCCGTACGCGAATAGCGACGAAGATTGCCGATAACACACGATTGACAGTCGACGCGCGAGTTTGTAGTCATGTTAGAAATATATGAACGACAACAGCCAAGATCGATTATAATTTTTATTTCGATTACAGCTTTCGCCATCTTAAAGTGTCATTTTCAAATCTTTCATTTCATTCATCACATTACAAATAAAAACTTATAAAAACACACTAACGTTAGTTTTCGCTTGTTATCATGTGGGTGAACAAGTGCTTTTTAAAAAGTTTTTATTTGTGAAGTGTTGAATGAAGTGAAGGATCCAAAGAAAGTGCTGTAATATGCCGAAACCAATAATCGAAACAAAAATACTGAGCTATCTTGGCTATTGTCCAAAATAAATTAATTGAATGGATCGCCTCCTCCCAAATATGACAGACTTTCACATTAGAAGGATACTTTGCGCTGTCTTACTACAGTATGAATGTAGAATGAATACTTACGGTGAGATGTAAGATTTGAACAGTATTTCAGGAATTACTGCCTTGAAGACCAATTTTGTGGTGTACAAAGGCTCCATGTAATGAATAAGTAATTTCAGCTTATAACAGTTATATCAAATAGTGGCACATTTCAAAGGAACAAATAGAGAAAAAATATTTTCATTTTGTAATGCCGTAATGGGTACAGCAGCGTCTCAAAATAGTACTTTGTATAGTTTGACAGCAGTTACGTCCAAAATTCTATCGTTCAGGTCATTTATGAGCATGGGGAGACAGAGGGAGTAAGAGAGAATAAGGGAGAATAAATTATCATTTATGTCGACTGGTCACAAAGACAAGTAAGAAAGTAACAATACATGCATTTCTGTGAAGTTTTAAGTTCAGATCTGACCTATTACGGACAGGAGAGAAATATATGTTTTCGTCACCCTCTTATTCTGCTCGATTTTTTATTTTAATTTTTCCTTAGCATATTGTATTTCGAGTATGATAACTGGTCTTCAACCAGATTGATTCAGTCAGTTAAACATCAATAACAATAAATCCTGCTGGTAGAGTAAAATTGTATCGGAACCCATATTCGAAACTTGGACATTTGCTTTCGTAAGCTATCGCAGTACGCTTCATGGTTCTTCTTCCCCTCTCACAATTTTACTTCTGTCAGTGCCTCGTATCCTACTTTCCACACTTCACAAGAAGTTCTCCTGTGAATCTTGAAAGGGTAGAACTCCTGGAAGAAAGGAGGTGGCGGAGACATGGCTTAGCCACAGCTCAAGGGATGTTTCCAGAATGAAACATTTTGCAGTAGAGTGTGTGCTGATATGAAACTTCCTGGTAGATTAAAATTGTTTGCCCGAACTAGTATTCGAACCTGGGACCTTTGTCTTTTGCGAGAAAGTGCTGAACCGTCTGAGCTACAGAGTGAAACGTATTTAAACAAACAAACAAACAAACGAACTGTTGTGTATATTTGTACTCAACTGTGCGAGTAGCTGAGGGAAGAAAAGAGTAAAATATTGTTAGTAACATTTCTTACTAAATCATTGTCATTAGAGCAATGACAATATTCACTTCGTATCGATTTTTATATTAAAATAAGATTGAGATAATAGCTAGCGAGTGGAAAAGGAGCTTGTGGATTCTTAAACTGCTTTCTTTCGTCGTGAAACTCCATGACCGGCTGTAGGTGGAAATTTATGATGAGGCGCTGTCCTCACTTAACCTTGAAGAGCTACGGAATTTATGTGTCCAGTTGAATGTTGCTTTTAAAATGCTTATAAGCAACGCAATCACTACAACGAAAAAAAAAAAAAAAATCTAGACACTTCTAAAAGCTACAGAATGTAAATTCTGGTCACGTGTATCAACATGATATTTCATTGTTAATTTGCATACATTATAACTGTTTAAAGATCACGGGAGTGTATACAGTAATATTTTTAGGAGTAATTAAACACTTCTAAGCCGCGGTGGAGCGACCGAGCGCATTGAGGCGCTATGCTACTATGCACGAGGCTGTTCCCCGTCGGGGGTTCGAATCGCCCTCCGGCATGGATTTTTGTGTTGTCTTTAGTATAAGGTAGTTCGTAAGTACTTTGTAAGATTAGGGACTGATGAATCCGCATTAATTCTCATAAGCTTTACAAACATTTTAACATATCCCATTAGTAGGAGACATTCCAATTTTGCTGAAAACAGGTGTCCGTGGGGCGAGGACTCTTGCATCTACACCAACATGGGAACCCTGCAAATCACATTTATGTGCCTGGCAGAGAGTTCATCGAACCACCGTTATACTATTTTATCCGCCATTCCATTCCCGACTAGCGCGCGGGAAGAAAGAACACCTGAATCTCTCCGTTCGCGCTCTGATTTCTCGTATTTTATTCTGATGATCATTTATATATATGTGGGGAGTCACCAATGTATTTTCCCATTCGGAGGAGAATATTGGGAATTGGAGTTTCGTAAGTAGCCCACCGCTGCCGCAGCGATAAGCGCAATTGCTGTAATGATTCCCATCCCAGATCCTGTATCATTTCCGTAACGCTGTCTCCCCTGTATCGTGACAATACGAAACGAGCTGCCCTTCTCTGGACTCTTTCGATGTCCTCTGTCAAACCCACCTGATAAATATCCCACACTGGGCAGCAATACTCCAAAAAAGGACGGACAAGTGTAGTGTACGCAGTTTTCTTAGTAGTTCTGTTGCATCTTTCAAGAGTTCTGCCAATAAAACGCAGTCTCTGGTTCGCCTTTCCCATTGCATCGGAGGAGATGTCGATAGGCAGACATGACTTCATCAAAGCAAAGTCTCAGTATAATTTTTCCATGGTAGGACGGCGATCTCCTTACTTTGAGTATTAAAATGCCAAGATCACAATTAATTTTCTTTCGGAAGACCGGTTTAGATACACTTAGGGTATCATCATCTGGTCAGTTGGTGTCCTATGTTTTCGTTTCGTGAAGGCGCATGACATTAAAATAGTGCGCCAATCATAACACATTTAACTTTGACATATGGTACGTCACACATAAAACGGTTAAAATACTTAAAACACCTTCTCCATTGTGTGTCATGTTGATAGAGCGTCTTCTTACAACTGTTGTAAGAACAACATATCCCACTGTCACGGCGGAGCGGCCGAGCGCATGTGTGACGTACCATATGTCAAAGTTAAGTGTTTTAAGATTGTCGTACCGTTTTACTATCACGTACCTTGTTGTTGTTATGGTCTTCAGTCCGGAGACTGGTTTGATGCAGCTCTCCACCCTACTCTATCCTGAGCAAGCCTTTTCATCTCCTCATAAGAACAGCAACCCACATCCACTTGAATCTGCTTACTATAAGCGTCTCTTGGTCTCCCTCTGCGATTTTTACCCCACACACTTCCCTCCAATGCTAAATTTACGATTCCCCGATGTCTAAGAATGTGTCCTACCAAGCGATCCCTTCTTTTAGTCAGGGTATGCCAAAAATTCCTTCGCTCACCAATTCTGTTCAGTACCTCTTCATTAGTTATGTGATCTACCCACCTAATCTTCAGCATTCTTCTGTAGCACCACATTTCAAAAGCCTCTATTCTCTTCCTGTCAGCATTGCTTATCGTCCATGTTTCACTCCCATACAAGGCAACACTCCACACAAATGCCTTCAGAAAAGACTTCCTTACCCTTAAATTAATATTCGATGTTAGCAAATTTCTCTTTTTCAAAAATGCTTTTCTTCCCATTGCCATTCTGCATTTTATATCCTCCGTACTGCGACCATCGCATGTTATTTTACTACCCAAGTAACAAAACTCATCTACCACCTTCATTGTTTCGTTACCTAATCTAATTCCTTCAGCATCGCCTGATTTTCTAAGACCGCATTCCATTATTTTTGTCTTGCTCTTGTTAATGTTCATTTTATATGCTCTCTTCAACAGGCTTTCCATTCCATTCAACTGCTCCTCCAGGTCCTTCGCCGTCTCTGACAGAACCACAATGTCATCAGCAAAACGCAATGTTTTTATTTCTTCCCCCTGAACTTTAATCCCTATTCCAAATTTTTCCTTGCTTTCCTTCACCGCCTGCTCGATGTACAAATTGAACAACATTGGAGAAAGGCTACAACCCTGTCTTACTCCCTTCCCAACAGTTGCTTCCCTTTCATGCCCTTCGAGTCTAATAACTGCGGTCTGGCTTTTGTACAAGTTGTAAACAACTCTCCTTTCCCTGTATTTTACCACTGCTGACTTCAGAATTTGAAAGAGTGTATTCCAGTCAACATTGTCAAAAGCTTTCTACAAATCTACAAAAGCTAAAAATGTAGTTTTGCCTTTCCTTAATCTGTCTTCTAAGATTAGACGTAAAGTGAGTATTGCCTCCCGGGTTCCTACGTTCCTCCTGAATCCAAACTGATCTTCCCCGAGGTCAGCTTCTACCAGCTTTTCCATTCTCTTGTAGACAATTCGTGTTAAAATTTTGCAACCATGACTTATCAAACTGATGGTTCTGTAATTTTCACACCTGTCTGCGCCTGATTTCTTTGGAATGGGGATTATTACATTTTTCTTAAAGTCTGAGGGCATTTCGCCTGTCTCATACATCCTACACACCAGTTCAAATAGTCTTGTCATGGCTGGCTCTCCCAGAGACTTTAGTAGCTCTGAGGGTATTTCATCTACTCCTGGGGCCTTGTTCCGACCTAGGTCTTTCAAGGCTCTGTCAAATTCATCTCTCAGTATAGTATCTCCTATTTCATCTTGATCGACTTCCTCTTCCCTTCCTACGACATCGTCTCTAAGTTCATTTCCTTTGTAGAGCTGCTCTATGTACTCTTTCCACCTTTCAGCTTTCGCTTCTTTGCTGAGAACTGGTTTCCCATCTGAGTTCTTTATATTCGTAGAGTTGCTTTTCTTGTCCCCAAATGTCTCTTTTATTTTCCTGTAGGCAGTATCTACTTTTCCCCTTGCTATACATTCTTCTACAAATTTACATTTGGCTTCTAGCCACTCCTGCTTAGCCGTTTTGCACTTCCTGTCAATCTCGTTTTTTAGACGTCTGTACTCCATTTTGCCTGTTTCATTTACTGCATTTTTATATTTTCTCCTTTCATCAATTAAATTTAGTATTTCCTGTGATATCCAAGGATTTTTTGTAGGTCTTGCCTTTCTACCTATTTTGTCCTCCGCTGCCTTCACTATTTCATCTCTCAATGCTACCCATTCCTCTTCTACTGTTTTATTTCCCCCTGTTTCTGCCAATTGTTGCCTAAATCTCCCTCTGAAATTCTCCAGAACTTCAGTTTCCTTCAATCTATCTAAGTCCCATCTCCTTATTTTCCTACCTTTCTGCAGTTTTTTCAGCTTCAGCCAACAGTTCATGACTAACAAGTTATGGTCAGAGTCTATATCTGCCCCTGGGTATGTCCTGCAGTTTGTAACCTGGTTCCGGTACCTATATCTTACCATTATAAAATCTATCTGATATCTTCTGGTGTCTCCTGGTCTCTTCCATGTATACAACCTTCTTTTGTGATTCATAAACCACGTGTTTGTTACGATTAAATCATGTTCCGTGCAAAATTCTACCAGGCGACTTCCTCTTTCATTCCTCCTGCCCAGTCCATATTCACCTATTATTTTTCCTTCTCTTCCTTTTCCAACTACCGAATTCCAGTCTCCCATCACAATTAAGTTTTCCTCTCCCTTAACTGTCTGAATAATTTCCTTTAGCTCCTCATATATTTCTTCGATCTCCTCATCATCAGCAGAGCTAGTTGGCATGTAAACCTGTACTACTGTTGTCGGTGTTGGCTTCGTATCTATCTTGACAATGATAATGCGATCACTGTGCTGCTCATAGTAGTTTACCCGCATTCCTATTTTCTTATTCATTATCAGTCCTACTCCTGTGATACCCCCAACTGATTTTGTATTTATAATCCTGTACTCACCTGACCAGAAATCCTGTTCATCCTGCCACCGAACTTCACTAATCCCCACTATATCTAACTTCAACCTATCCATTTCCCTTTTTAAATTTTCTAATTTTCCTACCCGATTAAGGGATCTAACATTCCACGCTCCGATCCGTAGAATGCCAGTATTGTCTTTCCTGATGACAACATCCTCCTGAGTAGTCCCCGCCCGGAGATCCGAATGGGGGACTATTTTACCTCCGGAATATTTTACCCGAGAGGATGCCATCATCATATGTTCATACAGTAGAGCTGCATGTCCTCGGGAAAGATAACGGCTGTAGTTTCCCCTTGCTTTCAGCCGTTCGCAGTAGCTGTGTGGCAAAGCCACATTAGCTGATGTTACAAGGCCAGCTCAGTCAATCATCCAGACTGTTGCCCCTGTAACTACTGAAAAGGCTGCTGCCCCTCTTCAGGAACCACACGTTTGCCTGGCCTCTCCACAGATACCCCTCCGCTGTGGTTGCACCTACGTTACGGCTATCTGTATCGTTGAGGCACGCAAGCCACCCCACCTCGGCAATGTCTGTGGTTCATGGGGGTGGTCACGTACCTTAACGAAACAAAAACATAGGACACAAAGTTCGCTGTAAATTAAGACAAGATATTTATGTTAAAAGATCACTTTGAATACGTCACCAGCAGCGGAGGTGGAGCTGGCGAAAGAGGCAGCATTTGTCAGACGCTAAAATGGATAGAGGGTACAACGGTTCCATATATTTGGGCAGCGACTGTCCCACATCGTAGTGACGGCTCAATCACTAAAATTATAGGCTGACAATATGGTAGTGATGTGTACTTTAAAAGTTTCCAGACGAATTTCGTGATTAAAATAATATCAAGCAAACAGCTGGCTATCACTGCTTACTCCGCACGTTATTTCGGGCAATAAACCCTTACTATCTTCAGGTGCTGCATACCAAAGACTGTTGTTGTTGCGGTCTTCAGTCCGCAGACTAGTTTGATGTTATCCTGTCCTGTGCAAGTCTCTTCATCTGAGAATACATTCGGCAACCTACATCCTTTTGAATCTGCTTACTATAATCGTCCCTCGGTCTCCCTCTGCGATTTTTACTCCACATGCTTCCTTCTAATGCTAAGTTGACAATTCCTTGATGTCTTAGAATGTATTCAACCATTATATCCCTTCTCTTCGTCAGTATATGCCGGAACTCCTTTTTTCCCCGATTCGGTTAAGCACCTCCTCATTACTTACGTGATCTACCCATCTAATTTTCATCATTCGTCTGTAGCACCACATTTCAAAAGATTCTATCGTCTTTTTATCTGAACTCCTCATCGTCCACGTTTCACTCCCATAGAATGCTACACTCCAGACAAATGCTTTCAAAAAGGACATCCTAACATTAAAATTAATATTGGATGTTAACAAGTTTCGCTTCTTTAGAATCGTATTTCTTCCCATAGCCATTCTGCATCATATATCTTCTTTACTTCGGCCATCAGAAGTTATCCCGCTACCCAAATAACAAAATTTATGTACTACTTTTATTGTCTCATTACCTAATCTTATTCCTTCAGAACCGCCTGATTTTCTGATATTACATTCCATTACCTTCGTTTTACACTTGTTAATGTTCATCTTATATCTTCCTTTCAAGACACTGTCCATCCCCTGCAATTGCTCTTCCAGATGTTTTGCGGCCTCTGACAGAATTACTATATCATCGGCAAACCGCAATGTGTTTATTTCTGCTCCCTGCACTTTAATGCCCTCTCCAAATTTGTCCTTCCATTCCTTCACTGCCTGCTCAATGTACAGACTGAATAAAATTAAGGAAAGGCTACAACCCTGTCTTACGCCCTTCCCAACCTCTGCGCCCCTTTCTTGCCCTTCGACTCTAATAACCGCTGTCTGCTTTTGTATAGGTTGAATATAACTATTCGCTCCCTATATTTTACCCCTGATACCTTTAGAGTTTGGAAGAGTGTATTCCAGTCGACTATGTTAAAAGCTTTCTCCAGATCGAGAAACGCTAAAAATGTAGGTTTCCCTTTCCTTACCCTATCTTCTAAGATAAGTCGTAATGTGAGTAGTGTCTCCCGTGGCCGGCCGCGGTGGCCGAGGCGACTGAGGCGCTTCAGTCACGGTCTGCACGGTCACTACTATCAAGGGTTCGAATCCCCCCTCGGGCATGGAAGTTTTTGCCGTCCTATTTCGTAAGTAGTTTGTAAGTTTAGGGACTGATGACCCTGTAGTTAAGTCCCATAAGCCTTACAAACATTTGAACATTTTGTCTCCCGTGTTCCTACATTTCTCGTAAATCCAAACTGATCTTCCTCGATGTTGGATTCCACAAGTTTTTCCATTCGTCTGTAAAAATTCGTGTTAGTATTTTGCACCCATGACTTATTAAACTGATAGTCCTGTAATTTTCACACTTGTCTGCCCTCGCTTTCTTTGGAATTGGAATTACAGTATTCTTCTTGAAGTCGGAGGGTATTTCCCCTGTCTCTTACATCTTGCATACCAGGTGATACAATTTTTCATGACTGGCTGGAGGGAAGTGTGGCCACATGGGCATGATAAATTCCGAGAATTTGTTCATAATTTAAATTATGTTAACAGTGGTTTTCAGTTTACTATGGAAATTGATAATAATGGCTGTTTGCCCTTTCTAGATGTGCAAATTCGACAAAGGGAGGATTACCCTCTCGGTCATTCGATCTATAGGAAGCATACATACCTGTATCTTCATGCAGATAGTTGTCATTACCCTACTCAAACAAATGGTGCACTTAGAACATTAATACATAGGACACATATGATATCTGGTGCAGAGACCGTCGGAGCTGTCACATCTACAGTTTGTATTCAAAGAAAATGGCTATTCTGTACATCAGATTCGTAAAGCACTGAGCAAGTATTAACGGAAACAATGGAAGCAAAGTGGTAATACTACTGAGTCTCCAAGATCATTGGCCTTCTTGCAGTAAGTGGGTAATGTGACTTCTAAAGTTGCAAGGGTTTTAAAGAAACATCAGGTTGATGTGATTTTCCGTCCGCCAGCCAAAACAGCAGAATTGGTAGACTCGATCAAAGATGTTCTACGTCTAAGCAAGGCGGGTGTTTATGGAATTAATTGTGAATGCGGTTTGGCAGGTACAGGACAAACTACACGAACAGTGGCAGAACGTTTGCTGAACATGATAGACACAGTTTTTGTTAGTTTTCTTAGGTTTGTGAAGAGACATTCTGTGTCGATCTGTGTCTTTTAATTAGTATCCATGGCAATACTTAATATGTATCTGAAAGTCTACAACTTTACTTTTGTTTAGGTGCGCGCGTGTACACATCTATAGAAATACGCTCTTGCAAGTTAACCAACATATTCACCGAACATTTCTATACAAAACACAAAGGCACCAAACTCTCTAGCTGTAAAAGTGCCGGAGGTATAATCTTCTTGCGGAGAGGGTACAAGATTATTACAGAGTGACAGATGTCATAAGAATTTTTAAAAACGCAGTTCTAACTGGTTGACAGGAATAAAAATACAAATAAATGTTCACAAAGGAACACAGTATCTAATTATGCAAAAACTAAAAATTCATTTTTTGAAAAAAATTCAGCTTAGCGTCTTACCTCATATAAATATTATTGTAGATTTCACATGGTGTTTGGGAAAATTATATTCAAAATATTTTCAGCCTAAAGGGATGATCCACGGAACACGGAAGATGTTTGAATTGTATTTTCGTTACTAAACGCCACGGCGGAGTGGCCGAGTGCATTGAGGCACTATGCTCCGATGAGCAAGGCCTATCCATGTCGGGGGTTCGAATCCTCCATCCGGCATGGATGTTCGTGTTGTCTTTACTATAAGTTAGTTGATAAGTAGTTTGTAAGTTTAGGGACTGATGACCCCACAATTAAGTCCCATAAGCTAAACAAACATTTGAACATTTTGAATGTTACGAAACAGCTATGTCCATGTACTGTGGGGAGATCCTAGAAATTCTTCCACTGCAACAGAAAAATGGTTTATAAACAGAAAAAGTACACATATTACTGTACTGCGTAAACAAACGTTTTATTTACTGGGAATTGCGTAATGACATACCAGCAAAAGTCTTGGCGAAAAAAAAATCATTTTTATTGATTGTCCTATGTGATGTGGCATATGTTAAAGACATCTCAGAAGATGACAATATAACCTGCCAAAACTGGTTATCTTTATTAAAAATATGAGATTTGTATTTTGGCAGTTGGCTATAATTTTATTTATCTGCAGTTCAAAACTGATAATTGTCTGTGTGTAATATTTGTACAGATGCCAAATTACTCTCTTAGATCTAGGTAGTGAATGAAATATTTGGCTGCTAGCAGCCATTTACAGCTGACACTGGAAGATGTTTCAAACTCTGTTGGCGATAATTAGCAGTCAATTGAGAAGTTAGTGTTGGGTATCAGCCACTAGAGTGATACATGACTGGTCGGTTAGCCGATCAGTGAGAGAGCTGCGTTACTTCCAATAATTGGAAGAATCTCTGGTAACTCCGCCTGTGCCTGTAGCGGCGGTGGTGTGGGTCGCACTCCGATGGGTCCGGTGCCGAAGGCGACCCTGGGCCGGTACCCATTCTCGTCGGCCTCATAGGAGACGCTGTAGGTGGCGCCGCCCGCGTCTGGTGGCTGCCACGAGAAGCTGCCCTGCAGGCGAGTTCCGTCCCCATTTGTGCCAGATTGCTCCTGGCGGATCCCGTTGCTCGTCTCGTACCTGCGCAAGCATCGCATCCCATCATAGCTATGGAGCGCTATTTATACAGAGTGTTACAAAAAGGTACGGCCAAACTTTCAGGAAACATTCCTCACACAGAAAGAAAGAATATATGTTAAGTGGACATGTGTCCGGAAACGCTTAATTTCCATGTTAGAGCTCATTTTAGTATTTCTCAATTAAATGTAAACTGAAATAATTCGTGCAGACAACTGTCAGAATACCCAGTTGTTTCGTTAGTATGTACTGTACTTCCTCGATTCACCGCCACTTGGCCCAATTGAAGGAAGGTACTGTTGACTTCCGTGCTCGTATTGTGGACGGCTGTGATACAAACGCCATTCCCAAGGGCTGCATCAGCGCATCAGGGATTCCATGCGACGGAGGGTGGATGCTAACGGAAGACATTTTGAACACTTCCTGTAACAAACTGTTTGAAGTCACACTGATACGTTCTGTTGCTGTGTTTCCATTCCAAGATTAATGTGAATTGAAGAGAAGTAATAAAATGATCTGTAACATGGAAATTAAGCGTTTCCGGACACATGTTCACGTAACATATTTTCTTTCTTTGTGTGTGAGGAATGTTTCCTGAAAGTTTGGCCGTACCTTTTTGTAACACCCTGTATATAGGTGGGTGTGTTGCTCCCTAACACCAGGGGCCAATTCAAGCAGAGTTAGTTTTATGAGTCAGTACTAGCAGAAAGCTACTGTGGTGGTAATGCTCACAAACATTATACATTTGACTGTAATGGAACACACGTATAAGTCCCAAACTAACGATTCATTTTCATTTCACATGTGTATAATACAAGAGCTGGATAAAAAGTAACTTGAACTATTATTTTTGAAGTTATTGACAGGGGTACTCATCGTTACACACCTTCCACATAATTGCCTCCATTATTTATAACATTTTCTCTATTGTCCAGTAGGTGCTCTATATGCTATTTCCACAACTGTTTCCGATGATGTCGCGTAATGACCGTTTCATGTCACAATAATTCCGTCTTTTTAGTTGTGCAGGATCACTTCCAGTGGTTATTAGTAGTCTGCAATTTTCGTTTATGTTCGCCCAAACCGTAAAGTGGATGTAGCTCCAAAACAGTCTGGCATATGTCAATGTAGTCGTTTAACATGGTGGTAGCAACTGTATTCTATGTTTCACGTGCTCGTTTGAGCATGACATGCTCGAAGTGTCCGCCAGTTTACTCTGGGAAAGGAGATGAATCCACTTTTCCGAAATCAAATCTCTAAAAACACTTTATGGTATGACGCGTATCTGCAAGTAATTGCCGTTATAGGTCAAAAATAGTAAAAGTATTTTTGAAGAAAGTTTTATTGTCACAAAAAGCGCATATTTTAAATTACAGCTACCACTGGCAGCCACTGGAAATCCTGTATTCATGTCCTCCTGTCTCCCTACTTCTACTAAAGCTGTATGCGTTTATAATCTCTCTATTGTCGTCTAAAACAGGCGTATACAGTCACATTTTTGAGATTGGTTTACTTCTCAAATACTTCTGTCGTTTTTCTTACACTTACGGTCTGCTTTTCATCTTCAGTCCACAGACGATCCAGTCACCCGCGACCTTGGTCACCCCTGTAACAATGACGTCTCCTGTTAATTCTGGTCCCCGTCTGTCTTCCGGCATACACTAAAATAATTGAAATTCTATGTATTTACTGCCTATTGATGTTAATATGCTAAGTGCGCCGCGGTGGAGTAGCCGAGCGGTCTAAAGCGTCTCGCTGAGGAGCGCGCGGTTGCTCGCCGTGAAGGTTCGAGTCCTCCCTGGGGCATAGGTGTGTGTGTTGTCCTTAGGTTAGTTTACCTAGGTTTAAGTAGTTTGTAAGCTACGGACTCATGACCACGCAGTTTGGTCCGATAGAGTTACAAACATTTGAACATGCAAAGTGCAAGTTTTTGTGGGCCCACAGGGCTTGGATTCATGCACTGAGGACGGCCGAAATAGATCTGTATTGTATATAAAAAATAACGTTTTCAATGCGGACAAAGCTGGTTCTTCCTGTTTTAATAATAATAAAAATAAAACACTGTAGATTTATCTAAATGCCTGTATTATCAGGTGACGCTGACGTTCGACGTTGCGTTCGGAAACATTATTGACTGCCCCACGTAATGTTTACCACGCTCGCAAGGAATGCTGTAAATTCACGGCACTCTCAGTCCGAGGTTGTCTTTGGCAGATGGCATCATTTCTTTAATCTTCTAGGGAGGATGAAAGACTGGGCTCTTATCCATATATAACGCAGCAAGAAAACCGAGATCATTTTATGCAAGGACTACGTCGCGAACGTACTCACGCTGAATATTTCTCCGTCGTTGATTAATTCCTTTCCGCTGTCGTCAATTACTTTGAGGCATAAGCTATCGGGTGCTCTGCCCCATACACATTTTGAGACAACACCACACCCACAGAATGTCCACTCCTGCAGATAACAAAATTATCGTATTGCCTACGAACTTCGTTGTTTTTGACATGGTCGTGCAGTGTTAATCCTTTGTCCACCTGAGCATCTTTGTTGCATTTACAGCACGTCTCTGTTTCACTTCCTTTGCGAAGGCCAGCATTCAGCTCCACACAGTGCAACTGGGCGGATTGCCAGTCGCTAAATTTTGGGAATTTTCCTGTCACACAGTACTCCAGTAGCAGAACGCCATTTAAGCCACGCACTGCTCAGGTGATTGGAAATTTATGCACTGAGATTTCCTTCAGTTTCAATTGTCGAGCCCAGGTAAAGGTTCTTGCTGTTGGGAGGTAACACCATAGATTTTGATGCTAACAAGGTCTTCTAAATATGTGGAGACATAATATGTTTTCATTACATTGAGCGGTAGTCCTACTTCTGCAAGGCGGCCATTCCAGGCTTGAAGTTGGTCAGTCTTATACTTAGAGGACAGTAGCATATCATCAGAGTACAGTAACATCCTAGGTACGGTTTTCTGCAGATCTCTTGTGACGGTATCCACGACTGTAATGATTAGGAGTGGTGAAAGGGCAGATTCATAGTGTACGCCGGCGGCGGTGGCCGAGGGGACTGAGGCGCTCCAGTCACGGTCTGCACGGTCACAACGGTTGGGGGTTCGAATCCCCCCTCGGGCATGGATATTTGTGCCGTCCTATTTCGTAAGTAGTTCATAAATAGTTTGTAAGTTTAGGGACTGATGACCCCGTACTTAAGTCCCATAAGCTTAACAAACATTTGAACATTCATAGTGTACTCCCACGGAAATAGCCCGGCAGCTGACTGTATCCGGCTCATGGTAGAGCATTCTGACGCATCTAGCCAGTTCTACAGGTATACCAAGCTCTAGCAGGGCAAGCCAAATTAACTCGTCTAGCACGCGGTCAAAGGCCTTTTTGTGGTCAAGGAAGACAAGGTGTAGGTTCTTTAACTTCTCACTTCCTTCACTCGAACTACGCTTTTCCGCACAAAACAGTGTGCCATGTCTAATTCATAATTTGACTCAAGCGCCCGGTGGCCAGGTGCTAGTGATGTAAAATCAGAGCACCTTCCCTCTACCCATCGGTATTACATCACACGAATGCACCCTCAAAGATAACAACACAGTTTATCTCACTCCTCCTTGTGCATACTTGAATCTTAAGGCGATAAGTCATTTGCAGCTGTGTGACATAATGGAAACACAGCCACACCATGTTCCACGATTTGTTGACCAAGCTTATTCAGGTAGTTCCACAATTGCGTCATAACCACCACTTACTTTTTTTTCTTTCTTTCTTTTTTTTTTTTTTTTTTTTTTCTTTTTTTTTTTTTAAAAAAAAAGCTTATGGGACTTAACTACGGGGTCATCAGTCCCTAAACTTACAAACTACTTATCAACTACCTTATACTAAGGACGGCACAAATATCCATGCCCGAGGGGGATTCGAACCCCCGACCGTAGTGGCCGTGCAGACCGTGACTGGAGCGCCTCAGTCCCCTCGGCCACCGCGGCCGGCCTATCACTTCTATCTCCTCATGGAAACGTGAGCTATTATTGAAAACACTAACGCGGTACAGCACATTATCACCTCCTAATCTACTTAACCTAAACCTCGGATGATTACACGTACTTTCTAGGTCCTTCCAAGGTCCTTAACAACCAACAACCCGCCCTTTCAGGCATCATGTGTGAAATCTTGATGGAAACCCGGGATGCTGGCTCCTCGGCACCCGCTGCCGTTTAACGGTTTCCTATTCGAAAAACTCCTCTTTGCCCTACATTCCTTGGAAGTGTCCTATCCTGAGGCAGATACCACACTGTGGGTGCTTACAATTCTTCGCGATATGGCACTGACGATCGCACCTAAAACGCTTCATCCATGACGAAGAAACATTACACCGCTCTCTAGCAATCGTTAACATATCTATTTCTTCGAAGTCCGTGGCGAAAGCAACGGTTCCAGCCAAGGATTTGGGAAACTGCTCTTTTACCCAACGTGACGTGTCGGTACGCAAACCACACAAGAAGGTGTCAAATGCCCTATTTTCCACTTATTGAAAGGTAACTTTATTAGCTGTGTCATTATCTGTCAGCTAATACGAATTGATATTAACCTTTCTAATCCCATCGACAAACCTCTCAAGTGTCTCGTTCTGTTACTGGCGAAGGGCATTCAATTTCTCTATATAAAACCTATTACTATTCTGCTTGTGAAATGATGTCAGCAAACCCTTTTTTAAATCATCAAATGTCATCATGTTCTATAATACATCCTGATACAAAGCCTGTGCCTCGGTCATTCCCAACTAAACGCAGTTTCGTCATTTGCAACAGCTGCGAGTCTGACCATAAACCTAATTCGGCTGTTACCAACAAACCATCAAAAAATGCTACTGAGCCATGCCGGCTCGCCTTCTTCTTTCGTATCTTTTCGTACATCGATCTATCCGTTCTTTTTTCAGTCTGCGCCGCGGGCGGCGCCTTCTTCGTGTCGCGTCTCTCTCTGGCCAGAGGGAGTGACTGGCGGTGCGAATGCGGTCGTTTATTATTGAGAGGAAAGGACGGTGACGGACGGCCGGGGCGTGCTCTGGGCACTGATGGCCGCGCTGAGCAAGTGACTTCTGCTGGCGCTGTTCACGGCACTTCGTCAGCGACTCCGGCCGCAGCGGCGTGCTCCGAGGGATTTGCACTGGGAGGTTAAGGTGATCATCGCCATGGTTCACGGACAGTCATTCTGTTGAAGTTTCATCTGCTCTCCCGGTATATCTGCCCGCGTTTGGCATTCACGACATCTTTCCGACGTGTTGGCCGATCTGTCGGTACATCTTAGGTGGTGAGTCGGACGGTCGGGAAGTCAGCAGAAATATGAGTGGTTTTTCCTTGGTGTTTATTGTGGTTGTGTTAACTTGTTCTTGTGTGTGTGCTTGGCCAGGGTTGACAGCCGTCCCCGGGGGTTGTCTTGTTCTATGTCTTCCGTTTATGTCCTGGTTTTCTGTAGTTCTTGTCGGCGGTTGCAACTGTCCTTCCGTTCGTTCTCTTCGTGTTGAAGAGAGATCGTTCGGCCTTTGCCTTGCGCGGGACGTTATCCGAATTAAACAAAATTGCTGTCACTGGGGAAACCTGGTTCGTGCCCTTCCGTGTCCTCGTCAACTGCCCGGGGAATCGATGTTATTTGGCAGAAATCTTTCCTTTTGCTGGGTGAGTTGCCTACCCTAGTTTCAATTAGACCGTTTTTTTAATGCACGAAGGGTCGGAGTTCTCGTCTTGCACTGGTCCTGTAAGCTTTCCTTCCCACATCCTGAATTTCCTTGTGGAGTCACCTCAGTGTTTGTGGGCCTTCCTCGCCATCACTCTGTGCTCGTGCGAGTTAATTACCAAAACTGATTCGTTACCTCGTGCCAACCTGATACGTAGGAAGATCTGAAGCGTGATTGCTGTTTCATTTAGTGTAACTGATTTGATATTGACATTAAATCTGCAAGGCACATGTAATCCCAAATGTTGTGTCTTAGAAAATTAGGCCAGCTTCTCTGGTGGGACAGTAGACTGTAATTGTTGTTAAAACTAAACGAGTGAAAAGCCACGGCTTGATATTTTATACCTCACTGGATTCTTGTTATTAAAGTAACGTCTCCTGGTTATAGACTAATGTTACCGAAAATTGTCGACCTTGTGCCCGTGTGTTTCGTATGAGAACGCCCTTATGTGCCATTAAGAGGCAGTTTCACTAGTTATTGAAAGAATCTCGTTCCTTGCTTTTAACTATGTCATTTCTTAAAGTAATCAGCATTCAGATTTGAAAAAGTGGTTTAATATTTTTTCTTAAATTCTTTACGCTAACTTGATTGTCAGGTTGAGGAGTAAGCTCTTGCGTGCTTTAACTTAATGAACTGTTTCACTAAGTATTGAAAGAACCTTGTACCTTGCTTTTAAATATGTCATTTTTTTAGTAAATTAATCAGCATTCAGATTTGATAAATTGGTTTAATATATATATATTTTTTAAATTCTTTACAATAACTTGATTGTCAGACTGCGGAGTTAGTTCTTGTGTGCTTTAAATTAATGAACTGTGTTAAAAGGACTTTGTTGTTCCCCTTTGTTTCAAACTATGTCATTCCTTAGAGTAAATAAACCAGTATTGTTATTTGACATTTGAATTGAATATCTTGGCCCAGTCCTTCCATTCCTATCTGTTATTGGTGGTTCCTTTTTCCTGCCCACACCCTGTGAACTATCAGCTACAATAACTTTCCCCGGTTTCCCAGAGAAAGGCGTTAAAATAGTAGCTTCCGGACAAATCGTGGGTAGGCGGGATTGTGCCTGTTTGCTGAATGTTACCTAGCTGTTGCAACAATCTATTGTTATCCTTCTTCAGCTGAGTTTCTTGGTTTACCAGACTCTGAATAGGCGACTTGGCACTTATTTCCTCCTTCATTATACATCTTCTTAATACTCACTTAAAACAAAACAAAATAACAAAAAGGAATACTGTTCAAATTACTGCCTTATACCACCCGTTACATTAACCAGTGAAAATGCCCAGTAGCCTCAAATTAACTATCCAACTACCTCATTCTTACATCATTATTGAGTTGAGCTCTCTCTGGCATCAACTGTAGAGTGTTTTGGTGCATGGGGTAGGATTTCGTGCCATCAGAAACCCTTCTGGCACATCACGAAACTCCATGATGGTCACAATGGTGGAGTTTCTCTTACTGTGGGGTTGAGCTCAGATCTGAGGCGGAGGGTATGAATGAAACAACGGTTCAGTAATGATAGACATTTATTACTCAAAGCTTACAATTGTGGTACTCTTCTGATCGCTGCGCGTGAAACAGCGGCGCGGTACTTTGCTGACCACGTAGGACTAAGGACTGTATACCCTGCTTCCCCGGCAGTCAGCTGGTTGTTGCTTTGTGCCATTCGCAAAAGTTGCACGCCATCATGCCAGCAACACATACCATAGTTGATGGTTGTGTTCGCGGTGCGTCGGCCTCGTGCATGTGTCGTAGTGGCCGGCACATGGAGTGCCTAGCGGACGAAACAGAGCGCACTGCGCGGCCTGGGATTCGAACCCACGCCATTTGTACTCACTACCCGAAGTCAGATGTTGTCGCGCTGCCTACAGTCTCAAGTGGGTTCTTTGGAATGGCTGCCTCTCGTCGTCCATGCCGCGCCTTCCGAGTGAGCTGCTGGGCACCGTCGCAGATGTCTTAGGCTGTGTTTATATCCCACGGTTCCTCTGTAGTGGAGGAATCGCGGCATTTTGGAGGTGTCCTGTTTCTCACAAGGTATAGTGGGGGATGTTTATAATTACGGATGTGGCGGCGCCCCCTCTGCACTTCCACTGTTGTTATGGTCTTCAGTCCAGAGACTGGTTTGATGCAGATCTCCACCCTACTCTATCATGAGCAAGCCTTTTCATCTCCTCATAAGAACGGCAACCCACATCCACTTGAATCTGCTAACTATATGCGTCTCTTGGTCTCACTCTACGATTTTTACCCCACACACTTCCCTCCAATGCTAAATTTACGATTCCTCGGTGTCTAAGAATGTGTCCTACCAAGCGATGCATTCTTTTTGTCAAGGTATGTCGAAAATTCCTTTTTTCACCAATTCTGTTCAGAGCCTCTTCATTAGTTACGAGATCTACCCACCTAATCAACGGCATTTTTCTGTAGCACCACATTTCAAAAGCCTATATTCTCTTCCTGTCTACACTGTTTATCGTCCATGTTTCATTCCCGTACAAGGCAAAACTCCCCACAAATGCCTTCAGAAACGATTTCCTTACACTTAAATTAATGTTACCAAATTTCTCTTTTCCAAAAATGATTTTCTTCCCCTTGCCATTCTGCATTTTATATTCTCTGTACTGCAACCGTCATATGTTACTTTACTACCCAAGTAAGAAAACTCGTCTACCACCTTTATTATTTCGTTACGTAATCTATTTCATTCAGCATCACCCGATTTTCTAAGACTTCATTCCATTATTTATGTTTTGTTCTTCAACACACTGTCCATTCCATTCAACTTCTCTTCCAGGTCCTTTGCTGTCTCTGACAGAATTACAATGTCATCAGCAAAACGCAATGTTTTTATTTCTTCACCCTGAACTTTAATCCCTATTCCAAATTTTCCCTTGCTTTCCTTCACCGCCTGCTCGATGTGCATATTGAATATCATCGGAGATAGGCAACAACCGTGTCTTACTCAAATGTTCAAATGTTTGTATAGTTTATGGGACTTAACTACGGGGTCATCAGTCCCTAAACTTACAAACTACTTACGAACTAGAACGGCACAAATATCCATGCCTGAGGGGGAATTCTAACCCCCGACCGCAGTGGCCGTGCAGACCATGACTGGAGCGCCTCAGTCTCCTCGGCCACCGCGGCCGGCCCTGTCTTACTCCCTTCCCAACTAATGCTTCCCTTTCATTCTCTTAGAGTCTAATAACTGCGGTCTGGCTTTTGTACAAGTTGTAAATAACTCTCCTTTTTCTGTATTTTACCCCTTGCTGACTTCAGAATTTGAAAGAGTGTATTCCAGTCAACATTGTCAAACGCTTTCTCCAAATCTAAAAAAGCTAAAAATATAGGTTTGCCTTTTTTTTTCCTTAATCTATCTTCTAAGATAAGACGTAAAGTGGGTATTGCCTCCCGGGTTCCTACGTTCCTCCTGAATCCAAACGGATCTCCTCAAGTTCAGCTTCTACCAGCTTTTCCATTCTCCTGTAGAATAATTTATGTTAAGATTTTGCAACCATTACTTATTAAAGTGATGCTTCTGTACTTTTCACACCTGTCTGCACCTGATTTCTTTGGAATGGGGATTATTACATTTTTTTAAAAGTCTGAGAGTATTTCGCCTTTCTCATACATCTTACACACCAGGTTGAAATAGTTTTGTTATGGATGGCTCTCTCCCAGAGCTCTGAGGGAATGTCATCTACTCCTGGGGCCTTGCTCCAACCTAGGTCTTTCAGGGCTCTGTGAAATTCATCTCTCAGTACAGTATATCCTATTTCATCTTGATCTACTTCCTCTTCCCTTCCTACAACATTGTTTCTAAGTTCATTTCCTTTGTAGAGCTCCTATATGTACTCATTCCACATTTCAGCTTTCCTTTCTTTGCTGAGAACTGGTTTTCCATTTGAGTTCTTGATATTCGTAGAGCTGTTTTATTTGTCCCCAAATGTCTCTTTTATTTTCCTGTAGGCGGTATCTAATTTTCCCCTTGTTATATATTCTTTTACATATTTGCATTTGGTTTGTAGCCACTCCTGCTTAGCCATTTTGCACTTCCTGCCAATCTCATTTCTTAGTTGTATGTACTCCATTTTACCTGTTTGATTTACTGGATTTTTATATTTTCTCCTTTCATCAATTATATTTACTATATCCTGTGATATACAAGTTTTGTAGGTCTTGCCTTTCTACCTATTTTGTCCTCTGCTGCCTTCACTATTTCATCTCTCAATCCTACCCATTCCTCTTCTACTGTTTTATTTCCTCCTGTTTCTTTCAATTGTGGGCTGAAGATTCCTCTGAAATCCCTAAGAACTTCAGGTTCCCTCAATTTATCAAAGTCGGTGGTGGCTTTGTATCTATCTTGACAATGATAATGCGATCACTGTGCTGCTCATAGTATTTTACCTGCATTCTTATTTTCTTATTCATTATCAGTTCCACTCCTGTGATACCCCCAACTGATTTTGTATTTATAATTCTGTACTCACCCAACCAGAAATCCTGTTCATGTTGCCACCGAACTTCACTAATCCCCACTATATCTAACTTCAACCTATCTCTTTCCCTTTTTAAATTTTCTCAACTTCCTACCTGATTAAGGGATCTAACATTCCACGTTCCGATCTGTAGAATACCAGTATTGTCTTTCCTGATGACGACATCCTCCTGAGTAGTCCCCGCCTGAAGATCCGAATGGGGGACTACCTTACCTCTAATATTTTACCCGAGAGGATGCCATCATCATATTTTCATACCGTAGAGCTGTATGTCCTCAGGAAAAGTAACAGCTGTAGTTTCCCCTTGCTTTAAGCCGTTTTCAGTAACTGCATGGCAAAGCCATGTTAGCTGATGTTACAAGGCCAGCTCAGTCAATCATCCAGATTGTTGCCTCTGAAACTACTGAAACGACTGCTGCCCCTCTTCAGGAACCACACATTTTTCTGGCCTCTCCACAGATACCCATCCGCTGTAGTTGCACCTACAGTACGGCTATCTGTATCATTGAGGCACGCAAGCCACCACACCACGGCAATGTCTGTGATTCGTAAGGGTGGCACTTCCACTCTGCCGTCACTTCCACTATGCTATCAAAATACCATTGTCTGCACATCCAATTCTCAGTCGTTGTGCAGTACCACAGCAGCTTGTGGGGCTCTTCAGTAAGCACGTGGTATTCGCGCACCATTTATCAAAAAATGTTCAAATGCTTGTAAAGTTATGGAACCTAACTGTAGTAGTTACTGGATCCTAAACTTACAAACTAATTAAACTAACTTATTCTAAGAACATCAGAAACACCCATGCCTGAGGGATTACTCGAACTTCCGATATGGAACGGCTGTGCACACTAGCAGGGCACCTCAGTGCTATTCTGCCACGTCGTGACATATGTCAGTGCACCCTTTGTCCGGCTGCCAGCTGGGAACAGAGTCCTCAAGGTCACTGCCGCTGAACCGCCTGCTGTGTGAGTGACAAGCGGAGCCTCTACAAAATCGCAGCGGTTTATCTGCCGCAGAGGAACCGCGAGCTATAAATACAGCCTTAGGGCCAGCAGGGCTCCATGTGGTGGCAGCACCCATTCACAGCTAGTTCTCCATGACGAGCCTGGACGATGCCATCTTAAAGCGGAACTCAAACCTGCGCCAGATCTGCTGCCACCTGACTGCTGACTGTGCCTGACACTGACTACTGAGTGAGAATCGCACTTAGCTGCTGGGCGTCCTCACAGACGTCTTAAGACCAGCAGGGCCCCATGTGGCACCACCCAGCCATGGCTAGTGCTGGCTGACGGGGCTGTACGCTGGCATCTTCAAGCAAGATTGGAACCCGTGCCAAATCTGTTGCCGCCTGACTGCTGACTGTGTCTGCGACTCTGTGTCTCCGCCCATCTCTGACTGCCCGCCACAGTCTGATAGTGTCGGACTGTGTCTGGCTCACTGACTTCCAGGCGCTCACCTTCCTCCTGTATTTATCTGGACGTTCCCCTGTGGGGTTCCAAACACCCGCGGCAGTTGCGTGTTGCCTAACCCTCTCATGCCCTGCACGCACAATTGTGCGTGTCTCGTTTTGCTTGCTTTATTTCTTTGTGATTCACGCTAGGAAGTTCAGGCCTGCATCACACAATTGTGGATGGACTGTGGTAACATACCCAATGTGATTTTGCTCTATGTTTCTACACTAGTTGGCACTAGCAGTCGGCTAATTTCCAGTGCACATACAATGGTGGCAAGAAAGCGCATGTTCGAACGTTGGTCTATATCGTTGTTATATAAATTTGGTTTCGTTCATTTTACGTAAATATCTCCTATTCTTTATTTTTAATTATTGTACGTATAATCAGAAATATTAGCACATGTACAATTGTGCATGTTAGGTCTAATATTAGATTTTTATGATCAAGACTTATTGAGAAGGTGTTGATTTCCTTATTTGTTTTGAGATGTGAAACTATTATATCTGACAGCCTGTAGACTCCTGTTTATTATGTCATTTCTTTCTAAATATCACCCAATCTGGTAATTATTAGAAACCGAAATATAAAAATTACTGATGCAATTTCAGCACCTCTGAGTGCGTCTGAAATCGCTGTTTTACTCAACTCGTCTGATGTATAGGATATAAGCACTGATGACGATACTCTCGATTTCACTTGGCTCCCAACTGCAAAGAAGAATTTAATTCATAAATTGCAGCAACCAGTTCCATGTAACTGACTACTGCATTTTATGACTTAAATACCTGAAAGTTATTGCCATGGATAAAATACTACACAGAAGAATGATGAAAACTTGTGGGAAAGTTCGTGTAGATCCTCCTCTGCAGGTGACTTTTTTGGAGAAACATCTGTTTCAAAATTAAATGGAATTGATGGACATGGCATGTGTGAATTCATGGCTTCAGTACAGGCATGACAGTAAAGGTAATGAAGTGCTACGAAAAGAAATACATGATTTTCTTGAATTCCAGATGGCTGTGGGGAATGCCTGGTCTCACCATCACATGAAATTCCATTAATTGACGATGAGAATGATGAAAATTACGGACGTAAACCCAACTAGAAAGAAACGGTTAACCTTGCACAGACAAGAGACTGGACAAGCCGGCCGCGGTGGCCGAGAAGACTAAAGCGCTCCAGTCACGGTCTACACGGCCACTACGGTCGGGGGTTCGAATCCCCCCTCGGGCATTGATATTTGTGCCGTCCTAGTTCGTAAGTAGTTCATAAGTAGTTTGTAAGTTCAGGGACTGATGACCCCGTAGTTAAGTCCCATAGACTATACAAACATGTGAACATGTGAGACTGGACAAATTTGATTATTGACAACATGTTGTCGCAGAACCGGTCGCCACTTGCTTTCAAGAACGATATGTGATAAATGTGATGTGTACTTGTGTTTGTAAAAAAGATGGAAAGTGTTTCGCTTGTTACATGTGAAGAAGTAAGTATGAAGGCATGTTACTGTAATATCGTGCAGATCTTAAAAAAATCGTACTGATGATGATGATCGTGTGGCATTAATGACAGACCCCAACTGGGGTCGTGTTCAGCCTGCCTGGTGCAAGTCTTTTTATCTGACGCCACTTCGGCGACTTGCGTGTCAATGATGATGGAATGATGATGAGGACGACACAACACCCAGTCCCCGGGTGGAGAAAATTTCCAACCCGACCGGGAATCAAACCCGGGCCCCCTGCGTGGCAACCCACCACGCTGTCCACTTTTTTTTTTTTTTTTTTTTTTTTTTTTTTTTTTTTTTTTTTTTTTTTTTTTCATTGCCTTTACTCCTGTTCTCGTGGTACTGTCACTGTATACAAAACTCAAAATGGTATCTTCTGGTTGGATAGAGTAAGGTGCTTAAATTGACGTCATAGCCGATCTTCAAAGATAAAAAAAAGGCATCTTCTGCTGCCTATTGAAGTGACTCGAACACTGGAGCTTCAAGTAAGTTGTAGCGCCGCCTGTCAACTAATTCTTGTATAAAAGGTAATGATATAAATGAACAAAACGTTTCTTCTTCAAAATAAAATATGTTTGGGGCAAGAATAAAGAAATTCAAATTGATGAGCACATATTTAAGAGTGTGCGAAGGTAATTAAGTGGTAATGTTGTAGATAAAGGAGTAATCGTTTTCTTTTCTCTTCCTATGTGCAGAATTTCTAATCTTTCAGTGAGTCGTTTCTGAGCTGTTTAAAGTAATATCGTCTTATCTAAGAAATTTGCGAAGTATTCTTTATACTTTTTGTTACGTCGGAGCTGGTGTAGCTGTTCTGTCAAATATACTAAAAAGTCTTGTTTGCATTTATCAGGTGACGTTAAAAGGTAGTACGTCGTTTGTCCTTTTAACCAATTCGTCGCGTTCCGTTTGGTTGCAGGATATGGTTTGTCATCCGGAGTCAGTACGTTTGCAGGTGTGATATACTGGGGAGCAGTTCGATTCATAATCGCCACTTTCTGTGCCATGTAGTCCCATATCTCCTTGCCATTTACACATACGAACCGATGTTCATCGCTATCGACTAAGCCGCAAGCGGTGCACGTGGGATGCGCTGCCAGGTGAAGTGCATGAAGTTGGTCGGAATTTTTCTGTTCACCGCGAAGTATCACTGAGCCTTCACATGCGATGGTAGATGTGGGCTGTGCACATTTTCCCATATGACTGACCACTTTTTGTTTTTGTATTTTTGTTCTATCACATTTCTTGGTTTCACTTCCATTAGGTTCTTATAGATGGCTTTGACCTGCATGATGTGGCTGTCAGGTATTCGCATACGGATATAGCTGTATTCCAAAAGGAAGGATTTCAAGTGATAGAGACCATTGGGGATATGGCCGACATTGATCGGTGCTACGATATTACTCGGAGCAATCTCATTTAGAAGGTGTGAAATGAGACTGTCTGGAGCTTTTCGCCACTGCTTGAAAATGCAGCAAACGTAGAGAGCTTTGGCCTTACTGAACACATCTGTTAAATTCAAACCACCAGATCGAGTGGGTAGTGTGAGTGTATCATATTTGACTTTAAGAATCCGTCCACGGCTTACGAAGTGTCCAATAGCTGCTAGTATACACTTTGCGATGGCTGCAGGCATCGGTAAAATTTGTGCTGCGTAGTTAACCTTTGACAAAATGTATGTATTGGCCAGCTGAACTTTTTGCAGTTCATCTAAGTGTCTTGTATTGTAGGATTGTACGCAGGCTCGTACCTGCGTGAGAAAATATTTATAATTCACAGCAATGGTGTGCTGAATAGCCTTTTTGAAATCAATGCCCAGACATTTCATACTTTCGACCTCCTTCAGTTGATCGTGGTGTTGCCAGTCTATACCAAGTCCTATATTCATGAGGCCGGATTTGTTCCAGTTTAATTTGGCACCTGACGCCGATTCATACTCCTTAATGGTCCGCAACGCCGTCTCGACTTCAGCTGCGTTGTTTGCGACGAAACCTACATCATCGGCGTATGCGTGGCACACGATATGCTGACCGTGTATTTGTAGACCTCGCAGCCGGCGTGTCAGCGTTGCGAGTAGTGGCTCCACTGCGATGGCGAATAAGGTCATCGACATTGGGCATCCCTGTTTCACCGAACTGCTGATTTGGATCACGTTGCCTAGCTGGCCGTTAATCGAAATTCTTGAAGTGCTACCCTGTAGCAAGTTCTTTATTATGTCGGTAAACCGGCGTGGAAAGTCCATTTCTTGCATTGTATGAAACAGGAACTGATGGTTGACTCTGTCGAACGCCTTGTCGAGGTCAATTGTTGTTATCGCACATCGTAGTTTGCAGACATCAGCTATCGCCAATATGTCTCTGTATCCTACTAAAGTCTGCAGGATGGTTCTATCTTTGCCAACACTAGTTTGATGAGGCCCCGTAACAAGATGCATCACACGTTTCATCCTTTGTGTTAGGATACGAGCTGCGATTTTATAATCGCTGTTAAGTAATGTAATGGGGCGCAACTTTTCAATGGAATTACTTCTTGGACTTTTTGGAATGAAGACAACTATTCCTTCTTTGAATTCTTGGGGAATAGAAACATTTGGATCCAGTAATTCATTGTAAAGGGATAGAAGTTTATCCTTCATCACACGCCAGAAAGTTTGATAGACTTCTATAGGAATGCCGTCTTGTCCGGGAGATTTGTTTTTTGGGCTTTGAAAAATTACGGATTTCAAGTCATCTTCGTCTATTTCTTCCATCAGAGGCCTGCCATCGTCGGGGGTGAGTGTTCGTGGCAGATTGGATGTCAATTCATACATCAGATTTACATCTATTGGTCGGTTGGCCAGCAGATTGGAGTAATAATTGTGAATCGTATTTCTGATGTCTTTCTGATTTTTTAGTGTTCTTCCATCCTGCAACTTTAATTCCGACAGTATCTTCGTAGCGCCTCTTTTCCTTTTACGTATGAGGTGGAATATAGACGTTGCTTCATTGGGTGCTGTGTTCGTGGCTCTTGATCTGATTTTAACGCCTTCCAGCTGTTTCGATCTAAGCAGACGAATTTTGGCTTGTATTTTCTTAATTTTGGTGTAATTATCGACGACGGTCGTATCAAGTTTATATAACTCCCTTAGACATTGGAAGTAGTATTCTATTGTCTGTTTTTGCCACCAGTATTTCTCACGCGAATAGTTCATGAAGCATTTGCGAATTTTTGGTTTGGCGCAATTGAGCCACCAAGTTAAAACAGAGGAGTAGCCGTTGCATTTAGACACGCATTCCTCCCAGGTCTTATTGAAAACTTCTCGACATTCTGGATCTTCTAAATGTGAAACGTTAAATTTCCATTGTCCTCTGCCTCTATAGGTTTCCTGTCTCTTCATATTGAGGGTACAAATGTAAGCCGCGTGATCGGAGAAGCTCGTCGGCCATATTTCGCTCTGTAGAATGTGCCTCTGGAGGTTGTTCGACACATAAATCCTGTCAATCCTGCTTGCTGAATGGTTTGTGACATATGTAAAACCAGGCAGGAGGCCATGAATATGCTCCCAAGTGTCGACTAAAAATAATTCCTTGATCATCTGCTCTAATTCCACCGACTTATTGCAATTAGGAGTTTGGTCTTTGGGGTGGATAACGCAATTAAAATCTCCTCCCAATATAATGTCATCAAACCGTGCATTAAAAAGGGGAACAATTTCAGTTTTAAAAAATTCAGCTCTCCGGCGCCTGTTACTTGTGCCAGACGGTGCATATACGTTTATCAGCCGCGTGCCGTTAACAGTGGCTGCGAGACCTCTACTATCGGGGAGTCTGACCACATCTTGAAGGATGACGCCTTCTTTAGCTAGGATAGCAGTTCCCAATTCCGGGCCATTTCCTGGATTATTTGTAGCATTGTAGCCTGGTATTCCCTCCAAATTAATGTCAGTCACCTCTTGTAGCATCGCGATATCTATTTCTGCGGCGTATAAGAAATCTTGGACGAATTTTAATTTCATAGCACTGCGTATCTTATTCATGTTTACTGTGGCGATTTTATATGATTGTAAGTCGGTCATCTTTAATAGAAGTCATTAGTAGGAAAACATTCCGTCACTTCGTTCTTCTTCGTATTCCGGTTAGTCATGGACGTATTTACAGCCGCAACCCGAATGTTCTGTGAATTTTGTGCCGTGGTCCTGTTGTCCGTTGAGATGTCCGTCATGTGTGTGTCCATGTCTTCTTGCGATTCCACTGTCCAGTCCGTTGCTAACGGAATCGCGTTTGATACTTGACTATCGGTAGTCCGTTCCTGAAGTCCTCTCTTTGCATCAATTACGACTGTCTCCGATGTCTTACTGGGCGCTTCTTTGTCACCAGTCTCTGTGGAAGATGTCCTGTTTTGACTCAGTGGCTGACCCGACAGATTGGTGCGTAAAGTTTCATCAATGTGCTTGGATGCCTCAGGTGGTGGCGGCGTTGCTTCCGCTGCTTTTTGATGTACAATCCTCCGCTTCTTGTTCCTTCTCTTTGGTGATGAAGGTTGTGAACTGCATTCACTTTCGTCACTGACTTGTAGTTCACGATGATTTACCTCATCAACAGATCTCTGGGTGTCAGTGACCTCCGCCGGAGTGGCGAGAGGAAGATCGCGTTTTGCTGTTTCGTGACTAGCACCAAGAGGTGGGATTGTCTCTTCATTTATGTCCATTGGAGAATCTTCAGCTATTGGGTTGTCATCTTGCACTTCAATCACTTGTGGCAGCAAATTGTCGCTACCACGATCACGAGTTACTGCGGCGTACGATAGAGGCAGGATTGTCATCGCAGATGTCTTTTCAGGTTCGCTTCTTGGTATCTGTGCCACACGTCTCTGAATGCACTGGACACGGACGTGACCTGTAGAGTTACAGTTAGCGCACGTCTTAGGTTGATCATCGTAAATCACTATAGCTCTGTGTCCGCATACAGTAATGTAGGACGGTATGTGTCTGTGCAGATCAATTTTGACTTGCCTAATACCGTTTAGTACAGGATACTTCCGGGCACTGGACCATTTCTCCGCGAAGTTGATTAAGACTTTCCCATATGGGGCCAAGGCTGCGTCTATTCGGTCTGCTGGAACTTCGAATGGCAGTTCGAAAATTCGAAGAGTGCGAATCCCGAAACCGGCGTGAGTTATGGTAACATCACCTACGTTGCCATCGTTGTGGTTGAACTTGAGTGACCCTCCAGTGGATGCAATGATTTTTTCACAAAGATCGGGTGATTTTAATTTCAGATACACGACCGCGCTGACAATCGAAAAAGAAATTCCTATAACATGATCCATTGGTATCTTCACCACGGTTTCCAACCAGTCTTCAAATTCATACGATTTCGGTTTCGCAAAAGATCGTTCAAAGGTAAACTTCAAGGTGTCTTGTCGGTTAACTTGAGCCATTACTTCATGTTCACGTATACAGTAGAGTGACGAACACCGCCGAGTGACGCTGTAAGCTCGCGACTTACCGCACCGATGTAAACAAAGCCGGCCGCAGCGCGCTGCACACACGAGGTCTGAACGCTGTCGCTGCCGCTGGCAGACTGAGCCCACTGGACTACGGAGGCGGACAAAACCGTACTGAAGGCCCAAATCACCCATTTATGTGAGTTCAAAATGTATGGAAATTTGTAAAAATTAATTTATTTTTTGTAATGAATTACTGTATGTATTTTGTATCTTAAACGTCCCTCTCTATATTAATGTCACATCACATACAACCTGGATCTGAAACGGCTGACTTCCCCGTCATGTACTACAGCGCTAACCAGAACGTGTCAATATTTTGACTTTACCGCACGTGCATTGCGACGGTCGCTATTCCGGTCACGTGTCTGCTCGCACCACTTTCCACTTGGGCCACAAGGCATCCATACACTACGTAACACACACTTTCGTCACAGCGCTGCTTCCATTTCACACGAGTGTGAACATTATGATGTCCATTAATTTTCAATTTATTTGTCTCCTACAGTAGTGACTGAAAAGACAAATAATGTTATGAATTGAAACTGCGCTTACAAACCCAGAATAATGTAATTGAAAACTCAAAAGTTGTCGCAAAACATCTGAAAACGTTTAAATTAAAGAAAGCTCCAGGACATAACAAAATCCCTATAAAGTATTGTGAAGAACTATAAATAAAAATGATAAGACTAATACAAATCTAAAAGAAGCCCAAAAGCAAGAGTCAAATGGTCTCCAAACGATCAAAGTACAATATATGATAGACCAACTGGCGTCAATATAAGATTACAACAGAACAAAGCTAAGTACTTTTACAAAAATATATTGATATGGTGTCGTACTATAGGACATGTTGGAAATAACAGACACCATTTGTTGATATTAAGAGCCGTAATTTTAAGAACTGGAAATATTTAAACATTTCGACCGTTTCAGAGTAATTGACAATTTCAATGCGGACGCATTACTACGCTCAATACCTATCCACTGTAGGCTCCGAGGAAGAGAAACTAATGGGCAGGAGTTACTACCATCGTAGTGAGCTTTAGGTTGATAAATTGAGTTGGAACGGAAGCATGCCTTGATAGCCTAACCCGGCGTGTTAAACAACGTAACGATCAACATAGAACAAAACGAACCGACGTCGCAAAGGACCAATCTACCAGAGGAACAAAATAAATAAATAAATAACAATAAAAATAAATAAAAAATAAAAAGTTGTTAAGGCAATCGCTTGCCTGAAGCGAGAGATTCGTTTCGAATCACGGTCCAGTTCAAACTTTTAACTTTCCGTTGGATATCTTTGAATGTCCTGAAATGATCGAAACTTTTACAAAACTTTCAGAAGCACTTAAAAGAAGTTTAAAGTGACAAGGTTTATTCACAAAGATCCAAAAACGCAGAAAACTGCATATAAAAGCCCAAAGAACTTAAAGAATACTACGGAATACTTTGATGAACTACGTAACTAGGCACTACCGAAAGAGAAATTTAATTTCGGTACTACGAACCCAATACCACGGACTCAATGCCAGCAACATACAGAACAAAGAAAAGAAATCATAGAAGAACTGAAAAATAATAACGCACCAAGATGACATAGTTGCTCAACTACGGAAACACTCTAGTGACAACATTCCTCATTTAATGTAGTGATGTAGTAGTGCATATGTGCAATATGGTAGTAAGCTGTTTACCAAGTTTCTTCGAATATTTATGTTAAACGTATATATTAAAAAACTAATTGATGTAGTAAGGAAGAAAAGACTTCAGGTCCTGGGACACATCTACAGAATTGATAACAACAGACTAACGAAATGAATTTTTAAATTAGTCGACAGTTACAGATCCAAGGCCACATGATTGAATGAAACTGAATATGAAAATGAATATACTGAAATTACAACAGATGCAGTAGGCAACAGAACACATTTCAGAGAGCTGATTCACAAGACTGGATTTCAAGAGAGAAAGAAAACAACTAAAGTGGACCCAAGAAGATATGAATCAACACTCTCAAAGGATGAAGGAAATTTGTAAACAAAGAAATCTAATGCCAAGAAATGTAGCCAAAGTTAATTCATATAAGTTATTGCAGAAAAAGAAGAAGAAGAAGTGTTAACCTAATTGCCGTTTCGCCCAGCTACTCTTATCTCCTTTCCCTATCCATATCCTACTATTCTTCTATCTCAAAATAGGTATCCAAACACAGATCTATGTAGAGACTCAGACGACGGCGCTGCGATCGGCAAAACCTGTATTGGACAACAGGTCCCTGGCGCAGAAGTTACGTTGTTTACTGATACTACCATTTAAATCAGTTTGAACGTGGTGTTATAGTCAGCACACGAGAGATTCGACACAGCATCTCCGACGTAGTGATGAGAGGGGATTTTCCCGTACGACCACTTCACGAATGTACAGTGAATATTGTGAATCCCATAACACATTAGATCATCGAAATCGCTGTGGCGACAAAAAAGATCCTGAATGAAACTTTCACTCTGCATCGGAGTGTGCACTGACATGAAACTTCCTGACAGATTAAAATTGTGTGCCGGAATCGGGACTCGAGTCTTTGTGAAGTTCTGTGAAGTTTGGAAATTAGGAGGCGAGATACTGGCAGAAGTAAAGTTGTGAGACGGGATCGTGAGTTGTGTCGGGATAGCTCAATCGGTAGAGCGCTTGCCCGCGAAAGGCAAAGGTCCCAGGTTAGAGTCCCGGTTCCGGCA
The DNA here is from genome assembly GCA_026315105.1 of Locusta migratoria. Classification (NCBI taxonomy): domain Eukaryota; kingdom Metazoa; phylum Arthropoda; class Insecta; order Orthoptera; family Acrididae; genus Locusta; species Locusta migratoria. The sequence goes on from CM048751.1 coordinate 170,120,633, forward strand.
CACAATTTTAATCTGCCAGGAAGTTTCGTGTCAGCGCACGTTCCGCTGCAGAGTGAAAGTTTCATTCTGAAAATATCCCTTAGGCCTGCAACGTTCGCAGGAGAACTTCTGTTAAGTTTGGAAAGTAGGAGGCGAGGTACTGGCAGCGGTAAAGTTGTGAAGCTGGATCGTGAGTCGTATCGGGATACCTCAATCAGTTTCTCCCGCTGAATATAAATTTTCATAGCTTTAGCTTAAGTAATACCATAATGAAATGTTGTGATACTACTTGTAGCCGCGGCAAAATGGCCTTGCGTACTGAGGCGCCACGCTGCGGTGCACGCTGCTGTTCGCCGTCGGGCATGAAGGTTTGTGTTGCCCTTAGCATAAGTTAGTCTCAGTTAGTTTAAGTTACCTTAATTAGTTTGTAAGCCTTAGGGACTGATGACCCCATAGTTAAGTCTCTTAAGATTTACAAACATTTGAAAATTTGATTTTACTCCTTGTAATCCCCTATGGCACCCGTTAATAGTTGAATTTCCAAAAATACTGAAACTCGTTTCTTTTTAATCTTGATCAAGAGTCCATATCCTAAGTTTCGTAGTTATAGCTTGAAATTTGAATTAACAGCAACATATTCTTGAAAACAGATTTTTGCATCCAGTATTTCACCCTCTCATTGGTCAAAATTCCAAACATACCGAAATACGAGTCTTTTACATTCGAACCCTGAACCCAAATCCGAAAATTTGTAGTTCTAACTTACAAATTACCGAAATAGCAACAGATTTTCGAAAATCATCCCCTCTCCAATTTAACCCCCTTTATGGTTGTATTTCCAAAAATACCGAAATATGTATTTTTAAATTCCAACAAGCAATAAAAATATCAATTTTTGCAGCTCTAGCATCACAATTGTCTGAATAGCAACGGTTTTTATAAAAGAATTTTTCATCATCCCATTTTATCCTCTTACTTGCATAATTTTCAAAAATACTGAAACTCGCGTTTTTTAATCGTTACCAAGATTCTATATCCGAAGTTTCGTAGCTGTAGCTTAAAATTTGCTTTACAAGCAACAAATTTTTGAAAATCAATTTCTTGCGTCCCCTATTTTACCCACTTACTGGTTGAATTTCAAAAAATGCCGAAACACGTGTTTTTTAAATTCAAACCCTGAATTAAAATCTGAAATTTTGAAGTTCTCGCTTCAAAATTACATAAATAGCAACGTATTTTCAATAAACGTTTCATCCCATATTTCACCGCCTTTCGGACGGAATATCGAAAAATTGAATGACGCCTACAGAGTAAGATGAACATCCTCTAAAAATTTCAAATTTCTATCTTCAGTGGTTTTGGCTGGGCGATGATGAGTCAGTAAGTCAGTCGGGACATTGACTTTAATAAGTAGAGATAATAGAAAATCGACGAGAACATTAAAACACGCCCAACTTGTCTGTCAATAGAAAACAAACGAAGTATGCTGTACACTTGAAGCAGTGAACATATGTTCCAGACATGAGGACCCACATAATGTACGTTGCACACGCAATCTGAAAAGTTATCTCGTTTACAGTTATAGAAAAAGAAATGTAAAACTAATAATCGTGGGTGTTTAGAGGCTGTTGGATTCTGAAGAGAGTGAAGACGGCGTTGTTATTTTATTTGAACTGTGTTTAGTTCTTCAGTCGTCACACACCTTATAGCATAGATCTGTAATAAAATCAATTTATTTAGAGATTGATCACTAATTTTCTGTCAAAAATTGCCAGCGTTCGCTAATGCATAACAATCCAATAATTATTTCGAACATTAATAAATTGTAGTGCACTCGTGTACTTTGGATATAACTTTTGGATGACATTACCTCCAGTGCCAAGGTTCAAGTCCATTAAAGTCATTCTCCTGCAAGACAATGGTAGCGTCTCTGGGATTAAACTGTGGTGCTGCAAAGACAGTATTCAGCAATGCTACCACGAGGAAAGCCTAGAAAATAAGAAAAGCATAAATGTTAAAAGCTGGGGAAAAGCTACACGTACAGAAAATAGATACAAATATAATCATTGGTACAAACACATTGTCACCTAGTTTTCAGGGAATTTACTAAGCGTCGTTACACTTTCTAAGACGTTAACATGTGTGTTTGTGTAACGCACTAATGAGAATCAGTAAAGGAAATAATTGTATGTTTGTATAGCTTATGGGACTTAACTACGGGGTCATCAGTCACTAGGAAAAAATTAACAAACAAAACTGAGCAACTTTTAGGCAATTCGTGTAACGCTGATGAATACTTCCATTTTTATACACTTTTCTGTTTAAGTATGCCGCAGTTCGTAACACTTACTGTATACAATTTCCGATGACACAAACAAGTCATTAATTGGAGTAGTTTCTCACGACGACTTGGAAGTTACAAAATATATGTTTTAAATACTATTGACACAAAGTCTTAACGTTTTTCCAGAAGTAACAAGGGCGTTGAAGCATCTTATATATTTATGGTTTCGTCTGTTGCTGTTCGTTTACTGGTAGTGATTATAACATAATATGAGTAAAACCAGCTAATACTGATTTTTTGTGTATGAAATGGGTCTATTACTTATTTGAAAGTTAAAGTGGGACTACGATTCAAAATTATGGAAATATCATTAAACAGAGCCCTGCCAACATTCATGATTTACTTACTGCCGTCTTACTCTTGTAATTAACTATTGCAAGAATGATTTGGTGATTACCTAATTAACCTGAAACACCGTTTGTAACAAAATCCTACAATTTACTCAGAAGATCAGTCTCGCTGCGGAACGCGCGGTTGCTCGCCGTGGAGGTTCGAGTCCTCCCTGGGGCAGGGGTGTGTGTGTTTGTCCTTAGGTTAGTTTACCTAGGTTTAAGTAGTTTGTAAGCTGCGGACTGATGACCACGCAGTTTGGTCCGATAGATTTACAAACATTTGAACATTTTTGAAGATCAGTTGGAAGTCAAGCACATGGAGTTGCATAAAAACATGCTTAGAATAACACTCGATCGTTAAAACGACAGTGTTGTGTGTCGTTTCCGTGCAAAGGGTTGCATTTTATTACTGTGGTGTTTTAAAAGGGAGAAACAAAGTAACATGAAATCTACACGCTTGGAGGGACATTTTATGTAATTCAATAAAGTCAGTGCATTATCATATTTTAACCAACAGTTGGAATAGCTCCTGGTTAAAGAAATTACAATGGTGCAATACACAATTACATTACACCCCTGATAATGACTATCCACTCCCATGAACCACAGACATTGCCGAGGTGGGGTGGCTTGCGTGCCTCAACGATACAGATAGCCGTACCGTAGGTGCAACCACAGCGGAGGGGTATCTGTGGAGAGGCCAGACAAACGTGTGGTTCCTGAAGAGGGGCAGCAGCCTTTTCAGTAGTTACAGGGGCAACAGTCTGGATGATTGACTGAGCTGGCCTTGTAACATCAGCTAATGTGGCTTTGCCACACAGCTACTGCGAACGGCTGAAAGCAAGGGGAAACTACAGCCGTTACCTTTCCCGAGGACATGCAGCTCTACTGTATGAACATATGATGATGGCATCCTCTCGGGTAAAATATTCCGGAGGTAAAATAGTCCCCCATTCGGATCTCCGGGCGGGGACTACTCAGGAGGATGTGATCATCAGGAAAGACAATACTGGCATTCTACGGGTCGGAGCGTGGAATGTTAGATCCCTTAATAGAGTAGGAAAATTAGAAAATTTAAAAAGGGAAATGGGTAGGTTGAAGTTAGATATAGTGGGGATTAGTGAAGTTCGGTGGCAGGATGAACAGGATTTCTGGTCAGGTGAGTACAGGATTATAAATACAAAATCAGTTGGGGGTATCACAGGAGTAGGATTGATAATGAATAAGAAAATAGGAATGCGGGTAAACTACTATGACCAGCACAGTGATCGCATTATCATTGTCAAGATTGATACGAAGCCAACACCGACAACAGTAGTACAGGTTTATATGCCAACTAGCTCTGTCGATGATGAGGAAATCGAAGAAATATATGAGGAGCTAAAGGAAATTATTCAGACAATTAAGGGAGAGGAAAACTTAATTGTTATGGGAGACTGGAATTCGGTAGTAGGACAAGGAAGGGAAGGGAATATGGTCTGGGCAAAAGGAATGAAAGAGGAAGCCGCCTGGTAGAATTTTGCACGGAACATAATTTAGTTATAACAAACACCTGGTTCAAGAATCACAAAAGAAGGTTGTATACATGGAAGAGACCAGGAGACACAGGGAGATATCAGATAGATTTTATAATGGTAAGACATAGATTTCGGAACCAGGTTTTACAGTGTAAGACATACCCAGGGGCAGATATAGACTCTGACCATAACTTGTTGGTTATGAACTGTAGGCTGAAACTGAAGAAACTACAAAAAGGTAGGAAAATAAGGAGATGGAACCTGGATAAATTGAAGGAACCTGAGGTTCTTAAGAATTTCAGAGGGAGCTTTAGGCAACAATTGACAGAAACAAGGGAAAATAAAACAGTAGAGGAGGAATGGGTAAAATTGAGAGATGAAATAGTGAAAGTAGCAGAGGACAAAATAGGTAGGAAGGCAAGACCTACAAAAAATCCTTGGATATCACAGGAGATACTAAATTTAATCGATGAAAGGAGAAAATATAAAAATGCAGTAAATGAAACAGGCCAAATGGAGTACAGACGACTAAGAAATGAGATTGACAGGAAGTGCAAAATGGCTAAGCAAGAGTGGCTAGAAGGCAAATGCAAGGATGTAGAAGAATTTATAAATAGGGGAAAAATAGATACAGCCTACAGGAAAATAAAAGAAACATTTGGAGATAAGAAAAACAGCTCTATGAATATCAAGGACACGGATGGAAAACCAGTTCTCAGCAAAGAAGGGAAAGCTGAAAGGTGGAAAGAGTATGTAGAGGGGCTCTACATAGGAAATGAACTTCGAGACAATATTGTAGGAAGGGAGAGGATGTAGATGAAGATGCAATAGGAGATACTGTACTGAGAGACGAATTTGACAGAGCCCTGAAAGACCTAAGTCGAAACAAGGCCCCTGGAGTAGATGATATTCCCTCAGAGCTACTGAAGTCTCTGGGAGAACCAGCCATGACAAACCTGTTTCACCTAGTGTGTAAGATGTATGAGACAGGTGAAGTACCCTCAGACTTTAAGAAAGATATTATAATCCCCATTCCAAAGAAAGAAGGTGCAGACAGGTGTGAAAACTACAGAACCATCAGTTTAATAAGTCATGGTTGCAAAATATTAACACGAATTATATACAGAAGGATGGAAAAACTGGTAGAAGCCGACCTCGGGGAAGATCAGTTTGGGTTCAGGAGAAATGTAGGAACTCGGGAGGCAATACTCACTTTACGGCTTATCCTAGAAGATAGATTAAGAAAAGGCAAACCCACATTTCTAGCTTTTGTAGATTTGGAGAAGGCTTTTGACAATGTTGATTGGAATAAACCCTTTCAAGCTCTGAAGCAAGCAGGAGTAAAATATAGGGAACGTAAGGTTATTTATAACTTGTACAAAAACCAGACAGCGGTTATCAGAGTTGAAGGGCATGAAAGGGATGCAGGGGTTGGAAAGGGAGTAAGACAGGGTTGTAGTCTTTCTCCATTGTTATTCAATTTGTACATTGAACAGGCTGTGAAGGAAAGCAAGGACAAATTTGGTGAAGGAATAAAAGTTCAGGGGGAAGAATTAAAAACATTGCGTTTTGCCGACGACATAGTAATTCTGTCAGATACAGCAAAGGACCTGGAAGAGCAATTGAACGGAATGGACAGTGTGCTGAAAGGTGCATATAAGATGAACATTAACAAGAGCAAAACTAGGGTAATGGAGTGCAGCTTAAGAAAATCAGGTGATGCTGAAGGAATTAGATTGGGAAACGAAGCAATAAAGGAGGTAGATGAGTTTTGTTACTTGGGCAGTAAAATAACAAATGATAGTCGCAGTACAGAGGATATAAAATGCAGAATGGCAATGGGTAGAAACGCATTTTTGAAAAAGAGAAATTTGTTAACATCGAATATTGATTTAAGCCTAAGGAAGTCCTTTCTGAAGGCATTCGTGTGGAGTGTTGCCTTGTATGGGAGTGAGACATGGACGATAAACAGTGCGGACAAGAAGAGGATTGAGGCTTTTGAAATATGGTGCTACAGAAGAATGCTGAAGATTAGGTGGGTGGATCACGTAACTAATGAGGAGGTACTGAACAGAATTGGGGAGAAAAGAAATTGCTGGCATACCTTGACTAAAAGAAGGGATAGATTGGTGGGACACACTCTTAGACATCAAGGAATTGTGAATTTAGCATTAGAGGGAAGTGTGTGGGGTAAAAATCGCAGAGGAAGACCAAGAGATGGATACAGTAAGCAGATTCAGACAGATGTAGGTTGCCGTTCTTATGTGGATATGAAGAGGCTTGCTCAGGATAGGGTATTGTGGAGAGCTGCATCAAACCAGTCTCCGGACTGAAGACCACAACAACGACAATGACTATATTGGTCTTCAAAGTGCAGATGCTGGACTTCAATGAAGTGGTTCAGACGAAGTGGTTCAAAGTGGTAGAGAACTGTTGGCAATGCTCAGTCAAGCCACGTCATTACTTCCAAATTCCCTTTTGCATTCAAACAGTTAAATATTAATAGCCACCCTAATCACATTTTAAAATTCTTATATGGGTAGATCACTGACACAAAATTTATTTCGCTAAGCATACAGCAAATATGTTTAGACTTTGGTGAAGAAAACTGATTGTAAACCAAAGAGTGAATTTCGGTTATGAAATACAATCATGTGTTGTTTCCAATTTAATTTTAGACATCTCATGGCAATCCTGCGCTTACACTATAAGGACGAATATAAGGACTATTAGGTATGTGGAAAATGTTTGTGTTTTTATCATAATTACATAAATCAGGGGTTTTTGACACTGATAATTGAAAATGAAAAGATACACTCACATAATTGAATTAATAACAAAATCCCCCCAATGGCGATATGAAGTTACTCTTTTTCTCAGTTTGAAAATGACATTTGCAGCAGAATGAAACATATTGCATGGAAATGACGCAACCACTAGTTTTTGACATGGAGATGTTTGTGCTCTGCGGCTAAAGAAAACGTGAGACATCATCGGGTATGTGACATCATCGATCACGTGACGTCGTCAATTATGTGATGTAATCGATCACATGAACTCAAGAGGTACAATAATCCTTAACTAACTAGATCTCAGAACCATTGAGCAAAATGTTAGTTATCGCCGTAGTTGGCGTAAGAGTGCACTAAGCGTTACTTTGGCAACTGGCTTGGTTTAGTTTATTCTGTAAGCGACCGCCAGTGGTTTGTAAACGATCTACGGAAAGCACCGAAACAACGCTTGGATTTATTGGCTGAAATTTTTCAGACGTAAATGTATTCACCTTTAAGGCATCTCAGACTTGTGTATTCGATGTGGTAATAAGGAAGCAGTTACATCTGATACCCGTGGTTCTCGGAGGGGTAATAGATATTGATCTTCACATCATGAGTGAAAAATTCAACCTGGAACTGAGCACTCATCACTCAATCACGACGGCTAGAAACAATGGTGCAGGTAGTTTTCTATCGTCACTTTGTTGAATATCGCTGATGAGCTATGAATAGTATGTTTAATGTTTGTTATATATTCTCTTATCCTATACGAATACATTAGTTGTTTAGGTAACAAATTAACTCCTCTTAAGACTTCACCATGACACTGTTTCCCACTAAGTGGGTCCTTTCTTTGGAATCAGAGTGCAAAAATATAAACGTTCCGGAAATGACGTCATAGATAACGGGACATAATCGATCACGTGACGTGACCTCAAAAGGAAGAAGAATCCATAGTTAACGAGAGCTCAGATGCACTACGCAAAAAGTTTACTGAAAAGGTAATGACACACGGGTGACAATGAAATACATATAATTTCACTCATACCGTACTGATATTCTGTTACTTAGATTTTTTCTCTGTTGAAATGTCAATACAACATATTGCATGGAAATCGCCTAGAATAGTGTTGTTTTGCACGATCCAATGTTATTGTATGAAAAATTTCATGCTCTTCCTAGAGTTCAAACTGAAAGGTGTGAATGAAATTTCGTGAACAGATCAGAAAAAAATAAATAAATAAAAAATAAAAAAAAATAAAAAATAAAAAAAGAAAGAAAAAAATGAAACCAGTTTCCCCTTCTAAAAATCCGATAAGTGGAAGTGTACAGATTACTGAAATATGAAACTACCGATCTGTGCAAAGACACGAGGGTAACGGAAACGAATAAGAGATGAAGTAATGATGGAGAAGCTGTTGCGAAAGAACCGGCACGTGGCTCACCCTGCTGATGGCCATTTCTTCTGCGCAGGAAACGATCTACAGGTGCGTGGAAGACTACTGCCCTCTGGTCTGCGCGTCGCGTTATATAGGAAGGGGGAGGGGGGCGAAGGGGCGGGGGGATACTCCCACCACCTGGCAACCAGGTTGGGGCCGCGTTAGGCGAGACGCAATTGCCCAAACTCGTTTGCCATTGCTTACGCTAATACACCTCGTTGTTGTCCTCTTCAATTCTTTTTACTGCCACGTTCATGGCGCAACTAAAATTGAAGTTTTCTTCTTAAAAACGTTAAAACGAAGAAACGAAATATCTTGCTAGTGGAGTTGGAAAAGCAACAGCATAACAACGGCAATCACAGTAACGATCAAATTGCTGGTGGCCGTACAATCTGTCTCTCTGGTGGGTACCGTCTGCCAATCAAAGATTCAGAAGTGAATCATCTAAATGTCGTGGGATAATGGGAGATATCTCCAGCGCACTCACCACATAGTGCCGTTGTTCGTGGGAACAAAATTACATGGACGACCTCTGACGATGCCTATTCAAAACTTAAAGGCCCTCACGTTGTATAAAATTAAGAACAGCTTCTTTCAGGAATTCTCTGCTACACGTTTCATGTTTGTAAGTTACAGAGCACACTTTTATATATAGGGAACCCAAGCGTTATGTACGTAATTTGTAATATTTATATGCAGGTGTAGTACGATGCTCCTAGATATCTAATGTTGACTAAGGCGGACACCCGTCATATTGTTGTTGTTGTTGTTGTCTTCAGTCCGCAGACTGGTTTGACGCAGTTCTCCACGCTAACCTGTCCTGTGCAAGTCTCTTCATGTGAGAATACTTTCGGCAACCTACTTCTCTATGAATCTGCTTACTGTATTCGTCCCTCGGTCTCCCTCTACGATTTTTACCCCACACACTTCCTTATAATGCTAAGTTGACGATTTCTTGATGTCTCCGGATGAGTCCCATCAACCTATCTCACCTCTTGGTCAGAATACGCCAGAATTTCCTTTTATCCCCAATTCTGTTGAGCACCTCCTCCTTAGTTACGTGATCTACCCATCTAATTTTCATTATTCGTCTGTGGCACCACATTTCAAAAGCTTCTATCATCTTTTTGTCTAAACTCCTTATTGTCCACGCTTCACTTCCATACAATGCTACACTCCAGACAAATGCCTTCAGAAATAACTTCCTAACATTTAAACTAATATTGGATATCAACAAGTTTCGCTTCTTCAGAAACGCTTTTCTACCCATAGCCATTCTGTATATTATATCTTCTTTACTTCGGCCATCAGAAGTTATCTTGCCCCCCTAGTGACAAAACTCGTCTACTACTTTTATTGCCTCATTACCTAATTTAATTCCTTCAGCATCGCCTGATGTTCTGACGCTACATTCCATTATCCTTGTTTTACTCTTGTCGATGTTCATCTTATAACCTCTTTTGAAGACATTGTCCATTCCATTCAATTGCTCTTCCAGATCCTTTGCGGTCTCTGACAGGATTACTATATCATCGGAAAACCGCAAAGTTTTTATTTCTTCTCCCTGAACTTTAATTCCCTCTCTAAATTTCTCATTGCACTCGTTCACTGCTTGCTCAATGTACAGATTGAACAACAATGGCGAAAGGCTACAACCCTGTCTTACTCCCTTCTCAACCTCTGCGTTCCTTTCATGCCCTTCGACTCTAATAACCGCTGTTTGGTTTTTGTATAAGTATAACTCTTCGCTCCCTATATTTTACCCCTGCTACCTTTAGAATTTAAAACAGTGTATTCCAGTCGACATTGTCTAGAGCTTTCTCAAAATATACAAACGCTAAAAACGTACTTTTGCCTTTCCTTAGCCTATCTTCTAAGATAAGTCGTAATGTGAGTATTGCCTCCCGTGTTCGAACATTTCTCCTAAATCCAAAATGATCTTCCCCGAAGTTGGATTCCACCAGTTTTTCCATTCGTCTGTAAATTAATCGTGTCACGATTCCTAATACGAGCAATAAAATCATTCTATTTTTGAAGCAAGACGTTTTGATTATCGACCAAGTACAGCGTTTATACACACTAGCGAGCTACTTCCAGCATGCTTCACAATTTCTAAAAATGTATACGGTTTGGGATAAACTTGCTAATCTCCTAAAATAGCGAAATAAACGACTATTTTTTTACAGTGTGTTGGATAAAATAAATTTGAACGCTATTGTCATTGCTAAAATAAAAAATATGACGATTTAATGGAAACATACATTTTGTTCTGGTTGCTTCTTGCATAAAACAAATAACGAAGAAAACCATAATTCTTGTAAAAACATGACCATTACGAGAGGGATGCAATAAAATTGCGTATTAAATATTACGCAGTACCTAACGAAGATACTTCCAGCATTCTAAGCTTTTTTTTTTTTTTTTTTTTTTTTTTTTTTTTTTTTTTTTTTTTTTTTTTTTTTTAATATTACGTAATATTGATGCCATAAAGGGATACATCTCCAAATCATGCAATAACTGTGTAAGCACAATATGTTAAGGAAACCGAGCTGTATATTTATTACTAGGCATCCGTCAACGACGATATTGTTATATAGATAAAAATTGTAATAGAAATTGAAATATTCATATACGAGGTATAACACCACTTTTTCCGTAAAAATACATAATTACCTTATTAGTTGCGTGTGGAAAGCAACAACGCCGTTTCCTTACAATTGCATGCCCCTGAGCCCATATTTAGCACGGTGATTAATAAAATTGCAGGTTTGATGCCATGGATTCGGGACAGGCTAACACGGAACAGGGGAATATTAAATACAGTTCAACTTAGACAAAATGATACTAGCAGCAATACAATATCTAATTGCAAGTAGAAACGCCTGCTAGTAGATCTCAACAGCAGCTGAGAACGACGGAGAGCGCCTGAGAGAAAGGCTGTCGCCTCAGCAGTCAGCAGTCAGCAGGCCTCTCCTCTACACGTGAGCGCTCTGCTCTGCTCTGCTCACACTCGCGGGCGCCCTCTGGCGGCCCGTATCGCCACCGCTCATGTCCACCACTGTTGGCGACCATTCCAGAGATGTTACAGAGGGTTGGAACTTATATAGTGGCAAGTATTTATTACTTGTTTGCACCTGTTACTGTCCTTCAAAGTAGTCACCATTGTTGCGTAGAAACCGTTGCCAGCGATGTGGAAGGTGTTGTATACCGTTGGCAGAGCCTGTTCTGTTGTTGGTGCGAATGGATCAGTCTACTGCCTGTCGAATCTATGGAACAATTCTGAAGCGAATGCCGCGAAGTGGTTCCTTCATCTTCGGAATCAAATCAAAATCACAAGGACTTACGTCCGGGGAGCTTGGTGGATGACCAGTTTCATGGACCGAGTAGAGTAGCCACAGTTTGCGCTCTATGCGTCCACAGATTATCGTGCAAAATGTTGGGTGGGTTGCTCAGAAAGTGTTGCCGCTTCTTGCGCAAAGCTGGTCGTAGGTGATCCACCGCTCGCTCAGAACTAACTGCGTTTCCTATGACTGTGCGCACGCCAGTGACGTGGGACGGGCGAGTCCATTTGCTCGGAGGTAAGGCAGGAATTTCTACATGTGCTATCAGCGAAAACAGTAGTTTCTAATGCGTAGCGTCTCCACGGTAGTATGGCCACTATTTATGTTCCAAACCGCACATTACATACTGAGGGATGTGAGTCCATGTACGACTTCTCTATGTGAAACGTTTATCATTTGAGACTCTTATGTACACTGGTGGAAAAAATTAGTGCCCGCCGCGGTGGCCGAGGGGACTGAGGCGCTCCAGTCACGGTCTGCACGGCCACTACGGTCGGGGGTTCGAATCCCACCTCGGGCATGAATATTTGTGCTGTCCTTAGTGTAACTTAGTTCATAAGTAGTTTGTAGGGCTAGGGACTGATGACCCCGTAGTTAAGTCCCATAAATTCTACAAAAAAAAAAAAAAAAAAAAAAAAAAAAAAAAAAAAAATCTGTGTACATAGAAAGATGACGTCTATTTCTTTTTATGACGGCAGATGTCACCTGGCAGATAGTAGAGTTTTTCTTAATGGTTTCAACGGTGCATAGTAACGCTAGTGGCAGAGCGCCATCAGAGTGGCTCGGTGTGATACGAACATGGGAAGCAAACACGGTCTATGCCATGGGAGGTTACACATGTTTACTATAACCAACTGAGGGAGTGTGAAAGGAGTAAAATTTTGGCCGTACTAATGGTTGGAAGGGTATTTCGGAGAATCAGCACAAAATCTGGGGCATGTTGCGTCATTTTGCATCGTTGCTAGTTGCAATAGTCACGTAAAACATTTTCACACACCCGTAAACGAGGTTCTGGACGCCCACGTCGCTCACACATCCGCATAGATCGTCGTATTGTGTAGGCAGAGATTGAAAGACGGCTTTTGCCGTCTTCCGTAGGTTTTTAACTTTGTAATTTATCTAAGTCCACTAGACGGGTTTTTGCTAAACGAGAACCCCATTCGTTCGGAGGCTTGGGAATAGCAGTTTATTTCATGTTTTTAAATGTTAGTTTCTGTAATATTGTGTTAATATTGCTAGGATTTTATTATACTAATAATTTATCGTTGTGTCTATGAATGTGGCAATATGAACGGTTTCTCCATGACGCCACTGTCCCTGTGAGAATGTGTACTTACTTTATTCTGTATGAGCATCTTCTAGCATGGCAGTCTGAGTGTACGAGAAGTTTCGTCGTCGGCTGCTGGCAGCTCGCTTTGCATGTTTCTCTGGCGTCGTGTCAATAGGTAGTTGTTTCCACCCTTTGCTTTCGATGCTACCAAAGAGGTTCCTCCTCCCTTTGGTAGGACGTGCAAGTCTAGGCCCTCCCCACCACCTCGGTTTTCTGGGGATTTTATCGATTTCCGGTGCTGGCAAGAATTTCCTGGCGGTCTCCTCACTTTGTGGCTGCGCTTCATGATAGGACGTTCTGATTTTCTTTCCTCCCTTGAGATGGTGGCGATTAGTTATCTGGTTTGTGAAAGTTACCCTTCAAACGTCGGCTCATTTTTCGGAATAAGTTTCTCCGATCGTGTACGGAAGTTTATTCAATTTCATGTCGGTGATTTTGCCTGGATAAACGCGGTGAATATGTGACTAATTTGGTTTGATAATGGCCGGGTATCGGTAAACTTTGTGAGACTAGCTGGCGGTGTACGAACTCTGTTTAATTTCTTTCTAGCTTTGCGGGACGCGACTAATGTGCGGGAATATTTTTATTCTGTGTAGTTCATGTGAAATATTCCTTTACGTTTCCTCCTTCCGCGATTGATACGTACTCCCCTGTGTCTCTTTCTATGCCCTTCAGGCAGGAAATTATGAATGTATCTCTCTGATTTCCATTAGTACATCATGATCTCCGTCTATTTTAAATTGCTGTTTCGTTTTCAAACTTGTACTTTGCATTGGAACTCCGTCAGTAAATTCTCTTCTAGTCTTGTACGACCCCCTTTATTAGCTTGCTTATGAAATACTACGTATTTCTAGGGGCTGCATGCCGTATTTCTTAGTTGATTTACTCCGACTTTGAGTTTGTTGCATTTTTATGATTTTTCAAGACTGAACTTCGTCTATCCGTGTAAACCCTTCCAATCGCGTCCGGTTGTATTTCTTTAGCATCCGTATGGTATTCTACGCATTTCTAACGGTTACATGCCGTAGGTATTTTTCTTTATTGTTCGAAAATTGTATCTTTGCATTTTTTACTGGTTTTCGGAACCACGTGGTTCCGAACTCCGACTTCAACGGTTTAAAGCTAGTCACTTGAGTTCTCGCCACTGCTCACATATCAGTGCCTTACTATTACGTACTCTTGCTTCATAATCTATGATTCCGTTTTATTTTTGTTGAAATGAATATGACCTTTAAGCACTTCGCCTTCAGTGGGGCGAGAATATGTTATGTATCAGACACGTGCCGTGTGTCTCAGTAATCTCGCTATTATCGCGTACCGTCTCAAATAAAGAAACACAGACCAGAGCCACCTAAGAAGTTTATTTTCCTTGTGTTGTGTGGTACATCCTGGTTCGGTGAATTTCTCCTTCGATAGCGGCTTCTGCTTCGTATCTTTTGTGTCCCAGCCTCGTCGCCGCTTTTGTGTCTCGTTTCCGTCGTAGGTGTCGGTGGCCGAGCAGAAAGAGACCGACACAGGAATAAAGGATGCACGCTTGTGCAGGTACGAAGGTGAGCAGCCAATGGGACAGCAGAAACTAGAAACACTAAAGTGAATTAGAACGAGATATATATTGCACAGAATTTATACAATACTTAACTTTTGCATAACTCAGTACTGCAGAATACTGATACATAGTTGAGCTAGAGGCCTGCCTAGTGCCTATCCGATAGCCAAGTCTTCACTGGTGCCTGCCTGATTCCGAAGTGTTAGCTGGTTCCTATCTCAGTCCCAAGTGAACGATGTCGTTCAGTGGTGACCACGAGCGGAGTTGTAGCAGAGGGCGCTCGTGGCTGACGTCATAAGAACGCCACGCCGTGCGTGCATGGCGGCGCGCGGCGGAAGTAGGTGGCGCGCACTTCGGACTTGTGAGACACCACAGTATCAGCACGCTGAGTTGGGTGAGTTTGGCTTTTCTTCGTGCGTATGCGTGGCTGAATGCTTGTTGATTGTAAATCCGTAAATCCCTCCCCCGACGATGTTCAATTCAGATTACTTTAGGTTAATTTTCAATGGGATACACTTTTATTGTTTAACAACATTGGAACTGAATAAATAATTTATTGTCAGTGAAATTTTAGCCTACTTATGAATATTAGTTTATGAATACCCTCCCACTTTTATTTAATGTTGTTTTTCACGAGTGCAGGGATTAAATTCAGATGAAATTTATCATATTTTAAGTCCGTTGCGCCGTAAGTGTTCTCTCAGCCACCTTCATGAAATGGGTTAGTTCGCGGTGGCTTGTATATTAATGATCGTGTGTAATTCTGGCGATCTACGACATGTGTCGGCCACCGTCTCTTTGTCTTCTTGCTGCTAAAGTTTGAGTCAGTTCTACATTTTGGGTCGGGAAACAAGATTCTGTTGCAGGAAGTTGTCCGTAGTTCACGCGAATCCTTTAACTGGTTTTTACGGCCAGAATTATATGTTTAAAGTAAGCTTTTAACTGGCTCCTTCAGCTAGAATTAATTTTACAAATAACGATGGTCTTACACGTTGGGGTTTATGAGTCCAGCAGTGTTATCACGAACTGTAGCCAAACGGTTATTACTACACCCAAAAACACCTTTAGTCCGCTTTCCACTCACGCCACAGCACTGATGTCGATGCGTACCGCAACCGCGAAAGAAAGAATGATAGTTAATAACTGAATGTCACTACTAATTTCTTACAGTTCGAATTGGCGAAGGGATAAGGCTGCTAATTATGATATGAAATAACGTGTGCCTTCTCGCGAACACGCTTCCATAGGCCGTTAGTCATCTCACCACTACACACAATACTTTTACTAACACAGTTTACGAAGGTTATTGATATTTATAAGATCATTAGGTTCAATAATTGTCCACACCCTGGATTAGAGTTCACAAGTTACATTCACATACGCACACAAACACGTGGTTGCACTGCCTACAATCCTAATAAAGGTTACGATGCAGATTTCACAGTTTGTCAAAAGATTACGTAAAATGTAATTTAAATCGGTAATGTTGGTCAGTTCTGAACTAGCATGATTTCACTCCAATAGACAGTTTTGGTAGACAAGCAGTCAGAGGAGCCACGTGTTCACAGTCCGTTGGTTGCACCAAGTTCCCAATTGGGACAATATTCAGATTCGTGACGCAGATGACCGTAATTCTTGAGGTCGCGGTAAACGGCGAAAGACACAGCCGTTAGTTAGTGCCACAATTACACGATTAGTTAACTTGATAGTTTCGCTTCCTTTATGAGAAACGGTGCTGGCGATGGCAAGCAATTGTATTCCAAACATTCAATAGGCGGCGCGGCTGCCCGAATAATCTTCATGTGCGATGCAACTAGAGTCACAAATGGTGATGCTCATTACTTAGATAAAACAGCTTCAATATTTTGATATCCAATAATGCCCGATACCGTCGCGGCGCGGTTGAACAACAGTTAGCGGTACGACACACGTAAACGGATTAAGTAACACTGCTTTTACACAAAACTTGATACTACTTGATGCTGCTTAATGTTTGATTCCACGACAACATGAATGAATCTCCACTTGTTTGTTAGACTGAACCGACAAACAACTCGTGTCCGCACTCCATGACTCACTACCCCAGATGCCACCACGCGAATGAGACAATTGCTGTCCACCGCATGCTCTGAACTCGCTCTGGATAGTTCTGGAAAAACAATTTCCTGCTCGCGTGCAACTAAACTATCAATAGCGGTTACCAAAGCGATGTGTAAGGGACAGTACGCTTACTCATGGCCGACTGGTACTGTCAGATTAACTCTTGGAATGGAAGGTCTTCATATGCAGCGATCAAAGGAGATTTTATGTGCGCGCATGTGATGATATTTTGCGCGTACGATGTAGGCATGTCGATCAATGTCCCAGCCACGCAGATCATATCCGAGGCCTTATACTCTGCGGTATGATGTACTACAACCTGTGGTTCAGAAATCACACAATTTTACATTAACATTTCTTCGCTTGTCTTTGAGTCTTTGTACCTGTTTTTATTTCATTTACAAGTTCTATACAAATGCAGTTCTTTGTACAATCATTGTATCTGTGTTGTAACATATATGTTTGATATACAACTTTTTCTTTGCTTGCTCCTACTCATTGATTTAACTTCTTACACACACAATATGTCTTAACTGATGATAATCATTAGTTCAAAGTATAACATAGTCCATTTTATTTAACAAATCCTTTAGTATACTTTCAAATATATTCTCATATAAATTCTTAGTGGCTTTATGGCACATCTTTGTGTAACTACTAACTTCTTCATTGATATTAGCACACAGTACAGGAATATGTGACATACTATTCTCATTACATCTTTTTACAAAAATTTTAATTGGTTTTACTTGATAAGTTCTACACTCAATGGGATGTTCATAAATTCAGAATATTTTCTATTGTTTTTACTAATTTCTTTCTTATTCTAGTTCACATACATAAAAAGTTATAATTTTACACATTTTTCATATTAATTAATGAACTACAAAACAACAAGAAGTACATTCATCGGTATATATATATATAGGGTGAGTCATAAATGAGGAAAATTATTTTGTGCAAATTGTCACACACTCTCTTACCAACATAAATTCGTTTTACGCATGTTCCTATGTCAATAAATGACAATGAAATTGAATGTTAAAAATCTGGAAATATGAAATGGCCTTTGTGTGTTAATGTGCGCCGACATTGGCCAAGGGGACAGATCGGCAGCATCGCATAACATGCGAGTGTTGTAAGTAGTCTAGACACTTACGAGAAGGCGAGGCATGCAGCATCAAGCGACGTCTCTGTGACATTGCAAGCAAAGACAGCACCCATATCTGTCTCATACCTGTTGCCCTGTTGCCTAGCTGTTCCCTTGGCCAGTGTCGGCGCACAGTAACACCCAAAAGTCAACTTCATATTTCCAAATTTTTAGCATTCAATTGCTTTGTCATTTGTTGACATAAGAACATGCTCAGTATGTGACAATTTCCACGAAATATTTTTCCTCATTTATGACTCATCCTGTATATTGTCGCGTTGAAATTGAAGCAGACTTGACTTTGAAGGCAACTGAACACAGCACTTATACTGAAAGCAGGTTTATTACGAACTTAACAAACATGCAGCACTAACTGCCTCTCGGGGTACTTATTAGAAGAATAGTTAACATAAGAAACAAGTAGAATTTACACGTGAACATAAGAAAGGTGTAGAAAATTCTAGAATTGTTAATAACAAAGAAATAAATTTTTGCCGGTGGACGGGATTGAAGCGGCGACCTTCAGCACCCCAGTCGGTGACGCTACCCACTGCGCCACGCCGGCAGTCAGTTTACGTGGTGTCTCGCGGCAATATATATATACTTGGTGCACTTACTTACCTCTTATATGTTCTGGTTCACCTAAGGGGAATTTTTTCTAATTCAGGTTCATAAAGAATGGCTAATCTCTCTCCGTCTGTTAACTCTAATAATTCATTTTCTTTTGGATCGTATATTATTGGAACCATTTCTCGCTCTATGACTACTCGTTCTGCGTCGTCCTCTTACTTCATCACTGTATATTGAGGCTGATGGGGCCTATTTGTGTCTCACTGTATCTTCAGGATAATTGATTACCACTGTGTTTCTCAGAAATACTTTAGTGTAACAGCTATCACCCCATTTTCTACAACATATTTTAAAACATTCTTGACAACATTTGCAGTAGTTAGATAGACAACATAAGACTACAATTATTATTACTGCAGATATCCCCATATTGAGAATTTATTGAAGGTCATACCTTTTAATGTAGTTTTATGCTGATATTCTATTTCATCTTGTAAGGTGTCTTGTGACCGGCTGTATTCGGGTCATCTAACTGCCGTGTTAAAAGCACAAGAGGCAAACTTAGAGCTCTGTAATGTTACGCTTCTCATAATCTATCAGACAATAATCAGTCTCCATGTTTATATCGGGTATTATATCATTATGGGTAATATTCGAATTACGTGCTGAGATTGATTTAAAATCTGTCCCCCGTATCCTCTACACTTACTTATGACTTGCAATATGGCTGCACCTCTTACTACTAAGTCAGTTGGTTTGTCCTCATTAAAATTATAGTAAGACCTTCTACTTTTTGGGCTACAAACAACCAATCATTACCTCTGATTTGTATGCAAATATATTCATTGCGCGTTATAAACTTTTTAATACAATCAGAAAGGATTTCTTTAATAAGCTGCAACATTCGAGCCTCATACATTTTGTGGTCATATGTTGACAACAATACAAAAATTTCTTCACATATTTTATAACTTTGCATAAGTTCAGAGTAATTGATTACTATTTAAGTTTACACATAGTTTCTTTGCATCACCAAGTAAAAGTATATCTTTTTGTTGTGATATGAATGTGAATAATAGTGTTTTCGCATCAACCTCTTTATGGAACGTCCAAATCTTGTACATGTTACATTTATTACTCTCCAACAATGGAATATTAAGAACATGATTTAATATATCTCCTGCCAAAAGTACATTGAGGTCAGTTATTTTTAATAGGTGATAGCCTTGAACTTCAGTAAGACCTATTGGAATTACTTTATCTTTCATGTGATCTTTGATGAGTTACAGATACTGAACTACTTGTGCAAGGTTCATTAGGTGGGGATCCAATACTTGTTTCTGAGCATTTACAATAGCCGTAATCAACAAGTTATATTCACGCTCTAATTCATTGAATATGGAAGTTAACTGCACTAGCTATTCATTTACAGTTACGATTACCACAGCAGCTTGGAGACGTTTATAATTATTGTTTTCGTACTCAATAGATGCTGACCTAACATTTCCATCTCTTACATGACAATTTTTTCGTTGTGTGCAATGGAATTGACTGATTGACTGAAACTTGTGCATCACACTTTTATAAAAGTTACTTGTTCTTTACCAAGTCTAAGAAATTCTCTCTGTTGATATTTACTTTGAAATAAGAGGCATTAGGTTCATTCAGAGTACCGAATAGAATTTTACTCACTTCGTCGACCAAATTAAAAATACTTGTCTTCACTCTTTTGGTTCTGTCTTGTGATTTGACCTATCAAATTCTGTATCTTCTGAATCTTACCAATATGCTAATTTAGTGTCTGCTGTACACTAGTACAATCAACAAGACGAATATTATGATTATACTGATAACAGTTAATGGGTCTTCGGGCTAGCAGTGCAGTTTATTCAGATTTCCTTTTAAGGTTCTGTAAATTAAAATAACTGACAAATTGCCTATTTACACTATAACTACTAACCTTACCCGTGTTATCGTTGAAACACGTCCACTGAATATATGGTCGTGTTCCATTTTGATTTATTTATTAACCTAAAGTGTTTCTGCACCATAACTGTTATCTATCTGTTTTATTCTTTTTATTAATGATCAATTCCGCATGTTTACGTATGTTTTCCACATATTCATAAATTTTTCCACCCGTGTGATTGAACCTGTGTTATCATGTGTGCTCTTAATATTGAACGTTTTAACTTACATTCGCAGATCTCAACTGCCAGAGATTTTGCTTATTTTTATAACACTTGAGTTACTGCTTGGCTTACCGTTGTCAGGATTCGTCCTTATGGTGTCTCATGATTTTTTTCTCTTTCTCTAGTTGCCCTCCAATCCTTTGCATGTGTGTGTGTGTGTGTGTGTGTGTGTGTGTGTGTGTATGTGTGTGTGTGTGTGTGTGTGTGGTTTGTCTTTCGGCAGATGCTTTGTTCCTATCTTCCATAAAGTTTTTCAGCATATCACAATATCTGTGAATCGTAAATCGTGATTTCTTGCCGTTTTTCCGTTTGTGCACTAAACACTGGATTATAGTTCTCAGCATGATCCACCGCAGCTCGGTAAGTACACTTTCAGTCTTTTGCGGCAGCACAGCGTTTGGTTTAACGTCCGTGCAGTTTATTACACCGTCGTGAGGGTGTGCACTTCAGCACTGTGACTATTACGTTTAAGATAACTTCATATAGTCTGTTCACAGGACAATTTATCGGTTCATGAGGTTTTATTTGCGCGGCACAAAATAGTCTTTCAATGCAATCGTGTGCAGTTGTCCATAATACATTGTCTATGTACCACATTGTCTTTGGGAAAAAGAGCGGCGCTGGAGCAGTGTCCCGTTCGTTGTTTGGATTAAAATGTTTATCGTTCCACACGACACTTTTGTTTTATCGTTCACTAAATAATTGTCACTTGCTACCTTTAGTACGTCACAGTACATTGTTCGACTTAGTAGCCATTACTGGCAGCACAATAGTTTCTTTCACTTGCAACGACTAGTTCGTTGATAACTTGTTCTATATATAAGTGGAAGGAAAACACAGTGGATACGGAAAGTCGCTGATTGGCGTCCATGCACATCCGTTCACTGTTTTTCGCGTTCGTTCGTACGTGCGTTGCACTGCTCTAATAGTCTTTTCAGTTCGACACACGCAATCATACACACGTTCACTATGATCATAAATGTAGATAATCTTTTACAAAACAAATCTATAAATAAAGCATGTTTAAGTCTGGTGTTGGTACTAACTTAGAAAGTTTTCGTGACACATTGATCACGTATTTTTGTCTTTACAGGGAAGATAATTGCAATCTCTTTCTTTAGAACATTATACAGACACACACACACACACACACACACACACACACACACACACACACACACACACACACACACACACACACATATATATATATATATATATATATATATATATATATATATATATATATCATTATTTACAAAGTTACACAAATTTATTTCGGGCTGTGTTCATGTCAGCTTAGAGGAAAATGTTGGCAAAAGGGACTGTTTTCAGCACCTCCATATGATCTACATTACCAAATTTGGTAACATTTCGTCTCAAGACATTTGTTTACATATTTTATTGGTCTTAATGTCATCAGTTTCCGTCATATTTCCTCTCGTGATTTCTTACTTAAATTCATGAGTGTCAAGTTGTATGTCATTTTTGTACATAAAAGAAATTAACCATTAAGTATTAAAAAATGGTAGCAATTACTGTAAGTCTATAACATGTATAATAAGCATAAACAATTACTATGAAACTTTGACACAGGTAAAGTCAGACCAGCAGGTATACTTGGTGCAGGAGGGTTTGCACTAAAGCATGCGGAAAGATAGAGATAAAGATTTAAAAAGAAGGGTTCATTACATAAGACAGAGGGAGAAAAGCATCGCTAAAATAAGCATACGCACTGCAAATTCAGCATTACAGTTCCTAACTACATCAAATACTACTGTCACAATCATAAATTACAATGAAGTTACAATACAAGTATTAAGTTTAAATAAAAGTATCGCGTTCTCTCGCTCCTCCCTCGCAGTACCTCTCTGCATCCCATACGTTTTGTTGCTATTGGCTGACTAGAGTGAAACTGCTGAGTACAGTGTGTGAGGGAGAATATCCTGTGTCAACCTTACGAATGTTCATGTCGTTGTCTAGTCCATTTTTGTCAGTGTGTGTGTGTGTGTGTGTGTGTTTTGGTGTATACACCGTGTCCAAATAGTCATATCTCTATCTCATGTCTCTCCGAAGTAGCTTATAGTTCTGACGATCTCGCTGCGATGACGGCGGCACCAAAGTTCTCGTAGACGATGGCAACCAGCTGAAAGAGAAAACTTAATCTATTCTTACGCTATTGATATGCTGATGTATGTGTTATCGTGTAATAGATAAGAAATGACACAGTTTTACATACATTATTTTACGTAAACAAAAATTGGACTGTTCGTCAAGGATTAAAATTCTTCTCACAGTACAGTAAGCGAGACCACATACTACTAGGTGTAGCGTGTGTATAAACATAAACAAGTAACCAGCTGATTCTATTCTCCTATTCCTAAGTGTCCATGCACTTTCGTGGTTTCCGAAGTCACGTATTGCTTTTTTATGTCAGTCTTACATGATATTTTTATAAAAGCTAGTTGATAAACAGATAAATTCATAATGATTCCTGTCATGTGTAACAACGGTTTCTACAGAATATATTTGTGTTATGCCCACGTCAAGATATTTGTTGTTTGACCTACAAAGACATTCTTGCAAACGGGTCCTAATCTAAACTCTTCCATTCACTCTTTCACACTTACAAACTAAACCTAGATAATATAAATTAATTACGCAGTAGTGGGTTCCCTAACAAAAATAATCAGAGTGTGCTTGTACGCTCCACCCGCATAATAATAATAATAATAATGTTTCCCAACTACTAGCCATAACAAATTGTTCATTATATTAAACCTTCACAAAAATAATAAACGATGCCATTCATTCAGTTGCAAATTTACACCACCCGTTTCAAGAAACATTATTTAGTATATTTGTCACACAGCATAAATGTAGATAAGTTATAGTGCTCAGAAGCTTCTCTGAAAAGTGTTTATCATTGTGTCGGTAGTTAAAAGTGGTACATGTCAATCACTGAGTATTTCAAACATAACAGTACATTCTGGGAAGGCTTATGATAGACATTAAATTATAGAATCAGCTTAATAACAATTTATGCATGATATTTCTTAAGATCTTTGTGTGGATAGATTCCTCTAGGTCGTGTCGTGTGTACAGATGACAATAAATAACTTCCTTCGTGAGAGATCTGCAGTATTCTGTACGGTCCGGAATAAAGGTATTGTCATTTTTTGTTTCTCTTTTGGACAGCTGAAGACTTTGGATGTACCCTTAGCATTACCAAATCATTAAGTTTGAATGACTGTGTGCGTTTTAATTGTTTGTCGAAATAGCTTTTACGTTTGAAAGCTGCGTTCGTTAGTGCTGTTAAAACTATCCTTACCTTCTCTTCCAGCGATGGCTGACTGCTGTACCTGTGTCTATAAGAACAGTCGTAGGTATTCCTCCTACATTTATAAATATATTGGCTTCGAAAGTGTCAACATGTTGGCTTTTGTTTACTTGTGTGTCAGCAAGTAGTTCTTCTCTTATGTCAACACCATCGTTGTAACGCAATAAATTTACACAGTTACGAGATGTACCCTCACTAGTGTCATCGTTCAGCGTCGGAGGGCATGAGTTGAGCGCAATTAATTTGTTTGAGTCATTTCATTTTGTCTTGTCGATTGAGTAGTGCTGTCTGTCACGTCAGTAATTGTCACAGTCGATCCGTTTTGTGTGTAGTGTGTGCTTTGCGGTGGGCGGTTAATTGTCATCGTAGCCACAGGGACGTTATGAATTCCACTGTTATTGTTTGGAGGGGGCTGTGGATAAAAGTTCTGTGCAGGTTGGCCGTTCCCGTTACCGTAAAAATTACGGTTGCCACCATTACGGGGTTGACCATTGATTATTTCTGTTGTTACTGAAATTATTGCTGTTGTTGAAGTTTGTTGTTTGGTATGGGACACTGTTACTATTTTCAAAATAAACTGGATTAAATCTGTTGTCTTGTCGACGGCGATAATAATTCCCGCCATTAGGCGCATTGCGTGGCACATTTCTACTGCGCGAATCGCTCGTCAACTGTTGTGTCTGTTGCTGGCCAGAGGTGTTAACAAATGCTGTTTGCTGCGGCTGAGGTGGGTGTGGCATGTTTTGTAAACATTGGGCTGGCGAGTAATACGGCACAAGCTGGCTATTACCGTTATTATGTTTGTTACGGAAATTTCCGTTCTGATTGTTATTCTTGAAATTTCTGAAACCGTATTGGTTTGCACGCTCGTTACCTAAATGTGCACGCCTATCTTCAAGAATTAAATCTAGCTTGTCCACGTAATTTAGAAAACTTTCTAAATTGTGGTCGGGAGCATGTGCGAGTTCCAGTCGCAGGTGTGTTGGTAATTTTGCCATTACTACCCGAAGCACTTCTCTGTAGCCCAGAGGTTCATCGAAAAATTTTGATTTATTTATATACTTTTCAAAATACTTCCTGAGACTACCATTGCGTTCGTTAAATGGCTGCGGATTGTAAACTTCATTCCGCAGGCGCTCTTGCGTAGCAGGGGACCAAAATTTCGCAAAAAATTCTTGTTCAAATTCTTCTGCAGTTTCACAAGTTTTGGAAGCATGATTTGCCCATACTTTGCTCTCACCTTGTATATACCTTGTGATAAGCCGTATATTCCGTTTTTCTGACCAAGATTCTGGCAAAATGTCTTGGAATGATTGAATAAAAACAACAGGATGTACACTTTTACTGTCACCCGCGAAAATCTGAAACTGATGATGTTTGATCATGTTTTCGTCCATGATGACGTTACTGATATTGATTCCGTTATTAGGCACGGAAGCTGAGTGTTGTGGTGATATCAGATTCCTACTACCGGACACGGTAAAATCAGGGAAATTGTCACGTGCGTTTTGCATGTCACGCAGCGGACACGTGTGTGCCGCCTGACTCGGACGTGCCCGCCCACTACTTATGCCTGTTTGTCGGTCTTTAAAGTCACAAGTCGGTTCGGTTTTCTGTCTATGGTTTATGTGTGTTACAGGTTTTAGTTCTTTAACTAAAGATTTCAATTCAGTCAAGTCATCCTGCATTGCTTTCACAGTCGTACCGTGCTTTTTATAAACTTGTTCAGTAACATTACTTATAACAATATTCAGCTCAGAGTCTATCTTTTCATTAAGCTCGATTTCTGTTTTTTGTAAGAATTTTTGTACTTGATTCTGATTGTCTTTAACAACAGCTTCAGCCTGACTAGTTATTTGTGCGACAACAATTTCAAAGCTCTCTTGTTTTTGTTTAAGTTGCGTTACGTCGCGTGTAAGTGATTCAATGACCGGTGGAATAGTTTTCACAGACTGGCCTAGAGTAGTAACTTCGCCGACAACTGAGGAAATTGTGCCATCAACTGATTGTAAAATTTCTTTAGTAACCTTTCCTTGTATATCAGAGAATTTACTGTCAATAGCTTGTTCAAAATTTTGCATTTGAGCACTGATTTGCCGATTAACTTCTTCAGATATTAAAGTAGGCAAATTTTGTTGCACTTTTTCTAGTTTTACAATTCCCTCCTTTGTCTGCTATTGTTGTAATTCTACTCGTTCAAGGTGTTCAGTAAGAGTAGAGGACAAAACAGAAAGTTGATTCTTTTGATCATTTATCTGATGTGTAAGGTTTGAAGACAAAGCAGTAATTTGATTATTCTGATCATTAATTTGTTGTGTAAGATTTGATGACAAAGTAGTAACTTGATCATTTATCTGCTGTGTAAGATTTGAGGACAAAGCGGTAATTTGATTATTCTGATCATTAATTTGCTGTGTAAGATTTGAGGACAAAGTAGAAGTTTGATTCTTTTGTTCATTAATCTGCTGTGTAAGATTTGAGGACAAAGCGATAATTTGATTATTCTGATCATTAATTTGTTGTGTAAGATTTGATGACAAAGCGGATACTTGGTTATGGATCTGTTGTGTAAGACTCGAGGACAGAGCAGAAGTTTCATTCTTTTGATCATTTATCTGCTGTGTAAGATTTGATGACAAAGCGGTAATTTGATTCTTTTGTTCATTAATCTGTTGCGTTAAATTCGCTGACATGTTTATAAGTAATGCTTCAAATTTCCTTATCCAATCATCTGGTGGATTATGTGAACTGCTCCCGGGTGTAGAAGTGTTATCGGACGCGATAGTCGCGACCGATTGCTCTGTGCCGAAAATTTCTGTTATTAATTCCGCAGGCCGGGCCGCCATACTGACCTTCGAGGACGGAACTAATTGTTGTATGTTACTACTACTACTTTCTTCGGTATTCATTGCTGGGATTTGGCTACGGGTTTTGACCATACAAATTGTGAATAAAATGAGAGAAATTGATTTCTGTCTATCTTCATACGCTCAGTTAATTTTAAATAAATTAATAAACATCGCACTGTAATGGCGGACTTGATACAGAACGGAGGACAGCACACGGAACAAGCGAGAGTCGCGAAGCTAATATTTGCGCACGGCAACCATGTTTGTGCACTTCTAGAATTTTCCTAACAATGAACTGGCTAACTATGGAAAAATTTGAAAAAAAAAAAAAAAAAAAAAAAAAAAAAAAAAAACAATATTGCTAAAAGAAATGATGAATAGAAATGCGCATACAAGCGACAGATAGGAGAATCTATTAAAGCACCAAATAAGCCAAATTACTGGTCCGTCCTTACCTGTGTGATGTGATCTCTTGTTAAGCGACGTGACGGCTCCAGATAATACAAAATTTTATGGGTCGGTCTTGCAATATCGTTTTCTTCAAAACATCGGTTCAGGAACGGCTCGTACAATATTGTAGTTGTAGTAGCAGTAGAAGCGTACGAACACGTTGACTGAAATGTGCATGAACAATACGTTATGTCGTACTTGTAAAGGCACATGTTCTAGCAGCACAGGTAGAGTATCGCGTATGAAATCATGATGACGTGCTCCAGTGAGCGTAGGTGGAAGAAATACTAAAATGAACTCTAAAATGGAAATTAAGCGTTTCCGGACACATCTCCACATTACACATTTTCTTCCTATGTGTGTGAGGAATGTTTTGTGAAAGTTTGGCCGTACCTTTCTGTAACACCCTGTATATATACTGTGCGAATGGTAACATTTGATCTTAACAATTGTTTCATATTTTTAGTGGCTACAAGGAAAGAAATAGCGCCCATGGATATATATATATATATATATATATATATATATATATATATATATATATATATATATATATATATGAACAATACTTCAAAGATCATTGTTTAGTGCCTGCCGAATAATTATACAGACACCACACTATGTAGAGTGATGTATCACACTTGGGATGTTATACAAAACTGACTGACATGATACTGTTATATATTAGCTATTAGGTGGCGACAGTCTGTAATGTGTACATGAAGGTCCTAATGTTCTTTTCAATTTTCTTTTTACAACTGACTTGTGACTGCTAATATAAAAATAACAAATTAATGATCGTTTACCCAATTGCATAAAACGACTTCCCTTGTCAGGGCTAAACAAAGATTTAACACATTTCCCAAGAGAGCTTACACATGTACAGTGGTTACCCAATTTTCCTTTCCTTAATCGTGTAAATATACACATATTGAAAACATTTTGCTATTGTACAAATTCTCTCACAAGGATAACTTTGAAGTTCGAGTTTGCTATGATCCTGGGTCTCTGTTCCAATTTGTACATGTATTAATTTACTTTTATGTAATGAATACCAGATATTGAATTTTCGCAATTTTCGATATCGTATCAGTTCTGTGGGCCAGCGTATTTAGCACAGTTTGTCTTTGAGACAGGTGGTGAGTAGTGGAAGGAGTTTAAGATGCAATCTGAGGAGAGGAAATGGAAAGCAGTGGTTCTGAAAATACATGCAAACTGGTACAGAAAAGGTGCTGATGAAACTATTTATTTTGGTAAACCAACTAAATTAATTTTCTTCATCCCGTTTACAAGGTTTGCAGAGGGCGGGAATGGCTACGTGCGTTGGGGCGCTACGTTTTTGATATTAATAGGACTTATACGTGGAGAAACTTTGTTCGACATCTACTGAAACCAGTAGAGTATAATATCAGGTCAGCACATATTTGAAACCTTTCTACTTCTCGATTGTTGTTCAAACTCAATTCGAATTTATGTTTTGCAAATCCATCAACGATCAGCCTAACAGTCATCAACTTCATCTACTGTTCCTGCTTCTCCATAACTCCTTTTTCCAAACTTCTTATAACATCATCAGATATTTACAGCTCCAATTGTCTGTCGTTGATTAATTACTGGGTCTTCTTGATGGCTGATGCATCCATTGAATCTAACGCACATACAAAGCTTTTGATTTTAGCAATATTTTCAGGGAACAAGGAAACGCATCTTATCGAAGTACCCCACCTTGTGATGACAGATGACTGTTGAATTTGGAGGCCCGTTGACGAGTCGTAGGCTTTAGCAGAAGCTTCTTCAGAGCAGCAATAACGTCATTTACTCGGCAGTAATCTTCCCTGATACTTTTTCAAACACTGTGTAAACCATTAACAATAGAGGTCACGTGGTTTAAGTTGTAATATCTGTTATTCAATTGTTGGAAAGCTGAATGTATGTAACGTGCTTGATCAGTGACCACAAGCATGACATTTCCGTTGATTGCATTGCTGTGCAGGTATGTGTCTTCTCCAACTGATACATTTAAAAAATCGTAGATTTTTACCAATTCAGCAGATAATTAGAAAACGAATATATTTTACATATATCTCTGCAACTCATGGTTAGTTTACTCCAAAATGATTACCACGCCTTGGTTGACGAGAAACTCGTTTATTTTATTTAAATTGGCTGAATGTAACTGAAAGCTCTTATCCGGTATTGAACTTTGTGTGTATAATGCCGTCTTATTAAACATTACGCATGACTAGCTCAAAGTCATACATCTAACAAAATTAACCCTCGGGCAGCAGCGTCAAATATTATAACTTCAGCAGCAGCAGTCACAGAGTTGAAACACATCCATCATGGATAAAACCCAGGTAAATGTATGTCTCTGTAATAGATGGATTTGCAATACTAATAATTCAAATGAGAATTTCGACTCGATTATATGGTTTTAAATACTCTGGTTTTCTTTTCATAAATTTGACATTTTTTTAGCATTATGCAATGTATTTTATTTCAGAAAAATGCCGACCTCCATCATAGTGA
This sequence comes from Locusta migratoria, assembly GCA_026315105.1. NCBI lineage: Eukaryota > Metazoa > Arthropoda > Insecta > Orthoptera > Acrididae > Locusta > Locusta migratoria. The sequence continues at coordinate 170,150,415 of CM048751.1, forward strand.
GGAACGGATCCAATTGTTGGAGATTCGTTCGGTGCCAGAACCGAATCCATACTAGGAATATAAAAGAGAAACATCTCTTCTTGATTAATCACGTCCCTAAGATCTACAGATTTATTTAACCCTCGAGCGGCAGCGCTGGTGCAAATACGCTACCACTTTTCTTTAAATGCTCTTTGAGATCGCAGTAATTAGATGCCGTATTTCCGCTTTATCTTATTCCTCATTTAAGCCTTAACAGTGAAGTCAGTGAAGGTTTTGAGTTTCTAGTGCACGGCTGTGTCTACCCAAACAAAGTTTTGTTAGGGAGTGCAGCACTGGTAGCAGATTTGCACCAAGCTGCCCGTCATTTAAGTGCATTTCAATTGTTTAGTGTTACGTCTAGTTTTCCTTGCAAATGAATTTCTGCCACTTTTTAATAAATATTTATTGTATAAATTTTACCTTTCATATTAGAATACTCAAAACTTTAAATTTATTTCGTAAATAGGAGTTAAATTCTTGATAAATCTCTTACACAATGCGAAAATCAGAATTATTCTACTGATTCTATTACATAATTTACTCTTCACGTCTCATAGACGTGATATGGATCTAACAGATGAGGAAATAGAAAAACTTCTTTTGACAAATAATGAAGGTCTTAGCGATTTTTGTCTGGATTCTTTATTAGAAGGTGAAGAGGAAACTATTATTCAAGATTATGCAAACCCTAGTTCGGATTCCGAACAATATTTTAGTGGCCATGAATCTGATATTGAAGATTGTGCCAATTCTTAGGTGGGAAAAGACGGCACCACACAGTGGAGTAAACCGCCATACAACCAGCACTCCAGATCACTGAAACAGAATGTCGTAAAAATCTCCCCTGGTCCAAAAGGGAACCCAAGGGGCGTGAGGTCGGAGACGCGAGCTCTCTCATTCATGGTGATTAACGAGATAATTACATGTAGGGCCTAGTGACTTTTACATAACACTGAAGAAAGCTGACACTAATTACTCAAGAGACAGGAGCTATAGTGAAGTAACGAAAGAGAAAATGATAGCACTGCTGGGTCTGTGAAAAACAACCACATGGACCTTTCTGCCGACAAATGAGTCCAATGATGATGTTAACAGGTTGACAGAGCCGATTACAGGATAAAATAGAAATCTGACTTCTGATAATGGGTACACTGATTATTCGTTACCAGTATGTCTCCTACAGAAAGGCGTCACTACTATTGGTACACTGTGCAAGAATAAAAGAGAAGTTTCTAAACAGTTTGTACAACACAAAGATCGAAAAAATGGTTCTAATCTTTTTGACTTTCGACAAACGGTAACACTGGTCTCGCATTTTATTACCGTCAACGTTGCGTGATGATGGATCTATGCATGAACTATCTGGGAAACCTACGATACTTTCAGAATATAACATAACGAAAGTGGGAATTAATACAGTTGATTAGATTTGTGGCAGGTACAGTATTTCCCGAGAGACAAGAATATGTATATTGGCACTGTTTCCTGAATTACTGAATATAGCAGCAATAAATGCCTTCATAATTTACAAATCAAATCCTCAGAATGAAACATTCAGTATAACATTTTTGATGAGGTACAAGCCACACGAGAAAGAACTACAAGGGCATCCATCAGCAAGGAAGAGAGGAAGATGTGCCATTTGTGGGAGAGCTAAGAACAAATTTACCCCTGTAACATGTTCTTGTCATGCAGATCACTCGAACGCTACAACTGAATGTCAAAATTGTGCAATTGGCACCGATAACTTCGTTTCAGAATAAAATCACTGTAGGTCCGTGATAAAATATGTAACATGTAAATAACGTACTGTGTCCTCTTCATGGACTGTACGATTTTTTTCAAATATAGGCGTATCGAATATTATAATAATTCTGTGTTATTGTTAGCAAATACTGTGGCATGTAATTATATTTTATTCGTAAGTTCATTTCAAAATTTCTTACATATCTCATATGTGAAGATTATTGTCCAGTTTCGGAACAATGTTACAAAGGTTGTATTTATATACCTAAGGTAATTGATTTACTAGCTTAGATTTTAATAAATGTGTAATTTCTACCTGTACATTTAACTATTTTTGTCATTTCGATCATTTAGTTCCTATATACTAGCTGTGTAACTCGGAATACACAGTAGTAGCAAGTCTGTGTTTGAACTCTGTGACTGTTCCTGATACAGGGCTGAAAATAAAAACCGCTACCAGTCACATTACATATCGTATTATTTACTTATGACTCTACCGATTTCGGCCTTGTGGTCATCTTCAAGTGCTTAAACATTTAGAATTTTATATGTGTAGCTTGTTGGTGGAGCTCACTCTTTGAAATTATTTGGTTTTAATAATAGCGAAAGGAATTGAAGGTGGCGAGATGTTATGAACAAAAACACTGTTTACTTAGGGTTAATATTGTACGTAACCCGCGATTGTCCATGTGACACACCTTTTACACACTTTCGCGAAGAATGTTTACTTTGATAGCATCCTTACATTTATGCCGGCCGCGGTGGCCGAGGAAACTGAGGCGCTCCAGTCACGGTCTGCACGGCCACTACGGTCGGGGGTTCGAATCCCCCCTCGGGCATGAATATTTGTGCCGTCCTAGTTCGTAAGTAGTTCATAAGTAGTTTGTAAGTTCAGGGACTGATTACCCCGTAGTTAAGTCCCATAGACTATACAAACATTTGAACATTTGAAAACATTTATTGCTATTCTGCTTTCCAGTTTTTTGAGTAGAATTGATCACCATCACTGCACAAAATGTGGACTCATACCATATACTTTGTTTACATTTGGAGCCAGTATCTGTTCAAAGAGGAAGAAGGAGGAAGTTTAGCGTTTAACGTCCCGTCGACAGCGTCGTCATTAGAAACGGTCTGATGAAAGAGCTGATATCTAAGAATCACAAAGATGTTACAACACAGGTTTTACAACATATGAATTACGAAAGCATTACATGTATGTGGGGAGAGGAAAGCATTACAAGGTATGAAAATGAAAAATTTTACATAATTGTAATTTATAAAACATAAAATAGTCGTAAGTAAACTATATTAGATTATTTCGTCTGTGTAAAAAAGGTGGGTTTAACTGCAAGGTAGGTTATTTAGATATGTAGATTTTCATGAGTATTTAGATATATTATTTTGTACTGTGAAATTTTTTGATACCGTTGAATTACTATTTACTTTTAAATATTTCACTTGATATGATTAGAAATTGCAGACATGCAGCATACAAAATTTTATTCAGACCATGATCTTCTTATTGTTTGTATTGTCAAGTTTGCAAATAAAATTTGGATTTCTTCGAAGTGCGCAAACAAAGTACTCTTCTCCATGCACCATGCCAAATATTGTTTAGGGACCTAGACACTTACCTTCCTTTTCTTTTGCAGGTCAGATATGCAAAATTTCGTCATGATTAGATTTGTATGCAACACAATCTAATAGACACACAGACACTTATGAAAATTCATCGTAAAGCTGGTGCAGGATCAGGTAACTAGTTTCGGACTCAATCATCCATTTTCAAACCGTTGGCCTTATACCAACCGTAATAATACATTGCATGAAGCAAATGACTGTACGTTGTCAACTGTTATACATAATTACATAAAAATTTAAAATCTCTTGTACACGTTGGAGGCCTGTGGAAGCATCAACTATTTAACCGATTTTAAATTTTTATGTAATTATGTATTAACAGTGGACAATGTACAGATTTTATCAGTCATTTGCTTCATACAATGTATTATTACGGTTGGAATAAGGACAACGGTTTGAAAATGGACGATTATGTCCGAAACTAGTTACCAACTCCTAATTGTGCAACGGTGACGGAAAAGTAAATTGTTTTCAACACAGACACTATATATATATATATATATATATATATATATATATATATATATATATAGCTAGCTGAAAATCCGAGGTTGTCGGTGTATTTATTTACCTATTCCACACTGTTCTCAGTATATCTAGTATCTGTAGTGACTGCAGTCTGATACTCCCTTTTTTCCTGCAATTCCTTGCACATTACGCTTCTGTTTTTATCATGTACTAGTATTGCCTGTGGTCGAAAATCGACCAATTGTGTTTACAATGGTCACTGGGGGTAAAATTTTACGGCCTCGCGTGATTATGTTGGCAACATCAAAAACACGATAGAAAATCTTTGCCTAATTTGTTCGAACCACATAGAATGACTCGATTAGTGTATCGTACAGACCATGAAGTAAACAAATAATGCTGTTTCTGCTTTATGGTTGACAGGTTCTTGTATGTACCCTCGTCCGCTCAGTAAAAATAATTGCCCTCGTAAACCAAAGATTCCATGAGAAAACATCAGCGTTGTCAAGCGATTAGGCTGAAATGAAGACTCACAGGATTCTCACTATTCAGCATCTGTTGCCAACATTATCATAGGAGGGGTATCTTTTACGTGTTAATGAAAATGCCTGACACAATAACAACAAATAGAAACGGAAGTATATACTTCTCATGACATTTCCGAATTATATAACTTGCATTAGCCTAATATTTGAAATGGAACTACAATTTCGGTGTTCGTATATTAACCAACGCCAAATTTTACTCACCATTGATTTCATGTTATATAAGCAGTAAACACTGATGTAACAGGAAAAATATGGGAACCAGCTGAAAAATGCTCCTGCACAGAAAAGGCGAATATGTTCTCTGACACAAAAGTGTGGAACCAGCTGCCTCAATCCTCATTCCGACTTCCTCACCAAAATTTTTGGCATGCAAACATATTCCCGCTTTTTTCGGCTGAATGTGAGTAGGTCAGAGTCAGTGCAAAAGATAGAGAGAGCCATATATGATGGAACAGAGGAAGTGTTAGTTCAGGAGAAAGGCATATGCATGGAAACAGCAGTGGGAAGCGAAACGAGATGTCGGAAGTCGGGAAAAGTGGCTGCAACGAACTAAGGCAGATGTAGATAGTAGCAATTGGAGCAAAAGAGAAAACAATTGGAAACTGAGACGAATGGAGACCATACATAAAGCATGAGCGTGCGGCTCTCCAGTACTATAGCACGAAACAATCTGTCCAATTTTTCCCATCCCCAGTACCGGCGTGCTAAACCTTTCCGGTCTACAGGTCAAACCCCAAGCAAACCATCCTCATGGACATATTTCTAAAGGAGACAATCGTGATTGACGACAATGAAAGCCGACTCTAAGTGAGAAAGGAAGGATACTTGCAACAGGACAGGAAGTGAATGGGATAATGTTAGTGGGGCAGAGACGATGAAAGTGGCAGAAACAGGCAGCGGTGAGGAATCGCTAGGGAAAGGGATGAAGACAAAGTTTGACACAGACAGAAAGCGGCAGTGGGAGAGACAGCAAACAAACGGCCAGAGACACTGACAGTGAGACGACATTGCTATGACGGCTTAATTGGGCAAAAGTATTACATAATTATGCGCCAAAAGTGCGCGAATAAGTTTGCATGCCTAAATTTTTGGTGAGGATATCTGAAAGAGGATTGAGGCAGCTGGTTCCACACTTGTGTCATGGAACATATTGGCCTTTTCTGTGCTCCGGCAGGAGCATTTTTCAGCTGGTGTATATATTACGTGTAATGTATTAGGCATATGCGGCAATTCGCTGAACATTACTCAGATTTGTATTTATTATATATATGAGCTGTAATGTATAAGGCAGATGCAACAAGCTGAGCGAAAATGGCCGTGCGGTCTAAGGCGTCTTGCCAACGGGTTACGCTGCCGCTCCCCGTAGGAGGTTCAAGTCCTCCCTGGGGCATGGGTCCGAGTGTGTTGTTCTTAGCATAAATTATTGTTAGTTAGCATAAATTACCTTTAGTAAATCTTTGGGCTGAATACCTTGGCAGTTTGGTCCCTTAGCTTTACAATTTGAATATTTGAGTTTTAAATTTCATAAGATGTAGAGGTTAATCTGAGAGGCAACGAATACTAATCTTGATAACGCAGACAATAAGACTCTACGTAAAACTCACGTCAAACTTGATGGTAATTATTAATATAAAAGAAACTACTCGGCCATAAACGGCTCTCTTTGGTTTTCTGTACGGAATCGTCACTTAACTTACCTCTTCAATTATACTTAATTATGATTATGTTACTTTCTTTTCAGCCATACATCGCTGTCAGTGTTCGATAGTAGCCAGGACTGGTGTGAATAACATTCAGACGACTTCACCGCACGTCTGTACATGAAATGTGATTCTTTGCATTTAATAACAGGTAATGAGCAAAGCTTTAAGTCACATGACACTCTGATACCTTGCTATCAGTGGATTACACGATCGTGATTATAATTAATTAATAGTCGGAATAATTTTCTCTTATTACACCACACCAAGCCGATCTATTACAATGCCTCTGGCTTGGGTTAACAAATATATTCGCTTTTCATTTATCATAATTTGAGGTTAGTTTTCCACCTCAGACTATCTGAAATGTTTCAGTTAACTTCAAAAGACAGCAGAAAATACAAATGATAATAAAAATTATTTATTTTATATATAATTACAATTGTTAATATACTTATTTTTATTTAAAACACTTCATATCCTCTTTGTTCATTTGTTCCCACACTTTCTTCCCCACTTCGGCCCATTTCTTCAGCCTGCCCTCAGTTAAACTGCTCATCCTGTCTCCGTTTAACTCCGTCTCCTGTTAATTCGCTCATTCCTTTTCTTCCTTCTATTGCGTCTTTTCTCGCTTGGCTATGGAAATGGCTAAGTTAAACTTAAGGGTGACTTTCCAGTGCTATCTCCCCATGTTAATCACATATTTGTCAGATTTAGTGGTCAACAGTGAAATAGTGTTTATGCAGTAATGTTTATAGCAATACTTCGCTCTGTCATGCACAATACGGTAGCTTCCGAATTATAAAAACCTTATGCATGAAAGCATACATACGTCAGCCAAGATTCATGGTAATTGGTAGAACGTTGCAAATATCTCTACGATGCATCGTACAAAATATTATGTAGACACTGATCTTCCTCTTCTTTTGAATGTCAAAATGGCAAAACTTCTTCAGGCTTAGAATAAAACTGTAGATTGATTTCGAAATGTTTAAGTAAAGTACCCTCCCCGATACACCAATTGAATTTTATGTAGACAGTGGCCTCCATCTAGTTTTTATGTTCAAGTGTGTAAGATTCAAGATCTGAGCGAATCTGTGGATTTTGTTGAAGACTATAACTAAAGTATTGCTTCCCACGCACCATACGAAATTTTATCGTGCTCCTAATAAAACTGTATATTCGTCAGAGGTGCAGAATCTGTGACTATTTTTAAATAACTAACTGGTAACTTGGCATTGCCTGGGTATTTATAGGAAGAAAATTATTGAAATACCATATATGAAGAAAAGAGTGAATTAGTTAATAACTACTGTGTGCAAATCCTTTATTCAACATATAAACATAACTACAGATGTTAGGTTATGAGATGTTTGGTATGCTTGCAATCTGTGCAGATGTGTGGACGAGTAGCGAAATTTTGCATGATCTCCTGAAGTCTCGGAACATCGATTCTGTCAGCGCATCATTGTTCTGGAGTTATTGCTGTGTAGTTTATCTGTTATATAGACCCATAAACAGTAATTACGTTTGCCCAAATCCGGATAATATGGCGGCCAATCGAGGCCAATGCCGGTGGATACAGTGCCAGATTGTTCGTCAAATCTGTAGGACAATAGTGTTGGCGAAGCACAATCGCTAATTCATAACCCTGGGGCTTAAAGGCTGACGGGTTTGAATACTGTGTAGGAAAAGATGCAGATCTTCACCAGAAATTGTCGCAGTGTCTCCCTGTTCATTCCCAATTGTGTTCCTTGTCTGATTGTTTCCTGGTTCTGGTTTGAAACACAGCGCGTGCCTCCTCGACATTTTCAGGCGTTTTCATGCATTTTGGACGACTGCCATTGTCAACACTGACATCACAAACACTATCTGCTCTACAAACGTGAGAATCAAATTCTTGATTGTTATCATAATTAGGCCGTTTGTCTTCAGCTATAACTCCGAGCCGCACCTGGGCTGTTATTGCTCGCATAGTAAGCCCTCACGGGCGCACTACCCTCAGCCACGCTATACCATGCAATTTTCACGCGAAAATGAACAACAGGGTTCATGGGAAGATGTACTTCACCTGTAAAGGAGACCGCGTATAAAACGCTTGTACGACCACGTCTTGAGTATTGCTCAAATGTTTGGGACCCGCAGCAGATCAGTTTAAAGGAAGACATAGAGGCGGTTCAGAGGCGAGCAGCTAGATTTGTTACCGGTAGGTTCGACCAATGCGCGAGTGTCACGGAAATGCTCCGTCAACTCAATTGGGGATCGCTGGAAGAAAGACGACGTTCTTTTCGTGAATTTCTGTTAAGTAAATTTATAGGGCCGGAATTTGAAGCTGCTGCCTACTTACATTTCGCGTAAAGATCACAAAGACAAGATAAGAGAAATTAGGGCTCGTACGGAGGCATATAGGCATTCTTTTTTTCCTCGTCCAATTTGGGAGTGGAATACGAAAGGGAATGCCTAGTAGTAGTACAGTGTACCCTCCGCCACGCACCTTACGGTGAATTGCGGAGTATGTATGTAGATGTGTCATGTGGGCAGTTTCTACAGTAGAATTATTGCTTCTGCTCAATGTTCAGTCAATGAAGCGTAGACTTTCGTAAGACGATAACGATATGCTACATTTCACGTTTGATTACATACACGTTTTTACTGGTAACCCCGTAGTTAAGTCCCATAGACTATACAAACATACACGTTTTGGAAATCATTTATGAATTGATGCTTTTTGATAGGAAATTGGATGTCATTTATATACATACATATATCTGAGGGAATAGAACATACTCTTATTAGATAAAGATAATTACGAATAGAACTGAATAGTAGTATAATATTTTGCATGCTAAAAGAGTGAAAACATACAAATCGGTATTATTGCTAATCACACTCTGTCCGTGGTAATTTACTGCAAAGGCAACTGCATTTCTTGCGTGATTTGTTCACAGCCACACTGTGTAACTTGTGTGGCTCTAGTTAGATACTTACAGGAGACCAAAACGTCAAGCGGTGTTATTATTTTTCATATATCAGATACTGAAATTTTTTATGGGTAAAATTGTTTCCTTCAAGAAAATTCCAGCTGTCAGTGTGAGGTTTACAGCAAATCATCTAAAGGTGTCGTTAAACACATTAGTGAGATTCTGTACGATATAGGTAGACTAATGTAAAATATATTTGTGTAAAATGTACGGTGCTCAAAAGATTTTTTCGTCGTATCTTTATTACAAAATGTATGTTCACATATACTGTGACAATAACATAGAGCCGCCACGCGCGAGTGCGCCTTAGACATTGCAGCCATCACTGTACATGAAACACGCTTTATAAACAAAATATTAGATGAAGAATACAAACATAGTTTATTTGCTCCTACTACAGCATGATGTCTGACAAAATTTCGCCAGTTAACTGCCATTTTCAGATGACACTGGCAAATGTTGCTGACTTTATTGTGGATTTTAGCAGTCAGTTTCGAAGTTCGTGTTGAAACTCCCAAGTATTTGATTGATCCAGTGACATGAAATGTCCTGTTAGTTATCCAACCAAGGAAAGTACAGTGCTACTTCCCAGAAAAGGTGTTATGGGTTGCAGTTTTGTCGGTATTGGTTGCAGCGGTGTGGGACGAGCTTCGACAGGTCTGGTCCCGAAGGCGACCCTGGGCCGGTACCCGTTCTCGTCGGCCTCATAGGAGACGCTGTAGGTGGCGCCGCCCGCGTCCGGCGGCTGCCACGAGAAGCTGCCCTGCAGGTGGGCTCCATCCCCTTCTGTGCCAGATTGCTCCTGGCGGATCCCGTTGCTCGTCTCGTACCTGCGCAATCATTACATCCAGTCATCGCTGAGAAGCACTATTAATGTATACACAGAAAAAAAGCGCGTGTGTGGGTGCGACACTTTCTAACAAAAGGAGCGAATTCGAGCAGAGTTCGTTCTACAAGTCAGTATTAAAGACAATTACCGTGAGGTTAGGGTTCACAGAATTTTCACACTGTAAAAGTACATCTACACAATGTCCTAAATGAACAGTTCATTTTCCTGTAACACATGTTTCATAGAAAGGCTGATAAAAAGTAGCGTGTACAGTTATTTTTTTATGAAATGCTTTTGTTGATGGAGGTACTTATAGTTACACATCTTCAGTATTAACACCCCAATCTGCGGAAGGTTTCATTTACTAGCTACACATCTATTTATGTTGATGTGCCATATTTACTTCCCTATGGTGCATATGATGTCACCTCTGGTGTTGTACCGGACGGTTGTAGACGTTCATTCACGCTGGCAAAGAGATTGTAGTCATATTCATAATGACTATGCTTATTGCCACACCACTGCAGCTCTTAAGGACCTCTTGCACTGCTAGAACGTCGACCATCGAGTCTTTGTGATTATGATCACTGTTCTAAAGTGAAAGAACCATGGTGAGGGATTGGGTGGGTTACAAGAGATGACATTATCCATGCCATAGGATGGCTAATAGAGGACGTCAAGAGAAATAACCTTCTGGACATTTGGCAAGAGGTCCCAAATACAAGGGCTGATTATAATGAAGATGAACTATGAGGGGTGGAACTTAAACAGTTGCAACAATGCTGTGGAGATACTATGCAATGCAATCTACTTTTGTCGCTGATAGCACGTTATTGACATATCTCATAGAAAAATCTCAAAGGAAATGGACTCGCCCGTCCCACGTCACCGTCGTGCACACAATCTAGGGAAAGAACGTCACTTGTGAGCGAGCGGTTTAACTTAAAAGTGTCCCTATGTTTTCGATACAGGAACAACGGAGTTGAATAAAGATTGAATGTACCAGAAGTCGTACAACACGACATTGTCATCAAGGTCCTCAAGAAACGTGCGCGGAATCGGCATTGCCGTTCAGAACAGTGGCACGTCGGGTAAAATCCTTCAACGAAGGTCAGCAAACTGTGGCAGATCATCCTAGCGTCTCTGAAGAAGAAGTGCATATTTTTTCCGCGTTAGTGGACAGTGATCGACGCCAGACGATTTATGAGCTCGCTCACGATTGTTCTTCACATCCTGAAGGCACGCCTGGGCACGCAAAAAAATGCATCATGATGGGTTCCGTCTGAATTGGTGAAAATGCAGAAATGGATGCATTACGACGCTGCTCAGACGCAAACTGGATGATACATGGGCCGCATCGTATAAGCCATAACTGAAACGCCAATCCAGCGATTGGCGTCAGTATGGATCACAGTGAAACTGGAAAGTGAGCCAGAGCCCCAGTATGGAGAATGCTATGGTGTTTCTCGTGTACGATTGTGATGGTGTTACCCTAACGCATTACATTCTTCCACGGCAGTCCGTCAATGCAGAGTATTACTGTTCGATTTTGGAGCATCACATGTGACCAGATTTGTGAAAGAAGCAGCTACACTTTCTGCGCAACCCACACGTCATTTGGCATGACAATGCGCGGGCGCATACAGCGCAAGCTGTTGCTGCTCTGTTCGGATGATGGGACTGGGAAGTTTTGTACCATCCACCATACTCCCTGGACTTAAGTCCTTGTGACTTTGATTTCATTCCGAAGATGAAGGAACCACTGCGTGGCATTCAGAAGTTTTACAGAGATTCGACAGGCAGTAGACCACTCCATTCGCACCATGAACAGAACAAGCTCGGCTAAGGTATACTATGCCTTCCTCATCGCTTAATTTCTACTCAACGCTGGGGACTACTTTGGAGGACAGGAACATTACGCCAAGGGCTATACAAAACATATCACCGCTTTTCTATCTGAAACGGAGGTCTCGCTCCATGAATAATAGCATTTTCGCACTTGCGTTCAGTGGCGGCTGGTGATAATGTGCTAATGTGCTGCAGCACACTGTGAATATATTACTGAAATTATGCCATTTCTCTTCGAATACAAGCGAGAAATGGCTTTAAGATTACATCCTTTCTCTTGGAATACGAGCCAGATATCACAATAAAAATGTGCCTATTCCCTTCCAATGCGTATTAGAATGCTAGTAATAAGTATGAAAACGCATTTTGGAGCGCTCTCGCCCCGATAGCTGGAAACCAGCTCCGTGTGCTGAAGTGGGACTCAGCCGCACTGTACGTGCGCAGAGAGGCGGCGCAGTCGTCTGTTCGCTAGTGCGCATGCACAGTCATGACGTCAGGCCTGACGACTCATGTGTGCTGAGACCGACTGCAGCACATCAATATTTCTCTTCGCGCTGCGTGTGACGGCTGTGGAAAAATAGTATATGACGAATATTGCGGCTTACAGAGTCAAATAGCGCGCTGACTCAGGCGTCTTGTGCGTTGTCTCTAAATTCCTGTGTGAGGCTCGTATTCAAATACCTCTGAGTCTAAATTTTTAATTTCTGTAAATCAAATTAATATTTTTAAACGTTATATTTACTACCTGCAGCGCTGTTATAGATTCCCCCTGAAGGTCTTACTGTCAATACAGTATTAATTGATATTTAATTAAAGGAAATCATGCAAAGGTTGACTTTTTATTTTAGTATATTTTGTGTCCTGTTTATTTTTGTAATATTGTAGCACACTGGTCAAATTTTGTACGAGCCGCCACTGCTTGCGTTTTCGAATGTATTAGTATTAAACTGAAACGTTACCTTTTTCCAATATGTGCTGGTTATGGCGATGGAAACCAACATTAGTTTTGAATGAGTAGATTTTTTTGATATTTATTTCGATATTTTGAGTATTGAATTAGCAATGATAATCAACGTGAAACTATATTAAGAACTGAGAGCATATTTGACCCTGTATCAGAAGATTTACTGGATAACGAAAAGCTGAATCCTAAGCAACATCTTGTCGACTGACTATTATCCGGTAATTTCAACAACAACACAACTCAGACATTACACACTGAGCATTTTCATTTTTATTATACTCATTTGACATTCCATATATCCGTACCTTTTCTTATAGGTAAAGCATAATGCTAATTTCTGTGATAGCCCTGAAGGTGCTCTGTAACCAATACTATTTTCCTTTTTGTAGCTTTCTTTCCTGTTTTCCTAACTATGCTTTTGCTCAGAACTGAAGTTGAATACGATTTAATGCTGAATCTAACTGCTCATTGCGATCATTTTGTGGCTAGTGGTTACTCAACAAGAGTACCAAAATGGGTCGAGGTGCGGAAAAGCCACACTGCTGCGGTCGACCATTGGATCGTGATGGTCCCAGAGAGGCTGTGAAGCAATGCACGAGTAGCAGCTGACTACTCGTTCACTTACTGCATTCCACAGCTTTACGTGAAGCCATTCAAACAAAGCAGAAGTTGATTAAACGCCTGGAGGTAAATTTTTCTTAGTACAACAGGTGTACCTAATTACAGCTACAGGTTGCTCAACATACAATTAGTGTTAATCAGGACCCTAGTAAATTATGTGAATGATGACCAGCAATCAGTCGCAAGTATTTATTATTGCAAATGTTGAAATTTATTAAATTTAAGGGACTTAACTGCTGCGGTTCTGAGTCCCTAGGCTTACAAACTGCATAAACTAACTTATGCTAAGGACAAAACACATTCTCAATGCCCGAGGGGGGACTCGAACCTCTGATGGCGAGCAACCGCACGCTCCGCAGCGAGGTGCCTTAGACTGATTATTGCAGGTATAGATTTCGGTCGCTGTGTGAATTTACCGTTATTTTAGAAAGTTGGTTTAATATACTTAAATTCTTTTGAATTTTCATGTTGAAGATTACGTTGATACATAATCTTCAACAGGAACATTGAAAAATGTTCTAGGTATTAAACAACGTTTAAAAACATTGATAATGGTCACACAGTGACCGAAATCTATACATGAAATGACAAAAAAAAAAAAAAAAAAAATGACTACTGATTGCTGTTCATCATTTACATGTTGTAACATTCGCTGAGTACGGTGATCCAGTATGGAAACAAACTAGATTTGCAATAATTAAATAATTCTCAGTTTCTGTTGCATTTTTTTTTAATTCTCCAATTGCGCGTTTCGCGCTGTTAGCGCATCGTCAGACTGGAAAAAGACATTTGTCAGTGGGGGGGGGGGAGCGGGGAGGAGGAGGAGATAAAGAGTGAGAGAGGGGAATGGATAATATAGAAAGTCGGGGCAGGAGATGGAAAAGACTGGCACAGGAAATGGATATAAAATAGAATAAGTATAAAGTTTTGATAGACATGATACACTGAAGAGAAGTTAAACAGAAGAAGACATCGACAAGGGGTGTGAGGCGATGGGTTCGGGGCAGATGGGCGAAGTACGAAGGAGGAGGAATAAACTGATGGAAGGAGAGGGGGGGGACGAAAAGATTGACAGAGAGAGGCGTGAAAAAATTATAGTGACAGGTGCATGTTAATAGACAGAGGTGCGGACATATCAAATATTCCGAATTCTATACCAGAAAGAGGGGACGTACAAAGACAGAGGGAAGGACTGAGGGCAACAGGAGGACGACAATGAGAATGATGATGAGGAGAAGAAGAAGAGGGGGTGGAAGAATGAGTTGGTCAGACATATGAGGCACGACAAAATGGAGAGAGAGAGAGAGAGAGAGAGAGAGAGAGAGAGAGAGAGAGAGGAGGGTCCAACCGACTTCACCACATGCCCAGGAGGGGCGTTGTGGGCGTTGTGTTGTTGTTGGTGAAGGTACTAGAGTCGGTCGTCTGCTGCCGCACCGTGCTGGCCAATACGTTCATTGTAAGCCCCACAATGAACTGTGGAGACGCCGGAGAACTCGATCGTTAAGCTCGGGCCGTCTGCCAATCGGTTGACCACAGCGAGAGGTAATCCTGAAAATGGGTTTCATGGACTAAATACATACACGGACAATGCCGAGTTTGACAGCTAGTGATCGGTAAAAAGTTGGACAGACGCAGGAAATTCCCATAATAGCCAAGGCGTAGGGCTCATATTCTGTACGTGCAAAAATCACATACGTCTCGTACTATGTAGTTACGTACTTTATTTTTTCGAGTCCTGACTCTCCGTGAACCTAAATTACTGGCCCAATATCGGGCCATGTCAACTGCCGCATCGCTGATCAACCATAATTTATCGAGGGTACTGGACTGTGGGAAACAAGATCATTGAACCAGATGTGTCATGTCCTGTGGTCTCCACATTCGCACAGAAGACCCTCAGCGACCGCTAGTCCCCACTTAGCTTTAATGGTTTCCACAGGTGCAACTCCCGTTCTCCTCCTATTCAGGGTTCCCCAGGTTTTCCAGACCAGTTTGTTTCCGTTAGGGCGTCCTTGTTGCAGTGTTTTTAGTTGGTTCAAGTGGTACAGTCCTCAAAATGCTTTTTCTTAATTTGAGTCTTCCTGGTGGAATTTGAGAGTTATAGAGATCTTGGCGTCCGTCGAAAGTTTGCTTTAATTTCTCTGTGTACTCTGCAGCTCTTCTGCGGTCTTTTTGTCAGGCAAAGTCTTATATAGGAGGTCAAGGGGGGGGGGGGAGGGTTGGTTTCATAAACCCAGTGATTATCCTACAGGTTTTCTTCAGAGCGATATCAACGGTTTTGGCATGTGCAGATCTATTCCACACTGGGCACGCATATTGTCCTGTTGAGAAGCACAAAACCTGTGCTTTGGTGCGCAGTATGTTGGGGTTCGATCCCCAGCCGCTCCCCGCTAGCTTTCAAAGCAGAGTGTTCCTTGAGCCTACTCTCTGCCTGGTGTTGAGGCAGTGATGTTTGTACGTTATGGATCTGTCCAATGTTACACCAAAATATTTAGGGGTGTTTGTACGCTTCAAGGTGCTTCTTTCCCATCTGATTTGCAGGGTACTGTGTGTAATTTTTGTATTTAAGTGGAAAGCACATACTTGGGCATTTGCGGGGTTTGGCTTAAGGCAGTTCTCGCTATAATATGTAGACATATCCTCAAGTGCTTTCTCTAGTTTTCCTGAGTATTCTGGAAGCTTCGGGACTGCACATCAATGGCTAGGTCATGTCTCCGTCTGCTCCTTTTTCCATGCAGTGACACGTAAAACCTTCTGTCCTGGAGCATGGATTCTATCACTCTTAGTAGCCTGTAATCGCCCAATATATTGTACATTTTACAGAATAGTTTGCTATGATTAATAATATCATATGCGGCTGTCAGGTCAACTAGAGATAGCCTATAATGTTTTTCCTTTCGAAGCCTTGTTCAATAAATATATTGAGGACCCCGCTGGTGCAAGCCTGCCTGCTCTGTCATTAGTTTGGAATCTACGATGTTTTGTATTTGTTGCAGAATCATTCAGTCTGGTATCTTGAAAAGATGTCACAGTAGGGATATTGGACGGTATCTGTATGGCAGGTCGAGGTCTTTTCCTGGCTTCAGTAATGCCACCACTTTGGCTTTGCGCCACAATTTAGGAATCTTGTAAGAGCAATAATGTGTGTTGAGGAGACTTAGAAGCCCTTGTTTTGTGATTGGTCTAAGATGTTTTATTTTTCTGTGCATATGTCGTCTACTCCTGGTGCCTTCCCATTTTTCATGCTATTTATGGCCATATTTAGTTCATTCATTTTGAATTCACTGAGTGAGCTAGATTCATGTAGGACGTTTCGTACTAGTCTGGAGCCACTACACTTTTTCAAGTTTCCCATTGAGCAGGAATTGGTGTGACCTGGTCAGAGATTACATTGCCATGTTTTTTGTGTTCTATTTGGTCGTCGCATTCTTAATAGTATTCCAGTCCAGTTTACTGCTGTGGGTCATGTCTATTTTCTCTAGGGTTTCCAACCATTTCACTTTTCTGGCTTCACCGATAGTTTCCAGAAGGATCGATCCTCGCTGAAAGGGTCGTCCTCGTAATGCCGCTTGTACTTCTCCAACGAGCTCCTTATCTACTATGTAAACTAAAATACTCCTTGCTATCCTTCAAAAAGAACATAACCTAGTTCATACTGAGACCCCAATAACCGCCCGAACGTGTCTCCTACTGGAGAGTTGTACTTTCATTTTTCAGCATGAAGGCAGGATGTGGGTGTACACCCCGCGACATTGTCCGATATTTTAGGTTGCGCTGCCCAGAACTAAGAAATTCATTACGAGAATTGATGTTTCATCATGATTACCATGTCTAACTTTAATACAGTAACTTTTAAAATAATAAATTTCAATGCTCCTTTATTCGGCGTACCAAATAGGAATTTTCAAGATAGTGATTATGAAGCAAGCATCTCCACATGCTTCGCAGTACTCTAAAGTAGTCAAGCATTTCTCTTTCTCTGTACGGAAATATACTCAAACTGATTATCAGAGAAAAAATAATCAAAGTTTTTATAGCTAATGGAAGATAATGATTTTTTTTTCATTCAAATCAGATGTACAAATGTAAATCTAAGGGACGACGTTGGTAATCAGTCCCTAGGCTTACAAACTATTTAAAATAATTTAAAGTAACTTATGCTAAGGACGACACAAACACCAATGGCCAACGGAGGACTCGAATCCTCGACGGCGAGCAACCACGTGCTTCTACGTTAGCATTACTGAGTGAATGTATGCAGTTTTAGCAAGTAATCACAAAAACATGTTAATGACATACCTCCAGTGCCACGGATCAATTCCATTGAAGTCATTCTCCAACAATAGAATTGTAACATCCCTGGGATTAAACTGCGGCGCTGCTAAAATAGTGTTTAGCAACGCAGCCACCAGTAAAATCTGGAAAATATGTTCAGTAATGAATAACAGTAGCAAAAGAAAGTCTAAATCTGTAAATACCTCCTCCCTCTGCACTTTCCCCTCCCCCCTCTCACACTCTAAAACACACACACACACACACACACACACACACACACACACACACACACACACACACACAGACAGAGAGAGAGAGAGAGAGAGAGAGAGAGAGAGAGAGAGAGAGAGAGAGATGTGCCAGCAAAGAGATTTACTTTTTGTGTCATTATGATTGACCCTTAGTCAATCATCTCTTTCTTTCTCTCTCTCTCTCTCTCTCTCTCTCTCTCTCTGTCTCTCTCTCTCTCTCTCTCTCTCTCTCTCTCTCTCTCTCTCTCTCTCATAACATTTGCACAGCTCCAGAACTTTAGGTAATCCCATATAATACTGGGCATTGACCTAGCTCCTTCGCTGTTCTGGTTGTCATATTCTTATTCCGCAGCATTCTTTCCACAGGGTAGTGGTATTGGTCCTCTTCTGTTCCTTATTTACATAAACTAGTTAGGGGAAAACCTAAGTAGCTCTTAGGCTATTCGAAGATGGCGCCGTCATTTACCGTCTAGTAAAATCATCTGAAGATCAAAACCAACTGCAGAACGATCTGAATAAGATATCAGTATGGTGTAAAATTGGCAATTGACTCTAAATAATGAGAATGTGAAGTCGTCCACATGAGTACGAAAATAAATCCCTTAAACATTGTTTACAAGATAAATCAATCAAACGTGAAGGCCGTAAACTCCACAAAATACCTAGGAATTACTATTACTTCAGACTTAAATTGGAAAGAACACGTAGATAATGTCGTGAGAAAGGCGAACCAGAGACTGCATTTTATTGGCAGAACCCTTAAAACATGCAACAGAACTACAAAATAAACTGCATACACTACGCTTGTCCGTCTATTTTTGGAGTATTGCTGCCCAGTGAGGGATCCTTATCAGAGTCCAAAGAAGGGCAGCTCGTTTCGTATTGTCACGATACAGGGGAGATAGCGTTACGAAAATGATACAGGATCTGGAATGGGAATCATTACAACAATGGCGCTTATCGCTGCGGCGTGGGCTACTTACGAAACTGCAATCGACAACATTCTCCTCCGAATGAGAAAATATATTGTTGACTCCCACCTACATAGGGAGAAATGATCATCAGAATAAAATACGAGAAATCAGAGGTCGAACGGAGAGATTCAGGTGTTCTTTCTTCCCGCGCGCTATTCGAGAATGGAATGGGAGATAAATAGTATAATGGTGGTTCGATGAACACTCTGCCAGGCACTTGAATGTGATTTGCAGAGTATCCCATGCTCAAAAATGATCAAATGTTTGTACAACTTATGGGACTTAACTACGGGCTCATCAGTCCCTAAGCTTACAAACTACTTATGAACTAGCTAAGACTAAAGACGGCACAAATAACCATGCCCGAGGGGGGATTCGAACCCCGGACCGTAGTGGCCGTGCTGACCGTGACTGAAGCGCCTCAGTCACCTCGGCCACCGCGGCCGGCAGTATCCTATGTAGATGTAGATGTAGAATACGAATTCAGAAAGTTTCAATCTTCTGAAACACAGCTAGTTCTTAACTCATTTGAAGTGATGAGTGCTATAGGCAAGGGATGTTAAATCGATTCCATATTTCTAGTTTTCCGGAAGTCTTTGTCATTGTACCTGGAAAGCGGCTTCTGACCATATTGCGAGCTCATGGAATTTCGCTATTTCCTGTCCGAAAGGATACACTACGTAGAAATTGACGGAAAATCACCGAGTAAAGCAGAAGTTTTATTGGCCCCTACTGTTCCTTACCTGTGTAAACGACAAGTTTTTACCAGCAGCTTCGCTCGCATTGAAGTCCTTGAATATGAGTAAACGACCGTCGAAAATCGAATAATATCGCAACCTTGTTTCATCACGATAACTCGTGCGTAGAATGATGTAAAAATTGTCTCTCTTGATCGAGATGAAATTTCTTTTTTATTAAATACGAAAAGAAAGTCTGTCACATCGTGACTAAAACGCTGACTGAAGAAGCTGTACGTTATACAACGTGTAGGCCTAAATTATGCACATACAAGTCTCATCGAAATCAGTTCTGCTGTTCGAAGACGTCGACGACTTGCGTAAGCATTGTATTCGTTATGTTTAAACGTATTACGTACAACATACAAACACTTAAAAGTATTTTAAAAATGTGAAAAGTTTCAAACGTCAACGAATAAATAGCTCTTCCAAGGAGTCGTCATGCGTCTCAGACGCTATAAAAGAAACGTTAATCCTGAGCTGTTCCATATTTCGACTTGTATACTTATAACCCAAAAATATCTAGAACTAGCTAAAAAGCCGGCGTTGCCTGGGTATTTATTTATTCCTGCCTTGTGTAAGTACTTCTCCTATCCCTTCTCTCTATCCATCTCCTTTTTTTCTAAAGGATAATATATAAGAATATATAAGACAAACGCTGTCTTTCATAGTGTACAAAATTATACATGAAGTGCCCAAACAAAGAACGATCAAAATCAAAATACAAATGGTATAAAATTTTTTTTGGTGTATATTTGTACAAGTGCTGTATGTCTGTATAATCTGTTGTGAATACAATTACTAGTAAAGAAATAATCGATTAAAGCTTGGTGCGTGATATGGCGGTATTCTATGAACGTTACTGTTTATGTGCTCATATTTCGTGAACCTCGTGTCGTATTGTGATACAATTTCGAAGGTACATTCAGCTACATGTGTGAGTACTGTCTGTAAAATTTACTGCGACTACAATTTGTAGTGAAGAAATTATAAATTGTAACGTAATACCGATTGCCTTAGTTTTAGTCCTTGAACAGCGGAAAAGTAGTAAGTGAGAAACATTTTTCCTCTCACAATTTTGCTATGGTTGTCAGTGAGAAAAAGTTCAGTACAGGTTTGAAATTAAGTTTAAAGTTCGTTGCAAGTCGCTAAGTACTGTCACTCATACAGTGTGTGAATAAAGTCTCGTCGCATTATGTGGCAGTTTCGTGCAACTATATTGTTTACAAGGTCATCTCCGATGCGACCGTTTTACGGCCCCTACAGCGAAACTGTTGTGAGCGGTAGACTTCTTTTCGTTCCATCATTTTCTCTCTGTGTGTATAAGAGGGAGGGGGGTCAGTTACAAAACGCTATAAACATCCGACGTTACATACAAACTTTGTTGCAGGCCCCTAACTACTCCCATTTTCCAATAATTGACGCATAACTCTGGGTATTCTCACGCGGTGGGCTCATTATTTATGAAGTCATATCTCCTGAGCTATGTGTCGTGCTCTTTTGTTTTTGGGTCAGGAACCTTCGTGGGTGTACGGTGAAAATGTTCAAATGTTTGTAAATCTATCGGACCAAACTGCGTGGTCATCAGTTCGTAGCTTACAAACTACTTAAACGTAGGTTAACTAACCTACGGACAAACACACACACCCATGCCCCAGGGAGGACTCGAACCTCCACGGCGAGCAACCGCGCGCTCCACAGCGAGGTGCTTTAGACCGCTCGGCTACTCCACCGCGGCGGTGTACGGTGAACATTTCATCTAAATTTCAATGCAATCGAATAATGAATGGTTTATGAAAACACACACACACACACACACACACACACACACACACACACACACACACATATATATATATATATATATATATATATATATATATATATATATATTGTTCAACGTTTAAGCTATATCCATACCCAATTACATCAAAATCGGTTGCGTGAAAGCATAACAGGCAGCATTTCTTTCGCATTTATAATATTAAGTATGGATTAAGGAGACAATCTGAACAGTTCTGTTAATCTGTTCGGGAATGCTGTTGTCATGTATCAGTTTGTAAAATAGCCAACTGATTAAAAGCAAATGCAAAATGATTCAAATAAGATATCTGTACAGTGAGAAAATTGACAATTGACCGTAAACAATGAAAATTGAAATCATCCATATGAGCAGCAAAAAAAAATCAGTTCAGTTTATTTTACACGATATAGCAGTCAAATCTACAAGCCGTAAATTTAACAAAAACCCTAGTAAATACAATTACGAACAACTTTAATGGGGAGACGACCAAGAAAATATCGTAGGGAAGGCCAACCAAAGCCTATGATTCAATAACAGAACACTTAGAAAATGCAACAGTTCTGTTAAAGAAAATACATACACAGTACCTGTTCGTCCTCTTTTGGAGTACTCCAGTATATTGTGGGATCCACTCCAGGTGGTACTGATGGTCGGTTTAGAGAAAGTTCAGAGAAGAAAAACTCGTTTTGTATTATATCGCGATTTAGAGGAGAGTCACTATAATGATGCACGAGCTGGGGTAGAAATCAAGGCGCTATTTGTGGCAGCGAGATCAACTTGCGAAATTTCTTTCACCCACTTTTTCCATGGAATGCGAACACACTTTGTTAGCACCACATACATAGGCAGACATGATCATCAAAATACAACAAATCTGATCAAAAACAGAAGGACTGAGGTAGTTCTTTTTCCCTCGCGCGGCATTAGAGAATGGAACGGTAGAGAAACGTCGTAAGAGCGGTTCGATGAACTTACTGAATCTGCATTTTGCAGAGATTCTTAAAATAATGGAAGCTTCAAGAAAAAACAAAGTTGGAGAAAGTACAATGGAAAAAGCTATCGATCTTGTACTGTCTGGAAAATGCGGTATCAGAGAAACAACAGGACAGTTTTCTGTCGCCAGAGCTCGTTAGGAGAGTGAGTTGCTGCTCTGAAGAGGGTCAAGTAAAGCAGTGGCACCTTTCTCTCAAGGAAAAAAAAAAAAAAAAAAAAAAAAAAAAACCAGAAGTTAGGTCCTACTGGAACGGGTAAGAATTAAAGTTCCAAGAAGCGGCAAAAGCGAAAATTCAACTTCGTCAATGCCAGTAAAACGAGAAAAGGAAAAGTAAAGAGATCTGATAGGGTGTGTGTTGTTTGCAGTGAGACATTTGAGGAAGACTGGGTACAGAACTGCATCTATCGTGGGTGGGCTAATGTTACGTGTTCAGACAGTGACTCTGTCTCGTACTTTGCATGTGAGCAAGGCAAAAACCATTAATGGTGACTAACATCACTGAAGTGTGTTATTTGAGCAAATAATAAGGTGTAAGACAACATTCAATAGCATACGCTACGGTTCACAATGCTGTTACACTGGTAATGTTGGTAGACAGCATAAACAATCCGTAGACAGACGAAGTCAGCCCACTTCTGCCGATCACAGAGCGGGGGAGGGGGGGGGGGGTATCTAAAACTGTGCTGTACCTTATGTTTGTTTACTTGACATTTTTTGTCCCTTATAGAAAATGAATTTCTTCAGTTAATACCTCCAGGTTAAAAGAGAAAAGTAAATAAACTGTCATATAGTATTACGCTACATAGCAACTCTCGGTTGTTATGAAACGTAAGAAAGATTAATGTAGAGATATATTTTACCTATTTCCGATTATTGTGGAAAAACGTGAGGAATCCAACCTTGGAGACGATCAGTTTGGATATAGGAGAAATGTAGGTCACGGGATGCATTACTAACATGACAACTTATCTTAGAAGATAGGCTAAGGAAAGGCAAACGTACGTTAGCATTTGTAGATTTGGAGAAAGCTTTTGACAAAGTCCGCTGGAATAAACTATTTCAAATTCTGAAGGTAGCAGGGTAAAATATAGGGAGCGAAGTGTTATATTCAACTTATACAAAAACCAGACAGCAATTATTAGAGTCGAAGGGAATGAAAAGGGCGCAGAGGTTGGGAAGGGAGTAAGATTGGATTGTAGCCTTTACCCAATGTTGTGCAATCAGTACATTGAGCAAGCAGTGAAGGAATGCAAGGAGAAATTGGGAGAGGGAATTAAAGTTCAGGGAGAAGAAATAAAAAAAATATGCGGATCGCCGATGACATAGTAATTCTGTCAGAGACCCCAAAGAATCTGGAAGAGCAATTGAATGGAATGGACAGTGTGTTGAAAAGATGAACATCAAAAAGAGTAAAACAAGGATAATGGAATGTAGCGTCAGAAAGTCAGGCGATGCTGAAGGAATTAGATTAGGTAATGAGACAATAAAAGTAGTAGGTGAGTTATGTCCGAAGTGAAAAAGATACAATGCAGAATGGCTGTGGGAAGAAAAGTGTTTCTGAAGAAGCGAAATTTGTTGACATCCAATATTGATTTAAATATTAAGAAATCCTTTCTGAAAGCATTTGTCTGGAGTATAGCAATGTATGGTGGTGAAACGTGGACGATAAGGAATTCATACAAAAAGATGATGGAAGCTTTTGAAATATGGTGCTACTGACGAATGATGAAGATTAGATGGGTAGATTGTGTTACTAATGAGGAGGTGGTTAACAGAATTGCGGAGTTTCTGCGAAGGGATAGATTGATGGGAGACATTCAGAGGCACCAAGAAATCGTTAACTTAGCTTTAGAGGGAAGTGTGTGGGGTAAATAACGTAGAGGGAGATCGAGGGACGAATACAGTAAACAGATTCAAAAGGATGTAGGTTGCCGTTCTTATTATCATATGAAGATGCTTACACAGGACAGAGTAGCGTGGAGAACTACAACCTATGTTACAATTCAATATAAACGATCCCATTCTCATTCATCCTAAACCGTTTTCCGGCCAATTGGAGCGCTGCTGTCGCAGTGAAAAAAAAATTGCACTGACGTGTTTTATGGCCCACTTTAGATTTGTAGTTTTACAAGTTTCTGCAAACATTTTGGACCAAAATGATAATGTAAATAATAAAAAATTAATTAACAAGAGTGTCTGAAACCCTTTTAGGAAAAAGAAATGTAGGTAGCGTCGGGTTTCGAACCACATTCCTTTCGCGTCACAGTCCAGCACCTTGCCCACTACGCTAGTTTTTTTTTTTTTTTTTTTTTTTTTTTTTTTTTTTTTTTCTTTTCTTCCTTCAGTTGGATCTAAGTTTTTCGGTCGCTGTTTCAGTTCGTTCTTGTTTGTTCGTTGTATATTTGGCTCAGCTTTTTTTATTACAGAGAGCTTTTAGCCTCCTGACCGGGCGCGCTGAGCCACGGCACCCGGCTGCTACGGCTATAAATCCAAACAACAGTTCTTTAATCACATACTATTGATGGCCGTTGTTAACTGATGTTAATGTGGCATTTGTAGACATTAGATTATCATTTATTGTACGAAGAACGATGTGTTTTTATTAATTCTTCAGAGTGCCGTAGATTTGAAATGACAACGTGTAAATTACAATAAGGAAATCATTAAATACGCGAGGAATGTCACTTATCTCCGAACGGCTGGTTTTCGTTAATTCAGTGTCAAATCTCCTTTATTTTTGCAAATATGTCTCAAGCGATACGAGATAAGAAAAAAAAAGAATGGAGCTAAGTTGTAGAGAATTTTCTCCTCTACGAATTAGGTTATTCAATTTTCGTGTCAGATGAACGGTTCGTTTGCAATTACAATTATATTTTAAACGGCTTTTTTTGGTTTTACTACCGTATTTTTTGTCCGCAAAATTTGAAAACGGGAGGTTCTGGTCTCTGGCGGCCTAAAATCATGTCTGTAAAATTTGTTGCTGATCGGTTGAACGGTTCGTCATAAAAACAGGGAACACGTTACGGACAGACAGACTGACAGACAGACATACATCGCAAAATCGCCGTTATTTTTGCAAATATCTTTGAAACGCTACGAGATATGAAAAAAATATATGAGGGCAAAGTTGTAGAGAATTTTCTCCTCTACAAATTAGGTTATTTAATTTTCGTGTCAGATGAATAGTTAAGCAGTTATTTTCGTTTAAATTTCGAGCTGTCAAAAGACGATCGCAAAGGCCCACTTTTAGTGTTACTACCGTAACCTAAAGTGAGCCAACAATAGACATGTGGAGTGTCGTGACTGTGTATGTTAACGGTTCTATGCTAAGACACGAGACTAATGGAAGCGTCTAAGAGTTGACATAATCACACATAAGAAATGGCTATTGCAAACGAAGTGGAACGTGTAAAGATGACTGACTCACCAAGTTTACGGCCATTTGTCCTGCGCAGAAAACGATCTCGATGTTTGTGGAAGACTAGTTCCTTCCGATGCACGCGTCGGGTTATAAACGCTCCTGGAGGACACCGCCCCCTCCCACCGGTAGGCGCGCAGAGGCCAAGGAAGGAGAGACGCTATTCAAGAAACCTGTTTCAAGTTGCCCGCGCTAGTTTTCCATTATTCATGGAATCTTCATACTGATGTCTCAGCCAGTCCGCCAGCCGTCAAAGTTTCTGATGACCACAGCAGCATTTTCCAATAGATTTACTAATATTTCAAATTTTTGCCCACTTTAGTTTACGGTAGTAACACTAAAAGTGGGCCTTTGCGATTGTCTTTTGACAGCTTGAAATTTAAATGACAATAACAGCTTAACCATGCACCTGACACGAAAATTTAATAAACCGAATTTGTAGAGGAGAAAATTCTCTACAACTTTGCTCTTTTATGTTTTTTTTTTCATATCTCGTATCGTTTGAGACATATTTGCAAAAATAACGGAGATTTGACACCCTCCATTGAATTAACGAAAACCAGCCGTTCGGATATGTCACGTGACATTCCTCGCGTATTTGATGATTTTCTTATTGTAACTTACACGTTGTCATTTCAAAGCAACGGCACACTGAGGAATTAACAATAACACATCGTTCTCCGTACGATAAATGATAATCTAATGTCTGCCAATGCCATATTAACATTAGTTAACAACGACTATCAATAGTAAGGGATTAAAGAACTTCCGAATAAATTTATAGCCATAGCGTAGTGGGCAAGGTGCTGGACTGTGACGCGAAAGGTCGGTGGTTCGAAACTCGCCACTACTTAATTTCTTTTCCTAAAAGGTTTTCAGACACTCTTATTAATTAATTAATTATTATTTAGATTATTATTTTGGTCTAAAATGTTTGCAAAAACTTATAAAACTACAAATATAAAGTGAGCCGTAAAACACGTCAGTGCGATTTTTTTCAACGGAAACAGAGAGCGACAGCAGTGCTTCTGGTGAGAAGAAACTGTACTTCGTATACGAAAAATCCGTAGTATTAATTAGAAATAGGCAATTTAGATAGCAATAATTTTCATTTATACTACGTGGGTTTGACTATCGTGTGGTAGTAATGAGGATCTGGAATCTGAAAGGTTTTTGAGAAATCGCAATTAAAATATTTTTCACGTTCACTACTCCTTGGTTTTGATGGAAAATTATTTATTTGTGAGACCTAATATTGCAATTTCGACAATACGACCAATATTAAGTAGACCTACTTGTGCCTTAGAAGACGTCAAAAGCTAAAATCACGTGGACTAACCCGGCACGGAAGCTGGTCTCATAGAATTGTGATGAAGTTCACGGTTTCTTGTGTCTATTGCACTCTTTGAAATGCATTGTGAAAGTATTGTTCTTACACTGCTATATTTTTGGATGACTGGATGGCTGGTTCTCTCAGAGATTTCAGTAGCTCTGAGGTAATGTCGTCTACACCAGTGGCCTTGTTTCGACTTAGGTGTTACAGTGCTCTGATTATTCTTTCAGTATAGTATCTCCTATTTACGCATATGATTTGATTAGTGCTATCGATAAGGGATGGCCGCGGAGAGCGGCCCAGCGCATTGAGGCGTTATGCTACGATGCGCGAGGCCGCCCTCCGTCGGGGGTTCGAATCCCCCTCAGGCATGGATGTCGTCTTTAGTATAAGGTAGTTCATAAGTAGTTTGTAAGTTTAGGGACTGATGACCCCGCAGTTAAATCCCTTAATCTTAACAAACATTTGTTTTTTATATAGTTTTTCATTATTAATATTTTACAAGGGTTGTCAAATAGTTTCCGTATTTCTAGATTTGCGGAAGGCTTTTGACACTGTACCTCACAAGCGTCTTCTACTGAAATTGCGCGCTCGTGGGATATCACCACAGTATACATTTGTATTCGTGATTTCCTTACAGAAAGGACACAGTACGTTGTAATTGACTGTAAGTCATCGAGTAAAATAGAAGTGATATGTGGCGTTCCCAAGGGAAGTGTTACAGGGCTCCTACTATTTCTTATATTTACAAACCATTTAAGAGACAATCTAGCTCCCTTAAAATGTTCGCGGACGATGTTGTCGTTAATCAATTAGTAAAGTCACCAGAAGATCAAAAGCGCTTGCAAACTGATTTAGATAAGATATCTGCATGGTGCAAAAATTGGCAGTTGACCCTTAATAATGATACTTGTCAGGTCACCCACATGTCCACTAAACGAAATTTGTGAAACTTCAGGTACATGATAAATCAATCTTACAATCTAGGAGTAACAATTGCGAACAACTTAGAATGGAAAGAACGCATAGATATTATTGTAGTGAAGGCGAACCAAAGACTACGTTTCAATGGCAGAAGACTTAGGAGATGCAACAGTTCTAGTCGGTTGACTATTGGACTATTGATACGCATTGTGGGGTCACACCAGCTGGGACTAACGGACGGTTTATAGAAAGTTCCGAGAAGAGCAACTCGTTTTGTATTATGGCGATATATGCAAGAGAGTGTGAGAGAAATAATGCACAAGTTTTGGGGGAGGGAGGAATCATTAAAAGAAAGTCATTATTTGTTGCGGCGAGAACTGTTTGTGAAATGTGGAGTAAATGATCCCATTTCGTTTAATGACGTAATGTTTTGTGGGCACGTGTACATTTATTCTTCTATACGAATCTGTGTAAACTCCTCGATTATAATTCGTTGGAAGTAAATCGTCCATGTTCTATTTTATTTTAGTTTGGAACCGTATTTCTTACAGTCTCGCTTCGAAAGTAGATCTACATTTAACGACTTTTAATATAATTGGTATTCCATTAAATCTTGTCAGAGAGTAAGTGTGTAGTTGTTTTCAATGGTCACGGAATATTCTTTGTAGCCTTAGTAACTATGTCTTTCTAAGTTGCAAATGTAAAGGAATGCAATATACTTACACAAAAATATTCGCGTTTTTAACGGGATGATTCTACAAACGACATATTTCAGCAGAAATCATTTTACCTACTAGGCAAAAACCTTCCACTGTAATAAAAATTCACATGCTGTGGAAAGCATTAATATTTTGTGACAAGAAGTAATAAGATTAAATGACAATCCCGTCAACACCTACGAACATGGTCTTCTCTGTTAAATGCGAGAAATTTCGAAAACTAGATGCAAATGGAAACAAAGTAGAATACAAACTATATGCTCAAAATGTATGTAAATTGAGCAGTTCACACCCGAATTCTAAGGCCACAACAAATGTGCACAGAACATTATGCGATGAAGTCGGCTTCTGTTTTATATGAAGTACATAAAAAATTGGAATCTTTTACTGCAGCCTATATTTCCACTGCGAGCAAAGATCAAGCAGAGTATGAGTAACATATTAAAATGGTTTTCAGAGTACAACACATATACGAAACAGCAATCGAAACACACGGTGTTACGATTCCATGTTTTATTTTCAGCGAAACAAATACAAATATGGAAGACTGTACATCTTCCTCACTAATTATCACTGTCGTAACCAGCTCACTAACACACTACGATACTTCGGACTACCCTCAGACCGGATACTAATGTGCAAATAATCCAATAGAAAAACTCAGTAGACTAATATCTACTCGTTATCCTTACACTGTACTTCACACATACAAATACCGGACCCGCCCCGTCCTATGCTATGCCAATGTCACATGGATATCCGCCCCACTCAATTTCTCTCAAATCCTCCAAATCCTCCAGCGCCATCCACTCTGCCTCACATTCCATATCTGTTTACTCTTCCCCACAACGATACTCTACCAGCTTATCAATTTCCCACCTCCGAACAATCGTACACTATCCGCAAACTCGATTCCAACAGTTATTGTACCGTTCCCCTTTCCACCCCTATTGTGCTTCCGCGCCTCTACTTACACATACCACTAACCCTCCAGCTCCATACCCTCCACGCCCGCTCCTAACAAAATTTCAACGGCGCCCGTCTCACGGATCGTGAAATGCGCCCTGACATTACCTTTTTCACCAACTCTGAATCACATCCCACACTATCCATCCCCACTCTCCTCCAGGTTTCCGTCCCGGCACTCTTTCCAAATCTTCTCGTCTATCCTCTCACTCCCCACCTCCTAGCTTCACAATTTATGAATCACAATTTTCCTCTATCCCTGTCCTCTAACAGCTACAATTATCTCATAAACACGTTGTACGAGCGTCACATCTTCTTCAGCGCTACTTCCTCTGTCTCTCTCTATAAGCATCTTTCCTCCCATCATCCATCCTATGTCAGGTCCCTTTATAAATTTCGTTTCAAACTGCTCTGCGATACTTCCGGCATCTCTTCCGTCGTACTACAGTATTCACTGTTGTTTAAATGTACCATTGCACCTACATTAAGGTGTTAAACTATTTGAGTTTGAACTGTACTGACAATTTACGGTTTATTCTTTTTTTTTCTTTCGGTTTTTTTTTTCGTGTCACGTGTACTTTTAAATTCAATTGTGAATATGTAATCTGTTTCTGTGTTGTACCTCCATTTTATTTCTTCCTGTATATTGACTGACATGTGGGTTACTGCTACCACTGTACGCCCCTCCTTTCTTAAAAAAAAAAAAAAAAAAAAAAAAAAAAAATCGACAGTCACTTCGGTCTTGCACAGGTTTGATGATTTTATGGTGTATATAAGCTGAGGAATCTTGTAACATATCTATTCATTCCATTAATGCTCTACCTTTTGTTGTTTGAACTATTCTTGTTTAAATGTTGATTTTCTGTATCAGTTGCCGGTGGCCTAACCCCCAAGTCAGCTTGTAAAATTATAATAATAATACAGTGAAATGTTAATTTGCCATTCTCTAAATAATTATGACAATAAGCAATATTCGGGTAAAGTAGAAGCATTTTGGGAACTTTTGTAAGACGAAATATTGAAAATCCAAAATAAAATGGGGGATATTTTAAAGAACAAATAGAGAAGAAGAAACCGGTTCGAAGAATAGTAGGAGAATATGCAGCTTATAGCTGGCACTTCACTAACTTTTGTAAAGTACTACCATGCGCAAAGATATCAAACGACCTGAATTGCATTTCACCTGATGTGCATGCAACCCAAATAACGTACGTGTCTTGCGGGTGCTCCAATCGCTAAGAGGTATAGTCGTTAGATTATTCAAAATGGATCCACTACAGACAACTGTTCTTTATGGCAATCATTCCAGGTGTAAATTTTATTTTGCTAATAAAAGGAAACACGTTATTAAGTTCTTAACATTTATTAAATCCAATTTAATACAATGACATATCTTAAGTATTATCATACTTATTACAGTCTGATATAACAAACTCCGTCACATAAAACATTAATTAAAAATTAAACAATATTTAATATTGTCACAAACAACAGATTTTACTATAGTGTCGGAATTCCAAAAGTCCTGTAAAATTCGAAGTACTTTTGTTCTCGAAATCGTTTTCTCACAATTCCGAAACGCCGTTCCACTGGCGACCGGATTTTTATTAACCTATTGTTGAACTAACCAGATAATAAAACTCAGTTAACAGAAGCAAACGCACTATGGAAACTTCAATATTAACTGCGTATTCATACCTGAACAAATATTTGTACACATCTTTGAACTTGAATTGATATGACAGACTACCTTGTTGTGGAATCAAACCAACCACCTGTAGCCGTAGCTAACCAAACAATGCATTAATGTCTTATAGATACTCGATTATGCCTAAGATTGTCACAGCTGACGAAGCATAAAGATGTGTGAAATGTTGGAGATTTCCTCACAAATATCAGAACGCCCAATCAAATCATATAAAATTCCAGTTCTTAAAATAAATTTTTTACTGAACCAGGAACTTAATAATCACCGTTATGTTATCAGAAGTGCCCAGACTCAGTTCTGTGTGGGACTTACATACGAGGCTGCTCCTGTCGGAGGTTCGAGTCCTTCCTCGGTCAGGGGTGTGTGTGTTGTTCTTAGATTAATTTAAGTTAAAGTAGTTCTAAGCCTAGGGACTGATGACCACAGTAGTTTGGTCTCATAGATATACAAACATTTGATTTTGAGTTACCAGCACGTGATGTTTGAATCTGTAATCATATTATAATTACGTTATGCGTTACCGGGAATCGAACCCCGAACCTACCGATGTCCTTTCTAAGCACGAATGGACGCTAAATCTTAAATCTTAACTCAACAGGAATAACGCTGCGTGCGTGTCTGACTTACAAAAACGGCAGCTATCGTAGTTATAATAATAATAACAATTTCGTGTGGCTCAGTGTCGTGGTGCAAGTCATTCAACTGTGCGCCACTTCAGAGACTTACATATCCCTAACCTGCCCCAATTATCCAACCGGAGAAAGGGGACCTACAGCTTAACAGCGACTCCTCACATCGATGTGAGGTGAAGGCCGGGTTGAAAGGCAGAGTGAAAAAAATCCGAGTTCCGATAGGGTACCGAACTCGCGACCTTTCGTTTGCCGGTCGAACGCTTTACCTCAAGACCACCAGGCCCGACATATCATATTTCACAAATTTCCTAAATAAGAATAGCTCGTTGTCAGGGTAGGATGAGGTCTGGGCCAGATTAATATTTTCGTCTGATAGCATAAGTATTTTGCCGTAAGAAGTATCGTAAGTTGTGTTTCTGTTGCTATGGAAATCATCAGCTGAAATAAAGTACGGTACAGATAAAAACGCAATAGATTATCATCCGAAGGCAGAGCTAATGGTCAAACTTAGGTGTATCTCTTGTCCTTGCCTTCCTCGACCGAGTATCGGAAGGTTTGTGCAAAAATGTATAATGTCTTATGAATACTTCGAACGCAACATTTACGTTGACTTTTCAAAAAGAATACTTTGTTTACAACGAATTAAATTTAGTAGGCATGACGGGATTTGAACCGTTTTATGACAGATTACCAACTTACCGTCTCACTCACTACGCCATCCTCCATTGGAATACGCTCAACTTACTGACTGGAATAATGTCATACGTGAGATAACACACTTTCTTAAGAAGATACGATAGCCGGGACAGTACGACCTTAACCACTATGTGCATCTGAATTTTACTTTTAATCTCAGAAACACTGTCAGTATTACTACGTATGAAATTTAGAGACAAAATTTACTTCCAAGATATTCGTAATAATACTTACTAAGAACTTGTTTATGAACGTTTTTTCAGAGCAAGTAGTTGGGAATGAGTTTGACTTCTGCGGCAAAGAAAGTGTTCTCCACCTCGAATGGCACTTCGCTTCCTCTTGCCCTGTCGTTAGGTGCTTACTTGTGAAATGCCGCAACTCCGCAATTCAAGAGCTTTGATAAAGGTCGCATTCTTGCACTTTATGAAGAGGGATACAGTATCAGCGTAATTTCCCTAATAGGCTAGGCTAGGGACACGCAAATCGCCGAAGTGGCGTTCAGTCGAAAGACTTGCACCAGGCCAATGAGTCACAGGAAATTTTAGCACTTTTTAAGAAGAATTTAAATTCCTTCACGAAATCTCTTAACAGCGTTAACTAATCGTTCGTGAATCAATTACCGGGTTTATTTCTCTGGTTAGAAAGTAAATCTACCAGGAAGTAAGGACGAGAGAGAGGTCTCAGTGAGTACAAAAATCAAGTAAAACAAACAATGAAGTTGCAGGTTAGGTCAATCATATACAGAAATGTAAGCCACAGTACAAGTATATTCTCGAATCCATATGCATTTCATACACGCGCAATAAGTGTTGTAGTGTTTTTATGGAGCCAAATAATCCAATGCCGTATTTCCCGGTAAGAAAGATCAGAGGTTAACAGTCTTCACTACATCATACTGCTTCAGCTGACGCGACTGACAAGGACAGGGTCTGACATGGGTATATTTTTTACTGTCACGATCATGTCTACATCACCTCTGGTAACACCAAGTAAAGAACGTCAAGTTGCACCGAAGTTAACAATCCGTATTAAACCGAATTGGTAAGTTGGTTTAGGGGGACTAGACTACTATGTAAACCGAATTATTTCGCTATCAACTCGGACAGAGCCGATTTATCGTTGCCTGTAACAGGCAGAATACACGGCATCAGTAACTCTGTCGCTAGAAAGCTTTTCTTATATTACAAAACTTTATTTTATTTTATAAACCATTAAGGTCACGTGTCTCGTATTCCATTTTAACTTGAGGCGTTAAAAATTATGGTGCTGGACTGGGATTCTAATTCGGATCTCCTCTTTTGCCGCACTCGATCCTCTCGGAGTCATATAGTTGAATCATTTCCGAGACTGCCGACTACTCTAGGTCTCCACGAAAGGCACGTATATGGATTCGAATCCAAGTCTAGAACAAAATATTCATAATTTCATTTGACGCCCTAGATGGAGCACACTGGACTACTAGTAAAAAATATTTTGAATGTCTCTTCGTGCATTATCAACGCGAACCATAGTGTTGATGTGGCCTCAGTCTCGAGGCAGCCGTGGCGGACGACGGACGCGCGGCGGCAGCGCAGGGCATCGGGCGTAAACACCGGCTGTTTACGTGTTGATAGGATGGTCTTCGCTGCGCTTACGCTTACTTTCTACGTGAAATGACTGCATGTCGGAAAACAAGATGAACACTCCAACATATTTGAGAAATGATACGATTAAATTTACATTCGATCGTAAATATGTGAGACCAAGACCTTGGTAACTAAAACGTGGATTGCTGAAAAATTTAGGATTAGTGAAGACGACATTGAAGGTGTACATTTATCTTTCGTGCAGGGTGCTATGTACCTTAAATTGAAAGATCCGGCTATGTGTAACGTAATTGTCGATAAATTTGGTGGTACTGTAAAATATAATCATTCTGACGGCAATGTTAGTGATGTATTAGTCAGTCATGCTGGCCTAGGGATCCGAACTGTAAGAGTATTCGAACTTTCGTTTGAGATACCGGCAGAAGAAATAAATAATGCTCTTCGCCCTTATGGTCGTGTCATTTCGAAGCTCACATGTTTCCCGTCTTCAATGGCGTGAGACAAGTGAAGTAGCCGGACGCGGTGGCCGAGGGGACTGAGGCGCTCCAGTCACGGTCTGCACGGCCACTACGGTCGGGAGTTCGAATCCCCATCGGGCATGGATATTTGTGCCATCCTTAGTATTAGTTAGTTGTTAAGTAGTTTGTAAGTTTAGGGACTGATGACCCCGCAGTTAAGTCCCATAAGCTGTACAAACATTTGAACAAGTGAAGATAGAATTATTACGACATCTTCCGTCATACATGAACATTTGCGGTTACCGGGCTTTGATAATATATGACGGGCAGCCTCGCATGTGTTCGTTATGTGGATTTACTGCACAAGTCCGTCCTGAGTGCAATAGAAGACGAGTGACGCAGTTGCCTGCCGCGGAAGCAGTGACTCCTGGGCCGGTAACTACGATGAAACTGACGTATGCTGCCGCCGCAGTTTCATCGAAGAGAACAGAACATTTACTCTCGGACCACGGCATGTCGCTTACACAGCACGTTGAAGCCTTAGGTGAACCCGGTATCAGTCAAGTGCCTGATGTATCGGAAATTAATGAAGTTCACACTGTTACTACCACCAGACAAGATTCTTTGCGAGGCGAACTTCACGAACAAAACGTTAGTGAACAATATACAGAAATTACAATAAACTTGTCCAACAATGAACCTTCGGGAAACGCTGAAGTAGTAAAAGAATCGCAGCGTAATTGTGCTGTTCCTGTCGTCAAACAGGACGAAAAACAACGCGTTAGCATCGAAAATGCGCAAAACATTGTCAGTGAGCCATCTTCAGGGTCTCAAAGCGTTTTGGTGAAAGAAAATTGCCACATTCAACCCATAGAACTCAAAGAGGAACCCTCAATCGGTAAGGAAAACCTAACTTCTTGGCCTTTGCTTCAGGACTTGGACGACGAAACTCAGGACAATTCATTCGATAAATCCCCTAAAACATCCACCAGGAAAACGAATAAAAGGAGAATAGCCCATCAGGCAGCTGAGAGCTTGGCCCCAGCAATAAGGGAAAAGCTGAGGAACATCAAAGGCAGTACGGAACCATGGAAAAGAAAGGGTTAGACCCAGCTGGGAAGTTGCGGAACGGAAACGAAAGTAAAATTTCACACAAAGGTTCCGGCGATGAAGACCACATGGTGCTTGACGTATCGGATACACAAGCACGTAAATCTCAATCAAAGGAGGGTCGAAAGGATTGGACAGACGAAGTAGAGGAGGCAAATCGGGGAAGGGAAGGGGATAGTGTCATGGATTATTATTAATTTCCACTGGTCAAGTACGAAGGGTATGATTCAACCTTATTTATCCATCTGTAGCAGAAATGTATTTGCAACATCATATTGCAGTTCTTTGAAGCGCACTGTTCCTAAATGTCCATAGCAAGATTTTCTGTAATGCCGCATTCTAAGAGTTTAGAGGAGGAGGACAAAATTGTTGTCTATATGTTTTACCATTATAGTCATTTCACATAATTTACGCAAATTATCTTTTTAATTTTCTCCCTGTTAATTTCATAGAATGGAACAGGCATATAAGGTGCTAACAATTAATATCAATAAAATTTGGTAAGATCTTAAATTAGCACCCTTGCAGCAATTTATATGCTGACATTGTGTTCTTACAAGAGGTCATGACAATGATCCTACACGTACCTGGTTTCCAGACGATCTTAAATTTTGCACTTGAATATAAGACGGGCGTTGAGCTCCTGGTTCGAGATGGCATTCCTATCCACGAAACGGAGCAATTGGAATCAGGACGAGGCATAGGGTGTAAAATTTACGATGTCACTTTTATAAACATATATGCCCCCTCCGGAAACAGCAAGAAACTCCAAAGAGGAAACTTTTTTAAGGAAGACATTATCTATCTATTACGAGAGAACCCTCAAAATGTTTTTATAGGAGGAGATTTTAATTGTGTACTCCACAGAAAAGACCAGATTCCTAACTTTAATTTCTGTAAGGAACTGTATGATCCCCCTCAGGGGCTCGGCATTAATTTGCTGAGTACGGGCTTGGCGAACTCGGGGTCCTGAGCTGTGGGCTGTGTCGCGCCAACAGTCCGCTACACCGTAAGCTCTGTGCGTGCTTCAACGACCATCGTTCGGCGCGACGGTGGAACGTTGTACGTTTCAGAGTCCGGGGATCTTGGCTTAATCGCCTGGG
Source organism: Locusta migratoria (assembly GCA_026315105.1). Lineage (NCBI taxonomy): Eukaryota > Metazoa > Arthropoda > Insecta > Orthoptera > Acrididae > Locusta > Locusta migratoria. The sequence continues at coordinate 170,187,470 of CM048751.1, forward strand.
TCGCGAGGATGGTACAAACCTCTATAAAAAAAACCTCAATCTCAAGGTGTGCTACGTGCCGAGGAGATGCATGGCTGTTGAGGTTGAACAGCCGCTAGCGAGCAACCTCTGAGGAACCTGCCGCACCTCAGTTGTACAAGGCTTACCCAGGCAAGCGGGGCTCTGCCTGGGTGGACGTTTAGATCCCTAGCTGCTCGTGGGACCACAATGAAACGAGCAAAAGAACACGTTGGTGGACGTACAACCACCGTCTCTAAGCGTGGTAAAAGGGACTACAATGCTGCAGATTATGATCCCCAAACGTTTCCTTCTCTGGCTACACCTTGGGAAGAACGTCAGGGAAGACAGAAGGGTGAGGCTTATGCCCCTAAGTATCTGGTCTGTAGCCGTAGTGATGGGGAATCTTTTAAGAATACTAAACCACTATTTTTTGTTGAGAACCTTGAGGACAAGTATGGCGAGGTGGAAGGCATGTCGAAGATGCGGTCGGGATCGGTATTAATAACGACGTCATCCCCAGCTCAATCGCGGGCACTGCTTGCCTGTGACAAGCTGGGTGATGTTTCCGTTACCATTACGCCGCACAAGACCCTAAATATGGTGCAGGGTATCATCTTCCACAAAGACCTCTTGCTGCAGTCAGATGACGAATTGCGTGCCAATCTAGAACGGCGGGGAGTACATTTTATTCAGCGAGTCCATAGGGGTCCGAAGGACAATAGGGTCGCGACCGGTGCCTTCATCTTGGCTTTTGAGGGTGATTCATTGCCCGAGAAGGTCAAGGTGATGGTTTACCGGATCGACGTAAAGCCCTACGTTCCTCCCCCTATGCGCTGTTTTAAATGCTGGAAGTTTGGCCATATGAGTTCCCGATGTGATGCCAACCCAACATGTCGGGAGTGTGGACGTGCAGTTCATCCGAACGTCCCTTGCACGCCGCCTCCAGTATGTGTCAACTGCGGCCAGAATCACTTCCCTTGCTCGCCTATGTGTACAGTCCTGCAGCAAGAAAGGAAAATCATGGAATACAAGACCAGAGATCGACTGACTTATTCAGAGGCCTAACGGAAATATCAGAAGCTCCATCCTGTCCGCCTGGTAACTACCTATGCCGTGGTAACGTCATCGTCCTCGTCCACTGTGCCTGCTGTTCCACCTGTTCCGTCAACGTCAGCGCGCCCCCAGGCCCAATCGACTGACCCGGCCCCCCTACCAGCAGGGGGCACCTCATCTTCGGTGGCTCCCACTCTTTTCACAGTGGGAGCATCACCTGCTACAACACCGGGGACCCCAGTCCCCACCTCTAAGCCGGGGAAGGAGAAGCCTTCTCCGGCCCCTCTCGCTCGGAAGGGGTCCTTAGAGACAACCCCTTCTGCAGCTTCCCAGAGTGCTCCAGAGGATCCTGGCCGCAGTCTTCAGGATCTCCAACCTGCCGGTCGAAGAGCTTCCTGCTCTTCCTCCGTCCCGGATGCCACTTCTGGGAAGCCCCCTCGGCCCTGCAAACCAAAGGGCCAGCGAGAGGACAAGAAGAAGAGACATAAGAAGAAAGAATGTTCAGTGGCTTCAAAGCCACAACCACCCACATCCTCCTCTTCAGAGGATGAAGTCGAGATCCTCGCATCTCCTGAGGATCTTGCAATTACCGATTCCCCAGAAAATAAGATCTCTGGTTCCATGGATTCCAAGCACATGGCAGCAGACGATCCGATGGAGTGATCTGCTTTTTATTCGTCATGGTGGTACAGCCAGAAGGAAACATCATCCTCCAGTGGAATTGTAGCGGCTTTTTCCATCACCTGCCTGAGCTACGACAACTTCTCAGCCAAACACCTGCCTTTTGTATCGCTCTTCAAGAGACCTGGTTCCCAGCGACGCGGTCCCCTGCCCTTCGAGGCTACAGGGGCTATTTTAAAAATCGGCCTATGTATGACAGAGTATCTGGTGGAGTTTGCATCTATGTCCTAGCCACTGTCCCGAGCGCTGCCATGCCCCTTCAAACGCCCCTAGAGGCGGTTGCTGTTCGGGTCCGGGCAGTGCAAGATGTTACAATCTGTTCAATCTATCTCCCACCAGATGAGGCTGTCTCTCCTGTGGACCTCGCTGCCTTGGTCGCCCAACTTCCCCCACCCTTCCTTCTTTTGGGGGACTTCAATGCCCACCACACTTTGTGGGGTGGCATGCAGACCTCGGCACGGGGTAGGGATGTTGAGACACTACTGAACCAGCTGAACATCTGCCTCCTGAATACTGGTGCTGCTACGCACTTTAGCATGGCACACGGTACATTCTCCGCCATAGACCTGTCTGTCTGTAGCCCAAGCCTGCTTCCGCACTTCACTTGGAGGGTCCACGACGACCTGTGTGGCAGCGACCATTTCCCTATCTTCCTGTCGCTCCCACAGTGTCCACCTGCTGACCGTCTGCCTCGCTGGTCCCTCCATAGGGTCGACTGGCCAGCATACTCCATAGCTGCTGTGCTTCCCTCTCCTCTTCTGGCTGATATAGATACCGCTGTTCAGCAGGTCACTCATTCGATCATTTCTGCTGCTGAGAAAACCGTACCCGTCTCACTGGGATCACTCCACCGTAAGTCAGTGCCCTGGTGGACGCCGGAGATAGCTGAGGCCATCCGGGAACGTCGGCGAGCACTACAGCGCCACCGACGCCACCCTTGTGTCGAACATCTTGTTGCCTTCAAGCGATTGATCCAGCACAGCAAGAGAGCCTCCTGGGAGCGTTATGTCGCCTCCATTGGATCCCGAGCATCACCTTCACGGGTATGGTCGCAAGTTCGATGCCTCTTTGGCCACCGCCCACCAGTGGGAATTCCGTGCCTCCGCATTCAGGGTACAATTTGCACTGACCCTGTCACAATAGCTGAGAATTTGGCACACCACTATGCTCGCACCTCAGCGACCGCTGCATATGATGCGGATTTCCCCGCCCTTAAAGAGCGCACCGAGCGAAAACAGATATCCTTTCAAACGCGACGCCAGGAAATCTATAACATCCCTTTCAGCGAATGGGAGTTCGAAAGCGCCCTTGCCGCATGCCCAGCCATGTCATCTGGACCCGACCGCATTCATAGTCAGTTCCTCCGACATCTGTCATCAGACTCTAAACGCCAACTTCTCTCCTTGCTGAATCGTCTCTGGGTTGAGGGTGTCTTCCCGTCTCAATGGAGGGATAGCATCATCATCCCAGTTATGAAGCCGGGGGCTGATCCACAGGTGGCTGATAGTTACCGCCCCATCAGCCTCACCAACGTTCCGTGTAAACTCCTCGAACGGATGGTGAGTCGGAGGCTCATGTGGATCCTCGAGGACCGAGGACTCTTGGCGCCTCAACAGGGTGGATTCCGTCAAGGCCGCTCTGCTATCGACAATCTCGTGTCACTAGAGTCGGCCATTCGTACAGCATTTTCTCGCCGTGAACACCTGATTGCCGTCTTCTTTGACCTGCGGAAAGCGTACGACACCACCTGGCGCTATCATATTCTGTCTACGCTGTACGATTGGGGCTTACGGGGTCCACTTCCTACATTCATTAAGAACTTCCTGGCATTGCGTTCTTTTCGTGTTCGTGTTGGTTCTTGTTTCAGCTCACCTCATTGTCAAGAGAACGGAGTCCCACAAGGTTCCGTTCTTAGTGTTCCTTTGTTCTTAATCGCCATAAACGGCCTTGCTGCGGCTGTGGGGTCATCGGTTTCCACTTCCTTGTATGCCGATGACTTCTGAATGTATTACAGCTCCTCCAGCATCAGCGTAGCTGAACGGCGGTTGCAGATCGCAATTCGAAAGGCACAGTCGTGGGCGTTTGCCCACGGTTTTCAATTTTCTGCATCCAAAACCCGTGTGATGCATTTTTGTCGACGTCGGGCAGTACACCCGGAACCCGAACTGTATCTCGCTGATGACCTGCTGCGTGTCAAAGAGACGCACCGTTTTTTAGGAATGTTATTCGACAACCGTCTCACCTGGGTGCCACACCTTCGCCAGCTCAAACAAAAGTGCTGGCGACACCTTAATATTCTACGCTGTCTAAGCCATACTGTTTGGGGAGCGTCACGCCCAACGCTCCTGCAACTTTATAAGGCGCTCATCCAGTCGCGCCTAGACTATGGCTGCGTAGTATACGATTCGGCTGCACCTTCAGCACTGTAAACATTAGACCCAGTCTTACATTCTGGAGTTCGTTTGGCGACAGGGGCTTTCCGCACGAGCCCTGTGACAAGCCTACTAGTTGAAGCTGGGGTCCTTCCTCTGCGGTTCCGCCGGCAGCACCTGCTGGCTTCGTACGTTGCCCATGTTAAGGCCTTGCCACACCATCCGAACCACCGGCTTCTTTTTCCAAGCGCTGCACTCCCTATCCCTCCAAGACGACCTCGGTCGGGTTACCCATTATCAGTCCGCGTTCGTTCTCTACTTTCGTCCCTCGAATCCCAACCACTCCCTGCCACTTTCCACTATTCCTTTCAAACCCCTCCTTGGTCCATTCCTCGTTTGCAGCTTTGTCTGGATCTGGCCAATAGATCAAAGGACTCCGTTTCTCCAATGCAACTCCGACACCAGTTCCTGGATCTCTTCAACTCTTTCCGTGGTGCTGAAGCCATCTATACTGATGGGTCCCTAGCTGATGGTCGTGCTGGGTATGCATGTCTCCATGGTGACCATGTCGAACAACATTCATTGCCCCGTGAAAGTAGTGTCTTTACAGCAGAGCTGGTCGCTATCCTCAAGGCTCTAGAACACCTCCGAGCCTGCCCCAGGGGGTCATTTGTCATCTGTAGTGACTCCCTGAGTGGCTTGCAGGCACTCGACCAGTTTTTCCCTAGTCACCCGTTAGTACAGTCCATTCAAGACACTACTTACTCTCTTGGCAAATCTGGCCGATGTGTGGTCTTCCTATGGACCCTTGGCCACGTCGGCATTTTGGGGAATGAACGTGTTGACCGGTTGGCCAAACAGGCCGCCACTGCGTCACCCTTCACCATTGGTGTCATGGAATCAGACCTCAGGACATCATTGCACAAGAAGGTGCGTGATGCTTGGAGTGCCGAATGGTCTACCACGAGTGCAACAAACAAGCTCCGAGCAGTGAAGCTATCCACAACCCTGTGGAAGTCTTCACAGCGGCCGATCCGCCGAGAGGCGGTTGTCCTCTGCCGCCTCCGTATTGGGCACACGTGGTTGACCCATGGGTATCTCCTTCGCCGTGAGTCCCCGCCCGTGTGTCGATGTGGTGCCGCAATGACAGTGGCCCATCTCTTGATGGACTGTTCGCTTTTAGCCAATCTGCGGCATTCTTTTAATCTCCCAGACGCACTACCCTTAGTTTTAGGTGACGATGCCTCTATGGCTAACAAAGTTTTAAGTTTTATCCGCGCTTCTGGTTATTATGCATCTATCTAACCGTGGGTGTTGAGGCCTGATATCTTAGGCCACCAGCAACCCAGCTTTTTACCTTTTCACGTCCTTAGGAGTTCTTATTGTGTGCAGTGTGGCTGGCTCATCCTGTTTTTTCTTTGTGATCAGCCAGCCAAGGTACTCTGCTATCCAGTTTTATTCGTGACTTTCTTTTACTAATTCTGTGTGTATTCGTTTTGTATTGTCAGTGGCTCGTCCATTCTTAACCTGCCCTTTTATGCGATGTCACTTTCAGGGCATTGTTTTATCTTTATTGACAGTTGACTCTCAGCTAGCAACAGGGGACTGATAACCTAGCTGTTTAGTCCCCTCAAAACAACCAACAACAACAACAACAACAACAACAACTGTATGATCTGGTCCAAGAAATGCGCTTTAAAGATGCCCGGGGAATTAAGTTCACCTTAGTGAAATTCACGTTTTTTACTGCATCGTCGAGTAGTAGACTTGATAAGATTTATATTTCTGACGGTCTTACTGATAAAGTTTTAGTAGCGGACGACATCCCGGCCTGTTTTTCCGACCATTCTTCGCTGTCTGTGACAACAGATTTACCATAACAGCCTACAAAAATGTATAGAAACCAGTGGTATTTAAATACTTCGCTTTTAAAGGATGATCAACTACGGGACGTGATTCATGAAACGTGGAATTTTTGCTTGCGCTCAATGAATAGGTATCCGTCCAAATCCGAGTGGTGGATAAAGGTGGGCAAAAAGAAGCTAAGGCAATGTTTAATTGCCTATAATCGCCAAAAAGCTCGAGACGTGAGGAGAACCTCCGAGTTTTACTATTGTGTATTGAGAGACTTATACGACAAACCGCATCTGACAAACACTGAACTGCAACAAATTAAACAAATTAAAGCTAAATTGTTGACAGTGAAAAGAAAACAGTTAGAGGGCCTAAAAATAAAATAAAAGTGTAAAACTCTCGCGGAAGAGGAAACTACGTCTCTGTACCATTTGATAAAACACCAAGCTCATCGTGAACGTGCGTTTATCGATGAACTCGTCACAGAAAACGGAACATTGCGTACCACCCAACAAGAAATTGTGCGAGAAATCTACCAGTACTACGAACAATTATACATAGACGATGAAATTGATGTCATCACACCAGAAGAGAACACTCAATTTTTATTTGAGTATACAGCGGAAGAAGTTTTAGAACTTATATCCAAATCACCTTCAAATAAATCATCTGGCCTGGATGGCCTTCCGAAAGAATTTTATTTAAGTTATGGGGATGTTATTGGACCAACCTTTACAGAAATGCCGGCCGCGGTGGCCGAGGGGACTGAGGCGCTTCAGTCACGGTCTGCACGGCCACTACGGTCGGGGGTTCGAATCCCCCCTCGGGCATGGTTATTTGTGACGTCCTTAGTTGTAGTTAGTTCATAAGTAGTTTGTAAGTTAAGGGACTGATGACCCCGTAGTTAAGTCCCATAAGCTCTACAAACATTTGAACATTTTTACAGAAATTTTAAATGAAATACTGAAAGGAAGAATCATACCCCAAGTTCTGAAAGAAGGGAAAATTGTTCCGGATGCCTAAAACTAAAGGACGGAAGAAAATCAGCAGTTTCCGGCCGATAACGTTGAAGAACTTTGACTGCAAAACTATTGCTAGAGCGTTTAATGAGAGGCTGACACCATTGACCCGAAAGGTAGTCAACACTCATCAAACATGCTTCCCTGGGCGATCTATAATGACAGCTATCTCGAATACAGGGATCTGATTTCTATTGTCGCCGCTTTCGATCGAGTTAGTCACCGATACATAGAGTGGTTATTACAGCACATAGGAATAGAACAAAGAGTTCTTGCGGTAGTACACAATATGATCACTAACATAACAGCATCAATATCAATTAATGGTCAGCTGACGAAAGTATTAACTATAAAGAGTGGTGTTCCTCAAGGAAGCCCTCTTTCAATGTTATTGTATGTGTTGTCCCTCGAACCCATACTCCGCAAGATAGACGAAAAACTAACAGGTGTGTCAATGTCAGGAGTACATTTTATTGCGCTAGCATGTGGCGTAATTTTACGACATGTGAATGAAGTCGACATTCTGAAGGAAGAAATCTGCAACTGGGGCGAAAATTAATACTGACAAATGTAAAATGTTAAACCTTAGAGTACTTGAACGTTTAGATATAGAGTGGGCAAGAGTCGTGCAAACCCACAAAAATCTGGGCATTACCATCGGTAAGAGCCCCATGAAAATGTCCGCTACCAACTGGAAGGAAACATCTAACAGAATGCGAGGCGCACCGATCGACAGTAAATGGCGTTCAGTGAATATTGTATAGAAAATTAAAATAATTAATACGTACATTTTCTCGAAGGCTTATTATATAGCACAGATATTTCCAGTGCCGAAATTACAGGGAAAAACAATTATGCAAGATGCCAGCAGGTATGTGTGGAATGGAAATATTTTTAAAATGAAACTCAGCCCTTTGACTAAGACCACGAACGCAGGAGATCTTGGTCGAACTGACATTTGTAGCAAGTCTTTGGTCCACTACTTAAAAAGAGTATTAACACTTATAAAAAATGAGCCCCATACCATAACGACCAAATTATTCATAGCCGTCCGTCCTGCAAGTATGCAACAGTCCATTAATGTCGGTACTTTGAACAATAATTTGAAACATATAAAAGAATTTTACCTTGAAGTTAGTTACATAGGGGAAGCTACGATGACAAAATCACATTTAACAAGTAAAGAACCTATTGACAAATGGCAGCAATTCTATAATCCTAACACAATTGAAGCTAAATATCCGTTAGTAGTGTGGAAAACAGTGTGGAACAATCTTAGCCTAAAAATTCACAATTCCGATGTCGTCTCCTCATGGTATAAAGTCGTTAACAACCACATTTCCACTAATGAAAAATTATACAGGATAGGTAAGAGCGACACAGCTAAAAATAATAACACAGTGATGTGGCTTATTGGACATTATGTAAATTACGTAGAAAAGGATCTGAAGGTGACATCCTCATAGAATTTACCTCATACATGACTGAAGCGTATTTTCAAATACACCGATACTCCAACACACAAACAATATATATATATTTGGGAACATGTTAGACATTTTGTTTGAAAAGGAAGGTATCGGATAACGACAAAAATGAGAAAGCAGAAAAAATAAGAAAACGACAGAAGAAAACGGTAAAATAAAATAAATACTAACTGTTCTTTTTCTTTTTTTTCTTTTTTTTTTAATTTTTTTTATTACAGAAGAGTTTAATAAAACATATCCTGTGCGATAGAAGAACCACGAGTTTGGTTCTTGATCATGCTATAATTTTAGTAAGAAAGATCACTGCACCTCCATTTCTCATTTTCGTTTTCTAGATGAAGAAACTATTTTATATACTAATTGAAATTAAAAGTTCTGGCTAAAGAGCTACTTATATTTTCACTGTAAGGTTTTAAAATTAAACGCCTTTTGCTACTGCGAATGGTTTTATTTTTATATTTTTAAATCACCCATACGCGTTTCGCCTTTCTCTCAAGGCATCATCAGTGGGTGCCCTGAAATATTTACATCTTTTTGTTTATACATATAGGTTAGGTCTCTTACATATCTAAAACATTTCATTTCTGATTTAAAACATTTCGTTTTTTGGAATAAAATGGTGTACTTACAGCACTTGCTACTCCACTTCAGTCTTATTCTGGCAACCAGGTCGAAATGTTACACTGTTTTTCGAAACACATTGCAGTTCTCTGCTTCTGCTGTCATCTGCTGCCATACTGTGTCTACTGCTGATTGTTTTGTAGTGTTGCCAACCTTAGCTTATTTGAAATTCAACTGTTTCATTGAAAATGTTTGAAGGTATCTTTGTGTGTGTGGGTGGGTGTGTGGGTGTGTGTCTGTATGTGTGTTTTTTTTTCCTCTGTTTGAATGTGTGTGTGTGTGTGTGTGTGTGTGTGTGGTGGTGGGGGTTGTGTTTATGTGTTGGGATTTGTGTCTATCATATGGTCAATCAGTGAGAACAATGATTGATTGGTCAGGTTTATTTGGTCATTTAGTAGCATCTTTTTCTCAGCTTTTGTTTTATATATGTGATAATTTTCTTGTAATGTTAAGAGATGTTTTTCATTATTTATTCTAATTACCTTCATGTCTTTTTCTATTGTGGTGGGTTTGTGGTTATATGCTATTAGATGTTCTGCAAAAGTGGAGTGGTTTGTTCCGTATTTCCATGCCCTGATGTGTTCCTTGCATCGGGTATCGAATGTTCTGCTGGTTTGTCCTACATACCTTCCATCACATGAGTTGCATTGTAGTTGGTATATTCCAGCTCTTTGGTAGATATCTGTGTCTGTTTTGATTTTTGGGATATATTTTTGGATTGGGTTATCTGTTTTGAGAGCTATTTTTATGCCTTGTCTTTTGAAAATATTTATTACTTTATGTGTTAGTTTGTGTTTGTATGTCATTGTGTACCATCTTGAATTTTCTTTTTTGCTTTCATGTGTTCTTTGTGCTGCAGTTTGTGTTGTGTGTGTTTGTGTGCTGCTTTGCTGTGTTGTTGTCTGGGGGTCTGTACGTTTGGTGTTTTTTGCCCGTATCTGTTTTTTAATTTTTTTGTTTAATTTTTCTACTATATTACCATCGTATCCATTGTTTGTTGCTATTTGTGTGATGATGTCTAGTTCCTTTTGGTAATTTTCTTTGTTGAGTGGTACTGTGTTGAGTCTGTGGAGCATGTATCTGATTGCTGATTGTTTTTTGCATGTGGGTGATTGGAGGTCTGGTGTATAATTGTATCAGTTGTTGTCGGTTTACGGTAAATGTCATAGGTATGCTTGTTGTTTTCCTTTTTGATGGTTATATCCAAGAAGTTTATTTGGTTGTTATGTTCTTTTTCTATTGTGAATTTTATTTTTTGGTGTATAGTGTTTAAATCTGTATGGAGCTGGTCTATTCTTTCCGGAGGTTCATCAATTAGGAAGAGGATGTCATCCATGTACCTTATCCAGTAGAGTATTTTATAGTTTCTTGTGGTTACTTTTTTAAAAATCATGTTTTCTACATGGTTCATGAAAATATTGGCTAGGGTACCTGACACTGGTGATCCCATGGGTAAGCCTTCTTCTTGCAGGTAATATTCATCATTAAATTGAAAATAGTTTTGTTCGGTTATCAATTTTAGCAATGAGTATATCTCTTTTATGTGTTCATCTGGTAGTTGACTGTTTTCTTTTAGATTTTGTTCTATGATAGTTATTGTTTCATCTACTGGTATGTTAGTGTACATATTTTCTATGTCAAAGGAAAGAAGGGTAGCTGAGTCTGGGATTCTTGTATCTTTTATGAGTCGTATTAAGTGTGAGGTGTTGTTGATGGTTTTGTCATCTTTCATTTGATAGGTTTTTGATAGTACTTTCATCATGTGTCTTGCAAGTTTATAAGTGGGAGCATTTTTGAAATTCACAATGGGCCGTAACAGAATATTTGGTTTATGTACCTTTGGTTGGCATCGAAGGGTTGTGCTGTGGGATTATTCTGAATTAATTTTCTTTTTTCTGTGTCATCCAATGTGTAGTCTATATCTTTTAAGGTGTTTTTAACTTTTGTCTGAAATCTGTTTGTTGGGTCTGATTTTAATTTTTTAACATTACTTTGAGAGATGAGATCATTTGTTTTCTCAATGTACTGTTGTTTGTCCATCAAAACGACTGTGCCTCCCTTGTCTGCTTTGGAAATGATGACGTTTTCCTCTTGGAGTTTTCTCTTTAGGTTTTTGAGTGTTATAGAATCGGGACTTTTTTTGTTTTTGTTGTTCTGTTGTTTCATGTCTGTTATGATTTTATGTACTTCGTTTTTTATAAGTTCCCTCGCTAACCCAGTGTTTACATTGTTGTTTTCATTTCTTTCTTCACGTTTTAAAACAGCTTCTGATTGTATTATCAGGTCTTCTATGTATTCTTCATCTATGTTTGTGTTAATATTGTACTTCAATCCTTTTTCTAACAGCTCTTTTTCATTTTCATTTAGTTGTGTCTTTGTGAGGTTCATTAGTCTTGAGTAAAATTGATGTGTGTGTCTTGGTTGTTTATGGTTATCATTTTTGTGGAGTGTTTGTTGTCTTATGAGCTGTGTTATCTTCTTCTTGTGTTTTTCCGCAATTTCTTTTACAGCAGTGACTGTGTAGCTTTCGACCTTGTTGACCAGATCTGAGAAAACAGCTGCATTGTTAATGTTATTTGCTAGCTGTACATGTGTGTTGAATAATTTTCGAGATAAAGTTTGTTTCTTTGAGTACAAGGCTTTGATTTCGGATTTTAACCATACTTTTTGTGCTGTTTGCTTGGCTTTCTGAGCACTAGACGAACTGTTTTTAATCTTTACATTGATGTAGTTAGGTACAAGGTTATTAGACTGACAAAATTTGTTAAATTTTAAATGCTCTATGGTTCTATGGATGTTGAGATGTAATCTTCTAAATCTGTGGTAGAGGCCAACTGGGAATGCCTGGCATGGCTTGTTTAATACGTTGCTTGCAGTGGCCATTTTGAGCAGCAGCTGAATTGTATTTCACTGTAAGGTTTTAAAATTAAACGCCTTTTGCTACTGCGAATGGTTTTATTTTTATATTTTTAAATCACCCATACGCGTTTCGCCTTTCTCTCAAGGCATCGTCAGTGGGTGCCCTGAAATATTTACATCTTTTTGTTTATACATATAGGTTAGGTCTCTTAAATATCTAAAACATTTCATTTCTGATTTAAAACAGTTCGTTTTTTGGAATAAAATGGTGTACTTACAGCACTTGCTACTCCACTTCAGTCTTATTCTGGCAACCAGGTCGAAATGTTACACTGTTTTTCGAAACACATTGCAGTTCTCTGCTTCTGCTGTCACCTGCTGCCATACTGTGTCTACTGCTGTTTGTTTTGTAGTGTTGCCAACCTTAGCGTATTTGAAATTCAACTGTTTCATTGAAAATGTTTGAAGGTATCTTTGTGTGTGTGGGTGGGTGTGTGGGTGTGTGTCTGTATGTGTTTTTTTTTTCCTCTGTTTGAATGTGTGTGTGTGTGTGTGTGTGTGTGGTGGTGGGGGTTGTGTTTATGTGTTGGGATTTGTGTCTATCATATGATCAATCAGTGAGAACAATGATTGATTGGTCAGGTTTATTTGGTCATTTAGTAGCATCTTTTTCTCAGCTTTTGTTTTATATATGTGATAATTTTCTTGTAATGTTAAGAGATGTTTTTCATTATTTATTCTAATTACCTTCATGTTTTTTTCTATTGTGGTGGGTTTGTGGTTATATGCTATTAGATGTTCTGCAAAAGTGGAGTGGTTTGTTCCGTATTTCCATGCCCTGATGTGTTCCTTGTATCGGGTATCGAATGTTCTGCTGGTTTGTCCTACATACCTTCCATCACATGAGTTGCATTGTAGTTGGTATATTCCAGCTCTTTGGTAGATATCTGTGTCTGTTTTGATTTTTGGGATATATTTTTGGATTGGGTTATCTGTTTTGAGAGCTATTTTTATGCCTTGTCTTTTGAAAATATTTATTATTTTATGTGTTAGTTTGTGTTTGTATGTCATTGTGTACCATCTTGAATTTTTTTTTTGCTTTCATGTGTTCTTTGTGCTGCAGTTGGTGTTGTACATAAACCAAATATCCCGTTACGGGGCCCATTGTGAATTTCAAAAATGCTCCCACTTATAAACTTGCAAGACACATGATGAAAGTACTATCAGAAACCTATCAAATGAAAGATGACAAAACCATCAACAACACCTCACACTTAATACGACTCATAAAAGATACAAGAATCCCAGACTCAGCTACCCTTCTTTCCTTTGACATAGAAAATATGTACACTAACATACCAGTAGATGAAACAATAACTATCATAGAACAAAATCTAAAAGAAAACAGTCAACTACCAGATGAACACATAAAAGAGATATACTCATTGCTAAAATTGATAACCGAACAAAACTATTTTCAGTATAATAATGAATATTACCTGCAAGAAGAAGGCTTACCCATGGGATCACCAGTGTCAGGTACCCTAGCCAATATTTTCATGAACCATGTAGAAAACATGATTTTAAATAAGTAACCACAAAAAACTATAAAATACTCTACTGGATAAGGTACATGGATGACATCCTCTTCCTAATTGATGAACCTCCGGAAAGAATAGACCAGCTCCATACAGATTTAAACACTATACACCAAAAAATAAAATTCACAATAGAAAAAGAACATAACAACCAAATAAACTTCTTGGATATAACCATCAAAAAGGAAAACAACAAGCATACCTTTGACATTTACCGTAAACCGACAACAACTGATACAATTATACACCAGACCTCCAATCACCCACATGCACAAAAACAATCAGCAATCAGATACATGCTCCACAGACTCAACACAGTACCACTCAACAAAGAAAATTACCAAAAGGAACTAGACATCATCACACAAATAGCAACAAACAATGGATACGATGGTAATATAGTAGAAAAATTAAACAAAAAAATTAAAAAACAGATACGGGCAAAAAACACCAAACGTACAGACCCCCAGACAACAACACAGCAAAGCAGCACACAAACACACACAACACAAACTGCAGCACACAGAACACATGAAAGCAAAAAAGAAAATTCAAGATGGTACACAATGACATACAAACACAAACTAACACATAAAATAATAAATATTTTCAAAAGACAAGGCATAAAAATAGCTCTCAAAACAGATAACCCAATCCAAAAATATATCCCAAAAATCAAAACAGACACAGATATCTACCAAAGAGCTGGAATATACCAACTACAATGCAACTCATGTGATGGAAGGTATGTAGGACAAACCAGCAGAACATTCGATACCCGATACAAGGAACACATCAGGGCATGGAAATACGGAACAAACCACTCCACTTTTGCAGAACATCTAATAGCATATAACCACAAACCCACCACAATAGAAAAAGACATGAAGGTAATTAGAATGAATAATGAAAAACATCTCTTAACATTACAAGAAAATTATCACATATATAAAACAAAAGCTGAGAAAAAGATGCTACTAAATGACCAAATAAACCTGACCAATCAATCATTGTTCTCACTGATTGACCATATGATAGACACAAATCCCAACACATAAACACAAGCCCCACCACACACACACACACACACACACACACACATTCAAACAGAGGAAAAAAAAAAAAAAAAAAAAACACATACAGACACACACCCACCCACACAGCCACCCACACACACAAAGATACCTTCAAACATTTTCAATGAAACAGTTGAATTTCAAATAAGCTAAGGTTGGCAACACTACAAAACAAACAGCAGTAGACACAGTATGGCAGCAGGTGACAGCAGAAGCAGAGAACTGCAATGTGTTTCGAAAAACAGTGTAACATTTCGACCTGGTTGCCAGAATAAGACTGAAGTGGAGTAGCAAGTGCTGTAAGTACACCATTTTATTCCAAAAAACGAACTGTTTTAAATCAGAAATGAAATGTTTTAGATATTTAAGAGACCTAACCTATATGTGTAAACAAAAAGATGTAAATATTTCAGGGCACCCACTGATGATGCCTTGAGAGAAAGGCGAAACGCGTATGGGTGATTTAAAAATATAAAAATAAAACCATTCGCAGTAGCAAAAGGCGTTTAATTTTAAAACCTTACAGTGAAATACAATTCAGCTGCTGCTCAAAATGGCCACTGCAAGCAACGTACTTATATTTTGTTTACACAACCCGAACGATATTGGCAATATCAAGGAATTAACCATTAGGTTTTAATTAGTAATTAACACACGAGTAATCAGTACTGTACCTAACAGAGTAACAACTTTTCTTTAGATAAATAAAATAAAATAAAATAAAATAAAATAAAATAAAAACCTCAGCAACTGGCGACTTCGAAGTTATGAGAAGATATCTCAACAAAACTTTCAAAGAGAAATAAAATGATTAAAAGACAATGCATCAGGAATACACTGCAAAAAAATAAAAATAAAAAAGGGGGGTGAAGCTCTTGAATGGTAACTGAAGGGTCGCAGGTTCGAAACCTAGTCCGATCACAGATTATTTTTTTCAATCTGTGTTTTAACCCAGCATTCACGTCGCAACAATGTAAGGAGTCGTCGTAAACTACACGTGGTTTGGATTCCCCGTTGAACTGTAGGTCGCCTTTCCCGATTGGATAATTGGGGCAAGCTAGGGATATGCAAGTCTCTGAAGTGGCGCACAGTTGAATGACTTGCACCAGGACACTGAGCCACACGAAATTGTTATTATTATTTTTATTATTATAACTACGATAGGTGCCGTTGTTACTAGTCAGACACGCACGCATCGACATTCCTGTTGAGTTAACATTTGAGATTTAACGTCCATTCGTGCTTAGAAAGGAAATCGGTAGCTTCGGGGTTCGATTCCCGGTGACGCATAACCTAATTATATCATGATTACAGATTCAAACATCACGCTGCTGGTGAAATAATTCGACTACTAACATCTGACTTCACTTAGTTATCTTCCATTTAGATACCGGGTATGTAACTCAAAATCAAATGTTTGTAAATCTATGGGACCAATTACTGTGGTCATCAGTCCCTAGGCTTAGAACTACTTAAACTAATCTAAGGACAACACACACACCCATGACCGAGAAGGGACTCGAACCTCCGACAGGAGCAGCCTCGTATTTAAGTTCCACACAGAACTGAGTCTGGGCACTTGTGATTAGGGACATAACGGTGATTATTAAGTTCCTGGTTCAGAATTGGCATATTTCAGTTGCGCGTTCTGATATTTGTGAGAAAATCTCCAATATTTCACACATCTTTATGCTTCGTCAGCTGTGACAATCTCAGGCATAATCGAGTATCTATAAGACATGAATGCATTGCCTTGTTAGCTATGGCTACAGGTGGTTGGTTTGATTCCAGAACAAGGTAGTTTGCCATATCAATTCAAGTTCAAAGATGTGTACAAATATTTGTTCAGGTATGAATACGGAGATAATGTTGGTGATACGCAGTTAATATCTACGTTTCCATAGTGCGTTTGCTGCTGTTAATTGAGTTTTTATTCTCTGGTTAGTTAAACAATCGGTTAATAAAAATCCGCTCGCCAGTGGAACGACGTTTCGCATTTGTGATAAAACGATTTAGAGAACAAAAGTACCTCGAATTTCTATAGGACTTTAGGAATTCCGATAGTATAGTAAAATCTGTTGTTTGTAACAATATTAAACGTTGTTTAAGTATTAATTAATGTTTTATGTGTTGGAGTTTGTTATATCAGACTGTAATAAGTGCGATAATACTTAAGATATGTCATTGTAATAAATTGTATTTAATAAACGTTAAGAAGTTAATAACGTGTTTCCTTTTATTTGCAAAATCGTGATGTTAATTTACATCTGGAATGATTGCCATAAAGAGCAGTTGTCTGTAGTGGATGCATTTTGAATAGTCGAACGACTATACCGCGGAGCGATTGGAGCACCCGCAAGACACGTACGTTATTTGGTTTGCATGCACATCAGGCGAAACGCAATTCGTGTCGTTCGGATATTTTTGCGCATGGTAGTAAATGGTGCGTCTGAAGAGTTCCGTGGATGGTCCTATATTTTACAAACCGCGCTGGTATTAGGTACCCACGCTTACACATTGAGGGACATTTCAACAAGCACCCCTTACCGTGGAAAGCACTGCAATGAAGCAGTGGTGCACACTGCGACCTAGCAAACAGGGCCAGTGTGAGAACTCGTGTCATTGCGACATGTGGCGCTAAATGGAGGAACGGAGCAACGTGTTAACATCAAGTTTAGTTTCAATAAGCCAGAAAGCTGACATAGACCCATGGGATGTTAGTCCATGTGTATGCTGTGCGAGCAGTAATATGAAGTGTGTATTTGAGTGGTAGGGGAATCCAACAATGGGTGACCTCATTGCTTCGAGCGATTCCATAAGGAGCGTTTGCTGACAGTTGCCAACATGTTTACCAACATGTTTACAACATATGTCAAACGTGAATTGTAGCCAATGAAGGCCAGTAAAGATATTTCGTTTATAACTCTTGTTTCCTAAATATCCTGAGACCGTTCACCGAACTTTCCAGACGAACCTTGCTTTTTATTAGAAGCAAATGTAAACCTTCTTTAAAAATTTCTATGAAAGGCAAAATCGTGGATATATCTGAATACAATGCTACACACATTCAAGTTAGATCACGTGACTATTTTCAGAGCAATATTAACCATGATTGTACAAGTAATAATAAATAGGGAATTCGACTCATTAACTGATCAAAATTAAACTCAATCTTCTCCAGAATCAAAAGCAGATGAGCCGGCTGATTAAGTATAGTAAAGACAGTATCAGCATCACAATGGATCTATAAAACATTTTGAAGTAGTAATTAAAATACCTAAATAGTGAAATTTGAAGAATTATCCGAAGAAACCAACAAGGCTGCACAGGATGCATTTACACCAACAAAAATGAAGACTAAAGCCTGGTGGAATGAATCTTGCGAAGAAAAAAGTCAGAAAGATCAAAACTGTAGAAAAATGGAAAACTTCTGGGAAGACTGAACAATCTCATGAATTTATGAAGGATAGAACGGAAACAGTAAGAATTATAAAAAGTATTAAACGATTTGTATGGAGTGTATCATTGCATAGGATCGAAACGTGGAAGATAAGTTCAGACAGAAAGATGACAGACGCCTTTGAAATTTGGTGGTGCTGGAGAACGATGAAGATAAGTTGGACAGATCACGTATCTAATGAGGAGGTGCTCAACAGAATGGGGAGAAAAAGCGTCTCTGGGTACCCTAAGAGAAGGTGTAGGTTGGTGGGACACATTCTGAGAAATCACAGAATTGTAAAATTACGGTCAGGATCGTTCAGGGTGATCTATGGACGCAGTAAGCAGATACAAAAGGATGTACGTCGCCGATCTTATTCTCAGATGAAGAGGCTTATACAGGGCAGAGTAGCGTGGAGAGGTCTATAAATTGCACTCCTCGGACTGAAGGCAACAACAAAATATACGAAGCAAAATTTATTTTTTCAAAATTAGATCGATATAAATTAAAATTATTTTCAAGTACAGTAAAAGGAATAAGAGGGCCATAGCACCCCAAATCATGACACCGTTTTGTCTACCAGTTAGCATAAATTGGACTTGAAATTACGTCTCTCACCTTTCATGTTTAGCTCTTTTATGTCAAGCTCTTACGGTTTTCATGGTTTGATCTGGTTAGTTGTATCTCTTTCGCGTTCGATAGCTTTTTCATGATAAGCTCTTTTGAGATAGCTCTGTTCAGTTATAGCTTTGTCGAGAACTGCGTTGTGTTGTGATTAAGTATTCTTAAGGCGGAAGGATAATTTATTATTAAATAATTTCAGACTGATTAGTAAAGAGAATTAGCAGATAGTGGTAATATTATTATAGGAAGTTACTGTAGTGTATTACGGTCTGTGGAAGGATTATAAGATTTTTGTAAGAAAATATTAAATGTATTTACTTTCCACCATATTAAATACCTTTATTAACAGTTTTAATGTCTTATTTGTGCGACTAAATACCTTTGGAAATATATTCAAGATTACATTGAAAAAGGCATTAGAAGCTTCATTTAATAGAACTTTAAATATTATCTGAGAATTATACAGTAGTAGGTGGGCAACAAACAATACCGTATGTGTGATTATCACGAAAAAATCTTTGTGACTAAAGAACTCTGATAATATATTCAAGATCACACTTAAAAAGATATTAGAACTTTAACAGTCAAAACTGTTAATATTATCTGTGAAATATTCTGATGTAGGTTAACAACTTATGACTGGCACGAATTAATTTTATGTGTGTACAAGACAGCTATATTAGCTTTGAGGTTCATTTATAATCCCAGAATAAAACTTTAGTGCACTGGAAAGTAATATTTAGACAGGACACCGTTGAAACTCTAGAACAATTTTCAAGAATATCCCAGACGAAGAATGTGCTAATCGCAGCATTGGTGATGTAATTCAGCCACGAGAGAATAACTTTCGTTATGAGTAGAGCATATTTTAAAATCCACGGATAGACTATAATTTGAACTGAGTACCTGCAAGGGCTGTAGTAAGAAGTGGTTTACTCAAAATTAATTTTCACTCAACATTAAGGTACATGAGATTTTCCGAAGTGCATAATTAAATTGGAATATAGTCACCTTTTAAACAGTACAATGAGATTGAAGAAAATCTTTTAAACAGTACAATGAGATTGAAGCCTTTTAAACAGTACAATGAGATTGAAGAAAAATCAGATTTGTAATAGGCTTCTGCTCAAATAGAACTAACCAGGAAATTATACCAATATCCAGCAGGTAATTATTGTGTATTAAATGAAATCAAGCCCCAGAGAGGAAATATCTTCATGTTGGTCAATAACATTACATCAAAATATCCACGGGTGTACTGCCGGTCTATAGTGTCCAACGGGCACAATATTTCGGCGATCATACATGTCGCCATCATCAGGTGAACTGACGGACTGAGCTCCTGGAAACGCGCTGGCACGGAGATCCGCACGCTACGGCTGCTCGAAGGGAACTGGGTTCTAGCCCGGTAGCGGGCTATTTAAATACCCGCGGCCCGCGGAGCGACCCCTCCGCGGTCCGCGCCCCGCGCCGCGGCCGCGCAGTGGAACCGATTGCGCCGGGGTCTGAGAAGACGCACAAGTGACGACCTCATAAACCGTGACTCTGGCTATAATCTTAGCAAAGCTTGGGAACCAGCGATTGGGTTAATTAAGAGTAAATCTAGCAAACGTAACGAAGTGACGACCACGGCGGACAGAGCCCTCACACCGACGTCTTCTCAGACGCCGGCGCAATCGGTTCCACTGCGCGGCCGCGGTGCGGGGCGCGGACCGCGGAGGGGTCGCTCCGCGGGCCGCGGGTATTTAAATGGCCCGCTACCGTGCTAGAACCCAGTTCCCTTCGAGCAGCCGTAGCGTGCGGATCTCCGTGCCGGCGCGTTTCCAGGAGCTCAGTCCGTCAGTTCACCTGATGATGGCGACATGTATGATCGCCGAAATATTGTGCCCTTTGGACACTATAGACCGGCAGTACACCCGTGGATATTTTGATCATCAAATACGCCGGGAGAAACTGAAGAATCACAATAACATTACAAACTTTAGGAAGGGAAATTTTCTAAATATAAATTGCAACAACAATTCACAATAAATAAATAATGTAAAGCAGACAAGTTACCAGTCTACCAAACAGCAAGCCAGAAGCCTGGTACAAACTTGGCGCCCAATGTGCAGACTGACCGTGGATAAGGAAGAAAATGTAATAAGAAGATTGAGGAATCGAACATCAAGCGATCATATCTGGAAGAACTAGGATGAACCTACCTTAGTTGCTACGATTTGAAGCAGCTGACTGAAAACGTCACCCTGAGATAAAGAGTGGATCAGGAAATTTGATCAAAATTGACTGATAGGAACTAATCCGAACAAATGTCATATATTGGACTATTGAGAAACTATTACTGGAATTGTGGACCTGTTACAGTAGTATAAAAGGTGATTATCATCGATAAACTTTCAATCTACTGTGAAATATTTAGTGCAATTAGATATATCATTCAGTATATTTTCATATTACTAACAAAGTCAGCAACGCTTCGCATTAGCTAATGTATATGGAATATATAACCTTTTCTCTTCTTCTGCCTAAGTCTGTCCCTTCCTCCCTCCTCCTCCTCGCTATACCTTCACTCCCTCTTACCCCATACCATATCCATCTCTTCCCCCTCCTTTCTGCGTCTTTATCAACCACCTCCCCTTTTTAAATCAGTTTCATTCCAAACAACAGCTTTTCTGTTTTATGCTAAAAATCACTGGGAAAAGGAAAACAAAACCGCACATATTTACAATACAGCTTAGCATGTTTTTCTCGCAGCCTGAAGAATAGAAATGCTTTTTAAATGTGTTTATATCTTCCACAGCCTGCTCCACTCCTCAGAGTGGAGAATGAAAAGAAATAGGTTTTTTTTTTTTTTTTTCTCCGAAGTTTGTGTATCATTACAATTGCCGCGCTGAAGCGGTTGAGTCCACTGACCCGCTATGCTGCGATGTAGTGATGGGCAGTTCAGATCATTTCACTGTTTCGAAACATACGGATCATCAGAGTCTAGTGAGTCGACTCAGTGTTTCGGCACACGAAACATCTGGCGTGCTGCAGAGTCGTGCACCGCGCTGCCTTCCCTGGTCCACGTGAGCCGCGACAGCTGTAGTGAGCCGACTCACTGCTTCGGCATTCGAAACACTTGACGTGCCGCAGCCCTGCGTCCCGCTACCTCCGCTGATTCACGTGAGCCGAGAAAGCTGCAGGGCACGGCACAGTAGCGCCATACAACCAAGACGAAACATCTATAAAATATCAATGGAGTTTTCATGCGTTAATCACTAGACTGAACTGAACGGCACAGGATTTGTTTCCTACTACAATTTTACAATAGTGTTAAAGCGTAAACGTTTCCTAAGTTACTCGTATTTCCACACAAAGAAATATTGAAATGAAGGAAGCAAAAAATAGTAATATTCAAATGCCAAACACATGAAACTTTTCCCATCCTTCAAAATCCCACAAATAAGTTTAAACAAGAAAAGAAAGATTATGGTTCAAACGTCTGTGCATCCAGAAATGAATAACGTTTCTAACCAATCAATATAAAGAAAATATTTAAGATTTCTTCCTAAGATATATTTAATACAGTCAAAAGATATTACTACAATTATCAACACAAGGAAACACATTTCACAATTTACGTGACGAAATCAGAAAACTGAACTAAAACTTTCGAATGTTCAGATAGGTATTCTGGTAGTCAGATTCATTGTCAGTCAGTCAAATAAGAGAGATCCAATTACAGTTTCTTTGACTTGAAATTCTAAAACGTTCTCGTGGCACAGATGTAACAACAATGCATAAACATCGCTTCTCAATTTCGAATAATGTTGGAAACATTTTTCGGTACTCATTCCACTAAAGAAGAGGGTCCTCAGTTGAGGACAGCAGCTGCATGACAATATATTTGTCGATTTCAGTGATTCTTCCTGCTCTTGGATTATCCGCCTGGTTTCGAATGACAATTCCTACAACCGCAGCGAAATGTCTTCATACAAAGCTTGATGTATCGCTCTTTTCAACTGACTGCTGTAAAGGTCTAGGAAATTTCGTTTGCGTTGTCAATTTCCGCAACATTTATTAATTATGCTTGAAAAAACTTGCTTATAACGTTCGTCCTGCTTTGACTCAAATCCATATTCTTTGAAACGGGGGTCAAGTAACGTTGCTTCCCAGAGAGGTTTCCAGTTATGATACCTCTTCGACATTTTCTCCTTTAATTCCGCACTGAGACACCTAACAAGAGAGAGATGTGTTTCCATCTGGATATTTCTCTCCGAGGTGATCCAGATGTTTCAGTAATCCTTTGCTGAAGAAGGGCACTTTAGATAAAGTAACGCAGTTTACGCTACTTGTTCACAGAACACCGAAGGACTTCACAGCTTTCTCAGTTGGATCCCATTCTTCAAACCTCAGTTCAAAATCGCGCGTGGCGCGACAGGGGAGCACTCTAGCGTTAAAACTTCAAACCTATTGCACGCTTGGGCTCTGTGTCGAACTCACCCAGGCAGGCGGACAGCAAAACGCATGTTAACGGTACCTAGCGTCCGATACACGAATTAGCATGAGATTCGTTGTTTAGAAACAGTGCCGATTCAAGTTTCAACTCAGTCGAACAGTTCGCTGAGTCGAGTCACTGAGTCAGTAGCCAACTCTACTGCGATGCGCAGGGCCGCTCCCCGTCGGGGGCCCGAATCCCCCTTCGGGCATGGATACTTGTGCCGTCTTTAGTGTTAGGTAGTTCATAAGTGGTTTGTAAGTTTACGGACTGATGACCCCGGAGTTAAGTCCCTTAAGCTCTACAAACATTTGAATTGAAAACAAGTAGAATGATCATACTTGAATGATAAAAATAGCATATGACACAAAACAATTAATTGAAGTACGATAAGTGGGATCTACAACGTTTCGAAAGTCCTTGTGTTGCGTTCATTGTAACGCATGTTGATGAACGGTACTTTCTGTCTTTCCGTCCGGGGAGAAAACGAACAGAGCAGATGGTTTACCAACTCTCTAAAACGCCACGTACAACTACCAATGGTAAAAGCACGGCAATTCAAGATGTACTCCTCAAACTACCAACAACAGGCCTAGCGCTTTTCTAATTGTCATGTCGTTGCCCGTACGCCGACAGACATTACGACGCCGCAATGAAGGCATTGTTCTACAAAAAATAAACCACGATCTGTACTTCATTTGTTTGTTTAACACTCAAAAATAGTACGAAATGACATCGATTCTATCTTTGCAACGCCCCAAAGATATGATCACACCAGTAAGACCATGGAGGTAAGAATAATACGGAGGGACTTATAAAGAAACAAAGTTTCATGTTAAATCTGTCTGGCTGTTTTAATCTTGCATTCTAACCTCCATTGCGTATTTGTTCGCTCCTTTATAGCGTATTTGGTTGCTAGGCTACTAATGAATGAATAAGCTGACTGTTGGAGAATCTAGAAACTGATCCAGCTGGAAGCGTAATTTCACTTTTTTCTCAAATTCTGATATTTTCTAGTAGATTTTTCAAAAAAATTATTTCATACAAACCTTGTCCTGTGAATTACGAAGAGAACAAAGGAAACATCAGGGAAATCTGGGAAGTTATTCTCAAGTGATGCGCTTTCACACATGTGGCAATTCATTTTTATAAATATCGGTAGATTTTTATGTCACGTAACACGGGAACGCAGTCGAACATGACAGAAAGTATCCTATGTCCGTCTCCTGTTTCTAATCCGACCAATTTTGAGCCAAATCGGTTCAGACGTTCTTTAGTTATAAACAGTGTAACACGAATTTCTTTAATATATATGTAGTTATGTACATACTAACTTCGCCATTTGTTGCAATATAATATCATTTGTGATTCTGAGTATAGTATACAATCACAAATTTATGAATATAAAAAATTATTCCTGTTCTCGCAGCTATGCATATTCAAGATAATAACCATTTTATTTCACATTTTTCCTTGCAGTATTACATACATCTAATAGTAACAGCATTGTGGATTATCTTTCCAGATAGGATTATTTATTGTTTAAGATAGAAATACCATATAAAATAAATTAGGACTAATCCCACAAGTCAAAATACATTTTTGTAGTAACACAAAACACTATATATTTATCTGTGCTTTGTTTAAGGTTGGGAAGTGATGAATAAAGAATTTTTGCTTCTAAAGTCCACTCTTGCAAATGAAGCAGATTATATTTTATTATATATGTCAAGCTGTAGTGCTGAAGCCACTACTAAAATTTTGTCATGGTTAGGCATACGCATAAGACAGAGATGGGATCTATACACAGAATGATTAACTGTTCTCAGGACAATTTAAATGAAATGAGTGAAGCATATGTGGATCGTGTTTCAGATCCAGAAATGAAAGCTTATATGGAACATATAGTAGCCTACAGTCACAATTTACAGATCAATAATTGTAAAATCATGTTTGGTGAAGCAGAAGATAATTTATGGTGTAACATTATTCCTAGAGAGAAGAGTAATATGTATGAGAGACAGGCGAGAATTAATAACGTTTTGCGAGGTTGACAAATGAGTGCTTCAAAACGGAAGAAGAAATATGATGAAAACTATTCAGAACTGTTATCTATGAGACAGAAAACCTGATATATCTTAAAATGCATCCCCATTCCTGTGCAATTAAAACAAGAAACAAAAATAGGAACTTACTTTACGAAGGACCCTTTGAAATTGTTAACATACGTAACGATAATAGTTAATGGTTAGTTAAACCTCGGACAAGAGTATCTAAAGCACTTTTACAAGGATCTTAAAACATTTATTGAATGAGCATTTTCTCTGCAGTGTATAAGGGGTCTAGCCCCTCACTGATATATTTTATACAATAATATCCTGGAACTGGGTCGACCTAGGCGTGTTTATATCGATTGTTGACGCTGCGAGTTCAGCGAGCGAGTTTAGTCAGTCTATGTTCATCTTGGCTCAAGTGTAGCATGGCGGGAGCACACCCGGTAAAAAGTAATATTGCGAAAGTTCAGTTTATGTATTGTGAGTGAAGTACGGCGGGAGCTCACCCGGTAGAAATCATTAAAAGTATTATTATTATTATTATTGTGGAAGTCACTCTATGTGTTGCATAGCTCAAGTGAAGTACGGCGGGAAGCACACCCGGCAAAAGATGTCTAAAATACCATTTTTGTGAAAGTTTATTCTCGCGTGTTCGGGTTGAGTTTGTCCCCAGTGTCGTGAGTAGACTGCTCACTAATCATTTCGTTCGCTGAATGTAACAAGAAGATTTCCGCGCCGCGAATCGGGACAACCGCGCAGCGCCAACATCAACAATACGATTAGTACAGTGAAGAGTAAAATAACAACCTTTGTATTGCGTGTGAAGAGCAATACTGGCGACCAGTTCAATTTAACGCTATTAGTGTGTACAGTGAAGGCCGTGATTGCCTCAATTTTCTTACCTATATTAGCCCCTTGTCCTTAGCGCACAGGGTCACAATTTTGCTAATTAGGCTGCTATCTGGTGCGAATCATTACCGCCACCAATCGGTAGTGTTTCAAGTGTAATAATACTTTTTTAAAATGTGATTATAATATAGGTGTTTTGATATTTAATGTATGTTACGTATTTTATAAATTTCTATGGAGTAAGTATTTACTGTGGTTTTACATAGGAAGATAGAAATTTAACACTTGCGCGTAGAGACTGAGCGAAGTAGAATTTTACTTAATGGCACCCAAATAGACCTGTTGCAATGTTGGCGTTCTTTGTTGTTGCTCAAAGCCATATATTACTAGATTGGCAGTGCCGCATGCAGTATCATTGGTGTCAATGAAGTCTTGTCGCCATATTTCTATTCTATAAACGTGTAAGTACTCTTAAAAATATGGATGAACTGACGTAACTACGGTATCTACTGACGTTTGACATATGGGAAATTCTTATGTTGTATATGGATGTATTTTTTTTCAGCTGGAGTAAACTTTGACACGTACAATTGCATTGATTTTCTATTACTATTAATCTGTACCAATTTCATTCAACTTCGGATTTTTTTTCGGATCGTGGATAACATATGTTCTTTTTCTTTTGAGAGTACTTACAAAATCTACAGTCTGCTTTGACATATGCACAAATGAGTCACGTTTCTTGTTTTTATTATTAGTTATTTACAGTTCCACTCCCATGAACCACAGACATTGCCGAGGTGGGGTGGCTTGCGTGCCTCAACGATACAGATAGCCGTACCGTAGGTGCAACCACAGCGGAGGGGTATCTGTGGAGAGGCCAGACAAACGTGTGGTTCCTGAAGAGGGGCAGCAGCCTTTTCAGTAGTTACAGGGGCAACAGTCTGGATGATTGACTGAGCTGGCCTTGTAACATCAGCTAATGTGGCTTTGCCACACAGCTACTGCGAACGGCTGAAAGCAAGGGGAAACTACAGCCGTTATTTTTCCCGAGGACATGCAGCTCTACTGTATGAACATATGATGATGGCATCCTCTCGGGTAAAATATTCCGGAGGTAAAATAGTCCCCCATTCGGATCTCCGGGCGGGGACTACTCAGGAGGATGTGATCATCAGGAAAGACAATACTGGCATTCTACGGGTCGGAGCGTGGAATGTTAGATCCCTTAATCGAGTAGGAAAATTAGAAAATTTAAAAAGGGAAATGGATAGGTTGAAGTTAGATATAGTGAGGATTAGTGAAGTTCGGTGGCAGGATGAACAGGATTTCTGGTCAGGTGAGTACAGGATTATAAATACAAAATCAGTTGGGGGTATCACAGGAGTAGGATTGATAATGAATAAGAAAATAGGAATGCGGGTAAACTACTATGACCAGCACAGCGATCGCATTATCATTGTCAAGATAGATACGAAGCCAACACCGACAACAGTAGTACAGGTTTATATATGCCAACTAGCTCTGCCGATGATGAGGAGATCGAAGAAATATATGAGGAGCTAAACGAAATTATTAAGACAATTAAGGGAGAGGAAAACTTAATTGTTATGGGAGACTGGAATTCGGTAGTAGGACAAGGAAGGGAAGGGAAGATAGTGGCTGAATATGGTCTGGGCAAAAGGAATGAAAGAGGAAGCCGCCTGGTAGAATTTTGCACGGAACATAATTTAGTTATAACAAACACCTGGTTTAAGAATCACAAAAGAAGGTTGTATACGTGGAAGAGACCAGGAAACACCGGGAGATACCAGATAGATTTTGTAATGGTAAGACATAGATTTCGGAACCAGGTTTTGAAGTGTAGGACATACCCGGGGGCAGACATAGACTCTGACCATAACTTGTTGGTTATGAACTGTAGGCTGAAACTGAAGAAACTACAGAAAGGAAGGAAAATAAGGAGATGGGACCTAGATAAATTGAAGGAACCTGAAGTTCTTAAGAATTTCAGAGGGAGCTTCAGGCAACAATTGACAGAAACAGGGGAAAATAAAACAGTTGAAGAGGAATGGGTAAAATTGAGAGATGAAATAGTGAAGGCAGCAGAGGACAAAATAGGTAGGAAGGCAAGACCTACAAAGAATCCTTGGATATCACAGGAGATACTAAATTTAATCGATGAAAGGAGAAAGTATAAAAATGCAGTAAATGAAACAGGCAAAATGGAGTACAGACGACTAAGAAATAAGATTGACAGGAAGTGCAAAATGGCTAAGCAGGAATGGCTAGAAGCCAAATGCAAGGATGTAGAAGAATGTATAAATAGGGGAAAAATAGATACAGCCTACAGGAAAATAAAAGAAACATTTGGCGATAAGAAAAACAGCTCTATGAATATCAAGGACACTGATGGAAAACCAGTTCTCAACAAAGAAGGGAAAGCTGAAAGGTGGAAAGAGTATATAGAGGGGCTCTACAAAGGAAATGAACTTCGAGACACTATTGTAGGAAGGGAAGAGGATGTAGATGATGATGAAATAGGAGATACTGTACTGAGAGATGAATTTGACAGAGCACTGAATGATCTAAGTCGAAACAAGGCCCCTGGAGTAGATGATATCCCGTCAGAGCTACTGAAGTCTCTGGGAGAACCAGCCATGACAAAATTGTTTCACAATGTGTGTAAGATGTATGAGACAGGTGAAGTACCCTCAGACTTTAAGAAAAATGTTATAATCCCCATTCCAAAGAAAGCGGGTGCAGACAGGTGTGAAAACTAAAGAACCATCAGTTTAATAAGTCATGGTTGCAAAATATTAACACGAATTATATACAGAAGGATGGAAAAGCTGGTAGAAGCCGACCTCGGGGAAGATCAGTTTGGGTTCAGGAGAAATGTAGGAACACGGGAGGCAATACTCACTTTACGGCTCATCCTAGAAGATAGATTAAGAAAAGGCAAACCTACATTTCTAGCTTTTGTAGATTTGGAGAAGGATTTTGACAATGTTGATTGGAATAAACTCTTTAAAGTTCTGAAGCAAGCAGGAGTAAAATATAGGGAACGTAAGGTTATTTACAACTTGTACAAAAACCAGACAGCGGTTGTCAGAGTTGAAGGGCATGAAAGGGAGGCATTGGTTGGAAAGGGAGTAAGACAGGGTTGTAGCCTTTCCCCAATTTTGTTCAATTTGTACATTGAGCAAGCTATAAAGGAAAGCAAGGAGAAATTTGGAGAAGGAATTAAAGTTCAGGGTGAAGAATTAAAAACATTGCGTTTTGCCGACGACATAGTAATTCTGTCAGATACAGCAAAGGACCTGGAAGAGCAATTGAACGGAATGGACAGTGTGCTGAAAGGTGCATATAAGATGAACATTAACAAGAGTAAAACAAGGGTAATGGAGTGCAGTGTAAGAAAATCAGGTGATGCCGAAGGAATTAGATTAGGTAACGAAACAATAAAAGGGGTAGATGAGTTTTGTTACTTGGGCAGTAAAATAACAAATGATGGTCGCAGTACAGATGATATAAAATGCAGAATGGCAATGGGTAGAAAGGCGTTCTTGAAAAAGAGAAATTTGTTAACATCGAATATTGATTTAAGCCTAAGGAAGTCCTTTCTGAAGGCATTTGTATGGAGTGTTGCCTTGTATGGGAGTGAAACATGGACGATAAGCAGTGTGGACAGAAAGAGGATAGAGGCTTTTGAAATGTGGTGCTACAGAAGAATGCTGAAGATTAGGTGGGTGGATCGCGTAACTAATGAGGAGGTACTGAACCGAATTGGGGAGAAAAGAAATTTCTGGCATACCTTGACTAAAAGAAGGGATAGATTGGTAGGACACATTCTTAGACATCAAGGAATTGTGAATTTAGCGTTGGAGGGAAGTGTGTGGGGTAAAAATCGCAGAGGGAGACCAAGAGACGCGTATAGTAAGCAGATTCAAGTGGATGTGGGTTGTCGTTCTTATGAGGAGATGAAAAGTCTTGCTCAGGATAGAGTAGGGTGGAGAGCTGCATCAAACCAGTCCCTGGACTAAAGACCACGAGAGGACCGGTATAAATGTGCTGTTGGTCGTAGGTAACAAATTAAAGATATTTGTTACCTACGACCAACAGCACATTTCTGAGTGTTTCTCAAATAACTACAGTCTGCTTTAACTGTAAGTAAGAGTAATAATTTACTTGCCACCCCGGGGGCCTCGTATGATTATGTTGGTAACATCAATAAAACGGTAGATAGCCCTCGCCAAGATCTTAATATCATTATAGATCCACAAAGAGTGACTTGATTAGCGTTTAGTACAGACGATGAAGTAAATAATTGATACTGTTCCTACTCTAAGGTTGAAAAGTTATTGTATATACTCTCGTACACTCAGTAAACGTAATTGCTCTCGTAAAAGAAGATTTTTTTTTTTTTTTTTTTTTTTTTTTTTTTTTTTGCTTTGTTTTGTTTCCGACATCCCCTTAAACCTAACCAAACTCACACTACTAGAAATAGAAAACAAAACACAAATTGTTGCAACTGAAAGGCCCCTCTAGCAAAACACAACGTAATTGCAATTCAAGTAGGAAGAGAAGGAAAACATGTTCATACTAATACGGGGAAGTGCGGTTCCATGGACGAAAGTACGCGGGATAGCCTCCTTCAGCCATCTCCCGTCTTCAAGTTAAGGAAAAGAAAATGGTGTCAATGACACTCTGCAATGGAAGTACGGAGGAAACTGAAAGTCGTAAGTTTGCCCAGGAGTCATCTACGCGCATTCCCAAAGAAAGGGAAAGCTCGAAACGGCTATCCTGACCGTAGAATGAAAAACAGATAATAAAGGCTGTGGCCTACTACCGCAAATAAATGTTCTCCTCTGAACAGTAGAGTCACATGACCAGAAACCAGTGGCGGCTGGTGCTTCAGATGACTGGGCGTTCACATCTTTTAGAGTCGGATCTACAATATTTCCGAACTGGGGCCGAATCGCGATACTGGCGCCCCCTCTTAACGTTACCCATGCGCAAAGGCTGCTCTTCTCACCTCTTTCTCAAACAGTTAAATACAACGAAATTGTGACAACGAAGAGCATAAATGTCATTTACCCTCAAAATCGTGCCAAATTTGCAAAAAAAAAAAAAAAAAAAAAAAAAAAAAAAAAAAAAAAACTTCGAAAGATATTGGCAAGTAACGATTCAAAAGTCAAAAAGTGTCGTTGGTGGCATCGTGCTGAAGTGGCAGAGGTAGTAGCTTCGAATCGGACTGCAAGCACGATGCCACCACCGACACGACTGCACTTGCTAGATAGAGAATAGTGCTTTATTACGAGGCGCGTCCAGAAAGTAAGTTCCGTTTGGTAATAAAATGAAATTGTACACAGCTTCAGAAGAAATTTTTATTGCACAAAATTATACAACTCTTAAACTACTTTTCCACATAACTGCCGAAATTTTGTAGGCACTTGTCATAACGTGCCACAAGTTTTTGCATGCATCCTTTACACAAGGTTGCCGCCTGTGTATTCAACCATGTGGTAACAGCTCTTTACCATCGTTGAAGTGTTGACAGATTTTAGGTGTAAGAAGAGATGAAAGTCACTAGGAGAGAGGTCCGAGCTGTAAGGAGGATGGTCAAACAGGTTCCTATTGAAATTTCCGTAAGAATTGTTTGGTCACATTCGGTGTGTGAGGTCAGGCATTATCGTGAAAAAAAATCTTTTGACAGTAATGCTGTTCTGACACCTAGAATCTATCCTTGGTGGACAACACTTCAACGATGAAGACGAGCTGAAAGACCATGTTACCACATGGTTCAATACACAGGCGGCAACATTCTATGAAAAAGGCACACAAAACCTTGTGGCATGCTATGACAATTGCCTACAAACTGTCGGAATCTACGTAGACAAGTAGTTTAACAGTTACAGATTTTTGTACAATCAATATTTTTTCTGTATCTGTACCAGTTCGTTTTATATAACCAAACGGAACTTACATTCTGGACGCGCATCGTATTATTCATCGTCGGATCTTCTGAAGGCTTTTTACAGTTTCTGCGTCTTTAATTTATAGTTATAAGATATTTTACCAAATATGACGTGTTTCTGATGAATCTTCAATGCGCCAAAAACAAATATGAAGGGCGGATATTGAATTCAAGGAGGTCTCCTTTACAGTTGAAGTTCATCTTCCCAAACCTGAAATCGGTTGCCCGCCTTTCTCACAACTGCCCTTATATTTTCATTACATTTCATATCGCTTTGCAAAGTTACGCTTAGTTATATGAACGATGCGACTGCATCAAGAAACTCACTACTAATGCTGTATTCGAATATTATGGGATTCCTTTTCTACTCATGTGCAACACAAACATTTTTCTATATTTAGAACTAGCTGTCTTCGCCACATCGACTAGAAATTTTGTCTAAGTAATCCTGAATGCTATTACAGTCAATTAAAGACGACACCCTCCCATACAGCACAGCATCATCAGCAAACAGCCGCAAATTAAGAGTGTAGCGCTGTCAACCAAATGTGTAGCAGGCTAATTATGACTCCTAAGGAGGCGTTTCTGCTATATAATGGCAGCATTTCTAATAAGATTGGCCGTATTTTGTGTGAATATGAAGCGAAATGTGTGTTTAGATCGCCTCTAAAC
Source organism: Locusta migratoria (assembly GCA_026315105.1). Classification (NCBI taxonomy): domain Eukaryota; kingdom Metazoa; phylum Arthropoda; class Insecta; order Orthoptera; family Acrididae; genus Locusta; species Locusta migratoria. Next base: position 170,220,188 of record CM048751.1, read on the forward strand.
TTAAGGCTTTGTAAGGGTCCGTTAAGGATGATTCGGATTTTCGTAAGGCCGGTGTCTACCTTATGACATACACGTGTAGCATGCCACATATTGGTCAAACAATTAGGTATGTCGAGAACCAATGTTTGGAAAACACTGCTTGGACACAGGAATACAAGAAAACGGGAATTTTGGCATGCACTTTCAGCTGTTGGCATTGAAATAAATCTTTCGGATAACCTGTTGACCGAGGATAGAAATATCTGCTTAAATTAACCAGGTATCCGGCTTTCTCATTTGTCCAAAAACAGAGGGACAAAGTTAATGCCATTTCATACACTGAGAACAATGTTTCTTATCGATATTGCTAATGGTTTTCGAATTTTTTGGCGCGTGATGGCGCAGTGTGCTTGCTTGCTCGGTGTGTGTTGTCTTTCTGATGTTATTGAGAACCGAGTTTTTTAAACGTCATTGCACATTTATTCCTCGCCGCTGTACTGCTTTGAGAACGGCAGGGTGTGCCCCTGCCGAAATATCGGCCGATGTCGAGTTTCATACCTCGCTGCATACCCGTAATTTTTTTAATACGCTATACGCCGGGCGAAATTAAGGCCTCATTAAAAAAGTATATCATCAACTATGTTGCAAGGTCACTACGGTCGGGGGTTCGAATCCCCCCTCGGGCATGGATATTTGTGCCGTCCTTAGTTTAAGCTAGTTCCTAAGTCGTTTGTGAGTTTAGAGACTGATGACCCCGTAGTTAAGTCCCATAAGCTTTACAAACATACATGTTGCTAGGTGTTCTGAACACTGACGTTAAATGCGTGTACTGGATCAAGAACACAGCTACTTATGTTGTTCAGAGATCTCTCAATCCGCACAAAGATGGGCGGTGTCAGTCATAATACATGGAAGAAACTACACTGTTTTAGTTGACCGTAGTTCTTCCATGCCTAGAGGGCTGTAGTTCGGGTGTATCTGCATTGTTACTTTGAATTAAGTGGGATTATCATAAAGGAAAGTCTCCAAACGTCTCGAACTGAACCAAAGCAATGTTTTTTAGGTATACAGGAATTGTTGATGATTTGCCTCGTTCTAGTCGCCCAAAGGCTACCACTGATGGCCGCTACTTATTGAATTCACCTGGATGGCAAAATGAGAGGAACACCACCACGATGATTAATGATTATCGTGCAGCTACAGGACGTCGTCTTTCCAGTGAAACTGTACGTGATTGCTTGCGTGACATACGACTTTACTCCTCTCGCGCGGTACAAAATCATATATTCAAATGTTTGTTAAGCTTATGGGACTTAACTGCGAGCTCATCAGTGCCTAAACTTACAAAGTACTTATAAACTTACTTATACTAAAGGTAACACAAACATCCATGGCCGAGAGAGGATTCGAACCTCCGACGAGGAACGGTCTCTCACATCGGAACATAGCGCCTTCAATGCGCTCGGCCTTTCCGCCGCGACCGCGCGGTACAGAATGTTCCATCAGGATGCGGGATGGAATCGTCAGAATTGACATCAAGTGATATTTACAGATAAGACTTGCATCTTACTTCAGACAGGTAATTACCTTACGAGGTGACGCGGTGGTAACATATTGTACTCGTATTGGGAAGGATGGCGGTTCAAATCCACCTCCGCCACCCAGATTTTGATTTTCCGTGATTTTCCTAAAATCACTCCAGGTAGATGCCGGGATGGTTCCTTTCAAAGGGCACAGCCGATTTTCTTCCCCCATCATTACCCAAAAACACGAGTGTAAGCTCCCTCTCTAATGACCACGCTGTCGACGGAACGTTAAACCGTAAGATTCGTTCCTTCCTTCCAACAGGGCAATCGTCATTTTTGAAGCCTGCCTGATTAGCCTGAACGTCTTACACACAGCGCCCTTATGGTTGCAGCAAGTTGGTGGTTCCTTGATGTTTTGGGGTGACATTAGGATGGGTCACCGTGAGCCATGGGTGGTAATAGAAGGTAATGAACCGCTGCGGGTTAGCCGCGTGCACTGGGGGGCCGTGCTGCGGAGTGCGTGGCCGTTCGCCGTCGAGGGTTCGAGTCCCCACCCTCGGGCATAGGCATAGGCATAGGTTAGTTTACCTAATAACCCATCAGTTGATTCCGATAGATTTACAAACATTTGGATTTTTTGAAGGCATTTAAACTGCGGTAACGTTCACGGATGACATTCTCCGACGTATAGTGCTACCATATCGGCAGATTTTCTCTGAGCAATTTGTATTAATGGACGAAAATTCTCACGTTCATCATGCATTCTCTCATGTAAACGACTTCGCATAATTAGAACGGCCAACGTGTTACTCACACTTTAAACCAAACATCCGTGCCTGGGACATATTGAAAAGGACTGTTATTGGACGAGACGATCCACCAACCAATCTGAGAAATGTGTAATAAATGACAGTGGAGGTTTGGGACAATGTGTACAAACAGTCCCTTGATGATGTAGTGGACAGTATGTCATAACGAATACAGGCATGATTAGTACTAAATGTCCAGTTATTTGATATTAGGGGCACTGGTTTATATTTCAATCTGAAACACTAATTCAGAATGTCTGTTAATTTCGGTTTTCGTGAGCAATAAAGACAACTGAAATTCTGTTTTTGTGGACCACTACTATATTTTATCTGAAGCGTCATGTACCTCTAAAGTCGTTGTGATACAACACTATTCGATGTGGGTTGTAGCCACATTACAGGCCGAGGCACCATCTTCGTCATTTGAATTTGTAGTCAACAAACCACTCTTTTTTGTAAGTACCACTGTTAGTGAATAATCTCTCTGTGATACGAGGAAGGACACCATCTCTTGCAAACGTTGAACTGTTTATTGCAGACTGTTTGTAGGTAGTGTGTCACTATCTTTAGCGGTACATCACTATAGCAGTGTAGAATATGGCATTTTACTACAGAATTAAAATTATGTCAACAGTACATCAGCTTGTAAAACGTAATATACATTCCGTTAGAACAATACCAGTTTGACTCACAGTACAAAAGATAGCAGATGGTGCCGTCTTGACACTACGGATAACGAACAGCAGTAAATTGTTTGGTTATATTTTCTTGTCGCTAACCTTGATATATGACGTCAGTAGTGAATCGTGCCATCTTTATTACTATAGTTTTACCTAAAAGTTTAATAAAATACATAAATTGTAAGTGTGTCCGATAATACTGAAAACGTTTATTACATGTGTTAAAAAGTGGGAAGGATATACAATAATATACTTGTATGCGTCACAATTTAAACATTAGTAGCCGGCCGCGGTGGCCGAGGGGACTGAGGCACTCCAGTCACGGTCTGCATGGCCACTACGGTCGGGGGTTCGAATCCCCCCTCGGCCATGGATATTTATGCCGTCCTAGTTCGTAAGTAGTTCATAAGTAGTTTGTAAGTTTAGGGACTGATGACCCCGTAGTTAAGTCCCACAAGCTGTACAAACATTTGAACAAACACAGACACCTATACCCCAGGTAGGACTCGAACCTCCACGGCGAGCAAACGCGCGCTACGCAGCAAGACGCTTTAGACCGCTCGGCTACTCCACCGCGGCAATGTTTTCGTAAAAGTAGACACTTCGCAGTGTACGTAAGTGAGCCGCGTCTGCTATTTTTTAGTCTTTATTTATATTAACGAAGGGATTTCTTGGTTCTTGTCCTCATTCCGCTTCTTGCAATTTCTAAATGTCATTTTCTTATTTTTGCCTTGTTAGTCAGATGGTGTCCTACCTACGTGTATGACAGGTATGCCGCTTCCCTGACGGTGGCGCTGTACTTGTAGTTATGATCTTTGTCGAGAGCTTCGCGATCGGCCGGCACCGGCGGTAGTGAGGGTCAGGGGGGTGAAACTCATATAGGGATTTCCGGTAACACGATGTTGGTTCGCTGCTAGGCCACATAGAGCGCTGCGATTTTTCATCTCGTTTTCCTATTGGATGATTTACGCTTTACAGTCCTCCGATGTGGTGTTGCTGAGGTTCTATAGCAACGTCTTCCTAATTGCGATCTTCTGTGTGCATTTTCTCTTAATTCACGGTGTAAATATATTGCTGTTATACTGCTTAATTTTTGTCCGCATCCGTAATATTAGGTGGTGTAATGATACGTTATTTACTTTATATATATATTTCCATGTGATAACGCCACACGGCGAAAATCGCAGTATCGAGTTTTGGAAACAAACAATTTTACGGTCAAAAATATTACCACGACATCATTTACGAAGTTTGGCCGACTGTAAACAATAGCCACAAGCAATTAATGTTAGTTTTTGATTTAAATTTCTCGTATATATTACTTTGCAAGGTCTCATAAACCTTTCTATGAGGTCCACCCTGAAAGAATAAATGAAAAATACTGTCATCTAACACCAATAACATTTTCTCATTTGTGTATTTAGAAGTAAACATATGGATTTTCGCGCCACATTTTTCGGATTGAAAGTTCACTTCCAGGCCACTAGTAGAGTCGCTGTCGTTCTGTGTTTCCGTGTGATAACATGGAGTTTGCACTTCTGTTATTTGTGGTGTTCTGTGGTGAGGGTAAACTTGGCTGGGCAGCGGGACGGCTGGCGTGCTTTGACTGCCGTGGCCCTTCCTGTTTATCTGCCTTCGCCGTGCTGTCGGCGGCGGGGAGTGAGCCGTTCATTGTCGTTGTGGATTGCCCGAGTGCCGTTACCTGCTTACAAATGGTGCTACCATCGTGCTCTAGTGTTCACGGCTTGTGCATCTAGTTACTGCCAGTGCTCATTGTGTTGTCTATATTTGAGCATTGCCCAACCATTGAACTCCAGCGGTGGTTGGCTTGCCGTCCACGTCTTCAGTGTAGTACTCGTATTTAAGGAGTTATGCGTGTTCGTGAATTTTGTTGTTCAGTGAATGCTTATTTAAAGCAAAACTAAATTTTATTTCGCGTCGTGCCGTAATAGTGGTAGGCAGGATATAAAATATTTGATTGTATCAGGTTTGTTAGTCTGGGGGTTTGTCTGGCTAGGTGCCCATTCGTAGTCCGTTATCTTCCCGGTGGCGGTTTTACAGTATGAAATGTGTTTTTTCCCTGTCGAGTACGTCCTGCCGATACCGTTGCTGTAGTTTGGCAGTAAATAAATTTCCTGTTCATTCGTGTGTCCAATCTCTATCATAGCCTATTCCCCCTCCCCTTTTTCTTCCCTTCTGTTGTTACTCACCGGGCCTAGTTTTAGGTTTAGCATCCGAGCTTGGTTCAACAAATCACTTGAGCTTGGTATAACATAATTTATGTCTCGTAATTGTAATTCACTGTAACGGGATAGAGAGTTATGTTAAATGTTGCCAAGCGTGTTCTGCATAACTTGTGACGTCTCCTTTAAATTTTAAGCAGATCTACTGTTCAGTGGCTTTCTGCACACCTTGTAACACCTCCTTTAATCCACATAACGCTGACGTCCTTCCAGAAGGACGATAATGGTGGCTCTGTTTTTCATACGTTTGTTACGAATTCGAGCAGTGTGTCGTATTTCATTTATTTGAATCTCCTGCTTACATTTCAGGTCATTTTTAGTTTCTATTAATGATCGTAAAGTGGTAGGACACGACTGCAATGTTGAGGTACATACAGAAGTTATTGAAGACGCAAAATTCGAACGAAGTTGCTTCTTCTATGTGTTTTTAAATGTACTCAACGCTATCAGTTGAGAACCGTACATCCGACTGAGAAAAAATTTTGAACTAACGATTTCGGTAAGCTACCCTTAAAATTTGAAATTAAAAAAAAAAAAAGAAAAAAAAATAGAATGATTTTTCTATGAAATAAAATACCATTCATCTGATTGCGATAAAATTTTGCGCATTCGACGTTCAAAGAGATAGGAAGGTTTGAGTGAAGTAAAAGTATGGAATAGTTGGCTAAAAAATGGAAAAATTTGGGGAAAACCGAAAGAGCTGTTTTCTTTAGGATATCAATATCATTCGTACGGTTGCGATACAATTTTGCACATTTGACGTTCACCAATACTTGGACTATCTGATGATGCCTTTATAGAGCTACTGGGTCTAAAATACATATGATTTAAATTAATATGGTTTATATTAAGAGGTAATTTATACTAAGTTCACCGGGTCATCTAGTATCAATTATAACGCCACCCTCTCGATTTTCAAGCAGGCCTACCGTTGTAACACCAGTTATTCTAGTGCCTGTTAGCTTGTGTTTTCTACTTGTCCAGCAGTCTTGATTCTGGTCTCTAGGTTGCGTCATTATTCCAATAACGAATTCCAGTAATATAACCGCTTACTTAGCGTTACAACCAATTTATTTGCTAATTGATGCATGTTGTCACGTAAATGTTAAGGGCAGCCTTATGAACTGTGCTAGTGTACCTTTTAAATGCATAAGCAGTTCTGCCTTTTGCAAATTAATCAAATATTGAACCCAGCCTGACAAGTCGTTGTGGGGCATTATACGAGGTACGTCCAGAAAGTAAGTTCCGTTTGGTTATATAAAACGTATACAGATACAGAAAAACTATTTATTGTACAAAAAACTACAACTGTTAAACTACTTTTCTACACAGCTGCCGAAATTTTGTAGGCACTTCTCATAGCGTGGCACAAGTTTCTGTATGCCTTCTTCATAAAAGGTTGCCGCCTGTGTATTCAGTCATGTGGTAGCATGTTCTTTCAGATCGTCATAGTTGAAGTGTTGACAGGACAAATTTTAGGTGTAAGAAGAGGATTTCCATCAAAAAGTGGTGTTTGTTTCCCCTATAGTGCCCGACCTTATGTGGCGAATGTGGCCAAACAACTCTTACGGGAATTTCACTGGGACGTGTTTGCTCATCATCCATACAGCTCGGGCCTTGCTCCTAGACACTTTCACTTCTTCTGACACCTAAAAATCTGTCCTTGGTGGTCAACATTTCAACGATTATGACGAGCGGAAAGAACATGATACCACGTGGCTGAATACACAGGCGGCAACCTTCTATGAAGTATGCATACAGAAACTTGTGCCACGCTATGACAAGTGCCTACAAAATTTCTGCAGCTATGTAGAAAAGTAATTTAACAGTTGTAGATTTTGTACAATATATATTGTTTCTGTATCTGTACACGTTTGTTTTATATAACCAAACGGAACTTACTTTCTGGACGTACCTCGTGAGTCACCTAACATTACCAATGGATATATATTTCATAAACCACATCAAATACTGACGAACCGATTCGACAGACCGAACGTGAGGAGAGGGGCTAGTGTAATTGGTTAATACAAAACATAAAAAAAATGCACGGAAGTATGTCTTTTAAGACAAACCTATGTTGTTTTTTTTTTTTTTTAATGGAACCCCATTAGTGTTGTTAGCACATCTGAACATATACACAAATACGTAATCAGTGCCGTTTGTTGCAATGTAAAATGTTAATTAAATCTGGAGATATTGTAACCTAAAGTTGACGCTAGAAACCTCCGACGTTCAGTTGCGTGTTCTAACAAACACGGGCCACGGTTGGCGAGCAGCATCTGCAGGGACCTGTTTACCATGACGACCGTGTTTACGAGTGTGGCTGTAGTGCACTGTTGTGGTTTGGTCTTGCTGACGCAGTGTCCGCATGTAGCGCTTGCTGCTATTGTTATTCTGCATTCGTCTTTGGAAGCAGACTAACTGTAGTACACTGTGTTAACAGACGTCTGTGATACTGTTGTAGGAACTGTGACCATGGTGTATTCGAACTCTGAAAAGGCGGAGGTGATACTCATGTATAACGAGTGTCGACAAAATGCAGCTGAAGCCTGCAGGGTGTATGCAGTACGGTACCCGGACAGAGAGCATCCAACGTGCCGCACATTTCAAAACATCTACCGCCAACTGTATGCAACAGGTATGGTCGTAGCACGCAAACGGGTCGGTAACAGGCCCACCACAGAGAAGCAGGTGCAGTTGGTGTGTTAGCTGCTGTTGCCGTGAACCCACACAGTACACGGGACATTGCGAGAGCCGGTGGACTGAGTCAAGGTAGTGTCATGCGCATACTGCATCCTCATCGCTTTCACCCCTTTCATCTGTCGCTACATCAGCAATTACATGGTGATTACTTTAATCATAGAATGCAATTCTGTCAATGGCCATTAACATACAATGCGTTGCAGTTCTACCTGTTTACCGATGAAGCGGGTTTCACAAACCACGGGGCAGTGAATCTACGGAACATGCATTACTGGTCCGTGGACAATTCTCGCTGGCTCTGACAGGTAGAGTGACAGCGACCGTGAACTGTAAATGTATGGTGCGGAATCATTGGCGGACCATCTCATTTTTCCTCACTTCATTGCAGGGGCCCAAACAGCTGCAACATACATCGCGTTTCTACAGAATAATCTGCCAACATTACTAGAAAATGTCCCACTGGAAACGCGTCGACGTATGTGGTATCAGCGTGATGGTGCACCTGCACATTCCGCAATTAACACTAGGCTGACCCTTGACAGGATGTTCGACGGGCGTTTCATAGGACGTGAAGGACGCATAAATTGACCAGCCCGTTCTCCTCATCTTACACCTCTGTGGGGTACACTAAAGGAGAAAGTGTACTGTGATGTGCCTACAACACCAGAAGATATGAAACAACGTATTGTGGGCAGCCTGCGGCGACATTACACCAGATGTGTGCAGCAAATGATGGCCACCACTTTGAACATGTCGACACACATTCTATTCCACTCAGTAATTGAAAACGGAAAACACGTGTGTACGCGTACCTCACCCCTCATGGTAATGTACATGTGCGTGAGTGAAAAAGGTGTTAGCACATGGACGTAATATGCTGTTCTAGTCTCTTATGTACCTAAGGTAGATCACCGTCCCCTTTGGATCCCTACTTAATTCGGTGCTCTCTCATACACACGATCAAACAGCGGAGGAGTGGTACTCAAGCGTCAACTTCAGGTTACAATATCTCAGGGTGTAATTAACATTTTACAATGCAACAAACGGCACTGATTACGTATTTGTTTATATGTTCAGATGTGCCAACAAAACTAACGGCATTCCATTAAAAAACACGTAGGTTTGTGTTAAAAAGACATACATCCGTGCATTTTTTTATGGTTTTATGAACCAATTACACTAGCCCCTCTCCTCACGTTCGGTCTGTGGAATCGGTTCGTCAGTATTTGATGTGCTTTACGAAATATATCCAGCGGTAATGTTAGGTGACTCACAGGCTAATTTTTTCTAATATCATGTTAGGGACTTTGTCCGTTTAATAAATTAAACTCTCAGCAACTTCTGTTCCTTGTCTCGAAATCTGAATGATTGTTTGACTGATTTGGGAGAGTGTTCCTCTTGTGTACCTTGTCCGGTGTTATTATTAATGTTATATATATTTATATTTATTACATTCCTGAGTAAAATAAAGTGAGACTCTGGAGCAGTGACTGTGTTGTTTACCCTCCCAGCCCTTCCTTGCTACCGTCCTTTAGACAGTTATCTTTATTAATTTTCTAAATTTAATTATTTGTGGGTGTTAAATAGTATTAAATGTTTTCCCACCGTATCAGTCAGCGATTGGTTCCTGTTATTGCGCACTGCGCGTATTGACGACACGAGCGTGAATCGTAGACACGTAGGCAACCAAGGTCTGAGTGGTTGCGTCATTGTAATATGTTGAGCGACGACAGACTTAGAATAACCTGTGCAGACATTATTACAACTCTGTTAACTGGTAGGATGGAAGGGATAGTCACTATTGCTGAACTATGCGATATTCATTTAATTTATGGCGAGGCAGAAGGTGTTGCGAGGGCAGCTGTACGAAATTATCGAGAATAATTCCCACAAAGACGTCTTCCTGCACGAGATACATTTTCTGCTGTTCACCAAATCTTTTTGTCATTGTAATTCTCTACTAGTACGCGATTATGTATTTACTTTTTAATAAATTACAGCAGTTATCTGTACCTTTTGGAATTTTCGTCTGTACTTGAAACGTATCTTCTGTTATGATATGCTTTCCTTTTTTGTTACATCATGACAGAAGCATCGCCCGCCAAGTGATTGTATCGCACATTGTCCATCTCATTCTGAAAGAACAGCGTACAAGCATATGAAGAATAAGTTTTCCATCCACGTCGTGAAGTCTCATAGTAGTTGTTCTTACACAGTGCACAGCATGATTTTGTCAAAAAAATAATCGTCATAGATGAAGCGTGTTTCGTTCGCGATGGAATAATTTCCATAACACGCACACGTGTACACAATCCTCGCCACGTAGTAGCAACACATTTTCAGCGACGATTTTCCGTAACTGTGTGGACGGCTATGTTCGATGATTAAATTATCGGGCCTTATGTTATACCTGCACGTTTGGTAACTATTACGGAACGGTTCTAGATGAAAAATTGCTCCCAACTTCGTTCGAAGACATTCTGTTAGGCATACGTAATACATATGCGGTTCGACCACGATAGTACGAAGATTTTGTAATAGACTTTTTGCAGGATATGACGTTTTGGTCCACGTTGATGCCCAACACGATGTCTTGATAATTACTTTTGAGGCCGTATGAAGGAACCTGTTAATGATCAGCAAGTAAATAACGTAGGCGAACGAACGCAAAGGATTTTCAATGCTGCGAATACCATACAGGCAAATATGAATGTGTGTGAACGAATGCGACAAAATGAGTTCGCCATCATGAAGCAGGTGCAGAATCAAATGATGATCATTTGAACAATTATTGTAGTATTGGTGTCAGAGAAAATGAATTAATTTTGAGTTTCATTTTTGTATAAAAGGAATATGACCTGAATTTAATTTTCGTTAGGGTTGTGTTATAAAAGGAGCAAATGCCTACAGATTGATTTTGTACATTGGGAAGCACATTTTCTATGATTTTAGCAGAAACACGTTTACTAGCAATCCTACAAATATTGGTTTTTAGGAATACAAAAATGAACATGATATAACCAAGATGTACTATCTGTATAATGTTGGTGACTTATACCGTTTACACACTGTATTTACACACTGCGTTCTTATTATGCAGTTATATTATCAACTAGGCTTACATTATGACAACTAACTTACGTCATTGTCAAGTGTAAACCTGTATCGTAATCTCAAGGAAACTGAATCTTATGAAACATATGTAACTTGTGTCCTGTTCATAATAATACTCACATACTATCGAAATGGTAATTGGAAAAACTGCTTGTTTTTCAATATATGAATTTCTTCCGATTAATGAACCATTTAGAAATACTGTTTCAGTTTCCCTCCTGGACCATTTCACAACTTCTTTCTTTCATCAGGTGATGTTTCAAAATTTTCTAAATCTTGTTCCACCCATTTTCACCTGCTCTTGGGGTATGATAGTATACAGAGAGATCTTTGACATACAAATTCCATACCCTTAAGGAGATCCAAAAATCAGTTTTTATCACCTCAATGCAGCAAATCCAGTTGTGAACTCAGAATAGGAGGTGTAAACAAGAAAGGCACCAAAATTTGGTTTTCCAGCTACATCCTTCCAGTCCAAAGTCATTTTCACACCAGACCTAATGTTTAATTGTCCTGTAGTCAATTGTTTCACTGTAATTTATATATACTTTATTTTTGACAAAATTAGTTTTATTGATATTATTAGTAAAGAAAGTCATTTCCAAGTTTAATTTCCAGTGAAAAAGAGACAAAATTTTGTTTTTAGATATACATATTAATAATGCCATAATAGTGCTACGTAACGATCTTCTTACGGATAACACTAATTTCCTTAATCACTGCATTTGTTATTCCCTGTTTATATTTATTGTTAATTTTAATGTATTCCTTGTAAACACATTCTTTTGGATAATTGTTTCATTTACAAAGTAATTGTTAATGAAAAGTGCTTTTTCATGATTATAGTCTGGTATTGGATGTTTAAATATCTTTTAATGGCAAAGATAACTAATACTTTTTATATTCATTAGGATATTTACAGTGGTAGTCTAAAATATATCACACACGTTTTCTTTCAAATATTTATACGCGATGTTCAGTATTTTCATTCCTGATATATCTCACACTGTATTCAACTGTAGATTTTTACTGCCTAAACTGTGTTTTTTTTTTTTTAAAATATACAAGAACTTATCTGTAGGAGTAATCAATCCTATTACCCAGTTCATGATTTTCACAGAATCTTTATTTCCCAGATAATTAATGAATATGGAGCTCGCTTTCAGGAAAGTTAATCCACAGATAATTACTAGATTCAGTTTCTGTAGGAAGGGGAAATTTTTGTATGACGCATTACCATTAAGTATTTAGAGAGAGAGAATGTGTTAATATCTGTGAACAGCAACATTCCACACAACAAATATATCTTTACTCTCATATATAAACAGTAATATCTGTGTGACAAAAATCATAGGTGCTCACAGGGGGGGGGGGGGGTGTGTCATGATGCAAATTGTGTCATTGAAATTGCTCATGGGGGGTGGCTGAAAAATTTGTACTTTTGGCCAGCCTAGTAGGGAGACTTTATGAAACAGCATACTGTGAAATGAAAGATGTTTAATTTCAATAATAAGTGCAAAACCATATTAATTATGGAATAAACCAGGAATCCATATGTCTCGTATTGTGGGGGGGGAGGGAGGGGGGTTGGTCGCTGTTTGGGTGTGAAGGGGGGGGGGACCTCTGCAACGACGTATTACAATTTATCAAGCAATCCAAACTGTGGTGGCGATATTAAGTACTTCTTCCTCCCCACACGCCTTAAGCTTTCCCACATTTACATGTATGTAATAGTCTACCAGTTTCCAGACCTCCAGTTCGTCTTTCACTGTTCCTAAATGGTAATTAGACATTGCCGTCGGGCGATAGACACATTTGACGTTACGTCATCTTTTCATTCTGTCGATTTTTCTAGATACGTTGCCCACGAATAACAATCTGTGGATTTTTCCAGGCACGTTTTCCACCTATGGAATGTTGGCCATCTCTTCAGGAGATTCTTTTCGGGTATTGGCTTTGTTTTGCTTGCAGGCGGATCGAATTTGACTATCGCTATATCCATTTTTCTGGAGCACTTGCTCAAGGCGGTATGGTTCCGGTTATAGGCGTTCTTCGTTGATCACACGAACTCTGTGCATCAGCCTGTTTGACAACCCTTACCTTCGTTACGGATGACGACAGTGGTGTGCAGGTATTGGTGTGTGTGTGTGTGTGTGTGTGTGTGTGTGTGTGTGGTTTGTCTTTCGACAGATGCTTTGTTCCTATCTTCCATCAAGTTTTTCTGCATACCACAATATCCATGCGAGACATCTGACCGTTTTTCTCCACTTCCTTGCTGAAATGAATATAACTGTTGGTGGAATTCAGATGTGACGGGGTTGATTGAGAAGTGTGTGTGCGTTTATGTGTGCGTGTTGCCTTCAGTACTAACAGAGGTCTACAAAAATGGAAGATCGTATCGGGCGACTAAAAGTATGGGTCTGACTGCAATACTACTAGGAGAGTAACTTGACAATTAGTGCGCAACGTAATGCTGACCAACGTAAGACAAGTTTGGGTACGTCGAAACTTACTCTCTCTGACTGCAAAATAGAAGGATTAAAAAGATGCAAAATCTTGGTTGGCTGATAGTCACTTTCGATAACAATAAAAGAATGTCGTACTGTGTTGTATTTGTTGGTCCTGTCTTAGTATTGCTATACGATCAGTCTGCATACACAATAAATAAAGGTGTGCAAGAAATATTATTTTGTTGTAAAAAGGGAAGTGATACCTCGCTACAAAAAATGTTCAAATGTTTGTATAGCCTATGAGACTTAACTACGGGGTCATCAGTCCCTAAACTTACAAACTACTTATGAACTAACTAAGACTAAGGACGGCACAAATATCCATGCCCGAGGGGGGATTCGAACCCCCGACCGTAGTGGCCGTGCAGACCGTGACTGGAGCGCCTCAGTATCCTCGGCCACCGCGTCCGGCACCTCGCTACACACAAATACACATTCTTCACTTCACATCGTTCATGTCACCCACTTGCTACAATGTACTTAATTACCATTAACTTACAATCACTTACAGCGTCAAGAATAACCACAAACAAAATTAAACCAATCAAACTGAATAAATCGGAATTAAAGATAATTAAAAACTTAGCAATCAGCAATTTCGACACAAGTAACAGAAACTATAAAAAATGAAGAATGTGCATATTATTGCGAAGTCGTGCAATGAGGCAGTTTCTAAAACAGGGATGCAGCCCTATCCTCAGGAAAGGATTAATTATAAAAGATCAAAATGTCAAAAAGTGAATGGAACTGCTTTATTATTATTATTATTATTACGTTTGGTTAATGCCCTATCCTCGTGATTACAACAATTACAGTGACGAGCCACGAATTAATCAAGGTTGTGTATAGGTTCCTACTGAATGGAAAGAGATACAAAATAAAATGAGCGACCTTGCGCAATGCGAAAATCATTTAAAGTAATTTACCAAAAAAATAGCAGCATCATGATGAACTCCGGACTGTGTCCACCGCGAGCTCCAGTGCTACCGTGACGCTCCGCTACTACTCTCCGACTCCCCGCGCGGAAACACTGAGCAAACCACGCCTACCGGCCGCCAAAGATAATCCTTGCAGACCCCATCAAAGATGTTTATATATATGTTGTTGCCAATATATATAATCCCAAAACTTAAGGTAGGAAATTTCCATTCAGTAGCCACCTTACAATCTTCAAACCCTTTCAGCGGCCGCTGGCGGTGGACCCCTTGTGCGCGCGCCAACCGCAGGAAAAAGTTCGTGTTTTACGCGTCTTGACTTCGATGATCCATCTGCGTCTCTATTAATTAAATCTTGTGTGGCGTTTATGTTCGTCGCATCTGTCTTGTCTGATTATTACAATAGGATCTGACGGTACTCCCGTGAACCATTCAAGAATATTTTACGTCGGGAAAGCCTGAAACAGCACATCTGTTCATAGTAATCTGCATCAAACCAATTTCCCCCATAAATCAATGGCATTTTCCTTATATATCAGTAGTATGCAAATTACAATGTCCGAGTCCAGTGCCCATTACATTTGGCATATTTCGTGAAAATTTGAGTTTGGAATTGGAGAATATAACTGAGAAATCAATTTTTACTGACATTCTCGTTGATAAATGATGCTGTCATTCTGATCTTACTTTGCAAAATGTTCAGATGTTTGTAAATCTATCGGACTTGATTGTTGGGTATTAGTCCCTAGTTTACAAACTACTTAAACTAAGTTAAACTAACCTAAGGACGACACACACAACCATGCCCGAGGGAGGATTCGAACCTCCGACGCAGGAGGCCGCGCGATTCGTGACCTGGAGCTCCAGACCGCTCAGCTACTCCCGCGTGGCCTGATTCGTTCACTTCTGCATAGAAGTGATAGAGACTGGTTTTTGATTCTTATAAACAGAGATACATTCTCACCAGTGTTAGCCCCAAGCTACCTTACTCAATAAGTAGTAGGTAATGACAGACACCCAAATTTGGGAGTTTTCAGAAAGCAATCTTCTTAAATAAAGGAGCTTACAATACGTCCAAGGATGGACACAGTACGCCTTATAAGTACATCTATAGTGTTGTGTGACAGTTCATTATGTGGGAACGAAGTCCACATAGTGTGTCAAGACTTTATCAAATAGCAACTATAAATGCATAACGAGCTTTTAAGTAAGTTTCCGTAAGTTTTTACAGAAAGATAAGAAACAGTTAAAAGATATTTTATTTCAGCTTCCTGTATATTAGTTTCTTTCAATTTAGAACAATGGTTTAGATTTGAAAGCAACTTCACATGAATAATATGAAAAGTATATTCATAATACCTTACCTTTTCAGCTTTTTATGAATGCTGTATAATGAAAATGACTATAGTAAAGGGAGCACCACAAACTTCTGATATCAAATACTGAGTTAGTGGGGAGGGGTGGGCAAGTTTGAAGCCCTTACTCTTACAGGAATTAGTTTCATAACTACGAGTTTTAGTGCTGTGGGCAGGGTGAAGCTGGGAATTTGTATCTGACGGGAGACGTGCTTAGGTGGTCCTTGGAAGTGCGGTGATCACTGTGTCCCCAGTGGTGTAGGGGTCAGCGCAACTGCCTAGAAAGCAGGAGACCTGATTTCGAATCCCGGTTGGGTACACATTTTCAGCTTTGCCAAATCGCAGTTGATGTCATATATTCTGTGAATATCAAATACTGAGGTTAGGAGTAGAGAAATATAGAAACCTTTTTTCAACTTATGCTTCTAATATCTCGTTTCAAGTGGTTCCATATGGTATTATATTTGCTGTTTGCTATGAATCAGTATGAACTTGATATAGAAGTGTGAAATATTACGTGTTACAAGATTTCGTTGTGTTACAGTTTTCATTTAATTCTTATATGGATATGCATCCTTTCGTAGAGTTGTCCTTGAAGATGGCTAAACAATGGCTGCAATTAATCAGAAATGAACAAATTAGGATTTATGACCCATCCAATACTTCTTAGATATTATGAAGCAAGCTGTTTATAATGAAAACAAACCAGAAGTGAATAAAATATTTATTGTATACCGGTATACATTTAGTTTATGAGGTACTGTATTTGTTGCTGCATTTTCCGTACATAATATTTGAACGTTCGGGTTTCTGACTTTCTCCTCCATGAGACAGTTCCTTTATTTAGCTTTTGGTAAAACATTAATGTTGATATAATGTGTGTATTACAGCTAGAAATATTTTCCCATAGTGCTTTAACCCAATCATGTCCTACATAAATTTCTTATTGGTATCTAATAACGTAATTTCAAGTATAATTCTGTGTAAGACTTTACAAGACATTTCTGTAGTGACAGTTTTGTGAAAGAAGATTGAATATGTTGTTGTTGTTGTTGTGGTTTTCAGTCCGCAGACTGGTTTGATGCAGCTCTCCACGCTACCCTGTCCTGTGCAAGTCTTTTCATCTGAGAATATCTTCGGCAACCTACATCCTTTCGAATCTGCTTAATGTATTCGTCCCTCGGTCTCCCTCTACCTTTTTTACCCCACACACTTCCTTCTAATGCTAAGTTGACAATTCCTTGGTGTCTCAGAATGTGTCCTACCAATCTATCCCTTCTCTTATCAGGACATGCCAGAAACTCCTTTTCTCCCCGATTCGGTGAAGCACCTCTTCATTAGTTAAGTAATCCACCCACCTAATTTTCATCTTTCTTCTAAAGCACCACATTTCAAAAGCTTCTATCATCTTTTTATCTGAACTCCGTATCGTTCACGATTCACTGCCATACTGCTACACTCCAGACAAATGCTTTCAGAAATGAATTCCTAACATTTAAATTAATATTGGATGTTTACAAGTTTCGAATCTTTAGAAACGCTTTTCTCCCCATAGCCATTCTGCATTTTATATCTTTTTTACTTCGGCCATCAGAAGTTATCTTGCTACCCAAGTAAAAAAATTCATCTACTACATTTATTGTCTCATTACCTAATCTAATTCCTTCAGCATCGCCTGATTTTCTGACATTACATTCCATTACCTTCGTTTTATTCTTGCTATCTTCCTTTCAAGACACTGTCCATTCCATTCAATTGCTCTTCCAGATCCTTTGCAGTCTCTGACAAAATTAGTATGTCATCGGCAAACCGCAAACATTTTATTTCTTCTCCCTGGACTTTAATTCCATCTCCAAATTTCTCCTTCCATTCCTTCACTGCTTTCTCAATGTACAGATTGAACAACACTGGAGAAAGGCTACAACTCTGTCTTACTCCCTTCCCAACCTCTGCGTCCCTTTCTTGCCCATCGACTCTAATAACCGCTGTCTGGTTTTTGGATTGAATATGGTTTTTTTTTTATTTTATTTTTTTAAATCTATCTATGTTTGAGCTATGGAAGCTTTCAATACAGGTGGTTAATAATACAGTCAAAACCGGTAATTGTGTTAATTAAATTCTGTAAGTGGTATTTAATCACCTAGTGATATGTGCACAGACACAATGTGTCTTATGAAGTGGAGTCAAATACTTGCAGGAGACCAAAATATCATATAGTGTGAATATTTTTTATTTATCAAATCCTGCAAATATTTATGGATAAAACAGTTTTCTGTGTCACAAATCTCACTGTCGGTTTATGGTTCACTGCAAATCACATATAGGTGTCTTTAACTACGTAAATGGCGATAGTGTATGATATATGGGGCAATCCTGTAGTCTATAATTTGGGTAGAATGTACTGTTCTCAGATGATATTTGAGTTGTATCTTTATTACAAATGGTATTTACACATGTACTGTAAAACTGGCATAGACCCACGTGGGGATATCTGTGTGGTCTGAGGTGGTATGTCGTGAATTGCATGGCAGTTTCCACTGGCAGTTAGTCCTCCCTCAGGCGTGGGTTACACATAAGTTAGTTTAAGTAATGTGTAGGTCTAGGGTCTGATGATCTCAGCAGTTTCGTCCCTTAGTCACACAAAATTTGAATTTTCAATAATAAAGAAATTATTCCACTGTAAGTGAGGCATATCCTATCTATACACAGTGAAAAGTAAACACATACTGTACAAAGGATTCATACATAGTTTATTTACTTCAATAGTGTACCCAGTAAGGTATCCCTATTAGGTGAACCTTTAGTACAGATTCCAAATTAATCTGAGAGCACGATATCTCACAAAATCATTGGCAGTAATTTGTTATTTGCAAATCTTGGTAAATGTTGCACAATGTCTTGAGGATTATAGTGCTCAGTTTGGAAGTTCGACCTGAAATATGAAAAATTTGACTGATCGAGTGACATGAAGTGACTCATCGCTTATCCAATCAGTGAAAGTCCTGTGTTGACTCCAATGCCTGCTAAGGGTATTGTGGTCTCCGGTTCTTCTGGTATTGGTTGCTGCGGATTGGGACGTGCTCCGACGGGTCCGGTGCCGAAGGTGACCCTGGGCCGGTAGCCGTTCTCGTCGGCCTCATAGGAGACGCTGTAGGTGGCGCCGCCAGCGTCTGGTGGCTGCCATGAGAAGCTGCCCTGCAGGCGAGTTCCGTCCCCCTCCGTGCCGGACTGCTCCTGCCGGATCCCGTTGCTCGTCTCGTACCTGCGCAAGCATCACACCCAGTCATCGCTGAGGAGCACAATTATACAGTGAAAAGGTATGTATGTGTTTAGGTGTGATTTTTCCTAACACCACGGGCAAATTCAAGCACAGAAAGTTGCGTGGGTCAATATTAATAGACAATTAAAGGTCCACGACATATTAAAACTGAGGCGGCATGATGTAGCAAACTAACACTTTATTTTCATGAAACAAGGTTTGTTTAATACAAGGCCTGTTAAAAAGGATGGAGAAGTATGGCCGCCGTGGAGTAGCCGAGCGGTCTAAAGCGTCTCGCTGCGGAGCGCGCGGTTGCTCGTCGTGGAGGTTCGAATCCTCCCTGGGTCATGGGTGTGTGTGTTGTCCGTAGGTTAGTTTACCTAGGTTTAAGTAGTTTGTAAGCTACGGACTGATGACCACGCAGTTTGGTCCGATAGATTTACAAACATTTGAACATTTAGAGAAGTATTATTTTTCTCGAAAATGGCCATATTAATGGAAGTAATTATTATTACTTGCCTTCATCAAGTACCTTCATCAATAAAATAATAAAGCGCCTCGGTTGCACGGTGGTAGAGTGATAGACTACAAACCCAAAGGTCCCAGGTTCGATCCCTGCCAAGTTGTGGGATTTTTATCTGTCACTTTTCACTTCTTTCACCTCTGGCAGTATTGCTCATGTGAAAAACACCGAGTAGCACCGTGGTTCGGAACATATTTTAAACTGTAGGTCCCCCTATAACCGGCTGGGTAAGTCAGTTCCACCTCCAAACAGGACCATGCCTAGTAAAGCACTGTAGTGTTCAAACAAATCTTCGGATTGTTGACTGCTTTACCTTTTTACCTTATAATAAAACACATTCTCAATGGATATAAGAAAAATTTAATTCCATGAGATATATATTGTCTCATTATGTTAAGGATATTGAATATAAGGCGAGGCATTGAATTAAAATTTGGGCTACGATCGGGAGTCTAACCAGGGACCTCAGGGAATTTAATAAATGTAGGCATTTACATCACCTCTGCCTAGTAAGCAGGGGTCCTGACTTAGAAATTTTAATTCAACGCCTTTCCTTATATTCAATAACATTGAATATATGCTAGAAATCAAGCCCTACACTTTACTACTTTTGCAGAAATAAACAACACCAATTTCAGCTCTTCAAGCAACTACTCTAACCGAAATTATGAGAATGGCACTTCACCAATATGAAATATTAATCAGATTATCTAATGATACGAAGTGATACAATTATCAGTGTCAATCTAGATAGATGAAAACACAAAAAAGTTTCATATAGTGCACTGGCGTATTAAGAATGGACCACTGTATACCAGTGAATAAAGATCACTTCCACCAGCCTGTCCTATTAATTATGCCCAGTCAAATTCAGGCTTGAACTCAACGAAAGGGTTTTAAAAACAAAAATTAATAAGGAATTCCTGAATGACACGGCTTTAGAAACAATAAATAATAAGTATAGATAAACAGAATGGCTACATATATAAACGGATGAACTTTAATATATTTTGCTTTTACAAGTTTGTTGGTCAGTATCACTCCTAGTTTGATGGAGAGTTGGAGACAATAAAACTGGTGCTAAGGCAAGTTTTTGTTCTCTAAATAGGATAAATAGTGAAAATTCGAGACTCCTCGAGCTAGTGATGAAAGTTTGGTACGTGTGCAATATACGGTTGTACGATCATGTCAGTCCTTCATATACCCAGCTAGGTTGAATGCGTCCACGTAAGTGGCACGATTTCAAACGCTGTGCTTACTTTATCGATTTCTCAACCACCAGTGCTCACATTAAACAGTTATCGTCATTCCACAACAGCAATACCAGATCAGATACCTTTAGAACCTTGGCTGTATCTTCACACACTAACTTTTTCTCCGTGTCGTTCTCGATCTCAGCCATACGACTATGGAACACACTGCCATGTGAACTACGTCTTACCCTCAACCACTCGAAATTCAAGGGGAAATTCAAAATTCGCATATTAACGACGGCATAGCCTCCACTGTTACCCTCCTCTCAGTTCTTACTCTATTCTATCCATCATAGCTTACAGTTCTATTTCTCTTCCTCTAACAAATCTACCTCTTCTGTACCTCTTTCCTTAGTATAAGTTAATTTAAGTAGAGTCCAGGGACTGAAGACTACTGACGTTTGGTGACAAAGCTTGACAAACATTTGATTTTAAAAAATCAATAAATCAGACTAACTTCAGGCTTTTATAAATAAATAAAATTCCGTGTAACGCTGGGTTTTCATGAAGCTACAAATATGTGTAAGAAATATTTGAAATACTGACTCTGTAAGGTACTGTGACACACCGAAAGACGGCAAAGATATTTGCTGATTTCTATAACCATCAAACAGAACCGTTTTACTTCTAACTTGATATAAATCTAAAAGGGAGAAACAAGTAGCATGATTTCCAAGAAAACGGACGAAACAATTGGCAGCCAAAAGTTGGATATCAATTACTTTGCCTGTTTACTGTGTAAGCATATATCATGGAATGCACTGAACTCTTGTTCAGTACAGTGTAAGAACTCCAAAGAAGTAAGCAGCGGCTCTCAATCAGATATCTGTACTACTGCTCCTCCTCTAGAAGTGCGTGATTGGATTTTTATTCAGAAAAGGCCAGTCTGGTGTTGAAATTACAAGAAGCCTCATACAAGCAAAAAGGGAAAACCTTATTGCGTAGGTAAATTTTAATGTATATATATATATTAGCAATAGCTCAGTCTCAACTTCTCATCCTCAGTATTAACGAATCGTAATGAAACTTTAGCAGGAAGCAGTTCTGATATGTTTGCATAACTCTATGCATTAAAGCTATCAAACATGTATTTTATCGTTACATTTAAGTAACAATAAATAAAGAAAATTTAAGGTCGAAATTTGAAATAAAATTCAAATGTTCAAATGCTTGTTAAGCTTATGGGACTTAACTGCGGGGTAATAAGTGCCTAAACTTACAAACTAATTATCAACTAACTTATACTAAAGACAGCACAAACATCCATACCCGAGGGGGGATTCGAACCCCCCGACTGGGAGCGACCTCCCGGCCACTGTGGCCGAGGGCACTGCGGCGCGTCAGTCACGGTCTGCACGACCACTACGGTCGGGGGTTCGAATCCCCCCTCGGGCATGGATATTTGTGCCGTCTGTAGTCTTAGCTAGTTCATAAGTAGTTTGTAAGTTTAGTGACAGATGACCCCGTAGTTAAGTCCCAAGCTATAGAAACATCTGAAACATTTTGGAGTGACCTCGCGCATCGGAGCATAGCGCCTCAATGCGTTTGCCCACTCCGCCGCGGCAAATTTTAAATAAACAGAAAACAACTGAATAATATTTCTCATAAGATGAAAGCACAGAACCTACAAAATCTTCCGTGTGCAAACTGTGGCGTGACAACCTAAAGTTAGTTTACTGGAATACCTTTAAGCGCACATTAAAAATTCATAGCTCGAAAGACAGTGAAGTTACGTTCTTAAAACCATGGTTATTGCTACATAATATACACCATTTCAAAATTTCGTTGTTATTGGCAAAGTAGAAGAAGAGTTAAATTTTGGGTAGAGTCTCCCTTTAAACTGTTCGCTGTATGTACTGAATATAAGACTACAACGAAACTAATTATTTTAAATGTGTTTATTTCCGTCAACAGTTGCTATAAAATTGTTTCATAACATGTTTCGATCACTTGGATCATCTTCAGATCTTATAGTTGCGTCCGCAACTCGTCTGCCTGAGTACTAATTAAAATAACGTAGTGCAGTTGCGGACACTCTATAATCTACCATGTCGACTATAATGAAACTAATTATGATCAATCGCCTGAGGACGGCACATTGTTTGCACTTCTCCTGCGCTTCCAGACGGTGTGCTGTGCTACGTAACAACCGCGAGCTCTCACATCGCAGACAGCGAGCCAGTCGAAAGCTACCTGCGGTGGACAAGCCGCTGTACCCCACTTGTGGAACAGACTGTCCACTATCTGCAGTGACCGGGGCTCCGGGTGTCTCCCGTCAAGTGTCACTCCGTGCTACTGTCACAAACTCGTCAACCACTATGTGCACTCCTATGTCCATTGATGTCCCGCATTTATCACCGCATAGTGCGGATGATATCACATCAGGTGTTGTACCGCATCACTTACAGAGGATCGTTCACCTTAGCCAAGAGGTCGTAATCTAGCTCATGGGTGGGTATGGTGCACATTTATCGTACTGTACCCACAGCTATCCAGGACCTCATACACCGCTGGAAATAAAAGCTTCTGAAAGATCCACTCTACTCACATGTAATGAGTCCTTGTGGTTACGAATAAGTGTTTTTATTTGTGATGTGAGGAATGAAATGAAAGATCCGAAGGTGGCAGTTAAACACCCGAAACCGGTCATCTAAAGAAAAATGAAAAGCAATCTTGGCAGCTGTCCTCCATAAATAAGGAATTCTTTTGTTACCTTGGAACCAAAATAGCCCGTGACAGAGGAGGAGGAGGACATAAAAAGCAAACTACCAAAGGCAAAGAGGACATTCATAGCTAAGAAGTAACTATTGGTATCAAACTTATGATTTCATTTGAGGCAGACATTTCTGAAATTGAGAGGGATTCGGCGCATCACTAGAGATGACATCACTCAGGCCATAGGGCAGTCAATACGGGAAACCCACAGAAGTAGACGCCCTCTGGACATTTAGCAAAAACCATAAATAATATGGCCGATTAAATTCAAGATGAAGAAGAGTATTTGTGACACTAAAGTTATTTCTCATATAAATAATAGTTTTTATTACTATTTATCCAAATCTGATATCATACAAATACACACTCACACACATACACACACACACATACACACAAACACACGCATACAATTCCTTGCACCTACATGCACACGTGCTGATTTTAACCCGGCGTGAGGTCGGGTATGTGATACCCGAGGTGTTTCTAAGCGCTGATTAGTGGACGTCATTGTTGCCACACAGATCTTGCTGTCACAGTAGCTGGAGGTAAGGGAGAAGCGGACAAGATGAAGTGTTGAGATTATTGTTCCGCCAGTGTCAGAGGGAGATACATGTGTGCAAATGTAGCTGGGGTACTTCATACCCGACCTCGTAGTTGGTGTCACATTTTTGGGCTGTCAGCCATTTTACGAGATACATAGTTATTTATAGTATTCCTTGAATTATTTTTAGAATATAGATTTCTCAAGATGTCTTACGAAGAACATGAACGTCGGCCACAAGAACTACTAGAAGAAGTCTTAGAAAAATGTTCAAACGGTAGTTCCTGTGACTCTGAGAGTGAAAAAGAAATTGACAACGTTTCTCAAAGAAGTGAAGAAAGTGATTCGGAACAGGAGTGTATATTGGATCATTTGGAAAAGCCAAAATCTGTGTTAGCGGCTTTAGTCAGTCATCAGAGGTACGTTGGACTTTTTATACTTCCAAAGATGGTACAAAATGGATAAAGGATACTCCTAGACAAAGTGTTCATATTCGTTCAGAGAATATTATTATCAATTTTACAGGCGTAAAAGATGCTAAAAACAAAGCCAAAAGACAGACTGAATGTTGGAGTCTTTTTATAACAAACAGTATGTTGAATACTATAATTCTACATACAAATAATCAAATAAGGAATACCCAGAAAATAATGAGCGGTACCTCGCAAACACAGTATTTTACTTATTCATCTTGTTTAATAGACTGCATTATTAATATCCCAAGTAGAAAAAATATTCAATACACGATTGTAGTATCAAAAATTCATCAGAATTTCGGGTATCTCATACCCACCTAATAGCTGGTATAACAATTTCTTACCTCATTCACGGCGGATTAAAACTGGCCACATTGGACCAGATACAATCCCATGTGAGGAAGTGTGATTAGCTGATCTTGGAGGTAACATCCGCGGTGAACGATTCCCGATACACCGCCCAGGGAAGATGAGGTGATACATACTTTTGTGTCCCAGCCTCGTCGCCGATTTTGTGTCTCGTTTCCGTCGTAGGTGTCGGTGGCCGAGTGGAATGAGACCGACACAGGAATAAAGATAGCACGCTGGTGCAGGTACGGAGGGAAGCAGCCAGAAACTAGAAACACTAGAGTAAATTAGAATGAGATATATATTGCACAGAATTTATACAATACTTAACTTTTACATAGATTAGTACTGCAGAATGATGATACATAGTTGAGCTTGAGGCCTGCCTACTGCCTGTCCTATAGCCAAGTCTTCACTGGTGCCTATCTGATTCCGAAGGTCTTAACTGGTTCCTATCTCAGTCCCAAGTGAACGATGTCGTTCAGTCGTGGGCACGAGCGGAGTTGTACCAGAGGGCGCTCGTGACTGACGTCGACAGAACGCCGTGCATGGCGGCGCGCGGCGAAAGTAGGTGGCGCGCACTTTGGACTTGTGCGACACCACACATACCTCGAGCTGTGAGGGAAAAAATGGGTAGTACCACCGTTATGCAGATAAGGAACGGAAGTTAGATCTCCATGATTGCAATTGGGATTGAAGAAAAATCTGAAGCATATCAAGGTAACTGGTTTCTGTTATGGCTTGATTTACAAAAATATAATGGTCCACAAAGTTTAGTCGCGGTTAGCCGAAGCCAAAAGCACAGTTTCCGCGTGTTTCTCTCCCACTGTTAACAACAAGATCACTTTCGGCTCTTATCTAACAGTTGTAAAGGTCCATAGAACGTGCGTAAAATGTTGTTTCCTCTGAGCTGAGAAGATTTTATACCAGATTTATATTTTCCATCACCTCTGAAAGGTGAATACATATTTTCACATCTTAGTCATCCAGGTATCACCTGTACGTGACATACCATCTTATTTAGTGTAACAGAGAACGTATGACAGAATGTAGATCGCAGAATGTTTGGAACTATGGAACTATGGTTCAGCCAACAAACGAAAGCGCGTGGGCTACTTTTATTGGATTCCTCAGATGTCGATGAACGTCCAAGACGTTCGTCAATAAGAACAGTTCCTCTACAACCTATAAGTCTGCATATGTTGACAAAGTTACTTGTCGGACTTTGTTCATTTCCGTAACGTCGAGATTGCAGCTTCAGCACCAGATTTCTAGCAAACAACGGCCATTCTTTTTACTATAGTCGTAGTAAGTAGAATTCGCAAAGACGGAGTACATGTGCATTAAATTTTAAGTTACTAAGGCGTGTAGGAAAACGGAAAAAAAATTACGATCACAGATTGCATTTAATGCCTTCATGAAATAATTGTTACTTTTGGGACTCTCTCCTACAAGGTGTTCTGTTTACCTTGACCACCCCAAATAACATGTTGTCCATAAAGAAATGGAAAAACGCATCAAGCAGACGCTGTGGAATTACCAGAAGGCAAGTCCTATTACGTTTGATTTTCCAGGGACATGTTCGTTGTTCGCTACGAAGATATCAACTACGATTGCAAATATCATATCGTTCTTTATACAATCATCTATTTCCTTTCCTGTACACCGGTTCAAAAAAAATTCCATAAACATGACGTTATCAAAAATCTAATGCAAAATTGGCTTTAACTCCCCGCATTAACACGCAGTGCGGGTACCCAGGATAAAGTAACGCTCCCACTTGCTATAGTTCACAGTAAAGCAATGAAAAGCAGAGTAAATTTACATTCGTCGATCAATGAACTTTCTTCTTTTAAAGATTTGTGTGAGTGCAGAATAATCGTTATCAAGAGGTCATTTTGCTTATTCCTTTTTTTCTTAATTTTTATTTTTACTTATTTTTTACTCTCTGATTGATACGATACCCACCATCGTCTTCATTTCAGAGAAGTACATGCTACCTACGCCCTCAATCATTTGTTGATGTAAGCCAATCTTTGTCTTAACACACAGTTTTTACCGTCTTCCGCCCTGCTAATATCATGGCCTTAATCCGAGAAACCATAAAACATGTATGATATTGTCGCTTCTTCTTGTCGCTTATTCATGTGTTCCTTTCTTCACCCATTATGCGGAGAACTTTCCCATTTGTTATCTTATTCAATTTTGTAGCAGATTATCTCAGAGCTTTGATTTTATTTGGTTTCGGTTTCCATACTGTTCCTGATTCACTACTATACTTTTCCTTGTTACAAATTTAAAATTTCAGAAATTTCTGTCTGAAATTAAATCATAAGTTCGATAACAGTAGTTACCTCTTAGCTATGAATGCCATCTTTGCCTGTGGTAATTTCCTTTTTATGTCCTCCTCCTCCTCCTCCTCCGTTACGGTCTATTTTGGTTCCAAGGTAACAATAGAATTGCTTAATTTATTGAGGACAACTGACAAGATCGCTTTTAATTTTTCTTTAGATGACCGGTTTCGGGAGTTTAACTGCCATCTTCGGATCTTTCATTTCATTCCTCACATCGCAATTAAAAACTTTTAAAAACACACTTATTCGTAAACATTATTAGTGGGTTGTCATCATACAAATTATATATGAAAATCCTCATTCTTTCACGTGCTCACGAAAAAGGCAAGGATTATTTTTAACTTTGTGACCACATCACATTACAGCATGGGGTTTTGATACTGTTTGATGACAAGAAATTCCGAAGCGTACCTTCCTAGAAGGTCAACGGTTGTATTTCTTACCCATACCTATTTCTGGCGGAATACCGTAGAGAGATTAGAATCGACGCGGAGGGTTACCAGTAATTGGAGCATGAGAAGGAGTAAGTGAAAGTATTATACACTCCTTGCCATTAAAATTGCTACACCTCGAAGATGACGTGCTACAGAAACGAAATTTAACCGAAAGGAAGAAGATGCTGTGGTAAGCAAATGATTAGCTTTTCAGAGCATTCACACAAGGTTGGCACCGGTGGCGAAACCTACCACATTCTAACATGAGGAAAGTTTTCAACCGATTCTCATACAAAAACAGCAGTTGACAGGCGTTGCCACGGTGGAGTAGCCGAGCGGTCTAAAGCGTCTCGCTGCGGAGCGCGCGGTTGCTCGCCGTGGAGGGGCATCGGTGTGTGTATGTTGTCCTTAGGTTAGTTTACCTAGCTTTAAGTAGTTTGTAAGCTGCGGACTGATGACCACGCAGTTTGGTCCGATAGATTAACAAATATTTGATTTTTTTTTTTTTTTTTTTTTTTTTTTTTTTTTTTTTTTTTTTTTTTTTGACAGGAGACGTTGTAGTGATGCCTCCTGTAAGGAGGAGAAATGCGTACCATCACGTTTCCGACTGCTCGCGTTGGTTACGATCTAATGAATGTTAGCAGAATATGGAATTGGAGGGTTCAGGAGGGCAACACGGAACGCTGTTTTGAATCCCAACGGCCTCGTATCACTAGCAGTCGAGATGACAAGCATCTTGTCTGCATGGCTGTAACGGATCGTGCAGCCACGTCTCGATCCCTGACTCTGCAGATGGTGACGTTTGCAAGACAACAACAATCTGCACGAACAGTTTGACAACGTTTGCAGAAGCGTGGACTATCAGCTCAGAGACCATCGCTGCGGTTGCCCTTGACGCCGCAAAACAGATATGAGCGTCTGCGATGATGTACGTAACGACAAACCTGGGAGCACGAATGGCAAAACGTCATGTTGTCGGATGAATCCAGGCTCTGTTTACAGCATCATGATGTTCAAATCCGTGTTTGGCGACATCGCGGTGAACGCACATTGGAAGCGTGTATTCGTCATCGCCATACTGGCGTATTACCAAGGGTAATGGTATAGGATGCCATTGGTTACACGTCTCGGTCACCTCTTGTCGCATCGATGGCACTTTGAGCAGTGGCCGTTACATTTCAGATGTGTTACGACCCGAGGCTCTATCCCTGCAAAACCCTACATTTCAGCAGGATAATGCGTGACCCCATGTTGCAGGTCCTGTACGGGCCTTTCTGGACACGGTAAATGTTCGACTGCTGCCCTGGCTAGCACATTCTCCAGATCTCTCACCAAATGAAATGCCTGGTCAATGGTGGCCGAGCAACTGTCTCGTCACATTACGCCAGTCACTACTCCTGATGAACTGCGGTATCGTGTAGAAGCTGTATGGCCATCTGTAACTGTACACGCCATCCAAGCTCTGTTTGACTGAATGCCCAGGCATATCAAGGCGTTATTACGGCCAGAGATGGTTCTTCTGGGTACTGATTTCTCAGGGTCTATGCACCCAAACTGCGTGAAAATGTAATCACTTGTCAATTCTAGTATAATATATTTGTCCAATGAATACCCGTTTATTATCTGCATTTCTTCTTGTTGTAACAATTTTAAAGGCCAGTAATGTACATACTACCTTTAATATGGAAGCTTGTGGTGTATAGATACAACTGTAGGTGTAGAAGGGAGGCTGTGGCAATGTTATTGAAGTTAATTAATGCTTCATTGTCAATTGATGATGTGTTCTAAGTTCTCTTAGGATAAACAACTGCGATAATGTATACCAAAGTATTCAGGACAGTTGCAGTGATATGGACATCTATGGAACGCTGGACAGACGAATGAAAGTTCCTTAATAGGCAAATCATTTTGTATGTGCGAGAATCATGTCTGCATCTGACCATTTAAACGGAGATTTTGCCATGATATCCTTTTTAAAAACGTACATGACCTACATCCTTTTCCGTTTTTGTTAATAGCATCTGACCATTTAAACGAAGATTTTCCATGATATCCTTTTTAAAAACGTACATGACCTACATCCTGTTCCGTTTTTGTTAATACTAAGTTATTGCTTCATCAGTAAGTGTATGACCTTATCTTCTACTAAGAGTTAAACCATAAAATGTTGTTTCCTCTGAGCTGAGAAGATTTTATACCAGATTTATATTTTCCATCACCTCTGAAAGGTGAATACATATTTTCACATCTTAGTCATCCAGGTATCACCTGTACGTGACATACCATCTTATTTAGTGTAACAGAGAACGTATGACAGAATGTAGATCGCAGAATGTTTGGAACTATGGAACTATGGTTCAGCCAACAAACGAAAGCGCGTGGGCTACTTTTATTGGATTCCTCAGATGTCGATGAACGTCCAAGACGTTCGTCAATAAGAACAGTTCCTCTACAACCTATAAGTCTGCATATGTTGACAAAGTTACTTGTCGGACTTTGTTCATTTCCGTAACGTCGAGATTGCAGCTTCAGCACCAGATTTCTAGCAAATAACGGCCATTCTTTTTACTATAGTCGTAGTAAGTAGAATTCGCAAAGACGGAGTACATGTGCATTAAATTTTAAGTTACTAAGGCGTGTAGGAAAACGGAAAAAAAAATTACGAACACAGATTGCATTTAATGCCTTCATGAAATAATTGTTACTTTTGGGACTCTCTCCTACAAGGTGTTCTGTTTACCTTGACCACCCCAAATAACATGTTGTCCATAAAGAAATGGAAAAACGCATCAAGCAGACGCTGTGGAATTACCAGAAGGCAAGTCCTATTACGTTTGATTTTCCAGGGACATGTTCGTTGTTCGCTACGAAGATATCAACTACGATTGCAAATATCATATCGTTCTTTATACAATCATCTATTTCCTTTCCTGTACACCGGTTCAAAAAAAATTCCATAAACATGACGTTATCAAAAATCTAATGCAAAATTGGCTTTAACTCCCCGCATTAACACGCAGTGCGGGTACCCAGGATAAAGTAACGCTCCCACTTGCTATAGTTCACAGTAAAGCAATGAAAAGCAGAGTAAATTTACATTCGTCGATCAATGAACTTTCTTCTTTTAAAGATTTGTGTGAGTGCAGAATAATCGTTATCAAGAGGTCATTTTGCTTATTCCTTTTTTTCTTAATTTTTATTTTTACTTATTTTTTACTCTCTGATTGATACGATACCCACCATCGTCTTCATTTCAGAGAAGTACATGCTACCTACGCCCTCAATCATTTGTTGATGTAAGCCAATCTTTGTCTTAACACACAGTTTTTACCGTCTTCCGCCCTGCTAATATCATGGCCTTAATCCGAGAAACCATAAAACATGTATGATATTGTCGCTTCTTCTTGTCGCTTATTCATGTGTTCCTTTCTTCACCCATTATGCGGAGAACTTTCCCATTTGTTATCTTATTCAATTTTGTAGCAGATTATCTCAGAGCTTTGATTTTATTTGGTTTCGGTTTCCATACTGTTCCTGATTCACTACTATACTTTTCCTTGTTACAAATTTAAAATTTCAGAAATTTCTGTCTGAAATTAAATCATAAGTTCGATAACAGTAGTTACCTCTTAGCTATGAATGCCATCTTTGCCTGTGGTAATTTCCTTTTTATGTCCTCCTCCTCCTCCTCCTCCGTTACGGTCTATTTTGGTTCCAAGGTAACAATAGAATTGCTTAATTTATTGAGGACAACTGACAAGATCGCTTTTAATTTTTCTTTAGATGACCGGTTTCGGGAGTTTAACTGCCATCTTCGGATCTTTCATTTCATTCCTCACATCGCAATTAAAAACTTTTAAAAACACACTTATTCGTAAACATTATTAGTGGGTTGTCATCATACAAATTATATATGAAAATCCTCATTCTTTCACGTGCTCACGAAAAAGGCAAGGATTATTTTTAACTTTGTGACCACATCACATTACAGCATGGGGTTTTGATACTGTTTGATGACAAGAAATTCCGAAGCGTACCTTCCTAGAAGGTCAACGGTTGTATTTCTTACCCATACCTATTTCTGGCGGAATACCGTAGAGAGATTAGAATCGACGCGGAGGGTTACCAGTAATTGGAGCATGAGAAGGAGTAAGTGAAAGTATTATACACTCCTTGCCATTAAAATTGCTACACCTCGAAGATGACGTGCTACAGAAACGAAATTTAACCGAAAGGAAGAAGATGCTGTGGTAAGCAAATGATTAGCTTTTCAGAGCATTCACACAAGGTTGGCACCGGTGGCGAAACCTACCACATTCTAACATGAGGAAAGTTTTCAACCGATTCTCATACAAAAACAGCAGTTGACAGGCGTTGCCACGGTGGAGTAGCCGAGCGGTCTAAAGCGTCTCGCTGCGGAGCGCGCGGTTGCTCGCCGTGGAGGGGCATCGGTGTGTGTATGTTGTCCTTAGGTTAGTTTACCTAGCTTTAAGTAGTTTGTAAGCTGCGGACTGATGACCACGCAGTTTGGTCCGATAGATTAACAAATATTTGATTTTTTTTTTTTTTTTTTTTTTTTTTTTTTTTTTTTTTTTTTTGACAGGAGACGTTGTAGTGATGCCTCCTGTAAGGAGGAGAAATGCGTACCATCACGTTTCCGACTGCTCGCGTTGGTTACGATCTAATGAATGTTAGCAGAATATGGAATTGGAGGGTTCAGGAGGGCAACACGGAACGCTGTTTTGAATCCCAACGGCCTCGTATCACTAGCAGTCGAGATGACAAGCATCTTGTCTGCATGGCTGTAACGGATCGTGCAGCCACGTCTCGATCCCTGACTCTGCAGATGGTGACGTTTGCAAGACAACAACAATCTGCACGAACAGTTTGACAACGTTTGCAGAAGCGTGGACTATCAGCTCAGAGACCATCGCTGCGGTTGCCCTTGACGCCGCAAAACAGATATGAGCGTCTGCGATGATGTACGTAACGACAAACCTGGGAGCACGAATGGCAAAACGTCATGTTGTCGGATGAATCCAGGCTCTGTTTACAGCATCATGATGTTCAAATCCGTGTTTGGCGACATCGCGGTGAACGCACATTGGAAGCGTGTATTCGTCATCGCCATACTGGCGTATTACCAAGGGTAATGGTATAGGATGCCATTGGTTACACGTCTCGGTCACCTCTTGTCGCATCGATGGCACTTTGAGCAGTGGCCGTTACATTTCAGATGTGTTACGACCCGAGGCTCTATCCCTGCAAAACCCTACATTTCAGCAGGATAATGCGTGACCCCATGTTGCAGGTCCTGTACGGGCCTTTCTGGACACGGTAAATGTTCGACTGCTGCCCTGGCTAGCACATTCTCCAGATCTCTCACCAAATGAAATGCCTGGTCAATGGTGGCCGAGCAACTGTCTCGTCACATTACGCTAGTCACTACTCCTGATGAACTGCGGTATCGTGTAGAAGCTGTATGGCCATCTGTAACTGTACACGCCATCCAAGCTCTGTTTGACTGAATGCCCAGGCATATCAAGGCGTTATTACGGCCAGAGATGGTTCTTCTGGGTACTGATTTCTCAGGGTCTATGCACCCAAACTGCGTGAAAATGTAATCACTTGTCAATTCTAGTATAATATATTTGTCCAATGAATACCCGTTTATTATCTGCATTTCTTCTTGTTGTAACAATTTTAAAGGCCAGTAATGTACATACTACCTTTAATATGGAAGCTTGTGGTGTATAGATACAACTGTAGGTGTAGAAGGGAGGCTGTGGCAATGTTATTGAAGTTAATTAATGCTTCATTGTCAATTGATGATGTGTTCTAAGTTCTCTTAGGATAAACAACTGCGATAATGTATACCAAAGTATTCAGGACAGTTGCAGTGATATGGACATCTATGGAACGCTGGACAGACGAATGAAAGTTCCTTAATAGGCAAATCATTTTGTATGTGCGAGAATCATGTCTGCATCTGACCATTTAAACGGAGATTTTGCCATGATATCCTTTTTAAAAACGTACATGACCTACATCCTTTTCCGTTTTTGTTAATAGCATCTGACCATTTAAACGAAGATTTTCCATGATATCCTTTTTAAAAACGTACATGACCTACATCCTGTTCCGTTTTTGTTAATACTAAGTTATTGCTTCATCAGTAAGTGTATGACCTTATCTTCTACTAAGAGTTAAACCATACTTTCTTTTTAGGACTTATTTATAACAATGTTACTGAGAATAGGACAGGTGTTGATGTCGACACTGAAATATTGTCTTAAATTTTTGTTTGAGACCAATGTAGAAGTTTTCGTGAAAATGCTCGCCGAACCTTGTCGAAAACACTTCTTCTCGAGATATGATCATTTGTTATCACACGATTTCTGGAACGTGATTATCACATGTAACATAAACACGTTAGTTTAGAAAATAATGCAGCACAGTCCTTACATGACATAATGTTTGGATATCTAATACCAATTTACATCTCTCTCTTTGGTGAAACGTACTGAAAATGAATAGTAGAACAATCTTATCAAAGTTTTATAATTACCAGCAGATAATGTATTTAGTTATTTACTGAAGCTACACATTTCCCTCAGTTTGCATTATTGAGTGAAAGTCTCCAGTTTCATAAAGTAGTCGAAGAAAAGAATGTTAATGACGTACCTCCAGTGCCACGGATCAATACCATTGAAGTCATTCTCCAACACGATTATGGTAGCATCGCTGGGGTTAATCTGCGGTGCTGCTGAAACAGTATTTAGTAACGCAGCAACGAGGAAAATCTGGAAAATATGAACAGCATAAATGATAACAGCAAAAGAATGTGTAGATCAGTAATTATATTCCTCTTTCCAAATCTACCCCGTCTCTCACTCTCTATCAAACACACACACACACACACACACACACACACACACACACACACACACACACACACACACACATGTATGGGTGCTTACGTATACATTATTACTCAGTTTCCAGTAACAATTTGAAAGCAGCATTACACTGTTAAACATATTTACATTTAGGTCTAAAGCAGTAATGAGGATTACAGTAACAACTAACAAAAATATACGCCACTAGATGCACTATTAGCAAAGCTGATGATTAGTGATGTCTTTCAAAGCTAGACTTTGGAATTATTTTACTTTTTGTGTCTGTTGCTGTTCGTAATAATTTCTTGCTACAATTTGTAATGATAGTAAGAACTGCCTTGACAATGCACAAAATAAAGGAAATGGTTTAAGAGTTTTTCAAAAAATATTTTTCCACCACGATAAATTTTCCTCCATTTCTTCACACATCATATTAAGCGTTCATCATGAATTATCCCTGGTGCTGAAGCCTGTAATAAGGGAATTACAACTGGAACTGTATTAATGGATACGTAATTATCAGCAATCAAATGTGTACACGTGTAATCCACCACGGAGGTACGCAAAATTGACACCAACATCCGTGCGTATATCCAACCTATAACATATGAAAGACTTCTTTCATAGCATACAGGCTAATTCAAACGCTACAGTATGCGCCACGCGACACTAGTGATCAATCTTTTGCTCATAGTAGTTATGCTTTCTTCAGTTCGTATGCTTGTAATGATTCTAACACAAGATTGTAAAAAGTGTTTTTTTTTACAAATATGTGGGTCATAGTGGAAAATAGAACCATTTGGAAATGTCAGGAAATTCTCCTGTGTCTAATCACGTGGCATATATTTATAAATCTTGTTAACCATAGTGTGAATAATTTAGTGGTTACATAATGATTTCGAAACAGCGTTTCTAACAAATTTTTCCAATTTACTCCCAAGGACCTAGACCACCCGGAACTGCAGGAAACCATGCTTAGAATGACACGGGTTTTAAAAATCCGACAGTGTTCTGTGCCATTTCCGTGCAAAAAGGCATAGGCAAAACGTTTCAACAAGCTTAATCGGGGAACCAACAGATTGAACAGAGAAAAGTCACGTAACTACTACATGTCAATTCAGTTAACGTAATCAAAAGTTATACCTAACCAGAAAGACACTTATCTTCATATGATGGTATAGTCGCGGTAGAGCGGCCGAGCGCATTGAGGCGCTATGCTCCGATGCGGGATACCATTCCCCGTCGGGGGTTCGAATCCTCCCTAGGGCATGGATGTTTGTGCTGTCTTTAGTATAAGTTAGTTCATAAGTAATTTGTAAGTTTAGGGACTGATGACCCTACAGTTAATTCCCATGAGCTTAACAAACATTTTGTGACAGTATAGGGCCAAATAGAGAAGGTGTTAGGTATAGTAAATTCTACATGTCTTAGGGACTGATGGCCCCGTAGTTAAGTCCCATAATATTTACAAACATTTGAACATTTTTCTACAGGTCTGGACAGAGGAAGTCTATCTTGCAATGTAATACTTGAATATGTAAGGTGGGAAAAGTGTGTTGATACGTAAGATCGTAAAGTGCTGCATTAAAAAACACACAATAGCGGAACGTGGAAGCCAGGCCCAGGACTGGCTGACAGGGGTAGTCGAAAGGCAACTGGCAGAATGTCTAAATAAGCAAACGAGAAGAAGCCAGGCCTCTCATTGACCGAAGGGTGTACGACTTAAGAATACACGGCACTTCGTTCCGGCAGTTTGGTTGTTGAGAGCAATCGAAGGCGGTTATGTTAAGCCGTTGGGAAACTATCACATAAAGGCTTGAAGGCGATAAGTGTTTCTGATTAATAGTGGAGGACAGTGAGATAGTATAAGAGTAGAAGTGACTATGTCTAATGAAAAGGCACCCCCATTAAACATAAAAGTGTGTTCTTTACCGTAAGGTGAATAGACAAGCACATAATCACAGTTACAGCCCCATCCTCCGTTTCTGAGCCAGCCACAAAGGGCTTAAATTTCATAGAGTGGCTAACACAAGAGTTACAGTGCTCTTTGCGGCAACTTCTGTAAACTCGGCCGCCATATTTTTAGTGGTCAGTAAACATGAAAGAAGTATGTCTATCGTATGTTGTTGTGGAGCTTGAATTGATGTATTTAGTTTATATTGTATTTAGTGTGTATTTTCTACGCAAATTTTGCTGATGAAATTTCCCTAATGTATGTGAAGCATTTAAATGCATAAATCGATGTAATAAAACGACAAGTACTTCGTCCAAGAGCACTTTGTTTGATCTCTGTCTGTCTATACTCAACCAAAATGCCTTACTGATGGCACTTAGCTGCCCCAAGAGTGAAGCTTTAGATGACCTATCCTTCAATTCCCTTGACGTACACACAATAAAAAATACTCAGTTTTCTGTCTAGTGTGGTTTGAAATATTTTTTCTTCTATCGCTTCTGTGGTTGACGAAACCACACATTTCATTTGTTGTTGACAACACTTGATCGAGCATGGTTGACATACAACCAGTGCAAACTGTGGAAGTCGGAATCAGGATTGAGGCAGCTGGTTCCACCCTTTTGTGTCAGAGAACATATTAGCCTTTTCTGTGCTCCGGCAGGAGCATTTTTCAGCTGGTTCCCGTCTTTTTTCTCCTCTTACATCAGAGTTTACTGCATATATGACATGAAATCAATTGGGAGTAAAATTTGGGAAGTATTTTATATACCTTGATACATTTGTACAAACGTCAGATCAAATTGACTATGTAGTAGTTTACTTTCTAAAAAGAGCTTCACATTCAGATGATTGCTAAACACGCTTAATTATTTCAAAGACCATTGTTAAACACATTCAATATCGTTCCATAAAAAGCATGTAAATATTTTCGAGTTCAGCTGAGAATTTAGTTTTATATGATGTTACTATTTCACGATAATTCAAGTCGTTCACGTTGATCCAACCATTACGGTGACGATTTTGCACGTCCAGTGGCCTGAAAGACGTGAATGTTGATGAAATATCAACGAGGTTATAACACTGCACATTTGTCATGAATATGTGCGGTAACTGGGAATCTACAGATCTCGGTAATGAATGGTATTATCGGAAAAACTTGCAAGCTTTCCAGAATCATAATATTAGAAAGCGTTGTAAAAATTTCGACGATTTGCCATGAACAGAAGTGTAGAGTTGTCAATGCACGCAGTTGGATCTTTTGATACCAAAAATTATGATTTGTGTAGCGTATCGCGATGACGAATACACATTTCCAAAAAACGGGAAACGGATTTTCCAGATAAACACCTAAACAACTTACACATAACATTTTAGTCATTTTATATTCCTCAAGACACATTACCTCAACGTTTTCGAACCTATTACTGCCACGTGTTGTCATTCACCGACCGATATCTCAAGAACTACGTAATATATCATTCTGCTCTAAATTTTATTTAAATTTCGATATGTTATCTACATTTCATACGCAGCTATGTGTAACCAAAAATCAACCATACGAGAACTCTACGCAATGTGTGTTTACCTCTGCAAACTCTTTAAAATATGTTGTAATAGATAACTAAACCGGACGCTGCATATAAACTGTAAAGTAAACGAAAACAAAAATCACCCCTTCATCGACCGAAGATTTGAATCTTTAAGACGTACAAAAATCAATTTTTTTTTCGCCGAGTACCTGTTTTCAAATCGCATGGTAAGTTTCAGAGTTGTCCGAACGCCGTCTTTCAGCACAATACGCCTTTTTTTCTAGCAAAATATCACGGTTTTTCGGCCATATCTTGCTAACGGACTAAGATTTACGAAAACTGAAAATTATCGTTTATAGTTAAGTGTCTACAGGATGTATTGTAAATATTTGAACAATGTTCTGTGGTTAGCTGTTTAGATATTTGCGGTTCACGGAGCAAATTTTGTGATTTTGTGCAAAACTATGATACGTTTAAACCTCTGGATCTCGGTAACGGATAAAGACATCGAAAATTTAAAAACGGTCTCGAGAATATCATCATAAGAACACATGCAAAAAATTTCTAAGATTTGGAATGAATAAAAAGTATCGAAGTGACCTTCCCCACAATTGGTTTTTTTGATACCCAAAAATATTGTTTTTTTGTTTTTTGTTTTTGTTTTTTACATTTCCTAAGGACCGCCAATGAATGAATGGGGCTTTTGTAAGCCGTTTAAAGCCCACCATAGACTACACGTTATGTACAAAAGCCAACTGATTTACTCAATTGGGATGGGCCCCAGGAAGTGTGTAACGTTGAAAATTGTGACGACGTACTGTATGACAGCTATAGTATACCCATTCTTCTACTATGTACACACATTATCACTAGGCCAAGATCTATCCAGAACACTTTACCCTTTCAGTCTGAGATTTTTTTTCTTTTTTTTCATTTTCCGCCCTGTTTAAATTGGGTGTATGATTTTCCATCAGTTATTACATGAAAGAGTTGCTTGCTCACCTCCTCATTGGAAAATTATGTCAATACGCGATGCAATAGGGTAATTATAATACTCAGAGCAGTACTATTTAAATTGGGAAAGAAACGAAATAAGAACACCTTTGGTTGGCGCGCTCAAACAGCTAAAATTTACCATCAGATATAGAGCCAAATGTCAAGGTTAATGAGTATATGGGAAATCATATCACACAGCGCCTCTAGTGAATGGCGCGAAAATTGTTTTGATGGCGCGAAACTGAAAGAGCGGTGCATTATAAGACACGTGGAAACACACGTGTGTGCGGCGCATTACATGGCACAACACTGTTGCAAAATTAGCGGCACATGTGCGGATTACTCACCCAGGTGACGGCCATTCCCCAGCGCAGGAACGACCTGGAAGTTCGTGGAGGACTAGTGACCTCTGATGCACGTGTCTCGTTATAAAGGGCTGTCGGAGGGCACCGTCCCCTCCCACCAGCAGGAAGGACGAGGCCGAGGAAGGAGAGACGCTATTCCAGAAACCTGTTTGCAGTTGCCCGCGCTAGTGCTCCATCATTCGTGGGCTCTTCATACGAGGTATGTCCACAGAGTAAGTACCGTTCGGCTATATAAAACAACGTGTACAGATACAGAAAATAAACGTATATTTTATACCTACCTTTTGTTAAACTACTTTTCTACATAGCTTCCGGAATTTTGTAGGTACCTGTCAAAGCGTGGCACGAGCTTTGGTATGCCTTCTTCATATAAGGTTTCCGTCCGTGTATTGAAACATGTAGTAACAACATGTTCTTGCAAGTCGTCATCATCGTTGAATTGTTGACCACCAAGGGCTGATTTCAGGTGTTTCAGGTGTAAGAAGAGATGAAAGTCGCTAAGATCGAGGTCCGGGCTGTGCGGAAGATGATCAAACACGTCCCAGTGGAATTTCCGTAAGAATTGTTTGGTCACATTCGCCAAGTGAGGTCGAGCATTATCATGGAAAATGAACTTCTTTTCACAGTAATCCTCGTCGCTTGTTCTGTATTGCGCGGAGCAATTTGTTAACGGTTTCGCAATACCCAAGTGTATTGATTGCTTGGCATCGTGTTAAGAAATAAATCAGCAAAATGCCCTTTCTGTCCCAAAAAACGGTGCACACGAATTTTAGAGGTGCCAATATTTACTTAGGCTTAATCTTCGTTAGGGATGAAGCGTGCATTCCAGTGATTGTTTCAGGGGTGTCGTACGATAC
The DNA here is from genome assembly GCA_026315105.1 of Locusta migratoria. Lineage (NCBI taxonomy): Eukaryota > Metazoa > Arthropoda > Insecta > Orthoptera > Acrididae > Locusta > Locusta migratoria. Next base: position 170,260,551 of record CM048751.1, read on the forward strand.
CCACATTTCATCCCTCGTAAATATCCGAGAAAGAAAACATCACCTTCTTCATCGTAGCGTGTAAAAAACTGAAGTGCACTGCCAAACTGTTTTTGTGTTGTTCAGTAAGAATTTTCGGTCCCCAACGTGAGCAAAGTTTTGTAAATTTTAGTTTTTCTGTAACAACTTCATGAATTACTGATCATCAGATTTGCGGAACTTCCATAGAAAGGGCACAAAGTACAAACTTACGGTTGTGCTTAATCTTCCCTTCAACAGTAACCACAGACGGGCGTCCACTTGGTTCTTCATCGTGCTCTTGATCACGTCCTTCATTGAACAGTCTGACCCATCTTCTAACCATTAAATCACTTGTAGCATTTTTTCCGTAAGACTTGCAGATTTGCCAATGAATTTCCGTGGTTTAACTTTCTTTGTACACTCCTGGAAAATGAAAAAAGTAACACCATGAATTCGCCGACCCAGGAGATAGAAATCTTATTGACACATTCTTGAGGATATACACAACACACGATGACATAGGCACAGCCGTACTCACATGAGTACAGTCACCAGAGCGTCCGCAATGTTGGCGTTAGTACCGAGTATACCTTCCTCTTTCATGGAAACGATCGCAGAGGTTCCGAATGTGGTTATGTGGAATGGGCTGCCATACAATTTCCACCTGGTGCCTCAGTTGGGCCAGATTTTGTGCCACTCATGCATACCGCCCAACATGACGTTTCATGCGATCCGAAACACGCGCAATGAGGGAGAGATCTGGGGATAGTGAGGGCTAGGCTAATTTACGTACACCTTGAAGAGAACGTTGATTGGTACGGGATACAATGTCCTGTTGGAAAAGCATATCACCTTGTTCGTGCATGGGTGGTAACAAGACGGGTTAAATGATAATTTCAGTGGTTCGTGCGCTGTTCATTGTTCTCTAGTCGATCACTAGAGGAGAATGGCGAGTGTAGAATATCGCTCCCCTCACAATGATGCACGATCATGTCTGCCGTTAGAGGGTCCTCTGCTCACTCCCGAATATAGTTCAGCCCACCTCCAAATGCATCATGGTAGGATCTTATGAAGGAACGAATGGAGACGTGTCGTTTTCAGTGATGACGGTGCCATTGATGGTCACGCGCGTGTGTGGTGTCGTGCAGAGGAGTGCTAACATTTGGAGTGAACGCGACAGAGGCAAACGGGGCCGATACCTGACAGCATAGTGTGGGGAGCCATATCCTAGACTTGCCGTTCTCCTCTGGTGTTCGCTGTGGGAAAATTGAATAGTACACGGTACACTGAAACCATCATTCAACCCGTCTTGCCACCGTTCATGCACGAACAAGGCGATGTGCTTTTTCAAGAAGACAATGCATGTCCACACGTATCCCGTATAACCCAACGTGCTGTTCTAGGTGTACGTCAACTACCCTGCCCATCATTATCCCCAGATCTGTCCCCCATTGAGCATGTCTGGGACCGGATGAAATGTAATCTTAGCGCGGTCTATTCGATCTGCAAGAGATTTGGACCAAATGAGGTATCAGAAAGAAGTTGCATGGCAGGCCATACCGTAAAACATCATTCGGCACCACTATGATCGTCTTCATGAGAAAGTTGCTCCCTGCATTGCTGCAAAAGGAGGGTATACACGATACTAGCGTCGACATTGTGCACGCGCTGGTGACTTTACTGACGGGCGTACCCGTTTGTTTCTTTTCTTTTTTCATTTTCCAGGGTTGTATTTAGAAAACGAATTACAGATTTGATTTCATACGCGTCGGTGTGTTAAATTACGGCTGACATTATTCAGAAGCACTACAAAGCACACGTCTGCAGCAGCGATATGAAAATGGCGTACACGTCTTCTCCTTGAGTCAGAGTAACTGCCGCACCTGCTCGGAACAGCGATTCTTGCGCTGCCGCGGATATAAATAGAAACGGAACTTACTTTGTGGACTAACCTCGTATTTTCTCTGCGGTACTGGTGGGTCAGCCAATCCGCTAGTCATCAGATCGGAAAAAAATATAGTTTTCTGTTTTTAAATGTTTAAATCGTAAAGCCAACAGGTCTTGATAGCGGACCTCGAAAAAGCGACGTAATAATACTTCCGGTTAAGGAAGAGCGGACAATCTGTTTCTCTGGGGAAGGGGTTGGGGGTCACCGGGGGCCAATTAACGATTCAGAAATGAATAACTAAGCAGCTGAATTTCATACGACGATACGAGATGTGTCTAGCGCAAAAGCCAAAGACATCTGCATTTCTTAAAAAGTAACTACAGTTGCAATGTCACCATCACAGAACATCAATGTAAAAGAAGTGTAAGGTGGTTATTAAGATACGAAAGCAGAGAGCGACAGAAGCGCTTCAAGTGAGGAAAAAGTGTGCTTCTTATACGATTCAAAAAAAGAAAAAAATGTAACGTCGAAATCCTATAATGTATCCCTCGGTCTCCCTGTACGATTCTTACCTCACACAATTATCTCTGATACTAAATAGACCATTCCTTGATGTCTCAGAATGTGTGCTACCAATAGAATCCTTCTCTTAAAGGACACCACATGTGTTTTGGATTTTAGAAGTTCTTTGTGTTCTGGTACGTTAAATTCAGAACTTAATCGACAATCATCTAAAGCCATTCGACGCAACACTCAAATATTCTCCAGAAAATTTACTTTGATGTTTTGCAAAGTATACGTGACTACCATGAATAAAAACAGTTCTAGCACGTGTCGGTGATAGCGTTCTAGCCTCCTAACCATAGAGCTGGTGGTTCGAATACCGCTCTGACAATTTTTTTCGTTGTTTTCTAAATCTGTTGTATAAAACATTTTGGCATCTCTAATTCAACAAGTTGTGTCAGTTTTTCTTCACGTATGTGGACGAGCTGAACACCTTGTCAGCTAAAACTGTGGTTCAGTAAATTAGCACCTCGGAAAGTTATTAGTAGCTATGGAGACGACTTTCCAGAAACAGCGTCGTAGCTCTTCACAAACTGAACAAACAGAGACTAACAATATTTTCTCGCAATAGCGAATTTCTTATAGCGTCACTGTATAAGGTATGGATCTACGAAATGGTGACATGTGAAAATTTGTGTCGGGCCAGGACTCAAACCCGTGTTTCCCACTTATCGCGAGCGGTCGACTTCACCATTAGGCTACCCGAACACAACTCCAGGACCGACCCAAACAACAAGGCATTAACCTACGCTGTTATCGTCATTGCCTCGCTTAGGCATCTGTTAAATTACTGTATGGTGACGAATTACATTGATGATAATATATCAATATTTTCTCGCAATAGCGAATTTCTTTTAGCTTGCTTGGATGGTGTGGACAGGTACAGATGCCCATGCAGCTGCAACACGATACCATAGTTCTTCAAGAGTAGTGACGGGCGTTTTGTGACGTGCCAGTTGCTTGGCCACCATTTACCAGACGTTTTCAATTGGTGAGAGATCTGGAGAGTGTGCTGGCCAGAATAAGATGCGACCGACACTTGTAACCAATGGCACCCCATACCATCACTCCGGGTTATATGCCAGTATGGCGATGACGAATACACGCTTCCAATGTGTGTTCACCGCTATATCGCCGAACACGAATACGACCATCATGATGCTGTAAACAGAACCTGGATTTATCAGGAAAAAAATACGTTTTGCCATTCGTGCAACCAGGTTCGTCGTTGCTTTTACCATCGCAGGCACTCCTGTCTGTGATGCAGCGTTAAGGGTAACCGCAGCCATGGTCTCCTAGCTGATAGTCCATGCTGCTACAAACGTCATCGAACTGTTCGTGCAGATGGTTGTTGTCTTGCAAACGTCTCCATCTGTTGATTGAGGGATCGAGACGTGGCTGCACGATCTGTTACAGCCATCCGGATCAGATACCTGTCATCTCGACTGCTAGTGATAAGAGGCCGTTGGGATCCAGTACGGCGTTCCGTATTGCCCCCCTGCACCCACCGTTTCCATATTCTGCTAACAGTCATTGAATCGCGACCAACGTGAGAAGCAATGTCGCGAGACAATAAACCGCAATTGCGATAGGCTTCAATCCGACCTTTAGGCATCGCCGGTCAACTGCTGTTTGTGTATGAGAAATCGGTTGGATACTTTCCTCATATCAGCACGTTGGTTGTGTCGCCACTGACGCCAACTTTGTGTGAATGATCTGTAAAGCTTATCATTTGTATATCACAGAATCGTCTTCTTGTCGGTTTAATCTCGCGTCTGTAGCACGTTATCTTCGTGGTGTAGCAATTTTAATGTCCAGGAGTGACTGAACCAGGTAATAGTTCAGACACACACACTGAGGCAATATTGTACGTTACAATTTATCATTTAAAATACCATGGCAGACAGTACTTTGCAACGGTATTTCATGTGGTTTTAAAATATTGTGCAATATTACGTTATTCGCGGGAGCGAGTCTCTGCGTAGAGGCAGGTGACCTCGGAAGCGGAAGTGAGCCTAAGACCCGGCGCACACTTGACGCAGCACTGGTAGAGGAGAGGCAGAGGATAGGCCTCTGTCCGTCTGTAACGCATGCTTTCTAATGGGGCAGCGCACACTCAACGCAGCCGAGGCGGAGGGCAGGCGTTTCCTCGGCCACGCTTCTGTCCAGTTGTCCGAGGCGCACAGTTTTCCCGCGCCTTTGTTCCACCTCTGCCGCAAAGTGAAATTTCAAGTCTCCTGATATGCTTCCAAGAAAATGGTGTTATGTAGAAAAATATAAGCATTATCCTTCTCTGTAATTAGATTCTTTGCAAGACTTTTACTTTCTTTGTAAAATAATAATAATAATAATAATAATAATAATAATAATAAAATAAAAATAAAACCTATTTTCGGATTTGTGCGTGTTTTGCGCTAACGCAGCTTGCTCAATCGACTTTGCAGAAACAATTTGGTAGCACAAAATTATTTTTCTGTATCGTATAACCAAATGCCACCGCTTGATATTGGACTATTGTTATTTTCGTTATTGTCCAAAGTTATTGTTATAATGGAAAAATGACGTACAATCCAGCGCATATTTTGAAGGCTTTGCAGTGAAAAATGTAGTCGCTGGCCAGTTTGCGTTTGGGACGTTTTACGCCAGACATTAATGCTTACTAAACGTAGCTAACATATCGAAATTGTTTTTAACGGTGGAAGGAGAGTCATGCCTCTTTCCATTCTCCAGAAAATACGTTAGATACGTTTGACGCGACGCGGTTGGCAGCTATGCAACACACACGCGGCTGTTACCGCCTGCTGTGCCGAGTGCGGAGCTGCCTCGTGTCTTCCTTCTTCATATGCTGCCGATACAGACACAAGCTGGAAACGAACAGCTTACTGGACCCCGAGACTCATGAACTGTAGATGATGATTGTGTTTTTTTACAGTCTTAGTCTGTGGTTTCAGTAAACGTTGCAGTGACATGACAGCGTTATGTAAGCTAGACTTCCCGTTACTACTGAATTATAAGTTCTGCGAAGCCATAAAGGACGTGCAACGATGTTTTTGCCATCAGGGACTTTCTGCCGTTTCTTGATACACAATGTCCACCCACTCGTGGAGCTTCAGCCATAAATGACGCTAGGAACGCTTCTCGTCAGTATTCCTCAACTTGAATTCTATATTACTTACAGAAATTCGAAAATTGCAAAAGTACTAGCATAACTTCACTAATTACTAACAGATATGATGGCTGCTGACGGCAGAGACAAAATAGGAATGCAATGTGATAGAATACTGGACGTACAAGCACAGCTGCCGTCAAAGAAGAAGAAAAAGCAATCGTCAGTATGTTAGTAGTCAGGACCATGGAAGAGCTACGAATACATACCTAATTAAGGAAACACTTTGCTTGCAAATGCAGTTAAACAAGGAAACTATGATTTGCAAAAAAAATTCTGTGTGCAACGCTCATACTCAGGCAACAAAAACATCACATGTTTATTGTGATAGCCTCGAACATATCTCTAGCTTTGTCAATTTAAAGTCAAGTTAGGCGCGGTGTTTCAGCCATTTTCCGAGTGCAGATTTCTTTATTTTTAAAATTCATTTAAAAATCCGGGATAAAGTTTCTATAATTTTTCGTTGTAATTTATGTTCCTGCAGTTAACAGAGTCTATTCTAACAAACCTGAATACTTGTCAAATTTTAGTTCAATCAGTACATATTCTTTGTTTAAATAAATTAAATACACAAAAATCGTGTTTACTTTCAGTAGCTAGTAACGCCAAATTTGTACCCAGTTTGCCCTTGTTAGCAATATATAGTAGCGTATAGTTACAGGAGATGTAATCCGAGTTTGTTTAAGTAATGTTATAAAAAACATATATTAATTCAACAAGGAGCATCTTGCTGACTTCTAGGCGACTTGCTGATAGGTTATTCCACGCAGGAGCCACAGGTACACTGTTAGATAGTGCGCTATGAAAATCAATTGGAAGTTTATGCAAATTACACCACAGCAAGCATCAATTTTCGCTTTAGAATCTTACTTCATTTAGTGTCTCCTTCAGTGTTAGCTGATTTCCTTTACCCTTGATTTCTCTTGTTAATGTTCATCTTATAACCTGCTTTCATAACACTGTCCATTCCGTTCAGTGCTCATTCAGGACCTCTTCTCTCTCTGGCAGAATTATCCAAATTTCTCTTTGCATTCCTTCACAGCTTGCTAAATGCACAGATTTAATAACACCAGGGAAAGGTTACATTACTCTCTTTCTTCCTTTCCAATCACTATCTCCCTTTTATGCGTTCGACTCTTAGTAATTGCAGTCTGGTACTTGTACAAATTGCATATAACTTTTCGTTCCCTCTTACCTTCATAATTTAAGAGTAGTGTTCTCCAAATCTATAAAAGAGAAAAACCTAGGATTGCCTGTATTTTCTAAAATAAGTCGTAATGTGAATATTGCCTCACGTGTTTCTACATTTCTCCTACATACAAACTGATCTTCCCCAATTTGGGATTCTACCAGTTTCTTCCATCGTCTGAAAATAATTCATGTCAGTATTATGAAACCATGATGGAATTAACTGTTCCTTATGTTTTTATCACTTTTCTGCAATTGCTTTCATTGGAATCGGAATATATTCTTCTTGATGTCTGCGGGTTATTCCCATGTCTCATACAGTTTTACATACCAGAATGAACCCTAAAAAATGTAGTTCCGTATCTAATGTTTTGTCCAACAATTTTTATTCAAAATGTTCAAATGTTTGTAGAACTTATGGGACTTAACTACGGGGATCATCAGTCACTAAACTTACAAACTACTTATGATCCACCTAATACTAAGGACGGCCAAAAATCAATGCCCGAGGGGGGATTCGAACCCCCGCCCGTAGTGGCTGTGCAGACCGCCACTGACGCGCCTTAGTCTCCTCGGCCACCGCGGCCGGCCAATTTTTATTACGCCTTATCCTTCTACGCATACAATCCTCTGCAATCTTCACTGCTGTGCCTCTCAGAGCTACCCAATCTTCTTCTATTAGTTCCCCCACCCCGGACACTCCTTTCCTAATGCTCCCAACATTCTGATTCTTCAACGTAGGCACGTTTCTACCTTTCTGTTCAAATGTTTGTAGAGTCTATGGGACTTAACTACGGGGTCATCAGTCCCTAAACTTACAAACTACTTATGAACTACTTACAACTAAGGACGGCACAAATATCCATGCCCGAGGGGGGATTCGAACCCCCGACCGTAGTGGCCGTGCAGACCGTGACTGGAGCGCCTCAATCCCCTCGGCTACCGCGGCCGGCTACCTTTCTGTAGTCTCTTAATATTTATTCTACAGTTCATAACTCTAAGTTATGGTCAGATTCTATATCTGCCCCTGGATGTTTTACAGATTAAAGCCTCGTTTCTAATCCTTTGTCATACCATTATAAAGTCAAACTGGTACCTTCAAGTGTCTACTGGTCTCTTCTGTGTAAACAAACTTATTTCATGATGATTAAAGTAAGTGTCTGTGCTGATTAAATTGTGCTGTGCAGAAAATTCTATCAGGCAAGCTCCTCTTTCATTCATTTTCCCCATTCCATTATCACCTACTAGTTTTCCTTCACTTCCTTTTCCTACTACCGCAGTCACACTCAAGTTTTCTTCTCTCTTAACTGTCTCCATAACTTCTTTCTTCTCATCATACTTTTTTTTAATCTCCTCATCATTGGCATATTGTTTATACTCCACTTCCTTATTTTTGGTTTAATACGTGACATTGTGTGGTTTAAATGATGGCATTTCGTTTCATATACATCATAAGTTGTTAGTCCAGTACTGTTTTGTAGCTTCGTGTATATTTATTCTTGTAAAATGCTCGGTAAAATGTTGTGTAAGAGTATCGTACGAGTTTTATTTTATTTTAGTCTGCAGTAGTTTTTCGGAATTTCTCGCTATTAATGGAAACTCCATGTCAGCGAATTTTAATACAATTGGTGTTCTACTTTATTAAATAGTTTCACCGAAAGAGTAGGTATTCTGTTTCGCATTACGCCTCTTCACGTAGCTCTATAGGCTTTGTAACAATAGTAACTGTGGTATTCTAAGTTGCAAATGCAAAAATTACAACAATTGACGGGAAGGTACTACAAACAATAAATTTTAGCAGAAATAAACGTACCTCTTACAATCAAACTATCTCTCTAATAAAAATTTACATACCACTGATATCATGATCGTAGCAAAATAAATAAAGTTGAATGACAATTCCGTTAAGACATATGAACCGAGCGGTGAACACACGGATTCGAGGGGATAAAAAAAATGTGGACAGAACAGTATGCGACGAAATCAGCTTCGTTTTATATGAAGTACAGACAAATATGGAATATTTTACTCCACCAAATATTACCACAGCGAACAAAGATCAAACAAAGTATGAGCAATGGATTACAATGGAATCCAGAGTAAAATACAGAAACAAAATCGAAATCAGAAAAACTGTGATATCAATTCATCTTCTGTTTTGAATGAAACAAAAACCAATTGGAAACTGAGATTAAGGCCCTGTATAGAGAAAGAAGCGCTAACTGGGCGGCGGCCGCCTTGTTGGGCCATGAGGCAGGCGTGTTCCCATAGCGGACAACACAGGGCCGCTGAATTAACACGAGTTTATAATTACTTTACGACCGAAGTAAAAGCGCCAATAACATGGTAATGATAACAGTATATACCTAAGCACAGCACTGCGTCAGTGAATGCTAGATATACATATGCAAACAGCCAACATGACGGAATTTGTAATCCGTCTGCTTTAGAAAGTTTGTAGACAAACGCTTACTGACAGGTATGAAATCATAGTAAATCTCTGTTGAAATGAATATTCAAAAGCCTCCTTAAATATTAGCAAACATTTGTAACAAGCATCAGTACTTAGAGTGGAATAACGTGCTTTACCCTTGCAGAACACTAGGTTTGTGACAGATACCGGTACGTCAGGGAAAGAAAGGTATGAAAAGTGCAGATTACGATTACGTTAACGTTTACATTAGATATTTCTGATAAATTAATAAAATATTGAATATAAAAACTAAATTATAATGTTATGGCACCTGACATCATGTTTACAATATTTACGACTTCGCTTTTTTTCATGTTCATACTCTTCCTGTATTGCAATAATTTTTTTTGTCGTCCAAACAGATTGTGATACTGATTTCGAAATTATGTACTCAACCCACCTAGAATTACATGGGAATCATAAATCAATAGGTCAATTGCAGAACGTGCCTTGATGTAATAGTAGTACAGAGGTGTGGTGTCTTAGCTCACAAAGTTTAGCTGATGCAAACACACTCTACGACAGTCATTACTGCTTTCTCGTTGTGGGATGTTGAACTTTTTTCATACACAGCCTGGAGTTGAGCTACAACTAATGGCGTGAGACTGAGGCATTATTCCCGAAAGAAAATATCAGTGAGATAAAGGTCAGTTTGGCGTACCGTACGTGTAATAAGTGTCTCTAAAACTCAATTTTGAAACCTGTAGCTTCAAAACAAGGGGACCATCTCTGTCGAAAGAAAAATTCTTAAGGTATGTGGCGAAGAATACCTTCCAATATCAGGCTTGATTCCATGGTGGAACTTGTGCTCAACGACTGTATTTGACTTGTAGATATTTTCAGCAATCAGTCGTTTTATTTATTTATTGGCAGATCTAGAATTCAACCACTGTGTGGTCATTATGAGCGCTTAAAAATTATTAAAATACATAAAACATTTCGACCTCCAACATGTATTTTAATCGTTTTTAAGCATTGATAATGATCACACAATGGTGGAAAACTAGATCTGCCAATAAATAATACGACTCATTGCTGAAAAATTCTACAATACCTTCCAATAATTTCCGAACCCGTTTCACCGGCTGCCATGAAATTTGTAGATACATATAATTTTTCGTGGGTGTTGGAAGAGAGATGAAGTATGAGAGGCGAAGGAGGAGACGAACAAAGACTGTAGATAGGTATAATGGACAGACAGAGCAGGGAAGAGGAAGTGGATTAACAGAAGGTTCAGTTGAATAAACACTTTGGTAACGCCGGGTTTTCACTTAGTAATATGTAAAATATGTGTGTTTGTGTGTTGGTTTGTTTATATTGTACTCAAATCTACAGTTTTGATCCACTCTTGTGTTATTTTGCACACTTTACCTTCAAACTAAGATGGAGGTGTAAGGATCTTGTGCGAAGAGCGATGTGTATACTACCTGGACGTTGAATACAGATTTCTGAGCGTGCCAGTCAAAGATGTTCCTATTCTGTTTCTTAACTAATTACGACAAGGCTGTCGGGCCCAGTAATCTGGTGGTAGAGCGCTCGACTGGAAACCGGAGCATTGCGGGTTCGGAACCCAGCCGCACCTTGGATTTCTTAACCCATCCTTCACCTCTCAACAATGTGAGGAGTCGCCAGAAACGAGACGTGCGTGGTTCGAATTCCACATTAAGCTGTAGGTCCCCTTTCCCCGGCTGGATAACTGGTGTAGGCTACGAACACGCAAGTCGCCGAACTGGCGTCCAATTGAAAGACTTTCACCAGGCCAATAAGCCACACGAAGTTATTATTATACAACATGGCTGCTATGAAGTATAACAAGAAAACGAAAAGGAATTATGTTTTGATTTCGTACCCATGCGCGTCTGTTTCTACGCATATTGACATAAATTTCAAAATCAAATGTTTGTAAAGCTTATGGGACTTAACTGCGGGGTCATCAGTCCCTAAATTCACAAACATACCAAGGTCTGCACAAACATCCATGCCAGAGGGTGGGGGGGATTCGAACCAGCGACGGAGAACGGCCTCGCGCATGTGACGGGTTTAGTGCGTAGCAAAAGCTACTCTACCTATGAACCTCGAGAAAATATACAGTTTTATTTCCATCTTGATTTTTTCATATTTGACCTTCAAAGAAACTCGAAAGGCACTGCCTACATAAAATTTCTTGTGGTGCATGGCGGAGGATACTTTACACACGGACTTCGACCAAATCCAGTTTTGCTCCGATCTTGATGAAATGTTTCACACTAGAACGTCAATGCAAAATTAAGGTCGGCGTACGTATAAAATTTCGTACGGTGCATGGCGAAGGGTACTTATGGACTTCGAAAAAATCCATAGGTTTTTCTCAGATTTTGATGAATTTTTGCACATTTGACCTTCAAAACAAGACGAAAGTCACTTCCTTATAATACTTCTTTAATGGCGTGGCGGAGGTTACTTTACTTATGGACTTCAATAAGATCCTTTTTTCTCTTCCAATATTTATGACATTTTCTGCATCAGGCTCAAAAATGTTCAAATGTTTGTTAAGCTTATGGGACTTAACTACGGGGTCATCAGTCCCTAAACTTACAAACTACTTATGAACTACTTACGAACTAGGACGACACAAATGTCCATGCCCGAGGGGGGGATTCGAACCCCCGACTGTAGTGCCCGTGCAGACCGTGACTGGAGCGCCTTAGTCCCCCCGCGGCCGGCCTGCATCAGGCCTTCAGGAAGCTACCGTATAGTGCATGACAGAGGATACGTTTATGTGAATTTGCACTGTTTCACTTTTCATCATAGATCGTCATTATTCGTAGAGAGGTGCAGGAAGAGATTACAAAGAAATGACATTCGGCCACCCCTTAAAATTAACCATGTCAATTCCAAGGTCACCCACGCCGACCCCGCGCAAGCGGGAGAAGACACTAGAAAAAGAAGCAAAGATGAGGGTAGAAGGATATGAACTAAGGAGTTGAACAGAGAAAGGACGAGGAGATAGGGTGGGGTGAAGAGTGACAAAGGGTGAGCGATGATGAGACGAACAGAGCGAGGGGAGATGGAAAGAGGAGGGTGGGGGAGATAGAGGAGTGTGGAATAAACACCAGGGCAACGCCGGGTTTTCAGCTAATTTAAGTATAAAACTGAAACTGTATGACAAATACATCAACTCGTAAAACATAACTCATTCAATGCAATTGTCACAGTGTGGTATCCAAGCGCATTGAGAGACTATGCTTCGGTGCGCGATGCCATTCGAATCCTCCCTTGTGCATGGATGTTTGTACTGTCTTTAGTATAAGTTATTTCATAAGTAGTTTGTAAGTTTAGGGACTGATGATCCTATAGATACGTCCCATAAGCTTAACAAACATTTCCACATTAGAACATCAATGCCATATTGAATTATACAAGGTGTCTCACGAAAGACGCCTGCCAGGCGTCTGCGGATCGCGCGGTACGTTTCCCGGCCGCCGCCACCGCATCCGCCGGCCACGGCAGCGCCCGATTCTCGAACTCTATTGTGTCGTCGTGGGCGCATACACTAAGTTAAAGTCTAAAAAACATTGCCACCTGAGTAACCTAAGCTTACCTTTATTTATAGTAGATGTTCAAAATGATGTCCCTCTATGGAAAGAGCAGCCTCACATCTCTTGAACACATTCGTCATTTCGGTTGCCGAAATCAGGAAAATGACTAGTCGAATCCTAACTCTGAGAGTGTCTGGGAATTGCTCGCATACACCTTGTCTTTTAACATTCCCCGAAGATAAAAGTCACTGGGATTTAGATCTGGAGAACGTGGAGGCCACTCAACTATCATCAAAAACACATCGTATTGCTGCCAAAGAAACATTCGCAGTGTGTGGTCTTGCATTGTCCTGTATGAAATAACCGTACAGCTTTTCGTTGGGTGAAAGTTCTTGAGAAAATGGAAGCAGGATATTGTTCACATACCTGCCAGAATTTGTTTCGTGAAAAAAGATTCGACTAGTCATTTCCCAGATCTCGGCCGCCGAAATTCGTCGAGTGTTCGCATATGTGTTCAAGAGATGTCAGGTCGCTCTTTCCATAGAGGGACATCATTTTGAACATCTGTAAATAAAGGTAAGCTTAGGTTACTCTGGTGGCAATGTTTTTTTGACTTTATCTCAGTGTATGCACCCGCGGCACAATATAGTCCGAGAATAGGGCGCTGCCGTGGCTGGCGGATGCGGTGGCGGCGGCTGGGAGCAGTACCGCGCCATCCGTGGACGCCTGGCAGGAGTCTTTCGTAAGACACCCTGTAGTAAAAACTATATGAAATGCTTCTATTGACATTGCAGGCAACGAAGATCACTCAAACTTTCTGCTAACATTTTAATACACCTAACCTCGATACCTGTCGTCAGTAGTGAATAGCACCTTACTTATTATATGAATTATACAGTTTAACACGTAAAGTAGCCGAAGAAATGTAATAAAGATACCTGTTCGGTACCGGTGCGAGGCGCCACAAGGGCAGAGCAGCGACCGGACGCTGTGGCTGCAGGTAGGGGCGGCCGCTACCTGCTCCTGCCCGGCCCTCGCACAATGAAACGGCCGGCGCTGGGCCGGCGGGGGGACTCGGCCGGTGACCGCCAACCTGTTCGGACGCATGTGTATCTGCCTCAAAATGTAGCGCGTCTCACAAATACAGTCCACTTTTACCAGACATGTACTTTTATTTCTAAGCGCCTTTCCTTTGCATTGCATTGCATGATTGCATTCGTCTGGACTGTGGAAAGAGCGAGGCAGCGCAGAATGTCCGCGCGTTTTACGGCTGCCCACATTTGGTCCTCCGGGCGCGGATAGAACTATTCCGACGTTTGACTGTACGTACCGCGAACTAAGAGTATCCGGTTTCGTGTATTTTGTATGTTGATCTCCGAGATTAACATGAATTAAGAGTCCCTCCAGTGCCCTAACAGTGCTATATGCCCGTAGTAAAGCCGTCCGCAGTACAGCATACGCGTGAATCGTGCCGATCGTGTTGTGAAGTGCATCTCAACCAGCAGACGCCGTGAAGCAGCCCAGCCGTTCCCGCAGCACAACACAACGCGCCACCCGCCGCCGACTCTCCAGCAGCTGCGGTCCACTCTGCGCATCGCCAGGTACCGTCGCTCCGCTCTGCAAGCAGCCTGGCTCTTTTTCCTTAATCTTCTATCCTGTGTTCTAGTGTCCTCAATCATGGATCCTGTCAAGAAACGTATTCTAATTAAGAAAAGAGCAGTAATAAAGTCACGAGTGACTAGAATCTCAACTTTTGTCAATAGCTTTCAGGACGGATCCAATCTCAACGACATCAGAGTAAGGCAGACATTGCTGACCACAAGCATAAATGAATATCAAGACATTCAGACACAGTTAGAAATTAACGATCTGGAAGAATCCCATGATGCTGACAGAGAATCTTTTGAAGACTTGTGCTTAGATGTAGAGTCAAAAATAACTACATTGCTCCAGTCGAATGTTGTGGCACCTCCTCATTCGGCAACGTCATACAATGCACCTGACATAAAGCTGCCTGCAATTTCATTGCCAACATTTAATGGAAATGTTGCAGAATTCATGCACTTCTTTGATACCTTTAAGGCACTAATTATTAGCAATGACGCCTTAACTGATGTCCAGCGTTATTATTACTTGTTGTCTTGTGTATCTGGTGAACCACGTAAGTTGATTGAAACTTTACCAGTTACAGAGAGCAACTTTAAAATTGCATGGGATCTGATTGTTCATAGATACAATAATCCAAAGTAAATTGTAGATCTGCATGTTAAAGAACTTCTGTACCTGCCAAGCATCAAAACGGAATCTGCTAAGGACTTGCGCATGTTAATTAACCAGCTGATGACAAATCTGAACGCAATTGAGGTTCTGAAGGTCGGAATTCCACTGCATGAGGTATTACTTTCACACATTTTGTTGGATCACATTAGTGTGAATCTCAGGAAACAGTGGGAATCCAAAACAGTTAACACCACTTTTCCTCGTCTTAAAGACTTGGTGGCATTTCTGGAAAGCAGCTGTCAGACGTTAGAGCTCATTCATTCAGACAGAATTTTACAACACTCCCACCAGCCGGCCGCCAAGCGTACTAAAGCAGAAGGTTACAGTTTGCAACGAACCTTCCTCTCAACATCATCCAACTGTGTATTCTGTGGCGCAGTTCACGAACTACATAAGTGCCCCAAATTCAAAGAGAGCGATATTGTAAGCAGACTAGACTTTGTGAGCAGAAAAAAGCTTTGTTTCAACTGCCTGCACACTGATCATAGGCAAAGGGAATGCCGTGGTGGGAGTTGCCGCATTTGTAAAAAGCGCCACAACACGTTATTGCACAAGGAACGACTCAGTGGCAGTGGCGATAGAGAGCAAGAAACGTGTGTACCAGAACAGCAGACATACTGCGCCATGAAGGGAAATCAGCAACTTACAGAAGTACTATTATCGACTGTTCTTGTAGACATAGCGGACAATAAAGGGAAGGTACACCAATGTAAAGCACTGCTTGACAGTGCATCACAGATGAACTTCATATCTTCTAGCCTGGCAGATAGGATGGGCCTACAGCTCAGTCGGCGTCCGATACCATTAAGTGGAATCAGTGATGTTCAAACGGTAGAATCGTCACACGTTTGTGAGGTGAATATTTCCTCAAGAGTTGGTGACTACATCACAAATGCCGTCTGCGCATTACTTCCACGTATAACAGGGACACTTCCATCAGCATCCTTTGGAACTTCCTCATGGCAGCTTCCTAGGCATCTAAAGCTAGCCGATCCAGCCTTCCATAAACCTGGTGAGATTGATCTACTGCTTGGAGCATCGATCATTTTTGACGCACTGAAGCCAGGCCAGCTGAAGAGGAAGAATCATCCAATATTGCAGGAGACATCGTTCGGCTGGATTGTTTCAGGCAAAATACCTCCTTTGTCTTTGAAGTCCAAGGCACGAAATGTACTGTCATTCCTCACAGGCACTAATCAGCTTAACACTCAGGTAGAACGGTTCTGTCAGCAAGAAGAAATGAATGTTTCTGTGCAAACGAAAGAAGAGCGTTTGTGTGAGGAGTATTTTGAAAGAACCATACAAAGGAATGCTAACGGTAGATACGTGGTGAAACTACCAATGAAAAACAACCACGCTGGACTGCGAGTATTGCAAGGAGATCGTAGAGCTACTACATGGTCGAACGATCCCCAAGAAAAGCAGAGTGATCTCACTTCATCTGTTTTTAGACGAAGAACAGTTGTTAAGGGTGGGCGGCAGGTTGGAACAGTCAAATGCTTCCTACAGTCAAAGGCATCCCATGATTATGGTTCCTAAGCATCATGTAACTAAGTTAACAGTCATGGGCGAGCATCTACGTTTGTTGCATCCAGGATCAAAACTCCTATTAGCAAGTTTCAGACCAAGGTACTGGATTCAAACAGGAAGCTCAGTCATCAGGCAAATGATTGACAAGTGTCTCCCTTGTCACCGACTGAGGGCTACTACTGCAACCCATTTTATGGGAAAACTACATTCAGTTCGTGTATCAAAGAACCTTCTTAATTGTGAGATTGACTATGGTGGCCCACTATACGGTGGAAAGAGATGTAAAACGAAGGCAAAGGTCTACATTGACTTGGTTTTTTGCATGGCAACAAAGGCAGTACACATGGAGTTTGTCACTTATCTGTCCTCTCAAGCGTTCATTGCTGCTCTCCGAAGATTTATTTCACGACGAGGTGTCTGTGCAAACTTGTACAGTGACAATGGAAAGACGTTCGTGGGAGCAAGGAATGATCTGCATGAACTCCACAAATTGTTCAGCACTCAGTCATATGTAACACAAATCGAGAGCTGTGCATCACAAAATGGGATACAGTGTCATTTTATCCCTCCTCATGGGCCACATTTTGGTGGATTATGGGAAGCAGGTGTAAAATCCATAAAAACGCATCTAAAGAGAGTGGCGGAAAACAAAGTGCTAACGTTTGAAGAATTATAGACTCTTGTAACTCAAATGGAAGCGTGATTAAATTCTCGACATATCTTCCTGATAATGCAGATGATTTTTCGTACCTACTCCTGGCCATTTCCTTATCGGTGAACCCTTGACAATAGTCCCAGAGCCAGGCTTGCTTTTGGAGCCATCATCCAGGCTGTCCCCCTCAGGGGGCTCACCGCTCTGTGGTGAGTACGTGCGTGGCGAGCACGGGGCCCCAGCCTTTGTAGCACTCCTTCCTTTCCGTGCTACATGACGCTTCTTCTACTGTCCTTTTCCCCTCTCTTGGGGACCGAGCGTGTGCATCCTTCGGGGAACCGAAGTTCTGACCCTTTTGGCTTTACAGTCTTCTTTCACCTCTTTCTTTGCCTCCGCGTCTGCGTTTGAGGCTTCTCCTCCTCCCTGTACGCACTTGAAGGCCACCCATATGGGTGACTGGGTAATGCGTAAGTCCCAGCCCCGGGCTGGCATGTAGGGTGCGTGCGTACCCCCTGGTTAAGGCCAGGCCAGGGGAGGGGCGATTGCCTGCGCTGATACCTTCCCGATTCGCCGATTGGTCCCTCCGTCTGTAGATCGGGAGGAGTGACCTGGGGTGTGAACAATCACCCAAGGCGGGTGTGCTTCCGTTGGGGGCCCCCAGCAGGAAGGAGCGTGCCGTCGGAGACACTGGCAATCGTGGGGGATACAACCGCGATGGTTCTAAAAAAAAGAAAATGGAAAGAGCCTTTAGAAATGGATGTACTAGACAATAGTGTGTCTGAACAGAAAAATTTACAGACATCAAAGTTCCTTGTGGTGACCCGTACTGAGGAAGGACAATCCTTTTCGTCGGTGAACCCATTTATTATTCAAAAAGGGGTTGATGCCATTGCCGGCCCAGTTAAGACCTGCAACCGCCTGCGTAATGGAACACTACTGTTAGAAACAGAAAGTGGCTCCCAGGCAAAGCGGCTGCTTAAGGCTACTCTGCTCCACAGCTACCCGGTTCGTGTTGAGCTCCATCCAACCCTCAATTATTCCCGAGGGGTAGCCTTCTCGGCCAGTTTGGACGGTCTGACTGAGGATGAACTGAAAGAATATCTGGCAGCTCAAGGCGTCGTCGCAGTACACAGAGTGACAAAAAAAGAGAACAATGTTGTAGTGCCCACTCGCACAGTATTTCTGACCTTCGACCGAGTGGCTCTGCCGCCGAAGATCAAGGCAGGGTATGAGGTCATCACAGTACGACCTTATATCCCTAACCCTACTCGGTGTTATCAGTGCCATCGATTTAACCACACAAGCCAGTCTTGTAAGAACCCAGTCATATGTGTCACCTGTGGTAAAGAGGCCCATGAGGGGATTTGTCCGCCACCGTCCCCTCATTGCATCAATTGTAACGGGAATCATGCTGCTTCCTCCCGGGAATGTCCCGAAGAACGAGCCATCCAGGAAATCCGTGTAAAGGAAAAGGTTCCCATACCAGTTGCACGTAAGATGTACGCCAGTCGTAAGCCCAAGACCCCGCCGCGTGGTAACTATAGTACTGTAGTTGCAACGCCTCCACCAACACGGGATATGGCCACACAGACTTGTGACCTACAGTTTACGACAGTAGTTGTCAAACAGTCTACATCGACAACGGCGTCACGTTCAACGAAAAGTGTGAGTACCTCTTCCAAATCATCATCTTCATCTTCAGCTGTGAAACCACAGATATAGACGCGAAAGTCTAAGAAAGAGCATTCGCGCGAGGATTTCCTCCGCACCCCTACCAAAACATCTGAGCCAACCAAGGAGCTTCACCAGGGCTCCAAGAAATCAGGGGGAAAACTCTCCCCCCTCCTACCTCACAATGTGACGATGGCATCCCCTGGAAGCCTATAGTCTCTCCAGGTGCATCAGCCAAAGATGGGGCTGCCGACCACACTCACGCAGCTGCTGTGGTAACCTCTGAGAATATGGAGCAAGACCCTCCTGTCTCAGACACCACCAGTTGCGAACATTCGCACTGTGGCCCGCCGCCTTCGTCGGGCTGATGTCCACCTTCATCTCATTTTATCCCATTATGGATATTCTTCAATGGAACATTCGTGGTATCCGGTCGAATTGGACAGAACTGCAGCTTCTAACGCGAACATATCATCCAATCATCTTCTCTCTACAGGAGACAAAATTGCTCCCTGGTACTCGAATTACTTTCCCACGCTACACTACCGTTCGCTTTGACCTTCCTCCAGTGGCAGGAATTCCAGCCCACGGGGGCGTAATGTTGCTTATTCGGGATGACGTACACAGTACATCGGTCCCTTTGTGTACTCCAATACAAGCTGTTGCTGTCCGGATATACCTTCCTGGATTTGTCTTCACACTGTGCAATATTTACGCTCCTTCCTCTTTTCCCGTCACTAGATCAGATCTCCTAGATCTTATTGACCAGCTTCCGCGTCCGTTTTTGTTGGTGGGAGATTTCAATGCCCACCACCCCCTTTGGGGCTCCCCACGATCATGTCCACGGGGCTCCCTCCTGGCAGATATACTGATATACTCATCTGCCTTAACACTGGTGAACCAACTTATCTTTCAGACACCACAAATACTTAGAGCCATATAGATCTAGCTATCTGCACTGCTCAGCTGGCACGGCGTCTTGAATGGTCTGCTCTCTCAGACACACATTCGAGCGATCATTTTCCGTGTGTAATTCACCTAATGATGCCTGACACCCTTGAGCATCCACACCGCTGGCAGTTAACGAAAGCGGTCTGGGAGCTCTACACGTAACTGGCGGATTTTGGTACTTACCATTATCCTAGTATAGACGACCAAGTGGAACACATTACCACAGTTATTCTGACAGCCGCAGAATGTTCCATCCCCTGCAAGACTTCCCACGCACGTCGTCCCCTTGTCCCGTGGTGGACCGCGGAATGCCGTGACGCTCTGCGAGCACGGCGACGTGCCCTTAGAATCTTCAAACAACGGCCC
The DNA here is from genome assembly GCA_026315105.1 of Locusta migratoria. Lineage (NCBI taxonomy): Eukaryota > Metazoa > Arthropoda > Insecta > Orthoptera > Acrididae > Locusta > Locusta migratoria. The sequence goes on from CM048751.1 coordinate 170,280,798, forward strand.
ACGCTCGACAACTGCATCCGATACAAACGGCTGCGGGCCTATTGTCGTCGCCTCTTTCGCGACTGTAAACGCGCCAGTTGGCGCTCATTCACGAGCTCTTTTAATAGGTCTACCCCTCCCTCCATCATTTGGGGTAACCTTCGAAAAATTTCGGGCACTATGGCTCATTCCCCGATTCCCGATCTGTGTGTCGCAACTGACACCGTCGTCGATCCTCCACAAATAGCCAACGCACTGGGTCGACATTTTGCAGAGGTCTCTAGCTCTTCACATTACACTGACGCTTTCCTAGCTAGGAAACGGACGGTGGAGGCGACTCCATTGCCCTTTACCTCTCAGAACCGTGAATGCTACAATACAGAGTTTACTGTACGAGAGCTCCACCACGCACTCTCGTCTTCGCGGTCCTCCGCTCCAGGACCGGATGGCATTCACGTGGCGATGCTGCAACACCTTTCACCAACGAGCTTGCACTTCTTACTGGCCACCTACAACCGCATATGGAGAGAAGGCACCTTTCCGCGACGCTGGCGTGAAGCCATAGTCATTCCCATACCAAAGCCTGGGAAGGACAAATGTCTCCCTTCCAGCTACCGCCCCATTTCCCTCACCAGTAGCGTATGCAAGGTGATGGAACGCATGATTCACGGGCACCTGGTATGGTGGCTTGAAACGCGACATCTCCTGTCTAATGTCCAATGTGGGTTTCGCAAGCACCGTTCTGCGGTGGATCATCTTGTTGCCCTATCTACCTCAGTAATGAATAACTTTTTACGGAAGCACCAGACAGTAGCGGTGTTCTTTGATCTGGAAAAGGCATACGACACCTGCTGGAGGATGGGCATCCTCCGCACTCTGCATACATGGGGTTTTCGGGGTCGCCTGCCAATTTTTATCCGCGAATTTTTAACAGACCGTGTATTTAAAGTGCGTGTTGGTTCGGTTTTATCGAGCGCTTTTAATCAGGAGAACGGAGTCCCCCAGGGCTCGGTCCTGAGCGTTGTTTTATTTGCAGTGGCAATCAATTCTATAATCGATCATCTACCACCGGGAGTGTCGGTGTCCCTCTTTGTCGAATACTTCGCGATCTACAGCAGCACTGAGCAAACGGGTCTCCTGGAGCGGCGCCTCCAGCGGTGCCTAGACAATCTCCACGCGTGGAGTATGGACACTGGCTTTCGATTCTCAGCTGACAAGACAGTCTGCATGAACTTCTGGCGGCGGAAGGAGTTCCTTCCCCCGTCCCTTCGTCTGGGCCCCATAGTACTTCCATTTGTGGATACCACGACGTTCTTGGGACTTGTTCTCGACATGAAGTTAAGTTGGTCTCCCCACATATCCCGTTTGGCAGCTCGCTGTACCCGCTCTCTCAATGTGCTGCGGGTGTTAAGTGGCACCTCGTGGGGAGCTGACAGGTCTACTCTCCTCCATCTGTATCGCACCATAGTTCGGTCCAAACTGGACTATGGTAGCATCGTTTATTCTTCGGCTCGACCGTCCATACTGCGCCGCCTTAATACAATCCACCAAGGTCTCCGTCTGGCGACAGGAGCGTTTTATACTAGCCCCGTTGAGAGCCTCTATGCCGAGGCCGCCGAACTACCCCTTTCTTACCGTCGGGAACTCCTGCTTAGCCGTTACGCTAGTCGTTTGTCGTCCATCCGAGGACACCCGACGTACGCAGTTTTTTTTAACGACTCACTTGACAGTCTCTTCGCTCTGCGCCCGTCTGCTCTGCTACCACCGGGAGTACGCTTGCGTTCGCTACTCGGCCAGCTTGGCGTTACAATGCCTGCTATCTTCTCGACTGGAGAGAGCATCTCTCCACCGTGGCGAAGCCCCGAAGTCCGTGTTAACTTTGATCTTCATTCTCTTCCAAAGGACTCCACACCTCGTTTCGTCTACCAGAGAGAATTTCACGCACTCCGGTTTAAATTTGATGACAATTTGTTCATTTACACTGATGGCTCAAAGACAGACCAGGGTGTTGGGTGTGCTTTTGTACTTGGCAACGTCTCTTTTAAATATCGTCTTCCTGAGTGGAGTTCCATTTTTACAGCTGAGCTGTATGCATTATACCAAGCCACACAATACGTCCGGCGAAACTCGCTCAGTAAGACTGTCATTTGCTCGGACTCTATGAGTGCTTTGTTGAGCCTTCACATCCTATATCCGGCCCATCCCCTGGTACAAAGCATCCGCAATTGCCTTACTTCTCTTTCAACGAGCGGAACTACGGTGACGTTTCTGTGGGTCCCTGGCCATGTGGGAGTGTTGGGGAATGAGGCTGCGGATACGGCTGCCAAGGAAGCAGTTCTCCTTCCTCGGCTATCTACCTTTTTGGCCAGCTCTGATGACCTTCGCGCTGGTATCTCCCAGCGTATTATCTCCCGTTGGTATCTACATTGGTCATCCCTGTCAGGGAACAAATTGCGAGCCATTAAACCTGTGCCTGATCTCTGGTCAACGTCATCTCGACCCTCCCGCCGAGAGGAGATTGTTCTGGCCCGGCTTCGTATTGGCCACTGCCGTTTTAGCCACCAGCATTTATTACGTGGTGGTCCTGCTCCCTTATGTGAGCACTGTGATGCACCTTTTACTGTGAACCATCTTTTAGTGCAATGTCCATTTTTTAACCGTCTCCGTCATGATCTGTGTTTCCCATTTGAAATGTCTGACATTTTAACTGATGACCCGCAATCGGTTAACAGAGTTTTACTTTTTATACATCGTGCATATATGGCGAAAGCCATTTAATTTCTAATCCCGGTTCTTTTTTACTATGGGCAGTGTTGGGCGCTAATGACCACAGCAGTTGTGGGCCCTAAAACCACAAAAAAAAAAAAAAAAAAAAAATAATCCAGGCTGTCGAGATGGATGCTACTTCAGCAATGTAAGCAGCACGTGTGGAAACGCTGGTCACACGACTACTTGTCACAGCTGCAACAGAGAACTGAATGAACGTCAGCGAAAGACAATCTGCAGCCGGGTACACTGGTTCTCCTGAAGGAAGACGACTTGCCACCACTCGTGTGGCGGTCTGGGGTCATTGTTTGCACTCATCCTGGTCCTGACGGTTTAGTGCGAATGACTTCAGTGCGCTGTCGAAGATTTGTGTTGTTCCACAGGAAACGTAGACTTTAGTGTTCATAACCATTTAAGAACTAATTGAACTTGTGTTTCTTTCATGTACGTCGGACCTGAGTTCCTCAACCATATATTTTGTTTTGTTTGTGTTATCTTCCTTGTGCTTTTTGTAATTTGTGTATTAGTGTAATTTATACAACTTAGGTGGGCGGAATGTTCGGTACCGGTGCGAGGCGCCACAAGGGCGCAGCAGCGACCGGACGCTGTGGCTGCAGGTAGGGGCGGCCGCTACCTGCTGGCCCTGGCACAATGAAACGGCCGGCACTGGGCCGGCGGGGGGACTCGGCCGGTGACCGACAACCTGTTCGGACGCATGTGAATCCGCCGCCACAGAATGTAACGCTTCCCACAAATACAATCCACTTTTACCAGACATGTACTTTTATTTCTTAACGCCTTTCCTTTGCAACGAATGATTGCATTCGTATGGACTGTGGAAAGAGCGAGGCAGCGCAGAATGTCCGCGCGTTTTGCGGCTGCCCACAATACCAAAATTGCAATAGTGTACATAATACTAATAACATTTCGACTGAGTTAAAATGAGTGGAAAATCCAGTTTATTATAGGTGGTAAAAATTATTCGAGGGTTTGAACTTAAATAGTGGCAACTATTTATACACAACCGATACAAAAGCGTTACTTGTTTGCAACAGCTACTGTCGTTTAGAGTAGTCACCAGCGTTGGGTAGAACACGTTGCCAGCTATGTGGAAGACGTAGTATACCGTTTACAGAGCCAGTTGTGTTGATAGTGCGAATGGAGCGGTCGTGTGGTGTGTCGCATTGTCTTTTTGGAATCGTCCAATGCATTATGTATGGATGCAAGTGGTCGGCCAGGATTCATACATACGTAACACCTGTCAATGAGTTATATGGATGTATCAGGGGGATCCATATCGCTGTACACGCCCACACTATTACAGAACATCCACAGCTTAGTCTCCTGACGATATGCAGGGTTCACAAATGCATGGGGTTGTCTCCATACTCGTACATGTCCATCGACATGATACAACTGAGAAACGAGATTCGTCAAACATTTTTCTTGTAATCAACAGCCCAATTTTTGTGTTGACTGCCTCAGGAGAGGCATTCAGATTTCTGCTGTGCAGTCAGCAAGGGTATACGTGTGACCCTTTGGCCCATAAAGTGCATGCTGATACTTGTTGATGGGCCAACACAGGAATCAGCAGCAATTAGCGAAATAGTTAACTTTTCTCACGTTGAACGATTCATTTCACACGTTGCTCTCATTATTGCAGAATCTTTTCCTGGCCACAGCAAACTCGGAGATTTGATGTTTCATTGGATTCCCGATATTCACGGTGCACTCGTATGGGAAAATCCCTACCTCACCACTACCTCTGCTGTGTGGCATCTCTTGTGCTCATTTAAATCGTGATAATGCTTCATTGTAGGAGCAACCTGCACCAGTTCTATAGAATATAATTTTGACTGGAAGTAAGGTGCTCAGATGATATTTGAGTTGTATCTTTATTGAAAGACATGTTGCTCTTGGGCAGTAACATACATATCATTTCACTGATCATGAAACATGGTTTATAAACAAAAAGCATACAGTCACATCACTGAAATAAGTATTCAAATACAAATAATTGATTTACAATGAAAATATGGTATTTTTGTGAGGTGTACCGTTTGTTCTGATTCCATATTACTATCTGTCAGAATGGTATCGGAACATATTTGAGTGTTATGTGATATTTACAGCTGACAGGGTTAGATGTGGTTCACTGATTTTGAGCAGTATGTTGAGAATCGGGTGCTGACACATTATTTGACTGATTCAGTGACATGGAGTGACTCGATGCTCATCCAATTAGGGAAAGTGCTGTGTTACTTCCAAGGGGCGGAGAAGGCAGGTTGAACCCCGATTGTTCCGTCACTCGTGGCAGAGGTGTGGGACGCACAGCGATAGGTCCGGTGCCGAAGGCGACCCTGGGCCGGTACCCGTTCTCGTCGGCCTCATAGGAGACGCTGTAGGTGGCGCCGCCCGCGTCTGGTGGCAGCCACGAGAAGCTGCCGCTCTGTCGTGACCCGTCCCCCTCCGTGCCGAACTGCTCCTGCCGGATCCCGTTGCTCGTCTCGTACCTGCACAAGCATCACACCCAGTCATCGTTAAGAAGCGCTGAGTTCTCGACTATTCATCCATACGGTGAAAACATGTGTATATGTGAGTGTAATGCTATGGAATGCCAGGGGCACATCCAAACACAATGATGTATGAGTCAATATTAATATACAATAGTGTCGATGTCAATTTCACAACATATTAAAATTGAATATGTAAATATATTTATACAGAATGTACTGAACCAATGGCTCATTAGTATGTAAGACATCTAATATATAAAGCAGAGTGTCCGTATATTTGTACGTGTTGCATACAAATCTACAGTTTTCTTCCAATCTTTATGAAATTTTGTACACACAAGCTTCAGTCCATGAGAACGGTCGCCATAAGTGTAAGAATCACATACAACAAAGAGTTCGTGAGATATAATGTTATAAACAATGAGATATGCCGAAAACTGCTGCATTTAGCGACAATGCTGCTCATTTTCTCCTAAACCACTGACCCGATTTCAACCAAATTTGGTACACATATTCCTTATGTTTTTTTTTTTTTTTTTTCTATGGGACTTAACTACGGGGTCATCAGTCCCTAAACTTACAAACTACTTATCAACTAGCTAACACTAAGGACGGCACAAATATCCATGCCCGAGGGGGGAGTCGAACCTCCGACCGTAGTGGCCGTGCAGACCGTGACTGGCGCGCCTTAGTCCCCTCGGCCACCGCGGCCGGCTATTCCTTATGTGAGATAACAATTGCTGTACGAGTACAAACCCCATACGACACATGGTTCAGGAGATATAACGTCATAAACAATAGGAATTGCAGAAAACTGCCAGATATTACGGCGTTACTTTGTAAATACGCTATATGCGAACAAGAGTACTTAGCGACTCGCAATAAACTTTAAACATAATTTCAAACCATTACTAACGTCTTTATCGCTGACACCCATAGCAAAATGATGAAAGGAAAAAAGTTTCTCGCTTACTACTTCTCCGCTGTTTATGGAGTAAACTACGGCATTCGGTATGACATTACAATTTATAATTTGTACACTACAAATTGTAGCCGCAGGAAATTTTACAGACAGTATACACACATATAGTTGAATGTACTTTCTAAATTGTATCACAGTGCAACACGTAGTTTATGAGATATAAGCACATAAACAGTAACTAAAACTACGACATGCGGTATAACGTTACAATTTATAATTTCTACACAACAAATTGTATCCGCAGGAAATTTTACAGACAGTATACACGCATATAGTTGAGTGTACCTTCTAAATTGTATGACAGTACGAGACGTCGTTCACGATTTATGAGCACATGAACAATGATGTTCATGGAAAACCGCTCCATCAAGCACCAAGTTCAAATGTTTCAAATGTTTGTACAGCTTATGGGACTTAACTACGGGGTCATCAGTCCTTTACGCACCAAGTTCTAATGTATTACTTCTCTTGGGAATACAATTAGTAGTAAAGATTTTATATACAGCCCTTATACTAATGAATATATACCTGAAAATGGCGGAATAAATATATAAATACCCGGGCCGTATTGCATTCAAATCTACAGTTTTGATCCAATGTTTTTCAAATTTCGTACACGTAAGCTTCAGTTCATGAGAACGGTCGCCATAAGTGTAATAATCATATACGATACATAGTTCACGAGACATGACGTCATAAACGATGATATACCCGGAAAACTGCTGCATTTTGCGACAATGCTGCTCATTTTCTCCTAAATCATTGGACCGATTTCAACCAAATTTGGTACACACATTCCTTACCGTGAGGTAACAATTGCTGCATGGTTAAGAATCACATTTGACACATGGTTCAAAAGATATTACGTCATACCCAATAGAAATCGCAAAAAATACCATATGATGCGGCGAGACTTTCGAAATACACTGTATGGGATTGACAGTACTTAGCGACTTGCAACAAACTTTAAACATAATTTCAAACCTTTATTAAATTTTTTCTCGCTGGCAACCATAGCAAAATAATGAATGGAATAAAGTTTCTCGCTTACTACTTTTCCGCTGTTTGTGGAGTAAAACTACGGCTTTCGGTATGACGTTACGATTTATAATTTCTACACTACAAACTGTAGCCGCAGGAATTTTAAAAGGAAGTACATACGTACGTAGTTGAGTGTACATTCTAAATTGTATCACAATACGACAAGTAGTTCATAAAATATGAGCACATAAACAGTAACTTTTATGAAAAACCGCCCCATCACGCACCAAGTTCTAATCTATTACTTCTTTACTACAAATTGTATTCCCAAGAGATTTTACAGACATACAGCAATAAAATAAATGAATATATACGTGAAATTGGTATGAATAAATAAATGAATACCCGGGCAACGCCGGGTTTTCAGCTAGTCTAATATATAAAGCAGAGTGTCCGTACATATGTACGTATTGCATGAAAATCTACAGTTTTGATCCAATCTTTTTCAAATTTCGGACACGTAAGCTCCAGGCCATGTGAACGGTCGCCATAAGTGTAAGAATCACGTACGATATGTAGTTCACGAGATATGACGTCATAAAGAATGAGATGCGCGGAAAACTCCTGCATTTAGCGACAATGCTGCTCATTTTCTCCTAAACCACTGGAGCGATTTCAGTCAAATTTGGTACACATATTCCTTACTGTGAGGTATCAATTGCTGAAGACTTAAGAATCACGACACATGGTTCAGAAGATATGACGTCATAAACAATAGGAATCGCAAAAATCTGCCTTATAATGGAGCGAGATTTTATAAATACGCTGTATGAGAATGTATTTAGCGAGTTGCAACAAACTTTAAAAATAATTTCAAACCTTTATTACACTTTTTCTTGCTGACAACCATAGGAAAACGATGAAAGGAAAGAAGTTTCTCCCTTACTATTTTTCCGCTTTTTATGTAGTAAAACTACGTTACAATTCATAATTTCTACACTATAAATTGTAGCCGCAGGAAATTTTACAGACAATATACACGCATATAGTTGAATGTACTTTCTAAACTGCATCACAGTACGACATGTAGTTCTTGAGATATGAGCACATAAACAGTAACGTTCATGGAAAACCGCCACATCACGAACAAAGTTTTAATCTACTACTTCTTTACTACTAACTGTATTCCCAAGAGATTTTAGACATACATCCATTATATAAATGAATGTATACCCGAAAAATGGCAGGACGAAAGAAATAAATACCCGGGCAACGCCGGGCTTTCAGCTAGTGTTTAATATGAAGAATTAGTTCAATATTAGTATGATGGGACCCTTTCGAGTGTCACTTTATCTGTTGCCAACGTGCTATAGTAGAAATTGGTCGTTCTTTAAAGAACAGAATGGTTCACAAAAGTGAAATGAAGTACCGAGGAACTACATATGACGAAGAGCAATTCGCCGTTCAGTTAGGTGCTCCTAGTTGGTCCCAATCCGGAACAGTAGCGCCGTCTTCTAATTCCAGGAACTGCTGGTACCTGGCTTGAGCGCTAGCGGTGACTTCTAGTTCCGACTGACGTGCAGCCGTTCTCGTTCCAGCTTCAGGCAGGCCGCATGGCAGGTCCCCATTGCATTTGCAGCTCAAGGATCAGTCTGGAGCTAAGCATGGTCCTATTAGGAGGTGGTATGCCGTTGCCTTCCTCCGACCTTCGAACTGACTTACCCAGCCACGGCGCTACTTTGTGTTTTTCACGTCAGCAACACTGCCAGAGGTGAAAGAAATAGAAAGTGACGCATGAATATACTGGGATCTGGCGGCGATTGAAACCGCGACCTTTTGATTCACAGTCTGGCACTCTACCACTGTGCTACCGAGCCGCACCAATGATGTTATAGATATCGTAACTGACGAACAGTGGCTAATTATTGTGAGTCACAACACAACGTGATTTAACAGTACAAGTGTAAATTATATATGGAAATCTGCTCTTATTTAAAATGTGGAGTTGCAGATGTGAAGATGGCAGTTATCAGAAATAAGATATTGATGAGAGATCTGGCATACATGTTTGTCAACTAAAAATTTAGTTCACCCTCTTGTCTTGAACAATGTCAAGCATGTTCAACAATTTTTGTTAATAATGAAGACAATCGTCACAGATAGTGGAATGTCCAGAATCCACACTAAATTGAAGTTTCAAGGGTATTTGGCCACGTGAAGTTTATGGTGTGGTGTGGAATATGGAGTACCCGTTTAACTGGACCTAAATTGTCAAAGTTACCTGGTAATATAGCAAAAACTGGTTCTGAATGAATGAATGAATCTGTTTGTCCGAGATGAACTGGTCAATTTACTGGTCATTTGAATGGCCTATCTGGTTTTATGTAATGGCCAATTAGATTACGTAATCTCACAGCAATTGACTTTCATCTCTAAGGTCATTTAAAGCAAATCGCATATGCAAGGAATAAGAAACAGACAGTATCCCTATAAACGCATTGAAGAAGCATCTGACAGCATGACGTCATTTGAAGATATTTGTGCTAGGCGACCGATCACACGGGACCTTGCGGCAAAAAATGCCATACGATTATTTGATTTGTATGGAAATCATTTTGCGATGGAAAGGACGATTGCATTCTGCGCCTTTAAATGTGCGGTCACAAAAATGATTGTTCTTTATGGAGAACAGTATGTACCTCCAAACATTTGAACCGTAATTGTATCTTTTTACAGGAATGAACTCCTCAGAAAGTGCTAATATTATTTGACACATTACCTGACCCACTACAGGTTAAAAATGTTTTAGATGACGGTGTCCTTGCTCGGCACTTACTGTAAAAGGTTGTGTATCTTTCCCATATCTTACTGCTATAGCCAGGTTTCTCAATATCTAACGAGTTTAAAACAAAATGATGTACTGCGATTTTTGAATCACCCTGTATAAGACTAAGTCAACTTTTTCGTTTATGTTATCATTGATTGAATTCAATTAACTCTTTCTCTATGTTTTCATTGTTTAGTTAACGTCTCCAGAATTAGCAATTCGTCCCAGAAAACTTTTATTTAAGTGTGTTAACTTTAGGTGAGATAACTTATGCCTTGGATATAACATGTTAGTGACTTACCTCCAATGCCACGGATCTATTCCATTGAAGTCATTCTCCAAGAATATAATGGCAGCGTCTCTGGGATTAAATTGTGGTGCTGCTAAAACAATGTTTAGCAATGCTGCCAGCAGGGAAATCTGGAAAATATTTACAGTATAAATGTTAACAGCGTACGAAAGTCTATTCCTCTAAACGTCTTATCCCTCCAAACCTTCTACCTATCAGGCACCAACCACCGCCCCCCAACCCCCATACACGCAGATACTGAAAACAAAGACAACAAATACAGTCATGCTTATGTGCATCTATACATTCACATTATCACCCAGTTTTAAGGGACAATTTAGAAGCACAGCTATACTATTCAAGACATTTAGATGTGTTCATAAAGTAGTAATGTAGATTACTGTAGCAAACCAATTATGATGATAAATGACGTCTACAAAAGTATTTAACTTTTGTGTCCGTAGCAGTCCGTAAAGGTTTCTCTTCGCAATTTCTAATGTCACTAACAAGTGACTGGGATAGTTACAAAATAGTGCGACAGGAAATATTTTTCTTCCTTCTATACTGTATAACAAAATATTAACTGTTGTCTATCATTGGTGATGTAACCTCAATTAACTATGTTGGCTACTGTGTTTTCAGAGACACAGTGTTCAGAAATCAAAGCTGAGCAGGTTTAACACATAATGTTCATAGAAAAGAAGAAAATTAATACATGGGTACATCCCACATACTGCATTAAAAGAGTTTTTTCGTACTGTGCAGACGCTACAGTACCTGTCCTTGTCATCGAACATTTGACACATATGCAAGGTTATTTACGAGAGAAACATTTATGTAATATACTCACAAGCCCATAGTCGATTTCTTTCCTTGTACTGCACAGATAGTTTATGTGAAACTATGTCGCCATTCTGAAGTGCTTGTACTTCACGTAAAATAATTACAATAAATCACTCATACTGAATTTCTAAATTAAGACTAATTCAGAAACAGTAATCTTAAATGTTGAGTGTGTTTAACAAAAGTAATTACAAAAATACGCAATGTGCTCTACGTTGTTTAATATTCTTCATATCGCTCAGTTAAAAAACTGGCATGAGATGAATCACAGAAAGCCACTGTACGAAGATGTCAACTCGTGATAAAATTGTACAGTTGTTCCTCCTGACTATTCAAATTCTGTATTAATACAGAGAAATTTATGGAATTTTGTACATAGTTCTCTGCTTATGTCTCTCACGCAAATGTCTGGAATTATATACTGTATTAGACATATGAACATTGAACCTAAACATATAACAGAAGAAGTTATAAAATTGACATAAATTTATCTTAATGACAGAGAAATGGAAAGACCTTGTTCCGAGGTAATTATTTTTCTAATTTTCGCGCTTGGTTCATGAATTTAAAGATACATTTATTTATGACGATTTTTCAATAATTATAAAAATAGATCTTTTTTATATTTGATGATTTACTTTCTAGGTGGAATACAACTGACCACTTAAGAAGAACAAAGAACTGTACAAGTTGATAAAAAATTAACAACTTGGTACAATGAGTACAGTGTCTCAACACAGACTAGTTTCTTAAATGAGCTAAGACAACCAGCACACATGGATTGCGTATTTTTGTAATTACTTTTGGTAAACACAGTCGACAGTTAAGGTAACTGAATTGGTCTTAATTTAGAAATTCACTATTAGTGATTAATTACAAATTTTTTATGTGAGGTACAGACAAAAATTACATTGAGCCGCGTGGGGATGGCCACTTCCGATTGGACCAGGCTGGGATTTAACAAGCTGTAAAAACAACTGACGGTATATAGGACCAACACACATCGTTTTATCAACTTGTTTTTTCCCCTTACATGTTTCCCATTGCTTGTGAAAATCGAAAAAAACCAAATTTTTCTTTTTTTTAAATAACGCTTCTCATTCTATTTTGAAGAAAGCATACGGCTTAAAGATCCGTTGGTAGTAAAGAGTTTTATCTTCCTAATAAAATTAACTGTTTCTTAATTCGAAAGAATTGTTTTAAAATCACACTCTTTGTAAAGTATGTGTACGTAATGTATTCAAAATGTCCGAAAGCAAGTAGCATACTGCTCGATGCATTGTACACCATCCATTACGTCGAGTAAAACAGAACTAAAAGTACAGGAAAGTTTTTGAAACCGTTGTCGCAGTGAATCTTTCCTCGTTCAACGACTAATAGCGTGTTAATATCCATCTCATTGTCACTCTCTTCTTGTTCGTCTCCACCCCCCCCCCCCCCCTCTTTACATTAATATCTCCCGCCTTTTCTGTCTCCTCTTAGTACTATATCTAACCTAGAACCACATTTGGTGTTCAAAACCTTATATCTTCGAAAGTTCTTCACCGTATACTTTGTAATTATAACACAACGTTCTACTGGGAAATAAGCATTTTTATATACATAATTTTTCAATATATTTTATATACGAATTTATGTAAATTTTATAATGGGAAAAAGGTTGATACGAATAATAGCAAAAGTAATGTACATATAGGTTTTTACAATATATTCAAGAGATATGTACCTAGAAACCATCCTGTATTAAAATGCAACGTTGTGTAAATTTCAAAGCAATCGGACAAGAAATTTTGGATCTTAACGGCTATACTCAAACCAACAGATTTTTATGTATAGAGATTACTGACAGTGAGGGGGAGGGCGAAATAATATAGACTGGGGGGAGGGGGCAACTTTTGGACAACCACCCACTCTTCAAAAATATGAACCGGGGCTGATTACGGTGTCTTACTGACAGTATTCTACCTACCATTATGTAGTCTGCATTCAGTTATACAGTTAAAAGTCCTGTTGTTGGCCACGTTAGATTTCGTCGTATTTGTGTGCCTTATTGCACAGTACAGTCAACCATGGCTATATTTTCCTCCTTAATAAAACGGATTCACTTTGCTGTTGTATGTACAAGTGGCATATTGCATTTACACAATCTATCTTACTTGTTAGCAATAAAGCCCACTTCTCGACAAGTGAAATGGCATATTTGATATTCTGATACGGTTTAGAAAATGGATGTAGCTTGAGAACTCGTGCCCTCTAGATCAAATGTTCAAATGTTTGTATAGCTTATGGGACTTAACTACGGGGTAATCAGTCCCTAAACTTACAAGCTACTTATGAACTACCTAATCCTAAGGACGGCACAAATATCCATGACCGAGGGGGGATTCGAAACCCCGACCGTAGTGGCCGTGCAGACCGTGACTGGAGCGCCTCAGTCCCCTCGGACACCGCGGCCGGCGTGCCCTCTAGACCGAAAAATACGCACGTGCAGTGCACCCTCTGATAAGCTGTTCTGCAGTTCTTCCCAGGATCTTAGAGACAAAGGTAACCTAGCATCTCGGATAGTGGAATAGACAGCTCGTTTATCATACCTGAAATAGGGGATCGTGTGACCAGTGTGAGACGCAGAACGCAGGTCTCGCTCTCTTATGTAACGGGTACGTCATAAACAACTGCTTCGCCCATATCACGTACAGCCCCTTCAGTCACTAAATTCACAAGGGTCATGGCAGCGGTGGCTCTGTCGATGCGCCATCGTAAACAACGATTATAGTTGTACTTCATTCATGCCGGTGCTACAGACAATTTCGTCAGAATGTGCTTGAACATCTGGCAGACACATTTCAAGACCGGTGGATTTATCAGGAGGCGCCCCACCTTTAACTGCTCGCTCTCCAGATCTGAGTCACCTACACCAGTGGGTCTTAAACCGTGGATCGCGACCCACTACTGCGTCGCGGGATACCTTCAGTTATCGAAGTAAAAATATGTGATCAACTTTCAACGGCCTTATTATTGTCATTATATTATTTTTTTGACAAATAAAGAAAATATAAATAAAGATCTAACACTTCTTTTTTTCAAAAAGGTAATGGTTACGGGTTAATGTTGTAATTTTAAGGTTTTTACGAAATCATGCAGACACTTAAAAATAACATTGAGCCGCGCGGGGATGACCACTCCTGATCGTGCCGGGCTGGGATTTTCACGAGCGGATGTCATAGCTGCTGGTAGATTTTCCGTGTTATAAGGCCTTGATCCAAAAAAACTTTGCAGTTTTCCCTGACGTTTCGTCCAGAGTATAGCTTGAATCTTCGGAGGTCTTCTTACATCCGCTGACTTCCGAGTTAGCAAGACTCAGCGTAAGTAGGAAGACCTCCGAAGATTCCAGCACAGCTTTGGACGAAACGTCAGGGAAATCTGCAAAGTTTTATGTACCAGTTTTTACGAAACGTTCAAATATTTGTAAATCTATGAAACTTAACAAATGGGATTCTTAGTCCCTAGGCTTACAAACTACTTAAACTCACTGAAATTACCCTAAGGACAACACACACAGCCGGCCGCGGTGGCCGCGGGTACTGAGGCGCTTCAGTCACGGTCTGCACGGCCACTACGGTCGGGGGTTCGAATCCCCCCTCGGGCATGGATATTTGTGCCGTCCTTAGCTGTAGCTAGTTCATAAGTAGTTTGTAAGTTCAGGGACTGATGACCCCGTAGTTAAGTCCCATAGACTCTTACAAACATTTGACAACACACACACACACACACACACACACACACACAAAATACCCGAGGGAGACTGGAACTTCCGACGGGGAACAACCACGAGCTCCGCAGCAAGACACTTTTAGAGCGCTCGGCCATTCCATCGCGGCAGGTTCTTACGAACTCTTATTTTTACGTTAGGCACACTGAAAAGTGTTTGTTTATGCAAGATTATTACTTATAGTTGAGCCTTGTTTTATGAGCTTTATTCCAAGAATTCTTGGTAAACTGTTAATAGTGCATAAAATTTCCCATGTTTTCACTGTCAACTATATATTACGCATGTCTTCTGTATCCCTAAGGAGCAAAATAAAGGAAGAGTCTCGAGTTCTCACTAGATAGTTTTCAAGGAAATAATGAGCTTCATCATTATCTACTTAAGCAAGACTACATTTTCTATATTTTTACACGTAGAAACGACATTAATGTGGAAAAGATTTACGCCTAAAACTAACCAACTCAGTTCAGATAAAGACTCTATCATTAACACAAAGACCAAACAATACCACGAACTTATTGAGTTTACAATTTAACTTGTGTAAAATAAGTTTCTTAATGGACAAACTGTTGCTTCTTTTCTTTAATAATGTCTCCATCACCATTTTTATAATCGTACTCAGCAAACCATTCTCACGTATTATTTTTATTTTACTAGTATCTGAAAACCCAGCGTTGCTCGGGTATTTTTTATTTTATGCTCTCGTAGTCTATCCCCCCCCCCCCCCCCCGTTTCGTCTAACTCTTATTCCAGCCATCTTTTTTTCTCTCCCTTTGCCGTGAATAGTTCAAAATTTTGAAAAAACCGCGACCTTCCTTTCGTTTTATGGCTGAAGTGTGAAAAAATCCATCAAGGCCGGGAAAAGGGTATGGATTTTGTCAAAGTTCGTAAGTAAAGCATCCTCCGTCAAGCACCACACAAAAATTTTTTGTTTAAAATAAATATTCTCTTGTTTTGAAGTCAAGTGTGCAAAATTTATTCAAGAACAGAGCCAAATAGCTGATTTTGGCGCAATTCGTTAATTAAGAATCCTCCGCCATCCACCGAAGGAAATTTTATGTAGACTGCGATATTCCTCTTGTTTTTAAAATGAAGTGTTCAAAATTTCTTCACAACCTGAATGAAACTAGAAGTTTGTATGCAATAGAAACACGAACACATTAAGAAACGCACATTAAGTTTTTCTGAAAATTTTCAACTTTTCAGTCGATTTCATGAAAGGTTTTATTCATAGAAACCTTATCCTGAGAATTACGAACACAACAAAATCAAAAACGGCTAAATCGGTTGAGCTGTTCTCTAGTTACGTCGTGACCAAGGTAAAGTGGGCCTCAACTTTATATTTACTACTTCATTTATTCCTCCTCTCTCCCTCCATCTCCTTTTTTTTCTAAATTTATGGGGCAATATGTAAGAAATAAGTCCGTGCTGCATAGTAAGTGCTGCATTCAAACAAAGGAAAATAGTAATCAAAATGCAACTGGAAATGTGATATCCACAGCACAGTATATAAAAGATTGCCTTCAAGTTAAAAGGTAGATCTATCAGAAATGATTGCTATTTGTCGGATGTAAACTGTTTCATTGTTTACCTTTCCTTGTAGCTCTCTAGATGTCTATTACTTTCGGCTGCTGTCCTGTGTTCTTAACAGTTCAAACTTGTCAAAGTCACTCTCAGCTTTCAGGAATTTACTTAAGCTGACTGCCATATGTGAGAGTCTTAGTAGAAAATAAGAACTGGATTAAAACGTAGAGCATGATGTCACAGGTTTTTACACACCACAGTATATATGATATCATATTTATTGAGGTATATGTTGCACAATTGAATATATTTGAGGTATATATTCATTTGTTGCAAATACAGTTAGTAGTAAAGAAGAAATAGACTAAAAGCTGGTGCGTGATGGGACGGTTTCCCATGAACGTTACGGTGTATGTCCTCATCTCTCATGAGCTACATGTCGTAAAGATAAATCCAACTGTATGTGTCTATACTATAACAATTACTGCAAGTACATTTTTAAGTGTAGAAATTAAAAATAATAACATACCGAAAGCCGTACTTTTACTCCATGAACAACGATAAAGTAGTAAGCGAAAATCATTTTTCCTTTCATCATTCATCATGTCGTTATCAGCGAGAAAAAGTATAATAAAGGATTGTAATTATGTTTAAGGTTTGTTGCATGTCGCTACGTACTCTTATTCTCATATAGTCTATGAAAAAAGTCTCTTCACATGATGTGGCAGTTTTATGCGACTGCCATTATTTATGAAGTTATTTCTCCTGAACAACAGCAGTTGTTACCTCGGTAAGGTATATGTGTACGAAATTTGGTTGACGTCGTTCCAGTGGTTTAGGAGGAAATGTACAACATTATAATGTGATGCAGCAGTTTTTCGCGCACCCCATTGTTTATGACGTCGTTTCACTTGAAAAATGTGTTCCACGTGATCTTTAAACTTACGGCGAACATCCTCATGGATTGATGCTTACGCGAGAAAAATTTCACAAAGATTGCAACAAAACAGTAGATCTGTATACACACCTACACACAAAGCCACAATCACACGGACACTCTCCTTTATACGTAAAGAAGACTGATTGCTGTGTAGTCGCTTTAATGGTTATACAGGGTCGCCAAAGTTTTCGCGAAACTTTCTGAGTCCCACTACCAAAACCATTGCGTCACTTACAGATATTGGGCAACGCAATTGCAATCAGGGATGAGCAGACACTATATGGTGACTTCTTCAATGCGTGTCAGCTAGTACTACATTAATTTCTGAAAATATGACTTTCCCTACTTTATGTTTATTTACCTTATTTCTTATTTTGATGAATACTATCACCTTTCTTGGTGTTCGATATTTTTAGCGCCGTGCATTTATGGTTACTCCAGTTTAATTATATATATACTGTTCAACGCAATTAGCGAATCAGTTCAGATATAATACACAATATACATATGTTAACGTACTTTATTCAGATATTGGTTACAATTGTAATTTCACCTCGGACGGCCAGTACAACTGCACACCTGCGTGGCATGGACAGTATGAGGTTATCAATCAGCTCTTGAAGGATGTTTGGCCATTATTCCATGAGTGAAATATTCAGGGAGGTGGTGGTCTGGCTGCAATGCATCTGCCAAATGCAGCGCAGACATTCTCAATCGGATTTAATTCCGATGAACAAACTGATTACTCCGTTCAATTTCCTCAACTTCAAGCATGTTGTGCATCAGTGATGCTCTGTGTGGACGATCGTTGTCCTCCGTCAGTAGGAACCCACTGTAGGTCACAACAGAATGTCAAAGGATCTCTGAGCAGTCAAAGTGCCATTGTGATCTATATAGGAGTCCCTGTGTCCACCAATATTGACGTCTGCCCACACCGTTCGTCCACCAACACGATATGGTGACGTTTTCTGCACATAAGCAGGAGTCTTCCCCGTTCTCTCCGGATCAGAGAATATGGTTGCCCTGATGAACACAAAATAAAATCTTGACCCATCTGTGAACAGAACCCGGCAAAATTCGTTATAACTCGGATCCTGATGTTCCTTTTCCCAGTTTCTGGGGGCTAAACGGTATTGTGGTTTTAATATGACATGCAGCGTAGCCCTCCGTGCGTAGAGGCCACAATCCCGAAGGCGATTTCGGATTGTTTGTGTTGATATTGCGCGTCCTGTTGTTACCTGGAAGGGGAGTTGCTGCTGAGTTGTATTCAGCCTCCTATCACGTAGGGCTGTTAACCAGAGGTAACAATCTTGGTGATGTGTCCCACTGACAACCTGGGCCTTCTCTGAATGGTTCCTGTTGTTTGAAATCGCGTACATCTCCCGTTAATTACACTTTGGATACACATAACAGCTGCGGCCACATCCCTCTTTGTCTGTTCGGCTTCCAACCTCCATATGGCTCTCCATGCCATAGCTTCGGGTACATCACGTTGTTGTTGCATTGCACTACCTGCTCACCACACTCTCTGTACCCAGCTGCTACTTGTGTACTTCGTTTGGTAAACATAAGTCAAAACCAACAGCCTCTGCAGAAACTTCCTGTTATTACCACTATCTCGGTTATTGTAAGACAGTTGTTTCTACTTCGTAGAACCGACAGAATGATGTCCAACCACTGTGGTTAACTCGACGGATGACGATGCTTCAGAACTTAGATGTTTCAAGTGATCCCCTAATTATTTTGACCTGTGTAAGTTGTCGAAAATGTGGAGCAGCATACTAACTTTGAAATGGTATTTCCTGTTACAAAACTATTTGTTCGTCTGGCCGTCAATAAAATACTGAATAATGTTTTTTTTTTTTTTTTTTTTTTTTTTTTTTTTTTTTTTTTTTTTTTTTTCATGCCACATGATACGTTGACCGACGAAGAAAGTTGTGGTCAATTTGCTGTAACTAGTGAATACTGTCTACACTCAATTAATGCTTCTAATGTTGGTTAATGTTCAAATCAAATGTTTGTAAATATATGGTGGTTATTAGTCCGTAGCTTACAAACTACTTAAACTAAGATAAACAAACCTAAGGACGACACAAACACCCATTCCCGAGGGTGTATTCGAACCCCCGACGGCGAACGGCTGCGCTGACCGAAGCAAGGCGCCCCAGTGCGCACGGCTACTCCGCCGCGGCGTTGGTTAATGCTAGCATGTGGTTTGGAATGTAGACTCTTCGAAAAATCCAAAGAAAAGAAAGTGGATGGCGTTTGATTTGTTGAAGTGCCCTTTTATAAAACACAAACCCGGTATAGAAATCGTCGGCATGAATTTCCTTAGCAGTGGTTTGGATGATACGCATGACGATGCAGTATTTTGACCTTTACTACGGACATAGTGGAATCACCAACGCTTGTCCTTGAACTGTTCAAAGCTTACTGCTGTTTCATTAGCTTCTCCTGTGACATGTTTCCTTCATTTTGTCGGTCTCTATGCTTTTATCATACAGGCTTTCACGTTCTTGTAAACGAACGAACGAGAGACAACGTTCTCTGGAAAACGCTCGGCGTACAAGACAACCGCAACCTTACCATTTTTTTCTTAAATTGACCTTAATTAAAGATCATTTCAGTGACGTATCAACATTCAGCTTTTCCATTAGTAAGCGGATTGGAACGTTGCGAGTGGGGTTTCCAATTACAAATCATGAAATACAATCTACCCTCGAAGAACGGAGGGAGGTCACTTGTACTGTTGGATAATCGGGGGAAACTGTTAGTATGTTGTGATTTACGACGTTTTACCCATTTCGATTCCTCCGATTACAGCGCCAACTTTGACGAAACGTGATGATTCACACGAAACGTATGTAGTTTTTCCGTATAATCGTTTGCGCGAGTCATCCGACAGAACGCGTGGTGCAGTAGTTAGCATCAGACGAAGGTAGTAAGTATATCCGTATTTACTATTTCTAGAAACGACAAAAACGAAGAGACATTGTTCACGTCCTCCATACGAAGTCTTGCCATGATCTCAAAGAACAGATAGCAACGGCCTCATGTTCAAGGGAAGAAGTAGGTAGAGAGAGGAGGGAGGACGAGGTGGGGAAAGCAATGCCAGCGGCTCCGGGTTTTCAACTAGCAAACAGAGAAGCCGAAGAAAAAAAGTGAAGGTAAGAAATAGACATAGAGATGGTGGAAGTTATGGCAGAGAGACTGAGGTCAAGAGTGTGTAATATATATCCAATTCCCACGCCTACTTAGCAATTGCAAAATTGCAAAACATTGCCGGGTTCACGATTTTGCAATAAAAACTGAGGGTTATCACTGATGATTTCAAAGTTGCTTCCACCCCTGACACCCATGCAGGGATATGATAGGTTGTTGTGTATGGGACTGTGGTATCTGCGGGCGGCCCCCTTCCCTCGAGACAAACGAATTTTATTTATATTTTTTTAAAGAAACAGTCTCGATCGGAAGAGGATTTTTTTTTATTTTTTTAGGCAACCGCTTTCAGTTTGCTTGTGAGACCATCTTCAGGCCGACTGTAATACAATAATGTTACAAATATTAAAAAGGATGTACAGAAGATGATGTGCTGGCCGCAGTGAGCGAGCGGTCTGCGGCGCGCCAGTCACAGTCTGCACGGCCGCTGCGGTTGGGGGTTCGAATCCCCCGTCGGGCATGGATGTTTGTGTCGCCTTTAGTATTAGCTACTTGATAAGTAGTTTGTAAGTTTAGGGACTGATGACGCCGTAGTTAAGTCCCATAAGCTCTACAAACATTTGAACATTTGATTTTTGAACATACCGATTATAACATTCGTAAAGACTGGTAACAGTTTAGAGATAATCGTTTTAGATAGATAAAAATAGAAACACTTGGTCTTATCATTTTTTTTAATCTGCCCTCTATGGGCATCTGAAGGAACTCGCACCATTATAGTATTTATCTCCCATTCCAGTCTCGAATAGCGCGCGGAAAGAAAGAACACCTGAATCTCTCCATTCGAGCTCTGATTTCTCTTATTTTATTCTGATGGTCATCTCTACCTATGTAAGTGGGAGTCAACAATATATTTTCGCATTCGGAGGAGAATGTTGGCCATTGGAGTTTCGGAAGTAGCCCACTCCGCAGCGATAAGCGCCGTTGTTGTAATGATTGCCATCCCAGATCCTGTATCATTTCCGTAACGCTGTCTCCCCTGTATTGTGACAATACAAAACGAGCTGCCCTACTCTGGACTCTTTCAATGTCCTCCGTCAAACCTACCTGATAAGGATCCCACACTGGGCAGCAATACTCCAAAAATGGACTTACTAGCGTAGAGTATGCAGTTTCTTTTCTAGTTCTGTTGCATCTTTTAAGGGTTCTGGCAATAAAACGCAGTCTCTGGTTCGCCTTTCCCACGACATTATCTGTTCATTCCAATTTCAGTCAGAAGTAATAGTAATTCCTAGGTATTTTGTGGAGTTTACGGCCTTTACTTTTGATTGATTTATCTTGTAAACAAAGTTTAACGGATTTCTTTTCGTACTAATGTGGAAGACTTCACACTTCTCATTATTTAGAGTCAATTGCAAATTTCTACACCATAGTGACATCTTATTTAGATCGTTCTGCACTTGCTGATTAAAGGAATGTTAAAATGCAAGATAGAATGTTTATTATGTTGAGTCATGGGTATAACATTGTTACAGAAGTGTGTACATGTATTTCGTGGAATCATTATAAGATGGAGGAGGGATTCAAGGAAGAGTCACAATAGATCGTCAGAAATTTCAAAAAATATTTTTCTCTAAAATCGAGTAGTGGTTTGTTCCTAAAATGTGCATAAATTTCCATATTTTCGAGGGTTTTCAGCAGTGATCCCTTAGGTGCGTTATGCAGAATCATTAAGCTTTTGTCAATGGAACCTTCTACATGTTTATTCTTTGTCAAACGTTGGCAAAAGAAATATTTGCGTCGCGGAGCGCTTGTTGCGTGTTCCTTAATTTTATTTATTTTTACATTACGCGGGGATGTGTACACTGTATTCCTAATCAACAATGTAGTCAAATACAATTGAATGTCGAAATGACAGGTCTATGCTGTAACACCTACTGAGTTGACAGAAGCGAATCAAATATAAACAATGATGTAGCAGCGGAGAGATGGCTGTTATAAATTATCGACGCGGTGGAGAAGCCGAGCGGTCTAAGGCGCCTCGCTGCGGAGCGCGCGGTTACTCGCCGTCGGAGGTTCGAGTCCTCCTGGAGCATGGGTGTATGTGTCTGTCCTTAGGTTAGTTTACCTTAGTTTAAGTAGTTTGTAAGCTACGGACTGATGACCACGCAGTTTGGTCCGATAGATTTACAAACATTTGAACATTTTATAAATGATCCGATTCTTATACAGACTACTCACCCTGAAGATGGCCATTGCTCATGCGCAGGAAACGGCTTAGTGGTGCGTTAGAAGACTAGTGCCATCTTATGCGCACGCCGCGTTATATAGTGTGGTCACCGGGGAGGCATCGTGACCCCCGCCCCCCTCCACCATCACCACTCACGGCCGCGTTAGGCAGGACGCTGTGCCCGAAACTCGTTTGCAATTACTTACGCTGATGCTCCATTATTACTGGCCTCTTATTTTTTCTACTGTTCTGCCGATGAGTCGACTAATCCTACCATTCACGAAATGCGCGGAAGAAATTGAAGTTCACAGCTTTAAAATGTTACATCGAAGAGCCGACAACTTTTGTAATAGAGCTGGAAAAAGCAGCGACATGATATTTCGGTTTAAGCAACAGCAAGCAAAGTAATTTTGAAACTGTAAGCGAGCGTACGATCTGTGTCGCTACTGGGTAGCGTCCGCAACTACGGACTGAGAGGTGAATAATTGGGCATCTAAATGTCGCAGGGCAATGTGAGTTGTTTCCAGTGCCGTTGAATGTGAGATAAAAAATACACCAATCAAAAATATTTTGTATGACGTTGCTTCCAAGGTCTCCGGACGTTGAATGTGTTTATTGTATTACCCTCCAAGGGGCTCACAATTCTTTCGCGAATACGTGCGTAGCAAGCACGGAGCCCCGAGCTAATTCAGTTTTTCTTCCTTCTTTCCACCCTGGACTGAATTTCTTTTCCCTTCCCCTCTTTTCCAATCCTCACTCTTTCCCCTCTGCACCGAGGGACTGATGACCTTAAGAGTTTGGTCCCCTTGTACCAACCAACCAACAAACTAACCAACTATTTAAACTAAATTACTCTAAGGACAACACACGCACACACATACAAACACACACACACACACACACACACACACACACACACACACACACACATACACACACACACAAACACACCCATGACCGAGGGAGGACTCGAACCTCCGCGCCTTAGAGCGCTTGGCCACTACACCTCGGCATTAGGAAGGATGTACACTGGTTACGTTGACTGTGGTTCTGCCAATTCCAGAGGTCGATCGTATCTACACCGTTTCTTTGTGTCAGGATGGACTCTGATCAAGAAAAGTTTCCGGGCATCTTGGAGTGAACCAAAGCGATGTTGTTCATACGTGTAGGAGGTACAGAGATACAGGAGCTGTCATCGACTTGCCTCGCATTGGTGCCAAAAGGTTTCAACAGGCATTGACATGTGCAACTTATGGATGTAAGCTCGGAGGAACCCTGAGATGAACAACACCACAGTGAATAATCATTTTCGTGCAGACACAGGATGTCGTGTTTCGACACAAACCGTATGTAGTAAGCTGCATGGCATGCAACGTTACTGGCGACGCCCACGAGGTCGAGTTTTGACACATAAACACCATGCAACGCTAAGCAATGGGCCCAACAGTATGCTCATCATCATCATCTGGTTGTCTGCCGTACGGCAGGTATAGACTACATAACCCTCCATGCTCCTCTGTCTTTTGCGAACATCTTCGTTCTTTGGTACCCTCCTAGTGGCTTGCTGATGTCATCCAGCATCTGGTACCTTCTTCTGTCTCTCCCTCTCTTTCCCGGAATACATCCCTCAACTGAGTCTACCAGGAGGTAATCTCGTCTTA
Organism: Locusta migratoria; assembly: GCA_026315105.1. Taxonomy (NCBI): domain Eukaryota; kingdom Metazoa; phylum Arthropoda; class Insecta; order Orthoptera; family Acrididae; genus Locusta; species Locusta migratoria. Next base: position 170,305,261 of record CM048751.1, read on the forward strand.
AACTGTGGCCTCGCCAGTTTAGTTTCCTGTTCTTTATCGTCAGTAACATCCTCCGTTCCTCTCCAACTCTATTCAGTACTTCTTCATTTCTGACTTTATCGATCCAGCTGATCTTCTCCATCCTACGCCATATCCACATTTCACAGCTTCAATTTTCTTCTCATCTTCCTTTCTCAATGTCCACGTTTCCTTAATTCTTTGTTTAAACCACTGGTTTGGAGTCTTCTTTGCTTCTGGAACGCTTGTTTCGCCAGAGCCAGAGCGTTTTGATGTCTTGTTGGCAATTTATATCTTCCTTAATCCAACTTGCCAAATACTTGAATGCTGTCACCTGTTCTATGACCTCTGAATCCAACTTGATTTTCACTTTTCCTTTCTTTAAGCCTATGTCCATGCTTTTCGTTTTCTTTTTATTAACTTTCATGCCATATGCTTTACAGGCTTCACTCAGATCATTTAGCATTTGAGTCAGTCTATCTTTATTTTCTGCAAGGACGACCATATCGTCAGCAAATCTTATAAATCAATTTTCCTTCCACCTATCCTTACGCCACTTGTCCCATCCAAACAGCTTGCCAGTACTTCTTCCAGAAGAAAATTGGAGAGAGACAAAAGCCTTGTCTGATTCCTCTCCCAGTCTTGTTGTCTTCAGAGATCGCATTACCTATTTGTACTCGTGCCTTCTGTTTCTGGTACAGATTTGCAATTAATCTTCTTTCCTTCCACTTTACTCCCTTCCTTTTCAAGATGTCAAGCAGCTTATCCCACTGCACTCTATCAAATGCCTTTTCGAGATCTATGAAGACAGCATACACTTCTTTACACTTTTCAATATATCTTTCGCTGGTGGTTCTTAGAAGTCCAATTGCATCTCGCGTTCCCTTTCCCTTTCTGAAACCATATTGCTCCTCTCCAAGTCCTTCTTCCAGCGTTCCATAAAGCCTCCTATTCAGAACTCGAAGAAGTACCTTTGCTGCTTGCGATATTCTGAATGGTCAAAATTGGAATCAAGTGCTATTCACAGATGAGACTCCCATAAGCCTTCAACCAGACAATCGTCGGAGATGTATTTGTAGGATTTCTGGTCAACCTGAACTTCTTAGACACACCGTACAGCGACTGCACAAAGGTGCTGGCTCCCTGATATTTTCGGGTGGCATTATGTAAGTCGCTAATCTCACGAAGGCACTTACTTCATTTTTCTAACGTTTCAAAGAGAGACAAAAAACGGATTAACTGCAGAACTGCAGAATTAAGTGGCAGAAGTAATTCACAAACTAAATTATGGAACTCAGAGATGATACCTAAACAGTGGCAGGAATCAATTCTGATCCCAAAATTTAAGAATGGTAACAAAATGGTATGTTGTATTTATACAGGGATATGGCTATTATAAGAATTATTTCGAATATTTTGCTAAGCAGGCTTACATCATATGCGGGTGAAACTATGGGGGATTACCATGCTGGATTTCGGGGAACAGATCTACTATAGACCAAATATTCACCTTTCTTCATAACCTTTTCATTCATTTTATAAATCTATTCAGTATTGCGAAAAAATTATACACAATTCTTTTGGAACTTGGAATACCAAAGACGTTATGTTAGGCTTGTAGAAGCGTGTTTGAAAAACTCAAACGGTGTAGTAGGCGTGGGGAAATTGTACTCACAAGAATTCGAAATAAAGAACGGACTTAACAGGGAAATGCCCTGTCCCCGCTAATTTTTAATTTAGTCGTAGAATATATTGTGCGAATGGCAGCAGATAATTCAGAGAGTGTGGAGTTAAATGGAAATATTATTAGGGTATGCAGATAAACATAATTAGCGATGGAATGAATCTGTAACAACAAATGCGAATGCGTTAATCAAGACTAGTGAAGACGTTGGTCGGAGGATAAATGAAGATAAAACGAAATACTTGGTTACTACTAGAATGCCAACAGCAACAGATCACGGTTGGTGACATGCAGTTTAAAAAAGTGAACCTGATTAAGTATTTAAGTGTGAAGATTACATCGAAAAATGAGATTGAATCCAAGCTGAGGAAGACATACGGGCAGGAAATGCTGGAATAGATTACTCACTTCGCGGTTATTGTCTATAAATTTAAAGTTGTGCTATATGAGTGTGAGACTTGGTCTCTCACTTTGCAAAATGAAAAACCGTTTTGAGCATTTGCAAATAAAAGTTTGAGGAAACTTTTCGGAACAAAAAGGGATGATATTAGCGATGACTGGTGAAAACTGCATAACGAAGTGGTTCACCAGTTCTATTCAATCCTTAACATAGTGTTATTAAATCACATAGGTTGTAATAGGCGAGTCACGTAGTTCGAATGGATGAAGACAGGGCAAAGCACAGAGATTTGGTAGGACACTTAGTGGGAAAAACGTCATGTGTGAAGACCGAAGCATAGATGGGAGAACAGTGTGAAAGTCGATTTGAGGAGCCTTGACATTGAAGGCGACTGGAAAGAAATATCTCAAGACAGGGATAAACGGCGAAAACCTGTTGCTGTGGTACTGGACTTTCAAGTCCGATACTACCAGTGAGTAAGTAAGTAAGGGGCAAATGAATGGTGTCTGACAGGAAAGCTAAGTTTCATATAATCCGATCTTTTCGTTTCAACCAGCTTCGTCACAACTCTCATTATTTGCAGTTTTTTTCCCATACAATTTTAACCAAAGAGGTTTGGTCGCGAAACAGAATTTTTTTTTAAAGTAGTTCATTAACTAGCCACCACGATCTACCACAGAAATACTGTTTATAGCAGAAAGGGATCTCGGCATGAACTAGTTCCTTATCTGCAGTAAACAACGTATCGAAGGGGTTTAAAATTGTTCAAATTTTTGTAAAGCTTATGGGACTTAACTGCGGGGTAATCAGTCACTAAACTTTCAAACTACTTATGAACTAACTTATACTAAAGACAGCAGAAACACCCATGCCCGAGGGGGGGGGGGGATTTGAACCCCCATCGGAACATAGCGCCTCAGTGTGCTCGGCCGTTCCGCCGCGGCATCGTTGGGGTTGTCAAGACTAATGGGGTAGTAAACTAAGCGTTCTGTCTCTGATGGACGTTTTCATGAAAAAATTAAAAAATTTCAAAAGGAGGAAAGCTACGTCTCTGCAGTTAGCGATTTATGTTTGGCCACCGTACGCCACTGGTGGTAGTAGAGGACAATGAAACTACTACAGTATATGGTACAGGGATGACGTCCTCCGATGTATAGCACAACTATTTTGGCAGAAATAGAGTGAGGGATTCGTCTTAATGGGCAACAATTCTTGCGCTTATCTTGCACATCTTGTGAATGCGTTCCTTCATAACGACATCACATGTTTAGAATGGCCAGACTGTTTTCCAGGTATGAACCGTATCGCATATGTCTGAATGCGTTGACAAGGGCTGTCTTTGGACGTAGGACATTCTGGACCAACAGTCCAAATAAATAAATTAACGTTCAAATGTCTGTAAATCTATGGAACTTACTACTGAGGTTATCAGCCCCTTGGCTTACAATTGAAGGACAGCACACACACCTATGTCCGAGGGAAGACACGAAACTCCGACGGGTAGCAATCATGCGCTCCGCAGCAAGGTTCCATAAAGTACACGGCTGTTCCACCGCGGCAGTAACAGTTCCTTGATGAGCTAGTGGGTAGTATGCTACGACGAATACAGGCATCCCTCAGTGCAAGAGGATATTAGGGTAGTTGGGTATGCTCTAATTTAGAGTACAAATTCGAAATCTTTAGGTTGTGATCGTACAACATTTATGAACAGCGTAGAGAACTGAAATGTTATCTTTATATATGTGTCTATTTTTTTTTTCAAGTAAAAAGGTCATGGACCCCTAGAATCATATGCCATACTTTATTTGATGTGTTTACATGAAAATATGCCTCAAAAAATACTGCTAGACGCCAGGTAACAGTTAACAAACAAATCACACTACCGTTTTCTCTTTTAGTCTTGAATCGAGTACATTTGAATCGTGTAGTACAAATGACATATTGTTTCTTCTTCTTGTTTCGATTGGGCCTACTTCGGATCACGATTATTCAACTGTTGGTCTTTGACCTTTGCCCAGTACCGTCGTATCCTATGCCGATATAGCTCTTTCCTTTCTTCTGTGCTATTATTCGGGGCTTTTCCTGAAATCATCCTTCAGTGCGCGTCTCCAGGCGGTCTGTTATGGAGATCAGTGATTCCCTGTTCTTTAATATCCTTCTCGGTTTCTGAGAGCCAAGTGGTGCGAACCTTCTTGTTTTGCCAGAAGGTATACTTGGGGGGGGGGTCAATCTGTTTGGAGGTAATCTTGCAAACATGCCTATAGAAAGGTACTCATTTTTCTTGCACAAACTGATAGCTTCCCGATATGTTCGTAGAGGTCTGAGTTATGTCGCCTTCTGAATTTGTCTTCTTCTACTGGACCTAGGAACTTCCTGAGGATTCTCCTCTCTTCATCTTCCAATTTCTGTATCATACTTCTCCGGTTCTTGGAAAATTATTCCACATTACACAGGGCGTCTGGTCGTGTAACTGATGCGTAGTCCTTAATTTCAAGTTGCCTTTTTGATGTTGCTGAAGAATTCTACTTTTCCCAGCGATACTTGAAGACCCACTTTGCCTGCCTGTGTTCTGAGGCAGTTTATCTGTACCGTTGCCATTTCGATTGAATCAGCATTCAGTAACATGTCATCTGCAACAGTCAGGCAATGTGCAATCAGTTCTTAGAATGAAACTTACACACTGCAGTGGAGTGTGCGCTGATTTGAAACTTCCTGGCAGATTAAAATTGTGAAATAGGAAAGTAAGAGGCGCGGTACTGGCAGAAGTAAAGTTGTGAGGACGAACCGTGAAGCGTGCCGGGATAGCTCAGACGGCAGAACTATTTCCCGCGATAGGCAAAGGTCCCAAGTTCGAATCCCGGTCGCTGCACGCAATTTTAATCTGCCAGGAACTTTCAATCAATTCTTCGTTCTTACGCCCCAAATAGACACCAAAAATGTTCAAATGTTTGTAGAGTCTATGGGACTTAACTATGGGGTCATCAGTCTCTAAACTTACAAACTACTTATCAACAAGCTAATCCTAAGGACGGCACAAATATCCATGCCCGAGGGGGGATTCGAACCTCCGACCGTAGTGGTCGTGCAGACCGCGGCCGGCAAATAGACACCACTCTGAACACCTAAATTGTTAGTTCCTTGCACTTTCTCTCACTAGCTTTTCAGGAATACAGTTAGAGTCGGGGAGAGTCCATCCTCTTGTCTCACTCCAGTTTTTATTTCGAAACTTTCCGAGTAGTATTGGAATGGTCAAGGTTTCTACAATTGCTGTCTAGTCCTAGTTCCTGGAGTATTTTGTTAAGCGTTTCACTGAAAGTAGAATCATAGGCCTTGAAATCAACAAAGGTGACGAAAACCTTGCGGTTTCTCATCCTGGAGCTAGTACAGGTTTCACGTTGAGGATCTGTTCAGCATAGGAACGGGTCATCCCGAAGCTTCACTGATATTCTCCCAGTGGATTATTAGTTGATCTTCTACCCTTGTTAGCGACGCCTTGAAGCGAATCTTGTATGATAGCGGAAGAAGAGAAATTCTACGGTAGTTGTTGAGATCAGTAAAACCTCCCTTTTGGTGAAGTGGATCAGAGCCGTATGGCAATCGGATGATAGTTCCTCTGTTTCCCAGTTGTCCTGGATGATCACGGAGAGCTTGCCCACAGCATTGCTTCAAGCACATTTCCAGAGTTCAGCAACGATATAGTCTTCTCCAGCTGCGTTGTTTGCCTAACTTATTCCAATGAAGGAAGCAGTGAGTAGTGTCGTCGTTTTTTTTTTTTTTTTGTTTTTTGTTTTTTTTTTTTTTTTTTTTTTTTTTTTTGTAGTCGAAGTCTTCGTTGGATGGATCGCAGTTGAGTAGCTTTATAAAGTATTGAGCTAAGAGTGGCAGTTGTCGTTAAAAACATTTTTCACTGTAAGGTTTTAAAATAAATGCCTTTTGCTACTGCAACTGAAGGGTTTTATTTTTATATTTTTAATCACCCATACGCGTTTCGCCTTTCTCTCAAGGCATCATCAGTGGGTGTCAGCACTTGTTACTCCACTTCAGTCTTATTCTGGCAACCAGGTCGAAAGGTTACACTGTTTTTCGAACCACATTGCAGTTCTCTGATTCTGCTGTCACCTGCTGCCATACTGTGTCTACTGCTGCAGTAGACACAGTATGGCAGCAGGTGACAGCAGAATCAGAGAACTGCAATGTGGTTCGAAAAACAGTGTAACCTTTCGACCTGGTTGCCAGAATAAGACTGAAGTGGAGTAACAAGTGCTGACACCCACTGATGATGCCTTGAGAGAAAGGCGAAACGCGTATGGGTGATTAAAAATATAAAAATAAAACCCTTCAGTTGCAGTAGCAAAAGGCATTTATTTTAAAACCTTACAGTGAAATACAATTCAGCTGCTGCTCAAAATGGCCACTGCAAGCAACGTAAAAACATTTTTCACTGCGAGTCTCTGGAGGCGGATTGTTTTTTCTAAATGTCTGCTTGAAGGTTCTGCAGAAATATCTGAAGTTATTCTTAGTAAAGTTCGACTTTGGTTAGTTGTTTTTGTGTGAAGGGCCGTTTGGTTCCTTGAATTATCCTAGTGTAAGCCTTCACTGTTCTAAAAGTTTCTACCAGATTTTCTTCGTTTTCTTATAATTCCACTTCTAGCAGAGTATCTGTCTTTGGAATGTTGCACTGTCACAGTATTCGTTCCACCATGGATGCTTCGTTCTTATAGTGAGCCTCCTTCAGTAGGTCCCAGCTGCTGAAAACTGCACTGTTCAACCTCTGGCTTACATATTGTCTGTTATTACGTCGCTCTACGTCAAATCTTAGCATTTTGGAAGTTCTGTGTGCTCTAGTGTTTCTAGGCTGGAGTATCATTTTGATCTTTGAGAGGTAGTGGTCTGAGTTTAGATTGGCATTTCTTAATACCTTTCCTTTTTATATTTCCTTTTGCGTCTTTCTTGTAAAAGGCCACATGATATATCTGAAATTCACCCAAGTTTGCGTCAGGTGAAACCCAAGTCCTCTGTATCCTTGGCAGGTATTTGAAAGCTGTAGACGTCATGACCAAATCGAAAGTCCTACACAGATCCACCAATCGTTCCCCATTGCGGTTGCTTCTCATATGTGTCGGATGTTGCCCACTATATTTCTGTACGTTTTCTCTCTTCCAAAAATAATTCGGCATTCAAGTCACTACGAAGTATGACGGTATGTGCCTCTGGAACCTCAGAGAGAATATCTTCTCATTCTTCCCAGAATTTTTCAGTTCTGTCTGGATTGCGTCCATTGTCCTGGTTGTATATTGATGACACTGTTGCCCCTGTTAATACATTTGAGGGAGAGGATGGATACACGACTGCTTGGGGGTGAAGTCAGTCACTGTACATGAATGGGTCACGTTCTTATTACCCGCTGACCGACTTGTCCTTTGAGGATTCTATATCCTTGGGAATCGAAGGCTCGATCACCTGGGAATCTGGTTTCTTGTACTGCTATCAGTACTATGTTGTGTTAGTGAATCGCTGCTCAGATGTTTCAATTTACCCACTTCGAGCAGTGAAGTGGCATTAAATGTTCCGACGAAGTTTTGCCGTTTATGTCCGACGATTTCAGGATGCTCCGACTCATCTTCATAATACGTTGATGGAGACTCCCCAGAATCCGAAAGAGCTCTGTCGCTTTGGATGACGCTGGATTGGTTACCAACTGGGGTCGTGCACTTAGCGAAACTTTCCTCCATGCTCAGTTGAAGATCATTCTACGTGGGGCAGTGGCTAGCCAGTGTCCAAGATACTTCCCATGTTGTTAGCTTGACAAGCTTATTATTCGGGGTTGTCACCTCTAGGCAGGTTGCCTTCACTATGGCTAAGGAGCCCTATCCACCCCACTCTTGGCTTATGGCAAGGGATGATTGGAAAAAGGGCAAGGCAAGGACAGGATGAGGATAGGAAAATGGGGACACATAGGCTGTTGTGAAACACACTTTGTCCGACTTTTCCCCTTAGGCCTGCCCGGCTTGGACTACTTGCCGGCATAGCCCTACCGTACCGATCCGAAGCACGCAAATCACTTCTCTCACACGGACAGAGCCTTGTTAAGGCGGTGTCCCCTGAGGAGGTGACAAATTGTTTATATATTCCTGTTGTTGGCTTTGTATGCTTCTAAGGCCTGACACGAGTCTCGTACGAGATTCTACACAGAACAGCTTGGAAGGTATTATTAGGCTGCCTCAGTCTAATGCTGGTGTAAGAACTCAGACCAGAAACATGTTACATTCGGACTATACCTCTCCAGTCTTGAGCTTAGTTTGGGAAGGAGAAGCAGGACATTTCTCTCGGTATTTATATTGAAATAGCAATAATATGGGTCCAAAGAGATATTCACAAATTTCGTAAAATGGAAGAGTACAAAATAGTTTGTGGTAATTATGGATACTTAAGAGTATTTGTAATAAATACGCAATTAATTTAATAATTCGAATTATATACGATTATTGTGTATCTTATTCAAATTAACGAAATATCTATTAGATTTAAATTAAAAATTTGGTAACATTTTTACAATTGCTTTGGGTGATCATATTTAAGTTAAGGCTTTATTTTATGCAATTTATCTAATTGTTACAGGTAATAACCACCCTCATGAACCACAACATTGCCGAGGCGGGGTGGTTAGCTTGCCTCAACGATACAGACCATAGGAGCAACCACAGCGGAGGGTATCTGACCAAACAACCGTGTCGATCCTGAAGAGGACCAGCAGCCTTTTCAGTAGTTGGAGGGGCAACAGTGTGGATGATCGACTGACCTGGCCATGTACAATTTTCTAACGACTGAAAGCAAGAGGGAAGCCTTGGTGGAGTGGCCGAGCGATCTAAGCGCCTTGCTGCGGATCGCGCGGTCGGAGATTCGAGACCTCTCTAGGACTTGGGTGTGTGTATTGTCCCTAACATAAGTTAGTTTAAGTAGTTTGTAAGTCTAGGGATTGATAACCGCAGCCGTTAATTTTCCCAAGGACATGCAGCTTTGCTATATGAATATATGATTATTGCATCCTCTTGGGTAAAATACTCCGGAGGTAAAAAGAGTCCCCCATTCGAACTATACCTCCCTCTTCTTGAGCGTGGGGACTACTCAAGAGGATGTGGTAATCAGGAAAGACAACACTAGCATTCTACCGATATGAGCGTGGAATATTAGATCGCTTAAGCGGGTAGGTAAGTTACAAAATTTAAAAAGGAAAATAGATAGGTTGAATTCAAATATTGTAGATATTAGTGAAGTTCGATGGAAAACTGAACAGGATTTATGGTGAAGTGAATTCAGGGTTATAGTTACAAAATCAGTTGGGGGTATCTAGGGTGTAGGTCTAACAATGAATAAGAAAATAGGAATGCGGATAAACTATATGAGCAGCACAGTGATCACATTATTGCAGTCAAGATAGGTACGAAGACAACACCGAAACAGTGGTACAAGCTTACATGGCAATTAGCTCTGATGATGATAAAGAGACTGTAAAATGGTATGAGAAGATAAAAGAACTTATACAGTCACTCAAGGGAAAGGAAAATTGTCGTGAAAGGAGGTTGTGTTCGTGGGAGAGACCAGGTGACACCAGGAGATACCAGATTGACTTTAAAATAGTAAGAGATAGGTTAAGTAACCGGGTTTTAAACTGTCATATCCAGAGGCGGATATAAATTCTGACCATAACTTATTAGTTGTAACTGTAGATTCAGAAAAAAAAAATGTTCAAATGTTTGTAGAGCTTATGGGACTTACTAAGGGGTCATTAGTCCCTAAACATACAAACTACCAATGAAATAACTAAGACTGAGGACGGCACAAATATCCACGCCCGAGGGGGAATTCGAACCTCCGACCGTAGTGGCCATGCAGACCGTGACTGGAGCGCCTCAGTCCCCTCGGCCACCGCGGCCGGCTGTAGATTAAGAACTAACAGGCTACAAAAAGGTAGAAAATAAAGGAGATGAAACCTGTACAGATTGAAGTACCTGGAATTTGTTGAGAGTTTCAGAGGGAGCAAAATGCAAGAATTGACCGAAACGAGGGAAATTAATACATTAGAAAAGAAATGTCTAGCTTTGAGAGATAGAGTAGTGAAGACTGCAGAGGATCATACAGGTAGCTTCCTATCTATAGGTCTAATAGAAATCCCTTGATAACATGGGAGATACTCAATTGGGACACGTATGTCCAATTGAAAGACGCACCAGGCCAATGAGCCACACGAAATTATTAATTATACTCAATTTATAGGAGTGTAAAAATGCAACAAGTGATGCAGGTAAAATGGAGTACAGACGACTGAAAAATAAATTTGACAGGAAGCGCACACTGGATAATCAGTAGTTGCTGAAGGACAAATGCAAGATTATAGAAGAATGTAGACTAGTGGAAAGATACTATTTCTAACTAAGAAGTTTGGTAAATAGTCCTGCAACATTAAGGTAGACGAACTACAGTTATCTTACTGCCCCTCAAAATAGTCACATTCCATAACTATGCACCGCTCAACTTTGCGATACATGTCCTGGAAATTTTGCTCGAAGTCTTAATTTGTTATAGTCCCCAAAATCCTCGACACGTTTTGTTGGCTGTCAGTAATATAGTCAAATGCCTTTCCTTTCTAAACGAGTTTGAATCGAGGGAATGGAAAAACTTCTGTAGGATTGAGATCTGTCGAGTATGATGAATGTTCAACTGCAACCCTTTTTTTCCGAGGAACGGTTTGACGATATTGGCTGTGTGTAGGTGGGCGTTGTCGTGTAAATAGAACCTCCACCACACTCACCGAATGTCAATCATTCAAGAGTTCTTCCTATTGCCTCGACTTAATCTCTCTTTGAAAGGAAAGAGATTTGACGATAATTCTGATAGCCAACGAATTATGACGTGGCTTTTGAACACTACCCGAAGAAGACTTCGTGCCAAGTTTCCAGGACATGTATCGCAACGCTAGCGATGCATAGGTATGAGAGGAGACATTTTGGAGAAAAGTAAAGTAACTATAGTTCATAGATTGTCCATGTTAATGTTACGGAACTATTCATCGAATTTCCTTGTCCAGCGTTGTAGCTGCCGCCGAGAGAAGTTTGGAGACAATAAAAGCAGCTACATGAATATCAAGAGCTCAGTTGCAAGTGAAAATCCAGTACTGAGCTAAGAAGGGAAAGCTGTATGATGGAAGGAATATACAGAGGGCTTTTACAAAGAAAGCGAACTTGTAGGCAGTAGTGTAGAAATGGAATATGAAGTAGAGGAAAATAAGTTGGGAGATACGATACTTAGTCAAGAATTTGACGGAGCACTGAAATATTTGAGTAGAAACAAGGCCCCTGGAGTACATGATATTCCGTCTGAAATGTTGATATCATTGGGAGAGCCAGTCATGAAGAAATTGTTCCATCTGATATGCGACATATAGGAGACACGGGAAATACCTTCCGACTTCAAGAAGAATATAATAATTCCAATTCCAAAGAATGCAAGTGCAAACAAGTGTGAAAATTACAGAACTTTCAGTTTAATAAGTCATGGTTGCAAAATAATAACACAAATTATTTACAGACGAATGGAAAATATGGTGGATTCCGACCTTGGGGAACATTGGATTTAGGTGAAAAGTAGGAACACGCGAAGGAATACACACATTACGACTTAGGTTGAGGAAAGGCAAACTTAAATTTTTAGCCTTTGTATATCTGGAAGAAAGGTTTTACCAAAGTTACGTGGAATACGCTTTTTCCAATTCTGAAGGTAGGACCTGGAAAAGCAATTGAGCGGAATGAACAGTGCCTTGAAAGAACCGTATAAGTTGAACATTGATAAAAGTAAAACAAAGACAATGCAATGCAGTATAAGAAATTCAGTCGTTGCTGAAGGAATTAGATTAGGTAATCAGACAATAAAAGTAGTAGATGAGTTTTGTTATTTGGGTAGCAAAATGACTTTTGATGGCCGCAATAAAGAAGGTGTAAAGTGCAGAAAAGATTTTCTTAGAAAGCGACTTTGTGGACGTCCAATCTATATCTATAAATGTGAATGTCTGTTAGGTGTACGTTTATCACCTCTGAACCACAAGACATACAGAGCTAACAATTTGTACAGTTACTACATGTCTACCCGGGAAGGCTTTAGGCGCGGTTTTAAGGCGATCGCATAGCTATTTATCTATGTATATATTAATGTGAATGTCTGTTCGGTGTATGCTTATCACGTCGGAACGTCAAGACGCAGATACTTAAATATTTGTACAGTTACTAATTTATACCTGAGGAATGTTTTAGGCACGGTTTTACAGCGATCTGATAGATATTTAGTAATTTGAAGAATATAAGGCGAAATGTGGAACAATAATTACTCTTTCAAAATTATGTTTACACTTTGAAAATGGTTTTATTGGTTGCACTGTTGCTTAAGGGTTGATAATGATAAAAGGGTGGAGTATATTGGGGTGGAAAGTTATCGGTGTTTATAAAATTCTACGTGTGTGTGTGTGTGTGTTAATATAGCGCTTTGCAGCGAAAACTACAGAACGCAAACGAATGGTCTGTGTGTAATACTTGTCGGACGTCTCCCGTTGTACACCATAGCAGTTCCATGCCGATAGCTATAAGGGGGTGGAAGATATGGTGGTTGAAAGTCGTCAAATTATAAAAAAATTCGGACTGAAGGCCAGCAATGAGGTTTGCGACTCTGTAGCAAGGAGGTTACATACAGCGAAACGTGATGCCACAGACCATGGCTTTGGTCTGTGCGTACGACATTGTATTCAGCTCTTTCTCTGTAAGGATAACCATACGAATAATGAAATATAAGAATAAATAAATAAAGCAGTAAAAAAGAAAAATCTTTTAATACATCTCTTAAAAAATCGCTTTGACGTTTCGCGTCTTACATCAAGTGATCGATGTGGTATTATTACAATCATTATTGTTGAATTTCGATACTAGATTCTTCGAAACGAGTGCATTTTTACGTGTGATTTCTTATTTCTTATATATTGTCTGATAAATATAACACTTTCTTAGAAAAAAAGAGATGGACAGAGAGAGAGAGAGAATGGATAGGAAAAGTACTAACTGAAGCCTCGAATAAATTAATAAATTAATACCCGGGCAACGCCGGGTTTTCAGCTAGTATTAATTTAAATTTTAGAAGGTACTTTCTGATGTGTATCACTGAATGGAAGTTAAATGAGAATGATAACGAGTGCAGATATATAGATGATAGAAGGTTCTGAAATATGGTGGTGGGACCAACAACGACCTAGTCAATGTTGTTGGTGTGTTTAACAGAGGTGGTCCTTAGTACCGGGATAATTATTAGGACCCGACGGATAGGTATCCGTTGGTTAATGTTTTCACTTTCTTAAACCTGATAATGTGACTACAGATCACGAAGCTGCTCGTGTGCTTTTAATAACGTAGTAAAACAGCTGCAGCGGATTATTTTTATTATTCATCATAATTAAATTAACTTATGCGAAGGACGACTCACACACAAACACACCAGAGAGAGTTCTCTAACCTCCGACGAGGAGCAGACCCGCACTCCACAAAAGGCGCCTCAGAAAACACGGATATTCACCCGCGACTCGATAACTAAATTACTCTTCTGCGCATTCAGATTTGGGTATTGTGTGATTTTCACAAAAGGAAAATGCAGGGATAATTCGCTTGTAAAGGACACAAATGAACGCGGCCGATTTTTCGCTGCAGTTTTGTACTTTACTCTCATGTATATTGAACTACTACCTGAAAACCCGGCGTTGCCCGAGTATTTATTTATTTATTCGAACTTTGAGTTTGTACTTTTCCTATCCACTCTCTCTCTCTCTCTCTCTCTCTCTCTCTCTCTCTCTCTCTCTCTGTCAAAAATGTTCAAATGTTTGTATAGTCTATGGGACTTAACTACGGGGTCATCAGTCCCTAAACTTACAAACTACTTATGAACTACTTACGAACTAGGACGGCACAAATATCCATGCCCGAGGGGGGATTCGAACCCCCGACCGTAGTGGCCGTGCAGACCGTGACTGGAGCGCCTTAGTCCCCTCGGCCACCGCGGCTGGCTCTCTCTCTGTCCTTCTCCTTTTTTCTAAATACATGTTACATTTATCAGACAATATATAAGAAATCACAGGTAAAACTGCACTCGCTTCAAAGAATCCAATCACGAAATTCAACAATAATGGTTGTAATAATATCACAGATGGATCACTTGATGTAATGCGCGAAACGTCAAATCGATTTTTTTAGAGATGTATTAAAAGAAATTTCTTTTTTTACTGCTTTATTTATTTATTCTTATATTTCCTTATTCGTGTGCTTATCCTTACAGAGAAAGAGCTGAAGACATTGTAGCACTCATAGACCAAAGATATGGTCTGTGGCATCACGTTTCGCTGTACGTAACCTCCTTGCTATAGAGCCGAAAACGTCATCGATGGCCTTGAGTCCGAATTTTTTTTAATAATTTGACGACTTTCAACTACAATATCTTCCACCCCCTTATAGCTGTCGGCATGGAACTGCTATGGTGTACAACGGGACACTTCGGGCAACAATTACACACACACCATTCGTTAGCGTTCTGTAGATTTCGCTGCAGAGTGAAATATTAACACACATACACGCAGAATTTTATATACATCGATAACTTTCCATCCCAATATACTTCAACCTTTTATCATTATCAACTCTCAAGCAACAATGTAACCAATGAAACCATTTTCAAAAAGTAAATAAAATTTTCAAATAATCATTATTATTTCGCGTTATATTTTTCAAATTACTAAATATCTATCAGATCGCTATAAAACAGTGCCTAAAACCTTCCTCAGGTATAAATTAGTAACTCTACAAATATTTAAGTCTCTGCCTCTTGTCGTTTGGACGTGATAAGCGTACACCGAACAGACATTCACATTAATATATATATATATATATATATATATATATATATATATATATATATATATATATATATAGATAAATAGTTATCCGATCCCCATAAAACCGTGCCTAAAGCCTTCCCCGGGTAGACATTAGTAACTGTACAAATTTATAGCTATTTATGTTTTGTGGTGCAGACGTGATAAACGTACACCGAACAGACATTCACATTTATAGATATAGATTAGAGATACTTTTTATTTTTTTTAATTTTTTTTTTTTAATTTGGTGTTTCACTTTTCGTAAATACAGTACTATTTCAGTTTCGAGCGCACAGATTCTTTCCTACATAAACTGGGACTGCTTTGTACATAACCAATGAATGGAACTTCACGAAATATGTTCGCTTTCACCTTTGAAGACATGTGACCTTGGTAACGAAAAAGGTTTGGATTCTCTGTCGCTGTCTTATTTTCTTTATTTGAATACTATATCAAGTTTTACAGCCATCACTACAGCATAAATAATCGCTGACTTTGAGGACAGTTTACGATAAGCGTTTTGTGCGAAAGTCGTAACGCTGGCTGTTAAACGGAAACCGGTTATGTATTCAAAGAAGACGGCGACCGAAAGAGCGAATTCTACTTTAGATTATTTACGGAAACCTCTAGTTACAATTCACAGCACGTAAGCAGTGTGCAATAACCCAAAGAAATGTGCTTAACATAGCGGACCCCAGTTACGATTTATTAATAATATACTGTTCGTTTCTGCAATGCTCACGCTTCATTAGGTATTTAAATTGGTACTACTTTGCGTGCAATATCTTAAGGGTCAGAACTGTACGATGAAGCTAAGATTGTGAAGGAACAAATGTAGTAGTAGGAAATATTAAATATTTCTAAAAATAATGAAATGTTACAAAAATAAAGTTGTGGACTGTTTTGTGTCCCAGCCTCGTCACCGCTTTTGTGTCTAGTTTCTGTCGTAGGTGTCGGTGGCCGAGTAGAAGGAGACCAACACAGGAATAAAGGATGCACGCTTGTGCGGTATGGAGGTGACCAACCAGTGGGACAGCAACAACTAGAAACACTAAAGTAAATTATGTTGTTGTTGTTGTGGTCTTCAGTCCGGAGACTGGTTTGATGCAGCTCTCCACAATACCCTATCCTGGGCAAGCCTCTTCATCTCCACATAAGAACGACAACCTACATCTGTCTGAATCTGCTTACTGTATCCATCTCTTGGTCTTCCCCTGCGATTTTTTCCCCACACACTTCCCTCCAACGCTAAATTCACAATTCCTTGATGTCTAAGAATGTGTTCTACCAATCTATCCCTTCTTTTAGTCAAGGTATGCCAGAAATTCCTTTTCTCCCCAATTCTGTTCAGTACCTCCTCATTAGTTACGCGATCCACCCACCTAATCTTCAGCATTCTTCTGTATCACCATATTTCAAAAGCCTCAATCCTCTTCCTGTCCGCACCGTTTATCGTCCATGTCTCACTCCCATACAAGGCAACACTCCATGCAAATGCCTTCAGAAAGGACTTCCTTAGGCTTAAATCAATATTCGATGTTAACAAATTTCTCTTTTTCAAGAACGCTTTTCTACCCATTGCCATTCTGCATTTTATATCCTCTGTACTGCGACCATCATTTGTTATTTTACTGCCCAAGTAACAATACTCATCTACCTCCTTTATTGTTTCTTTACCTAATCTAATTCCTTCAGCATCACCTGATTGTCTTACACTGCACTCCATTACCCTAGTTTTACTCTTGTTAATGTTCATCTTATATGCACCTGTCAGCACACTGTCCATTCCCTTTAATTGCTCTTCCAGGTCCTTTGCTGTATCTGACATAATTACTATGTCGTCGGCAAAACGCAATGTTTTTAATTCTTCCCCCTGAACTTTAATTCCTTTTCCAAATTTCTCCTTGCTTTCCTTTATAGCTTGCTCAATGTACAAATTGAACAACAATGGAGAAAGACTACAACCCTGTCTTACTCCCTTTCCAACCACTGCATCCCTTTCATGCCCTTCAACCCTGACAACCGCTGTCTGGTTTTTGTACAAGTTGTAAATAACCTTACGTTCCCTATATTTTACACCTGCTTGCTTCAGAACTTGATAGAGTTTGTTCCAATCAACCTTGTCAAAAGCCTTCTCCAAATCTACAAAAGCTAGAAATGTAGGTTTGCCTTTCCTTAATCTATCTTCTAGGATAAGCCGTAAAGTGAGTATTGACTCCCGTGTTCCTGATCTTCCCCGAGGTCGGCTTCTACCAGCTTTTCCATCCTTCTGTATATAATTCACGTTAATATTTTGCAGCCATGACTTATTAAACTGATGGTTCTGTAGTTTTCACACCTGTCTGCACCTGCTTTCTTAGGGATGGGGATTATAACATTTTTCTTAAAGTCTGAGGGTACTTCACCTGTCTCATACATCTTACACACCAGGTGAAACAATTTTGTCATGGCTGGTTCTCCCAGAGACTTCAGTAGCTCTGAGGGAATATCATCTACTCCAGGGGCCTTGTTTCGATTTAGGTCTTTCACGGCACTGTCAAATTCTTCTCTCAGTACAGTATCTCCTATTTCATCTTCATCTACATCCTCTTCCCTTCCTACAATATTGTCTCGAAGTTCATTTCCTTTGTAAAGCCCCTCTATATATTCTTTCCACCTTTCAGCTTTCCCTTCTTTGCTGAGAACTGGTTTTCCATCAGTGTCCTTGATATTCATAGAGCTGTTTTTCTTATCTCCAAATGTTTCTTTTATTTTCCTGTAGGCTGTATCTATTTTTCCCCTATTTATACATTCTTCTACATCCTTGCATTTGCCTTCTAGCCCCTCCTGCTTAGCCATTTTGCACTTCCTGACAATCTCATTTCTTAGTCGTCTGTACTCCATTTTGCCTGTTTAATTTACTGCATTTTTATATTTTCTCCTTTCATCGATTAAATTTAGTATCTCCTGTGATATCCAAGGATTTTTTGTAGGTCTTTCCTTCCTACCTATTTTGTCCTCTGCTACCTTCACTATTTCATCTCTCAATTTTACCCATTCCTCCTCTACTGTTTTATTTCCCCCCGTTTCTGTCAATTGTTGCCTAAAGCTCCCTCTGAAATTTTTAAGAACCTCAGGTTCCTTCAATTTATCCATGTCCCATCTCCTTATTTTCCTACCTTTTTGTAATTTCTTTAGTTTCAGCCTACAGTTCATAACCAACAAGTTATGGTCAGAGTCTATATCTGCCCCTGGGTATGTCTTACACTGTAGAACCTGATTCAGAAATCTATGTCTTACCATTATAAAATCTATCTGGTATCTTCCGGTGTCTCCTAGTCTCTTCCATGTATACAACCTTCTTTTGTGATTCTTGAACCAGGTGTTTGTTATAACTAAATTATGTTCTGTGCAAAATTCTACCAGGCGACTTCCTCTTTCATTCCTTTTGCCCAGACCATATTCACCTACTATCTTCCCTTCCCTTCCTAGTCCTACTACCGAATTCCAGTCTCCCATAACAATTAAATTTTCCTCTCCCTTAATTGTCTGAATAATTTCCTTTAGCTCCTCATATATTTCTTCGATTTCCTCATCATCGGCAGAGCTAGTTGGCATATAAACCTGTACTACTGCTGTCGGTGTTGGCTTCGTATCTATCTTGACAATGATAATGCGATCACTGTGCTGGTCATAGTAGTTTACCCGCATTCCTATTTTCTTATTCATTATCAATCCTACTCCTGTGATATCCCCAACTGATTTTGTATTTATGATCCTGTACTCACCTGACCAGAAATCCTGTTCATCCGGCCACCGAACTTCACTAATCCCCACTATATCTAACTTCAACCTATCCATTTCCCTTTTTAAATTTTCTAATTTTCCTACTCGATTAAGGGATCTAACATTCCACGCTCCGACTCGTAGAATGCCAGTATTGTCTTTCCTGATGATCACATCCTCCTGAGTAGTCCCCGCCCGGAGATCCGAATGGGGGACTATTTTACCTCCGGAATATTTTACCCGAGAGGATGCCATCATCATATGTTCATACAGTAGAGCTGCATGTCCTCAGGAAAGGTAACGGCTGTAGTTTCCCCTTGCTTTCAGCCGTTCGCAGTAGCTGTGTGTCAAAGCCACATTAGCTGATGTTACAAGGCCAGCTCAGTCAATCATCCAGACTGTTGCCCCTGTAACTACTGAAGAGGCTGCTGCCCCTCTTCAGGAACCACACGTTTGTCTGGCCCCTCCACAGATACCCCTCCGCTGTGGTTGCACCTAAGATACGGCTATCTGTATCGTTGAGGCACGCAAGCCACCCCACCTCGGCAATGTCTGTGGTTCATGGGAGTGGGAGTAAATTATAACGAGTTATATATATTTCTTAGAGACTTAGTAATACTTAACTTTTACATAGCTCAGTACTGCAGAATGCTGATACATAGTTGAGCTAGAGGCCTGCCTAGTGCCTATCCAATAGCCAAGTCTTCACTGGTGCCTATCTGATTCCGAAGTGTTAACTGGTTCCTATCTCAGTCCCAAGTGAACGTTGTCGTTCAGTGGTGGCCATGAGCGGGATAGCAGCAGAGGGCGCTCGTGGCTGACGTCGTAAGAACGCCGCGCCGTGCGTGCATGGCGACGCGCGGCGAAAGTAGGTGGCGCGCACTTTAGACTGGATGTACATAACTTCCATATATACTCATTCAGAATTTTTCCACAATACTAGCATGAGTACCGATTACATTATGATGATAAACGATATACTCTAAATTTAAATCCCATGTGAAACTGGTAGTTAGTTATTTATATTATCATTTTTCTGCTGATAAATTCCGAAATCTGCTTTGGACCGTAAAGCGTACCCAGTTTGATGACATTACCTGACATCGCAAGTTTTGGAGGTGATCTGAGAGATTACTATTCTACAAAAGTGAAACGCCAAGATCGCGAAATATTTATTTATTTAAACACGACAGACTTCTGAAGACTATGCCACCATCATCTGGTCATATCACATTTTATAAGTTCGTCATCTTATTTTAAAAAAATGCAGCTTGCAAGCTGTAATGTTTTAATTATCTACTTTTGTAATGTTACGAAATGCTGTGATTCACGTATTATTTCATCTCCATTTTTTTTTTAAAATACGATGACCAACTCATGAAATGTAAAATGACCAGTGATGGTGGCATAGTCTTCCGAAACCGGTCGTCCTTACATAAATAAATATTACGTGATCTTGGCGTTTCACTTTTAAAGAATATGTACCCAGTATGAGATGGACTCAGATCACGATTTAGTAATGGTAAAAAAGAGTTGCTGTTGTTGTGGTCTTCGGTCCGCAGACTGGTTTGATGCAGCTCTCCACGCTATCCTGTCCTGTGCAAGTCTCTTCATCTGAGAATAAGTTCGGCAAGCTACATTGTTTTGAATCTGTTTACTGTATTCGTCCCTCAGTCTCCCTCTACGATTTTTACCCCCACACTCTTCCCTCTAATGCTAACTTGACGATTCCTTGATGTCTCAGAATGTGCCCATCAATCTATCCCTTCTCTTAGTCAGGATATGCCAGAAACTCCTTTTCTCCCTAATTCGGTTAAACACCTAGTGATCTACCCATCTAATTTCCATCATTCCTCATTTCAAAAGCTTCTATCATGTTTTTGTCTGAACTCCTTATCGTCCAAGTTTCACTTCAGTACAATGATGCACTCCAGACAAATGCTTTCAGAAAGGACTTCCTAAAATTTAAATTAATATTGGATGTCTACAAATTTCGCTCCTTCAGAAACGCTTTTCTTCCCATAGCAATTCTGCATTTTGTATCTCCTGTATTTAGGCCATCAGAAGTTATCTTGCTACCCAAATAACAAAACTCATCTACTACTTTTATTGTCTCATTACGTAATCTAATTTCTTCAGCATCGCCTACTTTCTGAAGCAACATTCCATTATTTTTGTTACACTCTTGTTGGTGTTCATTTGTACCCTCTTTTTTTAAGACACTGTCCATTCCATTCAATTGTTATTCCAGATCCTTTGCGGTCTCTGACAGAATTACTATGTCATCAGCAAATCGCGAAGTTTTTATTTCTTCCCCCTGAACTTTAATTCACTCTCCTGCATTAGACAAGGATTGGCTGAAACGGGGGAAGTAATACAGTAGAAGAAGAATGAGTAGCTCTGAGAAAGAAAGTGAATTTTAAAAGATTCGACCGAAATAAGCCATGGCAATGGAAATATGATACGAATGTACTGAAGAATGGTTTGAACTTAGCTTGAAATGTGGATTTGCGACGAGAAATACCATAGTAGGCGTTCAGTTTAAGCGAAATTTCGAATGGTGGACGGGAAAACATAGCTACAAGGAAAGTAAATGTGAAGAAAATTTCGCTAACTGAAAAAAATACTTCGAATGATCGATAAAGAAACTGATATAAACATATTCACGAATTGTCATGAATACAGCAATAGAAGCCAAGGTGAAATGGCTCCAGGAAAAATACCAAGATATCGAAAGGGAAATAATTGTCGTAGGGTCTGACTCAGTATACAGATAAAGAATAACGACCTCCGTACAGATTAAAGGCAAGGATGATAACACTAAGAATGTAATTGCAGAACGACATATTGGCCATAGCTGTTTATTTTTTCTCAATGCTACCGGTTTCGGTCAATTTACCATTATCATGCGTTAGCACAGATTAGCTAATTGACCGAAACCGGTAGCATTGAGAAAAAATAAACAGCTACGGTCAATATGCCGTTTTGCAATTATGTCAAAGCTGTTATGCATCACCTGTTCACCTTCCTAAACTAAGAATGTAATGGGAATTCCACATTCCAATATACAGCCTAGAACGGATGATGGATATAATAAGTTTACAACCTCTGTGAGGAGGAAGACTAGTCTGATTACATATTACTATATTGCAATCAAATTTCAGAGTAGGTCTGGAAACTTGAAACAAAATAACGCAAAATGTATGAAAAACATTACATCCGGAGGAAGTCACAAACAAATGATTAATTAAGTTATTACGAGGGTTACAACTTAAATATTACAAATTATTTATTCTCAAAATAGCGTTACATGTTTGCACCTGTTACTGTCCTTCAAAGTAGTCAGCAGCGTTGTGAAGAACCCGTTGGCAGCTATGCGGAAGGCATAGTGTACCGTTATCAGAGCCTGTTCTGTTGGTGGTGCCAGTAGAGCGGTCTACTGCCTGACGAATCTCTGGAACAATTCTGAATCGAATGCCACGAAAGAGGAGTCAAATCAAAGTCACAAGGACTTACGTCCAGGGAGTATGGTGGATGGTACGATAGTTTCCAGTCCCATCGACCAAACAGAGCAGCTACAGATATGAAACTTCCTGGCAGATTAAAATTGTGTGCCGGAACCGGGTCTCGATACTGGGACCTTTGCCTTTCGCGGGCAAGCGCACTACCGACTGTGCTATTCCGACACGACTCACGATGCCGCCTTACAACTTTACTTCCGCCAGTACCTCGCTTCCTACTTTCCAACTTAATCTGCCAGGAAGTTTCATATTAGCGCACACTCCGCTGCAGAGTAAAAGTTTCATTCTGGAAACATCCCTTAGGCTGTGGATAAGCCATGTCTCCACCATATCCTTTCCTTCAGGAGTGCTAGTCTTGCATGGTTCGCAGGAGAGCTTCTGTGAAGTTTGGAAAGTAGGAGGCATAGTGCTGGCGGAAGTAAAGTTGAGAGGCGGCATCGTGAGTCGTGTCGGGATAGCACAGTCGGTAGTGCGCTTGCCCGCGAAAGGCAAAGGTCCCATGTTCGAGTCCCGGTTCCGGCACACAATTTTAATCTCCATGAAGTTTCATATCAGCGCACACTCCGCTGCAGAGTGAAAGTTTCATTCTAGAGCAGCTACTGCTTGCGGTGTATGCGCCCGCGCATTGTCTGGCAAATTGATGGGTGGGTTGCGCAGAAACTGTGGCCGCTTCTTTCGCAAATCTGCTCGAACAGTAATACTGTGCACTGACGGTCTCCTGTTTCGAAAACATAGTGACACCGTTACATTAAACCGCTCGCTCACTAGTGACTGTGTTCCCCTCGATTGTGTGCACGCCGGTGACTTAGGACGGGCGACTCCATTTGTTCAGAGGCGAGGTAGGTATGCCAACAACGTGTGCTATCAGTGACAATAGTAGATTCCATTGCACACTTTGGGCAGAAAAAAACACAGTTAATTCCGAAGGTAGAAAGGGCATAAAAGTGTGAGAACTACCGCACAATGAGCGTAACAACTGTAGGAAGAAGGTTAATAACTTCTTCATTCCTTTATATATTGAGTGTCCATGTGTTTCTGTGCTCGTATTGCATTCAAATCTTCAGTTTCATTCGGATCTTGGTAAAATTTTGCACACATTTTCTTCAAATCAGGACGAAGGTTACTGTTGTTGTAAGGATCTCGTTCAACACATAGCTAAGGACTTATGACAAACAATGAAATTCTCGAAATACTGCCACAACACCCGACAAAGTTACACATTTCCTCCTCAACCTATGGCCCGATTTCAACAGAATTTGGTACACATATTACTTACCTTAAGGTAACTATTGCTGTAGGATTAAGAAACACCTGCGACACATCGTCAGGAGATACGTGTGGTGCGTGGCGAAGAGTACTTTAGTTACTTTCTACAAAATTCACAGTTTTGTTTCAAGCTGAAAGAAATTTTGTACATTTGATCTTGAGCAGTCTACCCTGTTTTGCATGGCACAGGATACGTTGCAATATTTTTTACACTGTTTTACTGTTCACCACCAAAGTTGATAGAAACAAGTGATTTTTCATAGAGTGTCGTAGTAACCGGTGACTCAGGAAGTGCATCCGGCCACCCCTTAAAATTAAACATTTCAGTTCCATAGTTAACGACGCCAAACCCTACATAAGCGGGAAAAGACGCAAGGGGAAGAAAAAAAGAAAAACTAGAAAGGAAGGAAGTAGGGACGAGGAGATAGAAAAGTGTGGAATAAATACGGACCCGGGGCAACGCAGGTATTTCAGCTACTACACTGTATAAAGTAATTACATACTACTGCTTGAACACAATTTACCAGAACCGGCTTCGGTCTCAGGCCATCATCTGGGAGGAAAAATTTTACTTTAATCACTATATAGGTCTGCCTAAAATAGGAAGCAGTACATCAACTTACAATTCAGTAATCATTGTAGTGTCGCAGGTAGTGATGACTAGACCTCTGATCTTAGGTAAAAACCTGTTCCTAACTAAATAAAGGCAATAGAAATTGTACGTGCAAAAATTAGGCCTATTTATGATCGAAAACGCCATAGCACATACAAACACATAATTTAAAGTTAGTACCTGACTGAACCTAAATTTTAAAAACCAATTAAATAAAAGTTTTCTTGACTAACATTCTCTCGTAGACTACCCAGGTAAGAATTACCCAAATATTGTATCGAAAATTGTAATTTTATACTACCTAAAATACCTAGTTTCATGTTAGAACCTGATTGGATCTCATTTTGGAAAATCCTAAAAGTACCTAATTTCATTTTAGAACCTAACTGTATCTAATTTTATTTTATTTTATTCATTTTTTTAATCCAGTTGTACAAAATTTGTGTCACTAATATTACTCTTCTGCACTTCCCAGCCACTTAGAAAACAGTAATTGCTAACTGGTTTGTTTGCATGCGTGAACCCCAATCGTGTAAAGGACCCAACAATTTCGAACGAGATTGCATGCATACATTCTCCTTATGCAATTTTGTCTCCCTTATTAATGCTGTAAAGCGTTCATGGAAACCGTCTACACGGACCTGCTATCGACAAAAGTGACGAAGAAAATGAACTTTGTATGAAAGTTAGTGAGAAACTAAAGCCAGTGCTCTCTCTCTCTCTCTCTCTCTCTCTCTCTCTCTCTCTCTCTCTCTCTCTCTCTCTCTCTCTCTCTCTCTCTCTCTCTCGGTCTCTCTCTCTCTCTCTCTCTCTGTCTCTCTCTCGCTCTCAAATATATGCACTGCACCTAAGCTGACATGAGGTAAATCAACAGAGAATGAGTGTGCGGTCCAATTGCGCCTAATACCGTCATTTAAGTATGCCCCTGTGACATTTGACGTGGAACGCTCATTCTCAGCATGTAAGATGCTATTGAAAAGTAATTGAAGTTTCTCGGCGGAAAATGTGGAGAAAATGTGACTGTCAGTAATTATGGACACGGACAATAAAATAATGTTGATTTTTGACAATCTATTTATCTTTTTAGACAATAAACGTCAGATGTTGGTTACCTATTTTCTGATTTTGTAACCTATTTTTCAAAGTGATAAATCTATTGTAGGTATCTATTGAAAGGTTTTTAGGACCTAAAAGTCCGAGGTCTAGTGATGACACCATAGTCAGTTCACCACTGTCGATAGCAACAGTCGCGGCTACAAGAACCCAGAAAAGTGTCTCTAGCAACCTACCAACTTCCTAGATTGTTGTGACCAGACATCCTGCTTGCAACGGTGCTGTCCTTTATTTCTGTGTTCCGTTGTCATCAAAAACATTCGACTCGATGACAAATAAATGTTTTTTTTTCTTGATCAGCAGTACCCTTATCTTTTTTGCTTCGTTTTCTATTTTCTACCCTATCTACATTTTCATTTTTTACTCTGGAAATCGCATTATAGTGCCTATTAGAAGGTTTATCGAAGCGAGTTCGTAATATTTCTCTAACTCTCCATTATCTAATAGCACACTAGATGGAGGAACAACTAAATCTTTCACTTTTCGATTTGATTTCCGTTATTTCATAAGTAAGATCGTAAACGGGGCGTGAGAATTTGCGATTCTCTAGGGGACCATACCTCCGGTTCTGTGTATCACAGATTTAAGGGATAAAATGTTCGGACAGTTCTGGGCCTAATGATCATTTATAATGATACTAGAAGAGTGGAAATAACGTTCGATGTCCTACAGTTAAGCGACAAAGTGTTAAATATTACACACTTCTTGGAGCTCATACAAAATGAACAAATCTGTTGGTTTTTACTCAGTACGTGTAGACTATGGTGGGATTTATACAGCTTATATAAGAACTATTTATTCACGTGCGGTTCTTCATAAAATCACGAAAAACCATGATTTTGCGGACTAAAATCCGAATTGTGTGGTTGGGACTATCGAAATTTTTATATCGTCGAAATTTTTGCATACGTACTTATATGATACTCTCAAAATACTATTTAAATGATTTCGATATCTACATCCGTTACCGAAATCCACTGTTTGAAACTGTTCGTACTTTTGCACAAGATCACGAGAACCGATAATTAAATATTTAAATAACTAAGCGTAACGAATTGTTCAAACATTTACAGTACATCATGTAGACATCTGTATAGAAACGGCATTTTACCATTTCCGAAAACGCTTATCCGTTATCAAGGTAGAAACGTCACGTGCATATTGTGCCAAATGACGCCGCGGAGGATTTGCCGAGGGCATTGAGGTGCAATGCTACAATGCGCGAGGCCGTTCCCCCTCTGGCATGGATGTTTGTGTTGTCTACCTTATACTAAGTTCATAAGTAGTTTGTAAGTTTAGGGACTGATGACCCCGCAGTTAAGCCCCATAACCTTAACAAACATTTGAACATTTGTGTCATAATATGGCATGAGTCCACCCTAAATCTTGATATATTGATTAGAAAAATTCTGCTGGTAGTGGTGTGATGGGAGTACCACCCCACCGCCCGCTACCGGTAATGCATTGCGCGAGTACCTTTACCACAAGTGTCCGGACGCGCCGCCACCTCCGATGGACGAGGTCCGCTCCCACCACCACCCGCAACTGATCACTTGTGCGAATGCCGCCCCCACCTCCGACACCAAATTATTTTTATTAAATTTTCAGATCAAATGGTTGATTTGGGTCATACATTAGCTACGTATGAAAATTTGATAACATATCGACATTTTATTTTATTTGGTTCACGAGATATTCGTCAGAGCATAATACCACGCAAGAGAAATATGTTAGAAAATGCGATTTTAACTCCCCAAGATAAATGATAAACAACAGCATTATCTGCTCATTACTTTTACTTCAAATTGTCATTGACACAGGTTGTAGTTTAATATGTTTACATGTTACGGAGTCACGCTTTGTCTTGAACGGAAAGCTCGAATAAAGAAACAGTATTTTTCTAACGGGATAATGAGGGGTGTGAAGTATAAGACTTTCCATCATCATGCTCAGTGCCAGTAAATTAAGCGTTAAATTCGCGAGCAATATTGATTATTTGCTACAACAGAAGTTTCGGACGAATGTAACAACTTTTTGTTGTAGAACGTTATGGACTAACAATGTTCAGTTGTATTATAATATTTATCTCGGATAAATAGCCGGATACCGTCGTCAACCAGACACGATATTTCAGCAGACCAACTGGCTGCCATCTTCAGGTGAGAGCGCAGAACACTAATTCGCCGGAAACTTCATCAGTTTCCGGCGAGTTAGTGTTCTGCGCTCTCACCTGAAGATGGCAGCCAGTTGGTCTGCTGAAATATCGTGTCTGGTAGACGACGGTATCCGGCTGCATACCCGAGATAAATATTATCAGTTACTACGCCGGGAAAGTCTACGCAACCACTTCAGTTGTATTTGTTTTACGAATTCGCTGTTAGATGACATCAGACTCAAAATTTTCCGACAGAAGATGTTATGATATGCAAATGATTAACTTTCCAGAGCATTCATACAAAGTTGGCGCCGGTGGCGACACCTATAACATGCTAACATGTGGAAAGTTTCCAACCGATTTCACATACACAAACAGCAGTTGACCGGCGTTGTCTGGAGCGACGTTGTTGTGATGCCTTGTAGAAGAACGAGAAATGCATACCATTACATTTCGGACTTTGATAAAGGTCGGATTGTAGCCTATCACGATTGCTGTTTGTGGTATTACGACGTTACTGCTTGCGTTGGTCGCGATTCAATTACTGTTCGCAGAATATGGAATCGGTAGGTTCAGGAGGGCAAAACGTATCGCCATGCTGGATCCCAACAGCCTCGTATCACTAGCTGTCGAGATGACAGCCATCTTATCCGAATGGCTGCAACAGATCTTGCAGCCACGTCTCGATCCTTGACTCAACAGAAGGGGACGTTTGCAAGATAATAATCTGCACGAACAGTTCGACGACGTTCGCAGCAGCATGTACTATCAGCTCGGAGACCATGGCTGTGGTTAACCTTGACGCTGCATCACAGATAGGAGCGCCTTCGATGCTGCACGCAACGACGAACCTGGGTGCACAAATGGCAAAAGGCCATATTTTCGGACGAATCCAGGTTCCGTTTACAGCGTCACGATGGTCGCATCCGTGTTTGTCGCCATTGGTTACACGTCTAGGTCACCTTTTGTTCTCATCGACGACACTTTGAACAGTAGACATTACATTTCAGATGTGTTACGACCCGTGGCTGTAGCCTTCTTTCGATCCCTGCGAAACTCTACATTTCAGCAGCATAATGCACGACTGTATGTTCCAGCTTCTGTGTGAGCCTTTCTGGAAAAGGAAAATTTTCGACTGCTGCCCTGGCCAGCACATTCTCCAGATGTCTCACCAATTGAAAAAGTGTGGTCAATGGTGGCCGAGCAAATGGTTCGTCACAATACGCCAGTCACTACTCTCTTGATGAACTGCCATATCGTATTGAAGCTACATGTGCATCTGTAGTGGTACACGCCATCCAAGCTCTATTTGACTCAATGGCATGGCGTATCAAGGCCGCGATTACGGCCAGAGGTGGTTCTTCTGGGTACTGATTTCTCAGGATCTAAGCACCCAAATTGCTTGGAAACGTAATTACTTATCAGTTCTAGTATAACATATTTGTCCAATAAATACCCGTTAATCGTCTGCATTTCTACTTAATCTAGCAATTTTAATGGCCAGTAGTGTAGTATTCAGGGGAGGGTGGAAGCCAAGAATCAAAATTTTGTGGAATCGTATATATATATATACTCCTCAGGTCGATCAAGTGTATCCTTCCCGCCCTTAGTTTTTCTTCCCGAACTATCCCAGCAAGAGCACGATGATCTTCACTAAGTACGTGCAAGAATAATTTTAGATAAGAAAAGAAAGAAATAAACACTAAGAGAGCACTATTGTGGATCCCTCTTTATATTCATTATCTCCGGGAAGGGTGTATGTCATCCAGCCCCCCGATGGATGACGCACTCTTGCAGTGCATATTAACAACATTGAGAAGTAGGCTCCAGTTCCGACAGGTAATTCTGGAAGCCTCTTTTAACGCACTCCATTCTCTGTTGTCTGTCGTTTGCAGTACACATAACTCGTGACCGTTAAGATTCTGAAAAAAGTGTTCGTCCTATAAAATCAGGATAGAATAGTTTCCTTCATTGCCGATGTAAAGCACATTCAAATAGTTCTAGTAGCATTACTTCCTCAGTAAGTACGAATAAACTACAAACAGAGGAAGACAAACATATTCCTGCGGAAGAAGGACTGTTTGCATTTTATACCGCAAAACTCAGTAATTCTTTCGAGTCCAATTTACTGCACTACTTTTCTTATCAGAGACCTACTTGAGAAGAAATTCACATCTTGTTGTAGAAACTGCGAGTCGATTTTAGTGAAGGTTTTATAGCCGAACACATTCCATAATGATCTACGTAGATGTTTCATTCCTACCAAAGTGATGTCTGCATAATGCAGGTGGAAGAACGGCTGAATAGCGCTGAAGAGCCAAAGAAACTGGTAACTAATATCATTATGGCCCCCGGGAGCATTCATAAGTGCAACAGCACGACGTTGTGTGAACTCGACTAATGTCTGGAGTACTGACACCATGCGTCCGTCAGAACTGTCCATATATCCGTAAGAGTACGGGAGATTTCTTCAGAACAGCACGTTGCACGGCATACCAGATATGCTCATTAATGTTGATGTATGAGCAAATTTGATGGCCTAGAGTCAATCTGTAACAATTTTGAATGTGTGGGGTGTTAGATTGTCCTGGTGTAGTGGTCTAAGTCTATCGGAATTCGCAATGTACCTGAATAGAAGTAGGTGTTCAGTCCGGATGCGTACGTACGTTTCACCTGTCATTTTAGACGTATCAGGCGCTTCTACATCCCATAACTGTTACAGTAACCGATCTAATGGTTGCGCCTGACACACGTTGTTATATATAGGTGTTGCCGACCGCAGCGCCGTCCTCTGATTGTTAACATATGTTTGTTTTTGAATACTGTTGCCTATACTAATTTCTTTGGCTCTTCGGTGTATTATCCAGCTGAATTGTGGATATCTAAACTTCGGAAAAGCTACAATGGAAAGTCGGAAAATTTGAAAAAGTGCAAAATTCATAATTTTTGTATGCACTCTGTTCTATAGCTGATGACAGGAATGACATATTTGATTTAACAGAACATCATCAGATAGATTCCGCACATTTCTGTATTATTCCACCGAAAAGGTTTTATGTTCCGCAACACATCGTATGATGCAAGGATGAAACTTGCGATACATTTCGACGTCATATCATCACTTTACAACGGCTCGACAGATTTTGTTGTTGTTGTCTTCGTGTTTGCGAGGACAAGGTTTGTAGAAAAGAATAGTTTTTGAAAACGCACCGTAAAAGTCGTAAATGTTTGATGATGTTTTAATACGAAAATCTCGACAAATTATGTGATTATTAGTTTGACAGTTCCACTGTCACCGATTTTCATAAAAAAGTAGTTTACTTGGTCAGTTTTTATAACAATAAATTTATTTTAATTAATTAATTAAATATTATTATTTAGAAGAATTCCTCCATTGACACTTGATGACAGATTCAATGAGACTGATGAAGATCGTTGCCAGCGTTTTGAGGTAAATCGATATCATGTGGTTAGTACTCTTATTTATATTCACTGAAAAGTGTGAATGTATTGACACCTCGTACCTCAGTACCGCTTCAGTTATTAATTTGTAAATGTGACCATTTCATATGCTCCATATGCGTGGCCATTAAATCTTGAGTGAATTTTAATTTTTATTTCCTGCAGTCCAGGATATCCGGCAGTGGCGGAAATACAAATCCATACCGTCGGGGAGATCATTGTACCTAGCTGATGGTATAGATCGGAAGACTTGACGATTCCTGCTAGGTGTTTCAATCTAGTTTCTGGTATTTTATACTATCTTTTTTGTTCTGATATGTGAGATAGTTTTTTTGTCTTCTGTTGGTAAGTATTACTAGTTCTACACATTTAAGTGTTCTGTAATATAATAGATGTATTTGAGATTGTTGATTGTTAAGTTGCACTTTTACAGAGAGTAGATTGTGGAAAGCATATTTTCCAATGTCTTCACAGTTTTCCCTCTTTTGAAAATAGAAATTTATGTCAATTGTCAACAGCTACAGTAAGGGACTACAGTAAGTGAGCGTGATTCTGAGACAACTAATCGTCATGCTTTGGTGAGGCGAGAGTCAACAGCCGTAATATATTTCATACAATGCATTTTTATAAAAACCATCAGCTGTTTATTAAAAACCTTATTCATCTACTAGTTTCGGTCATGGACCATCTTCAAGGATAAAAAGGTGTTAACAGAGAATGGTAAAATACATCAAATAAAATAATTCAACTGAGATAAACAGGAGTCAGTACAACTAAAAGTGTAAAAAATTGCTATGGTCATCTTAGATGAAATCTATCAGTAAAACATGACATAAAATGTGAGAACGGTCTATATAGACTCACTGCCGAAAGAGTATACTGACTTTGACGCGGAACTTCATGCCGTTCTGTGAGTAGTGCAGCAGATGAAACGTGTTGTTGGAATTCCTGGTTTGAATAATTAAGTCTAGAAGATCCAAGATGCCGCTTCCAACCTACAAAGGTTGGGGGAGTTTATGTCTCTCTGCTGGTTACCTGGGTACCAAGTATTTGGGTGAACAAAAGAGTACTTGTAGCAGCCAAAGAAACATGTTGTGATCCTCAGATACTTCATTGTCCCATAACCCTGCATGCTGTTACCTCGCTGTTGAGGTACATAGAGCCGTTCAAAACGGCCGCCACTCCTGCTCGGTTCCCACCGTGCTCGCGCCTCACTGCACAGAGAGTAAAATATACAGAGAAGAAATCCCATCTAAACCACTGTCCTATGCTCCCCTCGTAGTTCCGTAAGATGCCAGTAGATG
Source organism: Locusta migratoria (assembly GCA_026315105.1). NCBI lineage: Eukaryota > Metazoa > Arthropoda > Insecta > Orthoptera > Acrididae > Locusta > Locusta migratoria. The sequence goes on from CM048751.1 coordinate 170,337,496, forward strand.
TCGGGCGGTTCCCCGGCTTAGTACTGGTAGACCACACTAGAGGCGCTTCTAAGGATGCCTCTCGTACATCAGAGGGTAGCATGGAGGGGAGGCTGAGGAGGGAGCTCGCGCCGCCTTCCACGTGGCCACGGCCGTGTCCGGTGTGCCGGCGTTTGAGGGGAAGTGGTGGTGGGGTCAGCCGCTACCTGGCGTCTGCTCTGGCCAGTTTTAAAGGGCTGCTTCCGACTGCAGCGCCATCATGGGACACCTTACAGAACTGCTTCAGCAGCCCCCCCCCTCCCCCCTACCAGAAAGACAGGCCGCGGCGCGCACTTCATATCACGTGATCAAGTGAGGCCTCTCTTTCTCGTAGGCCTCGGGCGAGAGCGAGACGTGTCGGGCGGGACGATTCACGATACTCTTGCGTTCACGTTGCGCTGGCCGGGCCGAGCTGATCTTGGCTGAGCCGCCTCAGCCTAGTCGGCTCACGCTACCGGCCTGCGTGTTCACACAGCGCGCCGAGACGGGCCAAGACGGAAAAAAAAGGGGGACAATACTTTTTTTCGCTTTTCACGTTGTAAAAATTGTTGACAGTATACACAACCACGCTACATCGTTTTATGAAATTATTTGTTCCTTACAAGCTTTGCCTTGCCTGTGAAAAAATAGAAAGACTAATTTTCATTCCGCTCGAGTTTTTAGTTCTGTAACGCTCCTTTACTCGATTTTGATGAAAGTATGCGCATAAAAATCTTATTTTTTGACACATTGTAGCAAAACATCTTAGCTTTCGTATAAAACGTTCACCTTTTCGTTATTCGTAACAGTCGTTTTCAAATGACGCTACTTGTTAAGTATATTTACAATTCATGTATTGAAAAAGATAGCGGGCAGCTCACTGTTCTACGCATTTAAGACCATATATTACAGCTAGTGAAATGGAGCTTAAAGATAAAAAAAGGTTGTTGAAATGGTAATCGCACTGATATCTGCCTCTTTTCACAAGTAATTGCGAGTTACCTGAGTGGCCTCGGGCCATGAACGCAGGCCTATGAACTCAGCATGTGTTGAGCGTAGCGTGAGGCACTGCAGTGACGGAAAATCTGAATTGCTGCCTACGTTTGTCGGTCCCTCGTGATGTGTTAAAGATCCGTAACCAGAGAACAATAATGAACTATTTTTTCTTGAGTGGCAACCGATCACAATGGACTACTATCTACTGCGGTTTTACATCAGATCATACTTTATGAGAGGCATACATCTGGGTTTTTCCACATAACACAATTCATGGAATATACATTTCATGTCTGGAACTAGAAGAGAAGAACAAAGCAATGTAAACTGTGACTTTCCTGTTAATGGGCTGAAATAAAATTTTCTGACATTACAGTTAACGCCTTTCTAGTTGTAGACGAAGAAGAAATTCCAAAAATATTTATTTTTACAGATGCATCTACTCCTAACACACAATGTGAACCTTTTCGCTTTTGTAGCTTTCGGAAAATATGGTACCACAAGGTAAAAATAATTGTATACAGTGTGTCCGACATCAGTGCGGTACTTTCACGTCTGCGATTAAAGTAAGAATGAACTGAGTTGCTTTCAGGAACCTGTCTGAGACGAACAACATTTATATGAATGTTTTACTGAAGCATTTGAATACAATTTTCCTTGTCTGCAAGATGGTACTTTCGAATTTTCTATATACGCTGGTTTAGTTTAGCCTGACACTGCAGGACAGGTCAGTAAAGGATGAGAAGCGTCTGTCACTTTTTTATTGATTTTCGGGGAGGGAGGGCTTGTCCCCAGCAATAAAGAATCCCAACCCTCTGTCAGCAGAAGATCGATTGCTGTCCTCTTCAACAAGCCACCTAACAGTTCATTGATTTTGTTATGTTATATACTAAACGAATCTACGAAAACTAAATTCAGTCTGCCAGACTAAACGACCCAGCCGATTTCCTTCATTTTTGTGTTAAACGAAAGGTATTCATCCACAGATTTCTCATCAAAGACCACAATTTACATAACTCTCGTCTTCCTATTTCTACACTCAAAAGCGATTTCCTTCTGTATATTTTTATGGGGACATCCTTGCTGTAAACTAAAGTCATTTGGCCAGGCCGTTCTATCCCACCGATTTCCTTGATTTTTGCTTTAGATGAAAGGTATTTATTCGCCGATTTCACATCAAGTATCAGAATTAACCTAAGTCTGTCCTTCCTTTATTTTTATTCAAACGCAGTATCTTTCTGTCCCTGCATTGAATATTTTAATCGGTTTGTTTTACGATCTTCGATTCTAAATAAGGTACACAGTTCTCTTTGACCTAACAACACTCAACGGATCAAGCTCTTTCATTTGCGCTTTTAACCACTTGCACTGATCGATTTTGAAGAAAGCTGTGCGTGAACATTCAACTTAACTTCCATTTTTTTCCAACTTTTGTCACTCCACTAACGGTGCAAACTATTCGCACGGGTCCTATTTGCATGGGTTCTATTCGCATGGGTAATCCATCTTTCTTATATATTTAAAGAATCTATTTTACAATTATAATTGATTTTGAATAAGTGTTATGAAATGAATTAAAAGAAAACACAAGCTTATATAATGTTCTGTATACTATTACTATCTATAAGAAAATATTTTTATATGATAAATATTTAATTTTACTTATTTTCATTTCACATGATTGGCCACTAATGCTGCAAAGTATTTGCACGGGATACCTAGTTTTATGACTATTGTTCTCACACTGTACTGACTGTCGAAATTTATGAACATAAGAAATAGGTGGCAATTGACTCATCCCATGAATATAGACTAACACGAGAGTTTTCCTTCCGTTAACATTCGCTATCTTTAATATTCCCGGCGCTAGTCGGCGCTGGCACGAATCGATTGAGGTATGGTGTTGCTTCTGCAGCACAATTATCACACGTCTCCAGCCTGCTTTCAGCAGAAGTTTCTCTACATGATTTTTTTTTTTTTCAATTACACTCATGAAAATATGTTTATTTAACTTCTATTACTATTTATTCGGTAAAGTCAGAAATGTTTAGTTCAGGACAATCTCTCCTAAATTTTAGGGGATGAGTGCATACCACATATTTCTAATGTGTTTATAATCCTAAGAGTCACTACAGTATGCAAACAATAGTAATAAAATTACAAAATCAATTAACAGTTAGACGGCAGTGAACAAGTATTGGTCACACCTGTGTTTCCTTCGATCTTGCACTGACAGTGGCTGATGATCCGTCATTTCTGGCCACAAGAAGGAAAAACAAATCACGACATGAAACAAAATGACACCTGCTTCTTATCTTTTACTGATCTTCTCTGTCTGAGGCTAAACTAAATCTGCGCATTTTTCTTTCATTTAAAGAAGAAAAATCGATATGAAAGTACCATGGAGACAAAGAAAATTTGGAGTTTCAGGAAATGTCCATAGAAAAGCAGTTCCCATCAGACAGCTTCCTAACAAAATAAATAAGAATTCTGAGAACCATGTAAGGTTTTGAAAGTGGAGATGAGCTGAAACATAGTACAGCGTGTCCCACATAAAACCGGCACACCTGACGTATCCCCATGGCCATAAGTTGCAGCATCCCTTATCAGGATCTAACTAAATCTCTTTAATTTTACTGTTCGTATTCCTTTTTACTTAGTTCACTGCTAGTTTAGTCTCGGTCTGAAGGATAGCGCTTTTATGTGACACATTGTATACAAATTGTTTCACCTTGTGATACAATATTTTCCGAGAGTTACAAAAGAGAAAATTAAAATAAGGCTAAAAGTGTGCCGGCCACGGTGGCCGAAGGGACTGAGGCGCTTCAGTCACTGTCTGCACGGCCACTACGGTCGGGGGTTCGAATCCCCCTTCGGGCATGGATATTTGTGCCGTCCTTAGTATAAGGTAGTTGATAAGTAGTTTGTAAGTTTAGGGACTGATGACCCCGTAGATAAGTCCCATAAGCTTAACAAACATTTGAACATTTGCTAAAAGTGTAATATAAATGTTAGATGTAGATGCATCAATAAATGTAAGTATATTGATGGGCTTCTTCCGTTTATCATCTCCAACTAGAAAGTCATTAAGTAGAATTTCAGAAAAATTTATTTCAGTCTATCAACAGCAAATTTGCAGTTTACATTAATTCTTCTCTTGTAGTTGGAACACGAAATATGTGTTCCATCAATTGTACGATGCGGACAACAAACTACTTTATACCTCTTAAATGAAGTATTACTTTACATAAAACCATAGCACCCATTGTCCATTGTAATCGGTCACCACCCAAGAAAAATTCGGTTATAGCTATTTTCTGGTTATCGATTATTAACACATCACGAGTGATCAACATACATGGCCAGCAAATAATTTGTTTGGCACTGCAGTGCTTTACGCCATGCTCAACACACGCCGAGTTCATAGGCTTGCGTTCACGGCATGAGACGCTCAGATAACTCTCAATTACATGTGAAAGGAGGTGTGACTACCACTTCAAAAACGTTTCTGTTCATTTAGCTTCATTTCACTCGCTGTAATGTATGCTCTCAAATGCACTGAACACTAAGCTGCTCGCTGTCGAACTTTTTCAATAAACTATTGACTATTTGTAAATCAAGAGCATGCAGTTGACAAATAGTGTCATTTGAAAACGACTGTTATGAATTATGAGAAGGTGAATGATTTATTCGAAAGCTAAGATGATGTAGTATTATGAGACCAAAAATCAGATTTTTTAACTGCACACCTTCATAAAAATCGAGTGAGGAGTGTTACGAAACTAAAAACTCAGGCAGATTGAAATTACAGACAAGGCAGAGGTTGTAAGGAGAGACTTGTTTGATGAAACATTGTGGAATGGTCATATATAGCGTCAACATTATTTTCATCGTGAAAATCGGAATGTGGATTCTCCCCATTTCTTACGTCTTGGCCAGGCCGGCAGTGCGACCGCAGCCAATGTAGAAGTGTGCCAGACGGCTCGCCACCACCGCTCCTCCCCTGGATATTGGTATCCCAGAACGGGATATCCGAATGGATTTGCGCCACAGGGTTTTTGAGGCTTGGGACACGCAATGGGCAACACTGAGCACTCCCAACAAGCTCCGAGCGATCACGTCCTCTACGGCCGTCTGGAAGTCGTCTTTCAGGCCTTCCCGTAGGGACTCTGTTGTCCTATGTCGCCTACGTATTGGCCATACGTGGTTGACACATGGTTATCTCTTACATCAAGAGGACCCACCGAATTGCCGTTGTGGACGTTTGTTGACAGTGGTCCACATCCTGTCGGACTGTCCGTTTTTAGCCGTCTTGCGGCAGTCTTTTAATCTACCTACTGTGCCTGCCTTGATTTTATCTGACAATGCCTCTATGGCTGACCGAGTTTTACGTTTTATCCGTGCAGCTGGGTTTTACCATTTGATATAAAGGTGGGTTCCTTAGCCTGATCTCTCAGGCACCCATCTCTCATAACTTTTTACTCTTCTTATTTTGTGTTGTCTGACCTGCTTTATTCGTATGTTTTAGAATGTGCAGAGTGGCTGGCTCATCCTTTATTATCCTCGTGATCAGCCAGCCACAACATTCTGCTGTAACTTTTTAGTCCAATTATCTTTATTTACTCTTTGAGTTTTCTTCTTTGTGTGTCATGAACTCAATGCTCCTTGTCATTGTGTACCCATTGTGCTTTCTCTTTTGTGTGTTTCAATGATCGTCTTTTTCATCTTGCAATGCGCAGCATTGGCTTTGCTTGCTACAGGGGACTGATGACCGTGCAGTCTAGTCCCCTCTAAACAACAACAACAATAATAATAATAATAATTAAGGGCGTGGTGAGGAGGTCTGGCCTGGCGTATGCGCACTGCTGACGGCTGTTCTACATGCCAGCCGGGATTAACGAGTCGCCTCGCTCCCGTTACTTCTTTCCCGGCACGGCCGGCTCCCGGGTGCGGCGGTCTCCCCAGACGCTCTCGCTGGCGGGACGAGCGGGAGCCAGGCCGCGTTTGACAGCCTCTAGAGATACGAAGTTATGTGTGGATCGGAGGACGAATGACGGGAAGCTACAAACAATAAGTTGTCAGTCGTGGAGTCCACCACATGGCCCTGGTGCACCTCCTTCCAACAGTTCACATCTTCCTATCGGTCACTGTCCCATGACACGTGGCATTTAGCTCCGGCCAACTTATCCCTCTCCCAAGTACAACTAGATTTTTCGAACTTGGCTGGCTTAACTTACTCCTCAAGTCTGGATCGGAAACATTTTAATCGTTTAAGTACTTACCTTACATCACATTACTGCTATTTACATTCCATTATTTCACTGCTGAATGCGACTGTTAGCAGTAGGCCAAGTAAACGCTCTCGCATTCAAGTTAGTGGGTCAGCTCTCGTTATCTGCTAAGAAGTTAAAACTTTAGATTTACTGTTGATTCACTTCCTTGACATTGGTATTTTATTTATATTCGCCTGCATAACTGCTGGTAGTTTTCAGTTTGACAATACTAGTGGGCTAACATCTTACCTATGTATATGTTTCTTATTAATGTGTTTCTCTGATTTAAATGTTGCCAAGGATTGGTCGTTTAGTATAACTGAGGCTTGCATTATACTAACAACTGATTTCCTAATTTCTTTCTTGCTCTGGGTCTGTCTTCTTAATGTAACTGGGGTCTGCATAATTTGTAAGACTGATATATATATATATATATATATATATATATATATATATATATATATATATATATATATATATATATATATATATATATATTGTGGGTACCTTTGGGTGCAGGTTGCAACCTCAGATATCACTTGTTGCTATGTTTCTACATCTGGTAAACGAATGGCCATTGTATCACCTTAAATTTGGTTTTAAAACCTCAAATGTGCTTGGGTCTTTAACGTTTCGCTGTACCACTTGTGCTTAATATAACTGGATTTTACCGTAATACTAGATATCGATTTTCCTAAAATTGTATTATTGCACTGTTTCTGTTTTATATGATTATTTGTTGATAATTGTGGGCAGTTTTAATGGTGGGATGTTAGCCCAGTCAATTTATCACTTGTTACATCTTAATTGTAGTGATAGATTGGGAACGCAAATTAAGGCTTACATTAGATGACGATCACACCAGTGGACCTGACCTTCCTCTTTGGTTCATTTCTCGCCCTTTCAGTTAATTTATTACTGTCATTTCTTTGGTATCTTCCTCCAAACTGAACGAACGTATTAAATGGCAGAGATAAACTGTGTAGTTCCACAGTCATTACATTGACATTAAAAATAGGATTGTAACGAGGAAGAAGAGAATTTAGGTTTTCAGTAAGACAGTACACACATGAGATTTATTAATTTACTTTGAACAGATACAATTTATTTTAGCGTGGTTCTTAAATTTATTGAAGTAGTGCCTTGAGAGCATGGTCTATCTTTAAAATATCTATCTTCGAGGTGTCATAAAATGTTGTTACTTTCACCTGACAGTGTATGTTAAAATGCTCGATGACTTTATCAACTTCTGTTGTAATTAGTTCCGCTTTTGTTGGGAACATGAACGTTTCACTAATATAGTAGACCAGTTTGACCAGTCATTTAGCCTATTAGTGAAAGTGAAGAACTGGTTCCAAGGCGCAGAATTTTTGGCTGTTCCAACCCTTTTGCCAGCGGCGACAGTAGTGCGGGCCCGGTGCCGAAGGAGACCCTGGGCCGGTAGCCGTTCTCGTCGGCCTCATATGAGACGCTATAGGTGGCGCCGCCCGCATCTGGTGGCTGCCACGAGAAGCTGCCCTGCACGCGGGCCCCATCCGCCTCTATGCCGGACTGCTCCTGCTGGATCCCGTTGCTCGTCTCATACCTGCACAAGTATCATACCCAGTGATCATTGTGTAGAACAGAATGATTCAGCCAATTTCTTTGAAATAAATTATTTTTTTAGCATATGGCAACAACGGTACCGTTGAAAAGTACAGCTAGTTTAGTCTTAAGGGTATATATTTTATGCATTCTATACAGTTTACTTTCTTGCTTCATAAAGTTAAGAAAACTAAACTGTATAGAATGCATAAAATATATACACTTAAGACTAAACTAGCTGTACTTTCCAGCGGTACTGTTGTTGCCATATGCATTTGTTGATTTTGAAAAGGCGTTTGTCTCCGTTAGCCATACAGCAGTCCTCCAAGTCTTGAGAGAGCAAGGAGTGGAAGCAGCGTACATTGAAGTGCTCAGAAATATCTACGAGACTTCTTCAGCTTATGTCAATATCGGCGAATCAACTCAAGAATTCCGCATCATGAAGGGTGTCAAGCAAGGTGATCCCATCTCACCAAAACTGTTCTCGGCAGTACTGGAAATGGCTATGTCAAAGCTGAGCTGGGAAGGCAAGGGGATCAGAATTAATGGAAGAAGGCTTATCAACTTGAGATTTGCTGATGATATTGTCATACTTGCCAACGACTTCACAGAGCTCCAGAACTTAGTTACGGATCTTACTTCGGAATGTCAGTTAGTTGGCTTGAATTTCAACCTCTCCAAAACAAAAGTAATGTCAAACAAATGTGTCCCAGCTGGTGATGTGAAAGTCAAAGACGGCCCATTAGAGAGGTCAGTGAATATATCTACCTTGGCCAGATTATAAACATGAAGGGAGATGTAAGGCCTGAAATCTATCGGCGCATCAAGCATGGCTGGCAAGCATTTGGGTGGAATTATACAATATACAGATCAAAAATACCGGTAAATCTGAAGAAAACAGTGTTTGATCAATGCATTCTTCCTGTGCTGACGTATGGCTGCGAGACATGGACACTGGGATAATTTACAAAAGGGACACTTAGGACAGCACAGATAGCCATGGTAAGAGGAATGCTGGGCTATACAAGAAAGGATAGGAAAAGGGCAGATGGCATCAGATCTGTGACCAAGGTTAAGGTCATCTCAGAGACCGTAGGCTCCTTGAAATGGCAGTGGGCCGACCACATCGCGAGAAGAGAAGACAACAGATGGACGAAGATAGTACTGGAGTGGAGTCCGAGAGAGCACCGGAGGCCTAGAGGAAGACCACCGGACAGATATCAGGAAGATCGCTGGTAGTACCTGGCCGAGAACTGCTCAAGACCGTTCCACTTGGAGAAGATTGCTGAAGGCCTATCTAAATACAGGACTCGAAGAGGCCACATCATTAAATGATTGAAATGGCTGATCATGATGATACAGTTTAGTTTTATTTCAGGCACGAATTAAATACGGACATTTGCATTCTGAAACTTACTAATTTGATATTACTGGAAAGTTCACCTATATAAATACACCTTAGTTAAATCAATTACATTTAATCACAAATAGATATCTCTTGTTTGGAGTCAACTAATTGCAGACGAAGCACCATTAATATTTGCCTTGAGGACAGTCTCTGACAGCATGTTGAACAGTTTTTGTTCAACCCACAATCACAGGATGGAGGATCTCAAAGACCTCACTTGTGCATCACATCATTGCACCTGGCATGATCAGTTTTTATTCTGTTCAGTGGAGTTGACTCACTTCTCTCGAAATGAAATCCTGGGATACTGGTTGTGTATTGCGGACAAATTGATGTGTTATTTTTTCAGCATTTCACTTCTTGCACCACTCTGCTTACGTCGCAGTAGAGTACAGGATATTAAATCGGTCTGGAGGAGGGGCGTTCAATCCTGAATCAATTGGGCGATATTATGGGTAGTTTGGGTGGTGTAGTTTCCTCATCTGGTTGCTCTTTGGCATCTAAATCAAGTGGTGGAATTTTGCCGATCATGTGAAGGGATTTCTCATTTAATGTATCTGTAGCATTAGTGACTTATTCAGGTATACATGTAGTTTCCATGTTGCCACGCTGGAGCACTGTATTCAGCAACTGGGCAAACAAGATACAACACTGTGAAGCATAGAGACCTCAGGTTGTTTACTATGCTGTTTCGGCTCTTTACACCTAGTCACCATTGCGCAGTGACACTGATCGGCTAAAAAATTATATGTAGAATGAACGGGAATGACTCAGGCTATAACAGAGAACTGAAATAATTCAAGGCTTCAAGTGATAATTTGTGCCGGACTGGGTGTGGAATCCAGATTTCTCACATCGAGCCGTCACTCGCCTTAAGACTTTCAGCACAATGCCCGTATAACTAGGGACAAATATGTGTTAACAGTTTGGATGGAGTTGAATGTATTCTCCCGCAATCTACACAGTCGTCGACTGTGGAGCAGCCATAGTACCTAGTGTCGAATAAGTGGCACAGACAAGCAGAGGAAGTCACCATTAGGTGGATGGTGATATCTTTTGGTTCATTATTGTACCGTATAAGACTATTATATATAAACCATTAACGCGGATTACTTCTACAACACAGAATGATTTTACTGGTACTACAAAGTGAAAATTCTACTGTGACATCTCTAATTACAGTTTATTACAGCAGATGTATACCTTCACAGCAATTATGACAACAAAAGAGGGCAGGGGTTAGGAAACTATGACCACAAGTCAACAATTATAATTATTTACATAAAAGGGCATTAATTTCATCTTTTGAAGGTTACTATATATAAACTCACCAGATGTAATTAGCAGCATTGGCCGTTAATGTTTTATTTTAAAAAACCACAGATCGATTTCGATCACATAATGATCATCTTCAGTGTCCTTCCAACGAGCATATGCATGCCCTGAATGCAACTGCAACGGTAATTTGCAGTGTCAAAGTTTATTTACTATATATAGCTGTAGAAAGAATAAATACACAGAGGAAAAAACAATTATGGTATTGTTGAGATACAGTTTCTGAAGTAGTGACAGCAGCAGATTTAACTAAAATGTTTTGACGTCTCTCTGTCGATTCTGCGGAGTGAAGAGAACAATTTTATGGCAACCGAAACAGTAGCAATAACAGAAAGTTGCTGCAGAGGGATTTTGTGTTGACTTACGTTTACTCTACCAAACGAATTACACAAGCAGTTGGGTACATATAGTGAGGTGAGCAGGTAGTGCAGTCCAACAACAACGTGACTTACCCGACGCTACGGCATGGAGGGCCAAAGGAAGGTTGAAAGCGGGACAGACAGGGAGGTGGCTGCAGCTATTGGAGGTGCAAAAGTGTAATTTCCGGAACCCGGACGCGATTTCTGACAAGAGGAACCGTTAAAAGAAGGCAAGGCCGAGGTCATCCACAAGTAACATCAGCAAAAGATGACCGTTATCTCCGGTTTACAGCCCGTCGTGACAGGAGGCTGAATGCAACTGAATGCGACACACCCTCCAGTAAGCAACGGAACGTGCAATATCAATACAAACAGAAATCGCCTTCGGGAATGTATCCGACGTCCACCAATACTGACTCTTACCACTATGTCGTTCAGAATGGCACTATGATTGATCAGAAGTATAGAGACGAGATCTTTGGACTTTTTATTGTCCCTACGCTCCGGATCATTATCTATTTTGGAAATATAATTATCAGATATTAACAGTAACGTCATCGAACAATAAAATATAACGTGGAATGCATATACTCTGTCACTTTCCTAACAAGCAACATTTGTAGATAGACTTAGATGTGGGAAATAAATAATAATCTGCAGAAAAATCTTTTACAAAGAACAAAAGGTAGATAGTTGAATCCATCATTTTACGGATGCGGAACACGATAAGCATCATCCGGTGATGAAGTACAGGCCTATAAAACCCTGTTCTATATTGAAGTCCCATGAAAAAAGGTTTATAACGCAGGTTATAACACAGGAATCCTGTTCACTAGATGCAGAAATGAAATTTGTATTTGCCAAGCCAGAGTTTCATTATCCTTATTTTAACTAATCCGATACGGGTGACTCTGCAAATTCAAAAATAACAGGAAGAGTAATCATTTCGTCTCATCAGAGCATGCAATCCAAGTTTTACAAATTCGTGATTGAAAGTAAATGTGCTAATATCTTCGATTAGCCGAATGTTTATGGAATTTTTATGTACAATAACATCTCTACAAATGATGATGAAAAATATATGAGAAGATAATATTAATAGAGGCAACATTATAAATGGAAGCATGAAATCCGTCTTCAAGAACGATTTTGTATGTTTAATGTTATCATACCTGTTCAAGGGAATATGGAAGACGTCAAGTCACATGAATATAATACTTCTTTCAGACTAAGTTTTATCTGTAATTGCTTGATGAAGAAATGCCTGCAACATTAACAATATTTCAGTGTATTCTCATTCACAATAGGCTTGATAGTGTATAATGTACCTCCAGTGCCACGGATCAATCCCATTAAAGTCGTTCTCAAACAGGACGATGTTTGCATCTCTTGGATTCAGTTGCGGGGCTGCCATGACTGCATTCAGAACCGCAGCCACCAGGAACAGCTGAGAAATCAACACAGTCTTGTTTAATGACTTGTTTTTCTACATATCGGGCAGAAGATTATAAAAAGCAATAGCCCAAGGTAAGAAAGTACTAAATGAATACACGTCACTATGCAATAAAACACTCTTTGAGACCACAAAAGAAGTTTACAAATAAATCTCACCACCACATCACAGCTAACCCCCCTCCCCCCCCCCCCCCCCCCACACACACAGACATACAGTATTTTCTCTGTCTCTCTCTGTTTAACACACACACACACACACACACACACACACACACACACAAACAACAACAACAAAAACATACACAAATACACACCCACAAAACAATGTCAGTATCTAAACTTATAAATTAATGAAATGCAGCAACCAGTTGGTTGTGGTTATTTATTTTTAACTTTGACGACCGGTTTCAGGCGCTTGAGTGCCCTTCTTCTGGTCCATTTTTGTACTGTTGCTTAATGAATATAGTAGTGGAAACAACGCTAACTGGTTGCTGCATTTCATTAATCTGAACAGTTGCTGAAATGGATAAAATACTTCAGTATCTAAACTATTCAAAAATCGCGCTCCACATCACAGACATGCCACACAAACAAATGCAACACCATACAGTCACCAAAACAAGAAAAATGGCGATGTACACAGTGCTGTTTCACGGCAAAAATCGCACTGATGACCAAAAAACATAAGAACACGCCACAAAAAAACGAGCAGCAACACCACAGCCCAAATGTAAGTAAGCCAAAACAGCCACATAGAAATAATTTCAATATAACTTCCATGCTAATGTAGGCCTACAATAAAGCAGTCAGTTTTCATAAACAAAAACGTCTTGTTGTTGCAGTTGACAGGTTGTCAAAATTCGTTATTCCACAATCAATGCACATTCATATCCTGCGAATGATACAAAGTTAGTACCTTGAATAAATTAGGCCTAAAACATCTAACAAAATTGTCAAACCAAACAACTTGTGCAAACGATTGTATAATCAAATATGTAACATGTTACTATAGAAAATAAACAACATAAACTCAAGGAAGATGGCATAATAAGTGCCGAAACTAGTTGGGGTATTTAAACAAAACAAAAAGTGTCTTGCATAAGGCGGAATCAACCAAAATTCGAAGATTATATAGATAATGCTCTCGAAGAGAGTTTCTTACACTGATAAAAATAAATCATAATCAATACCATATTTGTAATTATTGCTTGCTAATTGCTCCCTTCTTAATATGTGTATGGTTTACGTTACATACCAGTCCAGGCATGTTGCAGATATATCAGACAAAAGCAGAATATACTTCAGTGGACACAGATATTGGCCTAAAGGTTTTTCTAAAATATTCCAGATATTCATTTTCCATCGACAGTTCATCAAAGTTGGTTAGTGATCATAATATCTATCAGTGTTTCCTATTTCACTTTCACTTTGTAAGAATGAAAGACATTCAACTGAAGATCATCCAATGTGCAGTATTTCTTGTAACTGGTGGGTAACTTCCCATTTTGCAGTTACACACATGTTGTCTAACAACACGGTTACCTCAACTTCTGTTCGTGCACATGGAGAATCTTTTGTACTGACTTATTTTGAGGTTCAATGTATCAACACTCTAATCTGTATCAGTAGTATCTAATTTGGAATAGTAATATGCAGTCAAATGAGTCCGCGATATTCTTCTGCTTACCCTTTTTTCCGTTTCTTATAACTTTCTCAATATGACAAAATACATAATATATAATAGGAACACATGTTCAGAACTATTGGTTTCTTTATTGGTTTCTTGAAACGCACACACACACACACACACACACACACACACAATATATATATATATATATATATATATATATATATATATATATATATATATATATCATTTGTATAATGCAGAAACTATTTGGTTTGATCCTTCTCTAAACTCATTTCCGTTCAAGTATAATCCAAAACACGTTCGTTAGTTAAAGCTTTTAAGGAGCAGCGTTCTTTGTTTGGGTAGGTATGCAGGTGGAATCGCCTTGAAGTATGAGTTAATTGATCGAGGATCGAAACCAATGCTAAATGTTTCTCTCAATTAAAATGTTATATCTGGCAAACAAGTTCAAGTAAGGCCGTGCAACGACATAAGAATTAGCTCCTGAGCCGTCAAATTAAAATTCTCAACAAAATCCTTGATCCTATTGATCCTCAACAACATCTTAACACGTGGGTCTTATATTTCTTAAATGTTTTCCAATCGATAATTGATCTTCTGTGTAAACTTTCTGAAACACAATGTTTCTTGCTTTAGTACTCTCCAACGTCTTCGCTACGCCTAGGTCATAATTTTGCAGCAGTAAGCTGAGAACGTAATTATTTTAGACCGATGATGTCCTACTACCACATTGAAATTCCATAACATTTATGGACTTTGTGAATTTGATGAGAGCATCTCGTTTGGCAGTATACTTCTAGAATCGTCGATCTACTACCGGATTTTCGAAGATGAGGGACCAGTTTGTAAAATATTATTCAGCAAATTTTTCTACCCATTATCGTGTTATCTTCAAATTATTTAAGAATGTATTGTCGACAAATCTGTACCAATATTCGAGTATTGCTTGCAGTACAATGAATGAAATTATTCATATTCTAACTATTCTTAGCTGAGGTCTAAATCATTATACGACATTGTGTCACATTATGGTCTTGTAGTACATAAAAATCAATAGATCTAGTCTCACTTTATCTAGAATCGCATAAATTTTTCGCAAAGTGATTTAAAATATTTCACATTCAATGATCTGCAGAGCAAAGTTAATTAGTTTTACACCGACACGTAGGATACAATGTTAATCTTTTAGATTTACGACGAGAAAGAAAGTAATGTGGTTAATACTACAGTAATGGAGTATTATATTGTCAAATCGAAACTTCTTTTATGATGTAACCATTACTGTTTTGAGTTTGTTACTTTTTCCAATGTGATGATACGAATAATAACACAATACTCACATGGAAGGTTCATACTGCTGTTCCTATAGCCGTCTATATTACGAAAGACGCCGTGAACCATAGACACTGTGAAATGGCGTAACTTGTGTGTTTCAACGATATGGATAGACTGCCGTAGGTGCAATCATCTCTGGAGAGGGTCAGCAGGCTTTTCAGTAGTTACAGGGGCAACAGTCTGGATGATTGAGTGAGCTACATTTGTCATTCAACTATTTGGAATGAGGGATAGAAAGGGGAAACTACAGTCGTTACTTTTCTCAAGGACTGCAGCTGTACCGTATGAACATATGATGGCGTCTCCGGAGGTAAAATAGTCCCCCATTGCCATCTCCTAGCGGAGACTTCTCAGAAGGATGTTGCCGGCCGCGGTGGCCGAGGAGACTGAAGCGCTCCAGTCACGGTCTGCACGGCCACTACGGTCGGGGGTTCGAATCCCCCAGGCATGGATATTTGTGCCGTCCTTAGCATAAGCTAGTTTGTAAGTTTAGGGACTGATGACCCCGTAGTTAAGTCCCATAGACTTTACAGACATTTGAACATTTTTTTCAGAAGGATGTGGTCATCAGGAAAACCAAACAGACCCCTTAATCGGGTAAGTAAGAAAATTCGGAAAGAGAACTGGATAGTCTGAAGCTAAGTGTAGTGGTGATTAGTGAAGTTCGGTGTTATGATGTACAGTGTTTCTGGTCAGGGGACTACAGGGTAATAAATACAAATTCAGTTGTGGGTGGCGGGGGGGATGGGGGGGGGGGGGAGTCGGGGCAGGTCTGATAATGAGAAAGAAAAGAGGAAGCCGGTAAGATAGTATGAACAGCATTGTGACCTCATTGTCATAGTAAATATGGACACAAAGCCAACACCGACCACAGAAGTACAAGTTTATATATCAACAAGGTCAATATGCTTGACTATTTCAAGCAAGGGGCGATGAAAATTATTATTTGCTGAGAAAATATATGCCAAGATGTTTTATTTTTGATAACCGGTTTCAACAAACATCGTTGTCACCTTCATATGTCTACATATTAAAGAAATAGCACCTCAAATGACATATGAGAGATTTGAATGTGACAACAAAATTCGTCTAAACCAGATATAAAAAGTATAATATTCAACAAGCGATATTGGAACATATATTCGCAACAAATATCAACTAGACTTGTCGATGATGAAGAGATTGAAAATTATATGATGAGATAAAAGAAGTTATACGACATGCAAGGGAGAGGAAAACTTGATTGTGATAGGAGATTACAACTCGGTACTAGCAGAATCGAGGAAAAGTAGGAGTTGGATATGGACTGGGAAAAAAGAATAAAAGAGGGGTCGCCTGGTAGAATTCTGTTCAGAGTACAATTTAATCATCAGAAAAAAACTTGGTTGCAGCACCGTTCAAGAAGGTTGTGTACATGGAAGAGACCAAGAAATACCGCAAGATACCAAATTGATTTTATAATGGTAAGACATAGGTTTCAAAGCTGTAAGAGATATATAGGAACAGATATTGTCTCTGACCATAAATCATTGGTAATGGAATGTAGATTAAAACTTAAAAACTTGGAAAAAGGTAGAAGAGTAAGTAGATAAAACCTGGAAAAACTGAAGGAACCGTAGGTTGTTGAGAGTTTTTAGTGGTAACATTAGGCAAGGATTGAGCGAAACGGGGGAAACTAATACAGTGGAATAAGAATGGGTAGCCTTAAAATGCACAGTAGTGAATGCCAAAGAGGATCATATAGGCAGTAGGACCTGGACTAATAGAATGTCTTGAATAACGTCGTAGAAAATATAAAAAATCGGCAAATGAGTAGAGGCGCTGAAAAAAGAGGTTGACTGGAAGTGAAGACTGCTTAACTAGGGGGAAGAAAGATGCCGCATACAGGTCTACAAAAGCATAGACCTGAAAAGAAGCTGAACGATTATCAAAAACTCAGATGGAAAACCAGTACTTATCAGAGAAGGAAAAGGTGGAAGGAATATATTGAGGGCCTATACAAAACAATTGAAGGCAGTTTTGTAGAATGGAAAGATGAAGTAGATGACGATGAAATATGAGATATGACGCTGAGAGAAGAAGTTGACAGAGCACTGAATGATTTGAATCGAAACAAGGCCCCTAGATTTAATGATATTCCCTCTCAATCGCTGACATCATTGGAAGCGCCATTCATGAAGAAACTGTTCTACCTTGTGCGCAAGATGTATGAGGCAGGGGGGAATACCATCACATATCAAGATGAGTATAATAATTCTAATTCTAAAGAAAGCTGTGCCGTGTGTTACAGATTACCATTATTGACATCCGTCATGTTGTCTGGAGGCGCTACGCTCTCGTTATGTGGGTATCTTTGGCCGAACTTTCCGGCTGGTGACGGCGTGGTGGAGCGGAAGTTGCAGTTATGGCCATGCTGCCGGGGAAACTGTTGATGGAGGTTCTGTCGACAGTCTTAGGACCAGGCCTTGCTGCAACGAATTCGCTACGTTCGCCACGAGGTAATATTTGGTAGTTGAGGAATTCTTTAGAACGAAATATTTTGATCTTGTCTTCATGTGTCGTCACATTCTGCCTTTTTTGTGAAGGTGTTGCTGTTCCCTTCCGCACACGTCTGCTGATTCCTCCTCTACGCCAATCGCCTCTGCTAACAACGCCTCAGCAGATATCGGCTTCCTATCGGCTTCCTACTGTAAGATTTGTCAAATGTTTTCTCCATTGCACCTTTGAAGATTAAGTTTTACTCATTGTATGTGTTCTTTAATGGCTGGCTGTTAGAGTATTTTATATGATGGCAACTAACTGGGCAGTTGATTAACGATAAAGGTGAAGCATTGTCTTTGTGATGCGGCCGGGAATCGCACCCGGACCTCCATGGTTACTAGGCAGACAACATATCACCCTTTTTTTTCAGGTAGATCTATTCTTTGCGGTCGTCAGTTCAGTTCGTTCTTGGTCGTTCGTTGATCATTTGGCTCAGCTTTTTTTCAAAATGTTCAAATGTTTGTTAAGCTTATGGGACTTAACTACGGGGTCATCAGTCCCTAAACTTACAAACTACTTATGAACTACTTACGAACTAGGACGGCACAAATATCCATGCCCGAGGGGGGATTCGAACCCCCGACCGTAGTGGCCGTGCTGACCGTGACTGGAGCGCCTCAGTCACCTCGGCCACCGCGGCCGGCCCAGCTTTTTTTTTTATTTTATTTTTTTTTATTACAGAGGGTGTTGAGCCCCCTGATAAGGCGCGCAGAGCCACGTCGCCCGGCATCACTAGACCACCGGACCACTAGCGATTAAGGCTCCTCGGAATAGTCTAAGTACAACTTCCCTCCACGTCATAAATTTTAATTCTGCTTCTGTGTTCAATGAAATATTGGCACTACTGCCAAGGCTCTCCATGCAGCGGAATAGCACCTCAGCAATGTATATAATTGGAACATTCCTGCCTTTAACTTTGGGTTAAGCTGTTATAAACATCATTGTAAACAGAAATAAACAAACCCCGAGGGAAGTTGAACTTAGGCGCATTAGTCGCTACTGGTGCGGCTGTCTAGTGGCAGTCTGTGTCAGGCAGTGCAGCTATGAGGAACGCCTGTTTACGTCCCGCCGCCAATTCTGCTGCTCGCGTGTGTTTACGTGTCACAGTCGTCTTCGCTTGCGTTATTTACTTCCAACAAGAATGGCCCACTCTTGGCGAAAATCAAAGTTGAAAATCAGTTTTTTGAATGAATATGCACGACCGAAGGCACCTGAAGTCGAACAATTTATCAGAGAAGAAGTGAAGATTGATTGTAACGATCTTGTGGGCATCCACTTCTCTATAGCGAGCAGTGTAGTGTATGTGAAGCTTACCAGCGACGCCGTCTGTGAGAAGATTCCAAACAGATCTAGAAATGGACTCCAATTCCGTCGCCCAGTTGGACATATCAGTGAAGTGACTATCAAACACACCGGTCTTGGACTACGAACAATCAGAGTGTTTGAACTTCCGTTTGAAGTACCTTCAGACATGATTGTTTCTGCACTGCGCCCTTATGGTAATGTTATTAGCCTCATGACTGAGAAATGGGCTCAATTTACCACACATCCGGTACTCAATGAGGTGAGGCAGATTCGCATTGAACTGACCAAGCACGTGCCATCTTATCCATACATTGGCGGGTGCCGTGCCATTATAATTTACGATGGCCAGTCGAAGGACACGTTCGTTCTATCTGCATGCAGCGCAGAATAATGCAGTTACCATCTGGTGATGAGCAGCTACCATCGGCATCGCCAACGCTCCCATTGACGTATGTTCAGGTTCTTAAAAATGAAACCAGCCAGCAGCCTGTGGCGATACCACTTGATGAAACCGTGCCAAACACGGTAGAACTTCAGAGCAGCGAGGAAAGGATGGAGGCTACACCTGTGCCGGTTCCTGAACTTCACGTGTTGAAGGATAATGAAGTGTCCCCGAAGGTGGGAAGAGGTGCCGCCTCTATGGTCGTGCCTACTGCCGCCTTCGTGCCAGACAGTCAGCATACCGAGACTTCGTCAGATACTGAAGTACACGTGCGGAAACAACGCTCACCACAGAGACGCAAGAAACGTCGACTTGCTCCGTCTGATACCTGCCGAACACAATCCAATTCTGACTCCCAAGACTTTGCACCAGCAGAAGACCCAACAGTAGAACTTCATGCACGTCCCCAGATGGAATCGAAACTGCTTTTTTCTACAACTGCTTCTAAGGATGATGACCAGCAGTCATTCGACAGTCGTACACGGACGACACATCAATGCATATTGATTCACCGGGGGCTTCGATAAACGACTAGCGTCCAAGCAAGGTATCAATAGCGTGCACCAGCGCTCTCCTACACCGTTGTTTCTCTCGAATAATGTGATGCATGGAAGAAGGTTTTCCATCAACTCAATCTTGACATCGCGCACTTATCACTGTTCATTCAAGACGGCGACGCGTAAGTGAAGTAATCTTCGGCTTAATCCGCCGAATTTAAATCCGTCGTTGAGGAGACGGTGATTGGATAGCAAGTTCAAAAAGTGCCGTAAAGTAAAATTCCATAATACGTCGGTGCCAACTCATTTTGTCACGTCCGCACTGTATCAACGTACGACGCAAATCGGGCTTAGCACATTCGAGCCACCAACGAAGTGTTGAAGGATATGCCGTAAGGCGTCTCTGGCAGTTGTTCCACGTCGTTTCTATACGTTGTCTGCACTCTGGATCCTTAAGATGTGCAATATTTAACTTCCAAGTACCTCGACTACGCCACACCCTTTGCCGTTGAAGGGAAACAGTAGAAATGTAGGTGATGTGGCCAGAGAAGGCTGTAGGCTACAGCTCGGCATCAAGTGTTGACGTGAGTCCGTGGGAGACATACACTCGGTCTAGACGGCTCGCAGAATGGGTTGTGAAATAAGTGTATCTAGATCGATCATCATGGGTGTGCTCCCATGTGTCTGTCAAGTCCAGTTCTTGAATAAGCTATGTAAGTTTTTGGCACGTGGTAAAATGAGGAATTTGGTCCTTTATGGCGAGCACACAGTTGAAGTCTCATCCAAGAATAATGTGATCATATTGATCTTCTAACAACGGAGTTATCTCTTCTGAGTAGAATTGCTTGAGTTCCCTTCGTTAATACGTGCCGGAGGGAGCAAAAACTTTGATGAGTCGGATACCGTGGAACGTCACAACCCGATGGTAAGTAAGCGACGTCTTCAACCACAATACCTTCTCTCAGAAGAATGGCCGTCCCACTACCGTTGCATGCTGATGGCCTTAGATAACTATCATAACCATAAATAACTGGAAATGACTCCAGGCGAACTTCTTGTAGAAGCGCAATATCGAGATCTGACGCCCGCAGCATGTGACGGAATAACAAACTTTATCTGCGTTTGGATTGTGTTAATGTCGATAGATCCATTTCTGTAAGCCTGCCATTGTACCATATTTACAGGGATGCTCATTGAAACACAAAGAGCAGGAAGCACATTCTTCCCCAAACCCCCAATCATTAGCAGACATTTGGTTTAGTAGCAATATCCGCCGCTACTTCAGCTGCGGATGATTGATCTTCAACATTTTCGTGCCATGCCATAAAACAATGTTTAAAATTCACCTCAGAACATCTCTATAGAAAGGTTAAGTTCATACCGACGTCTGATTAAGTCCAGTGACTATGTGGAGAATCTCTCTCCCACACGAATGCTCGCACACACGTACACACACACACACACACACACACACACACACACACACACACAAATATATTAGAGAGCGAGAGAGAGAGAGAGAGAGAGAGAGAGAGAGAGAGAGAGAGAAGCACAGAGACAGTATCGCCAACTGGCGAATTCCAAATGTTCAAATGTTTGTGGAGCTTATGGGACTTAACTACGGGGTCATCAGTCCCTAAACTTCAAACTACTTATGAACTAGCTAATACTAAATCCATGCACGAGGAGAGATTCGAACCCCCGATAGCAGCAGCCGTGCAGACCGTGACTGGAACGCCGCAGTCCGCTCGGCCACTGCGGTTGGCCTGGCGGATTCCGAATGTTCAAATTTTGGTTATGTTTATGGGACTTAACTGCGGAGTCATCAGTCCCCAAACTTACAAACTACGTATAAATTAACTTACACTAAAAACAACTCAAACATCCATGCCCCAGGGAGGATTAGAACCCCAGACGGGGAATGGCCTAGCTCATCGGAGCATAGCGCCTCAATGCGCTCGGCAACACCGCCGCGGCTTTGACGCATTCTTCACATAGTCACTAGGCGTTCAAGAAGTACTCAATGTGACCTTTCTATAGATATGTTCTGCGGTGAATTTTATACATTGTTTTATTTGTGACATATGTCTACGAGTCAAATTGTCTTAAGGGGGAGTCTACAGTGGTGAGTGTTTTAGCAAAATGTTATATGATTAACACCACAGACTTTTTATAAACTTTGATAATGATGTATGTCGAAAAGCGTAATGCTTTACAGGCTTTAATATAGTTTAGTTGTGGTCAAGACAGTTACATTATTTCCATGCGCATCAAAATGGCCGCCACGTCTCACCACAATCTCATGCAAACAGTTAAACGCATTAACAGGGAAACACGACATAACAGACATGCCTATATGCTACGCTAGAACATCCAGAGGGTCGACAATGACGAAGATGAGGAGGAGGACGAATGTGATGAAACGTAGGTGTAAATCACTCAGAACTAATAGTACAGGCACAACATGCCAAAACATGCCAATTACATCGTGTATAATCTAACGATAGCGAATAACAGAGCCAGTAGTGTATAATAGCATGTGCTGGCAATGTAACCATAACAGAACCTCATGTGACCCATGTACTTGATGTATAGAATTTAGAATAGTTTTTCTGTGCTTACAAGAAGACCACAAGTTTATAGGATTGTAGAACATTGGTACCTGAAGTCCAGTCAGCCAAAACCATTTGACGCAAAAAAAAAAAAAAAAAAAAAAAAAAAAAAAAAAAAAAAAAAAAAACTTGAAAAAATCGACGTTCAAGTTTTGCAAGTACCAATAATTGAAACAGTTGCAGCAGCTGTCGGTTTTCTTCAGGTTGTAGGATTCTGGTCTCATAACCGTAGAGTCGCTGGTTCGAACTCCATTGTGGCGGATAATTGTTTTCGAATTAAGTTACGTGAAATATTTTCGGCTGTGTAATTCCATGTCTTATTTCAGTTTTTATTTGTGTGTATATAAACAAGTTAAAAACTTTGTCGTCATCTAAAATATGGTTGAGTAGGTTATCTGTTTGGAAAGTCATTAGTAGCTATGTAGATGACTTCACACACAGCGTCGTAGCTCTTCACAAACTGAATAACCAAGACAATCATCGTCAACCAATAATGAAGCCAATACTGTAAAAAATTTAACTTCTTACCTTTTTTTAATTGAAACCATCATTATTAACAACCTTTTTAAAAAAGTATATAGAAAATTACGAAGAATCAAAAATACCTATTTTTTCGTAAAAAATACCATTAGATATTAAGTATTCGCAAACAACGAAAAGAAAAATGTGTCACTGTGGGATTCGAACCACCGACCCTATCATTGCAAGTCTACACCGACATACTCTCGTTTTAATTATTGGTACTTCCAAAACATCTAAGTTGTGCTTCTCGAATGGCTTTGAGTGATTGCTGTTTAAGTTCTGAACTTCACGTGTGATAAATATCAAATTCTAATATCCGATATCGATATGGTCTCCTTGTTAGTATTAACCGTGAATTGCTTTAATGTGACTGGTAGAAGGCTCGAAGAAAACCATTTCGAGGTATTCACCGCCAGTTCCAATCAATTGTCATACTTTATTACTTCTATCATCTTGTTTACATTCTTCTTAAAATAAGAAAATTTCATTTATCTTTCATTTTATATTTAATAGTCATCTTAAAAGT
Source organism: Locusta migratoria (assembly GCA_026315105.1). NCBI lineage: Eukaryota > Metazoa > Arthropoda > Insecta > Orthoptera > Acrididae > Locusta > Locusta migratoria. Next base: position 170,361,337 of record CM048751.1, read on the forward strand.
TTTGTTATTTGAAAATACTGCAGATAAAAGCAAACCAAAAATAAAATAAACGAAATATACATTAATTTACAATCGCATTATGTACGATCTATTTTACAAACAAGGCAACAGATCAATATGTTGAAATAAACGAAACGGATTCTGAATGAAGCGTGTATACTGTAATCAGAAGGCAACACAACAATTCCTTGACGTAACAGTAACACTTGCTAGTTGAACATTCGCGGTGAAGGTTGTTGGAAAATAACCAGCAGTGACTCACCGTGCTGGTTGCCATTTCGCCGGCGCAGGTGGCGACGATCAGGTGCAGAGAAGACTGCCGCCCACCGGCGCTCACGCACTGTTATGTAGGGGCCTCTGAGGCCATCAGAACCCCCCCCCCCCCTCCGCCCGCCCCCACAACCGGACCAGGCCCTCGCTGATAATCTCCAGCTCGCTGTTCCAGAAACAGCTGCAAAATTGCTATCCCTGACGAAACGTCATTACTGAGGTCTTTACCTTTTTGTGTACGGGCCGTGTAATGCTGACACAGGTCAGATATGCGGGTAAATGAAGCTTTCTACTCGCAGATATTAAATCAGAGGGATCGCCGTTCATGAAGTAAAGCCCGACGTAAACCACACGATCGATTATAAACAGCGTATATTTCTGCTTACTCCTGTGGCGCATTGCGTCCGTTGTAGTGGACGAGTGTTATTGGAATCTTTAATGAGCATTCGTTTCTCAAACCATAACCGCTCGCAGTCGACTCCAGGGGATCCTTCAGACCTGCAGGTAGGTGTCGCAAGCTGAACAGACAAGAGTCACCTTTTCACCCGAAGGCAGTAGCCTTTCCTATCAGAAAGGACACAGTTCGTTGTAATTGACGGTAAGTCATCGAGTAAAACACAAGTGATATCTGGCGTTCCACAGGGAAGCGTTATAGGTCCCCTACTCTTCCTCGTGTTTATAAACGATTTAGGAGACAATCTGAATAGCTCCCTTAGACTGTTCGCGGATGATGCTGTCGTTTATCGGTTAGTGAAGGATCAAAACCAACTGCAAAGCGATTTAGACAAAATTTCTACTTGGTGCGAAAATTGGCAATTGCCACTAAATAAAGAAGAGTGTGAAGTAATACACATGACCACTAAAAGAAATCCACTGAACTTCAGTTACGCGATAAATCAGTCAAACCTTAAGGTCGTAAATTCTACCAAATACCTAGGAATTACAATTACGAACAACTTTGACTGGAGAGAACACATAGAAAGTATTGTGGGGAAGGCGAATCAAAGGTTACGTTTCATTGGCAGAACGCTTCGAAGATGCACCACCTCCACCAAAGAGACTGCCTACATCACACTTGTGCGTCCTCTCCTGGAGTACTGTTGCCCCTTGTGGGACCCTCACCAGGTGGGACTGACGGAAGATATTGAGAAGGTTCAGAGAAGGGCAGCTCGTTTTGTTCAAATGTTCAAATGTTTGTTAAGCTTATGGGACTTAACTACGGGGTCATCAGTCCCTAAACTTACAAACCACTTATGAACTACTTACAAACTAGGACGGCACAAATATCCATGCCCGAGGGGGGATTCGAACCCCCGACCGTAGTGGCCGTGCTGACCGTGACTGGAGCGCCTCAGTCACCTCGGCCAGCTCGTTTTGTTTTATCACGTTACGGGGGAGAAAGCGTCACGGAAATGTTGCACGAATTGGGGTGGAAATCATTAAAAGAAAGAAGTTATTCATTGCGGCGTGATCTGTTTGCGAAGTTTCAATCACCGACTTTTACTTATGAATGTGAAAATATTTTGCTAGCACCCACCTACTTAGGGAGACATGACGATCCCAATAAAATAAGAGAAATCAGATCGAAAACGGAACGATTTAGGTGTTCTTTCTTCCCGCGCGCTATTAGAGAATGGAACGGTAGAGAAAAGTTATGAAAGTGGTTAATGAACCCTCTGCCAGGCACTTAGATGTGATTTTCAGAGTACCTATGTAGATGTAGATGTAGATGGCCAGCGTGAAGTGCGGAAAGCATTCTAGAACTTTATTCCACCAATTTCACAAAAAAGGAGGCACAACACATGTTCACTAAATGCAGGGGACCTCTATGCCTAAATTATTTCGAAAGTATCTATACAGAATCATAAAATAAAATTACAAAATCTCTTAAGTTTCCTACATTTATATCTTCGATTCTACGTAAATTTTATCTATCTTGGCGATGTTAGTATATTTTATTTTACGTTTTTCATTCCATGTAAATTTCACACAATATATTTATACTCTTTAGAAATACTATTATCGCTAGGCGCAGAGACTGAAGTTAGTAGGAGAGTCTCTCCGCAGCGATCGGTATGTTGAATCTGTCCGGAGCAGTTGGGATGTGTACTCTGTCTGTGGCAGAGATTCTGTAATCGAACTTTATTATTAAGCTGTTGGGCAAGGAAGAACCTAGAAGTAAACATGCGCCAGCGAAAGAGAGCATAAGAAATTTTTGTGATTGTAGGTTAGATGTCAAGTAAAACCGTGCTTTGGGCCCATTTCGTCATTGTTAACGTTTGTTGTAAATTTTGCAAGCCACAAGTTGTCATCATCCTGCACAACGCTGTAGCGTCTCACGCTCTTTGGTACACAGGGCACATGTGGTCTCAGATACTGACAGCTTGCCAGGTGAACTACAACATCTAAGAACTGTAGTCCAGGAAAACGGTTATTCTGAGCGACAAATACGCAATGCGTTTCGATCGAAGCAATTTCAACGAAAGGATGTCGATGAAGATTCGGAGGCACCCACTGCAACGGCATTCTTGCCATATTTTGGTGGCATGTCATCAAGAATAGATAAAATCCTCAAGAGACACGACATCAAATGTGTGTTTCGTCCGCCATCAAAACTCAGGAATCTATTGTACTCAGACAAAGACGAACTTGGCCTTCGAAAACGCGGCGTATGCAAAATACCGTGTACTGAACACCAACGCCACACACGCCTAGGACAACCTAGAAAGTCAGCGGTAGCAGAGCACTGCCTGAACATAGGTCATCGGATGTGTTATGAGAAAACTTCTATCGTCAGTGTCATCATTTTGGGACAGTATTTGGGAAGAGGCCATACACATCCGTACGGCGGGATGCAGGTTTTCAGATGAGCGCAGCCTGTAATCAAAACAAAACAGGAGAAACGAGAAAATTGGATACACGAAGGAACGCAGCGCAACGCAGATACGTAGTTCAAATTTCCACCACAGGAGCGTCCGGCAGCACAGTCACCGCCCACGGCGCACGCGCGGAAGACGCCTCCTTGGCTCCCAGCAGGGGGCAGCATGAGCGCCGCTGCCAACCAACACCGTCCGGTCTCTCGAACATGCGTATTCTCTGCTCGCGCTGCATGGGCAAATAAATAAATAAATAATATTATTTTTTTCATTGCCATCAGTCGCGCCTTGTAGTACTGATAACTACCACCATACGAAGATGTCGAACAGTTGTGTCGACGAAATACTGTGGGAGATGCACAATAATCTTTGGCGTCAAACTCGCGAAATGTATTTGCAGTAGATCTGCCGTGAAAGCTTGACAAGTCACAGTCAGTTTCATTATTTGATTCCTTTTGTAAAATTTTCCTAAAAAGTAAAAATATAAGACCCTTGGTTAAAATTAAAGATGTGTAACTCTACAACATTTAATTCACGTAGTTAGTATCTTATTTCCTCTATAATTCTGATCGAATTTTGAGTCAGCACACTTTACTTTGGGCAAAGCTACACTTTACATACAGGAATTATGTATTTATTTCTTGTTTTACCTGCTGCCGGTGTATTCGCTGCTGTTGTTCCTGTATTGCTGTAATTCTTGGGAGAGAAGTTAATGCGTTATCTAACTTGGAGGTGACTGCATAAATTCCACAAAAACAGAAAGATCACTTTCACGTTCTACTACGTGTATGTGTTAAAGCCTTACCACATTCTCGATTAATTAAATGCAGTTTTCATATATTTCAAAGGATTTGTTAGATTATAATATAAAAGATACATCCATCAGTTCAGTTTTCATTCAAAGTAAATAATTATTCAATTTTTATTCAGCCCACTTAAAATAGATACCTGCCAAACTCACAGTGACAGTGACCGCTCCAATGAACATGACAATTTCTTTTTTGCCAAGAGTAAATACCAATAGATATTTGTACACTACTGGCCATTAAAATTGCTACACCAAGAAGAAATGCAAATGATAAACGGGTCACTGGACAAATATATTGTACAAGCACTGACATGTGATAACATTTTCAAGCAATTTGCGTGCATAGATTCTGAGAAATCAGTATCCAGAACAACCGCCTCTGGCAGTAATAACGGCCTTGATACGCCTGGGCATCGAGTCAGAGCATGGCTGGCGTGTACAGGTACAGATGCCCATGCAGCTTCAACACGATACCACAGTTCATCAACAGTAGTGACTGGCGTATTGTGACGAGCCAGTTGCTCGGCCGCCATTGACCATGCGACCTTCCTATCGGTAATCACCAATACGAATTGAGCAATACATAACTGAAGACAGTAAAAGGTTTATGGCTCGCTGTCTCTGTTCATAGGAGTGAGTTATGATTGTCAGCTTCTATGCCCTAAACAGCTACCCAATCTGATTAAAGAAGATCAATAATTAATATGTAGTTTAGCCAGTCAGTCAATCTACACATGATGACGTAAAAATAATATTTAAACAAACATAAATTAAACCTCTGAATAACTAACAAAATGGATTCTAAGATAAAGAAGTGATTCACTCACGAACTAATTCTTTTAAGTGAAGTTTATTACTCTTATTGGACATGAAAATGCGAATATGGTCCTGCTTTATACATCGGTAAATAACTGAATATCTCCCCAACTATTGTTTATGAGAGCCACAATAAGTATCACACGCAATCGACAATAAAAGTTCCAAATTATTACTCGTAAATTAATGAAGTCCATCGAAAATTGCAGTTCCACATTAATCTGCGATAAATTACAGTATTTGTTATAAAACACAGTTTGTCATCACACGAGTACGTGATTGCTGAATTATCACAGTTCCACAGCCCTACTACCGTGCATAGTTTACCACTTTTCAAGCAGAGACTAAGTTCTGCACTCACAGTCCCGTAAATTTTATAAGTCCACACATGCCTATCTCTTTAAATCACAAGTTCGTAACGCGACTTCAGACCACCCAGCGTCACAACCTTTCACCACCACGTCCAAGTTACGAGTCCCTCCCAAGCGTTCGAAAGCGTGCTCTCCCTGCTCCCAAAATTGTATCCTTCCGCGCATCCTAACGCCTCATCTTTCGAATACAATTTCCCTTCCAAAATATTAGACATTTGACTATCACAGAATTAAATGCTTTGGCCACCTCCTTACAAATGTTGTTGGCATATAACAAACAAATATATTTTAACAATACTAAAAGCGATTGAGACTAAAACTCTTTGCTAAGGTAGCGTCTCACTTTCCAAATATACTGCCGCCGTCGAAATATAGTTACATAATTAAAATTTATCATGGCTTTTAATGCAAATATATTCATTCCCGTCCATAAATACTTATAATTGTTTGTTTATAAATTATCTCCTGCATATCTACTATTTTTAGTCGGCCATGAAATATTTAAGTGGCAGTCTGCAACATAAAACGTACGTTACTAATATTAAATACAATAAAATACATAAATAAATGTAATACGCTTTGTTGGGTTCATGTTTTGTGTTTCTGTGGTGTAATCTATGTTCTGACACAAGAATATTACTACCTCGACGAAAAGCGGGACAAGAGAATAAAATAAAATTTATTGAAAGAATACGGAAATAACGCATTACTTCTTTTTAAGATAGGTAGCGTGATGCAATGCTTCCCATTTGCTTCTTAAACTGTTACTGATAAATGCTACGTATCAGTAATTGTAAATGTAAGTCTTATAATATTATTATTATAGTACTGCAATTTGTCGGCATTTTATCTGTAATGGATAAAAAAAATTCAAGTGTCTGTAAATCTATCGGACCAAACTCGTGGTCATCAGTCCGTAGCTTACAAACTACTTAAACCTAGGTAAACTAACCTAAGGATAAGCAGACACACCCATGTCCCACGAAAGACACGAACCTCCATGGCGAGCAACCGCGCGCTCCGCAGCGAGACGCTTTAGACCGAACGGCTACTCCACCGCGGCTGTAAGGTATATTCAAATTGTAATTAAGGCGTTTGATTCTCACAAGTCTCCTGAATCCGTTCATATAATTATATTTGCCTTATGATCATCCCCTGATTTTATATGGATTTTTAGAATAATGTTTGTGGCTTTATTGTATTTCTGGGGAGAGCTGCCGTCGCCCAGCCTAGAGCGCTTCCGAGGAGATTAGGAAAATCCTAACTGTATTCCATTCACTGGGTCCAAAGTGTTTGCCGGCAGGCTGGGGAACCCAACAGCCTGAGAAAATCCGCCTTTCACATGGAAGCTATCAGCTTCCCCCTGTATGTGTAATGTCACAACCAGACGTTTTCAATTGGTGAGAGATCTGGAGAATGTGCTGGCTAGGGCAGCAGTCGAACATTTTCCGCATCCAGAAACGCCCGTACAGGACCTGCAACATGGGGTCGTGCAATATCCTTCTGAAATGTAGGGTTTTGCAGGGATCGAATGAAGGGTAGAGCCACGGGTCGTAACTTATCTGAAAGGGCCACTGTTGAAAGTGCCGTCGATGCGAACAAGAGGTGACCGAAAAGTGTATCCAAGGCACCCCATACCATCACGCCAGTTGATACGCCAGTATGGTGATGAATACACGCTTCCAATGTGCGTTAACTACGATGTTGCCAATTACGGATACGGCCATCATGATGCTGTAAACAGAACCTGGATTCATCCGAAGAAATGTCGTTTTGCCATTCGCACAACCAGGTTATTCATTGCGTACACCATCGCAGGCGCTCCTGTCTGTAGCGTCAATGGTAACCGCACCTATGGTCTCGGAAGTGACGGAGAACTGTTCGTCTTTCAAACGTCCCCACCTGTTGACTCAGGGACCGAGACGTGGCTGCACGATCCGTTATAGCCATGCAGATAAGATTCCTGTCATCTCGATTGCTAGTGATACGATGCCGTTGGAATCCAGCACGGCGTTCCGTATTGCTCTCTTAACCCACCGACACCATATTCTGCTAACAGTCATTGGATCGCAACCAACACGAGCAGCAATGTCGCGATACGATAAACCGCAATCGCGATAGGCTACAATCCGACCTTTATCAAAGTCGGGGCCGCGGTGGAGTAGCCAAGCGGTCTAATGCGTCTCGCTGCGGAGTGCGCGGGTGCTCGCCGTGGAGGTTCGAGTCCTCCCTGGGGCATGGGTGTGTATGTTGTCCTTAGGTTAGTTTATCTAAGTTTAAGTAGTTTGTAAGCTACGGACTGATGACCACGCAGTTTGGTCCGATAGATTTACAAACATTTGAACATTTTGAACGTCAAAGTCGGGAACGTGTTGGTTCGCATTTCTCCTTCTTATACGACAATAACGTTTTACCAGGCAACGCCGGTGAACTGCTGTTAGTGTATGAGAAATCCGTAGGAAACTTTCCTCGTGTTAGCACGTTGTAGCAGTCGCCATCTCCGCCAACCTTGTGTGAATGATTTGAAAAGCTAATCATTTGCATATCAGAGCATCTTCTTCCTGTCGGTTAAATTTCGCGTCTGTAGCACGTCATCTTCGTGGTGTAGCAATTTCAATGGCCAGGGGTGTATTTTACGAAAACAGACACTAACCCGAGACTAATGTCAGTAACTAATCTTTGGCGTTGGTTGGACCATTTAGTTTCAATGATTTCAGGAAAGAATTTCATGTAACGGTGTGACACCAATCGTTATGTTCTACCAGTGTTACCAGAAAAAGAAATAGAGCAGCGTTCTCTAAAAGTGGCAAAGCAGCAGCGCTTGTTCACGGAAGACAGTGAGTAGGTGAGAGAGACGTTCACCTTCCATGGATGTAATTGGTTGAATTGTATACGAATGTGACATTCCACATCCTGATTTCACTTAGACAGTAGTATCACTTTCACTCATTCTAGATGCTGAATACATCTCGCCATTTTCTTGTATCATCAAACTGTTCAAATGTTTGTATAGCTTATGGGACTTAACTGCGGGGTCATCAGTCCCTAAAATTACAAACTACTTATGAACTACCTAATCCTAAGGACTGCACAAATATCCATGCCCGAGAGGGGATTCGAACCCCCGACCGTAGTGGCCGTGCAGACCGTGACTGGAGCGCCTCAGTCCCCTCGGCCACCGCGGTCGGCTGTTGTTGTATCATCCTCGCTGCCCTTTGTTGAGTAATCGTCCCGTCTAGTTGTCAGGAAAGGTACGGTGCAGGATCGTGGTCAGCTAAAACAGTGCTATAGAGATTAGTATTACAAGTTTTAATGACTGAAGAATAAAATACTCTAGAACATATGTCTATTTCTTCTCTCTTCTCGCGGTATTGTCTTCTGTATGATGCTAGCTGCGCTGAGACCCAGTTAGTGCCTAGTTCGTAGCCGAGTTCTGACCGGTCGTCCAGACGTCTGCCTAGATATAGTAGCATGTAGAGGGCGCCCTTATATGGTTATGCCTTCCAAGAATCGCGGCGCCGGCGTGCGATAGGCTGCTGGCCATTCACTGTCTTCTTCACGATCGTTCTCTTGCGTCTGACGTGTAGCGCTGACTTTACACCAAAACATTAGATATTGTGCCTTCTCTATTTATTATATAATTTAATACATATTGCTCGGTATTAAGAACGTCAGTAGCACAATAATTATGAACTAAAGTGTTCATGAATACGACAGCAACTGCAGAATTCTCTGTATCTTCTAGCTCTTAAGCTGGTTTGTACATTATAAACTGCGTAACTACGCGTCTCACAATCTTGTGAACTGCCTTGAACTCCCACATGCAGGTACATCCAGTTCTGAAAACCCGTCAGTCCAACCGCTCTAGCTTTCGTGCACGTTCACCACCTTATATCAACATTCCGCCATGAGGTTAGCCATTCCCTCTTAAAGAGGAAGACAAACATACACCGATATGACACTCAGTTTCTCACGTTTGACTCCTTGCTGTTCATAACAGCTCTGATATTGAGATAGGTAGTTACTGCCATTAACCCTTCTGAAATTATACGTAGTGGTTTTCAATGACCAGACTTTTCGTTTTGCTTCAGTTACCTTCTTGACATAATCAAATGGAATATAGTCATTACATGTAGACAAATCCAACTGGAGTCCGATGCAGAGCGACCACATTAAAATTATTAAAACAGGGAGAAATGGGGCTTAGACTCTAGCACTGAAGGTGGTCAGACACTGACTGAAACCGATTTGTAATTCGAATAAAGTTTTCAATGCAGCCCAAATTGTTTCTCCTAGTTTTAATGTAGTCATTAGTTATATCATCAGCAAAATGCTCAATAATTGATTCTACATCAGTGATGTCCTTACCAGTTCGTTATCTTACAGGATGTCAGTGACAGCGAAAGCTTGACGTTTCTTGATCATAGTGTTTTAAAATGTCTCTTCCTGCTTCATGCACTTCACGTGATGAAGACAGTAATTCTTGTTTGCATCAGCCTTCGTTGTCCACTATGTAAACAGAAATGAAAATGTCCTTTACAGTTCATTATATCACTGACACATAAATACAGTAGAATCAGATTGTACTTCTCTAGTGCTACCAACGCACTGTACTGTCACGCGCACGGATTACCTATCTAACGGTCTGTTACTCACCAGACATCGTAGGCAGTTAAAATGTGTGTTACTACCATGTCTTCGTGCCAAACATGGGGATATTACCCGCAAGATATTTCGCGAACTTACTTTGTAAAACTAATCTCAAGAAAATCTGATGTTATTATAGATAAAAGATACTACGAAAGCTCAGGGTTCGTTTACTTTTCGTTGTTTTGGATCTCATTAGGCTTAACAGACATTATTTTGAAGTTTCAACCATTCAATTTTGTTATTACCTCTGGCACATTAGCTTGCTTCTTTCCGACCTGAGTGTTTCGGTGTCAAATGTGCCCTGACACTAGTAAATTCAGTATATTAACTCATATTGACATTGAACGCTCGGAACCGCACGAAACCACGCTTAGAATAACAAGCAATCATAAACAAAACAGTGGTGTGAGTCATTTACATTCAAAGCGCCACTAGATAGTGACATAGCGTAGCTGCACTAATCAGTGCTCCAGTTGCGTGAATGGTGTAGCTGCAGTACGTATTTGTGTTCGCAAGCTATTCACTGTGTAAAGTGTGAACAGTGAAGTGATATCTTGAAAAGAATTAATCCTATGAATGTGGTCCAAATGATAGGGACCAGGTTGCGACGTACTGAATATGAAAATGGCATCGGGCCGAGGATATGGAGTTCGCTGATATAAAACATTAAAATACAGAGCGGCTGAGCGGTCTGCGACGCGCCAGTCACGTTCTGCACGGTCACTACGGTCGGGTGTTTGAATCCCCCCTCGGGCATGGATATTTGTGTTATCCTTACTATTAGCTAATTCATAAGTACAATTATATATTTTTGACGACGTTACAGTATTCATCTAATGAAATAAATCGCACTTTGGGATCACATATGATAGCAAACCCAGCAGGGGACTGGGTGTTGTGTGTTTTCCTAATCATCATCATCTCATCATGTTACCTCTATCAGTTAATATACTCTTTTAATCTGACACAAGGTACAACAATACAAAAATGAATAAGGCGAAAATAAGAAAACGCTTTCTATTTTCATATACTGTGATTAAAACTGTCAGAGTTTCTAGAACATGTGTTTAAGGAATATTAATTTCTGTGTCTATTTGCGATTAACTACCGACAATTACCTGAAGATGACGAAAAGAAAGGAAATTTGAGGTTTGATATCCCACAATATAGTAATTAAAGCAGTAGCTAACGTTCGCACTATTTATGTTAGGATAGAAAAAGAAATGTGTTGTGCCCTTTCACGGCAACCATGCTGACCAGTGTTGCCAACAGATAAGTGAGTGCACCGCCAGCTTCAAGTGCAAAACCACTAGAAAACCATTATCAAAATTGCCCCTACTCTAATAATCGCTAAAATTTCCACTAAATGTTTTTTTTTTTAATTATTATGAAAGGAAACATTAAGTACATTAGTAACTAGTTTCCTTTATTCTTAAGTAGTAAGATATTCACAGTCATTAAATTTAATAATAAACCAGCAATTCAAAAGCATACAAAAAGTTCTTATAGAACTGTTAGTCATTTATATGAATTTGTCTTCTGAAGATGAATCACATTTGTCTGCATCACCATCACTGTCGGTTTCTGATAGGTAAGATTCCTTTGTACCGATTTGTTTTACAACGTTTGTTGGAATATCATAATCATTTCTGCATTTTCTGCCAACCACAAACCACAGCGTTTCCTGAATGTATACTATTCCGATCAATAAAATTAATTTCCCTTCTACAACAAAGACTTCGTGAGAAAATATTCGCGTTGTCACGCCATTAACATTGCCGGGATTCAGCATCCGTTGCCAACATTGTCACCCAAGGCCGCCGGGATAGGGAATAAAATTACAAAAGAAAGATTTCTTACCTTTTTATTCTGTAGATCTTTATTTGACATCCCACGAGACTTCAAATCTCAATAGTAACTCCTTAAAGTCGTACCACGAAAGTTGCACTTCGCCACCTGACCCGTGGTACTTTCGTTAACTTGAAGCCAATCTTTTAAATGTGGGTCTTGAATCCAAGAATCCGGAAACTTTTGCATATATTGTGATTTCGGCATAGTTATACACTTATGAAGTCGTGAAATACACCACACCCCGAGAATCACAGTAATGTGCGGTGCACACAACAAACGACGGCAGTCGAGTACTTTATATGCACGCACTCTGCGTGAGTCAATAACCGCTCAGTGGTTATTCGGAGCGACAATGGAATACGTTAGCACCCATTGTTTGGTTGCTGCATTCCCTGAACCTGCGCAAGCCACCTTCCCTCGTGAAATGAACTAGCTACTACTAAATACTATTCATTTTACAGGGAATCCCGTTTGTAATCTCTCGAGTGTGACGGTTTCGTTTGATGTCACATTGTAATGCATCACTGTTGTCTTCCGAGCAAAAGTAAAATATTTCGATACGCATTTTGACTTCTAAACCACTATAAAACCCACCAGCCACTAGAGCCCTGCTGATTTCAGAGGAAACAGTATGTTTGGCAAACTGAGATTCGTTTTCAGCACCCTAGAAAAACACGTGACAAAACAGTAATATACTACCATACCAGAACACTGCACTTTGACTGGAATGCAGGCGAGACTGCGTTGATGGCGAACATCCCAGCATTAGGCTCTGGGAGCATCCTGATATGGACTTCCACTTGGTTGTCGGGGCCTGGTGCTGTTGGATTTCCAGTTGTGATAGTACTATGGCCTGAGTTCGAGTCTCGGCCTGTAAACGCTGCTGCTGGCACGCTAGCTTTCAAGATGACGACAGAACTGTGGCAAGGTACGATGAAAACCATAACTACAATGGGCACCAACTCCATTACTCTTCGCTTCGATGACCAGGGCCAGACGCATAATTGGAAGCGTTTTCCGATCCACTACGTTCATAGGAAGGAAGGTACTCATGTCATTCGACTTTGTTATTAAGGTTACCTAAACCTATACGGTAAGTCAGTTACACAACGGAATTTAATAAATAATCATTGCTATCTCATAACTCAATGTTTCGGTAAGGTGCAAGTCTACAGCTGTCAAATACCTTTTAAAATGCATCTTAAGCTATCAGCTCTTTATTAATTCTTTACAGATGGATTAGCTTTGACCGTAGGACATCGTCATGGGTAAAAAGATTTCTCCTCTTTTACGTATGCTTCACTGATGGGATAGTTAAACGTGACATATTTATTTTTACTAACATTGACTTCTGCTGTTATCAGTGAGATTTATTTTATTTAATGCATTTTACTAAGCTATTTGAATCATTTTTTATCCATGGCGATGATCTACGACCCAAACTCATGTCGTAGATGATCGTTTCAGATGAATTTTATAAAGCCTCGCAAATCTTTTTTTAAATGAAATCAACATTTTGCCTGACTTTGTTGTCGTTATTCTGTTGTCGTTCAAGATGACGATAAGGATGGTGACAACATAATAGAAGAAAAAAATGAATGTTTGGGTTCGCTATGATGCATATATCCGTGGATGTACTAAGAGGCGCTTTTGTAGACGGTGCCTCATTCTTTCTATTATTCTCTTGTCTTGCAACTTTGGACTGGGCCACTACATAACCAGTGTTATGCTGGCAGTTGTAACTTAGAAGTTACAACATAGTTATTCCACATAGTTGTCCTGAGCCCACAATAGCGGTGCTATTGCAGGGGTTAGAATCTGTTGGTAATCCCACAGTTATAAATCAAGCACTTGTATGTTGTTTCTTATGTTGCTTTGTGCATACAATACTGGAACTGTGATGATGAAAGAAGTAAGTAAAAGGGGAATCGTATGGAGGAAGAACACGAGATACGTGTGTAATAGGACCTATATGCTTAATTCACTTTCATCATAGTATTACAATCTCAAAAAGACATTCAGTATTTGGCAACACAATCTAAAACAGACACATCATGCAAAAAACATGGCACGTGCTTAGTATTGGTTACCTGTATTGAAATATCCATTAGAGAAAAAGGAAGAAAGGACAGTAACCTGAGAATTAAAAAAAGTAAGAAATAAGAAGAAGGTGGTCAGCATCTTCGCAAATTGTAGGTTTAAATAAATAAAAATATAATTTATTATACTTAGAAAACGTTACAAAACTGTTTGTAACCTAAACTACTAAAAAGTAAATTATGTATGTATTCCAAATGACTGAAGATGTCTTGGAAAAAAAAGACGAAACACGAAAAAAAAAAAAAATAAATAAAATAAAATAAAAAACTAAGAATGTTATATCAGTGAAGGTTTTTGGATTTGTCAAGGTGGTGTCCTGAGTACATGACATAGCTTCAAAACTTTGAGTCTTAGGGGGTAAAGGTAGTCTTCTTTCACCTGGCACTGGCTTTAGCAGGATTTCATTATTTTTGTCCATTGGTAACATGAAAGTCACTGTAGAAACGAAGTCGACTAGTGACTCTGCATGACTAGTCACTCAGCCAACCAGTGTCAGTCCAGCATTGGTTCCAATGCCCACAAGTGGTATTTCCGATGCCAGCAGGGATGTGGGTCTGGTGCCGAAGGCGACCCTGGGCCGGTACCCGTTCTCGTCGGCCTCATAGGAGACGCTGAAGGTGGCGCCGCCCGCGTCTGGTGGCTGCCACGAGAAGCTGCCCTGCAGGCGAGTTCCGTCCTCCTCCGTGCCAGACTGCTCCTGCCGGATCCCGTTGCTCGTCTCGTACCTGCGCAAGCATCGCATCCGATCATGGGTGGAGGGCAATGTGCCGTAAGATTCTGCTGCTGTTAGGTTGAAACGTGAGAAGAAGGAGAGAAGGAAAGAAATGCCAGACGTTACACTGCAACACTGAAATAATTCAGTGAAGACAGTCAAAAATATGTGCCGGGATTGGAAGTCAAATTCCGGTCCTCGGCTATTTCGCTATCCAAGACTTAAACCTGTCATGCAATAGTGACAATAATGTGCATGTGGATGTTACCATATTTGTTGTTGGGAATTCTGAAATAGGTCTTTGTTTTCAATATTATGGTATTTGTTGACGACAGTCTCAAATTATGTGATTAAATTGAGTATACACTGGTCATAAACCTTAGGGATTCAGTTGAGATATCTAGGTACTGAAGTATTGTCATCGAAAGAGTGAACTACAGAGTAGTGACAATAACATTATTGCAATCGCAGGAGTGATATTATGAGAACGTTTATGCAGACTGGGTTGGTACTGATTTTTGTTTATCAGACGAGTTACACAATCAGTTGACTTCAGATAGTTTAGTGAGCAGGTACTGCAATGCAACAACAACGTGACTTACCGGAAGCTATAGCATGGAGAACTATAGGAAGGTTGGAAGCGGGACAGACACACAGGGAGGTGTCTGAAAAAGTAATTTCCTGGACCACGAACCGTTAAAAGAAGGCAAGGCGAAGGTCGTACACGGATAAAATCAGCAAGGGATGTTGGTTATCTCCGGTTCACAGCCCGTCGAGACAGAAGGCTGATTGCAACTCAGCTGAAACGCACCCTCCAGGCAGCAACAGGACGTGCAGTATCTACACAAATAGTCCGAAATCGTCTCCGAGAAACCGTTCTCTAAGCACGGAGGCCTACGGTATGCGTCCCATCAAAATTGTGACACTTTAACCCGCTGAAACTGGGCAGAGGAACATCATGATTGGAGTAGTAACGAATGACAACGGGTTCTTTTGTGGGCAGCTGGACAATCATCAGAGGACGTCGAACTCGGAATAATTCTCCTTATGCGCAGGAAACACAACGATATATTGGTGAAGGACGAATTGTGTGGGAAGGAGTCAGAATTGGTGGACGTACAGACCTGTATTTCGTTCAGATTAGTACTTTGAATGCTCAGATGTATAGAGACGAGCTCCTTCGACCTTTTGTTGTGCCCTACGTTGGTTCCATAGGAGATGGGTTCCTTCTGGTGGACGATAACGCTCGTCCCCACAGAGCAACCCAGAGAATTGAACGGATGGAGTGGCCAGCTTGTTCACCGGACTTACGCCCGATTTTTCATGTCTGGGATGCACTTCGCAGATGCATTTCAAGCCAGACCATCACCTCCTATTACGATTGTATAGCTAGATATTGAAATCATGAAATAATGGCTGATTGATAACCTCATTACTGTCCAAAGCACGCAGGTATGCAACTGTGCTGGGCATCGAAGGCGATCTCACACGATATTTGTGGGCAACGTGAATTACATTATTCACTATTATGGTAGCCCCATGGTGCCTTACTGTAAGTAAACGCACTGTGAACGTCAACTAAAAAGTAGAGACATTAAAATCCGGCACTGTATCAAACAAAGATTTCAACTGTAACCAATACACGAATAAAATATGTAGCCATATGCATAGAGTGTATGATATTTCACCTGTGTATCACGAAGAAAATACCGTCCGCACTGGCGAATGTTTACGTCATACCACGCACTTAAACGTTTGTGACTATTACACCGCTATCTATCTCAAAGCGAAAAAAGTCTTCCAAGTAAAACATTCATATTTGTATACGTACTAGACGAATATGTAATTGTTTTGGGCAGTGTATGTAGGAGTTGCAGAATCAGTTTTACTTGTAATTGCATTATGTTGTCTTGTGTAAGATTTTCAGCAGTTTTAAGAGATATGAGTAAGTGAATTAATGTCTTGTAGCTTGTGACATACCTCCAATGCCATGGTCCAATCCCATTAAAGTCGTTCTCAAACAAGACGATGGTGGCATCTCTCGGATTAAGTTGTGGAGCCGCTAAAACTGCATTCAGTATCGCAGCCAGCAGGAACAGCTGAGAAAACAACACAAATGTGATTGCGAACATACTTTTTGGTCGTCGGTCGAAAGATTGGTTCGGCGCGCTCTCCAAGAAAATTTAATGCGTTGGTAACAGAATCAGACGTAAGCATTAGCCGCCTGACGTGTATTTCAGATGCACTATCCCGTGACAGCGGTCACAAGGACCGCTTGCGTTTTTTAAATTTTATGTCAGAGTAGGCTGAAATGTTGAAAGAAATTGAAGTGATGTCTTTATTTCCACAATATTTAAAGCTCATAATACCACTGTAAAATGTTAAAAAGCTTAGATACAGATATAAAAAAGGCAGCAATTTACAAAAGAATACTCACTTTAGGTAAAATTGTAGAAATTCAAATTTCTTAGATCTGTCAGTACAAATTCAGTATTCTTACAGATTTATCAAACGTTCTATATCTTATTTATAACGAACAAGTAATTTTTTGCACCTATTAACATAAACACTTACAAATTGCGGCTACATTCCACGCACATATTTTGACTGTATTCAATGCAAATAGGTTTATACATGCAAAACATAAATATGGTACATTGTAGTTCTCTTGGCAGGCCAAACATCTGCATATGGCGTTTCAGGTAGGGTCTGTAAGGTCTAAAAATCAAATATTCAAATATTTGTAAATCTATCGTGGACATCAGTCCGTAGCTTACAAACTATTTAAACTAATGTAAACTAACCTAAGGATGACACACACCCATGCCCAAGGGAGGACTCGAACCTCATATAAGGTCTTCCAGCAACTATTTTTTTAATGAAAGTCTAGGGTGGTACCTTTGTCACTGCTTGGTTCATGTTGCTAAAACATGTACGTGTTTCTTGAACATATGTCGAGGTTCTTTACATTTCGTCGCATTTTTCTGTCAATTCCGTTCCATGTCTGACATAGTTACAATATCTCGAACAAGCTACGAAGATTTTATCCTCCTTGAATTTTAATTTCTGTGGAGAATTTCGGTTTGCTCGAAGTACAGATCAACAACTGGCTACAGCCCTCTGCGAGTCTCTTATCAGCTACTGCTGGCTGTGTGGTTTTCGTACAGTTTGTAAGTTAATTTTCGCCCCCCCCCCCCGACCCCATATTTTGTATCCCTTTTAACGTCAAATAAATTTACGTTATCCATTGCTTTCTCTGCATCCAGAACTTTATATAGTTTTTTCATTAGTTGACTAATCCCCTAAATTAAGTTGTAAGGTTGGTATTGTTTCGCATAAACTACCCCATTATGGTCTTTCCCTTAGCAAGAGACACTGGAATGTACCAGATTGACTTTATAATGGTAAGGAATAGATTTAGAAACCAGGTTTTAAATATTAAGACATACTCAGGGGCAGATATAGACTCTGACCATAACTTATTGGTAATGAACTGTAGATTAAAACTGAAGAGACTGCAAAAAAGTTATAAAAGTTAGGAGATGGAACCTGGACAAACTGAAGGAACCAGAGGTGGTTGAGGTTTTCAGAGGGAGAATTAGGTAAGGATTGGCTGAAATGGAGGAAATTAATACAGCAGAAGAAGAATGGATAGCTCTGAGTGATAGAGTAATGAAAATAGCAGAGGATCATATAGGCAAAAGTACGAGGCCTAATAGAAATCCTTGGCTAACACAGGCTATACTGAACTTAATTGAAGAGAGGAGAATATATAAAAATGCATCAAGTGACGCAGGCAAAAGGGACTACAAACGTCTGCAAAATGATATTGACAGGAAGTGCAAACTGGCTAAGCAGGAACGGCTAGAGGACAAATACAGAACCATAGAAGAATGTATATCCAGGGGAAAGATAGGGACCGCCTACAGGAAAATAAAAGAGATATATGGAGACAATAAAAGCAGCTGTATGAATATCAAGAACTCAGACGGAAAACCAGTACTAAGCAAAGAGGGGAAAGCTGAAATTTGTAAGGAATATATAGAGGGCCTATACAAAGGAAATAAACTGGAAGGTAGTATTCTAGAAATGGAAGACGAAGTGGAGGAAGAGAAGATAGGGGAGAAGATACTGCGAGAAGAATTTGGTAGAGCGGTGAAAGATATGAGTCGAAGCAAGGCCCCTGGAATAGATAATACTCTGTCTGGACTGCTGACATCGTTAAGAGAGCCAGTCATGAAGAAATTGTTCCACCTGGTATGCAAGATGTATGAGACAGGGGAATTACCCTCCGACTTCAAGAAGAATATCGTAATTCCAATTCCGTTCCAGACAAATGTGATAATTGCAGTACTAATTACACACTAATGCTGTTAAATATGACTTAATACACGAGTAATACATATGTGTAGCGGCAGTGCAGGGTAAGGTTGAACCTATGGTGGCATTCTGTTAGTACCTCTCTTCACAACAGTTAGAGAAATCTATGATTACTTGTAGATAACACAACCTTTTAGAATGTGAACTGTTTGAAAGAGTGTTGCTGCCCATATACTGACCGTTTGACCAACAAAATATGTGCGATGCGCAACAAATTACAAATGAAGAAACCTTTTTGTTCTGTATTAAAAATGTTGGAACTGACATTCTCAGTGAAGCATTCATTTAGAAATGAGAAAACAACTTTTAGATTAGCGAACGGAATTTACACACTGGAGATTGCTGCAAAATTTCCAGCACACATACTTACCGCGGTGACAGACATTTCCACAGCACAGACAGGATCCTGGGGTTACAGGGGAGAAGACTGCAGCCGTCCGATGTGGAGGCTGCGTTTTGTAGCGTCGTCAAAGGTCACCGTCCCCACCCCTTCGGCGCTCATCTCCAGTGCGTTGTTACACAAACTGCTGCCGAATCGTTCATGCTGACGCACCGTCCTTAGTGAGTTCCTTACTTTTTGTCACGCAGTTACTCGGTCCGTATAGGCCCGCCACAAGTAAGACGCGCAGATAACTGAAACTTTCTACTTTCAAATGTTCAATAAAAGAGCTGAAATTTCATAACAGTGAAGTTGTACAAAGCGACAGAAACCTATTCAACATTCATATAGAGGATACGTTTATAAAAACGGCGCCTTCAGCCTTCACTGGAGTCAATCATTTATTTTTTTTCGTTTATGTTCGCAGGAGGAGAAGGTTAACATTTACTGGATTTAGCTTACATTTTACTAAAAAATATCGCACTCTCGTATTTTACGGTCCACTTTAGATTTCCCTGTAGATTTATGAATTTTTGCAATCATTTGGAACAAAAATAATAAAAATATAAATTATAAAAATAGATGAACGATACGATTACGACTCTACTATAGTGATGATATCTATGGATTCCACACGTAATATCCTTTCTGCCGGTGTTTTAAGAAACAGCCAAAATTATTTGATATCTGAATTTAGCTTTGACAAAAATAAACTTCTATCTGTTTAAAAAACTCTCCTAAGCCACAGATATTGCTGAGGTGGGTGACTTGCGTGCATCAGCGATGCAAATAGCCGTACCGTAATTGCAACCACAGCGGTGGGGTATTTGTGGAGAGGCCAGAGAAACGTGTGGTTTCTGAAGAGGGGCGCAGCCTTTTCAGTAGTTCCAGGGACAACAGTCTGGATGATTGACTGAGCTGGCCTTTTAACATCAGCTCTACATGGTTTTACCAAGCAGTTAATGCGAACGGCTGAAAGCAAGGGGAAACTACAGTCGTTACTTTTCCCGAGGACATACACGTCTGCTGTACGAATATATAATGATGGCGTCTTCTTCGGTATAATATTCCGGAAGAAAATAGTCCCCCATTTGGATCTCCGGTCGGGGACTACTCAGGAGGATGTCGTCATCGGGAAAAACAAACAGGCATTCTACGGATTGGAGCGTGGAATGTATTAAACCATAATCGCGTAGGTAAGTTAGAAAATTTGATAAGGGAAATAGACAGGTTAAAGTAGATATCGTGGGGATTAGTAAAGTTCGGTGGCAGGATGAACAGGATTTCAAGTTAGGTGAGTACAGGATTATTAGACACGAAATCAGTTGGTGGTAACGCAGGAGTAGGTCTATTAATGAATAAGAAAATAGGAATGAGGTTAAGTTACCATGAACAGCACAGTTAACGTATTATCATAGCAGAGATAGACACAAAACCAAAACCAACCACAGTGGTACAAGTATACATGCAAACTAGCTCTGCCGGTGTTCAGAACATCGAAGAAATGTATGAGGAGATAAAAGAAATTATTTAGAAAATTAAGAGAGACGAAACGTTGATTTTGATGGGGTATTGGAACTCGGTAATAGGAAAATGAAGGAAGTGTCATAGGTGAATATGGACTGGGGAAAAGGAAAGAAAGTGGAGATCGCTTGGTAGAATTTTATGCAGAGCACAATTTAATGATCACCAACTCTTGGATTAAACATCATGAAAGAAGGTTGTATACGTGGCAGAGACCAGGAGGTACTGGGAGGTACCAGATGGACTTTATAATGGTAAGGAATAGATTTAGAAACCAGGTTTTAAACAGTAAGACATACACAGGGGCTGATATAGACTCTTACCATAACTTATTGGTAGTGAACAGTAGATTAAAACTGAAGAGACTGCAGAAAGGTAGAAGAGTTAGGAGATGGAACCTGGACAAACTGTAGGAACCAGAGGTGTTTGAGGGTTTCAGAGGGAGCATTAGGCATCAAGTGACGGAGGCAAAAGTGACTAGAAAAATTAGATTGACAGGAAGTTCAGATTGGCTAAACAGGAGCGACTAGAGGAAAAATGCAGAACCATAGAAGAATGTATATCCAGGGACTAGATAGTTACCGCCTGAAGAGATACTTGGAGACAAGAAAAGCAGCTGTATGAATAGCAAGAACTCGACGGAAAACCAGTACTAAGCAAAGAGGGGAAAGCTGAAACGTTGAATATATGGAGGGCCTGTACAAAGGAAACAAACTTCAAGGTATTCTAGACATGGAGGACAAAGTGGAGAAAGAGGAGAAAGGAGATACGATTCTGAGAGAAGAATTTGGCAGAGCGCTGAAAGATTTGAATCGAAACAAGGCTCCTGGAATAGAAGATATTCCGTCTGAACTGCTGACATCGTTAGGAGAGCCAGTCATGAAGAAATTGTTCCACTCGGTATACAAGATGTATGAGACAGGGAAAATACCCTCCGACTTCAAGAAGTGCAGAAAAATGTGATAAATACAGAACTATCAGTTCCATAAGTCGTAGTTGCAAAATAACAACACGAATTATTTACAGACGAATGTAAAAACTTCTGGAATACAACCTTGGGGAAGTTCAGTTTGGATTTAGGAGAAATTCAGGAACACGGTAGGCAATACTCACTTTACGGCGTAGGGCCTATCTTAGGCTAAGAAAAAGAAAACCTCCTTTTTTAAAATTTGTAGATTTAGAGATAGCTTTTGACCATGTCGACTGGAATGAACTCTTTTTAATTCTGAATGTAACAGGTGTAAAATATAGTGAGCGAAGAGTTATACTCAACTTATACAATAACCAGAAAGCTATTTTTAGAGTGGAAAGGCATGAAAGGAACACAGAGGATGGGAAGGGTGTAAGACAGGGTTGTAGCCTTTCCCCAATGCTGTTCAATCTGTACACTGAGCAAGCACTGGCGGAATGCAAGGAGAAATTTAGGGATGGAATTAAAGTTCAGGACGAAGAAATAAAAACATTGCGTTTTGCCGACGACGTAGTGATTCTGTCAGAGACTGCAAAGGATCTGGTAGAGCAATTTAATGTAATGGACAGTGTCTTGAAAAGAGGGTATAAGATGATCATCAACAAGTGTAAGACAAGAATAATGGAATGTAGCTTCAGAAAATCAGGCGATGCTGAAGGAATTAGATTAGCTAATGATATAATAAAAGTTGTAGATGAGTTTTCTTTTTTGGGTAGCAAGATAACTTCTGATGGCCGAAGTAAAGAAGATATAAATGGCTATGGGAAGTAAAGCGTTTCTGAAGAAGTGAAATTTGTTGACATCCAATATTAATGTAAAGGTTAGGAAGTCCTTTGTGAAATCATTTGTCTGGAGTGTAGCAATGTATGGGAATGAAACGTGGATGAAAAGGAATTCATATAAAAATATGTTATTGGTTTTTGAAATGTGGTGCTACAGACGAATTATGAAAATTAGATGGGTAGATTACGTAACTAATGAGGAGGTGCTTAACCCAATTTGGGAGAAAGGAGTTTCTGGCATATCCTGACTAATAGACGGGATAGATTGGTTGGACACATTCTGAGACATCAAGGAATCGTCAACTTAGCTGTAGAGGGAAGTGTGTGGGGTAAAATCGTAGAGGAATACCGAGGGACGAATACAGTAAGCAGATTCAAAAGGATGTAGGTTGCTGAAATTATTTCCAGATGAAGAGACTTGCACAGTACAGGGTAGCGTGGAGAGCTGCATCAAACCAGTATGCGGACTGAAGATAACAACAACAACCCCTTTAAACTATTATTTTAATATCACTCCCACATTTTCATTATCCTTTTCCATTAAAATATTATCAGCTGTTTTGCTGTGGCAATTTGTTCTATGTTTATTTTCTTTCCCTGTACTGGTTCCTGATGACTGCAGCCTGGAAGGAACGTAGCGTACATTTGGCGTTCGGAAATAAGTCACGTGACATCCCTCACCCGAAACCTTACCAGAAACTCTCTTTTCCATACGCCATATTGCTTTGTGTATTTGCCGATTTTTTTAATATAACCCAAGCGTTGTCATTTCAAAGGAATGGCGCACTAAAACCTATCAAAACACGTCGTTTTCAGGACTATGAATCATAATCAAATATCTAAAAATGACATTAGCAGATAACACCTTCCTCTGATGGTACCAGAGTTACTCTCGCAGCTGTTCGGCGTAGCGTAATGGGCGGCGAATTAGTTTGTGATGCACGAATATCTTAGATACTGATTCGAAACTAGCCCGGCGCGGTGGCTCAGTGCGCTCGGTCAGAGGGTTACCGGCATTGTAGCTCAGCTTGCTTTAATGAGAAAGCTGAGTCGACGATGAAATAATGAAACTAAAATAAAAATAAACCAACGTCCGCAAAGGACCTATCAATCGGAAGAACCAATGAAAACAGAGAAAAAAGAAAGAGAGATCAACACCATATGTAATAATAACTGAGCAAAATCTCACCGAACAACTCAAAACGAACATGAATAAACGACCGAAAACATCGATCTAACTGAAGAACAAAACAATAATAATAATAAATAAATAAAGATTCAAAAATAAACAAAAAGTCGCCACAGGCATATTTTTTTCATCTTTCTTCCTAAAAGATTTTCGCACACTCTTGTTAATTGAATACAAGTATATTCTGAAAGTTTCCGAGTTGTTCAAATGTAACAGTGCTTTCTCTGAAAAGTGGATTTGTTCTGTTTTGTGAACATACCGTGAAATATATACCAACCAATTGCAAACACAGACTTCTTATTCACATTTACATAAAATGTAATAATACATGTTATAATGACTGTTGTAAATGACGTAATGGTAGTAGTAAATTTTTTTATAGATTAAATACGAGAATTATGTGGAATTCAATGTTACCACATGCCGTTTATTATTTTAGCTGTGAAATAAATCGTAGTCATGTTTTGAAAATACAAAAAATGTAAAACAATCTACATTACAATCGTCTATTACAAACTGCTTTCTTTTTAGTGTTACTAAAGTATGTTCTGTCTGAAATATTTGTAAAAGGGAGCTTCTGGTCTCTGGTGGCCAATAATTATGTCTGTAAAATTTGGTGCTGATCCGTTGAACAGTTCGACTTAAGAGGTGGGAACACGTTACGGACAGAAATACATTATCAAATTCCCCTTACTTTTGCAAATATCCCTGAAACGAAACGAGATACGAAAAAAAAGAAAAGAAGCAAAACTTAAGAAGGCAAGGTTGTAGAGAATTTTGTCCTAAAAATATATATATAAAAAAAATAAAAAATTAAAATAAAATAAAATAAAAGAAACAGATGATGATAACACAGGTACGTCGAAACCAGTCATATATGAAAAGATTTTTATACCATATTTAATATTCTAATGTTTATCAGATAACAGAAAATAAATAATTGCTGGATCTCACCTTCCTCACAGTCGCTACTTTGGAGGCTAGATAAGACGAGATTTTTAAAAGATAACCTAAACGTAGTTTCACACTCTTACAAATGAAATTATTTAATAAAGTTAGGTGTTGTATTACTTTCTCAACGTTCAAATTAACCCTTTCTTGGACAACAACCTATTAAATGTTTATACCGTATTTTGTGCACCAATTCTTAAAGTTGCCTATTTTTTTATGAACAACATGTTTCTAGTGCAACATTTAGCCGTTTGGTACGGCGTGTACCCACTTCTGAGGCATTAATCTGCCCATCTTGGAGGTTGTGTTGCGTCACCGTCTGTACGTGGCTGAGAGTGTTTGAGTGAGTGTGGTTCCTTTTATTTTGTTCTGGCAATGAATTGTCTTGTATTTGGAGCCGTGGCGAAGGTTTTGCTAGAATGATTGATCTGGCAGTCTTAAAATAACGTCAAAGTAATAAATACCTCGATACCAACGTCTGTATTGTGCATGAAATGCATGATATAAACAATTAGTAGGTGGACCAAAAATTTTAACACATGTTTTGATGTTTACTGAACTGTATTAATACAGAAAACATTGAATTTTTACAAAGCTGATTTCAGAATTTGGGACGGAAAGGGTTAACATGATGGGTACAGGATGCGAACAGACTGGCTGCATCGATCAAACGTAGCTTAAAATTTGAATCTTGTCGTGAAAATTGTATTGTTCAGTGTATGCTAAATGTAATTGGAAAATAAGGATTTATTTACCGTAGAGTAATAAAAGTTGATACGAAATGCATTAGTGTGTACCATACGAAACGAAATATCTGAAAATACAGTAAAAGACATGTGTCTTGCTAAGGATAGAGGTTTTCATGGCTTCAGAGCAGAGTAGAACCATTGGGACGCAAACTGATGTACGTCGGAGGTGAGAATGTGCTGAACAACAAGCTCCATAAGTAGCACAGTATAATGTTATCTGGGTGTGTATACTGCAAATAGACTGGCGTTAAAGCCAATGACAACTTACCAGGCACTATCGAGAAAGGAGATCATCGTGAGTGGTACTTCCGAGCTACACCGATGTACTGTGTACATCAAACACGAGTTCATCTGTATGGAGTTAGTTGCCCGTTTTCCTTCATTGGCTTGAGTAAATGACAACTGTAGCTAAGATTCAGTACATGATAGAATGACAGTAAAAGCATACTATTAACAGAATGTGCCGTTACAATGTCAAAGCTAAATTGCAGAAAATTCAAATCCTGTAATGAGTCCGGGCAGCATTTTTGTGTATTTTTGGCATAAAAAGTTCGCAGTACTCCACAAGAATACCTTTACGTGAAGCACAAGTACTAAAAATGGAATTAGTCAAGAAATCAATAACAAGTAGTTTGAATGTGATTCCTATATTTTGGAGTATAAACATCATTCATCCACCAATTAATGTTTTACAGACGTGCACACTTTGTTTTTCAGGCAGTAAAAGTTTATTATTTCATTCTTGTCCGCCTCCGTAGCGCGTTGGCAGCGTTGCTGACTAACACGCAAAGGGCCCGGGTTCGATTTCCGGCAGGGGACTGGGTGTTGTGTGTTGTCCTGATCATCATCATATCATCATCATTGGCACTCAAGTTGCCCACGCGGCGTCAAATCAAAAAGACTTACACTCAAGTGGACGTAAAATCCCAAACCATACGTTCATTTCATCTCATTAATGTTTATTACAGTAATTGTAGGTAATAAATATTGTAATTTCATATCTTTTCATTATTTGTTTCATGCACACTTGCATAAGAATCGTTAGTAGCAAATATACGCGCTGTTCTGTTAGTCTGGTCTTTTCTACGCTGTCACTTGATTTTTCATGAACCTAGTATTTTTGATATTTTCAGAACTACAAACGTTAATGTTCACCATGTATGAATATAGAAAAATAAATATGAATGCTTCATGCGATTCGACAATGTCTTACATGAAAATATAATCAGATCATTGAATCCTTCACAACAACTCAGTCTTTGCAATCAGAAGATGCCCCTCTTGTCATCATCTTCGTGTAAATATTTAATAAATATTTGTCTGTTCTGCCAGAAACGTTCAGTATGAGCGGTCAAGCTCATTAAATATTATTTACTTATTTATTTCGTAAATACTTCTACTGCTGGTAAATAGTCCATAGGTGACAGAACGTTATAACTCCACCCTTTAATATTATCAAAATGTTAATTTGGTGTGGAAGTGGTTAACATTAAACGAAAACAAATCTTTCATGTAAAGAAATCTGCATGTTTTGGAGGAGATGACGATCTGCCAATGACAGAGAGGCGAGGGTAGAAAACTGGAGTGGACTCGTAACACTGTAACCCAGATGTGAATTTTATTCAAAATGTTCAAATGTTTGAAGATCTATGCGACCAAACTACTTTGTTCATAATTCCCTACACTTACAAAGTACTTAAACTAACCTAAGGACAGCACACACATCCACGCCCGAGGGAGGATTCTAACCTCCGAGGCGGGAGGCTTCCGTTAACGTGGCGCTCCAAACCGCTCGGCTACTTCCGCGCGGCTGCATTTTATTGGCTTGAAAACTTGGTAGTGTAAAAAAGTGTTTATATATATATATATATATATATATATATATATATATATATATATATATATGGTGTCCCAGCTATCTTGTCCACCCAAAATATCTCTGGAACAATAACAGATATTGCAAAACTACTTTCACCGGTATCAATGTACGGCTGGAGCCAATGAATGTACATATTTGGAAACATTCTAAAACGAAAGCAAATGTGTTTTTAACACAAACTTATATTTTTTTTTAAACGACACCTTATATTTTTGCTTCAGCAATCCATAGCATGACAAATCACGTAAACAATGGCGGTGATTGTATCGCAATATTCCAATTACTTCCCGAGATATTGCGACGCGAATTTGACGCTTGAAATACGGAAAACGCGCGGCTAGCGCACGTCCTGAGCAGCATGGGGTGTCCATTAGAGAAAAAAACATAAGTCTGTGTTAAAAACACATTTGCTTTCGTTTTAGAATGTTTTAAATATGTACATTCATGGGCCCCAACCGTACATTGATATGGGTGAAAGTCGTTTTCCAATAGCTGTTATTGTTCCAGAAATATTTTGGGTGCACAAGATAGCTGGAGCACCCTATATATATGTGTGTGTGTATGTGTGAATAATTACGTGTGTGTTTTGTAATAATATTTCGATTATTTGTGTGTAATTTTACTGTGAAAAAAATTGTAAGCAACGTAAGTAACGTCGTTAGGGAAATCAGGAATACCATCTTTGTCAGAGATCTGTATTTTGTGCTGTCTGGCGAGCAAGCGAGCGCGGCTGTGCGCCAAGACAAAGGGAGTGGTGTGCTGTCGCTTCAGGTGAGAGTAGTGACAGCTAAGGCGGGAACGTGCTGCGCCACGTTCCATGTTACCACGCCTACGGTAGCGGGGTACCATGTTTGTGGCACGTTATCCGGTGATGAGTGGGGGCAGATGTCGCATTCTTAATTACATCAAGAGCCTGCCTTGTAATTTATCATTAATTAGAAATGTGACCGTATCTTCAACTTCAACATTGTCGACGACAGTTCGGCCGGCTTCTCAACAACGAGGGTGAACCATAAGACCGCTCCAATATTTTCTACCACACAAAGATTCAGGCAATTTGTGAGGCTTTTACCCAGAATTCATTGGTCTTCAATAAAAGGGTTCCGCTTGAGCTGTTTTACTTTTTTTTAAAAGAAGAACTTGAGATATACCGGGCTTTAAAGAAATCTCCCTCTCATACACTTAACACTCTGACTGAATCGAGGCACAAATCCATCCGCGCGAACTTTGACTACCTCAACTTATAACCGAGCCCAGTCATCTGTTTCACAGTTGCTTCTATCTCCCTTTGTTATTATTACCTTTTTAAAAATATTCTGAATCCCTTATTATTTGGGATTTTAGCCCTATAATAGATCCCTGTTTAGTAGTTTTTGCACCTTGCAGCCCAAGGTTTCATTTCATGCTATATCAAGTTTTCGTCTGGTGTCATACCAGCTTACGTTCGTACGTCACGTTCACGTACTTTGTGTACCAAGTGTTTTTCCTTTATTACTGTGTCCGCCAATCGCACTTTTGCGCATGCGCGACCCCCGGTGCAGTCTGGCTCTATCAGGTGCTTTGATCGACGAAGGCGGTTGTCACCTTGATGATTTGTGTGAAATGTTCTGACAGCCGGGTTTGTTGTTGATTGTATTGGCAAGCCCCTGGTTTTATTTTTTAACTGTAAGTATATTACTATTCTATCTTTGTCCAGATAGGCTCATTCTGGTTTGTCACTGGTTTATAGTCTGGTGTTTCTCTTTTTTTATTCAGGTATTTGACCCGAAGATGCGACTTTAAGTCACGAAACTGGTCGTCTTTAAAAAAAAAAAGTAAAACAGCTGAAGCGGACCCGTTTATTAACGATGTATCATCTTAGCTGTGGATGTCCGTGGACAAAGGTTTTATGTTCAAGAATTCATTTGACTAGTGTTCGAAATAATCAGTACTAATTTAAAACAACCTGATCTGTTTATTATCCCGAGTCTTTATTACTATATAGGGTCCTTTTCTGTCCTGCACGGCCACTACGGTCGGGGGTTCGAATCCCCCCCCCCCTTCGGGCATGGATATTTGTGTTGTCCTTACTATTAGCTAGTTCATAAGTAGTTTGTAAGTTTAGGGACTCATGACCCCGTAGTTAAGTCCCATAAGCTGTAAAAACATTTAAACAATTTTGAAGTGCCAAGCAAGTTAAATTTATAATTTTAAGAACAAAAGTTCAGTAACTTGGGTACTTAAACATTAGTAACTGAAGATCAACTAATCAGAACTTGGAAATAGTTCCTTGTTGATGAAAGTTGGCACGAATGAAAGTCTAAATTAAAAAATTGAAAATTATTCCTATTACAGTTTTATATATTTTGTACTGTTTGTTGCTTGTTTATTGTCGTGTTGGTTGGTTTGCATTTCAGCGTTGTTCCTATGTTGAAATTCCACTGTATCTGCTCCGATGAATTGTTTGGTGATTGAGTATTAATTAGCTGTAAGTTAATCAAAGCCATGTTTTTCTGCACAATACTTCAGAAACGATAGTTTTAGCCAAAATAATTGCAGGTAACACTTCAACATGGTTCACTTAAACCATTAGAAAAATAACCGGTAGGTTCGCTTGGCGAGATCCCTGGGGATATAGGAACTTTTTATCTCTCGTCTTGGAAGGAATCGGATCTGCCCAGGTAGCGGAAGTGGTTCGTTTACGACGACTTTGTCGGGACTTTGCCAAGGACTAATGAGTACCACTTTAAGAACTTCTAATTCTTCCGAATTCATTACTGAATCGTAACTGAACATGGTGTGTGATTCTTCACGAGATTTTATGAGTCTTGATTTGTTATTCGTCCGACTAAGATTTGAACTATTCCTACCTTACGATCGCAAAACCTACTTAGTTTCTGGACATCGTCGATGATTACTTACCTGGGGATTTTGCTAACATTCTTATAACGCAGTTAACGCATCTGTTCTGCTATTGTTACAAGGTTTGTTTCTATTTGTTAACACTGTTTTTGTAGGATCCCTTCCTGTGAATCAAAATAGTATTTGAATACTCATTATCCAACTGAGTTACCTGGCGTTGCCTACATTATGTGGAAATTTTAGAATTACACCTTGTTTAGTAATTAATCATGTATCTTTATTTTAAATTTCATTAATGTTTCGCAAATAATAGCCTATGCATAGAGTGACTAAAGGATTACATGTACAAGGTATTGTTTGCGGTTGCGGTAGTTGCTGTGCATGATAGCAGACATATAGGTTTCTTACCTGAGACTACATAGATCCCTCTTTCCTATACATAGACCAATTTGTGTATGGACAATGCTCTGTAGTTTGGCCAACACACAGAGACAATATGAGGTCACAAACAAAAAATTCTAAATTCACCAAAAACGAACGAAATATTAAAAAAGCAGGAAAAATCCTTTAATGCGTTCCTCCAACACAGTCTCCACTCCTAAATTACAAATGCAGCATCAGATGTTCCTTGAATTCAAAGAAATAGTATTGACGTCAGTTGATAGATTTATATGAAACAAAATAACGGAATTGATGTCCCTTTGATACAAACACAGGTCAGAAACAACAAAGAAATCACGACAAATAGAAACGAACACTGGCAACCTTACACAAAGGCTCTAAATTTAGCGACGACAAAGATGCTTACAATAATTTCCAGAATGAATCTCTGCCTCGAAATTTGGCAGAAAACGCGAAGAGATTACGGCCATTTGTAAGGTATCCCAGGGGCAAGACACAAACTACACCTTCAGTACGCAATAGTAAAGGTGACGCTACGACAACAGTGCTACTAAAGCAGTCACTAAACATAACTCTTCGTCATTCCTTCATCAAAGAAGAAGAAATCAATATTCCACATATTCTGTTATAGTGTGTTTATAATGTTTCTTAGCATTATGTGGCAGTTATTTAAGACATTATATCTCCTGAACCGTGTGTTGTATGTGGTTTGTTCTCCCACAGCATTTGTAATCTCTCGTCAGACATATGTGTACCAAATTTGATTGAAATCGGTAGAGTGGTTTAGGAGAAAATGAGCAGCATTGTTGCTTAATACAAAAGTTTTCCGCGCATCTCATTGTTTATGACGTCATATCTTGTGAATTGTTGAGTTAAGTAAAGTGCGGAAATAAATTAGTGAAATAAAATGCAGTAATAAATGAATTTGAATAATACGCGAAATAAAAATGAAAACTTAGTTCAATCAGGCACGGCCTAGTAAAACTGCAGACCTGCGCCTCATTCTGACAGTGCGTCAACCGGCTAACGCTGCAGCTCCAGCACGACATTGTCCCACTGAGTATTCAAGTGTGGCGAGACTCCATCGATCCTTTCGCAAGCGGAAGCCTTTTATTCAGCGATAAGACCGTCGACCGACCACATCAAGTGAGTGACTGTAAAACGTGCCCTTCTCGAACGTCTAAAGGAAACGTGGCAAGAAGCCAATAACCTAGTGCATTTATCTACAGAGCAAGGTGACGATCGATCTTTCTAGGAACTGTACAACGTGAACAGAAGACAAGGACCCCAAAGATTGTTCAACCACAGCCAGGTCCATCAAATAAACACCGCAGCCAAGAAGGTGCCGGCAGGTAAAGTGAGGGAGTAAGAGAGTGATAGAGTGATGGAGTACTATCGTCAGATTGGCAGTAGCGGCGTCAGTAGCTGCAGCAGCAGCAGAAGTCGGGGTGTGAGCATGAACAGCCACTGGCAGTTGCAGTTGAAGTCAATGACAGAGGATGGATGAATCTGGTCGACAGTAACAGCGTTCTGAAGCAGATCAAGAACAACAGAAGTACCCACCCAGGATGACTGACCAGAATGATAGGATGCGGTCTGATCGTGATAGTCACCTGTGATCTTCGTCCAAGGCTCTGCCAATCGAGGACATGCAGCCTGAAGACCGTCGGTTCGACCTCCGAGCAAGGGCGCCTTGCCTCCACGCCGTGACGCTACCTATGGTCGTAGCACAACACTTTTTAGAACATCGAAAAATCGCACAGCACGGCCACGAAGTAAATCGGCCCTTTAACGCACAGTACTCGCTTCGACGGCGGGCGCTGTTCAACTGCCGAGCCCAGAAGCAGATACGCCGCCAGCGTAACCGGAGATCCGCGGCAGTTGCTGCGAAACACCTCATCGCCGCCGCACGTCGTACCGCCGCCGCCAACACTCGCCGAGCCTTCTAGTTCACAATATGAATAACGTATGGCTTAACTGTTTAATAAATGTGTTTCGTGTAAAGGCTGTTACATTTACGCCTCATACCCGAGCCAAGGAAAAGATCCCACATCCCACTTGTTCACAAGATTCTCTGTAACATGTTATCCTGACAATAAGTTGTTAATTTGCAGTTAGAGATAGCCATCCTGACAATAGGGCAATTAATATACAGTTGTTATTAAGTGTTCATTATTTAGCAAAGCGGTAGGATTCCTTCATTAGATAACAAAACCCTCTTCATTTGATGCCAGAAATCTTCCTTTCACTTAGCCTTTTTCACTACGGGTTGTACGTAATTCTTACAGTGACCGTCCTCATAGATTGAAGCTGACGTCTACAAAAATTTGAAAAAGATTGGAAAGAAATTGTTTTGTATATAATATGTACACACAAACGCACGAACATGAAGACACTCTGCTTTATATGTAACTAGCTGAAAACCCGCCATTGCCTAGGTATTTAATTATTTACTTTTGCCTTGAGTTAGTACTTCTCCTATACCTTCTATCTGTCCATCTCATTTTTTCTAAAATCATTTTTATCGGAGAATATATAAGAAATAACGCTGTCTTGCATAATGTACAAATTTATAAGTGCCATATCTAAACAAAGAAAGGTAATAATCAAAATACAAATGACATATACAATTCGTACGATCTCACATTTATAGAATTATATGTCGTACAGTTGTGTAAATTTTCAGGTATATATTCATTTGTGTAAGTGCTCTTGGGATACAATTACTAGTAAAGAACTAAGAGACTAAAACTTGGTACTCGATGGAGCGGTTTTCCACGAACGTTGCTGTTTATGTACTCGAGCTGTAGTGTAGAAATTATAAATTGTTATACCTAATGCCATCAACAGCGGAAAAGTAGTAAGCAAGGAAATTTTTTCCTTTCATTATTTTGCTGTAGTTGTCAGCGAGAAATAATTCAATAAAGGTTTGTAATTATGTTTAAAGTTTGTTGTAAGTCGCTAAGTAATCTCGTTCTCATATACTGTATTCATAAAGTCTCGTCGCATTATGTGGCAGTTTCTTGCAATCCTATTGTTTATGACGTTATCTCTCCTGAACCATGTGTCGTATGTGGTTCTTACCAATTACATCATTCGTACCTCACGGTAAGGAAGATGTGTACCAAATTTGTTTGAAATCGGTCCAGTGGTTAGGAGGAAATGTGCACCATTGTCGCGTAATGCAGCAATTTTTCTCGCATCTCATTGTTCATGACGTCATATCTCGTGAAATATGAGTCGTATGTGATCCTTACACTTACTACGACCGTCCTCAGATTTTGAAGCATACGTGTGCAAAATTTGAAAAAGATTGGAACAAAACTGTATATATTTATGCAAAACGTACACACAAACATATGGGCACTCTGCTCTATATATAAAGACTACCTGTTAATAACCCACTTCACTGGGTAGTTAATTGTCTGCTGTCAGTTTATGAATTTGATGATAGAAAATCAAATATGCAGTAAAACAATTTTTATTCGATGAAACGTAATGTCTTTGCATTCAATTACATTCTTATATACTCTATTTTATGTTCGCTTGTGTGGTGCATACGAGTACACACATCTTTTCTGCTTGTCTCGCACGTGAAAACGCAACATGGAGCTGTCCATGTGAAAAATAGAGTTCCTTTAAATTATTTTCTTATAAGAACAAAAATGGTTTTTAAATACCACAAAACCTGATCTTCGGCATACAGACGTCATTATCTACATAGAAACGTCACGTTTTCACACAACAATTACTCGAACCAAATCAGTAAATCCGAAACGAAGGAAATGTGTTGTAATGTAATACGTAGCTACATTACTTAACGTTTCAAACAATTCATCACACCTGTAGACGACAGAAAACTTTCATTAACATCAGAAAGTTGTTGCCAACTTCAAAGAAACGAATCCCATTATTGTTCCTACGCTTCAGACACAAAAAATAAGAATTGTCAGAATACTCGCTTTCGAAGCAAAAGTAATTATATTTACTGAAATATTTATATATATTGAATATTCATGTTACAGGACCCCTAGTGCTCCTTATCGTTATAAGTGACTAGCTAAAAACCCGGCTTTGCCCGTGTATTTATTTGCTTATTGCTGACTTGAGTTAGTACTTCTCCTATCCTTTCTCTCTCCATCCATCATCTTTTCTCTGAAAACATGTTATATTTATCGGAGAATATATAAGAAATAAGGCTGTCTTGCATAATGTACAACAAAAAAAAGACACCAATCAAAATACAAATGGCATACAAAATTCGCACGATCTTATATTTTTTGAGTTATATGTTGTACAATTGTATAATGTTTCAGGTGTATATTCATTTGTACAAGTGCTGTACGTCTGTAAAATCAGCTGCAAATACAATTAGTACTAAAGAACTGACAGATTAAAACTTGGTGCGTGACAGGACGGTTTCCTATTAACGTTACCATTTATGTGCTCATATCTCAAGAACTACGTGTGGTACTGTGATAAAATTTGGAATATACATTCCGTGATATGTGTGTATACTGTCTGTAAAATTTCCTGTGGGTACAATTTGTAGTGTAGAAATTAATAATTGTAACGTCATACTGAATGCCGTAGTCCTAGTCCATGAACAGCGGAAAAGTAGTAAGCCAGAAACTTTTTCCTTTCAAAATTTTGCTATTTTTGTCAGCGAGAAAAAGTTCCATAAAAGTTTGATATTATGTTTAAAGTTTGTTGCAAGTCGCTAAGTACGCTATGTGTGTAAATAAAGTCTCGTCGTATTCTGTGGCATTTCTTGCAACGATACGCTTATGACGTTGTATCTCTTGACCCATGTGTTGCATGTTGTTATTACCCAGACAGCATTATCACCTCACAGTAAGTAATATGTATAACAAATTTGGTTAAAATCGGTCCAGTGGCTTAGGATGAAATGTGCAACACTGTCGTTTGATGCAGCAGTTTTTCGCGCTTCTCATTGTTTATGTCATTATATCTCGTGAACAATGTGTTGTACGTGATCCTAACACATACAGCGGCCGTTCTCATGGATTGAAACTTAAGGGTGGAAAATTTCATAGCCGCGGTGGAGTAGCCGAGCGGTCACCGGGCGCCGTGGCTCAGCGCGCTCGGTCAGAGGGCTCAACGCCCTCTGTAATGACAAAGCTGAGCCACCAACACACCGAACAAGAATGAACAAAAACGATCAGCGTCCGCAACGAAGAGAACTACCCATAGATAAAAAAAAAGATAAAAAAAAATAAGCGGTCTAAGGCGCCTCGCTGCGGCGGACATCGAAATGGTACAAAAAAAATGGCACCTAGTTTTGCATTACCACGATACAGGGGAGAGAGGGAGTCAGGAATTATAAAAGAGTTGGAATGCTAATCGTTACGACGACGGCGTCTGCCATTGCGGCGATAACGAGGAATACTTTCGAAACTTCGATGGCTTTCCCCTCGGAATTCGAACATGAGATCTCTGTCCTCGCGGGCAAGTGTTCTAGCGACTGATCTATCCGGACACTCCTCAGGGTCCGTCTTCAGAGCTTTACTGCTGTCCGGTTCCAGCCCACAGTTTATATCTGCCAGGAAGTTCCTTAACAGTGAACACTCCGTCGCAGAGTGGAACTATCGTTGAAACATCCTTTGGGCTTTGCCTAAGACTGATAACCGTCGCTGTTTAGTCCCTTCCAAAACCCAACCCAACAAGCTTTGCCTAAGACATGTCTCCACAATATCCTTTCTTCCAGGAGTGCTAATCCTGCACGTTCCGCAAGAAAACTTGTCTAAAGTTAGAAAATCAGGAGGCGAGATACAGGGAGAAGTAGAGCTGTGAGGATACACCGTGAAGAGTTCCGGGATAACTCAGTCGGTAGAACGCTTTCCCGCAAAAGGGAAAGGTCTCAGATGTCTATTCCGCTTGCGTCACACATTTTTCATCTGCCAAACAGTTTCAAAAGTTGTTGTTGGCTCCAACCTAAACAGCGAGAATGATCATCGAAACAAAATAAAAGAGAAGAGAACTTGAAGTGAGAAATTTAGGCAGTCTTTCTTCGTGTGTGCTATAGAGAATGGACAAGTAGATAAACAGGATGATAGTGTATTTATAAACCGTCTGCCAGACACTTCAACGTGTAATGTTGAAATGTTTGTGAAACTCGTGGGACTTAACTGCGGGGTCATCAGTCCCTGAACTTACAAAATACTTATGAACTACCTTATATTAAGACAGCACAAACATCCATGCCCGAGGGGGGGGGGGATTCGAACCCCCGACGGGGAACGGCCTCGCGCATTGCACCATAGCGCCTCAATGCGCTCGGCCGCTCCGCCGCGGCCACTTCAATGTGATTTGCTTAGTAACGAAGTAGATGGATGTAGACCACGTCGGTATTCATGCGGTAGCTGCGCGTTATTGTGCTACCTACCTAGAGAGAGTACATTGAGATTCGACACCTTGTCCAACCATATACCCAATAGTGTCTTCAGTAATTCCTATTATTCTGCTGGTGAATTCGAACTAATGCAAAACTACGAATCGTTTAATATGTCACAAAAGTTGGCCAAAATAGATGAAATCAATTGAAAATTGAAACCTATCAGATTAAGTTTCCCCACCAATATATATTCAAACTTGGCCTGCCAGAGGGAGGACTGTCGTCTCGTGGGATCCGAATAATTTTCATGTCACAGGATTAATAAAATCCGCAATGAGCTGTTATTTGAACCTTGGAACGGGCCTGCATCTTCTCGGAAGAACACCAGTGGGTCCCTCCTACTATGCCCAGTAGTCACCACTCCAGGCCTCTCAACCTCACAACTAAAAAATCAGTTCATGCCGGCCAGGAAAAATTCCAACGCTACCGCTTGTCAGGTTGGTGACAGGTTTCTGTGTCTGCCGGCGGATGCATACGAGTGTGCGAAACACTCTGTAAAGAAACGCTCTTAGTTCCTTTCTGTTCTTAGAGGATGTACTTACCGCCAAAGCAAGGACTTTCTGGTGACTTGCTGTCCTACGTAGCAGCCATGGACCTCACGAATCCGATTGGAACGTCACATATGTTTAGGTGAGTGAATACAGATGCAACGATTTGCATTTCTGCGGCTAGGCGCAATGATTTTTTCTTCCTCTGCAGTGATTTGGTTCATTTGTTCATTCTCTGATTAAAGATGATTCCATTTATCTCCCTACATACACTCTCTCTCATTGAGGGCTGGACGAATCGACAGAGCTCAAACATTAATTGAATATTTTTTCTCCCTTTTCGTCTTGGCTTGCAGCAAGAGACGTTTCAGAGTCACTGTCTTACCTTGTGTGTTTTATCCATATTCACCTTTACATATGTTAATTTGAGAATATACTTATAATTTTGAACTGAAATGTCCGCCTTTTGGTCTGTAATCTTCCTCTTTTACCTAAATTTATTCGATGATTGAAAATAACAAATGAAAATAAAAACCTGTTAGAAGAGATGTGATGATGGCCATCAGAAGATTCACACTTTCACAGGCAGTGCTACCTGCTAAGTGGCAAGCGGAAGCCAAGCGATGTTATTAATTCCTCCAAGAAAAATTTCATTCCTGCTTTGATGAGCGACGAAAGTACTACATCCCAGTCAATAAAGACTGAAAAATGGCGATTAGGGGAAAAAATTCCTATAGACACAAATTTTTTCTTATTACAAGGGGTGAAAAAATGGCAATTTAAGAAAACAATCTTTTATGGTATAAAATTAATGTTTATTGTTAAATTAAGTGGATTAAGACCAAATATTAAAAGCCTATACCTTATTTAAGTAAATTAGAACAGTTCTGAGGGATACGTTTTGTTCTGAGAATGTACCAGGTGGCAGTGGGAAAGGGCGGGTTTGTGGGGTGCGAGGGTGGTGGGGGTAGAAGATGAGGGAAAGCGTGACGTTGGAATGTGTCAAGCACTTACCTTCTGCAAAACGAGGAGCGAGCTAGTGTCCCCACTCCATCTACCCTACTAGGACGCAGAAGAAATTACAGGGTGTTTCACCAAGTTGTAACGACCCTTCCACAGCACACCTCGTAAATAACTACTGATACAGTATGCAGCCACACCTGGAGAGTGTTGATATTCCACAAAATACGTGTACGATGACAGTTGTTGGAAGTGTTTATTTTCCACAAATACATTAACACTAAATGGAACACAGGTATTAGTTACTAATAGAACTTTCACAGTACATCTCTGCACCTGTAGGCGGGAAATTGTTTGTTGGGAATACTGTACCTTTCTTTTTATGCCGGTAAGGGTTATTTCACCATAAACAGAACTGCTTCGTCTTGGGCAGGGGTTTGTTCACACATGACCATAGAACAGACTGTAATGTGCTCCATTAAAAGCTCAGGTGGTTTCACCCGAGGTAGAGGCATAACTAACTCTATTCTAGCCAAGTGGATTGGAGGATCTCCTGGAGCAGCTCGTCTTTAGAGCAGTTTACTGGACTGAATTTTTCAAGACCGAGCAAAGATCTATGAATGATTCAGTTGACATCTTCCTTTTCCAAAAATGAATTTACTGATATCTCTCTTAACAGGGATAATCGGAACCTGAAAAATAAATAGTTATCAAGCCAAAGAGATTGGTACCAGGACAATGAGGAGTTATATTGGTTGTAAGTTTGGTCACATGAATCAGTCTAAAAAGAATGTGGTGATGTCATTGCCTAGTATGAACTATAACATAAAGGTGCATGGTGAAACAGTGATTGTAGTTCCACTGACAATTTTTCAAATAATGGACATTGCAAAAAAGAGCGATGAAGATGTTGCAA
The DNA here is from genome assembly GCA_026315105.1 of Locusta migratoria. NCBI lineage: Eukaryota > Metazoa > Arthropoda > Insecta > Orthoptera > Acrididae > Locusta > Locusta migratoria. Next base: position 170,400,616 of record CM048751.1, read on the forward strand.
TCTTATGGAATCTGAATTATCTCCATTCCTATTGTTTCTATTTAATGAAGGGGGAACGAAGAAAGGAAAGAAAACTTTCTATTATGCTTTTCTAGAAGACAATTATGAAAATCATAATGTATAATCTAGTGTCAATTTAATAGTTGGAGGCTTCCTTCTCCACTGGGCGAAATGGAATGTGGGCACCAATGCTTCTGTATTTTGCAATCAGTACATAGCCTATGTGATCAAACATTATGGTCAAAATTCTACTGTGGTTTTTGATGGTTATAGTGATGTTAAAAGTACAAAACGAGCCGAGCAGAAGCGAAGTGTCTTCACAAAAACTTCAGTTGATATCAGTTTTAAAGAAAGCACTACTGTCACTGTACAACAGGAGCATTTTCTCGCAAAAGAACAGAGCCAGCCTTAAAGCACACCTTAGTAACAAAATGACAGCAGAGGGAATAAAAACAGTAGTTACTACAGGCGATGTTGACGCTACAATAGGGAGATGAACACTTGATAAACCTGTCATGCACCCCACTGTCACAATAGTTGGGGAAGATGTTGACTTGATTGTATTGCTTAGTGCTTTTTCACAGCCAAGCACTAACAAACACTTCATGGAGCCTGGTAGGGCTTTTCATCAAATAAACTCCAGCAACTTCCTCCTCATCCCCCATACCTTAAGTGGTTGTGACACTACCTCAGCAATTTACAACAAAAGCAAAGGCAGATTGGTTGAGCTGCATGAGAAGACAATATCTGACATCTTCATCAACCCCTCGTCACCAGCAGAGAAGATAGCACAGCCTGGTGTAAAGATATTTCTAGAAATGTATCAAGTGAATGAATTTCAGCAAGATCTAAACGAGCTTCGATATCATTGGGTCAATCCAAATGAGCTTTTAATGGAGCGCATTAGAGTATGTTCTATGGTCATGTCTGACCAAACCCTGCCCAAGACGAAGCAATTCTATTTATAAAGTTGATTTTTCCGTCGGTACTTGACAGAAAATGATAATAATATCAAAAAGGAACAACTTCCTGATGTTTTGCAAAACTTTTTTATTGGTCACAAACCGGCTTTCGGCTTCTTAGGCCATCATCAGGTGACAACCTGCATAAAAAACAAAGGTTACAGTATGCCCAACAAACAATTTCGCGCCTACAGGTGCAAGGTGATGTGCAGAGATGTAATGTGTAGTTATATTAGTAACTAATACCTGTGTTCCATTTAGTGTTAATGTATTTGTGGAAAAGAAACACTTCCAATAATTGTTATCGTACACGCATTTTGTGGAATATCTACACTCTCCAAGTGTGTTAGCATACTGTGTCACCAGTTAATTACGAGGTGTGCTGTCGAAGGGTCGCTATAACCTGGTGAAACACCCTGTAGTTGCTTCTGCGACCTAATGGGGTACATGGAGTGGGAACTTAATAGCTCACTCCTCGTTTAGCAGAAGGGAAGAGCTTGACACATTCCAACATCTTCTATCCCTCCCCCTCTCCCGAAACCTGTCCTCTCCCAATACCACCTGGCACATACTCAGAACAAAATTTATCCCTCAGTACTGTTATAATTTACTTAAATAAGGTATAGGGTTTTAATATTTGGTCTTAATCCACTTCATTTAACAATAAACATTAATTTTATACCATTTAAAGATTGTTTTCATAAATTGCCATTTTCCACCCCTTCTAATGAGAAATCTATTGGTCCTAGAGATGAATAGAACCTTTCCTGCATGAAATGTAACGTACTTTAATTTTGTACTGGGAAATATTTTCACTAGAAACCATGGTTTTCGAGTTATTTAAGAAAAATGTGAAAAATTGGCCTTTAAACGCGCTCATATCCTTCAGTTAAGGATTTTTAGTATGTTTTTCATGACGCTGTACAAAAAATTGCGACTACACGTATTTTTCCCCCTAATTGTCCATCTTTGACTGGGCTACTAATAAAATGAGAATGGCTTTTTGTAACACTAAAATGGTCGAGTAGGACCTCACAGATACTTATTACCGGAGTAGGCAATCCGCGCGGGCTATAACATTTTATTGGTTATTTTCATTAAATGAACTTTCAGTTACTACTATTGTAATACTCAAATGGTATTTCCCTCTTTTTATTTACATATTCATTGCAATATCTGAACATAATCAAAACTAACGGTGCAATATTTACGCTGTACCTCAAAGATAAAACGCAACCACCACTGTTCCTCTCAGTGACGCGATCATTGCAGTGTTAAATATACTTCAGGCTGTGTAAATGTTCAAATGTTTGTATAGCTTATGGGACTTAACTACAGGGTCATCAGTCCCTAAACTTACAAACTACTTATGAACTAGCTAATCCTAAGGACGGCACAAATATCCATGCCCGAGGGGGGATTCGAACCCCCGACCGTAGTGACCGTGCGGACCGTGACTGGAGCGCCTCAATCCCCTCGGCCGGCTCAGGCTGTGTATCTTGGAGTTTTCCCAGCCTAGTGACTGGTCCATCAAATTTCGGGCTTTCCATGGTTGATAGAAGAGCTGATTAATTGGCATGGCGGCTTTCAAATGGATAAATCATGGGACCCTATAATTTCTTTAATACCTTGAAAGAGACATAGGCCTACATCCAGTGCGACTTCTGACAAGAAGTGATTTCTTTCGACCACCGCGCTTCAGATGCGCGTAGTCGCATTAAGACAGATGGCGCGAATGAAAGTACACCATAACGCAGACGCGGCCCGCTTTTGTTTCAGAGCGCGCCAAATTCGACAGGGGCCGCGCTATACCATACAATGTTCGGTACATATGGAACGAGACGCACCCCTGTAATCTTCAGTCTCGTACTCACCTGAAGATGGCTGCATGTTTCTCAACTGAAATATTGTGGCAACACATCAACGTGATCCGGATGCAAGCCAGAAATATGATGGACTATACTTCAGACTGTTATGTAATGAAGAGTTCACCAATGGACAAATTTCTTTTATTCTTGTACACATAATGTTTCGTTTGAAGTTTATTGCATAGACATGTCTTGCCTCGGGTGTTACAGTTGTCACAACGTGTATGATCACTTGATGCTCCGGCCTGAAAGATCAGATAATAATTATCTTAAAAATGTGATGGAAGTTTCTTTTACTCAAAACTTTGTACATAATTAGAGAAAGTAACAAAAATGTGACATCATCATTTGATTATTTGTACTTGTACCACACACACTGTCACTAATGCTGACAAAATATAAATTGTAATGTATCAAATGCATGGTAACAAATGAGAACACCTGTGTTCACAAGTCACCAGTTGAAGTTTTTTTTTTTTTTTTTTTTTTTTTTTTTTTTTTTTTTTTTAAACTTCTCTCGCAATGGAGCACCAATGAATTAGATTCATCTTGTTGAAAACTTCAGTTGTCAATTACTTTTAAATCATTAGGACACACTGATTTGAGGTCGTAGCCTCATTTGAATGAATAATTAATTCAAGAATTAGACGAAACAATGTGGGAATCGAAGCTTCCCAGCAGATAAAAATGGTGTCCCAAAACCGGGACTCGAACCTGGGACTGTTGCCTTTCGCGGTCAAGCGCTCTACCACAGTCCGTCCTCGCAACGTTTGGAAAGTAAGAGCCGAGGTACTGGCAGAAGTAAAGTTGTGAGGACGCACCGTGAATCGTGTCAGGATACCTCAGTGCTAGAGCGCTTGCCCACGAAAGGCAAAGTTAGCAGGTTAGAATCCTAGTACCGGAACACAATTTTAATCTACCTGGAAGTTTCATGTCAGTGCACACTCCGCTGCAGAGTGAAAGTTTCAGCGTAGGAATCATTTACGCACTTCCTTTAATTTTGCACATATTATGTTGACTGAAGTGTCTGTGAAGAAATGTAAATGTGAAATATTGTCAATGAGCCACTGCTTACTATCCTAGCGAATGCTGTAAATTAGGTTTGTAGCTGCCACCTGGTCGTGGTCTATAATACTGATTTCTGGGAGCGGGACGTCGGCTGGAGTAATGTCCACTGGGAGCCCTCCTGGACTCTCCAGGAGGGACGCCTCCCACCAGGCTGGCAGCCGAGTTGCTCACTGGTAACCTACGCGGAATTATTGGCGTGCGTGGGAACGCCATGCCGCTAGGAAGTGACGGATATGACGCCCCAGGTCCGGAGTATGGCGTGGGTTGAAGATCTTGAGGTGGGGTGTAATCTGGCGCTCCTTGGGTGTGTTCTCTCCAGATATCGCCCTCCAGCCACATATAACCTCTCCTACTGCCTGGCGTCCAGTCTCCAGTGTACGGAGATGGCATGTAGTCCCATGGAGGAGTACCTGATCCGCTGTAACTCCCGTATCCTTGATCCCTAAATGGAGGATACGAGTTACTGTATCGCCAATCAGGAAACGGTGGGGCTTGCCAGTCGTGAGTCTGTGCTCCTGTGGTGGGGTCATAGAAAGGACTATAATCTCTCCAGCTATTTTCTGGTGGTGCATAGAAGCTTTGTCTGTCAGCGCTCCCAGAATGCTCTGGGCTCCATTCGATACCAATGCGACCTCTTACCTTCCATCCTGTTTCTTGATGAGTACTCGTACCAGTTAAAGATGTGTTGCCAGGTACAGGTCCGAATTGAGGTACTTGGTTTGGCGAGCTGTCTGCAACTGAACCCCCTACGTCATCTGGTAAAAAAGGTACTTGGTTTGGCGAGCTGTCTGCAACTGAACCCCCTACGTCATCTGGTAAAAAAGGTACATCAGGTAGAATGGTGTCCAAAACGCCTTTGTCATAACTGGCCCCCCTTCCTTTATTGCCGTCTGCATAACCATTACTATTCTCATGTCCTGTTACAGGTGAATCATAATTCACTGTAGTTCCTGTGGAGCTTGCATTACTGTAACTACCATTTACCACAATATTCAAGGTGTCAGAGCTCTGTCCCATCCTTGATCCTTGATCACCATGGTCTCTCCCTCCAGATAATGGATCATTATTGACAGTGTTGTCGTGTGCAGTTCCCGTAACGCTTGTTTGCATGTCATTTGTATCAACGGGAGCGACATTGTAACCTGACCCCTGGGCTCCAGGATTTTCCTCACCTGGATTATGGCTTCCTTGAACAGTTGGAGCATTATATGGGCGTGACCACGGTCCAGAATGTGACATAGTATTACCAGTATGAGCACTATCCATATTTACTGGAGAATTACCAGTTCCCTCGTTGCCGAACCCTACAGTATCAGCTCCAGAGAATGAATGGCCGTTTCCCGTATATCCTGTACCTTGGCTGTCTGCATATACCCCAGTGTCGAAGGGTGCAGGTCCATACGATGGTCCGCTGCCACCTCCTGTATGAAAAGAAGGGTTGACATCATGTGACAGGGTGGAAAGACCACTGAACGGAGCACTGAGTAAAGTCGCAACAGAGTTCGTATTATTGCTGTGAATTGTGTCCCTCTCTGCAACTCGGCCATCATTATTATTATTATTATAATTCTGTAGAAGTAATCTGCTGACAAGACGAGTAGGAAGGAAAACCATCGACATTCTGTCGTGAGCAGAATTATTATAATTTAAAATTTTTGTCATATTTGAAGCTTGATTGGAAAGGACATTGCTGAAGTTATTAAGTGCACCACTTTCCTTGGACGATGAAGAATCATTTGAGTTGAGTGGAAGCAAAGCTCCATTCGTAATAATAACAGGCCCGTAAAAGTTGTAAACATTGTAAATGGGATTGCTGATATTGGACGACTGGGAGTCATTGGTGTTTTCAGATGTTACATTCAAATGTCTCGAAGTGTTCGGTTGCTGGCGGGCTAGGGTTTTGCGTCTTCTCTCATGTCTTAATTTGTGTGTGGTGGTGTTTCGAAGGGCCGTTTCTTCATTTTTAACTTCTAATGTATTAGCAGTGCTCACCGGCCGTTCTCCGATTTTTTGAACTGGAAGTTTTTGTGAATTATTAGGGTAACCTTTAGAAATAACAGTTCCCCCTGTGTGATTTACTTCTTGCAATCTGTAGTTTTCTGTATCTTGGAGGTTTCCTGAGGGCGCTGGTTGTGATAACGTATTGTTAACATTCCTATATAATCTTGCGCCTGTATGTAGATACGGAGCAGCAGTCAAATGGTAAGAAGCTCTTTTTCGTTGTAAGTCCAGCGGCGGGGCATAATGATCTGTTTCATTCAATAAATCTATTTTACCTGTGTCCCCTTCACGTAAGGTCCAACCCGTACCTTGATGGTTGTTTGCAGTGATTGGGGGAACTACATCAAGCTGTTTGTCAGAAACATTATTAATGCTACTATTGTAGGCAGATGCAATCGGAAGAATGTTTTTATTACGCTCTGATAAAGCGTGCCTGAAGGAGTGATGATTTTCATTATCCTGTTTTTCAGTTTGTTTCGAAAGTCCAATTGTTAGCGTTTGAATTTGACTGTCTTTTGTGTGCACTGGTAGTCGACTATTCGGAATCCTTCCACTGTGTGATATGCTGTCTATGAATACATTCTCTGAGCCCGGCGAGTGAAAAGCCGCACTGTGACCACTGATATGTCTTCTCTCTGCCTCCTCTGAGGATATCAATTCTCCATTTTCAAGGGCTTCTTCTTTGTCATTTCTGGACGCAGTACTATCAGTTGAAATGCGTCTGATTTGTTTTAGAGAAGCATTGGTTATGCTGTGGTTCTCCGCGGGAAAATTATCATTGTTCCGATATGATGTTACAAATCGTGCAGAGCCTGTATGAATTTGGGAGGTATTTGCTTGTTCCATGGAATCTGTTCTCGAAGACAAAGACGTTTTTCTCCTCATTGGTCGTTTGTACCTGGTTTGCCCTTTTCTTAAAAGCCCCTGTCGATGGTGATTGACATTCCACTTTTTTGCATCACCAATATGGCGTGCGGTTTTCCTAGGTGTATAGCGGTTACCGGTACCATTTCCTTCCTCTTCTCTAACTGGCACATGTCTTTTTCCGCTCGTTGCACTGTGGTCCTGACTTTCATCCACTGTTTGACGCTGTGAGGTCTGAAAAATACGATCGTTGTTCACGTCGACCAGGTACGTACTCGTAGTATTGACGGCACTGCTCCTGTAAGAAAAAAGAAAACATCAATGTAGATCATTTGAACATTTTAACGCTCAAATTTATTTTGGGTGTAGCTTTTAGGATCATATTGAACATTGGACACATGGAAAATAATAATTAAGAAGCATATTGTCACATTAGAGACACGAATTTCTAGGAAAAAAGGGAGAATATTAATCAGTAGTACTGCAAAGAAGCTGAATACGTCGCAATAATTGAAGGCCATACTTCGGGCTCTGCATGACTGTATCATGATGCGTTTCGCAATTTTTCCCAGTATCATATATTCATTTGTTTGTGAGTGACAGCTACATGTAGACATAAGACAGATGCAGGTTCATAGGTGTTCAATAAGAAGATCGCTGTGCAGACAAATGCAGTGTACCTTCAGTTACCTATTCAGCTCCCTTGCTGTACAAACTAAACGATTTAATTATGGACACCTATCTCATGCGTGACTTTATGTCGCATTTACAATACAAAGCCGAAGTGCGTTCCCCCGTGGTTCCTGTTAGATAACCGAAGTTATGAACTATCGGGCTTGGCCAGCACTTGCTTGAGAAGCAGCGGCTCCGGTCACGAAGACTGACATAACGGCCGGGAGTGCGGGGCGCTGACCACGCCCCCCTCCATACCGCATCCTGTGACGCGTTCGGATCGAGGATGACACGGCGGCCGGTCAGTACCCAGTGGGCCGCTCGAGGCCTGTCGGACGGATTTAGTTTAGTTTAGTTACAATACATTATCACCACCTAGCTATGTGAACCCATGCTAGTGGACGACGAATGCCTGTAGTCAGTCACATACCCGGTGGATATAGTGTCAGCGAGCGTGCAGAATGGGGAAGGCGCACTACCTGAGTTTAACTGAGGGACGACTGTGATGGCTGGAGGCTCGGCAAGAGTATTTCGTAAACTTGCCGACTTGTCGGATGTTCGAGGAGTGCAGAGGTGAACGTGCAAGAAGTAGTGAAACCAATGTGAAACCACACATTACAACTAATGTAAGACGTCATAGGCTGAGCAAACTCGTAAACTGGAACATGCGGTGAACTGTGGCAGAACTAACATGAAACTTTAATGCAAATACTCTTCACGCGTTAGCCGCCGGATAACGTTGTGAAAATCCCACAATATTTCCTCGGAGCGACTGTCCGAAGTCTTCAGGTAGTCATACTTTGCCACCAGCAAAGTCTAACCAATTGAAGATGGACAGTTCCTCCGAGGAAATATTTTGGGATGTGCACAATGTTATCCGGCGACAAACTCATGCACATCCGCCGCGAAGGTTAAAGAGTCACATGAGACTTTAATGTTGGGCAGAATAAAAGAGTGAACACACATTCGGGAAGACGGTGGTTCAAATCCACCTCTAGCCATCCAGATTTAAGCTCACCGTGATTTCCCTAAATCACTCCAGGCAAATGGCGGGATGGTTCCCTTAAAAGAGCACGGCCCTTTCCTTCGCCATCCGTATCCAAACACTCAGAACGTAAGAGCTCCATCTCTAATCTCTAATGAAAACGCTGTAGACAGGACATTACACGCTAAACTTCCTTCCTTTCTTTCTTATGAACACACAGTGTACCGGACAGTGCCAACGATGGTTCTCCGCAACTGACGAACAGTGCATGTGCCAAAACCATGGCATATGCAACTATGACTGGTCAGATGAAGCTATGACAGAACGTTGGCACAGTGGCAGAACCTTTCACGGTCTGATGCATTGCGCTACCTTATGCATCTACATCCCTACTCCGAAAACCACCTGACGGTGTGTGGCGGAGGGTACCGTGAGTACCACCTAAGATCTCCCTCCTATACCGGTGTCGTATTGTTCGCAGAGAGAGATTGTCGGTATGCCTCTGTGTGGGCTCTAATCTCTCTGATTTTATCGTCATGATCTCTTCCTGACGCGGCGCGCCAGTCACGGTCTGCACGGCCACTACGGTCGGGGTGGGCATGGATATTTGTGCCGTCCTTAGTGTAAGCTAGATCATAAGTAGTTTGTAAGTTAAGGAACTGATGACCCCGTAGTTAAGTCCCATAAGCTATACAAACATTTGATTTTTCTCTTCACGAGATAGAGCGGGAGGGAGGAATATACTGCTAGACTCTTCGGTAAAGGTATGTGTATGTTCTCGAAACTCTTGCAGAGTCTTTACAAAATCCCTACACTTATATACTAAATTATACTAAAAACAGCAAAAACATCCATGCCCGAGGTGGGAATCGAACCCCCGACGCCGGCCGCGGTGGCCGAGGGGACTGAGGCGCTTCAGTCACGGTCTGCACGGCCACTACGGTCGGGGTTCGAATCCCCCCTCGGGCATGGGTAGTTGTGCCGTCCTTAGTTGTAGGTAGTTCATAAGTAGTTTGTAAGTTTAGGGACTGATGACGCCGTAGTTAAGTCCCTTAAGCTTAACAAACATTTGAACATTTGAACCCCCGACGGGGCACGGACTTGCGCATCGGACCATAGCGCCTAATGCTCTCGGCCGCTCCGCTGCAGCATAGACTCTTCCACTGGAGTTTAACAGTCATCTCCGTAACGCTTTCACGATTATTAAATAAACCTCTATGGAAGCACACTACTTTCCATTGTGTCTCCTCTACGTCCTCTATCAGCCCCACCTGGAACGAATCCCACACCAGTGAGCAGTATTCAAGCAGAGGGCGAACAAGTGTACTGTAACCTACTTCATTTGTTTCCGGAATGCATTTCTTTAGGATTCTTTCAATGAATGTCAGTCTGTCATCTGCTTTACGAACGATTAATTTTATATGGTCGTTCCATTTTAAATCACTCCTAATGCCTACTTCATCATGCCGCTGGAAGGTAGTGAAACGGAAGTCATCGAGGGGAACCGTTCCACTGACGGGGACGAGCTGGCAGTGGCGGAAGTACTCTCTGGGGAACATGGGCATCGATCAGCCCAGTGGAGCTTGCTCAAGTTACCATGGTAGGCAGACCAGGTACAACCCTCTATGACGATCGTATTTCCCAAACGCAGTAGTAATATTCAACAAGATAAGCGTCGTTTGAGAAAACTAGGAGTATAATTGAGTGCTTCAAGAAATCCAGTGACGACATGTATTTGATGTGTTGGCACCCCTGTCGACCATATCTGAAAAGTGAAGGTTGCGGCATGTGAAGAAAGCTTGAAAATCCATTATTAATTACAGGTGACATACTGGACGGCATTTAAAGCTGATCTATAAACACCAGGCATCAGGTAAATACAAAATCACTATAAATGTTTCGTTAATGTAAGAAACGTCTAAAACTGTCAGATATCATAACGTTAAAACTATTTATGTGTCATTAACAGATGCGATAATAATAACAAATCCCACTGATGGTGGACAAACTTCTTCGAAACATTTTTGGATGAGTAACAAAACATAAATTGTGTTTGTTCAAGAAAGAAAAAACATCCTTACCATAACGCAAGAGTGTTTGTCTTACGTTAAGACGTATTATAATTATATATCGGACAGTTCTCCATGATACTTTTATAAGTCAATGCCCTTATGGAGAGCGCATGCAACGTACCTTTAGGCGTTATTTTTTTTGTAGACATTGAAATTGATACTTATGTATACCACAGACAGAACGACATGAGTTACGTGGGACAGGCCGTGCGGTAGGGAGCGCCACGTTACGGATTGCACGCCCCCTCGTGTCAGAGGTTAGTGTCCTCCATCGGGCAATGCTGTGTGTGCTACCCTTAGTGTAACTTAATATGAGTAGTTTGTAAATCTGATGAACGATGACCAAAGAAATTTGTTCCATTAGGACTATAAATAAAACATATATGCACAAGTGTAAACGAAGGCTTCCGCGGCCGTTGTCATTGCCTCTTCTTGGTATTGGATCGCGTCGTCAATGTATCAAATATTTCACCGACGTTTCGACCACTATTGCAAGCGGCCATCTTCTGGGTGTTACGTTTACATAACGTAACACCCGGAAAATGGCCGCTTGCAATAGTGGCCGAAACGTCGGTGAAATATTTGATATATTGACGATGCGGTCCAATACCCAGAAGAGTTGTATCAACAATATATGCACAAGGTTGGAAATGTGCGTTTTAATAGAGACAAAGCAGCAATTTCACTACATCCGTCTAGTAACCTGTTTGAATCCAGAGTGTGATCCAACCGACAACTGTTGCTGGAACGCGCTGAATTCGCCTGTAGCTCGTTGAGGCGCCGAGATTTCAGTCCCACGGAGGAATCGGCACGTTGACCGGAAACGTTGAGACACACGCTCCGTGTGCCGACGGCTTCAGTATATAAATTGAGGTGTTTGTGCCTATATTTCATTCTGCAGCCAAAACTGCACATCGCAAACGAATAGTGTTTGTATGTGGTAGTAGGTATCAGTCTCCCATTGTTCACCATGGTGGTAGATGGTTAATAACGATAAGGGGGTGGAAGTTATGAGAGTTGGAAGTTCGACTTATATAGAATTCTACGTGTGGATGTCAATACTTTGCTTTTCAGCAAAAACTACACAATGGAGACGTACGATGATCAAAATATCCACGGGTGTACTGCCGGTCTATAGTGTCCAACGGGCACGGGCACGGGCACTAGTGCCCGTTGGACACTATAGACCGGCAGTACACCCGTGGATATTTTGATCATCAAATACGCCGGGAGAAACTGAAGAGAGACGTACGATGTCTCTGTTTTGTGGTACAAAGTCTCCCGTTGTACACCGTAGAGCCTCCGTATTGATAGAACAGTGTGGAAGATATAGTGGTTGAAAGTCGTCAGCTAATATAAAATTTGGACTGAAGACCAGTGATGACTTTTGACACTATACAGCGAAATATGATGCACATTCTTCAGTTTCTTTTCTGCAACAAGCGTACGAATAAAGTACATATAGCAGTTCGAAAAGTAAAATTAGCAAGAAAAATGTCAAAGCGTACGAAAGAAATTTCATGTTATCCATCCGTTTCCAAACGACGAAAACGGCGCTGAAAAGTGAATCTACAGACGATAAAAAATTGAAAATTGTAGACGTTGTTTATCTTACACTGTAGGCATCAGCGATTTTTCGATATTCCCATCCCTAAGGGGGTGCGATAGGGGATGAACTATTTCTTTAAAATACGTTCGTATTCAGGCAATTTTAACGCAAGAAATACAAAACTTCGGATTTAGATTCCCGATTGGAATTTTAAAAACAAGTGTTTCGGTATTTTTGGAACTTCAACCATATAGCGGGTGAAATAAGGGAAATCTTTTGAGGGTGCTACTAGGACAATTTTGATGCTAGAAATGCGAAAATTTGGATTTGGAACCGAGGTCAGCATTTGAAAAAAAAAAATGTGTTTCGGGATGATTTGATTTCTGCCATCAATGGTGCAACACGGAGTGGCACGTTGTATCAAAGTAGTTGATGAGAAAAGCATTTATAAAGCTATGAAAATTTATAGTTAGAGGTAGAAACAACCAATACAGACCCTCTAGTGTACGCATGCGAAGCAGCAGGAATTAAACTGTTGTTGTTGTGGTCTTCCGTCCGCAGACTGGTTTGATGTAGCTCTCCACGATACCCTGTCCTGTGCAAGCCTCTTCATCTGAGAATAAGTTCGGCAACCTACATCCTTTTGAATCTGCTTACTGTATTCGTCCCGCTGTCTCCCTCTACGATTTTTACCCCACACACTTCCTTCGATGCTAAGGTGAAAATTCCTTGATGTCTCAGAATGTGTCCAATTAATCTATCCCTTCTCTTAGTCAAGATATGCCAGAAATTCCTTTTAATCCCGATTCGGTTAAGCACCTCCTCATTAGTTACATGATCTAGCCACCTAATTTTCATCATTCGTCTGTAGCACCACAATTCAAAAGCTTTTTATCTAAACTCCTTATCGTCCACGTTTCACTCCCATACAATGCTACACTCCAGACAAATGCTTTCAGAAAGGACTTCCTAACAGTTAAATTAATATTGGATGTTAACAAGTTTTGCTTCTTAAGAAACCCTATTCTTCCCATAGCCATTCTGCATTTTATATCTTCTTTACTTCGGCCAACAGAAGTTATCTTGCTACCAAAATAATAGAACTCATCTACTACTTTTATTGTCTCATTACCTAATCTAATTCCGTCAGCATCGCCGGATTTTCTGACATTCCATTCCATTACCTTCGTTTTACTCTTGTTAATGTTCATCTTATATCTTCGTTTCAAGACACTCTCCATCCCATTCTATTGCTCTTCAGGATCTTTTGCGGTCTATGACAGAATTACTATGTCATCAACAAACCGAACTGGTTTTATTTCTTCTCCCCGCACTTAATGCCCTCTCCCAATTTCTCCTTCCATTCCCTTACTGCCTGCTCAATGTACGGATTGAACACCATTGGGGAAAGGCTACAACCCTGTCTTTAGTCCCTTCCCAACCTCTGCATCCCTTTCTTGTCCTTAGACTCTAATAACTGCGGTTTGGTTTTTGTATAGGTTGAATATAACTCTTCACTCCCTATATTTTACCCCTGCTACCTTCAGAATTTGGAAGAGTGTATTCTAGTCGACATTGTTAAAAGCTTTGTCCAAATCTACAAATGCTGGAAACGTAGGTTTCCCTTTCCTTAGCCCATCTTCTAAGATAAGTCGTAATGTGAGTATTGCCTCCCGTGTTCCTACCTTTCTCCTAAATCCAAACTGATCTTTCCCGAGGTCGGATTCCACAAGCTTTTCTATTTGCCTGTATGTATTTTTTTTTTTTTTTTTTTTTTTTTTTTTTTTTTTTTTTTTTTTTCTGGACGGTTACTGAACGACCACCGCAGACCCTGGAAGGGGCTTAGCACGATACATAATGTGGCTTGGCTAGCTAATCCTTCGGCGCCGAGCCTACGCCTTTTTCCCACAACAGCCAGACTCGGACACGTGAGGCAGCGTCGGCGGCCTTGGCGGGAACTCATTCTGGCGGCTGGGACGAGCAGCAGTTCGCCTCGGCCACGGCCGGCTGCCGCTGTGCTCTGCGCAGCCTCGCGACCTTGACACGTCTGCCGTGGCAGAACGCCGGTATGTACACTGAAACCGGTACAGCTGCCTAATATTATCGAGTAGGGCCACCGCGAGCAGGCAGAAGTGTCGCAACGTGACGTGACACTTACTGGAATAACGGGTGAAGCAGTGCTGAAGGGGATTAACACCATGTATCCTGATCGTCTGTTCATCATACTCTCTGAGTATGCTGATGCAATAGCTCCATACTTATCTATCACATACAACCGATCACTCAGCGTGTAATGTACTTCCGATTTTTGACTGTTGTTGTGAAAAGTGAATTTACGTTGTATGTAACAAACTGTTTGACATGCAACTAATGTGAACAACGTTTGCAACCAGAGACTGTATGAAATTGCAGAGAACAATTATCTTTTATTATCTTTGTAAATGTTTAAATTGGATTCCATTATCTGGATAGGTGTGCTCAACGGCCTCAAAATCACTTTTATCAATAATGAAAGGAGCAGCATTAGCCGTAAAATCTTTTGCTTTATTTACGCAAATCGATTTCGGTTTGCCAAGAAACCATCTTTAGTGCTGTTTTGAACTTGCTGACAGCACTGAAGATGGTTTCTTGGCAAACCGAAATCGATTTGCATAAATAAAGCAAAAGATTTTACGGCTAATGCTGCTCCTTTCATTATTGATAAAAAAGTTGTAAATGTTGTAGTGCCGGCCGCAGTGACCGAGGGGACTGAGGCGCTCCAGTCACGGTCCGCACGGCCACTACGGTCGGGGGTTCGAATCCCCCCTCGGGCATGGATATTTGTGCCGTCCTTAGGAATTAGCTAGTTCATAAGTAGTTTGTAAGTTTAGGGACTGATGACTCCGTAGTTAAGTCCCATAAACTATGCAAACATTTGAAACTTTGTTTGAAATGTTGTTGTTTTTATCGTCTTCAGTCCGGAGACTGGTTTGATGCAGCTTTACACCCAGTAGAGCTGCATGTCCTCGGGAAAAGTAACGGCTGTTGTTTCCTCTTGCTATCAGCCGTTCGCAGTAGCTGTGTGGCAAAGCCACATTAGCTGATGTTACAAGGCCAGCTCAGTCAATCATCCAGACTGTTGCCCTGTAACTACTGAAAAGGCTGCTGCCCCTCTTCAGGAACCACACGTTTGTCTGGCCTCTCCACAGATACCCCTCCGCTGTGGTTGCACCTACGGTACGGCTATCTGCATCGTTGAGGCACGCAAGCCACCCCACCTCGACAATGTCTGTGGTTCATTGTAAATAATTAATATAAAATGTATGTACGAAAGAGAATTCCTGCTGGTTGCTTCTTGTTGCTTATTATCGCTTGTGCATCTTGTTATTAGACACTGCATTATGAGAAGCACGGTTAGATTGTTTTTTTTTTTCTGATGACAATGGAACCAATTATAGTAAAGGTGTGTAACATTCTAATATTCTAGAAGTGGATCAAAATATACTGAAGGGTTTGAAAGTGCATTTACAGTATTTGAATTTAGATTATCCTGACTTCACATTTATAAAATGTATGTAAGAAGTTTCAGCCAAAACGTTACCAGTTGTCGCAGCTTGCAGCCAGCGAGTAAAATTTCATAAGCCGCTGAATATCACGCGGCAAATTTAAAAGTAACAGATCTTAGAAATCAGGGCCGGGAGGTCGTAAGATTGATAGAACCTTAACATAATTTATTTTTCAGCCTTCTGGACTTCAATAGCAATCTCGAGGTTTGTAAGTGATAAAATAAATAAATAAATAAATAAATAAAAAATTAAAATAAAAAATAAAGAAAGTTATCTGTGGTACTAAAAACTTATTGGAAACATTTACGTAAGATCAATTAGCCTATCAGAGACTCGTAGCTTCATTCAATAATTATATGTAGTAATTGCAGTGCTATGTAACAAAATAGAATTTTACTTAAAGATCATACATAAAGATTTTTGCACTGAGACTAGCTTTGTCGAATATTAATCAAGAAACTAAAAATGAAAGTTCAATTGGTCATAAGTTATATGGAGCTGTGTTGTAATGATACTCGAATTAACTAAGGGCCGTTAACTATAATTTTAACTGACTCATTTAGCTGTAGACTTGAAACTATAGCAGCAAATACTTCACTGAACGTAATAGGAAATTAAAACCCTTTATTTCTAATACAGATTCTATGAAATGAATTTACTATAAAGGCAAAAATAATTTTTTGAATAAACGAAGGCTTAAACCTTACAGAACATAAAACCAAACGAGTACCATTACAAGCGAAAGATCCGTACCCAAAGACTGGAAATTGAAATACACAATCTTGTGTTTGTTCTACAGGTTTGTTTATTTTGTTAATCGATTTTCGGCTTATTAGGCCATCATCGGACTGAAGTTCCAAAGAACATGTGCTGTCAATCAACCAGATGAGATGTTACATACAGAAAAGTAAATTCACTTCTTTGATGGAGTAGTTACAGTGTAAATAAATATTTGAATGAAATCTGTAAATGAATAGTACTGAAAAAAGGAAACATAAATACTATACATACAGAAACAGTGCAAACATAAATTCTTACAACATGACTACAGTGAATAAAAATAAAATTAAACAAGAATCTAATGTTTTAAGGGTTGTTCAAAACACATGGTGACAAAAATATTAGAAATATTAGAAACATAGTACACTGTTATAACTAAATAAACAAATACACAAAAATATACAGGTGGTATAGGAGCGTATAGGTGGGGGTGCATGGAAAAATTGTGAAGCTTAACAAATAGGAGGTATGCACTCAAAATGAAAAACGATGAAACTAAACATATTAAAACAAAGAAAGATATAAAGCTGGTGTGACACATTTCTGTATTAATCCCAGTCTAGCTTCCCAATGTATCACACCACCTTTTTATCATTCTTAGTACTAATATTCCAAATAATTCTGTACTCCGTCCTTACAGTAGTTCTTTATTTAATTGTGAACACTATAACTGAATATGTTTATTTTCACTGTTTTTCAGTTCGAGTGCATACCTCCGATTTGTTGAGCTTCACAATTCTCCAATGCACCCCACCTATACCATCCTATCCCATCCCTACAATTTTGTCTATTTGTTTATTTAGTTATAACAGTGTGCCAGGTTTCTAATATTTCTAATATTTGTGTCACCTTGTGTTTTGAATGACCCGTAATACATTAGATTCTTATTTAATTTTATTTTTAAACACTGTAGTCATGTTGTAAGCCGTGGTGGAGTAGCCGAGTGGTCTAAAGCGCCTCGCTGCGGAGCGTGCGGTTGCTCGCCGTGGAGGTTCGAGTCCTCCTTGGGGCATGGGTGTGTGTGTTGTCCTTAGGATAGTTTACCTAGGTTTAAGTACTTTGTAAGCTACGGACTGATGATCACGCGGTTTGGTCCGATAGATTTACATACATTTGAACACTTGTGAACGAGAAATTATGGAGCATGATACCATGGACAATCTGTCATATAATGAGGCGAAAAAGAGATTCAATCAACTGCACCCTGTAACACTAAAGACATCGTTTGCAACTGTCACGTAGTCACCCTTTCCTTCGGTGTCGGCGGTCCCTGTGGGTGTGACAACTTCTGTGGGCCCTCACGGCCATAAGACTCCATCAGCTCTCTTGATGGTTGGGGTCTCTCCACCATGTAATTCCCCCCCCCCCCCCCAAAAAAAAATGTCGGGGACAACAGTCCCCGTCACCTAGCCGGAGAAGCAACAGCTTCCTCCGGCTCCTCTCGCTTGGTTGGGGTCTCTTGGGACGCTCCATTCCAGCACCGGCTGTCGGACTCGCACACCCGTGATCAAGGGCTCCGCAATATACGTTGGGCCCTGACACCGTCTCTGAGAAGAAAAGGAAAGCGAGAGGACAAGAAAAATAAGCAGAAGAATCCTCTCTATCATGTCCTATCCAGTCAGCAATGATCAAATTCTCCAATGGAATTGCGGCGGTGTTTTCCCTCATTTAGCAGAGTTACAGTAGCCTCTCAGCACTTCAGCTGCACTGTGCATCGCCCTTCAAGAAACCTTGTTTCCCACGATTCGATACCCTGCCTTACGAGACTATTGGGGTTATTACAGGAATCGCACAGATTATGAGAGGGTTTCAAGTGGATTATTGTATTTTTGTCCTCATGTGTGTCATAGCGAATCTGTTCCCCTCCATTTTAAATACTGGTGTTGCCACACATTTCAGTGTGGCTCACAGAACTTACTCTGGTGTTGATCTGTCAGTATGCAGCCCTGGCCTTTTACCATCTGTCCACTGGAGAGTGTGTGAGGACTTGTGTGGTAGTGACCACTTCCCAATATTTCTTTCACTACCTCATCCGCAGTCCCCCTGGACGTTTGCCCAAATGAGCCCTTAATAAGGGTCATTGGGACGTGTTTACCATGGCTGCGACGATTGGCCCTCCAACAGATGCCACCATAGATGTGGTGACTGAAAGTCTCACTTCAGCCATTATTTCTGCGGCTCAACGTGCAATCCCTAGCTCTTCTGGCTCCCCCAGCGGAGGACGGTGCCCTGGTGGTCGCTGAGGCTATCAGGGATCGCAGGCGAGCATCGCCATAAGAGACACCTGTCCTTAGAGAACTTCATTGTGTTCAAGCACCTCCTTGAACGAGCACGTCTTTTAATTAGGCGTCGTAAACAGGAGTGTTGGGAGCGGTATGTGCCTACTATTGGAACATGTACCTCTCCATCCCAGGTCTAGAGGAAAATCAGATGCCTCTATGTATACCAGAGCGCTTCAGATGAGCCAGGGATTTATATGAACGGAGACGTTTGTACCGTCCTAGATGCAATTGCTGAACATCTCGCTGGACACTACGTTCAGTTCTGCATCTGTGAATTACCCGCCATCTTTTAGTGCCCTAAAAGAACGGAAGAATGGAAGCGACTGTCCTTCTCGACCTGCCTAATGAAATCGTACATTCCATTCAGTGAATGAGAATTTCTCAGTGCCCTGGCACACAGCCCCAACACCACTCCTGGGCCAGATCGCATTCATAACCAAATGCTGAAACACCATTCGGTGCAGTCTACACGAAACATTTTATCCATTTTCAATCGCATTTGGGTCGATGGTATCTTCCTGTCGCATTTGAGAGAAAATATCATTGTGCCAGTGCTTAAGCCAGGAATAAAAAAACCTCGAAATTTCGATAGCTACCGACCCATCGCCAAGCTTCACCAACTTTCTTTGCAAACTGCTGGAATGTATGGTGAGTCGGTGGCTGTGCTGGGTACTTGAGTCTAGAGGCCTACTGGTTCCTTGCCAGGGCAGTTTCCGTCAAGGCCGCTCAACCTCAGGTAACCTCGTCCTGGCTTTGGGCATATTTTTTCAGTGTTGACATTCTTCTTGTTTCGCCCTCTGACGGAATGGGGGACTGATGACCTTCGCAGTTTTGTCCCCCTATAACATATAACCAACAGTAACAACAACAACAACAATAGAGTAACTGCTTCAACCAGGAAGTCTGTCATGCTAACACGAGATACTTTTAGTTAAATATGCTACTGATGACAGTTCTGCTAAAGCAACATTTCTTAACACAGACTTCCGAAATTCCTTCACGAAAGAAGACGAAGGAAATACTCCAGAATTCGTATCAAGAACAGCTGTCAGCATGTGTAATTTAGAAGATGATATGTCTGGTGTATTATAGCAACTTAAATCACTTAACAAAAGTAACGCTCGCTTAGCGAACGTTCCCTACCCAAAGACTGGAAAGTTGGACAGGTTGAATCGAGCGATCCGCAGAATTACAGGCTTATGTCATTGACGTCGGTTTGCAGCAGGACTTTAGAACATATACTTTCCTCAAATACTATGAACTACCTCGAAGAGAACTACCTATTGATCCATAGTCAATACGGGTTCAGAAAGTTTCATTTTTGTGAATCACAGGTAGCTCTTTACTCACATGAAGAGATGCGTGCTATAGACAAGGGATCTCAAATAGATTCCATGTTTCTAGATTTCCTGAAGGCTTTCGACACAGTACCTCACAAGCGTGTTCTAATGAAACTGCGTGCTTATGGAAAATCGTCACAATTTTGCGACTGGATTCGAGATTTACTGTCATACAGGACACAGTAAGTTGTAATTGACGGAAAGTCATCGAGAAGAATTGAAGTGACATCTGGCGCTCCACAGGAAAGTGTTATAGGGCCCCTACTGTCGCTTATCGGTTAGTAAAGTCACCAGAAGATCAAAAGTAACTGTGAAATGATTTAGATAAGATATCTGCATAGTGCAAAACGTGGCAATTGGCCCTTCATAATGAGAAGTGTGAAGTCATCAATGTGACCACTAAAAGAAGCTCGTTAAACGTAATTTACACGATAAATCAGTCAACTAAATACCTAGGAGTAACAATTACAAACAGATAAATTCGAAAGAACACATAGGCAATCTTGTAGGGAAAGCGAACCAAAGACTACATTTCGTTGGCAGAATGCTTAGAAGATGCAATATTTCTATTAAAGAGACTGCCTACAGTACACTTGTGCGTCCTGTTTTGGAGTATTGTTGCTCATTGTGGGATCCCCACCAAATGGGGTCGACCGGCGATTTACAGAACGTTCTGAGAAGGGGGCAGCTAGTTTTGTACTATTGCAAAAGGGGAGAGAAAAAAATGTTCAAATGTTTGTTAAGCTTAAGTGACTTAACTGCGGGGTCAAGAGTCCCTAAACTTACAAACTACTTATGAACAACCTTATACTAAAGACGACACAAATATCCATGCCTGAGAAGGGGGACTCGAAACCCCAACCGTAGCGGCCGTGCAGACTGTGACTGGCGCAGCAGACCGCTCGGCCATTGCGGCCGGCAAGAGGAGATAGTGTCACAGAAATGATGCACGAGTTGGGATGAAAATAATTGAAAGAAAGGCTTTATTTGTTCCAACGCGATCTATTTGCGAGATTTCTTTCATCAACATTCTTGTCAGAATGCGAACATATATGTTATTTGCACCCACCTACATGGGAAGATATGATCAAGAAAATAAAGAGAAATCAGATCGAAAACGGAAAGATTTAGGTGTTCCTCTTTCTCGCGAGCTATTAGAGAATGGACCTGTAGAGAAACATCATAAAAGCGGTTCGATGAACCATCTGCCATGCACTTTATTGTAACTTGTAGAGTATTTATGTAGATGTATATGTTCTGCAGCAGGTATTAAACGACAGGCTGTACGGGTTTATTAGGAGCTACAGTCCACTTAATGAGTTATTAATTTTTCTGTCGCGTTTACTAACTTGTAAAATAACAGAAAGTAATATGTACGTTGTCAAAAACCGGTCCTGGTCTTGGTTCAATGAAAAAAAGCATTACGCAAAACAATACTTCACTATTTTCAGAAATATTTATTTTATAGAACACCCTACGAAGTCCTGATATAAACTTCATTTGGAATAGGTAACAAAATTTATCTGTACGCACTCCAAGAAACGCAACTGAATCCTATGCCACGAAAGCGTGGCACTACCTCTTGTGATATCTCGCCATTGAGGATGCTCACAAAATTCCTCTTCCTCTTTGCGTAATGCAAGATGATGACTGATCTAAACATTGGCGCTGAGACAGAGAGAAAGAGCAGTCGTCGAGGCGAGATGCACCTATACCTGGAAAGATGGACAATCAACTTCGACCTTGGACAATGAACGACAACTTGGCAGTAGTAAAGTGATAAATAAGCGCGGACTGTAGTTTCCACCCAGTTATCCCGAGGAGTAGTACATCATCCCCGTCCATGCCCCTAACTTTTATCAAAGTGTGTGGCGCATAGTGACCATTAAAAAAGTGAACACTCACCATAGTGAATCGAACTTAATTTTTTAGAACTCCCAGGAGTAGAAAGATTATGATTGCCTTATTTTATTTATTGTGCCATTTGTAAAAATTTTTGTTTATGCATGTATTGTTACTCTCCAATTTCTTGACCAACCTCTTATTTTGCGCATCTCCTTCTTTACTATTTTAATGTTGTTTAAATAATTAAAAATGTTTGCTCATGTTGTGTTTCAAAATTTCATAATTTATCATTATTTCATTGACACAATATGCCCGTAACTGCCCACAATGCCTAACCAGAGGCTGATGAAACACGTCCACTGAATGTGTGGTTGTGCTCTATTTTTCATTAACTGAAAGTGTTTCTGCACCATTAATATTGTCTATTAATATGTTAATTATTTTTATTCTGTTTATTAATGAGCAATGCCCCATGCTCATGTATGTTGCCATTCGTGTGTTCATGTGAATGTGGAAGGTTGTTTTCAATTTTGACTGACTGCCGCGCAATTGCTTACAGTCGAAGCCTCGCATTTTAGAGCCTCACTTACTTTAATTAAGAGAACATGGCTTTGTTTGTCGCCACGATGGCGTCTGCTGGGTGGCCAGAGACAAGCTTACTTGGAAAGTGGTTGCTTTCTTAGTGTGGTGTGCCAACCTATTCTTGGACGAAAGAAGTGACAAGACCTCTCTGGAAACCATTGAAGAGGGTATTATCTTCCTTTGGTAGAGAGGGTTGGTAGACGCTATGCTCTGAACGCGCTCTGTATGAGTTCTTAGCGTGCTCTACATCGGGTGTGTGGTGGGGAAGGTTTTGGCTTCGTGTTAGGGCTTGACTCTTGCTGCGACTGTGGAAGTAAGTACTTCGTCGAATCATGCTGAGGGGAAGACACGTTGTTAGAACTTTGCTTTCTTTGTGATCAGGCAGTCTTGTATTATCAGTGATAGTTTCCTTGAGAAATTCTTTTGCTATGAGAGGCGAAGTGTGTCTTAATTTACAGAGCTCGAGTAATTCCAGTCTTGCATGACCGATTTCACCACGTGCTTTTGTAACGGTCATTACTTTGGCCTTCAGCCATGCTTTTATTAATATTATCTTACTTCTATATGAATTCTCGCGTGTGCTTTACTTGCTCATTCTAAATTAATTTCTTTTGTAAATTCTATGTAATTCCTCATTGTCGCACACCACGTGCTACTTAAGAATAGTATGCCGCTGCCTCCCTGAACATGAGTTTGTTTGGTGCATAGTGATTTTAAAGTTGTGCTTCAATAAACACGCCATCTCATCAAAACGCCGCTAATGGTTCGTTTGTCGCTGCTATCAAGTGATCTTGCA
Organism: Locusta migratoria; assembly: GCA_026315105.1. Classification (NCBI taxonomy): domain Eukaryota; kingdom Metazoa; phylum Arthropoda; class Insecta; order Orthoptera; family Acrididae; genus Locusta; species Locusta migratoria. The sequence goes on from CM048751.1 coordinate 170,423,827, forward strand.
AGTGTAAAGTGGCGCAAGCATTATGTGCATGAATGAGTGTGCTTTCCTCTTCCCATTGTGTATTTGCAAGTTTCCTCCCATGTTACCTATATATTCATAAAGGGCAGAAACAATTTTATTACGGGCAGTAACTTTACGACTTAATTCAATGTTGTACAAGATGTGTGATTTATTGTGCTTAATTTGGTCTCCCCACATTTATTTGCTTGTTCATTTTATTGAATAGATGATGGTTTAAAGTATCAAACCTCTGCTTTATAATTTCATGCTCCCTGCTCAATGATTAATTATCTACTCATTAATTTTTAACATTAATTTTGTGTTTGTTAAAACGTTGGCTGCTCCCTTAAGGAGTGAGCATTTAGATGAATTTCTGTCGCACAAGTACTGTGGCCACTCGTAAAGTAATTTAGAACAGCAGTGACCGTTTTAACTTACATTTGCAGATCTCTACTGCGCAGGATCTTGCTTAAATCACATAATAGGCTACTTTCACAATTTGCAATTAACCATGTCAAATGGTTTTTGTAAATCTATAAAGGTCAAGTTTGCTTTTCTATTAACTCCAATTCGTCTTTCTAATACCATTCTCAGAGATAGTATTGCATCTCTAGTTTCCCTCCCAGATCTGAAACCAAATTGGTTTTCTCGTAGGTTTGCCACAATTTTCTATTTTATTCGATTTTTTATTAAGATGAACATGATTTTGAAACTGTGGGATAGTAAAGAGATAGTTCCATTGTTCTCACAGTCTAGAGCATTTTTTTTATTACTGTTTTGCTGTTAAGCAAATCTGCCAGTGGTTCTTTTCCATCTTCATAGTACTCTTTAATATATAAGTACTCTTTTGTTGATTCTCCAATTCCCTTCAATATTTCTGCTTCGATGTTATCTGTGTCTGTCGCCTTGCCATTACTTAGATCATTCACTGTTGCATTCCTCTTTAGATATAGGATGAGCAGCACAAAATGTGATCCAACTGAGGCACCACGTGGAAATTACATGACAGGACATTCCACAAGACCAAATTCAGCATTCTACGATCGTCTCCATAGAACAATTACAGCTTGCATTGTTGCAAAAGGAGGGTTTACACGGTTCTAGCGTCGACATTGCACGCGCTCCGGTGGCTGTACTCACGTGCTTATGGCTCTGTCCTTGTGATCGTGTGTTGTATACGTCGCCAACCATGTGTCAATAAAATTTCCCTCTACTGGGTCAACGAATTCATGGTCTTCTTTTTCATTTTTCAGGAGAGTATATTTCCTAAATTACAATATTTAAACTAACTTAAGCTAACGTTAACACACACGCCCATGCCCGAGGGAGGACTCGAACCTCCGACGTGGAGCTAAAGCGCACTCCGCAACAATGCGCACTGCCACGACCTCTGGTGCGTAGGGGAGACGAGAGGAATGGGGCCACCTTAACGGAAACTAGACTTTTTACCTTGTTAAGGGTGGGTATTTGTCGTAAAGAATAATACTACAGCTTCACCAGCTAATACTACTTAATTATATTTTTTCAGACATGTATTTTGTTAAGTTTTATTGTTAAAAGATATATTTTGAAAGTATACGCAGTGGCGTCATTATCCTGGGTAATGAAGTCATATATTTGAAAATCAAGGATAAACCTAAACGATGAGTGACTAGTAGTAAATAAGTGTTACAACCGTTGTAATTTATACTTACCACTCTCCTGTATTACACATTTAGAAGGCTTCAAGTAGTTGTCGATGTAAAATTGGGAAAAAATACATTTTATAATTTAGGCTTGATTAAGACACCGCTAAAGTGAGAAATACCGGTATAGATTTTGACACTTCAAACCTACCACATTCTCTACGTTCTGCAAGTGCCTATTTCACAAAATGTATGCATCTGTATTACACTTCATTTTGCCTAAATTCTCCATAGTAGCGTCATTGCACCAGTTGAAAAATATGGCTAAGAACGTCCATTTAAGGCTAAAGATTTTGCGAAACAGGTTAGAGACACGAAATCGAAGTTAAATATCTATAGATTACGTTAATACGAGTATTAAAAAGCTGTGACAGCCTATAGAGGTACTTATTTCAGTAAAATAAACGCTCGAAAATTCGATCGAAAAGTCGAAACTAACAATTTCTTTCACGCGATTAATACCTGTCAACCCATCACGGACGGCGACCACAGGAATTAGGTTAGGTCCGCGGTAGGTAACAGATAGAACACTGTCAAGCGTACTCGTACTGCTAACCGTTCGTCATAACACTGGGACGGCGCGATTACCCAGGGTGCCGCCGTTACCCTGGTCTCCTCTATTGCTTCTGATTGCTGTTTGTCGAATGGTGCGTACGACTTGATCGCTTGCATTGCTGAAGCAGGCTGCGTTGCTCGCATGCGCTAGATGTCTATCGCCCGCCGCAGTGTGGCACAGGTTACGCAGCTGGATGCGAGCAGTTACTCACGGGTCGCCGGTTGCGTCTGCTGCGTGGAGCGGGTGTTGCGTCACAGCGATGGCGGTCGCGATAGCCGCGGTGAGAACCAGCAGGCTCTGCAACACAGGGGAAGACAGGGCAGTGTAAACAGCGGCGGAGCTGCCTGCGGCTGACACAGTGGCTGCAGCATCTAGCTTACAACTACAGAGGCGGTCACAGTAACATGAACAACATGCGGTATACCAGGTTTGTTGCACGATGGTACCAATGTTTACGTGTTAACCAAAGAGGTTAAAATAATGGGAAAGGGCGCTACTATTCAAAGCTTAGCTATCGATTGAGGCCACCTGGCAGAGCCAAGTAAATATGTTTTTGATTAACTTTCATACATCCATATGGCTGTCATTTCTGAGTACACTGACAAGGAAAGTACTTAGGCTCGAACAAACAGAAATAAACCAAAATCGTATGATATATAATGTAAAGATCCATTATTGCACTAGAGATACTCCCGCATCTGCAAAACTCAATAGTCGCCAATTACAGGCCTCTGCGTGTGCCATGCCGCAATGCACTTTGATCTGCCGGTACGCCAGTAGTGAAGGTGCAGTGTGCCTCTGAAGGTGGGCTTTGTGGCGTTATTTGTGTAGTGAAGCGTTAGATGGTTCGGCGATTGGTAATCAATCTTACTAATGTATTGCAACTGGTTGAGATGAAATTCCGAAGAGCCCTTCTTCGTGAATACGGTATTGGTGTAGAAGAAGAATCATTCACATATTTTCTGGTATCTATTATAGTGCAGAAATATGAGCATAGATTAGAAACACTATAATAGATAATAGGTAACATGCGAATGATTCATCTTCTTCACCAATACCATCTGCACGAAGAAGGTTTCTTCGTAACTTCACCGCAACCAGTCAAACTATATTAGCAGCACTGATTACCAATCGCCGACCCATCCGACTCTTCACCACACAAATAACGTCACAAAATGCAACTTCGGAGGCACACTGCACCGTCACTACTGGCGTACCGGCAGGTCAAAGTGCAATGCGGCATGGTACTCGCAGAGGCCTTTAATGGGCGACTGCAGAATTTTGCAGATGCGGGAGTATCACTAGTGCACTAAGAGACCTTTACATTATCTATCATACGATTTTGGTGTATTTCGGTTCGTTCGAGTCTAAGTACTTTCCTTGTAAGTGTACTTATGTATACAAATACACTTCCAGATGGCTACACTGTTATTTATTAACGCAAAATCTCATTTCACTAGTATGTCTTCCGTATTGGTAAAGTACTCAAATTGTAGGACAAGATATTCCTAATAAAGGGAGGTACAAGATGTAGCATTTTAGCGAGTTCAGTACTGAAGAGACGATTTTTATGTTGAACACATACGAAAATTCTTTCTACAGGTTCCAGGTCATTAAATATTTGTACTAAAATTTTCTACCACTAGGCCTTTGAAATTTCAAAGGACCCGAAAACTCGCAAAGATGAAATTTTAAAGCCCCTGAGGAAAAAACACTGAAACAAATGGTAACCCAGATAACGCTGCCGTCCTTCCAGAATGACGAGAGTTGTTGCCTGCTTTTTCATTCTTGCATTTAAGAAGTCGCGAACAGTGTCATATTTTCTTTATTGAATAATACTATAAGGGACGCTTACAAACACAATTGCCGCAGGTGGTGATGCGGGTATTCATTTGCGCGTTTTAACTCCTCATCAGAATCTGCAGTTTTATAACCATCAATTTGCATAGTGTTACAAAAGGGAATTATTAAAAGAGATAGGCACGATACACCGTAAATACGATGAGGCAATTATATACGTAAACCATTGGAAGTTAGGTACAATTGTACAACGTCAGGCTCTGCTGAACATACTAAATCAGGGGTATTAAAAATAAGGAGAGGCATTAAATTGAAATTTGTGCTGTGGTCCGCATTCGAACCCAGGACCTACTAATTAGTAGGTAGGCGCTTTAGACCACATTTTTTATCGAGCCTCAAAGTTTGTGTTTTTTATTTTTGTACTGCTTTCACAGTTACCACAATTCTTATCGATTGTTATCATTTTTATCTATGTTACCTTCTCTGATCTTCGAGAGCGTCTGTTGCCGTTAAACTACAATTTTATATACGTATATACAATCCAATTCCTTGCAGAAACATATTCAACTAAATGATGGAATAGTTTTAAACATGCGTCTTCTTTGGCATATTAGTGCTGAAATGGTACTCTCGTAACAAAAACAAACAAAAACATGTTTCTCACTTCTAAGAAAACAAAAGAAAAAGATTTTTCTCATATATTAAGAACCAAGTATTTACAACATTATTCGTATATTTCTAGTTTTCTTAATCAATCTTAATTCATTTATTTCTTACTTTCTTCTTCTCAAGTGTATGAATATTTTTATCGAACACTCTCATTACCGTTTTAATGTACACCTAGTCATAGTTTACAACGCTGTTCCAGTGTTCTGTAGAGGCCTTCACGGCTACCGTAGCGGCCACGGGGCCCTCGAAATCCCGACCGTACTTCATCCTCAACAGCACTCCCCTGCTTTGGCATGCAAACCACAATCAGGTTAGCCGACTGGTGTTAGGCTGTCATGTCATGTTATTTTCAAGGACCAAAATTTTTAACATGTTTCCAAATTTATATGTGTGATCCTTCCGCCTGTATAGTTTATAGAATTCTCCCTTTATAAATTGTTCGTATTCCGGTATACAGGCATTTCCTTTCTTTGTTATGATGTAATTTCATAGCATCCATAGTATAGCGTTGTTTTTCTATTCGGGAAAGTATATTTAATCTGGATAAAGGATGTTAGCTACGGTAATTTCTCGTCCGTTACTTCGCTTGAGGAATGCTATCAGCTTCTTCGCCGCATTCCATATGAACTTATAGTCTTGACAAACGAATCGATGAGTTACTGTATCGATTTCGCGACAGTCTGGACATATGTTAGTGACACATTGACCAATTGAGTTTAATTTCTCATTTATAGAGACAAAATTGTTTATGACCCGGTACCAAATTGCTGTAATATCTGTAGACAGAACTTTATTACTGATATTTCTTCAAATATGTTTCCGGTGTTTTCCTGGGTACTTCAATTCCATCCCGTTTCGGAATCTTGATGGGTAGAGTGCGTCCATGATGTATTTACTATTTCTCCTGTTTTCCTCTTCCACAGAGCACTGAAGGTAACTTAGCTCCACGTAAAATGTTTTGATGTGTTCCAGTTTGTAATGGATCTTTTCATTATTGGTGGGTGGCGTCATGCTTTAATTATTCCGAAAAGCTTCGACGTAATGCTGTTCCTGTGGTCGTCAAAGATTTGGATCGTCCTTTTAATGTAGAAAGTCACAATCTTGCGATTGATATTAGTAAAACCGAGTACTCCTTCTGTAGGTTTTAGAGTAGCAACGGTTGAAGCCACTCTGAAGATTTGACCGTGCCAGAGGTACTGAGAAACATGACTCATTATATGAAATAAATCGTAATTTGCGATCAGTTGTGGTTTCACTGTACTAGGTTTAGATGGAATACCAACGTGCGGCGAATGAAAATTTGTGCCCGGCCGGTATTCGAACCAGGGATCTCCTGCTTACTAGGCAGACGCGTTGACCACTCCGCCACCGAAAACACAGTGACCAACCCGACTGCAGAGGGCTCTTTCCTGCACGTCTCCCGCCACACACAAATCTCCATTCGCCACACTGTCCCTTTCCCATTACCACAGCCATTTGTTCTGTAATGCTCGCAGCCTGAATACTGTATTCCCGCATCAGGGAGAACAGACCATGAGGTATCGAGACACAATTAATTGTCGTCAGGAGTCCAGCCTCGACTTGTATACAATTCATTCGCCGCACTTTGTTATTTCATCTAAACCTAGTACTGTGAAGCCATAAATGATCGCAAATTGCGATTTATTTCATTCACTGAACGCTGTAACATCGTTATAATTGTTAGTCATTATAGTTTTCGCAACTGGCGTGGGAATAAACTTGCGATACAGGACGCCGAAGTTTATTATTTTGACCTTCTGCAGAAATTTGATTTGATAGTTTTCTCCAATTATCTACGTTCGTCTGGATTGGACAGTTACGAAATGTAAAGTCTAATGCTATATGGTTATCTGCCGACTTCACCCGTTCTAAATGCACATTTCTGAAACCATTTAATTTTAAAACAGGACTTTTCATGTCATTTATTTTTCCGCCTGTTGCACCACAATAGAGGTGAACGATATCTGTCATTTGTTGAACACCTACTTGACTCCGCATGACAACTCCGACATCATCAGCATATGCGTTTGACACCCTAATGATTCATGATATTTGAATTCCCTCTAGTGTATTGTTAAGGGTTTTCAATAGCGGTGCTAATGCAGCGATAAAAAGTAGCATATATAATGGGCTGCCTTGTGGGACACCTAGGTGTTGTACAGCGTCCTGATGTAAGGCTATTACTTAAATAACCGACGTTTCGGCCAACGTTACAGTGGCCTTCATCTGGGTATACCCAGATTATCGGTTATTTAAGTAATAGCCTTACATCATGACGCGGTATAACACCCAGAAAACTTTTATGTCACCTGACTCTGGCCGCAGAAGCCTACGTAATTATACCATTATCAATGTTAATCACACGAGCACGGTGTCCATTTATGGAAACTGTTGTTTGAATACCTTTCACAAAGTTGTCTAAAACTTTGACACAATTTTCATTAAAACCCATTTCTGTCAGGAGTGTAAATAAATACAGGTGATTCACTCTGTCAAAAGGCTTTGAAAAGTGTATAAATAGAAATCCTGATTTTGCTGTTATTGTAGAGAAGGAAGCTATAATATGGCGGTATTCGCAAATTGTTTTGAAAATATTGCGAGCAGGGATGATCGCCAATTAGCTGCTGGAAAATCGGTCGTTATCTGCCTTTCAGGGCCCGAGCAAAGATTTTGTAATCTGAGTTCATAAGGCAGAACGGTCTCATCTTAGAGATATCTGCCCTCTCTGTGTGTCTCCCTTTAGGGAACAGCACACTGACACTTTCTTTGAATTCTGCAGACACTTTCTCTCCTTTCAGAATATCATTTATTACATCCGTAAAGTTATCCAGTACTAGCTTATATGCCCGTGCTTCGCAACGGTTGTTAAAGAGGGGCCTGTATATATCATGGTTTTTTAGGGTTCCGGACCTACGTCAACAAAAACAGAATCCTTGTTGGATCCCACTATCAATAAACTCAATTGTCATTACCAAGATGTCAAATTTAAATAGAAGTCATTGTCGAAAACGATGAATGTTCACGAAGTTTTTCATACAAAAAGTGAAATTAATTAAAGTCCGTACTCTGGAACGATGTAAATTCAATGTTAGGTTGTGTTCATAAATTAAGACTGCGGTGTGTAATTGACTGTTTGGAATAAACTTCTGAAAACACTTATGTCGTTGAGATGAGAAATAGTAATAATAATAATAATAACAGTGCCATGTATTGAAACTATGGTGCAGTACTGAACTGATATCTCTCACAGTAATGGTATGCTGAAGTATTAATATGTTACTGGGGACAACGTAGTTATTCTGTACGCAGTGCTCCCTATTATCGAAACCACGATGAATGTGGAAAGTAGTTCATGTCTGTTTATATAAGACGCCATGGTGGTGTCAATGTACGATAAATTAAGTCTGGATAATATTTGAGGGAATGGCGTCAGCTCATCGTCTGTATAGTATTTCCAGCGAATTTTCTTGTCTGTGTTAACAGCACCGGCCACTGTTTAAGCTAATACATGTCCCCACGACCTGAAATGATTACTTCAAATCGACCTTGTGTAGGAGAACTATATATTCATCAGTCGGATTATAACTAAGTACAATTGTATTTGCAAAAGAAGACGTCTTCCTCTATCTTAATGCAGTTCCCACCAAAAGTAATTACAAATTTTAATTACAATATTGTACCGAACAATTACGAAAGCAGTGAGGTTTCTGATGAGTTTGTCGCTCGCGTGTGTATATTATCTCTAGTGGCAGTCAGAGAGGATAAATATCTCTGGAGTGAGCATTCAGCTGCACAGAACAGATTTTGTGTTCTCTACATTAAAGTGGAAATGTCCCATGATATTGAGAAAAATCTAGAAATCGCTGACTTTATCTTGGTCCCTTTTTTATCCGTTAAGACGCTATATGTAAATGGCCCTTTTTAGCAACGCTTCCTCAACTTTCTTGTTGCTTCTGTGAAACTTTATTTAGAAATTATTTCATGTTATGAAGTTGCTCTGTGAAAAGGAGGTGGGGCTTCTTTGCAATCAATGCGGTACAAACCAATCGTAATAGCAGGTAAATGTGTGGAAAGAGTGGATTTATCTCAATATCACGTGTTCATTCCAGCTTAGTGTTAAGAAGATGCACAGAAAGCAGTGCTCACTCCATATACTCCACACAATATACTATAGATACAATTTAGTGGTTAAATCCATCAAAAGATGCACTTCTATTCTTTCAATGACATTGCAAAGCATATGGGATACAGCTAGGAAGAAACAAAAATTTGTTTGTGTCTAGTCTCTAAGTGCTCTCTTTCTCAAATAGTGGACTGATAAAGTCACAGTATCACGTGCCGCAAGACTGGAAAGTTTTTCTTGTTAATGACGTCATATCTCCTGAACGTGAAACGTGTCCATAAAAAATATTTTTGTAAGAAAATGTCTAATATTGAACCTCCTGTTTTGTGTCGAGTAACTTGCTTGCAAGAAAATGTATAATGTCGCTTCTACTGTGTGTATCGATATGTGTACTTTGTGAAGTTTCATCTTTGGCAAAGATCATGTATTGCATAGCATTGTAGCTCGCGCTGAGAGAGAGTAGCACTTGTGGTTCAGCTCGCTTAGAGAGCGGTTGAGTTGTGTGTATGGCTCCGATGTAGAGCAGAGGCTGCTGTGCCAGCAAGCCGATTTGATTGTATTTGGAATATATATTGTATTGTAACACCGCTGGAATGAAGGTAATTGTATTTGATGACATTAGGAAGAAGTTGTATTATGTAGGTAAAGTAATGCTGATTATTAATAATAATAAGTAACAAAGTTGATCTTCCTTTCCTGTTTCATTTACGTAGTTAGAAGATTAACCTACTTCCTTCATTTGATAATTAGTTATTAGTGGATTTAAAGTGCAGTATTGATTTTGATAATATTGTTGAACAGATTTCTTGATAGTTAATTGACTATGATACTAAATTTCAATAATCAGAAACTGATCTGCATGAAATTCTCACAGTCAAACATCAAGAAAGTGTTTTGTGGTTTTTTAGTATCTTTGTCGCAGTCAAAATTTTTGAGTATAATCAGTGTCTGTTTCAAATGGTGACTTGCCACAGTTGTTTTGTGTTTAAAATATCCGTTGCGCACATAATCAGTTTAATGCACTGTCTCTTATTTAATAGTATATACATCAATATCAGGGCCATAATTAAACCAAATTGCTGTGTTAATGAACAATTTGTTGTCTGATTTAAAGATAGGTTCAACATCCACAACACACACACAGCTTTTATCTGGCGCCCTTTCTGCCAGGATAGTTCACAAACAGGATCGTGACGTAGTTAGATACGTAGCCTTATTTAAGTTAGTTTGTCTTTTCCACTAACCAACTTACCTTTTGGCTCTTAATTTAATTTTTGTAGCACCATCCTCTGTTATAGCAACAGTAGCATAGTAATTGTTTCTGTAGTTTGTTACTTACCATTCTTGATAGTGTGTAGCATTGTTTATAGTAGATTAATTGAATATACAAATAATTGCAATACTACTGAAAAAGTCTCATTTACATTGTCTGATGTTTGTTGTGTCGAAAGTTCTAGTACCGCCGAACTCGTGTGATAATTAACGGTTCGCGTAATCTCGATTGTGACTGTATGTTGCACTAGCCCGATTCAGCCTATTGTTCTCTCATAATTACCGTGTGTAATTTTCAAAAATTTGCAGTAGGTGAAAATAAATATTACTGGTCACTTTACTGCAAAATTCTGTTAACAATGTCGAAGAATAGGAGAGCCCGCGCTGATGCTAAAATTGCTTTCGAAAATGAGACCTTGAATGATGCAAGGAGAGAAGAAGAATTTTTACAAGAGTCTTCTCACTGCACTGATACAGATACGACAGTAAATACCGTTTTCGAAAACGCGGAACAGATTAGTTCAGGAATAGACAATATGGATAATGATAAAGTACAGGATTAGACAATACAGAATTCCGATTCTTGTAACTTGGTTGGTGAAAATAATGTATCGGTTCCGCCCAGCTCCCTAAGTTAAATGAGAATAGTCAATTACAATCTCAGGAATCTCAGATATTAGGAGAAAAACTTGAGAAACAATCTCAGAAATTAAGTGAAAAACTTGAGAAACAATCTCAGAAATTAAATCAAAAACTTGAGAAACAAGGTGAAAAACTTGAGAAAATAGAACAGACGTGCGATTCGAGGTTTGTGAGCATTCAAAGTAGTTTTAATAAAATAAATGAGGACAACAATCGGTTCAGGGAACAACTGCTCAATACTTTCAAACGTGAATCTCAGCAAATAAGACAAGATATTCGCGACGAGATTAATCCGGTTATGGAAAGTCTTGCGTCACGAGTCGAAAACGTGGAAAGCCTTGCGTCACGAGTCGAAAATATAGAAACCACTGAACTCGCTCAATTGAAGTAGCAGAGTAATCTATTTGATGAAAAGTTGCAGAACTTCCAGTCAGTCACGACTGAACAGATCAATAAAATTAATAAACAGTTTGAGGATATTACTGTTAAGATTACCCAAATCAGTTATAACACTGACAAAAGTTCTGATGTAACGCACCTACCCCGTTTAATGAAACTAATGAATATCTCGCCCTTGACCGTTTCAAACAAGGTCAAATGACCATTAATCAGAAATACAAGGCTGAGGTCAGGAAATTAGATGATCGCGTGGCGCGAATAGAGGGGAAATTTGACCACACTTGTGGAAACGAAGATGTAGTAGAAAATTTGAACGAAAATGACAACGATGATTCGACTCAAGTAGGTCGCTTGGTACGTGAACGAAGTGTACCTCATAGTAACAACAATGAAGGCGCGATGCGTGTTGTACTATCAGATTTAACGAAACAAATGAAAAGGCATCGAACAAACATTATACTGCCCAACGGTTAAACTAGATGATTGTCGATTAGCAATATAATGACGACAATTCAGAGTGGGAGACAGAAGCTTCGTCTTCAGACTCTGAGGAAGACACTATATATTAAATAAAATACTTACATATGAACCAACAATTGCATATGACAGAACAATCATGTACTTTGAAATGCAGGACACGGTACTGCCACACAATAATGCAACTAACAGTGACCTTGGAACAGCAAAAACTGATTTCGAACACTTAGATTTGCAGCACACCTCTGTCGCTGATTGGATAGACAATTACATGTCTTCTAATGACGATGATAGCGAATGCGAAGTTGATGAACAGTCAGGATTTGAAAAGCATTTATCTTGTGAAAGCCTCATTAATCTTGGTAACACTTTTCTCAACAAAGAAATTTCTTATGAACCTTCCACCGAACAAGACGTAAAATTTGTACAGTTAGATGACATAAAAGAGGCACTATTAGAAGAGAAGGTAGAATGTCTCGATATTCCAATTCATCCAATTCTATCTGTCAAAATTGGCAAAATCAATCTTCCTGCTGTCTTAGATTCTGGTAGCCCAGTGTCAGTAATTAGTGAAGTGACTTTCAAGAAATATCAGAACTTGCTTAATGGTCCCACTCTGCCTTTACATTGCACTAAATTTCGTGGCGTCATTTCTAGCAAACCTGTCGAAATTCGACAGCAAACATACGTAGAATTTTTATGTCAAGGTCATATCTTTTCTGCCAACCTATTGATTGTCCCCCGTTTAACTACACAGATTAAATTTTTAGGGCACATTATTTCTAAAGATGGGATCCAACCCGACCCCAAAAAGTTAGAGGCGATAATGAAAATGCCTGTTCCCACCAGTAAACGCCCATTAAGAGCTTTCTTGGGTTTAATTAATTTCTATCGCCGTTTTATAAATTTGAAAGACCTAGCTACTCCCAGATTATATGAATTAACTGGAAAGAATACTGTTTGGTTCTGGGATGAGGCTGCCCAAAGAGAATTTCTTTGCTTAAAAGATGCACTCCTTCACGCACCTATTCTGCACCACCCAGATTTGTCTAAGAACTTTTGCATTTCTACCAATAGTTCAAAATTCGGACTTGGCGTTCACGTGTTTCAAGAGAATGAAGAAAATGACATTGCCACACACAGAACCATTGCATTTGCTAGCCGCATATTATCCAAGTCAGAGCGGAACTATTCCGTCACTGAGCTTGAAGCTTTGGCAGTAGTTTGGGCATTCGAAAAATTCCGTTATTTCTTGTTTGGCAGACACACTAAAGTGCACTTCAATTTCTGATGTCGGCAAAACTTAACCATGATAGACTTAGACGATGGGCTTTGTTCCTTCAAGAATTCGATTTCTCTGTAATTTACATTCCTAGTAAACAAAACATCGTTGCAGACTCGCTATCTCGTTCGCCTGTTGGGCTCATCAAGGCGACGGAAGAGGCATACTTACAAAATAACTTTACTATCCTCTATATGCAGCAAGTTGCTTTCGAAAATTACATATCTGCCACATTTTCTGACATTGCTAAAGAACAAGATAAAGATCCAATCTGGCGAGATATTAAAATAAAATGGCAAGATAAATGTAATGTTTCCATCAGACAATTTTACATTATCCACAATAACATTCTCTTCAAACGTAAAGCCCCTGACAGTCAATTTTGGTTAGTGTGTGTTCCGGAGGAATCCGTGAACAAATTGATTTGGTACATTCATCTCAGTTACGGACACTATGGTGCCAAGAAGTGCTTCGCGAAATTACGCGACTCTTGTTATTTCATCAACATAGAGAAACGTATACGCAATGTGTTATCTCCATGCAAATTGTGTCAGAAAGCAAAGCCGCCGACCATATCGCATTCTGCTCCACTTTTTCCGATTATACCTTCAAAACTAAAGCAGTTAGAAGCCGTTGATCTGTTTGGACCTCTTCCGAGAACTAACAATGGTTTCTCTTTTGTCTTCGTTGCTTTTGAGCTCACATCAAAATTTGTATCTTTTACTCCGCTCCGCCGTGCCACGGCGAAGACAGTAACTAACGCCTTTCTCAAAAACTTCCTAAAAGATGTTGGCCATATAGATAAAGTCATCTGCGATAATGGACCTCAATTCCGTTCTCATGATTGGGCACGGATGTTGCGGCGCAGAAACATCAAACCCGTGTTCATATCACTCTATCATGCTGCCTCTAACCCTTGTGAACGGGTGATGAAAGAGCTTGGAAAACTTTGTAGGCTGTATTGCTACCGACGACACAACACATGGGATAGATATCTTCTGTCATTTCAAAATATTATAAATGAACTTCCTAATGATTCTACAGGCCTTTCACCAATTCTGGTTCTGAAAAATAAGCAATCTCCCGACCGTATCAAGGAACTGATACCTTTTCCTAAACACAGAAGACTACGTCATCATGAGATCATTGAATTGGCGCTTAAAAACATTAAGAAGCCGCTGAAAAAAGGAAACGCTCTCAACGTAATTGTTATGCCAAACAACTCTATGCAGGACAAAAGGTATTAATTACATCCCACCACTTATCCGACAAGGGAAGATCTATGATTCACAAATACTTCTTACTGTACAATGGTCCGTATCGAATCAAACGTATCATCCACGACAATGTCGTTGAGGTAGAAACTTTAAAGACGCACAAGTCGAAAGGCATACACCACATTTCCAATATTAAAATTTTCAAGGCATAAAATTGGGGGTAGAGAGTCCATTAATCTGTTTTGGACACATCAAGTGGCGATTGGCGCCCCGTTCTCGAGCTGAGTGTCACTATTCTTCCGCTTTTCCTTAGTGTGCTCTATCTACCTCTTTTTCTCACTGTTACTTTTCTCTAACTCTGAATACTTATCCTCTGTGCTACGCTGGTACATTGTCATACCAAATTATAACTATCTTGCAATTTGCATATAAGAACTCTGTGGCTGTGCAAGACAAATAATATTAATGGAAATTTATGATTGATCAATCTAATTAAGTTCCTATGATTCAGAAAATATCACATTTCTCTTCTCTATTACTAATTACATAACTTACGAACTTCTGAGCGAGTGAAGAAGATTTTGGGTTGACATAAGCATTTTGTAAGCCAATTAAGCTGTCAAAAAAAGGACATTCTGAAGGATGATGAGTAAGGCAATACACAATATGTCATGGTGGTCTTTAAAATGCATAATTGTTTATGGATAAAATGATGGTAAGGAAAGTATTGGTAACAGTCAAAGATGTTTGATAAATGTAATTATGTGGACGAGAGTATACAATGATTATGAAACAATTATGAGGAGAATCGCTCTGTTGCTAATTATGCTATGCTCTCTTCTTTTCTTATGTGCTTTCTCGCACTGCCCTTTTGTGTTTTCTCTTTGTGCTTATGTGCACCATTTTGTGTGTTCATGGATTGCGCCTTCAGTGGCATGTGTGATTGGTGAGAATCATATCCTTCTGATGCTCTGTAATTATTTGTAATTATGTGTAATGAATATTTCTAATTATGCTTGCAGCTATGCTTATTGCTCTTGTAATCAAAGCTTACCGCTATGCCCACTAATTATATACCTAAGCCCTACCACTATGCTAATTAATTTTATAATTAAGCTCAATGACATTGTATGGTTATGCTTATACGTTGCACACAGCCATCTCTCTTGCAAACTTGCAGTTATGCCATAAATTGCGCCTAGTTAAGTCTAGTTAATGCACAGAGATACTTTACTTTTGCTTGTTGCTATCTTCAAAATTTTATTGATGATCTTGTTGACGAAAATCTGCAGCTATGCTTAATAAATAGTTACGTCTGTGTTTATGTTATCGGATGATTTACCGTGATGTACAGTTATTACTGTGCCAAAATTTGCCTTAATTGTTTTGTTTGACCCTACTGTTGATTCAGACAGACACAGACATGACCTGATGACTTGAACCTCTTTTGATATTCTCATGAATTTTCCCTGATGTGTTATACCTCAAGGCAATGAAATGTGTAACTCAATTGAGACAAAAGCCTGGCCATGGCAACATATGTAATTTAATTGTTATAATTTGGTGGTAATGCAATCCCCACCATAGTGATGTATGTCAATTTAAAGAGATGTAAACTAGTGGTAATTGGAATATTAAGTTATTTGAAATGACTTCATGTTAATCGCTCTAATTATGACAACAAATTTACTTTATATGACCTAATGCCAAATTGATGACAAGTACCCTGAATGTATTTCATACGATTATGTAGTTTGTAAAATAATGTGTACATAGTATGTAAAGCCTCATGCTTATATCAAATGACACTAATTTTGTAGATACTCTAGTATAAGAACTAAATTACTCATTAGTATTCAAATGTATCCGTCTTCAAGACCCTACTTGTAATGTAAAAAAATGGTTTAATACCATGACCCCATCTGTACTACTTGAATTTGGGGCAAAGTTTTTCTGTAGACATGTACTAATCAATGACTTTTCTTTCAGTGTAAACTGAAATATCATGACTATGTTACTAATTTGTGTGTAAAACGCTTTATTTCATGTACTTTGGACACGCATGGGAACTGGCGATTTCGCACACGAGATTCCAGAATGCACACAGAACAATGGACGTGCTATTATGCACCACTGATTTTGGGCCTTTTAATGAAGATGTTTGTTGGATGATGTTTGGCCACATAGAACTGTCCATTGCAGCCTTGGCCAACCACCACCATTTTGCTCTAATTTTGGCTGTGCTGATGCAGTCTGCTAATAGCTCCGTTGGTTGGAGCACACTTGGTTGTCGAATTGCATGGAGGAATACATCAGACCCTTTTCCCGATGACCTCAACTTCAATGCAACCAGCCAGCTCACCTACACTGTGGTGTAATCTTACAGTGTTTCGTGTTCGTGTGCAGACCTAAAATGAATGTTAGGAGAATGTGCTGTTCGTGTGCAGACCTAAAATGAATGCTAGGATAATGTGCTGTTCGTGTGCTTATACTATTCAGTGCCTCCCATTGCAAACGTTGTCCACAGGTTCATTACCAGTGTTTAGGTATATTTCATGGTTCTTTTACATTCTGTGACCAAAATAAGATTTTTGCTCTTGATAGATACATATGCTTTCAGAACTATAATGAGTCAATACCCTTTAGTCTGAAATGTCATTGTGCCTATTCGATTGACAAAGGTTATGTTGAAATGCTATTATGCACAATATACAAATGTTCATTTTATATTTCCAAAAAAATACTGATCTCTGTTACAAAATTTAGATGTATGGGACTTACACTACTGTGTGTATTACTTGTAATTACCTCATTTTCTCAAAAGAATGATAACATTAGTTAAACTATCTTTTGTAAAACTTTGTATATGCTCACGTTTATTATTGTATTTTTTTCATTTTTGTATTACTTCTAGCTACCTCATTTTCTCCACTATGTCATTTGTCAAACTATGTTCTGTAAAATTCTGTATATTTTCTTATGTTTACCATTATGTATATTTGTCATGTATTCCATTTATTGCTGATGTTCTGTACATTTTGACATTTGCTTATGCCTGTCACATCCTGTACCACTCCAAGCATTACTCTTGTTGGTACTCGTTTGTAAAATTGCATGTATTTATGACTGTCAATTTTTTTAAATTTTCTATGAAATCTATCTGTTGTTTTAATCTTGAATATCGTGTAAAAATTATTATCACGTTTTCATATTTTCCATGTATTATTTTGGATGTCATTAATGGATTTTTGGACTTGAAATTCAGTAATTTTGCTGGCTAGGCAATGCTATTGGGATCACCCACCCTACAAAATTTTAATAGGTAGGAGGGGGGTGATGAAACGTGTCCATAAAAAATATTTTTGTAAGAAAATGTCTAATATTGAACCTCCTGTTTTGTGTCGAGTAACTTGCTTGCAAGAAAATGTATAATGTCGCTTCTACTGTGTGTATCGATATGTGTACTTTGTGAAGTTTCATCTTTGGCAAAGATCATGTATTGCATAGCATTGTAGCTCGCGCTGAGAGAGAGTAGCACTTGTGGTTCAGCTCGCTTAGAGAGCGGTTGAGTTGTGTGTATGGCTCCGATGTAGAGCAGAGGCTGCTGTGCCAGCAAGCCGATTTGATTGTATTTGGAATATATATTGTATTGTATTGTAACACCGCTCGAATGAAGGTAATTGCATTTGATGACATTAGGAAGAAGTTGTATTATGTAGGTAATGTAATGCTGATTATTAATAATAAGTAACAAAGTTCACCTTTCTTTCCTGTTTCATTTACGTAGTTAGAAGATTAACGTACTTCCTTCATTTGATAATTAGTTATTAGTGGATTTAAAGTGCAGTATTTATTTTGATAATATTGTTGAACAGATTTCGTTATTGGTGCCATAGTAAATGATAGTTAATTGACTATGATACTAAATTTCAATAATCAGAAACTGATCTGCATAAAATTCTCCCAGTCAAACATTAAGAAAGTGTTTTGTGGTTTTTTAGTATTTTTCTCGCAGTCAAAATTTTTGAGTGTAGTCAGTGTCTGTTTCAAATGGTGACTTGCCACAGTTGTTTTGTGTTTAAAGTATCCGTTGCGCACATAATCAGTTTAATGCACTGTCTCTTATTTAATGGTATATGCATCAATATCAGGGCCATAATTCAACCAAATTGCTGTGTTAATGAACAATTTGTTGTCTGATTTAACGATAGGTTCAACATCCACAACACACACACAGCTTTTAAACGTTTGGTCCTATTGCAAAATAGTTTCTTAGCTGACGTCTACTAATTATAAACTACATTACACTCAAATGTCAGCTTCATAGGTGAAGTAGTTTTCGAGATTTCTTGTTTATTCAGTGAGTGAATGAGTGTATGAATGAGTTACCTTCCGCTTTTATATAAATTGAAATTAGGTGCTGAAAGGTTCCATGAAACTCAATAGCAAGTCCGTCTGGACCTGGCGACTTCTTGGTAGGGGTGCTTTTTATCATATCCAGTAAGTCATCAGAAGTAATTTCCGCAATTAGACACGTGTTGTAACGTTCTGTACTCCACTATTTCGCAGCAGTTCCCTAATGAGTTGTGGTTCAACCTGACTTTCGCTAGAATGTCCGAGTGTTCCATCAAAACCCGTTTGTCTTCTGTTCTCACACTCTCTATAAAACTTTTCTTTCTAAGCTTTTGATGTACTAAATGGTAGAGTGATGCGTTTTCGTCCTCCACCATTGACTGCACATGAGACTTGATTTTCAGTCCTTCGAGTTGTTGCCTTTTCAGATTTACCAGTTGAGATATAACCTTTTTGATAAGTATCATGTTATCCTGAGTCATTGGTTGTTCATAGAGGTAACGCAGTCATGTATAGTGAAATTCAACAGTATCTTTTAACCACCTCGCTCTGTGCTTTCCATAAACCATTAATGTCGATTGTAGTTTCCTCTTGGCGCACATTAGGCACCATTCTAGCGATGATCTATATTTATGACGCATCCTTAGAGCAGCCTGCCAAGCGACAGAGATCCTCTCAGCTAAATCGTCATCGTTGTGTTCAATTTCCAAAGAGCGCGTTTTTGTTTCGGAAGTCTAACGCTACATTTCACAGCTTGATGGTCGGAAAAAGTAGCAGGTAATGTCTCTATTCCGTCTATTTTGC
Source organism: Locusta migratoria (assembly GCA_026315105.1). Classification (NCBI taxonomy): domain Eukaryota; kingdom Metazoa; phylum Arthropoda; class Insecta; order Orthoptera; family Acrididae; genus Locusta; species Locusta migratoria. The sequence goes on from CM048751.1 coordinate 170,443,127, forward strand.
TTCCTACATTTTCAGTTACGTATATCCTGTCGATACGACTCTTAGACGTGGCAGTAAAAAACGTAAATTTTACAGTAGTAGGGAATAGTTTTTCCACGCGATGCGAATAATTAAAGTTTGACCACTGATCCTTTCGATGAATGACACAATTCCAGTCTGTACCAATTACAACTTCCATGGATTTATTTCTAACCAAGTATATCGGTTTTAAAAAACTGCGTCCTTGCTTCCCTAAAATTATTTCCAGGAGCATATACATCAATGATAGAAGTATTAAAAATTTTACAACTAATACCGCGTCCAGAGTGTAAATAGTTGACGTCCTTAGTGGGTATCCCTTCCTTCACTAGGATAGTGGCGTTCCACAGGGAAGCGTTATAAGTCCCCTACTCTTCCTCGTGTTTATAAACGATTTAGGAGACAATCTGAATAGCTCCCTTAGATTGTTCGCGGATGATTCCGTCGTTTATCGGTTAGTGAAGTCAACTGAGGATCAAAAGCAACTGCAAAGCGTTTTAGACAAAATTTCTGCATGGTGCGAAAATTGGCAATTGACACTAAGTAAAGAAAAGTGTGAGGTAATACACATGGCCACTAAAAGAAATCCGCTGAACTTGAATTACGCGATACATCAGTCAAACCTTAAGGTCGTAGATTCTACCAAATACCTAGGAGTTACAATTACGAACAACTTTGACTGGAGAGAACACATAGAAAGTATTGTAGGGAAGGCGAACCAAAGGTTACGTTTCATCGGCAGAGCGCTTCGAAGATGCACCAGCTCCACCAAAGAGACTGCCTAAATCACACTTGTGCGTCCTCTCCTGGAGTACTGTTGCCCCTTGTGGGACCCTCACCAGGTGGGACTGACGGAAGACATTGAGAACGTTCAGAGAAGGGCAGCTCGTTTTGTTTTATCACGTTACGGGGGGGGAAAGCGTCACGGAAATGTTGCACGAATTGGGGTGGAAATCATTAAAAGAAAGACGTTATTCATTGCGGCGTGATCTGTTTGCGAAGTTTCAATCACCAACTTTTAGTTCTGAATGTGAAAATATTTTGCAAGCACCCACCTACTTAGGGAGACTTGACCATCCCAATAAAATAAGAGAAATCAGATCGAAAACGGAACGATTTAGGTGTTCTTTCTTCCCGCGCGCTATTAGAGAATGGGACGGTATAGAAAAGTTATGAAAGTGGTTAATGAACCCTCTGCCAGGCACTTGAATGTGATTTGAAGAGTATCTATGTAGATGTAGATAGCTGTACTGCATTAATTTTCTTGCACAACATTTAAAATCACATTAAAGCCTGAAGACTTTCAAGTTTAACTTCCTGAAGCAAAGCTATGTCCGTTTCTGACTGGTACAAGAACAGTTTCAAAGCAGACACATTCGTTTCATTTTGGATCTTGTTTATATTAATTGTGGTAACGTTATACGTTTGCTCCACGACGGGTCAGTAAGAAGAGCGAGCGAGGCGGCAGGTGGTCGGCCGGCCCCCTCGCTGTTTACCACGCGACTCAGAGGTCGGCATCGAGCGGTCGTCATGCGCCGTGGCCTCTCCGCTGATTTCCTCCATGTCTTCGTCTGTCTGCTCCACAGTGTCATCCGCCCAGTCACCCCCATTCATCGCATTTTCCTACTCAAACGCGTTCGATACTTCCGGGAGGTTCGTATTGTGGGACTTGTTGGTGATGCTCCCTACGTCGTCATCTGACTGGTTTCCTTCGTCGTCATGTCTGTGTCTTGTTCCATGTTCCTCCTTTCCCCGTTCACTTCTGACCATTTTACGTAACTTCTCCCTGATTGCATGACGAGACTTTCTGCCGCGTCATGCGCAAGTCTCCGTTTTTTGTGGCAGCGAGACTTCTTCGGGCATCTCGCAGGCGACTAGGTCGGCAATGTAACAGGAGATATCCCTGGACACGCATTTGCATCTTTCAGGGTGTTTTTGGAAACAGCTGTGGCCGCAACAAAAGTCTTATAAACTTCTGGTACAGTGTTTTCTATGTCTTTTCCTTCTTCCTGTCTAATACGTTCTCGTCCTTCCTGCTCTTTCTGCTTTTCTTCGGGTGGGGGAAAGGTGTCATATGATTTCGGCCCTGCTATTTGCTCATCTTAAGCGTCGGCAGTTAGCGATTGTACGGCATTTGTACGGGACAATTCCGCGTGAGACTGAACTCTATCAGTGTCCTGTACAAGGGGCAACTGCGTAGTCATAGATGCCACAGAAATAGTTTCGGTACAGTCCATTGTATGTGACGTTGAATCTACATCCAGGATAGGTCCTACTTTTGAGTGCAAGGGTTCTGAACCCTGAACCCTGTCCTACCAATTCCAGTGCAGGGAGATCACAAGGAGTCGTGATGTTTGCGTATGCCAGTCTCATAGTTGTCATCTGACTCTGATTGGAACTTCACCAGTAGGAATCTGCGGCACACGCTTCCTCCTACACTCCGCACGGACGTGATCTGACGAGTTGTACAATGCACACCTTCGGGGTTGGCCTTCATAAATAACAAGAATACAGTCCCCACATATCGTAACGAATAAGGATATCTGCTTTGGCAATTATAATTTGACTTGTCGTACACCATTTAGGACAGGAAACATGTGTAGTTCGGACCACTTCTCTGCAATATTCGAAATAATTCTAGCATAATTCTCCAAAACCGCAAGTTCAAAAATTCTAACAGTACGTATTGCGGAACCACCATGTGACACAATGACCTCACTGAAAGAACCATCTGAATGATTAATAACAGCCGACATTTGTCTTTAGGAGAGTGATCTTAAATGGTTAGAATGAAACACTTCTTAAAGAAGAGTAGCCTAGATCACATTTAAAGCAAAATTACTTTATTTCACTACTAGTTTCGGCAATAATTTTTGCCGTTATCATGTGACAGGCCTACATTAAAAACTACAGTGGACATGTGCAGGAAAAGACTTCTTGAATTCGTGGTTTACCAAATGGCCGACCAATGGTGGTGTGGGACACCTGTTGGACATGTCATACAATTTCTGCTGGCAACTTCAAATCAGCTGATGTTACATGTTCAATGGTGGTTCTCTTGATCTTAAGTGAAAGACACACAATAAGTAGGAGGTCCGGGGTTCTAATTGCGGCCAAAGCACAAATTTTAATTCAATGCCTCTGCTTAAATTTAACACCTTTGGTATTCAAATGTTCAAATGTTTGTATAGTCTATGGGACTTACCTACGGGGTCATCAGTCCCCAAACTTACAAACTACTTACGAACTAGGACGGCATAAATATCCATGCCCGAGGGGGATTCGAACCCCCGACCGTAGTAGCTGTGCAGACCGCTGGAGCGCCTTAGTCCCCTCGGCCACCGCGGCCGGCCCTTTGGTATTACGAGACAATGTTGTCGCAAGGAAATGATTATTGTTAATACTAAATCAATGTACCATACATCACCATTCAAGTAACGAAAAGTGTCGCCAGGTGGCATTAGTGTACATGATAGGAAATGTAAAAGTACGTACCATACTTTGCTTTAGTATAGTTCAGCAGGGCCATGATGTGGTACAATTGTTCGAAACTCTACCCCAGTTTTATCGTATGTACTTGTCTCATCGTATTTACGGTGTATTGTGTCCATTTCTTTTAATAATTCTCTTTTGTAACACTATGCTAATTGATGTTTATAAAATTGCAGATTATGACGATGAAGAGTTCCGAACGCGTAAATAAATAACAGCCGCATAATCGACTGTAGCCTTTGTATTTTTTAAAGCGTCCCTTATTGTTTAATAACTAAATTTGAAAATGGGCGCATACGTCATTCGTGACTACATGTCAGATTTATAGGGTCATGTTTTATTTCTTTATTAGCCTGCTCCCGTTAGAGGTCAATTTTAGCTTTGTTGCACCCAAGCTCTTGTAGCGGAAGTATAGCGGTAAATTTTTCCAAGACTTGAATGTAACTGTCACTCTGCAGCGGAGTGTGCGCTGATATGAAACTTCCAGGCAGATTAAAATTGTGTGCCGGAACCGGGACTCGAACGTGGGACCTTTGCCTTTCGCGGGCAAGAGCTCTACCGACTGAGCTATCCCGACTCGACTCACGATGCCGCCTCACAACTTTACAAGACATGGTTGCTGCAGAAACATTGCGGTATGTCGACAGAATGGGGTAGGGGAACAGCAGCTAGTTTGCGTCATACTTACTGGGTCAAGCCAACACCACCTAGAGACAAGACCTGGCGGCCGCGGCCTGGTCAGTTTGACGTAGCACGGGCTGTTGTGAGGCCTTGTCTCTAGGTACTATTAGTGAAGCTGACAGGAATGAGAGCACACGTGCCGGACTGAATAGTACGCATCACTGGAAGTTAAATGGAACAGTACGTGCTTGCAGTATCACGTCACTTCGTTACGTGAGGAAACAATGCTGATGTCCAACGTAACAACACGTATCTGGAGCCTTCTGGAACCACCAGCTAACCTGTTAAGTGAACACGGCAAGACATAAAACGCCGACACATTCGTATGACTAGTGCGTAGGGGGAAATGTCAGCAGCTGCATACACGCTGTATATACTCCGGCACTTTTCATAGGCAGTCGGTCAGATGAGACGATGGCTTATAGTTCGTAGCACTCTATTCCCTGACATGTTCAAAGGGTGGTACAAGTCTGTTATAGAACTCCAGCACTCTTCTATATCAGCTGACAACCGGCGCCTACCTCCGCACGCCGAGCTAGTGCGGACGCAGCCGCACAGTCAGCCCACAGTACGGCAGTAGGCTGCGTGACGTCATCGACCCGGTCGCCTGTGTACCACTTCAGAATAAATGTTTTACCGAACAATACTTTTTCATTACGCCAACGGCGGCACCAGAACCGCCCTTACCTCTTCCTGCAGGGCATACCGTGGCGGTTAGGAGTCTGGCCTCCTGACAAATAACCAGCTTTCCAACGCCACCTAAGTGCACGCCGACCAAGGGGTGTGCCAGCAACCGCACGACCCCCTACAGCTTGTATTGTTGATTGCAAAGTGTTTGGATACGGCTGCTGAGTTGAGACTTTGAAACTTCCTCGTAGTTCAGTTATAAACCTCCAGCAGTTCTTGAACAATTTTGCGACGTATATTTCATCGTAAATGTTGTTTCAATAATAATGATCATCAGTTTGAAATTCTAAAACATTCGTTTTGACGTCCTCCAGAAAAAAAAGGTTCAAATATTTGTATAGCTTATGGGACTTAACTACGGGGTCAGCAGTCCCTAAACTCACAAACTACTTACAAAGTAGCTAATACTAAGGACGGCACAAATATCCATGCCCGAGGGGGGATTTGAACCCCCGTCCGTAGTGGCCGTGCAGACCGTGACTGAAGCGCCTCAGTCCCCTCGGCCACCGCGACCGGCCCAGAAAAAACGGCAGTATTGTAAAGCTAATGGCGTGATGCAGTCATATGAAGGTAGGCCTAATTAATAGGTTCTGAAAAAACAAAAAATAATTTCTCGCCTGTAACGGTTAAATTAGCAACAAAAATTTTCCGTGGAAGATAGCAGATGACGTTTTTGTTCTCCTTGCACCTTCATGGGTAGCGCAAGTAACTTCATTTTCTTTTTAGATAAAGTACCTTTCAACTCAGAACGCAATGAATACACACTTTTCATAACCAACATTATTGGGTCCGCAATATTGCGACAATAGCTTCACTTTGTAGCGCATGTCTCTTCCGATTGTTGGTTGTGGTAAGAAACAAGTGAATCGAGATTATTAATTAAATCAATCTGCCTGACTTCCGCTTCCCAATTAATCGGTGATTTATCAGTTAATCTGCTGTTGCCGTGACCGTTACCAGCATCGGACCTCCTCCCTTCTAGCAAGGATTTATGTTATTTAATAAATGAATAAAAATGGTAGCAACAGGGGAGAGCTGCAGACAAGAAGTCGGACAGTTTAGTGAAATTATCAATATATTCTGAAAATATCACATTTAATTACGAGATTGCCTGTTACATCATCCCAAACAGTTACTTATTCTTGCTGCAGGACAAGACATACAAAAACAGAGCAAACATCTAAAACAAAGATCATTCAGATAATTCGACCACGCATTAACGAGCATATTGAGAGTGTTTCATGAGAATATCCGTTGGTCATAAGTACAGTAGACTGGACCCGAATCAGGGGTGGCACAAAAACCAACGCAAGAGCTTTTTAGAACTATCGCCAGATATGCAAACCAAATCATTGCATATTAGTAAACTCGCGACCGAATCGATTACTGTAATCGCGAATACCTACTCGGTGGAACTGTTAAGTTCTGCTAAATAGGCATCTCGGAACTGTCCTCCTAAAACTGCAAGCACCTGAAGCAACTGCTAGCAACTGAGGAACTGAGAGCGGCCACGTCGCACACGCTAGTTTTGTTAACGCACCGCTGATTCTTCAGCCGGCAAAACTAGTGACACACTACCAACCCGACCCAGAGTACTCTTAAGAGTTCCGTCCCGCAAGATCCGGTTTCATGACTTCTAGGGTGGCGGCCTGCCATGGGGGCAACTCTTGAGAGAGGTGGGAACAGAAGTGTCCTTCCGCGAAGATGAGGTTGGATCTCTGGGACTGAATGTAAGAGCTCCGGCAGTCTTTGTGACTGATCTCCATCTTGCCAATTTTATATATTAATTATTATTTCGGTCACTCGATAGTCTTCTGGTCAGACATGCAGACGGTAATTCTAGATTGTCGGGGAAAATTAGTTTTATGTGATTTAATTGGCGATTAATTTTACCAACTTCCTGATTATTAATCGCATCGAACTTTGAAATATATGAAACGAATCGTCATTTTTCATAAGATTGGAATCCGTTGTCAGAAAATGAAGAATGATTTTATGAGTCGCCCAGCGGACGTCGTCCAGCGCACACCTCCAGTGGTTTAGCAGTAAATTATCAGTTGTAAGTGTAACCGGCTTCTCTCTAGAAGCTACATATTTTGACTTTTCAGTGCGTTTTCCCTTCAGTTCACTAAATTTATTGTGAGCTCGCGTTTTTTTTATTCCAATTCGCGTTAAATATCTGATTATTGTATTATTCCGTCGTGTAAATTGCGTCGTGACAGTCGTCTGTCTTTGTTTTGAAACAAGGTTACCGCTTAACAAACAGTGTAGTCTTCCTTTGAACGCATCGCGACTGTAGTTTGTTTTGTCGACTATAATCATGAATAGGGATTGTGACTGCTGTGTGCGGATGCAGCCTGAGCTTGTGACACTTCGCTCCCAGCTTCAGGCTGTGTTAACCTCGGTTGCACAGCTGGAGGCTGCGATCGAGGAGCGTCGTTGCTGTTGCCGGTAGTGGGGACCGAACGGACTCCCGTCGTCTCCACCGATCGGCCTGCGGCAGCGAAAAAGCCCTGAAACTGCTAGCAGTGTGGCAGACATCCCACCCGTGGTTGCGTGGGAGGTTGCTCCAGTCCGTGGCAGGCGGCGCAAGACAATCCTGAGGACCGATCGTGAGGCCTCCCTGGTTCGTCTTGCGAACAGGTTTGAGGCGCTATCTGCTCAGGACGACGTTTCTGAGTCGGATGGTGTCTCTCACCCATCCTGCAAGATCTGGGCTTTCACAGAGGGTGGGTTTACTTGTAGTTGGGATCTCCAACGTTAAGGGGTGATGAAGCCCCTTAGAGAGATGGCTGCCAAGGAGGGGAAGAAGGCCAACGTGCACTCCGTGTGCATACTGGGTGGAGTCATTCCAGGTGTGGAACGGGTCTTCTCGGATGCCATGAAGGGTACGGGGTGCAGCCAACTGCAGGTGGTGGCTCACGTCGGTAAAAATGATGCGTGTCGTTTCGGATCTGAAGAGATAGGTTTCGAGCTGGTAACTGAAGTGGTAAAGACTGCCAGTCTTGCTTGCAAGATGAAAGCAGAGCTCACCATCTGCAGCATATTTGACAGGACCGACTATGGACCTCTGGTACAGAGCCGACTGGAGGGTCTGAATCAGAGACTCAGGCGGTTCTGCGACCGTGTAGGCTGCAGATTTCTTGACTTGCGCCATCGGGTGGTGGGTTTTTGGGTTCTGCTGAATAGGTCAGAAGTCCACTATACGCAGGAAGTGGCTACACGGGTAGCGGGGACTGTGTGGCGTGGACTGATCGGTTTTTTAGGATAGAGGGCTTCGGGGAAAAACAAAATGGGCAATCTCAAAGGGTGCAGGTGGATCAGAGGAGAAATGCAGATCTAGGAACTATCGGTGTAACAGTTGTAAATTGTCGTAGCTGTGTCGGAAAAATACCAGAACTCCAAGCGTTAATAGAAAGCACCGAATCACACATCATTGTAGGCAGTCAAAGTTGGCTCAAGTCGGAAATAAGTTCAGCAGAAGTTTTTGCAAAAGATCTAACTGTTTTCAGAAAGGATAGATTAAACAAAATAGGTGAAGGCGTGTTTGTCGCTGTCAAAAGTAGTGTAGCGAAGTTGAAGTTGAGAGTTCCTGTGAGTTATTATGGGTAGATGTTGTACCTGAAAATCGTAAGAAGTTATGAATTGGTTCCTTTTATCGGCCTCCCGACTCTGACGATACAATAGCAGAAACGTTTAAAGAAAACCTGAGTCAAATTACAAAAACGTATCCGACTCATATGATAATAGTAGGCGGAGATGTTAATTTACTCTCAATCTGTTGGCGAAATTATATTTTCAAATCAGGAGGTACGCATAAAATCGTGTGAAATTGTACGCAACGCATTCTCTGAGTATTACTTCGAAAAATTAGTTCATGAGGCAACTAGAATTGTAAATGGATGTGAAAATACTCTTGATCTCTTAGCAACAAACAATCCTGAGCTCATAACGAGCATCAAAACGGATACAGGTACAGAGCTGTCGTAGCGAGATTGAATATCAAAAGTCCCAAAGTTACCAAAAATAAACGAAACGTATATTTGTTCCGGAAAGCAGATAGAAATAAAATACATTGCTTCCACTCGTTTCTAACACTAAATGTAGGTGTAGACCAGATGTGGCTCAAATTCAAAGAAGTGGTATCGACAGCAATTGACAGCAATTGACAGTTTTATACCAATTAAATTAATAAAAGAAGGAGGTGATCTTCCTTGGTACACAAAACAGGTCAGGACACTGTTGCAAAAGCAACGGAAAAGACATACTAAATTTAAACGAACAAAAATCCCCAGGATTGGCGATCCTACACAGAAGCTCGAAATTTAGCGAAGACTTCAATGCGAGATGCCTACAATACTTATCACAACGAAACTCTTTCTCGAAATTTGACTGAAAACTCTAAAAGATTTTGGTCATATGTTAAATATACTAGGGGCAAAACACAAACAATACCCTCACTACGTGACAGTAATGGCGATCCTGCCGATGACAGCGCTACTAAAGCAGAGTTACTAAACATAGCTTTTAGAAACTCATCACCAAAGAAGACGAAAACAATATTCCAGATTTAGAATTATGAACAGATGCCGTAATGGGTAACGTAGAAGTAGATATCATCGGAGTAGTGAAGCAACTAAAATCACTTAACAAGAACAAGTCTTCTGGTCCGGACTGTATACCCATTAGATTTCTATCTGATTATGCTGAAGCGATAGCTCCTTACTTAACAGCCATATACAACCGCTCTCTCAAAGACGGATCTGTACCAAAAGATTGGAAAGTTGCACAGGTCACACCTATATTCAAGAAAGGCAGCAGGAGTAACCCATTAAACTACAGGCCTATTTCATTGACTACAATTTGCAGCAGGGTTTTGGAACATATCCTGTATTCAAATATTATGAATTATCTGGAACAGAATGATCTATTGGCCCAAGGTCAACATGGATTTAGAAAATATCGTTCATGCGAAACACAACTAGCTCTTTATTCACACCAAGTGATGTGTGCTATCGACAAGGGTTCGCAAATTGATTCCGTATTTCTTGATTTCCAGAAGGCTTTTGACACCGTACCTCACAAACGGCTTTTAATCAATTTGCGTGGTTACGGTATATCGCCCCAAATTTGCGACTGGATAGGGTATTTCCTCTCAGAGAGGACACAGTTCGTAGTAATCGATGGTAAGGCATCGACTAAAACAGAGGTGATATCGGGCGTTCCACAGGGTAGTGTTATTGATCCTTTGCTGTTCCTTATTTACATAAACGATTTAGGGGAAAATCTAAGTAGCTCTCTTAGGTTGTTTGCATATGACGCCGTCATTTACAGTCTAGTAAAATCATCTGAAGATCAAAACCAACTGCAAAACGATTTGAATAAAATATCTGTATGGTGTAAGAATTGGCAATTGACACTAAACAATGAGAAGTGTGAAGTCGTCCACATGAGTACGAAAAGAAATACGTTAAACTTTGTTTACATGATAAATCAAACAAATGTAATGGCCGTAAACTCTACATAATACCTAGTAATACTTCTGACTTAAATTGGAAAGAACACGTAGATAGTGTCATGGGAAAGGCGAACCAGAGACTGCGTTTTATTGGCAGAACCCTTAAAAGATGCAACAGAACTACTAAAGAGTGTACAATACGCTTGTCTGTCCTTTTATGGAATATTGCTGCCCAGTGTGCGATCCTTATCAAGTGGGTTTGACGTAGGACATCGAAAGAGTCCAAAGAAGGGCAGCTCGTTTCGTATTGTCGCGATACACGGGAGACAGCGTTACGGAAATGATACAGGATCTGGGATGGGAATCATTGCAACAACGACGCTTATCGCTGCGGCGTGGGCTGCTTACGAAACAACAATCGCCAACATTCTCCTCCGAATGCGAAAATATATTGTTGACTCCCACTTACATAGTTAGAAATGATCATCAGAATAAAATACGAGACATCAGAGCCCGAACGGAGAGATTCAGGTGTTCATTCTTCCCGCGCGCTATTCGAGAATGGAATGGGAGATAAAATAGTATGACGGTGGTTCAATGAACCCTCTGCCAGGCACTTAAATGTGATTTGCAGAGTATCCCATGTAGATGCAGATGTAGATTTATGCCCAGTCTCTTTGTCATGAAGGTTTCATGATACCATTGTACTGGTCTGAGAAAAGTCTTAGCTCTACAACTTCTGTGACGTTTAGGGCATCTCCTCCTGTTATGCTTGATGTTATTACCAGTGAGCTCAAACCTAATCTGGAGGCAGAGTTGTGAATTATGAAGCATAGACGTACAAAGTCGTAACACTTGACGCCAAATTTTTGAACGTTACCCTAATCTCTCTGTCTTGTTGTCAGTATTGTGTGCTTAAGAAAGAATTAAAAAGTCTGAAATTTGGAATTGTTTGTTCTGGTAGCTTTTGGTGATACTCATATACAACGGTCGCTAAATGTCGTGAAAACTTTATTACTGTTTACTGAATAGTTGCGACATGGGATGAACTGTAATGAAATTTGTCTATGAAACGTGTGGTGTTGTTGTTAAATGAAAATTCCTTTTCGTGTGTTATTGTATCCGACTGTGTGTGGAAATGAACATTGATTGACTGCCAGAATGAAGCAATAAAATAAACTGCTAATACATCTACACAATATAGTCTGGTTAAGTTAGTTTCAGGTATTGTAAATGTCGGTTCTGAGTTCGATCCCCGTCTCTTTCAAAATATTTTTTTCCTCGATAATACACTTTGTTACACTTATTTCATGCTTTTCAAATACAGTTCTTTCATTGTCACGATCTATAGGGCTGCATTTTCATCTTCGTTGCTGCATGCCGCCCAATCGGTATTGCCATAACTAACAAACAAACTGTAAAAGCCAAGAACCAACACTTTTTGTGTCACACAATAACGAAACTGTTCATGACTTCCTAAAACTTATTTCACTGCTTTTGTACTGCAATGTAATTCTACCTCATACACAGTGTGTCAACAATGATGCTTTTCATTTACAAAGTTGCTTGTGGAGATCACATGCTCCTCCTTTGCTAACGTAACATAACTTTCCACCAAATTGTTGACATTTTGCGCATCTTGAACTTCACACCCTTACCATACGACTTTTCTGCTTTTATGCGGATACAAAGGAGCAGGGACATTTCAGGACGTTTAGAGATAATGTTTTGGATTGACGGTCTCTTACCTTTCGAACATTAACTTATTTTTCCCAATTTTTAATGTAAAGCTTTATGCATTGATTTGCTTTATGATGTTTGCACAAGTACATTTCTTCTGCATTTTATTTAATAGCAACAGTCACATTCTCATATTTGGTCTCTCTGTTGCAGAATGCCAATATACGAACAGATACCTATCAATACTCCTGCAATAAAAGAGCAGAAAGATGCATGAATTATATAAAACGTATATTTGAGTTGTATTTTTATTCTGAATTAGTGTTTCGGAAAAATTATGTAATGTACATCTGTAGACAGATACGTCCACGTGTAAAAACAACATATTTCAGGCATCTGACACTAGCATGTTTACCCACAAAGCGAGCATGTCCTATCTGTGAGCTCTGAGTGGAAATCAGTATATAAGGAAAGTAATAATACAGATCTCAACACAATAAGTACCGTCCACAGCAATAGTTAAATGAAATGTGATAGAAATACTACTTCTGAATAAAGAAAATTAACTTTATAATTAGCTATTGTAAATTATGTGTAAACAGTATTGGCTTTGTAACACTTACACTGTTAAATGAAACGTAAATTAATAATATTGTAGAGGTTCTTGCTAATTTCTCTGTAAATCATATTCCTGTATATTCTCTATTGTACATTCTGTTTAAATATTCTTGGCCTTTTTAACACTTAATCTGTTAAATGTTATGTAAATGAATAATATTGTGGTGATTCTGGCTTGGATCTTTTTTAAATCATATTCAACTATAAAAGATGGGGGGAGGCATCCCCGCCTCAAGGAAAACTGATGACGTGGAAGGAAAAGGTAGAAAAAGCGTGCCCAGTGGCTGCTAGCGTAGCTAAAACGTTAGACGCTGAACAGTATCAGTGACATGTGGCTAATTTATTAGACGTCATACTCTTCAAGAATACTATTAAGTAGTCTCGAGTAAAGAATTTTTTTGTACGATTACTGGCGTAATTCTGGTGGCATATTTTTCGAACTAATTCAACGCCAAGAAGACCGAATATTGCCTTACTTCAAGAACCGTTAACGGATAATATTACCCTACAGCAATCCACATTTAAGCGCCAGTCTTCCATCACAGACATAGTAGACAATATCTTAGCACTACAATAACAGCCTGTACGTCAGATTTGTGATTTAGTAAATATTTAACATAATAACTTTAAACGCTGCTGTTGACCCCTTATTGTCCAATGTCATTGTCCTGTGAACGGTCCTTTTCCTATTAAATTAAAGTATTCCGAGTGTCCTTGTGAATAATTTTAAAATCATAAAAATATTTTAATTTTCATTGACTGCTGAAAATCATATTGTTTTTATTGCATAAGTACACTCTAGAGATTAGCAGTAAGTGTGTGCTATGTTTAGTTTTTATCTCCAAAAGATACAAAACTTGGACAGTGCTGCATTATTAAAATGTTGGCTTTATTTTAATCAAGGAAAATATTTTCTTTGCCATTTAAAATTAATTGATGTTTAGGTTAGCTAAAAGATCGAACAGAACAGATTTTGGTTACACCTTCACCAAAGTGTGTCTGTTTTCAAAACAGCTGCATTACTATAATATTCCATGTAAACAATTTAGCACAAAGTAATCTTGTTACTGTTGTCAAAGAAATAGTTGAAATACCATGAGTTAACATATGTTTGAATATTTGATAATAGTTGTCTTAGAAATTTGCTGTTTGATTAGTCTCACAAAATTAATACAGAAATAGTATTACCATTTCGGTTAACATTTTTTGTTGAAAAGCTAACATTAATACAAAGAGATTTAGCAGGCTGCTGTAGTCCCCAGTTTGACGGGAACCAGATTAATGATGTTTATCTAATTACCACCATTCAGTATAGATTACTGACATTTCTGTCTGATATTTGCAAAGGTGATTGATTTTCAAGTAGTGTAATATTTAGAGCTTGTCCTCGTCGTATATTTTAGCTGATTTAGAAAGAAATATTATTGTATTCTATTTATAAACATATAGGTAATTTTGGTCCATAGGAAAAAAATTGTTGTATCTTGCTCTTAAACTGGAATGTTTGTCTGAATCCTTGTCGTTCCACTATTATCATTTCTGTAGTTCCATACATATTTGTGAAGGGAAGACTACCTTTGATGCTCTCATACATCAGGAACACACACGGACAAAATTAAATCCTCTAAGACGACCGCAATTCTGTAGGAGCTTGTAGTAGCAAATCGGTACTGTTGGGTACATTGCCGTAAAGTAATTAATCTGTGACGAGTTTATGAATATTACTAGCTCTACTTCAAGCTGTTGTGACGCTAAACCGACCGATGAGAGTGTTGCACACTTACCTGTGGATCTCAAGCACACTTTCTTTGTTGTTAGTTCCCTAAAAACAAAAGAGACACACTGAAATGTTTCCTAAATAAATCTTTGACTGATACGTAAAAATGAATTGAACAGAACGTGAAGCACAACAAAGACTACCTCAATATTTTTCACGAATGGAAACAGGATAATCACGAGCCTGTAGACCTGAATTATTTTTCATAGTATTTATTCTTGAGGTAAGGCCTGATTATCAGCATATCTCAATATAATTGAACCGTTTGTGGAGTAGAAGAAAGAATAACATTATGTTGAAAAAAAAAAAAAAAGACAATTTACAATTTACGAATCTGTTCTCCATCTACTTGCAGCTGCTTTCAAAGTCAGTTATGTGCCAACTCCGTACTAATAAATGTATATGTCTAAGTTCGGTGTACACAAGCATAGGGGACTTACCGTAGTAACATTTGAAGAGTTCGAGTAAATGTGGACAAAGCGACATTGTTATTTGCGGAAACTGTTTTTTGTTAGTTACTAGGCCTTACTACTTTTAATTTTATAATTAAACATAGACCATGACGAAGATGAAGTTAAGAATTTCAATACCTTGGAAATAAAATAATACCCGACAGACATAGCAAAACAAGGAGAATGTGTAGACTGGCAGAGGCAAATAGTTAGCATTCTACAGGTATCAATCATTAGCCTCAAGGTGAGATAGAATTTTCTGATAATGAACGTTTGGAGCAGAGTTTGAAGGGAAATGAAACTTGGACAGTGGAAAAACTGGAATGTAGAATCGAAGCAGTAGATTTTCGACGCTTTAGTAGAAAGTTGAGTATTTGGTATACTGATAATGCAACGATTGAGAGGTTTCTTCGTGGAATCCGCGAAAACACTGATAAGAGGAAGGGACAGGATTATAACAAATATTTTAAGACATTTATTTTATTGATAGTAGAGGAAATTATACATCCATCTTCATTAATCCCTTTATTTGAACATTTTCACACTCAGGTCGAATACTTTTATACTCATACATGAAAATTTCTGTAATCGACTTTTGTAAGTTTTATATGGTTTACTGTAATACCTGTGCACTTGATTGCATGTATAAAGAGTAGAAGAAGGGCACTCAAGCGCCCGAAACCGGTCGTCACAAATAAATTATTAGAAGCAACTGGTTGCTGCATTTTGTGGATTAAAAAATCTTCATCGACATAGATACCCTGCAAGTCACACTGAATTGAATGTAAGAGTGTTCATCGAACCGCTTTTATGTTCTTTGTCTGCAGTTCCATTCTTTAATAGGTCACGGGAAAAAGGAACTCTTAAATCTTTCAAATATCGATCTGATTTGTCTTATTTTATTATAATTATCTTGTCTTCCTAGGCTAAAAAAATATGTTCGCATTTGTAAGAGAATGTTGGTGAAATTTTGCAAATATATCTCTCCGTAGCGAATACCGCCTTTTCTTTAATGATTTCCACCCCTTCTCGTGCATCATTTCTGTGTTCTCACCTATATCGCGATAATACAAAATGAGTTGCCCTTCTCTGAACTTGGTGGGGATCCCATAACGCACAACAATACTCCAAAATAGGACGCACTAGTGCAGGCGGTTTCTTTCGTATAACTGTTGTGTAGTGGAGTAAGTAGTAACGCAAAATGTAAATTGAGTTTAGATAATTTAGCGCAAAAGAGTGGGTATGCAGCTGTTCCAGTAGCTGGCACCCGCTGCGGCACAGGAAGACACCTAAATAAGAACAAAGTTCCCAAAAAGACACAATACAATCCCGCAACCTTATTTGTTATGAATAAATAAAGAATACCCTGATGTTCCTCTCTTTTTCACCCACACCAAAGGTAGGAAATGCTCAAAGAGTAAAGCCTACACCTCCTAGCTCTAGCAGATGGCACGACGAAAGCAGAGTGTGCACATTTCCACAACCATAGCGGCTGACAGAAGACGGTCAGTCGCCTAGCTGTGTCAGCGGCCTACATTAACAGAAGGTCCGGTCGCGTGACAAAACTGCGCTCTATCAACAACCGACTAGTCATCGACCCGATCGAGAAGGTTCGGACACATGACGAAGCAGAACGCGGGCATCGACTCTGACGTCCTGATCCGCTCTTGAAGGTTCCAGCGCCGAATTCAGAACGGGAGTAACGTATTTAAAGAACGCCAGCCAGCTCGTCATCGATCAGTTACAGCTTGCCGATAATATTCTGCCCAGGCTTTACCATACGTTGTATTCGTCATCGTCCGGCCACAGCTTGGCGGTGATGTGCGTCCGGTCTTTGCCACAAGTCGCCGTCGTCATCAGAAAGAGTGCAGTGGTCACAGGAAGAGAGCACTGTCTGTGCCGCCTCGCCGCGACAAGTCAAAAATTTCGACGCCGAGCCGTGAGCTCTGGACTCCTACGTCCCTGATGGCCGACTGTCTACGCTACCGCCGCGGGGGTTAGACGCTAGCCGCCTCCAGTCTCGCGAGGCAGCACGGTGCCACCGGAGATGCGATATGGAGCCTCACTTCACACGCTTCCGCCCTCGCGTCTGCAAGAGGCTCACTGACGCCTGACGTCACGTCATCGTCCAGCAAAGGTGGGCCTTAGGACACACGCTGCGGTTCTCTGACACCGGACCTGCCACTCGCTGCAGTGGCGCGTTCAACCAACAGCACCTAGAGACAAGGGCGTACAACAGCCCGGGCTACGTCATCCTGACCAGGCCGCGATCAACAGCTTAATGGCTGCCAGCTATCTGGCAATGGGCGTGCCCCAGCAGCCAGCCTTTGAACTGGCGGCCGCGGCCTGGCCAGTGTGACGTAGCACGGGCTGTTGTACGGCCTTGTCTCTACGTGGAGTTTGTTCCACCCGACGCCTGAGTCAGCGCAGTCCCTATTTGCAGGCGACGACTCCCGCCGGTGTACGACTGATCACTCTCGGAATATTACAGTCACAAGATGACGCAGCAAAAAGCCAACCTGACATGTAATAATTTTGAATAAAGACAATGTCTTTGTTGAACAAGGGAGTTAACTACGGGGTCCTCAGTCCCTAAACTTACAAACTACTTATGAACCAGCTAACACGAAGGACGGCTCCTATTGACTTCCTTGAATATTGATGTGACCTGCGATACTTTCCACTCTTTGACTATGGAAGGTACGCTGAGCGAACTGTTCTATGTGATAACTAGGCTGTTGCATTAGCATACCCTGAAGGGGTATACAATCGGGATTGGGTTACTTACTTCCGTTAAGTGATTTAAATTGTATTATTTTGCAGGAGTATTTGCTTCTAAATTACGCATGCTGGTAACTGTTTTTGATACTACTTTTGGAGTATTTGCTTCGTCTTCTTTGGTACAGGAATTTCGGAAAGATATATTAGCAATTCTGCTGTTGCAGGTCATCAGTAGTATCACCATTTCCATCGTGTAATGAAGGTATTGATGTTGTTTCGTCGCTAATATACTTTACATCAGAGTTTCTTAATATTCTCTACCAAATTACGTGACAATGTTTCGTAGTGGTAACTATTGTAAGCTTCTCGTATTGAAGTTCGAGCTAAATTTCTAGTTTGTAAAGGATGGCCGGTCTTGGTTGAAGGTAATATCTGCGGGAGAAGCCAGTGACTGGATTACACCAAGATATAATGTAGGCCTTGTGGTGCATGTGTTATTCCCAAATGATAAGTGTGGCGCTCGTGTACGGGCAGTGCGTATTATGGATCAGGTGGGCGGAAGTGCAATCCCCCACCAACCCATAAGACTGGCGCAGGATTAGTACGACGATGCATAAGACAAGGTGTCTCTAATTCTGGGTCAGCCACGAAATTGGGCCGCAGGTCATTTTTTTTTTTTTTCGCCCTATGTCACGCTGGTCAACATTGCTTTCTAAATGACAACTTTGGAGGAATAACTTGCAGAGTCGCCACTTAGATTGCAGATCCGTCCCGCACGATTCACGAGACCGCCTTACATATGACTTGTTTGCATATTGTGCCTTATTAGGAAATTCGAAAAATTGAAGCTAGGGAACGTAAGCGTATTATATCAAGTGAATGCTGATACGAAAGAAAAATGAGAAAAATATTTTATGTTTTGCAACTACATTACACTAAAATTTTGAACATAGCTCCTATGACTCCGTGCATGCGTACAGCTCATAGTGGCTAGCTTTTTCTAAAAATTTCCTTTTAAATTTTCTGACGCAACCTTTACAGCTGAGTTGCGTATTTTATTATGAGACTTGTTTTATTTTACAATTTCTGATGAAGGTAACCATAGTCATTGCCGAAAAAATAATTTTTAATATGCGACCGAGGGCTGCATTTTTATCCTTTTTTGTTGTTTACCGGACTTAAGCCCGAGTTAGCATGTCTGAGATGCAATTGGCAGACGGATTGCAGCCAGACCAGCACCTTGCACAACGTGGCAGTGCTGGTTATTGAAGTCATGAAAGAATGGCCAAATATCCGTCATTTCACAGGGAGCACTGAGACAGAATTAAAGTATGTGGTGTGAAAAGAGACGTGACTGAAGACAGTCCTCGTAATTGCTTTGTGTTGAATGAGCGGTCTAAACCCCTGCCTTGTAAGCTTCAAGGTTGGAATACTGGCCACAGCATAAATTTTAATTCAATGCGTCTTCATACATTGAATACCTTGCTATAGGAAGACAATGTTAGTGTCAAGGAACTGACTTACAGTTGACGTTTATGCCCGATATACTCAACGATGTATTACTGTAGCCTGCTGGAGCATCTCCACTGGAATGCTAACACGTATCTTTCCATATCTGACTGGAAGCATGTATTTCCGCTGGAGCTGGCAACTGTTAACAATGGGACAT
The DNA here is from genome assembly GCA_026315105.1 of Locusta migratoria. Classification (NCBI taxonomy): domain Eukaryota; kingdom Metazoa; phylum Arthropoda; class Insecta; order Orthoptera; family Acrididae; genus Locusta; species Locusta migratoria. The sequence continues at coordinate 170,462,380 of CM048751.1, forward strand.
CTCGTTAACGACTTGGACTTCGGTCGTACAAAAACCCGACTACTTTCAGTGTGTGAATGTAAATAGGCAATGTTGCACTAAATTTATATGTTTGCACAAAAACACACTTTCTACGCATTATTAAAATCTGTTTATTTGCTAAAAATAGGAACCCTGGCTACCAAACCATACTCCTTTCCCTTCCCCTCCTTTCCTATCCTACCCCTCGCCACCACGGGTCTAATGACCAGAGCAGTTTGTTTCCCTCGTCCCAGACTACAAACCAACTAACCCAAAATCGCATACCAATAACACTCTTCATACCTACAATATTTTTGGTGGAATTTTTACGTTATTCACCTCGTATAGTAACGGTCTCTCTCCTCATCCTTACACAAACCAATCTGCATAGGCGGAACCACTGCCGCCATCCACAAAGTTCAACGACCTGCAACTGGCTACAAGGTTAACTTTCAGATTAGACGTGTAAGTTGCAAGTCCGCCAGATGTCTACCCATATAGAAGATACAAAGTTCTGAAATCACACGTGTCGTTATGAAACGCCTTGCACTATTCCCAAAGTTTGCAAGAAAGAGCTAACAAGTAGGCTCCGACGCCACTGTACTCAAACTGGAAACAGGGAAGCTACAGAGAGAGGTGGAAGCTTCCCCTTCTTTCCTATCCTTACTCGTTCCCATCCCCACCAGGGGACTAATGACCAGTTTGTTTCTCCTGTCCCAAACTACAAACCAACTAACGCAAAATTGCATACCAATAACACTTCTCATAACTGCAATATTTTCGGTGGAAGTTTTACGTGATTCACCCTTATATAAACCAAGCAGCATCGTCGGGTCCTTACCGCCATCCACAAAGTTCAACGACCTGAAACTGGTTACAAGGTTAACTTTCAGTTTCGACGCATAAGTTCAAAGTCCACCAGATGTGTGTCTCTAGCCATATAGAAGATACTGGCTTCTGAAATCACACGTGCCGTTATGAAACGCCTTGCACTCTTCCCAAACTTCGCAAGAAAGAGCTAACAATTAGGCTCCGACGCCCTGTACTCAGATTGGAAACAGGGAAGCTACAGAGAGAGAGAGAGTTGGGAGCTTCCCCTTCTTTCCTATCCTTACTCGCTCCCTTCCCCCCCAGGGGACTAATGACCAGTTTGTTTCTCCTGTCCCAAACTACAAACCAACCAACTATAATTCGCAAACCAATAACACTTTTCATATCCGCAATATTTTCGGTGCAAGTTTTTCGTGATTCACCTTGTATAGTGAGGTCACTTTCCCCATCCTTATATAAACCAAGCTGCATCACCGGTACCGCTGCCGTCATCCACAAAGTTCAACGACCTGCAACTGGCTACGAGGTTAATTTTCAATTTCGAAGCGTAAGATGAAAGTCCACCAGTTGTCTATCTATATAGAAGATACAAACTTCTCAAATCACACGTGCCACTGTGAACCGCCTTGCACTATTCCCAAACTTCGCAATAAAGAGCTAAAAAAGTAGGCTCCGACGCCACTGTACTCAAATTGGAAACAGGGAAGCTACAGACAGAGGTGGGAGCTTCTTCTTTCCTATCCTTACTCGTTCCCATCCCCACCAGGGACTAATGACTAGTTTGTTTCTCCTGTCCCAAACTACAAACCAACCAACCAAAATTCTCATACCAATAACACTTTTCATATCCACAATATTTTCGGTGCAAGATTTTTCGTGATACACCTCTTATAGTGAGGTCACTTTCCCCATCCTTATATAAACCAAGCTGAATCAGCGGAAACCTGCCGTCATCCACAAAGTTCAACGACCTGCAACTGGCTACGAGGTTAACTTTCAATTTCGACGCGTAAGTTGAAAATCCCCCAAATGTCTAGTCATATAGAAGATACAGACTTCTGAAATCACACGTGCCGTTATCAAACGCCTTGCACTATTCCCAAACTTCGCAAGAAAGAGCTAACAAGTAGGCTCCGACGCCACTGTACTCAAATTGGAAACAGGGAAGCTACAGAGAGGTGGGAGCTTCTTCTTTCCTATCCTTACTCGTTCCCATCCCCACCAGGGACTAATGACCAGTTTGTTTCTCCTGTCCCAAACTACAAACCAACTAACCCAAAATTGCATACTAATATCTGCATATATCTCATATCTGCAATACTTTCGGTGGAAGTTCTACGTGATTCACCTCGTATAGTGACGGTCACTCTCCCCACCCTTATATAAAAAAATGTTCAAATGTTTGTATAGCTTAAGGGACTTAACTACGGGGTTATCAGTCCCTAAACTTACAAACTACTTACGGACTACCTTATACTAAGGACGGCACAAGTATCCATGCCCGAGGGGGGATCGAACCCCCGACCGTAGTAGCCGTGCAGACCGTGACTGAAGCGCCTCAGTCCCCTCGGCCACCGCGGCCGGCACCCTTATATAAAACAAGCAGCATCGTCGGGTCCTTACCGCCATCCACAAAGTTCAACGACCTGAAACTGGCTACAAGGTTAACTTTCAGTTTCGACGCATAAGTTCAAAGTCCTCCAGGTGTGTGTCTCTAGCCTTATAGAAGATATTGGCTTCTGAAATCACACGTGCCGTTATGAAACGCCTTGCACTATTCCCAAACTCCGACGCCACTGTACTCAGATTGGAAACGGGGAAGCTACAGAGAGAGATGGGAGTCTCGTTACGTAACGGTGCAGCAGCAGCAGCAGCAGCAGCTGCGTGCGCTGGCGCGCCAGTGCCTCACCTTCATGGCTGCAGCCGGGAGCTCGCTGGCGCCAGCGACCGCCGCTCGGCCGGACTGGCGTCCAGCGCCGGCGCGCGAGGCTTCACCGCCGACACGGCGTCCTTGGGGAACAACCACTCCCAATTCGTCCGTGTCGTGCAGTGAGGAGCACAGCAATTCACTGCTGGTCACCGATGTGTTACGTAACGAGTATGTAGTCCATTCAGCACGGTGAAAATATTTGCCGGCAGTATTCGAAGTGTAAAATGCACCTCGGTCTTATAAGTCCTGGGGTCTCGGGTGGAGAACGTTTTGAAAGGGACTGACTCCAAATGGTGTCTGTCACCTCTTGTTTCCTAGTGGAATGGCCGGCACGAGTCTGATAACCACGGGACGTCTGTCTTCTTTCTCGGCCGTTACGACTGTAATACGACCAAGGCGCAATGCAACAAACGTCAAAGAGAAAAGTGATCCTCGCGTCAATAAACAAATTATTAGCATAGCTACTGGTAGATCTTCCTGGTTATAAGGCCGTGGTCCGCAGTTTTCCCTGACGTTACGTTCAGAGCTGAGCCTTATCGACTAACGAGTTATGCGTCTGAGGGCGACATATATACTACGGAAAGTAGGCGTGGCCAAGCTGTCACGTTATCAGCAAAGAAAGTCATTTTCAGAGATAAGACTTCACTATCGATTACAATTTGTCAGAGATAAAACCTGTCGATCTTGTAAAGCTACTGCCCATATGTCGTTAAGTTTAATAGTCTCTTCTTTTCTGTTAAAATTATCCTTGTTTTCATATATTTCAGTGGCTTCTCTATGCTGCCGTGGATAGAATTCGTTCTTGTGGATAATACTGTTTTTTTTTTTTCTTTTTTTTTTTTTTATCGGAATACCTCACTGTATGAATTCCATACCGAAGAGCATGCTCTTACACGGTCGATTTCTCCGTTTTTACTCGTCAGGAAAGACTTTTGTGTTCATTCAGCCTTGTATCTACAACTCTTTTGGTGGTTCCAATATATAATTTACATGTACATGTAATTTTATTAACGCCGCGAGCAGAAAGAGGTCGTTTATCCTTCATTCTGTAAAGGATAAACGACCTCCTCTTTCTGCTCGGAGTACTTGACATATTTTGTTAATTGGTCTGAAAACTAGTCTTATGATGTGTTTGCGCAATATTTTTCCTATGTAATCAGTTATTTTACCGGTAAAGAGAAGGAAAACTTTCTGATTGTGACGTATATAAGATTCTTTGTACATGTGGTAAACTTTATATTGGAAGCATCAAAAGAAGTGCAGAAACAAGGCTGAAAGTTCAAATATGTATTTGCCGTAGGAAAAACGACTATTGCAGAGAATTCTCTTCAGTCTGGAAGTCATGTAGTGAGGTTTTCCGAGACAACAGTTTTAACCACAGTGACGAATTATTATCCACGCCAATACACAGAAGCCATTGAAATATACCGTATAAACGTAAGGATAATTTTAATGCGAAAGAAGAAGCTATGAAATTAGCGACGGTAGGTTTACAACATCGACAGGATCTATCTCTGCCAGATTGTAATCGACAGTGAAGGTTTACTGAAAACGACTGCCGCGGTAGAGCGGTCGAGCACATTGAGGCGCTATGCTACGATGGGCGAGGCCGTTCCCCGTCGGGTGTTCGAATCCCGCCCTCGGGCATTGATGATTGTGTCGTCTTTAGTATAAGCTGGTTCATACATACTTTGTAAGTTTAGGGACTGATAACCCCGCAGTTAAGTCCCATAAGCTTTACAAATATTTGAACATTTGATGAGGCTTATCTCTGCTGAAGTTGCAGCTTGGTAACGACCAGTTTTCACAGATCGCTCTCAGACGCCCATCTCTTCAGTCAGCAAGACTCAGCGGAATTAGGAAGACATCCGAAGATGTCCAGCGTAGCTCTGGACGAAACGTCAGGGAAAACTGAAAAGTTTTATGGAGCCGGTCTTATAACCCTGAAGATCCACCAGGAGCTATGACATGCAAATTACGGGTAACGTTATAAGCAAATAGCAAGCTTCTGTAAATAGCATTTAAACGGTGATTGTATCGGAAAGTACCTTACTGTCGGAAATCAGAGTGCTCGTGCCGTTATAAGACTCAAAATATGAATCAAACGGTTTAGGAAGGCCACACCCCATGGTGTGCAGAATATTCCGATAGTTTTAATCGGTGACGTCCATATTGTGGAAGAAGACTGTCACCTCTGACACGCGCAGCTGATACAGCTGATTTTTGGCAAATCGCTTACGTACAACTTACATCGAAAAACTAAGATATTTTCGCTCAGAACCTAACCATTTACTAATTTATCTGCGAATTTATTTACTTATTGCAGCCCATAAATTGAGGAAAGTACTCGTAAAGTAATTGCCTAACAAAGAAAGCCCCACTGCCGACTAAGACTGCTGACTCCAGAGAACAAAACCAGTGTTCGAATTTCAATTGCATTCTCTGAACCCCTTTTCCTTTCTACATCTAATCCGTAAGCCACCGTTCGGTACTACACTTCTACTAGCGATTTTATTTCTTGTTCCACTCCCAAACAGAACAAGGGACGTCAAATGTTCTGATACCTCTGTATGGGACCTAATGCCTGTTATTTTCTCATTGTGGTCCTGGGTGAAATGTAAGGTGGCAGCAGAAAAGTACCTCTCAAGTGAGATTCCATCCTGTAAATTTTCTGAATAATATCCCAGCATAGTTAGTTATTTTCCCTCAAAATATACTCATTTGAGTTCTTGCAGCTTCAGTTTCCTCAATTTCTAGAAAAAATGCATTTGTGGACCAAGGCCACACCCCATGGCACACAGAATTTTCCGATAGTTTAAATCGGTGACATCCATATTTTGAAACAAAAAAATCACCTCTGATATGCGCGGCTGATTCAGCTGATATTTGTCAAATCGCTTACGTACAACTTACATTGTTACACTCGCACGCTGAACGCAATTACCGGCAACAAACATGGCCGCCAACCTCTGAATTGCTTCCCTTATTTTAAACACTAACTGGTAGGGATCAAAAGCACTTGAGCAATTCTTAAGAATTCCTTTCTAAACCGTTTGATACATATTTTATTTGAGTCTTAGTAGGGCACGATAAAACTTTCCAATACAACCACGGTTCAAATGTTGTTTACAGAATGCTAATATTTGCATGTGGCGTTACCCGTACTTCGGCCGAAAGCTAATCATTTCATGCAATGAAGGCTTTCACTACCGTATGTTATAGGTGCCAGTAGATGTTCCGGGTTATTAGGCAGTTTTCTCTGAAGTTTCGTCTAGAGCTTCGACGGACATCTTCGGAGGTCTTCCTTTTTCCGCTGAGTCTTGCAGATTGACATGTTAGGAGCGTTTGAGAAGATGTTGTTCAACTATAAAGGACATCGCATAAAAATGCTATTGTACTACCTTTGACGCCAAAGATGTATAAGGCTGTAGTGCCCTCCATGGAGAGTATATACAATTTCAGAGGCTTCTATGAAAACCGAATCCGAGAAGGATGATACAGACGTTAATATCTGACCATTTTCGCAATACATATTGTGGCCAGTTGAATACCATATTCAGCCACTGCTGATTCATCTGGTTGTAGCAGGCCGGTGTACCGCTGATGTTCCGCACATCGTTCACGAACTGAGCGCAAAGAGCGTCCAGTATACGAACTTCCACATTGAGCGTAAAATGGCCTGGACGACAGGGGCGCGACAGTCGTATTGGAACTTTGAGATGGACGAGAAGCAAGCGCGGGTCTCCTAGGCGGGTCTCCCAGGCGACCACTGTACAGGAGATCTGGGTTCGAATACCAATGAGTCATTCCTCTGTTTCCTCCTACCTTCCTCTCATTAAATTATGCCTATACACAAGTTCCTTAAAACATATAACATGGCCCAGAAGCCATGCTACTATCGTAACATAAAATACATCTTGACTATTCAAATGTTCAAATGTTTGTAGAGTCTATGGGACTTAACTACGGGGTGATCAGACCCTAAACTTACAAACTACTTATGAACTACTTACAACTAAGGACGACACAAATATCCATGCCCGAGAGGGGATTCGAACCCCCGACCGTAGTGGCCGTGCAGACCGTGACTGGAGCGCCTCAGTCTCCTCGGCCACCGCGGCTCGCTCTTGACTATTACGATACATTTTACGATCATTTAGCCACAACAAGTAATCATACGAAAACTGTTACATTCATTGAGCTTGAAATAGTAGTCTAGTAAGAAATTAATATTCTGGAGTGCCGGGTGTCATATCCCCTTTTCAATAATTACAACTTATCCAAACTTCCACATTGAATGTTTCGCTGTTTCCTGGTCATCTGGGATTTTGTATCATATACTAGAGCCTGAATTTAGCCCCTCTTCTGAATTTCTCTCTATCGAAATATTTATGAATATTAATTTACTATGACTTTAGTAAGAAATTTAGAGAATTAGTTTTGTAATAAATTGTGTATGCCATTTTTAATGACTAGCGGATCCATGTGTATTTGATATGTGTAGCTTTTAAATTCGAATTGTACTAACACTTTTTTTGCTATGTGAATAAGAATGCAACAAATATATCCTATGATTACATAGGTAAAGAAAATGCAAGGATGAAAGTAATATAAACACAACTTTATTTACTTATGTTACATCTGATGGTTCTGTCGGTATCGATTCTAAATATTAGTTTCTGACAGTTCTCAGAACTGACTCTTGCCACTTTTTAAAAGAAAGAGATGAGCACAATAGATTCCAGACTGAAACATAATAAGTTAAGGGAACAGGAAGTCTACGAATGTCTTTTTGTCAGACATTCAGAGATACGGCACATTCTTAGACATACCCTATTATAAGTGCATGTTTTGTACAAATTTAGGAGGAAGAGGCTTATCATGAGCTTTAATCTTTCATAAAAATTCATGAAGCCACACATTCCTTCAATTTGTGGTACAACTAGCCAACAATTGCATACCCAAAATTTTCTGAGATGTGAACGTCCCAATAACAGTGAGACACAATCCAGAAGTCAGTTTGAGATACTATTTTAGATGTTACTATAGTCCTATTTATCGAACTGCCATAAAGGGGATGATGTCTTGCTGCAGCACAGTCAATGCAGGAAAGAATGAACATGTGGGGTGACATTGCGTTGCTGCAGACAGTCTCAATCTAGATTGTTGAATTCAATCGTCAGTTCAATGCAGTGTGGTATTATTTTTGGGCATTGGTAAGAATAAATTCATTGATGCCACACAAAGTAAGAACCAGACTTTCTCATCGTTACCAAATGGCTTAGTTTTGAACCCATAGAAATTGGTAATTTGCCAACATCTGTGAGACTGTGACAGGATCAGGTATCGAGCACATTGTGCGCAGATAACGATTTCCTTTCCAGATTAGTATCAGTCGTTTAGAGTCTGTCAGTTTTGAACTTAATACAGGTACGTAGAAGGCTAGGTGGTGCTTCATCGTTTGGCTAGGAATAAAGTGATCTCTAGCGGCCGATGAGCGACAGTTTGGCATTGGGGCTGAGCAGGAGTTGCTTCTCGATCTTGGGCGGCTCCACCTTCTCCTCGATCGGCTCCACCTTGGACTGGTAGCCATCTTTGTCAGCGATGTAGTTAACGGAGTACTTCTGGCCGCTGGGAGACTTCCATATGTAGTTACCGATCGTCCTCAGGAAACCGTCCACTATACCGCCAACCTCCTGACGCTCACTGCCGTCACTCGACTTGTAACTGGAAGAGAGAACCGTGTCTGTTACTTACGAACAATCGACATTCGCTGTAATTGTTTTATATTCTTATAATGGTAGGTGTCAATTACAATAATAAATTCAATACATCGGAATAAAAATACACATATGGAAGTGTTAAAATTATATTAAAATATCAGAAAAGTTCAACCTCAGGGTTGGAGTCCTACAGCGAGACTGACTTTCCCACCTTCTTATCAGCATGGTGCTGGAAAGAGAGAAACGTTACAGGACTAGTGATAGGAATACAGCTAGGAAGAAGGATCTCAGCCATGTCGTATGCTTATGATGTGGTCTTAATAGCACAGAAAGAATAAGATTTGTTCCAGGTGGCAGGAGCAGTAACGGAAGAGGATTTGAAAATAGGCCTGATTTTGAATATCGACAAGACCAAAAACTTCGTACTGAGCAGATAAAATGATGACAGACCTCTAAATGTGGATAACATACTCTTTGTAATTGTGTAAGGGGAAAGACTTTAAATATTTGGAGTAATACTCAATAAAAGAATAATACAGACCAGGAGATTGTCGAACGGATTCAAGCAGGACACAGGAAAAGGTTTGCCCTGGAAAAGCTGTTTAAGTCTCGCGTAATATCGATATCTACAAAGGTCAAGACGTACAATAGAACCTTTAGTCATTTACGGAGCTGAGGCCTGCGTTATTAACCAAAGGAAAACTCCTGACATTTGAGAATAACATCCTCAGACAAATTTTTGGGCCATTAAAGAGTGGCAATGAGTGGAGAAAGAGAAAGAACCGTGATTTATTGGAGTTCACAAATCAACGGACGTCATGGCAGTAATCAAAGAGAGACGACTGAAGTGGTATGAGCACGTAATGCCTCGACAAGGCCAGAACATAAGGCAGGTAGTTGAAGGACACAACAGAGGCAAAAGGCCAAGCGAAAGACCACGGCAAAGATGGATTGACGGAGTCAAGTAGGATGTGAACTACCGGAAGAAGAAAAGAGACCAAGAACGCTGGAGAAGGCTGACTGGCGAGGCCAAATACCGACTAGTGTGGGTGGTCAACCCAATGTGTAAATTAACGTTATCTCATAACATAAAAACATAAAATGTACAAAAATGTAACTCTTGCGATGTATTCCTTCCACCGTATAAAGTTGTGAGATCTCAAGGAAAACCAAGTCGGTTCATTTAGTTAATGTTCAGCGTACCAACTATTCAGAGCAATCTGATACACTGTTATTAACCAACATTTATAGAGACTATATTAACATTTTACTTCCTGATTTCTACAATAAGCATGACAAATTTTATGAAATTCCAGCATGCTGGGTTATTTCGGAACTTATTTACTATTTATGTTCAGTAATTTCCGTTCTCTGGGACCGGCAGTGTACAATATGTCTTTGAAGTACATGTTTAATAACAGGAATTATTGCATCACAATAAGCTTTTTTCGGCCTTAGACTACCTTCAGGTGTTCTGAAAATATAATGAGTAATGTAGAAGGGTTTTTACATAATTCTTATAATTACGTAATAAACATTTACCAATGTTTTACTTACGGTACTTATAATATCGTTCCATTTATTTGCTCCCAGATTGATTTCTTTTTAAAGCTGGTGTTATGCTTGTTTATTGGTGGCTATCCTTATATGTGCAGCAGCACTGGTTATATTAAGTGATTTTTGCAGTGGCAGCGCAGTCTAGCATAGGCTGTGGTGTGTTCTTTATATTTAGTGTGGAAATTTCTGCCTGTTTGGCTTACTGTATGCATTATTTTTGACGGGTGTGACAATTTTGTAACGTGTAACACCTGTCAAAAATCATATATAGGCCAAACTAGCAGAAATTTCCACACTAGCTATAAAGAACACACCAGAGACAGCGAAAATAATGCATCTACATTCTATTAACATCCAATCACAGGAAATCACGACGTAAAACCTGTAGAAGCAGCTTAAAGAATTTTACTCCTTATACAGAAAGGGCCAAAAGTGAATATTCCAGAAGAAATCGAACTCTATTCACACAAATACAACAACCACAACGATGTATTAAATGGACAAACTGAGCTTAAATACAAAAAAATATTTCGAAAATTTTATTCAGATTATTAACAGACAAGAAAATGGATAAACATCAAAGATTCATAATATCCAAATTCATAGTAAACACTTCATATACAAAGACAATAAATGAACCAAAGATATAAGCATATATTACTTGTAAGTGTGTAAATTTATAATATCGTTGAAATACTGCCACCACAGTCTATGCTACACAGCGCTGCCACTACAAGAATTTATGAAAATCGATTAATATAACCAGAGCTGCTGCACATATACGGATAACCACCAATAAAAAAGCATAATATCAGCTTTAAAAAAGAAATCAATTGGGCAGCAAATAAATGGCAACGATAATATAGGTACCGTAAGTAAAATATTGGAAAATGTATATTACGTAATTACAGAATGTATGTGACAACCCGTATACAATACTCATTGTATTTACAGAACACCAAGACGGCCTAAGCCCGAAATAAGCTTATTGTGAAACAATAAAAAGTTCAAAAGCAATGTTCACTATTCCAAAAGAGCCAAAGTCGCAACTTTGACAATTGGTCCATAATATAATGTAATAAGGAAAAGAATAATTACCTGGAAATCGACATAATGACGTAACGATAACTTATATTCCATTACGTAACCGAACGTAATCATTTAAAGATGAAATACACACACATGTACATAAAGTATTTGATGTTCCATAGGTTTGCCAAGATATTATATTCATTACAGAAATAAAGATTTGTAATACTGATACAGTCGCTATAAATATTTGAAGATAACAAATTATGATAAGGTGTTGAATAGATCGTTTCATGAACACTAATGAAAATGGCCGGCGTGGTTTCCCATGATATCTGACAACTCTTTAAGGTGGAAGGAATGCATCGCCAGACTTGCGTTTTTATTCAGTTGATGTTTTTGATGAGATTTCATTTCTTTTAGTATGTAGTCCTTAGGTAACATTTTTCATACACCAGTCATGGATTTTCTTAAAACCCATTGTTTCTCTCTTTTGGTTTATCTCAAAGGCTTTGATGTAACAATACTTGGAAAGTCTGGAAAGTTGATTATATCTTTAATGTTCAATCTTTTCATCAGGTACACGTCCAACATCCAGTGGTGGATCACTATAAAATCTACAATTTAGTGTTGTAATGTATTTTGGTTTAGTTCGTGAACTTCAGAATACACTTAAATTGTGGAAAAAGTAGCTTTTTCTGTACAACTGAAAGTAGTAGGTATTTCGCATGGTATTTATTGAATGATCAGTTAATTTACTACAACATTTAGTAACTGAAATCTAATTATTTCAGTTCACAAAAAGAAGCCTTATTTTTCGGATTACGTGTATGGCACGAAAATGTTAACATACTATTGTAAACATCTTACTCTTAGAATCAGTACAATAATCACAAAATTATTACAGCATAAATGTAATTTCTTTCTCGCAAAGAACATCACATCTGAGATTGTTAATAATAACTACTTAAATAAAAGAGTAATATATTTCTCTTTCAACATTGTGGGTTTCAGTTTGAAGTGCTTTTGGACAATTGATTTTGGAATTATATTTAGTGAACTTGCAGTATAGTGCACGCTGTATTTGTCCCGTACTTCAGTACATAATTTTTTGTAAGATGCAAGTCAGTAACTTATATTTCAGTAAGATCTATACGCCTAATATTACACGTTCACCCTCAATATAATTCTTTCTTCTGTGTTCATGTACGGCATAAAGTTTTGAGACAATTTCGCTTGAGTTGATAAGCGAATTGTCTAGAAGTCATTATGGGACGTTTTCCAATAAAGCAGTAAATTTTTAATGTCATTATGTTCCAAGCCAGATCACGTTGCTGTAAAAGATGCCATCGGCTTTAGTGATCGGCGTACGGCAACACTGTTAACACAAATTAATAAGAAAGTGCTTATGACGAGCTTTAAAATCTTGAATAAATTAGTGAAAAAGTAGCAATTTTCCACTGTTAATATTACGTGAACTATAAGGGATATATTAGTATAATTTGGAAATGTAGCAAGCTATACTAGGCACCCTTGGTCACAGAAAATTCAGGTTTCTGACTCTATCCACAACGAATAATATAGGGGGAGGTCGAAAGTAAAGGATGGCACTGTTATGCGCACTCAACTTGGAAGGGGCACGGCAGTCAGAAGATTGAAATGCGGTAAAACGTGTCGGCAGTTGCTTCATGTAGAATTTTTATACAGCCAGGTAAATTATTTCTTATGATACTAGGTGATTCAAAAAGAATACACAATTTGGAAAATTGACATTTCTACAAAGAAGAAAAGAAGAGCTAAGCTCTTTCTGTCATCGATTTCAACAAGCTCTGAAGTTCCATTTCGTTGCTCATTTGGTTGCTGGGACTGCATTTGGCACATATCTGATGTTAATTTAAAGATGGAGTCAGCTCACCAAATAGAGTTTTGTGTTACAAGTACAGCAGAAGTATTTTATCCATTTCAGCAACTGTTCAGGTTATAGATTATTAAAATGCAGCAACCAGTTGCTTGTGGTTATTTATCTTTGACGACCGGTTTCGGGCGCTTGAGTGCCCTTCTTCTGGTCTATTTTAGTATTGTTGATTAATAAATGTACATGGTAGCAGGAGAATGAAAGCTAAGTGCAGAGATTATGCAATGAATAACAATCAGCTGGTAACAAAGTATCTACTAGCAGGAGAATGAACGCTAAGTGCAGAGATTATACAATGAATAACAATCAGCCGCTAACAAAGTATCTGCAAAGTAGATACTTTGTTAGCAGCTGATTGTTATTCATTGCACAATCTCTGCAATTAGCGTTGATTCTCCTGCTAGCATGTACATTTATTAAGCAACAATACTAAAATAGGCCAGAAGTAGCGCCCAAAACCGCTCGTCAAAAATAAATAATCACAAGCAACTGGTTGCTGCATTTTAATAATCTATAAAGTACAGCAGAAGTAAATCCACGACAGTTGCTAAGCGTGCATTTCATTCTCATAATAGGTGGAAAACGAAACGCTGGGTTAGACAGTTCAAATACAAAAGGTGGGAAAAGTTCCCGACGGCCCCATATGAATGAAGAACACGTTGATCGAATTCTGGAAGCAGTTGCTCGCCGTCCAAGGAAATAAATCCTTCGAGCTATAAGTTTTAAATTTTTTGATTAGTTACAGATTTTTAAAAAATCAAATATTTATAAATCTAAGGGACTTAAAAACGTTGGTCATCAGACTATAGTCTTACAAACTACTTACACTATATTATGCTAATGACGACACAAATACCCTTGCTCGAGGGAGGACTCGAACCCCCGACGGCGAACAACCGCGTGCACCGCAGCAGAGCGCTTAGTGCGCACCGCTATTCTTCCGCGGACAGATTTTCTAAGTTTTAATCACCCCGTATTAATGCAGTAACGACTGTCGCCGAATGTGCGCAAAATTTGTGAGATCTGGACATTTGGTGCTCAGTTTCTGTTCTAGAGTACATCATGAGGGGAAATACTGCAATACCCCGGGAGTGGATGATATTCCCTCTAAATTGATGATGTCGATGGGAGAGCCAAAGAAAGAGTTCCACAGCAAGAAAAATATAAAAATTTTAATTACCAAGAAAAAAAAAGTATTAAATTTACAGGGATTTCAGTTTAATAAGTCACGGTTCTAAATCAGGAACAAGAATTATTTGCAGCATGACAATCTGATGGAACCCGACCTTGGCGATGATCGATTGAGATTTAAGAGAAGTGTTGGAACACGTGAGTCAGCAATCACAAAATGACCTATCTTAGCAGATAGTTTAATGAAATGCAAAAGCATCGCATGACTATTTCAAATTTTGAAGGAAGTATGGATTAAATACAGATAGCAGGCAACAATAATAAGAGTGTCGAAGGGCCTGAAAGGGACATAGTGATTGGGAAAGAAGTAACACATGGTTGGCAGGCTTGCGGCGATGTTATGCAATCGGTACATTGAGCAAGGTGTGATGGAATACAAATAGTAATTTGCAGACGGTATTAATGTTCATGAATAAGAAATAAAAACTTTGCGGTTTTGCGATGACGTTGTGATTCTGTCAGAGACACCAAAGGAACTGTTAGATCAGTTGAGCGGAATTGGCAGTGTCTTGCAAAAAGGTTATAAGATCAACATTAACAAGAGAAAAACAAATGGTTGTGGAGTGCAATGTAAGATAAATCAGTCGATGATGAATACATTGGATTAGGTAACGAGGCAATAAAAGCAGTAAGCGAGTATTGTTATTTGGGTATAAAAAAGTTCTGTTGGCCGAAGTAAAGAAGATATAAAATGGAGCATGAGAGGAAAGGATTTTTGAGGAAGCTAAATTTGTTGACGTCCAAAATTAAATTAAATTTTAGAAATTTCTTTCTGAAGACATTTGTCTGGAGTGTAGCACTGTAAAGGACAAAATGATTGTAGAGGGTATTGCAATGTGGTGCTACAGACAATGCTGAAGAGTATATAGGTAGATCGCGAAACTAATGAGGAGGTGCTAAACATAATCGGGGAGAAAAAACGTTCTGGCGTATCTTAATAGAAGGGATTGATTGCTAGAACACATTATGAGTGGTTTGTTAGCATTGTAAGGATGTGTGTGGCGAAAAATCGCAGAGGGAAACCAAGAAACGAATACAGTAAGCGGATTCAAATGGATCTAGGTTCTCGTTCATATGAGGCTTGCTCAGCATAAAGTAGGGTGGAGATCTGCAACAAACCGGTCTCGGGACTGAAGACCATAACAACGACAGTTCATTTGGAAGGGACCTTCGCTTGTCCACGGTACGCCGGCCGCGGTGGCCGAGGAGACTAAGGCGCTCCAGTCACGGTCTGTACGGCCGCTACGGTCGGGGGTTCGAATCCCCCCTCGGGCATGGATATTTGTGCCGTCCTTAGTCTTAGCTAGTTCATAAGTAGTTTGTAAGTTTAGGGACTGATGACCCCGTAGTTAAGTCCCATAGACTATACAAACATTTGAACATTTGAATATTTGTCCACGGTATGTGGAGCTATTAGGGCACCGTCTCTACACCTTTTAGTGGCTCTCAACACCCACACGGTTCTGCGGTGTTTGAAGATGATAAGGAGTCATAATATCTCTCCCATTCAGCTCGGTAATGGCTCCAGGAACATTCAGGGAGGCAAAAAGACCACCCTGTTTCCCATCGAGTATATTTGTGATGTAAATGAACGATCATCCCACGACTGGCTGCTGTAATGCAAATTATTTGGCGTCTGCTGCATCTACAAGACTACAAGCGACTCGAAGACACTTCCATGGCCGGTCGCGGTAGCCGAGGAGACTAAGGCGCTTCAGTCACGGTCTGCACGGCCACTACGGTCGGGGGTTCGAATCCCCCCTCGGGCATGGATATTTGTGCCGTCCTAGTTCGTAAGTAGTTCATAAGTAGTTTGTAAGTTTAGGGACTGATGACCCCGTAGTTAAGTCCCATAGACTATTCAAACATTTCAACATTTTTTGCCACTTCCATGCCGTCTCGTTGGAGTCGGCGCGACCAGATAAGGCCCAACAGGGTATTTGGTGCCTGTCCCATTTAACTGTCATCGTATATCGTATAACATCATTAAGGACGGTGCTTGCACAGGATTTTAGTTTAGCGAAATTACCAGCAGTCCTCTGAAGTCTGATTCCCAACAGACGTCTACAGCAGACCACCTTCTACAGAGACTCCTTTACCGTTCACTTCTATAGAAATGTTAATAAAGGTGTTAGTTTCTGATAGGTGTAGAGGGAAGATATACCCATTACTGCTTATCTGTAAACTAGAAAGTATTCCTTGCTTTCATCCAAATGGAATACACAACTCAAAACAATTAGGCGATCAGGTGTGTTTTATACGCAATATACGTATGATAACGTATTTTATTCATATATTTGCTAACAATTATAATTTATGTGTGATACAATACGATACTTTGTTGCCTCAACAATTTTTTGTGGTTTACAAGGTGTCAGAGCGAGGCACCAAGGGGATGCCATAATAGTGAAAAATTCATTCACGTTGCACTCTAATATGGTGTGTGATCACTTCAGACGCCCAATAAGATTACACAGCTGCTTGCCATGGAGAGTATGAGGTTGTCAATCAACTCTTAAGAGATATTTGATCATTCTTTCATGAGTGTAATATACAGCTCTGCAACCGTTTTGGGAGGTACTTGTCTGGATTGCAATGTATCTGCAAAGTGCATCCCACACATGTTCAATCGGGGTTAAGTCCCGTGAACAAGCTGGCGGTGCCATTCATTCAGTTCGCTCAGTTTCAATCAAGTGGTACAACACTGAAATCTGTGGGGACGGGCGTTTCTGTTCACCGGAAGGAACCCATCTCCAGTGGCACCAGTGTGTGGCACAACAAAAGGTCGAAGAATCTCCTCTCTATATCTCTGAGAAAGCAAAGAGCCATTCTGTACGACAGAGGCTAGTACGTATACCAATGCTGACTCCTTCCAACAACATTCGTCCACCAACAAGACATATTAACGTTTCCTGCGCATGATTGTTCCGAGTTCCACGTTCTATCCTGTGCAGGAAACGATGTTTTCTGTTTGCACCTAAAATTTTACACAAATTTCTACAAAACCAGGTGCCATTCGTTAGTCCGTAATCTTCATATTCCTCCGCCCAGTTTCTGTGTGCTAAGCGCTGTCGTGGCTTTGATGCGACACACACAATAGGCGTCCGTTAACTTGGATTTTGGACGGTTTGTGATGATATTGCACGATCAGTTACTGCCTGGAGGGAGCGTTGCAGCTGAGTTGCTTTCAGCATCCTGTCTCGACGGGCTGTTAACTATAAATAACGGCAATCTCTTGCTGATGTTACTTATGGAAGATCTAGGTCTTGCCTTCTTTAATGGGTCCCAGTTGACTGAAAACCCATCCACATTGGTATACCATAATATCTGCAGCCACATCCCTCTGACCCGCTTCAATCCTTCCTAAAGCTCGTCAAGTCATGGCTTCGAGTAAGTCATGACATAATACTACCTGCTCACTAATCTCTACCCATCTGCTTGTGTAATTAGATCGGCAGAGTAAACACAAATCAACACCAACACATTCTGCAGCAATCTTCTGTCTTTAACATTATCTCGGTTGCTGTAATGTCGTTTGTCTCCACACTGTAGAATTTGCAGAAAGACGTCGAACTAGTTTAGTCCATTCTGCCGGTGACAATACTTCAGGACCTAGATAACTCAACTGATCACGTAATTTTTTGACCAGTGTATATAAAAACGAATATTTGTATGTTTGTTCGTAGTTTACTCGCTGCCTTACCCTGCATCCGATAGCCTCATTAAAGCATTACTTACATTTTCGCGAGGGTTATAGGCACAATTACATCACTGTACGACACACAGTTCAGGAAATATGACGTCATGAACACTGAGACGCATGAAAACTGTCGCATTATTAATGACGTTTAAATTTATTACTTGTTTGCTGCTAAACACAGTCGCAACAAATTTTGTAACCTGTATGTATTTATGCCAATGAATTTACCTAACAAATTTTAATGTGTTATTATAGTTTGCGAGATATGATGTCATTAACACTGAGACGCGTTGGTTATTGCCATATCATAATTGTCTGTATTTTATGCGTTCCCTTACTGTTCATCCGATTGTGATGAAACTTTGCATACTTGGTATTTACAGCGAGTGGAAAGTCACTGCCTACGTAATATATATATATATATATATATATATATATATATATATATATATATATATAAAGTAATCTCTTCAAAATTCATATTTCTTGTTGCAGTTAAGATAATGGTTGAATAAGTTAACTGCTTTGTAAGCAATTGATAACAGTGGAGAAGACTTTCCACAAACAGTGTCGTAGCTCTTCACAAACTGAACAATGAAAGACTGCCATCTGCAACTAATAGTGAAGCCAATACGTAAAAATGAAACACATGTTTTTTTATTGAAAGTATAATTATTAAGAAAATTTCATAAAAAATAAGTAAATTAGGAATACTCAAAAACACGCGCATTTTTCGTAAAAATTACGTTTAGATATTTAAATTATGTAAGTATTCGAACATAACGCAAAAAAAGTAACACGGCAGGTGTCGAACCACCGATGCTATGGTGGTAAGGCCCCAAAGGCACCACCTGAGCTACACCGATGGATGTAACAACTGATTCATTTATTCGTACTTACGTGTAGCTATTTGCAAAACTCCAAGTTGATTTCCACGTTAATGTTTGAGAGTTGTTTCGAATGGCTTTGGCTGTTTATTATTTGAGTTCTGAACTTCATCTAGCATCAATATCAAAAAATTCTAAAATCCGATACCCATGTGGTCTACTTGTGGTCTCAATGCTGAATACAAGTTGGTATCAATAGGAGGTGTATGTATGGTGGCCTCAGTGCTATGTTAAACAAAAAACTACAGGGTCATACTGTTTACTTGTTTACTTGTAGGATTAAATTATATGGTCATATTTATTTATTTATTTATTTATTTAATTCTGCGGTCCATGGCAGAGAGTATTTTACCTACGAACGTTGAAAATTTCTACGGTTTTATTCTGATCATTACGAAATGTTGTACACTTAACCTTCAAAACAAGAGGAAGATCACCGTTTACAATAGATTTCATGCAATACGGCGGAGGTTAAACGTAGACTTCACTGATCACCATGACAGTTATGTAAAGTTTCACAGACGGAAGAGGCAATTGACGAGGTGGAGCAGCAATGCGAACAGAGAGACGAAGAAATGATAGGCAGATTAAGTGGAAGGTGGAGATTGGCAAAGAGAGGGGTAAAAGTAGAAGGAAATGAACAGGGGGATGACGAGATTAAGAGAGAGGAAAATGAGGTGACGGACGAAAAGAGAGGGGAAAAAGTAACTGGACAGAGGGATGCCGGGTTTTCAGCTAATGATCGATTAAAAATAAATACGGACACTGTACACTGTCTAAAGTAAATGGCACATCGTTATACCTCCAGCGCCAGTTGTCAACGCCGTTGAAGTCGTTCTCTTGCTCCAGAATAGTGGCGTCCTTCGGATTGTCCCGTTGAGGCGCCGCCAGAGCAGCAGTCACCATCGCCGCTACGAGGAACAGCTGAAAGCAAAAGACAACGAAATGCAGTGCGGTCAGGTAGTATATGAGGCTTGGTTTTTATAAAGAAACAACAACTGCTGGAGCCTGATTTAAACGAGAGGTTTCTATGGCTGTTTTACTTAGAGTTGGACACATTAATACATAAATTCCTTTCTAAATTGATTAAAAAAAATCAATCAATGAATCAATGTGTAGGCCTATTTACGTAATAAAAAGCTGTTGTTCTTAATGAGTTAGTAAATGTTGTACACGATAGAGCTTAGCAAAGAAAACCAGTCAAAAAAATAATGGTGTGCATAGTAAGACGTACAGTGTTGATAAAAAACTAGTCAATTGCTGTGATGTAATGGTATTACGAAAAAACTATTATTCACTATTAGATACCGTAATAAATAATAAGTATTCGCCGATTGCGAATTATGCCCACATTATTTAATATAATGTACCATCACAAATATCTGTTCATTTGTAACAGAAGTTCCATAGTAATTTAAATGCCAAGACAGGCGACTGATGGTATGCTAGTGCCTCTACCCCCTCGCGGGAATCACACAAAACTTGGGCGAGAACTGGGAGGGGATAGGATACAGGCAAGGGTGAACAATGTATGGTTGGGTATCGGCGCGGAGCGTGTTTGGATGGCCGAGTAGCTAGCTGGGCGCGGTGGCTCAGCTTGCTCGGCCAGAGGACTCATCGCCCTCTGTAATAATAATAATAATGAAAAAACTAATCCAATCACTCAAACATCAATCTACAACAAAACAAACAAACTCCGCAAAACACCGATCAATGAAAAATAAATAAATAAAGTCGTTAAGGCATCTCGAGGAAAGCGGGGCACCCGACTTCGCCGGCCGCGGTGGCCGAGGGGACTGAGGCGCTCCAGTCACGGTCTGAACGGACACTACGGTCGGGGGTTCGAATCCCCCCTCGGGCATGGATATTTGTGCCGTCCTTAGTATTAGTTAGTTCATAAGTCGTTTGTAAGCTTAGGGACTGATGACCCCGTAGTTAAGTCCCATAAGTTCTACAAACATTTGAACATTTGGCACTCGACTTCGATTCCCGGTAGGGCACAAATTTTAATTTGTCACCAAATAACAGATATCGTTACTAATGCAGATAATGTCGGCAGAATTCGCAATTGGCGAATAATAATGTATTATTTTAATATCATATGTACGGATGCGGTACCTTCACAAATATCTGTTCGTTAGGATGACATACTGTTTATCCTATGAAATTAATAGGTACACTCTGATATGGCAGTACAGTTTTTCCTACTAATTGGGACAAGGTGGGGAAGAGATAATTATGAACTGTGAATATTGATCTGACATTTAGAATTGATGGAAGTATTTTTCATATAATTCTAAGGTATTATTGCTTTTGAGCGTTTGAGTCTATTTCCAGTGGTAGATGTGTGTTTCGGTGACCACATAATTTAATCCTACAAGTGAACACCAGAATCTGTATGACCCTGTAGTGTTTTGTTTGCTATTGCACTAAGGCCACCCTACCTACAACTCCAACTGACACCAACTTGTATTCAGTATTGAGAGCACAAGTAGAACGCATGGGTATCGGATTTTAGAATTTTTTGATAATGATGGTACATGAAGTTCAGAACTCAAATAATAAACAGCCAAAGCCATTCGACGCAACTCTCAAACATTAACGTGGAAATCACCTTGGAGTTTTGCAAATAGCTACACGTAAGTACGAATAAATGAATCAGTTGTAACACCTATCGGTGTAGCGCAGGTGGTGGCGTTGGGGCCTTACAACCATAGGATCAGTGGTTCGACTCCAGCGATGACAGATAATTTAATTTTTTTGCGTTGTGTTCGAATTCTTATACAATTTTAATACCTAAACGTAACTTTTACAAAAAATGCACATGTTTGTGAATATTTCTAATTTACCATTTCTTATAAAATATTCTAAGTAATTATGGTTTCAATGAAAAACATATGTTAAATTTTACAGCATTGGCTTCACTATTAGTTGCCGACTGCAGTCTTTGATTGTTCAGTTTGTGAAGAGCTAAGACGCTGTTTGTGGAAAGTCTTCTTCACAGTTATCAATTTGCTTTCCAATAAGCTACCGTAGTCAACCATTGTTTTAGCTGCAAAGAGAAATATGAATTTTGAAGAGATTACTTTCTGTAAGGATTACAAATATTTAAATAATCTGGACCAACTGGCCAAGCAAGATTCATAAAGACTTCTTGGCTTCTATTTGTGCTTGACACCATTCGAGTCGGAAGCGCGCACTAATGTCTTGTAATCTGTATGAACAGATGTGTCAAGATTCGATATTTTAAATGTCATTAATTATTCCGATTTCGACAAATTGATGTTGCCACCTTCAGGTTTTTTCTTGCCATCTTCAGGTGAAGTGTTGATTTTGTGTCCTGTCCGGCTTTTTAAAGAGCTGGGCCACGTATTTCTTTGCGTCGCACAATGGGCCATAATATTGAAAACGTGGGGGAAAAGGAAAAAAAAAGTTTATAGATTGGAATTTTGGAATATCATGTTGTCTGCAGCAATGCTGGGACGACCAGATATTTATTTGTTCGGTTATATCTCAGGTCATATATGGCGGTTCACTGTTAGTGTATGCGACAAAAACAAGCTGGTTGTTGAAGACAGTTATTTGTGTTTTGTGCAAGTGAAGCAAATACTTTTGATGTGGGAGGTATTCCAGTAGGTAAGTACTCATAAAAAACCATTTATATCACTATTAAATCATCAATTAATTGTATTTATTTTTTAATTATCGTACTACAGCGAAATGGGCGAGTAAATTATGAAGTATGCTTAAAAATCGAGATAAGTTACGAATTCTACAACATTCCGTTTTCTCTTGCTCTGTGTCGGCAAGTATATGTTATTACCTTTGTAAATTTGCTTCAAATCCTACTAATAGTTGCTACTCTGACTTTGAGCTACGTTTTAGCAAAATATTATTGTCGAGAGATCTTCAAAAAACAACAACAGAATTAATGGATTATGAACTGCTTTTCTACAATTTGAATTATAACCGAGGCGTAGAAGCAGTGTAAGTAATAAAATTATTAGAAAAATAACGGAAAAAATAACACAATTCTTTTTTTATATTTCCAACCAACCCGGAAAAGACGCAGGCTATGTTGATCAACCAAATACTCTGGAGACGTGGACTCCCGCAACATAACCTCTTGGAGCAGAACTGCCAAGTACCTGGAAGTTACCTTGTACCAACATCTAACGTTATAAACAATGTCCACAGGAACGTCTACCACAGAATGTCCGACCTTGAGCCCATCCTCAACCAGCTCCCTTTTCCCCTTCTTAGGTATAAACGTCTTGCTGGTTCAATGCGTCCAAAAATGAAGTACGCCTGCCCTGCGCGGGGATACGCCACTAAAAAAAAAATGTGGATAATATGCAGAGCTTACAAAGGGCCTTCCCCTAGCCAATGGGTTCCCTACCGTCGATTTGCATGCTATCGGTGGAATCTTCTCCTTAAAGACTGTTTCCAAGATTTGGTATGACGTGTCCCGTGCTAAAGTCCAAGGACCATTCTTGGCGATTAAGAGGAAATCCTCATACACCTATAAATCCTTACTCCTCTCCACCTAAACATCACGTCAACGTCAGCTAAGTACCAGTCACACTCATAGATAGTATACACACAACATGAAACAGTAACAGACACTCGAATACGAAAAAAGTACAAAGAGGGATAAAACCGAGTAGGCTACCTATCCACAAATATTGGTAGAGGTTACCGCGATCCCGGGTGCGGTCCACCCTTGGTCGTAGACAATCACTACGAGTTTACGAGAGTAACGCGGGCCTCAGATTCATGATTGTCGTGGGTGCACTCGTGCTTCCCCGATAATCCACCTTTAGTCTGTGGCAACGTTCCACAGAAAAATTAAATTAGTCTCAATCCCTAAGTTCCGACCAAGGTTTTCGGGAGATTTTGCTTGGTTGTAAGGCGAATGCCGAAAGTGATAAGCCCCTCGCTCTTTTTTTTTCCACTAATATGGAAAGTGTGTTACCTGAAGATGACAAGAAAGATATGTGTCGAAACATTGCCGATAAAAGAAGTACTGACTCGGCAGTGAACCGGACAATATTTCATAATCGAGATTCGTCGAGAAAGCCTGCACTCTCATAAAAGTCTCTTAATATTCAAATATCATATATAGTCCAATTATACTTACTTGCCAGTTGGAGCAGTGGTCGAAGGGGCCGTCAAGAGTTAATGGCGGTATTGCAAAAAGCCCTGTCGACAGATAATTCTAAGTGATCAGTGAGTGCAGGAGAAGACGCGTTTCGTAGTTCTCGTTGAATCCCATGTTGTAACCTATCAAGACGTGGTTTCTGTTCAAATGTTTGTATAGCTTATGGGACTTAACTAAGAGGTCAACAGTCCCTAAACTTGCAAACTACTTATGAACTAACACTAAGGACGGCTCAAATATCCATGCCCGAGGGGAGATTCGAATCCCCGACCATAGTGGCCGTGCAAACCATGACTGGAGCGCCTCAGTCCCCTCAGCCACCGCGGCCGGTGACGTGGTTTACTATATTTCTCGCGAAACGACATTCACTCAAACAGAAAAATTTCAGGTAAAGCGGTATAACCAAACTGTAATTCCTTGCTATCATTGGTTAGGGCTGCAGTGGGCGAGCTGTCTGCGGCGCTCCAGTCACAGTCTGCACAGCCACTACGGTCGGGGGTTCGAATCCCCCTCGGGCATGGTTGTTTGTGTCGTGCTTAGTATAAGGCAGTTCATAAGGAGTTTGTAAGTTTAGGGACTTAAGCTTAATAAACAACAACATTGGTTAGTCTATATGAACATATTTTCACATTGACTAGCAGTTACACGAGCTGCCGTAGTACGTAAGATTCAGCAGTCCTGCTTGGCGCTTAATTACAGTTTATCAATTGATATCGAAGCAAAGAATAGTAGAATGACAAATAACAGCTAATAAAAGAGACAAGTTAATGAAACAAACTTAACAATTTGTTAGAACTTATATAATTGAATTAAGTTGATAAGGGACAATCACAGTAATTTTGAGTTAGAAATTAAAATAATCGCACCGAGAGGCCTCGGACTGGAGGACTTCAGTATGGGAAACCTATGACTTTATCACTGCGCTACGCTCCCACCTAGTTAGACACTTTTAAGCACACTATACACCAGTAACAACACTGAAATGAAACACTGGAGCGCTTGTTTTCACGTAAATCATTCGAAACTTATCCAATTCTGAGCTGATATCTGTGATATAATATGTGACTTAAAATCGCGATTTGTCCGAAAGGATTCAGTAGCGTGTGCTTAGTGTTGTGTACGAGTACGCATTTCCTTAACACCGTTCTCTCTGTCTTGTTCTCTGGTTATCATTAAGCGATAAAATGCGAAATATAAATGGCAGGCCTATGAATCGGTAACAGATCAAGTGAAGAAAGAGAGCCAGATAGCGAAATTAAAGTGAATTACCCGGTTGCTGTGGAAGTTTGACAACGGGGAACGCTTCGGGTGTGACGTTGAGCCGTCTGATTGGAGGGAAGTAACTTACAGCGTGTAAACTTTCAACTAACAAGTAATTTTAATCAGACTATAGTAATATTCTGTCATTCCGTTGCTTGGGTATGTGTTTGTCGGATTAAAATATTTTTATTACTAGGGTAAATATTTTCCATCTACGTTGCAAACCAATCAGTCAGTGCTGGGCTTGCAACAAGGGTGGAAATTACGTTAACCAATTCATAAAGAAAAAAAAGTTTCATTTTCGACATACTCGTTTCCAAGCTAGTGGTATTGATATTTAAGACTTGTTTTGGCTACATAGATTTGTGGAAATCAGTTTCACCTCGACGCTACTAGTCATCCAACGCATAGTACCAGTGACTATGGCTGCCATTCGGAGTTTGCAAATCGTTCCAGTCGCAATATATCAAAAGTTTCTGCTCACTTCTGGGACACAAATTTCTTATATTTTTGTCTAACGATGATGTGTTACACTTGACATCTTGCTGTATCTGTTGCTATTTTTTTTAACAATACCTTCTTCTCTTGTGATTTAGGATTCAATTTTTTGCTACAACGCATTAATTCGAACGGACAGGCTGCTAGATGACTTTCTCTCCCAATTTCTTTCTCTGTGCCAATATTCTCTTGAAAACCTACTATCCAGCAACTCCACTACCAATTATCTCCATTTTTTCACGTCTTCTAATTTCTCACATTTCTGTTTGCTCACCGTCAATTTGTGATATGCGCATGTCGCACCGTTATGCCATCCAAGGTCAAATCGCCCTATGCACGGCCATCCATCCCGCCGGCGCCTCAGGTTGAAGGTGCTTGTTTGGTAAAAGACTTTGTCCAACTACCTTAACAGTTGCGCGGCGGATCTTGGAAACAATGTTTTTTTTTCTTTTTCTACTTTAGTGATAAAACATTTTTAGATTCAGATAAACATGAAAGTGTAAAACAGTGTTTTATGTCTATCAGTTATGACCATCAAAAAATTCATTCATCGTTGGCCACTGCCAATAATAGTATTAATATGCATAACTTGTCTGACAAAAAAGTAACTGTTTTGTGGAATTTTGTCCGTTTATGGATAATTACGTACAGTTTAAGACAAGAAAGAATACTATAATGTGTAAGCTTTCGCTAGTCTTCGTTTAGTCGGCCATATACAGAGTGATGGGCGAGGAAAGGTCAATATTTTACATAGTGATAGTATTAGGAATTCTGAACACAAATGTTATATAACATTGGTCCGCAAATGCTTCGTTATTCGTTAGGAAGGTATGCGTTTTGAAAGAAACTTGAATTCTCCAAAAGTGATAGGCAGAGCGATGAACGTATACGCAATACAACTCGAGCGTAACGAGATTTTCTACGAAACAATATTAGAGAGAAGTGCTGTTATGTTTTACATTTTAAATAATGTTTATTTACTTTGCATTAGTACATTATGCATTAAAACATGTATGTTAGAAAACTTCCTGGCAGATTATAATTGTGTGCCGGAACCGGGACTTGAAACTAGGACCTTTGCCTTTCGCGGGCAAGCGCTTGGAAAGTAGGAGGCGAGGCACTGGCAGGATTGAAGTTGGGACGCGTTACCGTGAGTCGTGTCGGTATAGCTCAGTGGCAGAGCGCTTGCCCGTGAAAGGCAAAGGTCTCAGGTTTGAGTCCCAGTTCCGGCACACAATTTTCATCTGCCAGGAAGTTTCATATCAGCGCACACTCCGCTGCAGACTGAAAGTTTCATTTATGGTGTATGTTACATTTTATCGGTTAAAGAAGACGTACCATGTCTCTTATATACGGCTTTAACACTAATCGTGCAGGCAACGTTACAGATTTTCAGTTCACAGAAAAGGTTGGAACATCCCACCGCGAACATCAATGCACTTTTGAGCTCTAGCGATAACATGTTGAGTTGCTTGTTCAGGTGCCTCTCGTCAACTCATCAGCGTCCATGATGCTACGAAGCAGTTCATCTCGTGTATTTTCCTTCATTATGTACACCTGTGATTTCATCCAACCCCATAAACAGAAATTTACATGTATAACGTCAGCTGGTTTTGGAGGCTAGTTAGTAGCAAGCCACGACCAATCGAGCGACTATGGTAGGTGTTGTTGAGATGGTCCCTCATACGTAAGGTAACATTTACAAATATATACTCTGCAATCCATCGTAAGGTGCGTGGCGGAGGGTACTACTAGGCATCTCCTTTCTTATTCCACTCCGAAACAGAAAGAGGTAAAATAGAAAATCTATATGCCTCTGTACGTGCCCCAATTTCTCTTGTCTTTGTGATCCTTACGCGAAATATAAGTAGGCGGCAGCAAGATCGTATCCGGCCCTCCAAATTGCCTGAACAGCATTTCTCGATAAGAGGGTCGTCTTTCCTCCAGCGATTTCCATTTGTTGAAAATGTTTAAATGTTTGTAAAGCTTATGGGACTTAACTGCGGGGTCATCAGTCCCTACACTTACAAACTACTTATGAACTAACTTATACTAAAGACGACACAAACATCCATGCCCGAGAGAGGATTCGAACCTCCAACACGGGAGGTCGCGCAATCCGCAACTTGGCGCTCCAGACCGCTCGGCTACTCCCGCGCGGCCCCATTTGTTCTCAGAGAATATCTGCGGGTCCCAAACAATTGAAAAATACTCAAGACGTAGTGGTACAAGCGTTTTATACTTGGTCTCCTTTAAAGATGAAGTACATCTTTCCAAAATTCTTCCAATAAACCTAACTTGGCTGTCTGCCTTACAACTGTCCTTACATGATCGTCCCATTTCATATCGCTCTGTAATGTTAGGCCTAGATATGTGAACGACGCGACTGCTTCAAGATGCTCATTACTAATGCTGTATTCGAACACAGTGGGTTATTTTTCCTACTCATGCGCATCACCTTACATTTCTCCACATTTAGAGCTAGCTGCTACTCTTCGCACCAACTAGAAATTTTGTCTAAGTCATCCTGTATGCTATTACGACGACACTCTCCCATACACCACAGCATCATCAGCAAACAGCCTCAAATTACAAGTTACTCTGTCCATCAGATCATTTATATAAATAGAAAATAATAGCGGTCCTATCACACTCCCCGGATGGGCATGGTTCACTGAATTCTGGGCCCAGTGAATTCTGGGTCCAACCAGAAATGTGCGAATTCTGGGCCCAGTTTCCTGGAAACTACCTGCGCGAGGGCAGAGCCTCCCTGCCCCCCCCCCCCCCCCTGGGAACGCTCCTTGTTAGTCACGGCCCGAAGGTCTCGTTCAACGCAATGGCTGACCGGTTAGACAGTCACTGCCAGTACGACTCTAGCTTGCGTAGTATTCAGTTCGTGCACCTTTTCTCCCAGTGTGCTTTAAGTCCGAAATGGAAGTGTCAACGACCATCCGTGGTAAGCCATGTGCGTAATATGACGGCTACTCATATACCATAAGGAGAACCAAAGCAGATGGGCCTGCGCCATCGTACCACCAACGCTGTAGTAGGTTGGCACAACAAGATTAGTAATTTGCTTGTGAAGCAGAATCCTAAAATTAAAGATGTAATCAAGTGCATGAAGACAGAAGCATAGAATTCGGCACGTGCTTTAATGAGATCAGAGTTAGGTATGGAGGGGGAAAAAAAAAAAAAAAAAAAAAAAAAAAAAAACATATGTGAAACTCTATGAAAAGATGGCAAAAATAATACAAAAGTACGAAGAGGATGGTGACATCAGGGCCTGTTTGAAAGCGATCTCTTACCTTCAAGAATTTGAATAAATTTCATTAGCCTACTTTGAGACAACGTATGTGAAAAAATGTACAAATAAATAATAATTTAAAAGTTAATGAAATCAAATAATTTAAAAAAAGACAATAATACTGATTTTAAACGCGCCTGAATGACAATGTATTCTTGTCATTTAGCCAGTCCAAAGCCTGGATAAAGTGTGATGGGAGTCTGTTTATTACGAACATTCCGTAAACATAACATGATCACTTCCTGGAAAAAACGAATTTCTTATATGGAGTACTGTGACTTTTTGTAATATATTGTCTCTCTGACGCAATCATTTACACCTAAATCTTCAAAAAGGTTTCACTTATGACCAGTTTCAGCCAATGTCAACTACCTCCAAAAACAATGGAAAACTTAAAACCTAATTACAAAAATGTAATTTAAAAATCGTATCTATTCTTCTTTACAAAACTTTATATTAAAATAAATATAAAATAATATACTCCTCATACCTCTGGATGGTATATGTAATGTAAAGAATATAATATATGATGGCGTAAGAAAAAAGGGTAGAATTATGCACATAATTAAATATCATTGGATATAACACACATATAGTGCGTAGGTGACATAAGCTGTACATGGCTTCTTCTCCCGCTCCTACCACTACATGGGCATATCCCCTGTATGTGATTTCAAAACAGAATAACAACTGGTAAGCCGTCAGAAAAACTAAAACATACATTTTTGGAAGCAAAGAGTAAAAACTGCGTTCAGAACGACACAATCTTAAAGTGCGATTGCGTGATAATATACCACATAAGAAGCCAAATTTGCAAATTACGGGATTTATGAAAGTCCTGTCGCTGAGAAGCCCTCCACTGGGCAGACTCGAAGGTCTTTCATACGTGGCGATTTGAAGAAAGTACTTATGGTTGCAAGAAAATTGCATTACGTTTGCATTTTGACAAGGAGAAATTTAGCGTAGATAATATTGAAGATCAAATGGAAATGGTGCACAAAAGCGACTCTACGTTGTAGATACAGATTGCAAAAAGAAATGAGCAAAATTTTCTCCTAATGCCTACTTTAAGATTTATGATGTTATGCCGTCGTGTCAGAGCCGAGTTAACACCGCCCTTCAAATGACCACCAACGGAAACAAAATGTCCTGCTGCCGTAAGATGTTCAAATGTTTGTATAGTCTATGGGACTTAACTACGGGGTCATCAGTCCCTAAACGTACAAACTACTTATGAACTACTTACGAACTAGGACGGCACAAATATCCATGCCGAGGGGGGATCCGAACCCCCGACCGTAGTGGCGCTGCCGGAAGAACAACGTTGAATGTTGACATAATGCTCAACGATATTTCCTCTTTTAAACGCGTATTGCACTGGCTCTAATTTTTTTCATGTTTTCCCTTGTTTTACGATGCATTCTCTGTCATGGTATGGAAAATCATGCCATTCATTATAGCCATAAACACGCACTCTTATTATGTAAATTATTTTATGGTTCACACACTCTCGTTTTAATTTATGCGCGAGTTCATATTGCTGATTCTATATATTTTACATTTGGCAATACTAATAACGTTATGCAGCATTATAATTACAAAATAGAAAGGGTTTTCCTGTTTCGAAGTCATATGTAGGGGCCATGCACATTTAGCGATATGAGTGAGATGGGAAGCAATACGCAGATTATTTCACCTATACGTGCACACTCCTGGTTCATGTACATTACATGTAGGTCTAACATTCGCAGATCGATGAGTGTGGAACAGATTTTATTTTACGTTAATTTAAATATTCTTTGTCAAACAGACGTGACTTTAAAATTCTATGTTTGTAATTTGGTTTCCAGGTTTTCCATTGTAGCTTCTGAGTATCCAATCATGAGTAAAAGTTGTCAAACAGAAATTACATGACCATATACAACTGTATCACTTTTGGTTCTTGTTTGATCATCTCCATACCTCTTTCATCATACCTCTTACAGCACGTAAAGCTACGTTTGCACGGGCCATAAAATTGTTATTGGCGACAACACTGGCCCACAATGTTTTCTGGCAACATTGGAACCACTCGAATTGCAGCCACATGTACTATAACAATGACGGTCACTGTTGCCTTGTAATGTTTGTAGAAAAGTATTTCAGGGCCGAGTGTGTTTACATGAACCAAGCTACCGGCGCAAAATAATGAAGTCGGCTCCGTTACCGGCCGGCCGGCACTACTCTGTGCCGGCACCCATCCCGGCGCGAGGGGGGGAGGGGTGGGGGGAGGAGGATTAGTGGCCCGACCTTTTTCGGGACCAGAATTCAGTGGGCCCAAAATTCACTGGGCCCAGAATTCGCGACACCGATGGGCATCGTCATGTTGAAAGAACATTCTAGTTCTTTTGGCTCAAGGAACGTCTTGCGACAGTTCCACAAATGAATTTTCCAAGAAATGCCGGTACCTCTCTCCCGTCAATCGCCGAATGATAATAGATGATTAAAGATCACGCTGCACCAAACGTACATGAGAAACCGAACTTGGAAATTGCTATCCACTGAAGAGTATGTATTGCCCCGTCACCATGGATGATAATTGCGCTTATTCCATGTCGTAAAAACTGGGCTTCAGCAGTGAATAGTAGGCATGGAAGTAAATGACTGTTCTCGATCATCTAGTGACAGAGTGGGAGTGGTTGTGCGTTATCGCCAACATGCATATTTTGGATATGTTTCCCATACACGTGC
The DNA here is from genome assembly GCA_026315105.1 of Locusta migratoria. NCBI lineage: Eukaryota > Metazoa > Arthropoda > Insecta > Orthoptera > Acrididae > Locusta > Locusta migratoria. The sequence goes on from CM048751.1 coordinate 170,494,096, forward strand.
TTGTGGGACATTCCTACGAAGGGAAATTCTTCGTTTGCTCATACTGGGACTTCGCTCAACACTTGCGATATTTTCTTCCTCTTCTTCCACAGTTTGTTGACGTGCGCGCTCGGACGAAAAATGTCTACTTCGGAGAGAGCCTGTGCACACAAAGTGATGAAACACTTCGGTAAACATCCTGCGATCAGGTCATCGACGAGTCGGAAAGGGCCCGTGGTATTCTTCCGTTGTAGCGGTAACACTACTGTCGCAGAGGGGACAGACATATACCGCCGGCCGCGGTGGCCGAGGGGACTGAGGCGCTTCAGTCACGGTCTGCACGGCCACTACGATCGGGGGTTCGAATCCCCCCTCGGGTATGGATATTTGTGCCGTCCTAGTTCGTAAGTAGTTCATAAGTAGTTTGTAAGTTTAGGGACTGATGACCCCGTAGTTAAGTCCCATAGACTTTACAAACATTTGAACAAACATTTTAGACATATACCACACCTGCTGCGTACTCCTCATTGCTGTAGACGTATGGCATTGTTGAAAGCGCTTGTACGAACATGGTTGACACACTACGCAGCTAAGCGGTCCGCCGCCAGTACACTACAAAATGAGGCTTACACGGCGCAATTGCATAAAAAACGGGAGATTGAACTACGTTCGTCGCATGACCATAATACGTGGTATGTTGCGTAGCGTAAACATGGTATGTACCGGTGCGTGATTTGCAAGAAAATCACATTACGATCAAGTTGTATTGCGTATATGTTCAGGTTCTGCACATCAATTTTGCAGAATTAAAATTCCTTTCAGTACCCGTACCACCACAACAATGGATTTGTGGAACCTATGTTTATATAATGTTTGTTGTTGGAAATTAGTTATGGTGCCACTGTGTAAAATAAACCTTTCCTCCCCGATAACCCAGTATTGATGTTACCAAACCATTATCGTCCACTAGGTTACTCTGAAGCAAATAAAATGGCATACTTTCTTCTCATGAAATGTCCTTTCTTTCCATATGTCCACCACATGTATGACTCAGGCAGATCTATACATTATTGTAAAATTTTATTTATTCGTTCATTAATTCATCTTTAAGAAATTCGAGACTGAAGGGAGCAGTCAGACGTGTCACCTGTGAACACGAGACTCTATAGCCAGCACACGCAACCTTAATTGGTGCAAACGCAAAACTTAATCTCCTCACCTGAAATAGCAAATTATTTTGAACTACTAAGAAAAATGTGAAATATATATGCTTGTCAATTAGCTCACAGCAATCAAATCTGTACTATTAGGTTGCTGCTCTAACGACATCCTCATAAATACCAACATATTCGAAAAAATAACAAGCAGATATCTATGATAAGTGTTGGATATAAATATTAAAAAAATTATTTACGCTGTACCCTTTGATTCATACCTAAACACAACCTTAGAAAATATCCAATAACCTCTTAAGTGTCAGCCTATACTGACGTATTTCAACACATTATAAATTGTCTTTCATTTGCATTTGCAGAGATACACCTTTAATAGACATGCTGTCTTTTTTTTTCACACAGTAAAAAAGTTTCTCTTTTTTACGTTGGGAATTGCTGAAACTTTGTAGGAAGTGTGAGTTTAATTTTAAAGAAATAGAAATGGGTTAAAATTCATTAAAATTTTAAATAATTAATTTATAACTGATAAAATAGCCTAGACCGCAAAGTGAAATTTTTTATTTACAAAGTGGTGACCAGTTTCGACTTTTCAGTCATTTACGAACCACTGTTTTATATTGAAAACGTGAATCAGAACAGTCAGAAAAGTCAGTTCCATCAATTAAAAATTGATCAGTCAGAGTATAAAATACATCAGTTGCTGGTGTTACTGGGGGGGGGGGGGGGTTGCCTGTATGACATTTCCATTTGTTACGTGTTACCTCAATAAGCCCACCATGTCGTGTGTTGCCAATGTTGCACATGGTCAGTACATGAGTGCAAGTTGTAGTGAGCACGAATGTATTTTCACATTTTTGACTGCTCAGATTCACTCCTGGTTCGTAAATGACTGAAAAGTCGATACCGGTCACCACTTTCTAAATAAATGTACTTCACCTTGCGTTGTAGGCTACTTTATCAATTTTAAATAAGTTGCTTCAAATTTTATGAATTTTACCTAATTTTAAGGCCGTTCAATCTCCATTCTGACAATCTCTTGATTTTACAGATAGAAACGGGTTACCAGCCGATTCAGAAGAATACATTTTCCTCGTAATATAGAAGGAAAACTGTTTTTGAATCCGAAATCCTTATGACAAATCTTGTAAACTAGTGAGCGAAAGGAGGGTCAAATTCCAACTGAAAGACAGTGCGTTCCGACCGAAGATTGCTTCAATTAAACGTAATCACCACACGTGTGAGGACACACATCCCACTGGGAGAAGCGGGAAATCCGGGTTAGTATCCAAGTCCAGCATCAATTTTGATATTAGCCATTGCATTTATTTCAATGTCCTTAAACAGCGCCGGCCGCGGTGGCCGCGGGGACTGAGGCGCTTCAGTCACGGCCTGCACGGCCACTACGGTCGGGGGTTCTAAACCTCCTCGGGCATGGATATTTGTGCCGTCCTTTGTCTTAGCTAGTTCATAAGTAGTTTTTAAGCTTAGAGACTGATGACCCCGTAGTTAAGTCCCATAAGTTCTACAAACATTTGAACATTTGAACATTAAACGGTCGAAATGTTTAAATATTTCGAATTCGTAGATCCATTTCTGTTTCGTGGAAGGCGGTTGGCCCTTGCCGTATCCACAACCACGCCACCTATTGGACCTTCTCGTTTAAAACCGACGTTCACATACGTCTTTCGTCTGGCTGTCAATTGAGTGAAAATCAGGCGGTGAAAGATTCGTACTGTACTTAGGATGATGCAGTGTTTTCCAATCCTCGGCCATGTGGGGATGAGCGTTGTGTACCACTTCTGGCCCCTTTCGCCATAGCGGTAGAAACGTAGAACCATTTCGAGCCCGAAAGCAAACGTCCAACTCAGCAGTGGAAACTTCCCACATCTCCCCCGCTAAAGAAGTCCAAGGCTATTGACGCACTTTCCGGTAAGGTCACGGCGACCTTTTTCTTCTGCTGCTGTGACCCTTCGCTCTTTGAGTTCCTCTAACGTTGAAACACGGCCAATGCGCAATGATAAGAAGACACTTTGTACAAAACTGCGACGCACCATAAGATAAAAATTCCAGGGAATGCTGTCGAACGGATTCATCTCGTTGTTCGACGATGCCTGCCCCACACCATGAACAAAGGCTAGGCTTCATCCTTTGTTAATATTTATCACAGCATTGTTTCCACATCCTTGAGCCCCGAAAATGGACATGCATGGACGAAAGTTTCAGTCGGACTAACAGGTGCAAGAATGAATCTGTTTGTTAATACGTCCGCAGTCGACCTCGTTATACGAAACAGTAAATAATCATAAAGCAAATAAATATCAGGATTTTGAATTACACCCCTCCAGATTCCCGGTGTCTCTCGTATTAAAGAGCGAAAAGGAAAAATATTTATTGAAGGAAGATTAGATGAAGAGAAGAAAGCTGTACCGGCTATGCAGTTGTGATATTACGGTTATCAATAGCTGAATTATAAATAATCACGGAAAGCTGATTTAACAAAAATGGGTACTCTTATAATATTTGTGCACGCAGATGAAGCCTTCGAGACTGCTTAACACTGGGTTTAAAGAAATCGGTTAACATGATACAGCTTCTGCAAAACTAACGAAGTGAATGCTGAACGAGCCGTATGGCAATTTTTAGTTGCCCTGTATACAGGGTGAATCATCTAACACTTGGACCGCAAATATTGCGGAAACGGAAAGTGCGATTTATGTGCGGTTTTCACATAATGAATTGGTAGTCAGGGGGTCGTACTGTTTGCCAATAAACAGCCTTTAAAAATACCTAGAAAGTGTATTTCTATGCTAAAATAAAATTTTCCAAATGGAACAATGGTTGTTTCTACCATGTACTGAAATTTTTGACACCAGCTGTGTACAAAGAATTTTCAGTGACATTTTTATCACGTTTAGATTGGCTGCTACAACCATTCAAAGTTTTGGGGGCGGAGGCTACGACAGCGTAGCTTACTGGCTGGTGGTCATGACACAGTGGGCCGTGCCCTAGGGGCTAACCAGTCGGTCAGTCAGCTACGCTATCGCAGCCTCCGCCCCCGAAACTTTGAACGGTTTTAGCCTCCAAATTAAAGGTGATAAAAATGTCATTCAAAATTCTTTGTACACAGCTGATGTCAAAAATTTCAGTGCTTGATAGAAACAACCATTGTTGCATTAAAAACTGTACGTTTGCATAAAATTACACTTTCTTAGTAATATTACAATCTGTTTGTTGGGTAAAAATACGAGCCCCTGACTGCCAATCCATTCTGTGAAACCCGCACATCAATCGCACTTTCCGTTTCCGCAATATGTTAGGCGATTCACCCTGTATATGCATGAAGATGGATAGAAATCTTAAGACTCCAGACATTACAATGTTCGAATGCGACATGGCTCTCTATTAGAAAGACATGGACGTGAAGAAATGAATGAGCAATGAGAATGGTTAAAGGGTAAAACTAAAGTGGCAAAGGATAGTAAAAAGGAGAACAACTCGTTCATTGACATAAAAACTGAGAATGGCATATTAATGGAACAGAAAGACTGCTGACGAAGATACAAGCATATGGAATAGGTTCACAGATTTGTGACTCTGTAGAAGACTTCCTCCACTCCCAAGAACCACAGACATTGCCGAGGTGGGGGGTGGGGGGGCTTGCCTGCCTCAACGATACAGATATCGGTACCGTAGGTGCAACCGCAGCAGAGGAGTATCTGTGGAGAGGCCAGACAAACGTGTCTGTCCTGAAAAGGAAAACCAGCCTTTCCAATAACTGCAGGGGCAACGGTCTGGCTTTGTAATATCAGCTAATGCGGCTTTGCCACAGTTACTGCGAACGGCTGAAAGCTTGGGGAAACTACAGCCGTTACTTTGGCAGAGGACATGCAGTTGTACTGTATGAATATATGATGATGGCATCTTCTCGGTATAAAATAGTCACTCATTTGGATCTCTGGCTGGAGACTACTCAGGAAGATATCATCAGGAAAAAAAAAAAAAAAACACTGGCATTCTACGGATCGGAGCTTGAGTTCTAAAATTGGATAGGGAGGTTAGAAAATTTAAAAGCGGAAATGGATAGATTGAAGTTGGATATAGTGGGGATCAATAAAGTTCGGTGAAAAGATGAATACGATTACTGGTCATGCGAGTACAGCGTTATAAATACAAAATTAGTTGCGGGATTAGAGGAGTAAGTCTAATAACGAATAAGAAGAGAGGAATGCGGGTAAACTATAACGACCAGCGCAGTGATCCCATTATCGTAGTCAAGATAGATGCTAAGCCAACACCGACGACAGCAGTACAATTAAATACGCCACTATCTCTGCCGATGATGAGATAATAGGAAAAACGTATGAGTAGGTAAAGGAAATTACTCAGACAGTTAAGGCAGAAGGGACTGGAATTCGGTAGAAGGAAAAGGAAGGGAAGGAAAAGTAGGTGAATATATACTGGACATAGAGGAAGTCGTCTGGTAGAGTATTGAACGGAACATAATTATAACAAATACTTGGTTTAAGAATCATGAAAGACGGTTATATACGTGGAAGAGACCAGAATGCACCGGGAGGTACCAGACAGATTTTATAATGGTAAAAGAGATTTCGGAACCATGTTTAGAACTATAACACATTACTTGGTACAGAAACAGACTCTGAACATATTGGTTATGAACTGCGGTCTGAATGTATAGAAACTGCAGAATGGTAGAAAAATAAGGAGATGGGACCAGTATATTTGAAGGAACATAAGGTTCTAGAAAAAATCAGAGGGAGATTTAGGCAAAAATTGTCAGACAAGGGGGGAAATAACACGGTAGAAGCTGAACTGGTAGCTTTTAGGGATGAAATAGTGAAGGCAGCAGAGGTCCAAATAAGTAGAAAGAAAAGACCTACAAAAATCTATAGATATCACAGAAAATGTTGAATTTAATTGATAAAACTGAGCAGATTTAAAACTGAATAAATGAATCAGGTTAAATGGTGTACAGACGAATAAGAAATTCGATATTGGAAGGGGAAAATGGCTAAGCAGTAGTGGCTAGAGATAAAATGCAAAACTGTAGTAGAATAAATAATTAGGGAAAAAATAGATAACGGCTACAGGAAAAAAGAGACATTCGGAGACAAGCAGCCGTATGAATATCAAGAACTCAGATGGAAAATCAGTTCTGACAAAAGAAGGGAAAGCTGAAAGGTGGAAATAATATATAGAGGTGCTCTACAAAGGAACTTCGAGACAATATTGTAGGAAGCGAAGAGGAAGTAGATGAAATAGGCGATACTACACTGAGAGAAGAATTTGACAGAGCACTGAAAGACCTAAATCTAAACACAGCCTTTGGATAGATGTGTTTCCCTCAAAGCTACTAAAGTCTCAGGGAGAACCAGCCGTGAAAAACTATTTCACCTGATGCGTTAGATTTATGAGACAGGCGAAATACCACCATACTTCGAGAAAAATATAATAATCCCCTTTCCAAACAAAGTATTTGCAGGTATCTGTAAAATTACAGAACAATCAGTGTAACAAGTAATGCTTGCAAAATGTTATACGAAATAATTGCAGAAAAGGGAAAGACTGGAAGAAGGTGACCTTGGAGATAACTTTGGATTTAGGAGAAATGTAGGAACACAGGAGGCATTATTTACCTTACTACTTATCTTAGAAGATCCCTATATTTATAGCTTTTGTAAATTTGGCGCAAGCTTTTGACAATGTTGACAATCAGCATCTCCAAAACGAAAGTAATATCTGTGGGAAAGACATTTAATGTGCCAAATAGGAGAAATAAAGTTATAACAAGTAGACAGTTTCAAGTACCTGGGATGTATTTCCTCACAGGATAGCAACATAGTGAAACAACTGGAAACGAGATGCAGCAAAGCTAATGCAGTGAGTGCTCGCTAAGATCTACTCTCTTCTGCAAGAAGGAAGTAGGTACCAAGACTAAGTCACCAGTGCACCGCTCTATCTTTCGACCAACTTTGTTGTATGGGAGTGAAAGCTGGGTGGATACAGGTTATCTTATTCATAAGGTAGAGGTTACAGATATGAAAGTGGCAAGAATGATTGCAGGTACTAATAGATGGAAACAATGGCAGGAGGGTGTCCGTAATGAAGAAATCAAAGAATAACTGGGAATGAACACCATAGAAGAAGCAGTGAGAGTGAACAGACTGAGATGGTGGGGTCATGTTACACGCATGGGAGAAGCAAGGTTACTTAAGTGACTCATGAGCTCGGCAGCGGAGGGTACGAGGAGTCAAGGTACACCAAGAAGAAAGTACTTAGATTCGGTGGAGAATGATTCTGAAGTAAAAGGCATAACATCGGACGAGGCATCAATGTCAGCATTGAATAGGGGATCATGGAGGAATTTTATTAGATGTACTGTGCCCCAGTCTCTAATGATGATGATGATGATGATGACAATGTTTCAAATAAACTTTTACATTCTTAAGCCAGTAGGGGTGAAATATATGGATCGAAAGATTATATTTAACTTGTACAAAAACCAGACAGCAGTTATTAAAGACGAAGAGTATGAAGGGCAAGCATGTGTTGGGAAGGGATAAAGACTGTGATGTAGCTTTCCTCCAATGTTATTCAAAATGTGAAGGAAAGAAAGGGGAAGTTTGAAGAAGGAATTGAATATCAGGGCGAAGTAATAAAAACATTGCGTTTTGCCGATTACATTGCAGTTCTGTCAGAGACAGCAAAGGACTTGGAAGAGCAATTGAACGGAATGGACACTGTGTTGAAATGAGCGTAAATGGGAGTAATAGCATGTAGTGTCAGAAAATCAGGCGATGCTGAAGGAATAAGGTGAGATAATGAAAGGATGTAGGTGGTAGATGAGTCTGCTATTTAGACATAAAAAAACAGGATGGTCATGAAACAGAGGATATAAAATGCAGAATGGCAGTGGGAAGAGAATCGTTTTCGGCAAAGAGAAACGTGATAACATCAGATATTAATCTAATTGTAAGGATGTATTTTTAAGGCATTTCTGTGGAGTTTTGCCTCATTAGAGACTGAAACAATAGCGATAAGTAGTTCAGTAAGGGGGTACAGGCTTTTAAATTGTAATGATACAGAAAAATGCTGAAGCTTTAGTGGATAGATTGCGTAACAAATGAGAAGGTAATCGATTAGGAATAAAAGGAATTTCTGGCGTACTTTGTCTAAAAGAAGTGATAAATTGGTAGAACACATCCTTAAACATCAAAGAATCGTGAATTTAGCATGGTAGGGAAGTGTGTAGGGTAAAAATTTCATTGGGACACCAAGAGACATATATAGTTAAGTAGATTCAAATGGATCTGGGTTACCGTTCTTGTGAGGAGATGGACTTGTTCAGGATAGAGTAGGGTGGAGAGCCGTGTCAAACCAGTCTCCGGATTGAAGACCATAACAACAACAAAGTTAAAAATTTGTATTATCTGAGAAATGCGGTCACACAGGATGGCCGAAGCACTTATATTTGGGCACTTGAAGAAAGACGTCCACAACAAGGAGAAATCAAAATGTAAAATGCCTCTATAACATCAGAAAAAAGGAGAAGATTTCCTAGCCTGAATGAAACATGTTAAAGAAAAATAAGTTGCTCGAATTATAATTCATTTCAAAGCATTTCAGTGAAAAGTATAAATACATTAATTGTTCATATTATTTCCAGAATTCTCCATACCCCCGATCTCTCGAGGTATGGATGATGAGGAATGGGTGGACGGATAAATGAATGTCATATAGGACTATGTATCATGTAGGGTGATATTATGCCCTGTATCATATTTTACATGATATCTTGTATCGTTTTACAATACTTGACACATCGCATATATTACATTTTGCGCCATGTGACTATAACACGAAATAACATTTAATTCATTAAACTCGTTGTGATACCTTGTGTTGTTCTATGATGCAATATATCATAGAGTGCAATATAACACGATGTGATTTCAAGTCACAACCTGATGTCCTATGTTGCAAAGCACGAAGTTCCATGAAACAATATGGCACATGTCACAATAAACATTCAATATGTCTCAAGATGTGAGACGTTACTAGATAGATGTGGTTACACATGTCGAAACAGACAGTAAAGTGCCAGACATTTACTGGGAAAACGTAGCATGCACTGCACCGTAAGTGCCTGACGTGATACGCCACACAAAAGAACACGATGAGACATTGTCACAGGGTTTCATATGTGGTATCCGTGACATGTGTTATGACAAGCAGTACACAACGTAACATGTAAAGTCACAATTTAACTAGTTGCATGGGTAATAATACTAACAAAAAAGCGCGAATTCCCCATGTTACATAAGTGCAACACATTTTTGTCATCCTGTAATAGGATTTCTTTTTCATTAAGAAGCTAAACGTTTATTCTGCCATATTTTAGGCAATAGACGATCAAGCTTGGCTCTCAGTTAAGAATTTTATTGTGAGTCTGACCATGTTGTTTGACTGGACGTCGTTAACGTGTCTCCCAACGGTGACCTGCCTAACGTTTCAACCTTTTCACCGTAACCTATTGCGTCCTCAGAGCACACAAGCCTCAGCATTACGTAGTCAAATACACTGCGAGGCTTTTTGTGTTGCGAATTCGAAACTTTGAAAAATTTCGCCCGCTACGGGAGCTTGGAATAATTTCTACGGTGAAATTGAAAATTTGTGCTGGAACGGGAATCGAACCCGGCTTTCCCGCTTCGTCCCAGCGGGCTCCTTAACTATTTAGGACATCCAGGCATGGTGTATTTCCAACCCAAACTCCCAACTTCACACTACGATGTCAGAAACACCTGTCTAGTGCCTTTGTGTTGTTGTTGGGGTCTTCAGTCCGCAGACTGGTATGATGCAGCTCTCCACGCTACCCTGTCCTGTGCAAGTCTCTTCATCTGAGAATACTTTCGGAAACCTACATCCCTTTGAATCTGCTTACTGTATTCGTCCAAAGTCTCCCTCTACGATTTTTACCCCACACACTTCCTTCTAATGCTATGTTGACAATTCCTTAATGTCTCAGGATGTGTCCCACCAACCTATCCCTTCTCTTAGTCAGAATACGCAAGAAATTCCTTTTCTCCCCAATTCTGTTGACCACCTCCTCATTAATTACGTGATCTAATTTTATCATTCGTCTGTAACATCACATTTAAAAAGCTTCTATCATCTTTTGGTCTGAACTCCTTATTGTCCACGCTTCACTTCCATAAAATGCTACACTTCAGACAAATGCCTTCAGAAAGGACTTCGTAACATTTAAACTAATATTGGAAGTCAACAAGTTTCGCTTCTTCAGAAACGCTTTTCTTCCCATAGCCACTCTGTATTTTATATCTTCTTTACTTCGGCTATCAGAAGTTACCTTGCTACTCAAGTAACAAAACTCGTCTACTACTTTCATTGCCTAATTACCTAATTTAATTCCTTCAGCATCACCTCATTTTCTGACGCTACATTCCGTTATCCTTGTTTTACTCTTGTTGATGTTCATCTTATAACCTCTTTTCAAGACATTGTCCATTCCATTCAATTGCTCTTCCAGATCATTTGCGGTCTCTGACAGGATTACTATGTCATGGGTAGACCGCAAAATTTTTATTTCTTCTTCCTGAACTTTAATTCCCTCTCCAAATCTCTCCTTGCATTCCTTCACTGCTTGCTCAATGTACAGATTGAACAACAATGGTGAAAGGCTACAACCCTGTCTTACTCCCTTCCCAACCTCTGCGTCCCTTTCATGCCCTTCGACTCTATCAACCGTTGTTTGGTTTTTGTATAAGTTGAGTATAACTCTTCGCTCCCTATATTTTACCCCTGCTACCTTCATAATTTGAAACATGTATTCCAGTCGACATTGTCAAAAGCTTTCTCCAAATCTACAAACGTTAAAAACGTACGTTTGCCTTTCTTAGCCTATCTTCTAAGATAAGTCGTAATGTGAGTGTTGCCTCCCGTGTTCCCACATTTCTCCTATATCCAAACTTATCTTCCCCAAGGTCGGATTCCACCAGTTTTTACATTCGTCTGTAAATTATTCGTGTTAGTATTTTGCAACCATGGCTTATTAAACTGATAGTTCTGTGCCTTTATATTTCCTAAAGCCAAACTGATAGTAATGTAAGAAGAACTAAATTTTCTTTCCCATTCTTATATTCATACGAGTATAAGAACGGTGTCCAAATGAAAAGGTTAGAAGTCTTCATTCAGAAGTAATCAGTAGATGTCCGAGCACAATATATCAATGCTGGACGAGCTGCAGTGTTCCCTGTTCCCGGAATTCCTTTCGCTGTGAAGAGCATGTCCTCTAGTGAGTCCTACAATTCATCATCAGAGTTGAAGCGTTTCCCATTGATATGTATCTTTAGTGGACCAATGACATGGTCGTCATAGGGCGACATGTCAGGGCTGTAGAGCGCATACTCATGCTGATCCCACCTTGGCCAGTACATTCTGTGTGACACTGGCGACATGTGGACGTGCGTTATCATGGAACAGAATCACTCACTCCGTGAGCTGCCCAAGCCGTTTGCTCTTGAAAGACTTACGTAGGCTACGGAGTGTCTCACAGTGCACGACCGTTAAAGGTTTTCCCGTGATCAAGGAATTCGATTAGTATCGCCCCCCGGACATCGAAAACGATGGTGAGCATCACCTTGCCTCCTGAGGTCACAGCCTTGCAATTTTTACGAAGGAGTGACGACCCATGCTTCGCTACCCTATATGTCGCACTACCTTTTCCCAAAGCGGCATATTTAAATTTCAACGTTTTTGACTGTTACGAATTAGATTAGATTAGTTACTCGTTCCATATATACATTTTGAGGAGATTCTGGTGGATGTGATACATCTCAATTTTTAAAATTTTTGTACAAGTTTATAATGTAATATTACTAATAGTATGAGTACAGATATATAAAAAAAAAAAACATTTGCATCTATTTAAAAATTCGTCATGGAGTAGGAGTTGGCCAGTAGGAAGTCTTTTAGGCTCATCTTAAAATGATCTTTACTTGTGGCTAAATTTTGTTATGGTTGCTGGTAAATGATTAAAGATGTTTGCTTCTGAGTAGTGGACCCCTCTTTGAACTAAAGTAAGTGCTTTCAAGTCCTTGTGTAGATCGTTTTTGTTTCTAGTATTGTATGTATGAATTGAGCCGTTTAATGAGAAAAGCGATATATTATTTATGGCGTATTTCATTAAGGAATAAACATACTGAGACGCAGTAGTCATTTCTTTGAGGAGGCTTCTACAGGATGTCAATAAATTTACTCCACAAATAATATACGTATTACACGCTTTTTGTACTCTGAAAACTTTTGCCTGACTTGAAAAGTTACCCCAAAATACAGTACTATATGACATTATGGAATGAAACCAAACAAAGTATGCAAGGGTTTTTATTTTCATGTCTTCTACGTCTAATAAACTCGTCCTGTAAATACAGATTTGTTCAGCCGTTTCTGCAGTTCAGTGGTTTGCTCCTCCCAACTGAATTTATTATGAAGCTCTAATCCCAGGAACTTTATACTATCAACATCTTCTATCTGCTCTTTTTGATACATTACGCATATGCTGGGTGGAAACCTGTTTCATGTTCCGAACTGCATGTAGTGAGTATTTTAAAAGTTGAATCTAAATGATTTGGCTTTAAGGCTTTCTAGCATTATGCTCGACATGCAATTTATTGCAATTCTTTATCATCGGCAAACAGAACGAACTCTGCTTTTGGAGTGTAACTGATGAGAGGTAAGTAAACGAAATGGCCCTAATATAGATCTTTGTTGGACACCACATGTAATCTCTTCCCAATCAGATAATGACTGAGACATAATTCACTAGTCCCTTGCACTAATACCCTCAGTTTCCTATTACTAAGGTACAACTTGAACCATTTTTCAGCAATGCCTGAACACCAGACAATTATAATTTACTTAAAGAATGTTGTAGTTCACACAATCAAGTGCCTTTGACAAATCACAGAAAATACCTGCAGCTTTTAGTATATTATTCAATGAAGAAACTACATACTCACTTATAGGTGTAAATAGGCTTCTTGATATCGATACCTTTCATGAATCCAAACTGTGTTCTGGACAATATATCATTTGTGGTCAGGTGGTTGAGAAGCTATTTGTTCATTGCCATTTCTAGAATTTTCGAGAATACTGGCAAAAATGAAATCAGTCTGTATTTTGATCATATCTCTTTATCCGCTTTCTGCAATAGAGCTTCAATATCCGCATAGTTTAGCCAAAAAGTAAATGTTTCAGTTATAATAGAATGGCTATACAAATAAATTAAAATTATGGTACATTCACAAGAACATGCTATAATTAACGTTGTTGATATTTCATCGTAACCACGAGAATGCTTTGTTTTTAAAGATTTACTTATGGAAGTTATTTCTTGTAGTGAAGTGAGTGTCATATTCATTTAGCTGAAGTTATTTGTAAATGCTACTTTCAAATTTTCAATAGCATCATTTACTCACACTGACAATCCAATACTATCAGCAACAGATATAAAGTACTTGTTAAATTGATTTGTCACACTATGCGCATCAGCTACAATTTATCATTTACTCTTAATGATATCTGCTCCTGTTCCTTTTGGTTCTACCACTCTCCTCTTTCAATATATCCTAAACCGGTATTGTTTGTATTTTGTTGCTTGACGTTGCCATCTCCTACTCACAGTTAATTTATTTACATGTCTGAATTACTTTTATTAATATATTACAGTATTTCTTTTACTTAGCTAAATCATCATCATTAGATTTGCTATGACCATCTTGTGATGGTGCAACTCCTGTAACTTCCGTGCTTGCGCTGTATTAGCTAAGTGGTTAAATCCGCCTTATGCAAAACACCTTCTTTTGTTTTTATAACCAAACATGTTTCGGCGCTTATTGTGCCATCTTCCGTGCGTTTTTGCCTTAAATTTCTAGAATACAAGTTACAGAATTTGTTCATACAGTTATTTGGACAATTTATTAGGCCTAGATTATATGCAAAGGTGACGTTGTGTCATTCGCGGTATTAGTTGAGGAATGAGTAGTTTTGATGGCTTGTCATCTGCAAGCAACAAGACGATTTTATTTACGAAATTATTGTACATAAACCTGTGAGTTATATGGAAAGATAGATCTTTGATTTGTTTAGTGGCTGCATGTATTCGAGCTGCGGTGTTGCTGTTTGCTTGTTTGTGGCGTTTTCTTGATGTTATGTGGTATTTGGTGCGCTTTTTGCTGTGAAGTGACACTATTTATATCGCCATTTCTCTTGTTGTGGTGGCTGTATCGTATTCACTTGTTTTGTGTGATGCGACTGTCATGTGGCACGCGAATTTTGAACAGCGATGTTTTGTGTGTATGTTGAAAGGTGGTGGTCATTCTTGTCTTTCAATTTCCTTATTTCTCGCTTCATGTGTCTCTTTATTATTTTAATAGCTTATTTTTATTTTAGTTGCATGAAACTAATTTATTTTTACATGTTCCCTGACTTCTATCTTCTTCTATGGGTTGGGAGAATTGCATTAGGATTCAGGTGTATTGGTTTATTTAGTTATTCTTTTTGATATAGTGCTTCTGATTTCAAATTCTTTCCTTACTGTCGAGTCGGCGTTGTAGAGCAGTGTGGGTCAGAGCACTTGGGCGGTCGGCTAGGTCACATGTATCCGGCGTGGTGCCAGCTCCTTTCAGGGTTTCGGAAAAATCTGACCACCTGAGGTCCCTATACTGCATTGGGATGGGCTGGCCGGTTTCGCACGGCGACACGACTGACCGCCGGTTACCTGCGGTTTCCGGTGTGAGCTCGCACAATGCGTTAGCTGTTTAGGGCGACCGGCGCCTGTCTGGCACCGCGGTGTTTCTTTGGCTGTGCGAGCAGGAGAGGAAAAACGTTTATGGTTGCCGGACGCCCTGCTTTCTTTCTGTCACTAAACATTCAGTAGAAGGTAGCATAGTTTACGATTTAATAAATGGCAGGACGCTACAAGTTCGCGTCTCTTTGAAGTGAAATCTGTCTGGCACAGGAGGACAGTGTCGCCAGCAGTAGTAAAAGTAGGCGCCAAGATGCCGACTAGTGATTATTCACAAGGACTTTCCTAATATTGCACAGGCGTACGTGACTGGGCATGAGAAAGCTGTGTTTGTTGGGACGAGGTTAAAGAGCCATTGACGGCAAACTCCGCGATTAGCTGTCGTTGCTACTTTTTCTGATTTTTGTTGTATGCAACTCCTGGCCGTGCATTCTGATTGGGAAGGCCATTAGCGGGTCAATGAGATTGCCTCTTGGGCTCGGGTGGATCTGGGTTGAGTTTGGGTGAGTTGTGTGAAGGAGAGGACTCAGGGAGGCTCCGCCGCCGAGAACGGTAGCCTCCGCTCTTGCGCGCATCGTATCGTTGTCAAGTTGGACACCGCAGTTGGGGTTTGCGTGTATGTTTTCAGAGTGTTGTTTTGCTGGGTACGACCACACTTCAGCAATTTGTTGTTGCTTTATTATTAACGTGAATTTTGCCTGCAGTGTGCTGCTCTTGTGAACTCACACTATCTTGTTATTTCTGTGTTCAGGTTGCGGAGGTGGTGTTTGCGTAGGAGAAAGAAGGAGGCTTCTCGCATTTATGACATTACCTCTTCTGTTACTTGTCACAAGAAGTACGTCGGCTGTTCACTGCTACTGATCCGCATCAGTACTTCTGATATTATTTGATATTCTCAGGCTATCGACTGTAACTGTTCCCTTCGTCCGTGGGCACAGAAGCCTATGTTATATTAAATACCGCCTCTTCTCTGCTTGACGAAGTGATAGTATTTTCGCTGATAGAATCCACAACTGCTGCACCAGACTGCTGACATCAACGCCGTCACCCAGTGTTTGGTATTGTATTTGCTTGCGCTGCTCCAGTCCTGGTTAAAATTCAGCTCTTCGTTTCTAATGGGATCATTTGCTGTAGCTGCCTTCTTTCTTTTCACTCGGAGTGGGATGAGATAACTACGTCTATTTCTGTATTGACTTTCAACGATAGACTCCTAAACGATATAGCCAGTCATTTGAATTAATTTTCTATTTGTACGAGTGTATATTTAATTTTTAGAGGTATTTGGAGAACTATTTATAAGATTACCTGACATAGTCGGGTTTGGAGAAAATCTGATCGTTTTATAGTTTTCAGAATGAAAAGCCAAGATCGCACATTAATAATTTATTAAATGACGACCGGTTTCGGTGCACTGTGTCACCATCATCTGGTCACATATACGTTATAAGCTGGTGATCTTGTTAAAAAAATAATAAAACAACAAGTGCAACATTGCACTTAGTCACTATATAAAAATACACAAGTTAAAAACATGACAGCTTACAAAATTTTGTAAGCTGACATGTTTTTAACTTGTGTATTTTTTATATAGTAACTAAGTGCACTTGTTATTTTATACCCAATTTTTTTTAACAAGGTGACCACCTTATAAAGTATATGTGACCAGATGATGGTGACACAGTGCACCGAAACAGGTCGTCAATTAATAAATTATTAATGTGCGATCTTGGCTTTACATTTTGAAAACTATAGAACTCTTTTTATTACTTTTTTTGCAATCAGAGTTTGACACCAAGTCACATACTATTGTATTTGGTTATGTTGTACATATTTGCCAATATATGTCAATTTTACCAATTTTGTATAACCTTACTTCTCCAACCCAAGTCACCATTTTGGAGGGAAAATAGTTTGTTTCTATTGGCAGTATGGGGAATGATCTGATTAACTCTTCATAAATTGATTTATGATAGAATTTTATTATTATTATTATTTCTTGGCCTTGCTCTGGTACGCCACTGTTCAGTTAGGTCAGGAATATATATTCTATGTTTTGTAAAACATAGTGGCGTCCAAAATTTATCAGATCTATAAATATGTAGTGTATTCTACCTCATATCATTTGCATATTTAATTAATTAGAGATATCGCGATCAAGCGCACTTGGTCATTCAATTCATATATTTCTGAATGCTACAAATGGCTCAAGTCACGTTGGGTCTACGATATATCTTAAAATATATTTGTGTGTTTTTATTGTGTGTGTGTGGAGTGAGATATTTATTTCGTAGGTGTGAGTGTGTGTGTGTGTGTGTGTGTGTGTGTGTGTGTGTGAGAGAGAGAGAGAGAGAGATAGAGAGAGAGAGAGAGAGATACAAATATTGTGTTGGTGGTGAGGGGGTGTCTGACGTGATATGGTCGTGGCATTTATTTATATATTTCTTTTATGGTCTCAAAGAGGGTTATGTTGCGTAGTGATGTGTATGCGTTAAGTACTTTCTTACCCGGGCCTACTGCTTTCTCGATGTGTTTTTCTCTATTGTTAGTTTTAATAAACTGTTGCTGGTTTGGAGGATTTATAGGTCAGTTTGTATGTTTGTTGGGGTATGATTCTGTTTTATCTGAAGAAATAAAACACGTAATCAGGGAAAGCAAAACACAAAGATGAATTAAAGAGTGACCCAACAAACCAGTATCAAGTGGACAGTAAACACTGAAAAACATAGAAACAATTTTCACAGACAGATAAAATGAATGATACAGAAAAATCGAGAGGCCCTTATTCTAAAATCATTACCCAAACCCCACAAACCGAATATCCCTGCACACCCGTTAATTAGCTTCATCAATGCACCAACCTACTAAGTAGCCAAACACACACACACACACACACAGATTATTGCAAACAATATACCAACATACGGAAAGCAGTACCCTAAAATAAAAATAAAATAAAATAAAATACTGATCATGCAGTACAAAACCCAGATACGTTACCATACATAGGATATATTTCTGACCAAATAGCCAACTAAGCTTTTCTAACATAAGGATCACTTTTGCCACCAACAATAATTTTAGGCATAAACTCATTCCTACATCACGCAACCAACAGAAAGAATGAACAGATCAGGAATTTATGAAGTCACTTACAGCATGTGCTATAAATACTATTTTGGCCAAACGGGCAGAAATTTTAAAACGCGTTTCAAACAACTAATTGGTTGTTTCAGGCTTGACAAAAGCAAGAACTGAGCCATACCAAAAATATATATATATATTTGAAACGGGACAAAATTTCTCAATAGATGATGACCTTAAAGTATTGTATACTTTGGAAGAGAATTGGAAAATTGACATCTTGGAAGAAATAGATATCTTCATCCACATGAATAATAAGGGTAATGAAATTCTAAACTAAATGAAAGAGTTCAAGAATTCATATTTCTTCAATAATTTTACTTCTGTCAAAATTCAAATTATGCACTTATCCAGCGCCTAACAACACGTGTGTAATTCCTTAGGATAAAGTTGTTTTCTACCATATTGAACATAAATCCATCATAACATTTCGTTATGTAACATCAGTTACGTACAGCAAGATAATAGAAGACAATTCAAGTGACTTGCAGCTCAAAACTCGATAGTTTAATCGAAAAAAAGCTTTTGCGACCGCCATCTTGTTTCTAGCAACAACAGTGACAAAAGTAACATCAGTATCTTCTTCCAAGCAGCAGTGAATTTGAACTTGCAGTGTTGTGTTTCGAGATTAACAAGCGCAGAAGAGAGATGGTATCATGTGAACTACTCAACATGAACAAACTGAATTGATAAAATAAACATTTATAATGAAAAATGTAGCCAAAAGGGCATAGGTTATCTTTTTATTTTTCTCAGGTTCACTGCTACATGTAGGAAGATTTTGCTAGTATAAACCATTTTTGTAATGCCAAAATAGCCTGAAGCTGAGGCACAGCCTTGAAACATATAGCTAAATAAACAACACGTATAGTTATAAAGCAATTTATGACGTGTTAATTATTTTCAATATACCTTATTCTGATATGATGGTTGAACAGAGTATTCGCTATTACTATCTGAAATTTATTATCGAACTCGTTTAGTCTGACTCCTTCCTCATTCTTCGTGCCAAGCCATATTTTCCCATAATATTTTACTACTTTTTCACCTACAACCTTCTTTCCATACCGTATGACTGTTAAATTTTCATCTCCATCTACACACAGATTTACCTTATATCTTCATGCAGTTTTTCTATGTCTTCTGTTGGTGACGTCTACTCGATGGTTACTTATTTTGATGTTTATCAGAGAACACATTTCTGTTACTCCTGCTTGTATTAATACTGACATGCGACCACAATACACCATTGACGTAAAATATCTTGGACGCGAACTTGAAGTGTATTATAACTTTTGGATTGCTACGCTCAACATAAATGGTCGGAGAAGTGCATGATCTTTCAGACTTCCAAAGACACTAGCTCGCCAGTGCTCAGTTAGTGCGAGCATCTGTCATGAAAACGGTTGTCCTGCTTAACGTTTCACAAGCGACAGTATTCTCGGTAATGACAGCGGACACAAAACAAAGTAAAACATCTTTCATGAAACTAATAGTTGGCGAAACCCGAAGTTAAATAACAACGACCCATGACAATTAAGAAGGAATGTGGCCATATCGCTTGCAGTACTAAACAACCTCTTTAGTAATACCGTTTCTATAAAAACATTACGGCTGCAGTTGACATAAACTTGAAGACAGAAGTCAACCGAAAGCTGTGAAGGAAGTGGTGGCGCGATCATAAAACCTGGACAATTCATCATTTGGTTCCATAGTAACCTGACGTGTGGTGTAACAACCTGTAGACTGTAGAGCTAAGCTTTAAGCACTTTAGTAATGTACGTGACGGGTAGAAGGCTTCAATAACCAGCGTCGTTAGGAACATCAATTATACACTCGTAAAACCAATGACTCAAGTAGAACAGTATAATTATGAGGTTAGACTTTGCGTTGTAAAACACAAGTTCTTATAGAAGTGAGAAGACCTTTCAAATTATTCATTATTAAAAACTATATTGCAGTAAAAACGTAAAATATTTGGAAAAGTAGAAGGAGGTGATAAAGAAACAAGTGTATGGGATGACCACTTTCATGATACGATACAGATCGATTGGAATCACATAAGGTACAATATAATATTCCAGGAATATTGTGATAGAATCACCAGGTCGTAATAAACCTGATCTCTACTAACAAACTGATCGTTCAACAATCCACCTGGCACTTCCGAGGAATGTTTAACAACTTCTTCTAAAGGATGGAGCTTTTCCCCTTACATATAAATACCTGAATTTCCGGGGACGATGGGCAATAGATTTGAGTAGCTACGCAAAAGCAGAATGCTGCTTAACTTATCCTTTCTTGTGAAGTAAATGATCGTTAAATGTCGTTCAAAATTGTCTACCACTTTGACCAATATATGATACGTCAGAGAGAGCGCATTCAAATCGACGAATATGAGTCGACACATTTGTTATAATTAGGTAGTTCATTATGTAAGTACTAGTGCTGAACTTTTTTCACAAACGAAAAGGCGACGCCCACGCCATATTCATTAAATACGTTACACAGGAGATACAACAGACTGCCCAAACACGGGAGTTTTGACAAATATGTTTCCGGGGAACAGGGTACGAGAACTAGAGGCGTTTTAGGTTCATCATAAATGGGTTTCTTGCTGATAAATATAATCTACGAGGGTTGGTACTTAAATAGTGGCAAATATTTATTCACAACTAATACAATAGCATTACATATTTGCACCTGGTAATGTCCTTCAAAGTAGTCACCGGCATTGTGTAGAACCCGTTGCCAGCGACGTAGAAGGCGTAGTACACCGTTATCTGAACCTGTTCTGTTGATGGTGCAAATCGAGCGGTCTACTGCCTGTCGAATCTCTGTTAGAGTTCTGAAGCGAATATCAGTTAATATCGGGGAGTATGGTAGATTTTACAGTACTTTCCAGTCCCATCGACAGAACAGAGCAGGCACAGCCTGTGCATTCTCGTGCAAATTGATGGGTGGGTTGCGCACAAACTGTTACAGCTTCTTTCACTAATCTGGTAGCAGGTGATGCTCCAAAAACGAACAGTAATACTATGATTTGACGGTCTGTCGCGGCGGAATGTTACGGGTTAGGATAATACCATCGGTCATCCGTACACGACAATCAACATAACTTTCATCTTACTGGGATCTGACGAACTGATGACTCGTGCAGTACGACCTCTGGCACATTCAACCTTGCTCCAACTCAATTGTCCCTCTTTAGAGATCATAGTGACACCGATACGTTAGACCGTTCGCTGACAAGTGACTGTATTTCCCTACATTGTGCGCATGCCGGTGACGGGGACGGGCGAGTACATTTGCTTGGAGGTAAGGTGGGTATGTCAGCAATGCGTGTTATCAGCGACTATAGTAGATTCCATTATATAGTGTCTTCACAGCAGTGTTGCCACTACTTAAGTTCCAACCTTCGTATTATAATATGGTTATGTTCATTGCTGATACTGAAATGTCTGAGGATTGTTAATTGTTTCTCAATGGACGACTGTTTCAGGGGACCATCTGTGATGTGGTGAATCACTGATTAGGAATGTAATCTTATTGTGATATTCATGAGAGGAAGTGGAGTCAAAATGATGCTGTCAATTGTTGTAGGTTTGCGGAAGATATCATTGGATATTAGTTTCTTCAGAACGTTATTGCAAATCCTGTTAATCAGGAATCTTATTGTAATCAATACGCTCGTGTGTGAAGATCATCTGATACACAGGTAGAAAGTTCCATGCGTGTCATCATCACGTAATTTTCAAACAACATCACTGTACAAAAATAACATAACTGAACTATAGTAGGGACTTTTACGGCAGAGAACGAGGACGAAAATTACACTTCCAATATCGTTGAAGTAATTGGTGGAACTTTGGATCAAGCATGGATAACCTTCTGCTGGAATCTGTAAAGAAAATTTCCAAACCTGTTCGTGGAAAAGCTTCAAATGTATTCAAAGCCAATCTTGGGTCAAACCATAATATAAATAAAATTTTGTTTTTGTTAGGTATACAAAGTATTTTGACCTCGCTTATTATATATGTTGTGGTCTTCAGTCCTAAGACTGATTTGATGCAGCTCTTCACCCTACTCTATCCTTAGCAACCCTCTTCATCTCCTCACAAGAACGGCAACCTACATCCATTTGAATCTGCTTACTGTATTCATCTCTTGGTCTCCTTCTGCGATTTGTACCCCACACACTTCCTTCCAATACTAAATTCACAATTCCTTGATGTCTAAGGTATGCCAGAAATTCCTTTTCTCCCCAAGCCTGTTCAGTACCTCCTCATTAGTTACGCGATCCACCCACCTAATTCAGCATTCTTCTGTAGCACCACATTTCAAAATCCTCGATCCTCTTCCTGTCCGAACTGTTTGTTGCCCATGTTTCACTCCCGTACAAAGCAACATTCCACACAAATGCCTTCACAAATGAATTCATTACTCTTCAGTTAATATTCGATGTTATTCTCTTTTTGAGTAACACTTTTTCTACCTATAGCCATTCTCTTTTTCAGTAACACTTTTTCTCCCTATAGCCATTCTTCATTTTATATATTCTGTACTGCGACCATCATATGTTATTTTAATGCCCAAGTAACAAAACTCATGTATCAACTTTATTGTTTCGTTACCTAATCTAATTCCTTCATCTTCGCCTGATTTTCTTAGACTGCACTCGATAACCATTATTTTGTTCTTGTTAATGTTCATCTTGTAAGCACCTTTGAAAACCCTATCGATTCCGTATTTTTGTTCTTTGCTGTCTCTGACAAAATTACAATGTCATCGGGAAAACACAACGTTTTTATTTCTTCATTCTGTACTTTAATTTCTTCTCGAAGTTTTCCCATGTTTTTATTTATTTCTAGTTCAATGTACAAATTGAATAAAACTGAAGAAAGGCTGGAACCCTGTGTTACTTCTTTGCCAACCTCTGCATTCCTTTCATGCCCTTCAACTGCTGTCTGGTTTTTGTACAATTTGTAAATGACCTACCGTTCCCTATGTTTTACTCCTGCGCGCTTCAGAATTTGAAAGAGTGTATTCCAATCAACATCTTAAAGAGTTTCTCCAAAATCTATAAAAGCTAGAAATGAAAGTTTGCCTTTCCTTAATCTATCATCTAAGATAAACAAATGTTATAGCAGCGTGTATTACTGGAATGATATTTTGCACAGGCGAGTGATCTGATCTGAAACTTCCTGGCAGATTAAAACTATGTACGGACCGGAATTCGAACATGGAATTTTTGCCTTTCTCGAGCAAGCGCTCTACCGACTTCCCCCCCCCCCCCCCCCCCCCCGTCTTCTGGCACTTAGAGCCGTTCATAGTTCAGTTATTGGCTCAGTTTTCACGAGCAGTCGTCACAGATGTAGATCAAGCAGTAACTATTACTTTTTGTCGCACGTATTTATACTAAAAGAAGGTTACTGTTGTAATAAATTGAAAGAATCGCACAAGAAATGCAAAAGGTATATAATATAAATTTATAAACGTTTACCAAAACAATGATAGAAGAGTAATATTAACCCTCAGCTAATTTGTCTGATATTTCTCACGTAACTAACATTTTGAGGTCTGTTAGACCCCCGGAGTGTATTTTACATACAAGCGATCAAACTGTATTCAAAACTATCTTAATGTCAATATTAGAAAAAAAATAACACATACTGAGAAATAGCGGGCACTTCAAGCTTTAGACTGAGGTCTGTGGAAAAAACTGTTATTCTTCGTTTAAAGATACATTTCAGACATTTTACATGGGAATTCAAGAGGTATTGCACGTCCGCAGTCTTACCGATGACATTTATTTTTCCTCTGCAGCTTAGTATAGCGAAAGTTCTGATTTTCTTTTTCCTCGAAAGTATCCTCAAGATCAAGTTCATCTGGTTTCTGTAGTACGTAGTACAGATGTCAACTCCAGCTGAGGATATGGGCAAAAACTGCTTGCTGTTACTTAAGGTTCTTCCCCGCAACTGTTACTATATAAACACTCGGGTGGGCAATAAAGCCTGAAGACGAACCTCAAAAGTCGATTTTCTATTTTCGTTTAAAATGCTCGATGCAGAGTCTCCAGTTGCTGCCAGTACTGAGATTTATAGGCGTGGTGCTACTTTTCCTTATTATTGCACTTTTCAATAAAGAAAAAAAGTGAAGATTTAAATGCATAGAAAACAAATTATTCGAGACAATTTACGAAACTAGTATGCCTCGGTGTCATTGACCGTCCCACACATTGATGATGAAACCAGCAATGGAATAAATACAAGGTTTTCACTACACGACCTCCAATTCGGAATGAAAGGTATGTGGAGGATAGAGCTTTTAAACTGAACACTTAAACAGAGAAAAGCGATAGTAAAATGTTTATGGCCAGCAGTGAGACATATTTGAAATTCAGATATCATCAACGAGTTCATTTATATATACTGTGAGAAGCAACGGTCCTATAGCACTCTCCTGGAGCACGCCTGAAATGAATGTCTGAAGACTTCTATACATTGAGCATATGGAATATCGGACCTACTGTGCGACTGGATTGATGCGTTTCTCACTAACACAATGTATCATGTCATTCTCAATTTCAGACGTGCACCAGGAAAGTGCTATAGTACCGTTTCTTCTCACAATATATATTTATGAACTTTTTGATGGCATCGGGAGTTCAAATGTGTGTTCCAATGTTTGCAAACGTATTAGACCAAACTGCTGTGGTCACCCGCAAGCTCCGCAGCAAGGCGCCTTAGAGTGCTCGGCCACTCCACCGTGGCCATTGGAAATTCATTGAAGCTTTTTTCTGATGATGCTGTAGTATATCGAGAAGCAGCTACAATGTAGAAGAATAGCGAAATGCAGGACCATCTGCAGGGTATAGACGCATGGTTTAGGGAATGGCAATGGATCCTCATCACAAAGTGCTACGTTTACATAGATAGAAAAATACTTTATTGTATAATTAAGTAGTTGTGTGATAAACACTGCAAACAGTTGCATGAAATAGCCTATATGGGAGTTGACATAAGGGGCAATTTCAAATGAAGTGAGAACATGAAGTTAATTGTTGGTAAGGCAGATGCCAGAGAGTGTATATTATCAACAGAGGAAGCACGGTACAAGACTCGTTCGTCCAGCGCTTGTGTATTGCTCATCAGCGTGGGATCCGTAGCACGTCTGCACGGCCACTACGGTCGGGGATTGAAATCACCTCTCGGGTATGGATAGTTCTGCCGTCCTTACTGTTAGCTAGTTCATAAGTAGTTTGTAAGTTTAAGGACTGATGATCCCGTAGTTAAGTCCCATAAGCTATACAAACATTTGAATTTGATCCGTAGCAGATAGTATTAGTAGGAGACATACACAAGATCCAACGGAGAACGGCACACTTCGTTACGGGCAAATTTGGTAAGCGCGAAAGCGTCTAGGAGAACATTAGGAAACTACAGTGGCAGACGTTGCAGGTGAGACATTCTGTATCGTGGAAAGAAATTCTGTCAAAGATAAGAGCGCATATATTCCCGAAGATTCGACCACTACACTATCACTCATTAATTTAAATACATACAATAATTGACATCGAGTTCTCTGTAGATAAGATCTAATGTCGTGGATACGGTTGAAGAAGCAAAGGAGTTCAAATATGTTCAAATGTTTGTATAGCCTGTGGGACTTAACTACGGGGTCATCAATCCCTAAACTTCCAAACTACTTACGAACTAGCTAACACTAAGGACGGCACAAATATCCATGCCCGAGGGGAGATTCGAACCCCCGACCGTAGTGGCCGTGCAGACCGTGACTGGAGCGCCTCAGCCCACTCGGCCACTGCGGCCGGCAAAGGGAGTAGTACAACAGTTGTACACATACATCAAATTTATGTTCCTATCTGAAACGTTTGTTTACATATTTGCCAATGGACGTCACATTTGGTGCGTCTGTGTTCTTCTCTGCTGCGATGTGATGTCCGCAGCGAACGGCAAGCATTGCTGCGATGCATAACATGTGGTTTCTGCATGTCAGTTCCTTCTTGACAGTTGAAGTGTGCACATTGCTAGTATGACTCCGTGAGTGGAGATACCCATAGAAAAACATGTTGCAATTGTAGCACTTAGCCGATCCGTCAAATTGCGAAACAGTGTAGTGTGTCTATAGGGGGGAGTGCAATACACCCTTCACCGCCAGGTGGCAACACGACCAGGACGACCTCATTAAACAACTAATGGTGATGAAACCAGCGTCCGAAATTCGTGCAGAAATGATAAAAATGAGCACGACAACGATATAATATAAAGGAAACTGATTGGATCCAGCTTAAAAGGATGTCTGACAGCAAGAAAACCCCTTCTAAGGCTCATAAATTAACTGAAGAGACTTGAATGGGTTAAACAACATCGGAAGACTGGACAAATGTGTTATTCATCTGTGAATCTAAGTTCGAGATGTTAGGATCCACAAGATGAATATTTGTTCGCCGTTTTGTAGGGAAAAGGGTAGCAAAGCAGTGTGTTCTATCTACAGTTAAAGATGCCTGAGGTTTTGTTATTGTTTAGGAATGCTTTGCCGAAGATAGAGCGTGCGACATTGTAAAAATAGTATGTATGGTTCAGCACCGGATTCTTCAGTATCATGCATCGAAGGTAAAACAGAAACTACTGAGAGATATAAAAATATGGTAAGACCGTCCGAAAGTCCCCGTTATAATCCTATTGAAATGGTCAGGTTTGAAGTGGACAGACGTATCGGGGAAGTTTATATATACAGAAAGGAATATCTCTGAAATAGTGTTAAAGATATGTGGAATAATATAGATTCACGATACGTACAAAAACTGATGGACAGCAAGCCTCCAGTTAGTGAGACAGTAATTAATGCCGGCCGCGGTGGCCGAGGGGACTGAGGCGCTTCAGTCACGGTCTGCACGGCTACTACGGTCGGGGGTTCGAATCCCCCCTCGGGCATGGATATTTGTGCCGTCCTAGTTCGTAAGTAGTTCATAAGTAATTTGTAAGTTTAGGGACTGATGACCCCGTAGTTAAGTCCCATAAGCTGTACAAACATTTGAACATTTGATTTAGTAATTAAAGGGTAATCATGAAAATAAATTATAATATTGTATTGCTTTTGTGTATGTTAATATAGTTGTATTTTGAGAAAAATAACGTTTGATTTGTTTTGTAAACATGAAATACTGAAATTAATGCCGGCCGCGGTGGCCGAGAAGACTGAGGCGCGTCAGTGACGATTTGCATGGCCACTACGGTCGGGGGTTCAAATCCTCCGTCGGGCATGAATATTTGTGCCGTCCTTAGTATAGGGTAGTTGATAAGTAGTTTGTAAGTTTAGGGATTGATGACCCCATAGTTAAGTCCCATAAGCTATACAAACATTTTGAAATTAATGGGCGGTAGTGTATATTGCTTCCTCATATCTTGCAAAACGACAACAAATGAGATATATCAGGTTAACCGGCAATCATTTTGCCGACGAATAACTCGCCACTGGCATAAGAGGAACTAAAAAAGGTACGCAAGGTATTCTCTGTCACACACTGTCTACTATATGAAATGGGAGATTATTATTATTTGTTAACATATGTTTAAAAACTTCTTTTTAATGTAATGTTATTACGATTGCGAATACATATGCTTGAATTACAGGTACTGCTGAATCAAGGATTAATAGTGTTACTTGTCCAATAATTAAAATTAATATTATTCTGGTTGTTAGTGGCTTGCGTGGTCTGGATGTACTTGTAGAATCGACAATTGGGAAGGTTAGGGAAATGAAAACTCTATTACTAAAACACGTGTCTGATACTGAGCAATTACCAAACGCCGTTGGCCAATACAAGAAGTGAAATCGCCGAAGCCCAGAGCAGTAGCACTGCGCGCGTCACCAAAACACCGCTAGAAGGGGCTGTCCACCTAGTTTGAGTTTATATGTGTTAATTGCCAATAATTAAAATTAATATTATTCTTGTTGTTAGTGGCTTGCGTACTATGGATGTACTTGTAAAATCGAAAACTGGGAAGGTTCGGGAAATGAAAAATCTACTACCCAAACACGTGTCTGTCATTGAGCCACTACCAAACGCCGTTGGCCAATACAAAAAGTGAAATCGCCGAAGCCCAGAGCAGTAGCACTGCGCGCGTCACCAAAACACCGCAAGGAGGGGCCGTCCACCTAGTTTGATTGCAAAGTTTCGCAACCGCCGACTAGCGGTAAATCCCGCGTCGAGTCCAGGTCCCGACTTTTTCAAGGACGGCTCCATCCTAAAGGATACAGTCGCGTGGGAGGGGAGAGCGAGAGAAAAGGTCGACGGGGAAAGAAGATGCGCAAGGCCGGAGTCCAAAACGATCGCAGCCGTCCCGATGGCAAGTGGTGAAGGCCGCGTCACAACAGTTTCGACTGCATGCATTAATCTGCGTGGGAGTGCGAACGGTCGGTCGGAGAAAACACCACTCACCGTGCCGGCGGCCATAGCTGGACCAGGTGCTCGTGTCGTGGACGTGTGAGGACGACTGGGCTCCTCCGTCTGCGAAGCCGCTTATATACCACCGTCACGTGTCGGCGCCGCGTCCCACTTCCACTTGTGGCTCTATGGGACCCACGTGAACCCACTGGAGGCCCACAGCACAGCTACTGCAAGAGCAAAGTAAGTTAAAGGGAAGGAAGTGGAAAGCTTCAATTTACATATTTTACAAGCGAAAAACTCAGCACTGCCCTGGAAGCTTTTTTGTTTCAGTCATCTCTTGACTACTCCATCTGTCCATCTCATCTTCTTCTTACGTAAACGATGTACCCTGCAGTACACGGTAAAGTTTACTTCATTACGTATGCATTGCAACCGAAAATAATCCCATAACCCCTCTTCCTCCGACCCCTTCTCTCTCTCTCTTTCTCTCTGTGTTCACCTACTCCTACGCCGCGCCCCTCGTTATGTTCCTCCTAACCCTCCAACTCTGTCAATCACAGTCCATCTCGTTTGGCCCTTTTGCATCTCTTTCCTGTTCCTCTTACCTTCGTACCACTTTCTTCCCATCTATCTGTTAATTCCCCCCATCCCCCGCCACACTCCCACTAAATAACCTGACTTACTACCTCCCCAGCCCCAGCTCTTTCAATCTCTCCTTCTCCATCCTCT
This sequence comes from Locusta migratoria, assembly GCA_026315105.1. Classification (NCBI taxonomy): domain Eukaryota; kingdom Metazoa; phylum Arthropoda; class Insecta; order Orthoptera; family Acrididae; genus Locusta; species Locusta migratoria. The sequence goes on from CM048751.1 coordinate 170,523,380, forward strand.
GTCCAATCATTCCTCCTCCTACCTCAGTCTATCTACTCCCACCTTCACCATTCCATGGTCAAAGTGTGGATTTACATGCCGAGAAAATCGCGTATTACAGAATAGAAATCTGGATCCAAAAAAATCAGGAAATAATGTTCTGGGTGGTAATAATTTTGAATGATTAATTAGAGGTAAAATATGACGATAAATCACACGGAATATTTTCCATTATATTTATGGATGAAAGTCGAATGGAATGCAATATCATAATTTGGCGACTCACTACATGAATATTGTAAGTCGTAGGTGTCTTACTTAGATTAGATTAGATTAATACTTGTTCCATAGATCACGAATACGAGACTTCGTAATGATGTGGAACGTGTCAGTTAAATGAAATGTATCTATACATAATATTACATGACTCTCAATATTCGAATATTTTATTTATTTATTTATTTTTCCCTAAAGTACTAACTTTTATCTGGAAATTCATCTAATATGTAGAAGGAATTGCCATTCAGAAATTCTCTTAATTGATTTTTAATTGCTAGTTGGCTTGTGAATACCATGCAGTAATAAAGTCAAGGGCACAGTTCGGCGTAAGTGCAGATTTAATATCAATTTTGAACTGATCAATACGCGCAGTTGATTTTGATAAAATTGAAGTTCGTCATAAGCTTTAGCATAATTATTCACATTCACAAACACAATGTACGTTAAAGTACTAATAGTATATTCAGAATTGATTAGTTATGTCAACCATTCATATGAGTACAAGTTTATTTAAATTTGGCTGCTAATAATACGTAATGAAACACAATAGCTTATAAAATAGAACCTATTACCGCCTCCATAATATCATTACTGAAACGGGAAAATTTGGAATTATATTTAATGTGATATAAATAAAGATAAGTCTTTTCGCTCCGCTGTAACTTTTCTATAAATTTATTTATTTATTTACAGTTCCTCTTCTTCCTTTGTTGTTGCTTGCTATTCTTCCAGTATTCCCTCATTTTCTCCCTAAGAGCCCTCTCCCTTTATTCTGTCCATGTCGTTCCTGAATTTTTATTTCTTATAATTTGAAAGCCTTCCAAATTTAGTATTTTATTTTTAAAGCGGTTTCTTTATGCTATTTCTCAATCTTTGATGTTGCTTCTTTCTAGATCATTCTTCACTTCTGAAATCAATGCTATTGTCGATTTCAAGTGATCAAATGTTTATAATTATATGGGACCAAACTACGTTGGTCATCAGTCCCTCGTCTTACAAACTATTTAAACTCAGTTAAACTAAACTAAGTACAACACACACAGCCATTCCCGACGGAGGATTCGAACCTCCGACACGGGAAGCCGTGCGCTCCGTAATGTGGCGCTCCGGACCGCTCGGCTACTCCCGTCTTGCTATTGTCGATTTCTTCTTCTAGAAATATAGGAGTATTTGTTTGGTTAGTCCATTTTCATCCATTCGGTAGAGGTGTCAGAAAAAGTTTAATCTTCTTTCGACTTTTACTTCAGATACTTTCTTTATATTTTTGTAGATCTCATTACTTCTTATTTTTCAACCTTCTGCAGTTTTTACTGTACCCGTTATTTTTATAATAATCTTTCTTTCCAGTACCTCTAGTTTATCCATGTTATAGTTCATAGTTTCGCATTTAGATCCATATAAACATTCTGGCAGTACTACTGTGGTGTAGTATTTTAGTTTTGTTTTTCTATATGTACATTTCTTGTTGTAAATATTTTTAGTCAAACCATATACTGTTCCCATTTTGTTACTTTTTATATCTATTGCAGATTTTTCTAGTCCATTCTGTTGTAAAGTTTCTCCAAGCTATTTAAATTTATTTACTCGCTCTATTTTACCTGTTTCTATGAATTTTGTTGCACTTTTTACATTGTCTGAATTTTGCTTTTTTCAGCTGAAATTTTGAGACCAGTTCTATTTTCCTATTTTTTCCAGAAGGTTTGTTTGAATTAGTGCTTATGTAAAGTTTTCTAAAAGTACTGCAAAATCATCCGCAAAAGCCAAGCAGAGTACCTTAATTCCACTTGTTTTCCTTTCCAGAGATAATGGTTCAATTTTGTGATCTTTTAGCTCCGAATTCCAGATCCTTACTATTTATTTTGAAGCTGTAGATTGTAAAGAGTAGGGAATCCAAAGTAATCCCTGAATTCCCAAAGTAAGACCAGGTTGTTAGCCTGGAATATTACTTATTCAGCCGCCACTAACATGTGGAACAGACGCTGTCGGTGTGCCACCCCTAAAATGTGGAAATGTGGAGCCGTCGTGCTCTCTCTCCATTTTGGCCTTGGACAAGAGGCTGCCACTTTAAACGTTTAAATGTTTGTAGAGCTTATGGGACTTAAGTGCGGGGTCATCAGTCCCTAAACTTACAAACTACTTATGAACTACCTTACACTAAGACAGCACAAACACCCATGCCTGAGGAGGGATTAGAACCCCCGACGGCGAGCGGCCTCGTGCATCGCTGCATAGCGCCTCAATGCGCTCGGCCACTCGGCCAGGGCTATCCTAGACAGTAACTCAGCGATTGGAAGCAGCTTGATATGCACCTCTTATCCTCATGTTCATATATCTATTTAATGACTGTCTATTTGGATTAATTCTAGTGTCCGATGACACCCGTCGACTTTGAACCAATACATCATACCTGATTCATAGATTACGTACGTGATAAATGTTAAAAACTACCGAAGGCTACATTCGGAAGTAAGTGAATAATGACGCATCATAAAATCGAAATACTGTAAAATACTGAATATGGCGAACGTTTATTAAAATTAAGAAAATCTAACAGGACCATTGCGAATGAGTGCAGGTCTGGACGGGGGCAAACTAACTGAAAACATATAAAAATTCGGAAGTATTGAAAGTCGTTAATGGATGATTTAAAGCAACACTAATAATGCAAAATAATTAAAGAAATCTAGTTACCAATACCTAGATTTTCGTACAGAAATGTATCGCTAACTAGAACTGACCTATGTAGGTCAAATCTAGATACCGACAGCCCCTCTCCATAATTCGTACGAAAATGGCTGGTATCGGTAACTATAATTGAACTACATTCGTGAATTCTAATTACCGATACCAGCTCTTCGAAATTCCTACAGAAATTGTAGTTATTAAGCCCCTTCAATAAATAAATATTCATTTACATTAATATTATGTGCGATATTCTGCGGCGTGAACTTATTGAATTTCGACTTCCAATATTATTCTTTACAATATATTCACGATATCAATGTTTTAATGTTTAGACACTCGTAAAGGATGTGCTGTTATCTGCTTCTAGTAACTATGGAAGTAGTAACAGCCATAAATATTATCGCTGACGTGTAGAATGACGTAAGAAATGACGTCTTTGGTCAAAACCGACGGGAGATATCGGACATCTCAATTGCCCCGCGTATTTTGCCAGAAACTGCACCTAATATTGTTTAGTATGAGCAGTCTGGCTCATGTAGACTGGGTTGTTCATTTCTTTATTTTTACTTATTTATTTTGTACATTATTTTACTGCTGATAAATACAACGTGACTTAATGATTTTAATATTTCGATTTAGTATTTTCAATATTTTATGTGACCGTGGAAGTGGTCGAACTTAACGGAGAGAAATCTTTCTCTTCAGTAATCTGCTACTTTTGGAGGAGAATGCGATCTGTGAATGAGAGAGTGGGCTAGGGGAGAAATCTGCTGTGGTCAAGTAAACTACATAGACAGTTCGTGTGCATAGCTTCTTGTGGATATAGAAACACTTTTTTCCCGTCTTGTAAGAAGGAGGATGCGCTAGTATGGCTGAAGTGATTTGTTTGTGTTAAAAACTGCGCGCCGAATGGCCGCTCTCTTGGGACTTCGGCGAGGGTTAATGACTTCCAGTTAAAGAACGTCATTTTATTCCTATTTTCATTACGGAATTCGTAAATGAACTGTTTATGTGATTCTACACGAGATCTTGCGGGTGTTATGTTATTCGTCAGACTAAGATTTGTACAATTTTCGTCTGAGGACTATATCTTGGTATGTGATGGCTAAATGGATTTTGTGACTGTGGATCGTCAATGATTACATAGTTGGGGATATTACATCGATCTCTACAGAAACTGGAACTATAATTCTGGTTGAGAGCACAGAATTGCAGCGTGCCTGCACATTCATATGTTTTGCACACGATTTCGCACTGCCCACCACGTTCAAATTTGGCAAACGAGTTTCCATCAGTTATTACGTGGCAAAGAATTGCTTGCTTACCTCTTCATTTGGAATTTAGTGATTACAAAACTTTTAGAAATAAAAGTTTGCTTAGGGCCATTTGTGGTAGATCAATATGTTATTAATTAAAAACATTTTTTTCACTAGATGCAGTCCTCGACTTTACTTCGGGAATTGATATAAATGTTTTTGGTAGTTGGAATAAAACGAGCATCACCTGCGACCAGCTTTGCAAAAGAAGTGGCAACATTTTCTGCAAAACCCACTCTTCACATTGCAGGACAATGCGCGGTTGCACACAGCGCAAGCTGTGGCTGCTCTGTTTGATCGATGGGACTTGGAAGTACTGTGTCAACCACCATAATCTCGGACTTCGTCCTTTTGACTCTGGTTTGATACCTAAGATGAATGAACCACTTCGTGGCATTCGCTTCAGAACTGTTCTAGAGATTCGACGGGAAGTAGAACGCTCCATTCACACAATCAACAGAACATTCTCTGCTAACGGTATACTACGCATTCCACATCGCTGGCAGCGGGTTCTACACAACGCTGGTGACTATTTTGAAAGATAGTAACAGGTGCAAACATGTAATAATTTTGTATAACTTGTGAATAAATAGTTGCTACTATTTAAGTTCCAAGTCTCATATATGTAATTATAATTATTATTTCACAAATGTTAGTCTATGCATAGAGTGTTTGACGGTAGGATCTCAGGTAGAAAGTGCTATTTGCAGCTATTGAAGATGCCGGACATGGAAACAGGCGTTTACGGTTCGAGTCTCAGACTACATCGAGCAGTATTTCTTTAGCAGAGCCATACATATTCCAAACCGCCAATACAACATAGTTTATCCAATACGTGAAAATAACGCTGGTACACGTCTCGGAATTGAATCAGAGAGGTTCTGTATGTGTTAGTGGACTAAAACAGCTTCTGATGCTTGCTTCCGCATATTGCCAGACATACTGTGGCGTGGCAGTGTTGTGCGGTAAATTCCGGGCCAGTCGTTTCCCAAAAAAATCTATCAGACGTTTTTTGAGAGGTCGGGGTGACGGGAGGCAAAGGCAGCTGTGCAGTCCCACGGGTGACGAAGAAATCTTCGACGTTGCATTCGAAGCGTGGTCTTCCATTATTGTGCTGGAATGGTGTGGCCATCGGCAAGCTCCGAAGAAATGCGAGTACAAAACGCTCCATCGCCTTAGAAATATAACGCTGGCTGGTTAGTGTACCAAAAGTACGTCTACGAAGGGAAGGGGGGAGTGGGAGAGAAATCCAATACCCGGTTCAGGACCAGTATTGCGATCCACTATGCTACAGTTGAAGTCTCTCACCACGGTGGTCGTGGCAATCTGGATTCTCAGAAATGCCGAAACAATGTTTATTCGAGTGCTATTGTAGTGAACATCTACGGAATGCCGTTGAAGAATGCTGAAACATCGACAAATGGAAAAGTTAGTGGACGTCACAGCTTCAACGCATAATGTCGATCTGGGAGGCTTGACCATTCTGTAAAGTGCCGATCCGTCAGAGATGTTAGTGCCATATTGAATGAGAAACCTGTCGTAGTCCTGCAAGTTTGCATCCCCTTACCCCGCAGCCTTTCTTACGTCAGTAATTATCAACGTTTCAGTATCATCACTTGTTACGGACACGGTGTCTATTTTCGAACAGTCTGTATATCTCCTTCTTCCGGGTGTCGCCACGGTACATCTGCAACATGCACGTATAGTGAACGTACGTGGAATCAGTGGTGCTCCTAGCGGGAACCTATTTCCGTTCACGGGCTGAAAGTTTGCGTAACTATGAGACCAAACTGCTAGGCTCATAGGTTCCTAGATTTACACATTACTGTCAACTAAGTTGTACTCAAGACAACTCACACACCTGTGCACGAAGGTGTTCTCGAACAATCCGTGACATGGAGCCTCAGACCACACAGCTGTCCCCAGCGGCGTCCACAGGTCACGTGACCGTCAACACCTGCGAATATCCTTTCCTGTTCCTGGGTATTTAAGGTGGATCCTAAAGTCTGGTGTGATGCACCTCTCTACGCAACTCTATCTTGTGCAAGCATCTTCCTCTCTGAATAGCAACGGCACCTTTCATCCTTCTGAACGTGCCGGTATCCCCAAAACACTAAACTGACCACGCCGGCCGCGGTGGCCGCGGGGACTGAGGCGCTTCAGTCACTGACTGCCCGGCCGCTACGGTCGGGGGTTCGAATCCCCCCTCGGGCATGGATATTTGTGCCGTCCTAGTTCTTAAGTAGTTCATAAGTAGTTTGTAAGCTTAGGGACTGATGACCCCGTAGTTAAGTCCCATAAGTTCTACAAACATTTGAACTAAACTGACGATTCCTTGAATTCTCAGAATGTGTCCCACCAATCGATACACTTATTATGAGAGGTGTTCAAATCAAAATGTTTTAAGAACCGAACAGATTGAAAGTTGAATATGCCACATTTGTATATCGTGGTGCTACATGTAGGGACGTCACCTCCCCCTAAAACTTCAAGGCTGTATCCTCAGCAGGTAAGGTGATGTGCACCGTCTTCTCCGATGTACGAGGCTCGATATTATCGAATTACTGGAGCATGTAAAAGCCATTAACAGTAACAGGCTCTTGAATACACTGCGCAACTCCGACGACGAACTGAACAACACTGTAGAAAACTCGTCACAGCCACAGGAAATCCTTCGGCTTGATAAAAAGTGGGATAGTGATGCTCATACCATTGGTTATTAAATAAAGAAACAATTTTACCCACAGTGTCGTTTTGTACCATTTCATTTGAACACCTCTCGTATTTACGCGATCTATCTAATCATCAGCATTTCAAAAACATCTATCTTCTTGTTTTTGTTAACTCTTTATCCCACGCGTTTCAAACGCGTACAATTCTATACTCCAGACAAGTAGTGTCAGAAAGGACGTCGTAACATTTCAATTTTATTGGATGTCTACAAATTTCGCATCTTCAGAAATGCATTCCTTGCCATAGCTTTTCTGCATTTTAGATCTTCTTTACTTCGGTCATCAGAATTTATTTTTCTATCCAAACGAGAAAACCCATCTACTATTTTATTGTCTTCTTACCTAATCTAATTCCTTCAGAATCGCATGGTTAAGAAAATCAGTCCGTAACCCTTGAGTTACTGTAGTTAATGTTCATCATATAACTCCTCACAAGACGTTGTCCATTCCGTTCAATCACTCTTCTGTGGCCGGCCGCGGTGGCCGAGTGGACTGAGGCGCTTCAGTCACGGTCTGCACGGCCACCACGATCGGGGGTTCGAATCCCCCCTCGGGTATGGATATTTGTGCCGTCCTAGTTCGTAAGTAGTTCATAAGTAGTTTGTAAGTTTAGGGACTGATGACCCCGTAGTTAAGTCCCATAAGATTTACAAACATTTGAACATTTTGAACTTTTCTGTGTTTAGCTATCCCTGAGAGAATTACTACGTCATTGGCAAACCGTTGAGTCTACATCTTCGGGAGTTGATGGATGGCACAGTACTTCCCAGTCCTATCGAAGAAACAAAGCAGCCACAGCTTGCGCTGTATGCACCCGCGCATTGTCGTGTAAAGTGATGGGTGGGTTGCGCAGAAAGTGTAGCTGCTTCTTTCGCGAAGCTGGGACAGATGATGCTCCAAAAACTGACAGTAATGCTGTGCATTGACGGTCTGTCGTGTAGGAACGTAATGAATTGGGATAACACCATCAGAGTCGTACACGGGAATCACCATAACTATCACCGTAATTGGGCTCTGACGCACTTTCGACTTTCGCGCGACCCACAATGACGCTATTCGTTGAATTGGTGTTTCAGTTTTGATTCGTACGATGTGGCCCATGTCCCATTCAGTGTTACGATACGGCGTAAGAAAGACTCTTCTTTGCGAGCATAACGTTCCAGGTGCGTCTAAGCAGCATCTTAATGCATTTATTTATGCATTTCCATCAATTCATGCGGAACCCATCCTTATGCAATATTTCGTGTGCCCAGACGTTCCTTCAGGATACTCAGTACAGTCGTATGCGTTAATCCGGTTTTCTGGCGAATTCAAGTCTGGAGTCGATCACTGTCCACTAACGCAACAGCAGTATGCACTTCTTCTTCAGAGACGCTAGGACGACCTGCCCGGTGCATGTCTGCCACAGTTTGCCGACCTTCATTGAATGCTTTTACCAAAAGTGCCACTGCTCTGTACAGTGCCGATCCCCGCTCGCATCTTGATGACGCGATTGTGCTGTACAACCGCTGGCACATTCAATCTTGATACAACTCCGTTATTCCTGTTTCGAAAACATAGTGACACCGTTAGGATAGACCACTCGATTGCAACGTGACCGTTTTTTCCCTCGATTGTGCACACGCCGGTGATGTGGCACGTCCGAGGTAAGGCAGGGCCGCGGCGGATTAGCCGTGCGCACTGGGGCGCCGTGTTGCGGTGCGCGCGGCCGTTCGCCGTCGGGGATTCTAGTCCCCCTTCGGACATGGGTGTTTGTTTTGCCCTTACATTGGTTTACCTTAGTTTCAGAAGAATGTAAGCTACGGAGTAATAAATACGCAGTTGAGTCCGATAGATTTACAAACATTCGATCATTTTTAGGTAAGGCAGGAACGTCAGTAACTTGTGCTATCAGCGACAGTAATAGATTCCATTGCATAGTGTCTCCACGGCAGCGTTGCCACGATTTAATTTCTAACTCTCGTATATAACATTTTGACATGAACGCTGAGAAGTGGCTTGTGGCTAGTTTCCACACGGAAATGAGTTTATAGACCCCCAAAATCACCCGATCACAGACAATAACATAAAAATAAATTATGACACATATTTTAACTTTCAATCTTTTGAAACATTACAACATAACTTAGATGGGGGGGGGCGGGTGATCCCCTAACCCCCCCCCCCCCCCACTTGACTAAGGCCCTGACATTAGCTACAGACCTCAACAAACACTGTAGTTCATGATGAAAATTTGCACACGTAACCTTCGGAGCTAGTGGAAGGCTATTCATCAGCAAGTAATTTATACAAATTTATGTTTGTTTGTCTTTTTTGTTCGTATTTTACGTACGACCATACTGTTCTTCCAATTAAGATGAAACTTTGCCAACTCACTGCTTGTACTGGCGCAAAGGTAATAAGCATATTACAATTAACATCTTATGGTGCATTGCAGACGATGCTTTACAGTTAGTTAATTCCTTTCTGACGCCTTCACGCTAAAATGGACGGATATGAACGAAATTTCGAAGATAGGTGGCTGATAGCGTGATGGGGCTACCTTTCGTAAGCCACAGTACTGTGGGTGGCGGAGGTTACCTTAGTGTGTTAACACGCTTGTTAATCTTCACGCTGGAACAGCAGGACAGAATTTAAAAAAATGTGGAATGAAGATAACTTATACCCCGAATTAATACATGGGCTATCTTTCGTAAGACACTGTAGTTGCATGCGAATGGTATATTACAACAAATATCCAAAGTGTTTGAAAGTCAGCACATAAATATATGTTCACACGAAGGGGAGTTTTATAATTTACGAGCCAGTGAATTTAGAATGACGGAGGGTACTTTGCGAATTCGACACCGTCTGATCAGTCACAATGAAACTTGGCGCATTTATCCTTTTTTCATATATAGGAGGGAGAGGAGTAGGTGAGAGGAGAGGAGTAGGTGAAGGAGGAGAGGGACAGAAAGGGGAGGTGAGAGACGGCAGAGGAAGAGTCGGACAGAGAGATAGAGAGGGGGGAGAGGAGGAGAATGAGAGAGATAGTGACAAATGAAAGGAGGTGAGCAATTACTTCTGCAGCAGCAACGCGCCGGCTTCAGTCTATATAAAATTTCGTGTGGTGCATGGCGGATGGTGCTTCACCGCTTTTCTCCGATCTTGATGAAATTTTGCATAGCTAATTGGCCTTCAAAGCAAGAGAAAGTTTACTGTGTACGTAAAATTTTGTATAGCTCATGGCGAGGGTACTTTTCTTACTGACCTAGGCAACATCTACGCTTTTCCTCCGATTTTGATGAAAATTTGTAAACTTCAATTTATTCAAGCTACAGTAACATTGCGATAAATTTTACTGCCTCACTGTTCATCTTGAAAGGTGGAGGTAGAGCAGGAGATGGCAAAGGAAGTGGTTCCGTTCACCCCTTAAAGTTAACCAGTCTGATTCTGCAATCAACCATGCCGACTCTGCACAAGCAGGAAAAGGCGGAAGAAAAAGAAGGCAGCGGAAAATGAATTGACGAGAGGAAATGGACAGAAGGATGATGAGGGGAAGGATGAGATGAACATAGAAAGAGAAGGGCGAAGAGAGAGTGAGTAGAGGATATGGACTAACTAGAGTGTGGAATACAAGAATACCCGAGCAACGCTAGTTTGTAAATAGAAGTTACATACAGTCAAAGCAGACTGCTTCATTAAAATTTTGTAATATGGATGCAAATGGATGGGTTTCAAGATAACTTTTCATTAAGCAGGTAGTCATAACGCTTCAGCCCTGAGCGTTTGCGATTAAAAATTCTGACAGTCGTTGTATCATCTTATCGTTAAGCTAATGGTCGAGATATCGGCGTGCTGACCATTTTCCCCTTCACACCGCTTCCGCATCAAGCTCGAATGCAGAAGGTAACACGACGTATCGTGGATTCTTCGATCTTCATAGTCTGTCCAAGAGCTCGTACTCAGTAGAAGTAAATTAAAAATTGTGCGAATTTTGGAAAAATATGTGCAGAAATCTTTGAAAGGTATTTTTGTTGCTCATGTATTTGTTCCGATAAGACACAACATCGGTTTCTCACAACCGACTCTTTGAATAAAACCTCCAACATATCTGTAAGTAATCGTTGTCGAAATACAAACCAAAAGTCATACTGGAGTATTTGTAAACTTCACAGATGTAATTTCAGATATTCCTGCGCGATCGTTTTTCGAGCTATGTATGAGATGAAACTCTAGAAACTGTCGATTGTCGTTGCACTCTTCCTTCATAAATAAATTAAGAAATACACTTTCGAAATATGAATGCATCTGGGTGCTCTAATAATTTTTTAACTAATTTTGACTAAACTGTCACGCAATATCCTTGTTTCTTGAAGGAAATATCTTTCTCCACTTAGGTAGTACTTCTTTATGTACAACTAAACATGCGAGTGGACACCACAATAAAGACAGTTGTGCTCTGAATCATGACTAACCCATTAACTTCCAAATAACTTTCACATGTGATACTTTAAAATTTCATTTTTCTTTTCGAATGTTTAAACAGCACGAATAACAATCAGTACAAAAGTAGCCTAGTATTTGTACATCTGATATAATGATTACCCTTTAAATGCGACACTGTGATATAACAGTTTCGGTATAATATTTATGGGTATTGTCCTCTAAACAGTACACTGAACTGAATGGGCTTGATTCGACTCGCACTAAGGAAGCTCTGAGAAAGACTTACAGTTCATTCATACTGAGGTAAGTGACAATGATCGAAGAACACTTTATTATTGTCTTATTGGTAGATAAATGTAACTAATTAAATATATTTATCCAAAGATTTGGAATGAGGCCACATCATTTAATATAAATACTTGTGTACGTAGCTGTTATATGCGTTACCATCAATTTTTCAACTGCCAAACACCCAAACCTTGCCTGAGTCAGCATGAGAATAGTACTGGAGGCACTTAAATGTGATTTGCAGAGTATCCCATGCAGATGTAGATGTAGATAGAGAAGTATGAAGAGGAGAGAGAGAGAGAGAGAGAGAGAGAGAGAGAGAAAGAGAGAGAGAGAGAGTACGGAATGTAACACATTAAGGGCATACATTTGCATAAGATTGAATATCGTTTATAATAGAAAGGAATAACTGTTTCGGAACTCCCATGCAGTTTACTTATTTACCAAGTCAAACGTGCAGAACAATTTTCGACTTCATATCCAGAATCGAAAGGGACATTGTTACTTTTACAGCTGGTGCCCTGATCCCCAACACCCTTAGCTAGGTGAACCTTGGATATTACTGGCACACAGAACTTGTACCAGATACTTTTAAAATATCCCAATCAATAGCAGGTATCAAACATATACGTAATATTTTGTATTTTCTTGGAACATAACTAATAAAATATTTTTGACGAAACTGCATTTAGCAAGTAACATATTATGGCAATTATAGTGCATATTCAGCCACAAATTTCATGATTTCACTAGAAACTGTAATATAGGTTTAACAACAAATTTCTTTTCTACTGTGGGCAATCGTTTATGCCTAATAGGTGTGTGGATTCCTTACCAGATGATGGATCACAATTTATGGAACGACAAATGATTTTTCACTGATATAATTACACGTATTTTTCATGTTACTAAGCTAACACATTCAAAGTGTAGCGAACATAAAAGCATAACAAAGCTGTAAATTAAGTATTACCGAATCAGGTATTGTATTGTTAATATTGTTGCCTCTGACTAGAGTCGGGGCGATAGACGCTCGTGCTCTGTCCAGCTAACCTGATTTAGATTTCCGTAATTTCTTAGATATTTCAGACAAATACTTATATCCTACATGTAATTACATGATTTCCGACTGATTGCGTTATTAAATTTCGTCGGAACAGTAGTGTCAATGGTACCCAACGGTCGCTAGTGAAAAGGCATTTCCCTTCGTTGATCACTTCGTCATTTACAATCAATTCTAACTTGTAAGTATTCTGTAACACGCAACAAAAGACGATGGAAAAGCCTAGTGTATGCACTATATATACTACGTTTGTTATATCTATTTGCGGACAGCATAATACAGCCATTAGTTCACTTCCTCAATAGTATTGTTGTGTGTTGGTTCAAACGTCAGACAGTTGTATTTAAATCAGTGTTTACCAATCAAAATCCAGTTGCATGTTTCTCCGTATAGTATCAAGTGCCGCTATTCACGGCATTTAAGAAACTTCTTCTTCTTCTCTCGTTCTCAATCCGAAGATTGGTTGGCAGTAATTCTTTTCCTCCACACTTCTCTGTTCTCGGATAGCCTCTTCATTTCCTGATATGATTCCACTCCTACATCTCTTTGAATCTGTTTCACGTACTGCAATCTGGGTCTTCCTCTGCTTCTTTTTCCTTCTACCATCCCTTCCATAATATTAATTATAAACTCATTGTGCATATACAGATGGCCTATTAACTTGTCTCTTCTCTTCATTATCGTTTTCACAAGTACTCTTTTTTCGCCGATTCTTCTAAGAAGTTCTTCGTTTGTCATCTTGGCCGTCCAAGAAATTTTCTGCATCCTCCTCCAACACCACAAATCAAATGCCGAGTGTCCAAGTTTCCGAGCCATACAATGCCACACTCCACACATAGCATTTTATAAATGCTTTTTTGGTCTCTTCCTTTATATTTTTTGATGTAAGAAGCATCCGTTTATTGTTGAAGGCTAGTTTAGCTTGCGCAATTCTACTTTTTATGTCTGCTGAACTTTTGCCATCCGGTGTAATTTTACTTCCTAAGTATGTGAATACATTAACTTGTTTCAATGGTACATCATTAATCTTAATATCAGTTCTAATTTGCTCGTGGCTGCATACTATGATCTCTGTCTTTTTTGTGTTTATTTTCATGTTATATTTAGCTGGCAGAATCTCATTCATTCTTGATAACGCCTTTTGCAGATTTTCTTCGCTCTCCTCAATGATGGCTATGTCATCAGCGAACTTTATCATTTTAATTGGTACTCCACTGATCTTAATTACTTCCATAGACTCTTTACATTCCTTAATTCCCTCCTCAATATACAAGTTGAATAGCACTGGTGATAAATTGCATCCTTGTCGTACTCCTTTTTTAATGTGAGCCTCTTGTATTTCACCAGGTATATTTATAATCCCTCTTTGATTTTTGTAGAGTTCATGTACTATCCTCCTATCTCTGAAATCTAGACCAACATTAGTCACAATTTCCATCATAAGATTCCAATTCACTTTATCAAAGGCTTTTTCCAAGTCAACGAAAGCAATGAACAGTGGTCTCTTTAGGTCCAGCATTTTATCCATGATTTGTCTTAATATTAGGATGGCTTCTCTTGTCCCTCTATTCCGTCGAAATCCAAATTGATCTTCATCTAGATTCTGATTTTACTTATTATACGGTTATATATTATTTTTGTTAGTATTTTTTATATATGTGATATTAGGCTCAAGGTACGATGTTCTTCACATTTTATAGTGCCTGGTTTCTTTGGTATAGGAATTATGATAGTCTTAAAAAACTTAATGTAAACAATTTACTATTACGTTTCACCATGTGATAATTTTACTAGGCCTTGAACGACAGCATTATTTGCAAATACTCTAAGGTGGTTACCAATTCGTTTATGTATATTAAGATGTAAAAGGTCCTGTAAGATTTCATTAGGAAAGCCAGATATATCCTTCACGAGAGAACTTTTCGTCAGTTACTAAACAGATCATTGTGACAGCAATTCATGAATTTAGTCACAGAACTGGAACGATATTCCACAGACAGATATGTTGAGTTCTTTTTGTACTTTATTCTCATCAAACCTTTACAAGGCAGTGGTGTTTAATTAATAGGTTGATAGATCACTGCACTGATTACGTAATACCCTCAATTTTTTATAAAGTGAAAGATTTTATGTTACTGCTTCGTATGATACCTTCCATATTCGTACTCTGGTACCTTTCATTGTGTTGTCAAACTGGATAACTGATGATACGTACATGTAATAGAGAGGGGAAGGATAAGCAGATTACAATCTTGCCGGTAATTATGTCGTGACTGCAGCTCAAGCAAGGTTCATTCCATTGGCTCCCCCAAAATTTTGAGAAGCGAAGCTCCTATTCACTGGCGTGACTGCTCATCACCCTTTTGAATAGCTCGTTTAATGATAATCATGTATTTAGTATTTATTCTGAACGTTTGATTCGGGAACCATAGTAACCTAACAATGACAATAATACGTCACAAGGAAGTGGGTAGTAAGGCATCAGTCTTTCTATTCATTCTGACGTACCTTGAACCTTAATACAAGAAGACTTTAGTCCCTGACAGGCATGACATAACTTTTCGGCAAGCAGGTCAATGTGTTCCTTTTATAAATATTCATAAACGGAACTTCTATTCAGCTAAAGGCGGTACAACCGTTTTGATAAGTTCAAGGGCTTTGTGGATAGCCACTTCAGACTGCAAAGGAATGACAGCACTTCATCACGTAACTTTATACTATTCACTATGACAACATAAATCTCGATTATACAGATATTCATACGCCTACTAATGCTGTGGATCTGCCTTTCATATTTCCCCACATTAGTAATACGAGTTATGTAAATGTAAGCTTTTTAATCAGAATAATGTTAAGGAAAATTGTATATCAGATTTTATGTTTATCTCGTACAGCTTAAGTAGAAAAAATACGACGAAAGAGTTTAACGTTTTATCGATGACGGTTCGTTAGAGACTGAGGATTATCTCGCAACAGGGAAGAAGATTAGCCGTGCAGTTTTCATTGAAACATGCACAGATTTACATTCGAAGATATTTTGGATAAATTAATGAAGGAAGCGACATACTACTTTTCAGAAGCAATAAAAGAAGATAAAAAATATTATTAAGAACAGTACAATTTACTTTTTCATACCAAAGGAAAGAACATTTGGAAGGATTAGGCAAAATTAGAAAATTGCGAAGAGGAGTGACAGAATGAAAACCCACAAAAAAGAAAGTAAGGCCACTGTGGTATATTAGACATGTTTATAGACATGTATATAGGACACGTTTAGAGACACATTTCATCATCACCATTAGAGATAGATTATGCTTTTCAGGGTTGTCTGGAACATAGTATCCTTTATAAAATTTCTTCATATTTCCCTTCAGAATGCTAACGTTGATGCCGCATCTGCTGCTAAGCCTGTTACTTCAAAATCATTCTTGGCCAAATACAGGTACTTTGTCCTTGGCCCACCTACCGTTTACCACCGAACCCATGAGTCTCTTCAGTATCCTTGTTTTTCCCATTCGCGCAACATAACCATCTCAGCCAGTTTTCTTTAACTGCTTCATCTTTGGTCTTCATTCCTAGTGTTTCTTTGATTTCTTCATTACAGATACCTGTCATTGTACCCATCTATCAGTACCTACAATCATCCTTGCTATTTTCATATCTATAATCTCAGTATTATTAGTAAGGTACTCCGCATATATACACTCCCGTACAACAATGTTGGCCGAAGACTGAACGGTGTACTGTATTGCACTTTTCGTCCGTTTGTGATTGAGTATTCGATTTTTGGACTGAAAGCGTAACTTACGTGGATGTAGAAAGATTTAATTTGAAATCTAAATTGAGGCGATGTACTGGTTGAAGAATACTTTTGAATACTTTTTGACAGTAGAATTGTAGTGACATTCGGTGAGCAACCTGTGATCATTTCTACTAAAAATGAGGCGGTGAGCAACACTAATTAGCGATAATTTATCCAATTATTTCGATAATTAAGAATAATGAAACTGGAAAATGAAGACTTAGTAAATTCCGCCAACAGTAATAAAGTTTAAACTGATATTACGAAAAGAAATTTGATCAAATTTAGGTACGTGAAACAAATTTCAATGTTGGTTACTAGTATGGAGTAAATTATTATTTGATAATACTTGGAAACTTGAAATGTTATTAAATAAATTATTTGTGCTGAAAAACTGAATTCTCATCAAGATCGCTGCTAATGTTCATTACTAAAGCTAAAGGCAACCAAATCTCTAATTGCATTTCTTATCTGTAGAATCACTCGAAATAGAAGTGTTCAAGATTATCATTTAAATAACAACAAAAGTGAATGCCTTTTCACTTCTACTGAGTTTATTAAGAAAGATTTTTTCTTCACCCACGATCACATAAAATTTTGCTTAGATCTCCACGGTGCTTATTACCATGCAATTTCCAAAGAATTAGAGAAGGAAAGCCGCGGATCGTTCTCCTTCCTCATATATATATTTATATGAACACATGAAAAACGTACAGACAAATATTCATTTATATATAAATAAATGAATATTTGTCTGTATATCTTCTATGTGTTCATAAACCACTCATTCGAATGCAATGAAACTTTGGTGAACTGTTCACCGTACGCATACGAAGGTTCCTCACTCAAAAAGAAAAGAGCACGACACATAGCACAGGAGATATGTCATAAATAATTAGACGCCACCGCGTGAGAATACCCAGATTTATGCGTCAATTATTGGAAAATTGGAGTAGTTCGCAACTTGCAACAAAGTTTGCATGTAATGTCGGACGTTTATGAAGTGTTTTGTAACCGAACCCCACTCCACAAAATCATGAAACGAAAAGAAGTCTACCGCTCACAACAGCTTTGCGCAGATGTCGAAGGACTGTCGCATCAGTCATGATCTTGTATCAGATAAGGTTAGTATTACAGATTTGTAGTTACTATTTATTTTTGTCTGCAAGTCTCCCTTAATTCTCTTGCATCCAAAATTAAGCAATCTGTCTTTTTTTTACTCTCTCGCTGTATAAAAGCGAAAGGACACTTACTAACTCACAGACTGAACACGAAATCTCGACAACTACTTCACCTATGAAACTGAAATTTGAGTGTAGTTCATAGATAGAAAAATGAGCTAAGAAAGTATTTTGTGATAGGTGCATGGCGGAGCAGACTTCTCCTACAGACTCACGAAATCTACAGCTTCATTCCGATCTTTACGAAATTTCGCGCCCTTGACCTTCAAAAGGAGAGGAAGGTCGCCGTCTACCTTAAGTTTCGTACGGTTCGTGGGGATGCAACATAAAAATGGAACCCTAAATACCTTTGTCGCGCCATAACTTGAGAACGGCTCGATCGATTTCACAGACTTTTTTTTTTTTTTTTTTTTTTTTTTGATTCTCAGAACAAGGGGTGTATGAAATAAAACTGGAGTATTTCAATGTGACCTTGCGTTTCTATTGCATAGAAATCTATACTTTTGTTTCACTACTGTAAAATTTTGCATACTCTACATTATAAACAAATGGAATGTTTGTATAAAATTTCGTTCGGTGCATGGTTAAGGATACTTACCTTATAGAATTTTACAAAATGCATCATTTTGCTTTAATCTTTATGAATTTTTGCACACATGACGTTTAATCCAAGAGGGAGATCACTGGGTAGATAAATGTTTGTATGGTACATGACAGAGGGTACCTTGCAGAAATGTTTGCCGAAAGGGGGAAAGGTGGAAACGAACAGAGAGAGATGGGAGACAAAGTGATGGATGCGGAGAGAGGGGGGAAGTGGATGTGGACTACGAGAGTGTAGGATAAATAAACATCCGGGCAACGCCGGGTTTACAGCTAGTAAGGAAATAAACGAAGGTGCTGACAAAAGGCAAAGATAAGGAAGACGGACGCTGGCTTATCGGTAACGATGACGATGTAATACTGCAACTGCAACTGCTAACATAGTCTTGCTACTGACTTCCTTCCAGCATGAGTGAGCAGATCGCCGCTGAGAGCTTACTGCGTTAAGTTTGATACTCTTGCTTCCAGTCCTCCTGTGGAAGAAATACATCCTAAGTACTGTGCACTTGTTTTAACTCGTCCTCCTCATAGTCGTAATTAAAGATTTTGTTTTAATCTATTTTCATCTCATCCTACTAGTCTATCGTAATAAAGATATGATCCATAAATAAAGTGAACATCAATAAAATCTAACAGCAGCATGACAATATACGTACCTTTAATTGCCTACAGAAGTTTGCCTCCTACCATCCTCCTATGTACATGTCCATAAGCCTTATCTAGACATATAAAATATATAAAATTCCCCGTTCCACTCATGACACTTCTCCATTATCTGCCATAAGCTAAGGATCTGGTCCTGACAACCTCTAAGAGCCCTAAGTCACTGATTTTCCTACAACTTGCCCATCTAATACTTTCATGCTCCCTTTAACTATACCTCAGAATGTATTACCAACAACGCTAATTAAACTAATACCTCTGTAGTTGTTAATTTTTTCTGTTTGCGAGCTTGACAATTTGTGTGATTAGTGTTTTTGTGCAGCCAAACGGAACCTAACCCGATTCCTATGCCATTTCAGGTATCTTGTGTAACATTTGACACCTGACATTCCACTGTATATGGCAAATTTTGAGTTTATTTCATCGACCCCAGATGCTTTATTCCACTACAGTCCATTGACCGTTCTTTCTACTACTTCATGTTTGATCTCGTTTCTAACATCATTCCTGTTTAAAACAAGAATGAAGGAAATCGGCCAGGTAGTTTGGTCTGGACGACTGACTTTAGTTTTCGTAGATTCTTTTAATATGTAAGATGGTGTAATAATTCAGTAGTGGCATCATTCTACAGTGCTTTAACATCTGTGGTGGTATATTTCGTCGTGTAGAAGTTCAATGGCGCAATATTTTGCTATGATGTTGCAGCTCAGTGGTGGGTACAGTTTGGAACAGTGTGGCACTTCACAGGTGGAAAGACTTTTAAGCAGTGTAGAAACTAATTATGTCATTATTTGTCAGTTCTATACCAACTAATTTGTTGAAACATCTTCTAGCGGTCAAACAATAAGTGGACGGTGTTATGTATAACTCGACCAAGCGCCAAAACATCATAAGCAAGATAATGGCATGCAAAGTTACCATTCCCTTAAAAATGTATATATTGTTGAAGTTTCTCATTTTTTTGTACAGACGAAGGATTATTATTATCTCACTTATTAGTGGAAGATCACCGTAATTAAAAGCTAAATAACACGAAAAAATAATACAAATGGTCGTTAGACTACTGATGCTCAATTGCTGCTTGTGCAGTTCTGTTATGCATCAGTGGATCGAACGCCCTGAACTTCCTTTGGTCTCATTATGCGTAACTGAACTGTGCATTAGGTCTATTATAAACATAAAGTCTTAGGAAGCCATATGCCTTTGATATCCTGAAACGTTACTGAAAACGAAGCTTAGTTTATAAGTAGTTTGTAAGTTTAGGGACTAATGACCCCGCAGTTAAATCCCGTAAGCTTAACATACATTTGAATGTTTATTTTTAATACATTTTTTCCTGGTGTCTCTGTCTTGTTTTCTGCTCCTTTTTGGCCTTCCTTTCAATAAGCGCTATCTGATTTAGGAATTTTATTTGGTACATCGTTAGTACACACATTCTTCTGTGAGATCTTTCCACTTACGATTATTGGCCTCTCGTCATTGTCTACACGGCCACTTCCAGATCTGCAGTTCTCGCCTTCATTACAAGTTACAGACCCATAATCGATTTGCTTACCCACTCCTGCATTTGATGTTGCATCATTTTTACGGTTATTTGCATTCAGTGAAGAATCCCTGGTTGAAATGTCCGTGCTGGAAGATGCATATTCACCCTATAAAAATCGGGATGAGTAAAGTTTACGACATTGTGTTTAGGTCCTTATAAAGTAGTTCTGAAGTTAATCTCGAAAGATAACTTACGATGTCCTACCTTTAAATCTCCAGATCAATTCGACTTACTTGTTACACTTTCAGTAGTAAGTTGTGTACTTGATTGAACACGTCAATTATCGCACATGTTAACCATAAACTCCGCGACATTACAACACAAAACCTAGTATTACATCCGTTAAATCTGCACAGTTCACAGAGCAAGCTAACAAGGAGTTTTGCTAGATCGGTGCACACAGCCGATGTTGTGAACCAGCGCTGCCGCGAGTTCCGTTTAGCATCACTAGACTTAAGACCGGCAGGTGACGGGCGCTTGGTCTGCTGTTGCCGAACTACAATTTGGTTTGTCGGATTTGGACTTGTGATGCAAAATTGAAAATCAACGATAGGCGAAGTTGCACTTAGTATATTTTAATAAATCATGGCAATCATTGCTAAGACGAGAACGCTGATTTTTATCCAAACAGATTATGATGTTTCTCAATAGAATTTGATGAAATCAGAAGTTATCAATAAATGGCGCTTGGTCTAGTGCTGCATAAAACCGTCCAAGTATGGTCCAATTTTCCAGTACTGTATCAATTCCGAGGGAGTAATATTGAGCAGTGGTATAACCTCTCAACGGTGACAGTATTGAGTATAGGTGTAATATGTAAAGTTGACAACATTTATGTCACATTGGATTTCAGGGCGTAGGACAAATAAAGACATATGCTTTGGAAGATCAGTGAATTTCAACTTCACAAATACGATAGTAACAGATCACAGACAAATTATGGTGCCTACGATTAGTTATAGGTTCTGCGTACAATGGTAAAACTTCGTATGGTTTTTTTTCATGTGTTAGTGTGCTGTAACATTTAGGAGTGATTTTGTTTCTTTCATTGGTGGCAGCAAGGTCGGTTGATGATTATGTCCACGTGGCGTCCCTCGGGACGGTCGTAGAAGTCAAAGATGCCGCCGATGCCTATCCCGAAGCCACAGCGGACAGACCGCGGCCAGCGTCGCCCTTTGCCTCCTGTGACGCTGGCAGTCCACTGGGCGCTACTCTCCTGACATCATCATCATCGAGGGCCTGCCTGCTGCTCCTGGGCGCTACTCTCCTGACATCATCATCATCGAGGGCCTGCCTGCTGCTCCTGGGCGCTACTCTCCTGACATCATCATCATCGAGGGCCTGCCTGCTGCTCCTGGGCGCTACTCTCCTGACATCATCATCATCGAGGGCCTGCCTGCTGCTCCTGGGCGCTACTCTCCTGACATCATCATTATCATCGAGGGCCTGCCTGCTGCTCCTGGGCGCTACTCTCCTGACACCATCATCATCATCGAGGGCCTGACTGCTGCTCCTGGGCGCTACTCTCCTGACATCATCATCGAGGGCCTGCCTGCTGCTCCTGGGCGCTACTCTCCTGACATCATCATCATCATCGAGGGCCTGCCTGCTGCTCCTGGGCGCTACTCTCCTGACACCATCATCATCATCGAGGTTCTGCCTGCTGCTCCTGGGTGCTACCCCGTTCACATCTTCCAGACGCTGCCTGCTGTTCGCGTTATCGGCTGCTCGTCTTTCAGCAACTTCGACATGCTGCCTGCCGTTCAAGCTGACGCTGCGAAAGACAGAAGGTGCGTTAGTGTCCAACTGCTGGTGGACTCTCTCATACATAACAAGAATGGAAACAGTGCGCCTTCTCTTCGAAACTGGGTTATTTAGTGTAGACAGCGGTACATTAGCCATATTTTTATTTTATATGTATTTATTTTATATATTTAAATGTATGAAATTATTGTTAAATGTTGTAATTGACGATAAGTCATCGAGTAAAACAGAAAAGATATCTGGAGTTCCACAGGGAAGAGTTATAGGCCCCCTACGCTTCCTCGTGTTTATAAACGATTTAGGAGACAATCTGAATAGCTCCCTTAGACTGATTTAGACAAAATTTCTGCATGGTGCGAACTAATTGACACTAAATAAAGAAAAGTGTGAAGTAATACACATGACCACTAAAAGAAATCCGCTGAACTTCAATTACGCGATAAATCAGTCAAACCTTAAGGCCTTAGATTCTACCAAATACCTAGGAGTTACAATTAAGAGCAACTTTGACTGGAGAGAACACATAGAAAATATTGTGGGGAAGGCGAAGGTTACGTTTCATTGGCAGAACGCTTAGAAGATGCACCAGCTCCACCAAAGAGACTGCCTACATCACACTTGTGCGTCCTCTCCTGGAGTACTGTTGCCCCTTGTGGGACCCTCACCAGGTGGGACTGACGGAAGACGTTGAGAAGGTTCAGAGAAGGGCAGCTCGTTTTGTTCTATCACGTTACGGGGGGGGGGGGGGGGGAAGCGTCACAGAAATGTTGCACGAATTGGGGTGGAAATCATTAAAAGAAAGATCATGCAACATCAGAGAGTGCGCACGGTTCAGGGTGAAGGTGTAGACCAAATAATTTACTTACCCGGTAAGTTCCACACCGCTCCTATGCGCACTATCATCATCATCATGAGGTGTTGGTACTGCACAGACTGCCTGCAGCATCAGAACTGCAACGATGAACTGAAACACACGTATGATTAACTAGTGGCGCACACATATTGTTTGTCAACTTCAAGAAAAATGTCATTGATGTCCCTGTAGAGCGCAAAGAGTCAAAAGGGAAATCAGATTAATTTTTCTGCGAAATTAAATTGTTTTCGTCCTCCTGAACACCAAAGAAGGAGCAATGACATAGTTTTCGACTCGAAGTCGTTGACGAGTCTCACATTAAGTAACAATGAAAATAATGCTGTAAACTGAAATGTTGTAACTGGATAAACCGACTGACACGAGGAGACCACGACGTTCGAATCGCCGATTCTCTTCAAACTTTGTGCCCTTTTAACAGACCATTAGGACCACATTACGTGCAAGAGCTAAGGTGCATTACATAAACAATTTCGAGAAAATCGCAGTGGTAGTTTCACGCGTCGAACATGTAAACCTCTGTCGCAGCTGTAAGAAAGAGAAAGCGGTAGTCCAGTAGGTGACGGTGTGGTGTCCCCAAGCCCCCACAATTCCGAAAGCGTACGACTGCAACCAGCAGGCAAATTGAAGAGCGCCTCGGCGGCCGTTATGGCGGTGAACTATAGCACGAACTTTATATTTACATAATACTCTTTTAATTAGAAGGTGTATTCATAGTAGTTATCATAAAAACTATGTCTCATTTAAATATATAACTAGAAAACAGCTTCAGACTGTTTGAATACACAGCAAGTATTGGTAGTGTGTAAATTTATTATACGTACGGTGTAGAAATCGAATAATCGCGTTCCTTCTTCCTAACTAAACTGAATTATAACATTCAGGTTTTTAGCGTTCTAAGTGCAGCATATGTACGGAATTTATCGTCAGACACGATTTTGGCACTTTTTCAGTATATTTTACGATGTTGAAACTTTCGTACGAACATTAATTTCGGAAGAGTTTTACAACACTTTACGACTTTGCTTGAGTACCTGCTGTATTCTCCAATGTATAGATATTTTATAGCATCAGAAAATGATACAAGGGCTGTCTTCAACGACTAATGTTAAAAATCGACAGTGAAAATGAAATATCCCATCAGATACTTAACTGTAAAATAACGTCTCACCTTGTGATTACAGCACACAGCCACTACCAAATATATTTGAACACGAAGTATGCCATAACTTTTTCTTAACTGAGTGCATCTAACATTAGCATTAGGGTATCTAGCACGAGTATTAGCTCAAAAGTCACCAACAATGGTCAAAGTGTTCAGCTTCTCAATGTGCATCGAATATGGCTATGTGTCATTCATACATGGAACTAAATACATAGGTCTGCAAACACCTTTTAGTTGAAACTTCCTGGAGATTAAAATTGTGTGCCGGAACCGGGACTCGAAGGTGGGACCTTTTCCTTTCGCGGGAAAGAGCACTGCCGACTGTGGTATCCTGACACGACTCACGATGCCGCCTCAGAACTTTACTTCCGCCAGTACCTCGCCTCCTACTTTCCAAACTTCACAGAAGCTCTCCTGCGAACTATGCAAGACTAGCACTCCTGGAAGAAAGGATATGGTGCAGACATGGCTTAGCCACAGCCTAGGGGATGTTTCCAGAATGAATCTTTCACTGCGCAGCGGAGTGTGCGCTGATATGAATCTTACTGGCAGATTAAAATTGTGTGCCGGAACCGGGACTCAAACCTGGGACCTTTGCCTTTCGCGGGCAAGCGCACTACCGACTGTGCTATCCCGACACGACTCACGATGCCGCCTCACAACTTTACTTCCGCCAGTACCTCGCCTCCTAATTTCCAAACTTCACAGGAGCTCTCCTGCGAACCATTCAAGACCGTGCACTCCTTGAAAAAGGATACGGTGGAGACATGGCTTAGCCACAGCCTAAGGGATGTTTCCAGAATGAATCTTTTTCCATCTGCAGCGGAGTGTGCGCTGATATGAAACTTCCTGGCAGATTAAAATTGTGTGCCGGAACCGGGACTCCAACCTGGGACCTTTGCATTTCGCGGGCGAGCGTACTTTCAGTTGTTATAGCGATATCTAAAGCAGATGAACTTTAAATTCTTTGTTACAATTTGCTAATATTAACTTCACGGACAAAAATTCGAGCTGCTGTGAGGCAACTGATCTCGTGGCACGAATTGGTATTTTACACAATCATAAAATGAAACTTTCTGAACCTTTTGTCCACCAGTACTGCGTAAAGCAGCTCGTCTTTAAGAGCTACCGGTACTGTAAAGGCCTGTTATTTATTTCATTTTATCCTGTATGGTCCTGACTAAAAGCCTGTTAAGCAATAGTAACTATCTGTGAACACAAGTAGTTGGGCTCCTTGTATTCCTTATAAGTACCAACGAACAAAAACGAACAAGCGACCGTAACAAACCTATCTGCCTCAAGAACAAAGAAATAAAAATTAAAGAAAGAAAAGGTGGTAAGCGTTCTGGAATTTCAATCAGTGAATCGCCCGTTCGATTCCAACTTAAAACGTCGTTTGTTTTAATTTTTTTGTACAACACTGCTCTTGTTACTTCATATATGTTACAAGTGCAACCTATGTCTGCAATTCAAAGCGACCAGTGCAGTCCCAAATGAAAGTGCAAGAGATCAGGGAAATCACAACAACTATACAGTCTCCAAGAAACCTCATGAGTTTGGCCTTTTAGTTGTCGAACATTATAAGTATGCTATTTTTGTGTCCCAGCCTCGTCGCCGCTTTTGTGTCTCGTTTCCGTCGTAGGTGTCGGTGGCTGAGTAGAATGAGACCGACACAGGAATAAAGGTAGCACGCTTGTGCAGGTACGGAGGTGAGCAGCCAGTGGGGCAGCAGAAACTAGAAACACTAGAGTAAATTAGAACGAGATATATATTGCACAGAATTTATACAATACTTAATTTTTACATAGTTCAGTACGGCAGAATGCTGATACATAGTTCAGCTAGAGGCCTGCCTAGTCTTCTTTGGTGCCTATCTGATACCAAAGTGTTAACTGGTTCCTATCTCAGTTCCAATTGAACGATGTCGTTCAGAGGTGGCCACGAGCGGAGTTGTAGCAGAGGGCGCTCGTGGCTGTCGTCGTAAGAACGCCGCGCCGTGCGTGCATGGCGGCGCGCGGCGAAAGTAGATGGCGCGCACTTTGTACTTGTGCGACACCACACCCCTCCTCCCCCCCCCCCCCAAACCGCCGCGCCGTCGTGGCGTAGGGCTGAGGGTCACGGCGACGTCACTGGGAGGAGGGCCTGGGCGGGGGCGTTACTGGTGGGACGGGCGTCGTACCAGAGGCTGGGATCGAGACGCCGTCCGCTCCCCGATATCCACCTTGCGATCCCCCGGGAAACCCGCCAAAACGAGGGAAAGGGCGCACCCCTCCACCCAGATGGAGCAGGTCATCTTCTTCTGAGGTGCGTGGCCCAGGCAGCGGGGGCACGCACGGTCCCGGAGTCCTTCTTGGTGACGCTGTCAGCTGCGGCGGCGACGGAGGCGGAGAGGCGGACTGCGTAGGAGGCGCGTTCACCTCCATGGGTACGATCTCGTAGTCCGGGGACGCTGGGTCCGGCGGCGAGCGATGTGGCTGTGCTCCCTGGCGGTGAACTGGGTCTGGAATCAAGAAACCGGAGACAGGATCGCGCGGCCTGTGCAGGCGCAATTGGTCTGCGTGTCGCCGCAGCTCCGACCCTGTGGAAGAACGTACAACATACATATTGCGACCGAGCACGCGCTGAATGGTGCCCGGCGTCCATCTTGTCTTGTTGCCAGCAAAGACCCTGTACAGCACCGGCGTAGAAACCTGAAAACGCGAAGCGCCATACGAACCGACTCGGTGCGTGGAAGGTTGCAGCAGGTGAAGGAGAGTGCGGTGACGGCGGCCGTGTAGCAGCTCGGCAGGAGACGGGCCGTCACGTGGCATGCACCGACACGTAGACAGGAAAAGTTGAAGAGCTTGCTGCCTGGAGTGCTGACCTTTCATCTTTTCCATGTGAGACTTGAATGTTCGAACGAAACGTTCTGCTTCACCATTGGACTGAGGGTGAAAAGGTGCGGTGGTGATATGCTGAATGCCATTCACACGACAAAACTGTTGAAATTCCGCACTAACAAACTGAGGACCATTGTCACTGACGATAGTTTCAGGTAAACCTTCGATGCAAAACACTGAAGTTAAGGCACTGATTGTACTAGACGCCGTCGTTGAGTTCATGGCAATCACAAAAGGAAACTTGCTGAAAGCGTCTACAACGATTAACCAGCGTGTATTCCAGAAAGGTCCGGCAAAGTCAATATGTAACGTTGCCATGGTCCCTTGGAGCGTGGCCAGTCTGAGAAACGTTGCGGAGGAGCCGCTTGATGCTCCGCACAAACAGTACACTGTGACGTCATGCTCTCTATCTGAGCGACCATACCAACCCAGGTATAATGACGTCTGGCCAGTTGCTTTGTCCTAACAATACCCCAATGTCCTTGATGTAGGAGGCGTAACACTTCTCGTTGCAGGGAACGAGGAACAATCACTCTTGTTTGGTCGTTGTCCGTATGTAACAACAGAACACCCTAACTAAAAGATAATGCATGACTTTGTGCAAAATAACGTCGAACCAGAGGCCGCTCAATGTCTTTGGCTCTGGCAGGCCAACCAAAGCGAACAAAACTTGCTACCACACTTAGGTCTGCATCCGCAGCTGTTTCCTGTGCAACCCAGCGAGAGTTTAAAGGAAAGTCTGCGACAGCGAAAGCATCTCTGGAGTCTATCTGACAACATGCCATTTCTGAAGAATCAAATGACACATCCTGGCCAACCGGAAGTCGGGAAAGTGTGTCCGCGTTGGCGTGTTTAGTGGTAGGTCGGTACAAAATCTCATACTGATAATTAGACAATATCAAGGACCATCTCTGAAGCTTTTGTGCCGTTCGTGGCGGAAATGGCTTTGTGGGTGAGAACAACGACGTGAGAGGCTTGTGGTCTGTCAACAAATAGAATTTTCTGCCATAGAGATAATGATGAAACTTTGTGACGCCGTAAATGATTGATAAGGCCTCCTTTTCTATCTGACTGTAATTCTGTTGCGTCGGCGTCAGTAGCTTGGATGCAAAGGCAATAGGACGATCGTGACATCCAATACGATGCGACAATACTGCACCCAGACCGTACGACGAGGTATCAACTGCTAACACTACAGGCTTCTGTGGGTCAAAGGGAATCAAACATGCGTCACTGAGTAGTGCAGACTTTAGTTTGTCAAAGGCAACCGGACAATCTTTAGACCATACAAAAGGAACATTCTTCCTACGTAAGTGATGCAGTGGAGCTGCAATCTGAGAGGCATTGGGAATAAATCTGAAATAATAGTTAAGCTTTCCCATTACTGCTTGCAATTCGTACACATTCTTAGGAGGAGGCAAGTCTTTGATTGCTCGAAGATGTGACTGTAAGGGATGGATTCCTTGGGCATTAATCACATGGCCTAGGTACACTATTTCAGTCTGAAAAAACGAACACTTTGCTTTATTACAACGTAGACCTGCTGCAGTCAAAACTTTGAAAAGGCACTCCAGGTTTGCTAAATGTTCTTCAACTGTACGTCCGGATACCACAATATCATCTAAGTAGTTCGAGCAACACGGTACAGAAACTGTCAGCTGTTCCAAAAAGCGCTGGAAAATAGCGGGGGCGGAAGAACTGCCAAAGGGTAGGCATTGAAATTGAAAAAGACCCATGTGAGTATTAATGACGAAAAACTTTTTTGACTCGTCATCAAGTGGAATCTGTAACTATGCCTCTGCTAAATCAGTCTTAGAAAAGAAGCGAGACTGTCCTAATTTGTCCATTAGTTCATCAGGTCTGGGCAGGGGATAAGTGTCTACAATTGTTTGACTGTTCACTGTCGATTTGAAGTCCGCACAGAGACGAAGTTTTCCTGACGGCTTGGGTATAATTACTATAGGCGAGGTACACTGACTCGCAGAAACAGGAGAAATCACACCACTATCTTGCCAACGTTTAAGTTCATCCACAACCGTTTCACGCATTGCGATAGGCACTGGTCTAGCTTTACGAAATTTTGGAACTGCAGAGTCTTTTAAAGTTACATGTGCCACGAAGTCTTTTGCACAACCTAGTTCCGGCGAAAACAAGTCACTGTATTTTTCACACAATGCATTTATTTTGTCCTGAGGCACTACTGACGAAATTAGAAGCACATCTCTTTGAATTGATAAGCCAAACAAGTGAATGCATCTAGTCCAAAAATGTTCTGTGGAGATTTGGCCTGAAGAACAACAAAAGCAACTGTTTTCGTTACAGGCTACACGTTCCTAACACGGGAATAGTTTGTCCTGTATAAGCTGTTAACACTTGCTGTGACGGCGACAATTTTGGCGAACCAAGAAGTTGATGAGTGTCTTTATTAATTAATGTAACAGCGGAACCATTGTCGAGCTGAAATGGCATTGTCTTATTTCCTATTGAGAGAGTCACAAAAAGTTTTTGCTTGTGTCGCTCGACAGGTGCGCGAATGTTGACAACGTCTAATGCAGCTTGTTTGCGGCGCTTGCGCGTGCGCGGGCTGCGTGCGGTAGGACGCGGCACAGGATCGGCACACAGATTAATATTACTGTCCCTAGATGGCACTACCGCCGGATCGGTGTCCCCGCAAGCATGCGAAGCTACTACAGATTTACTAACTACTGCACTACACTTTTGAGTAGCTACATCAAGTTTACTGTCACTAGCTATACAGTACTGGGCACTATTACAATGAGAAGTTGCAGAAGGCACTAGGTTCACTACAGGATTACACTGTACATTGTCATTTTGCTTGTCCCGAACCCGCTTCCGTTGTATAGATTTACGCGCTTGTAGGCGCTTGCGGCGTGGCTCACTACATAGTTATGCAATAGGTGCAGAAGAAATAAACGTCACATTCGAAACCTTTTGTCTGTGAAAAAACGCCGGGACTGTGTAGATTTGGCCTGATGAACTACAAAAGAAACTGTTTTCGTTACACCTTGAAAAGAGGCAGGCAGGCTACACGTTCCTAGCACGGAAATATTTTGACCTGTATATGCTGTTAACACTTGCTGTGACGGCGACAGTTTTGGCGAACCCAGAAGTTCATAAGTGTCTTTATTAATTAATGTGACAGCGGAACCAGTATCAAGCTGAAATTGCACAGTCTTATTTTCTATAGAGAGAGTCACAAAATGTTCTTGCTTGTGGCGCTCGACAGATGCGCGAATGTGGGCAACATCTGACACCGGTTGTTTGCTGCACTTGCGCATGCGCGGGCTACGTAGTGAAGGAAGCGGCGCAGGATCGGCACATAGATTAATATCACTGTCACTAGATGGCACTACCGCCGGATCGGCGTCCGCGCAAGCATGCGAAGCTACTCCAGATTTACTAACTACTGCACTACACTTTTGAGTAGCTACTTGATGTCTACTATCACTAGCTACACAGTACTGGGCACTTTTACAATGAGCAGTTGCAGAAGGCACTAGGTTCACTACAGGATTGCACTGTACATAGTCATTATGCTTGTCCCGCACCCTTTTCCGTTGCACTGTTTTACGCGCTCGTTGGCGCTTGCGATGTGGATCACTACATAGATTTGCAATAGGTACAGAAGAATTTTCTTGCATTTTATTATCAAGAGAAACACTGTCCAATTCCACAGCGTCTATGACATTGACAGCATGAACTGTTCGTGCACTCGGCAAAGCACTGTTTCTAACGGTACCGTTCTTTGAGTTTTTAATTTGCATACACACTGTTTGTATATGCCCTGATTTTCCACACTGAAAAAAGGTGGCGTTACGCCTAGGGCATTGCGCACGCTTGTGGCGAGATACACACTGGGGGCAAGATTTACGTACATTTTTTTGGCGCCCATTATTAAAATTACTTTGTCTAACACGACGGGGTGACCTTTGTGTCGCACTCTTACACTGGCTACTGTTCACTGTCTGTTCAGCACGGCCGATAGAAATTAAAGAATCACTAGTGCTATACTGAGAACTACGGCTAGGAAAGCGTCCGTTACGGCGCACTGAATTAACACTGTGGCTTTGCATTTCTACATCTGCTAAGTCAAAAGTATCATGCGCTTCTATAAGCTGCAGTACACTGTCTAATGATGGATCAGAATGTTTCAGAATTGCTGCCCTAATTCTGGGGTCCTGAATGTTCTGCGTAATTGCACCTCTCAACATAACGTCACAATAAGAGAGTCCACAAGAGCAAGTAAATTTACATTGACGGGTTAAGCCCTTCAATTCCGTAATCCATTCCTGGTGTGACGGCTCAGGTAATTTTTTAAGTGTGAAAAATCGGTACCGAGCCGCAACTACAAGAACTTTTCTCTCATAATGAGCATTCAGTGCTTCTACTATTTGGTCAAAGTCTACATCACGAGGAGATGCGTGGGGGAATAGTTTCTGCAGTAACACGAAAGTCTTGGTGCCAACTACGGCGAGAAAGAAATGTTTGACTGTCAGACCTGTTAGTTGATGAGCCGCGACGAGTTCTTGAAACTGTGCGAAATAGTCGCTCCATTCTTCCTCACGTTCGTTGTACTGGCGAAACGTAGAAAGCGTTGCGGTGGCAGGTGTGGGCTGCTGAAGCGGCGGCTGTTGTTGTTGGTTAGCTGCTTGCGCTGTTAGCTGGGACACTGCCTGCAGGAGTTGTGTGATTTGCGCCGTCTGTAACTGAATAATTTCCATTAAGTTTGGGTTCGGGGTAGTGGCCATGCTGACCGATTAGGCGGCGCGCATACAAGTAACTTA
This sequence comes from Locusta migratoria, assembly GCA_026315105.1. NCBI lineage: Eukaryota > Metazoa > Arthropoda > Insecta > Orthoptera > Acrididae > Locusta > Locusta migratoria. The sequence continues at coordinate 170,555,426 of CM048751.1, forward strand.
TAACAAAACACAAATGCAAGGTAAATAAGGCCGCGCTGCAACATCAAAAAAGTTCATAAAACATGTAAAAGAATATGTTCCCCCAAAATTCTTAAAATAAGGGTGAGTGGGCGGGAGCAATTTCTGCGTGCTCCGACTGCTGCTGTCTGGCTGCTGCAAGCGGACTGGTCCAAGGTTCGTCTATCTCTCCTCGTCGCCGCTTTTGTGTCTCGTTTCCGTCGTAGGTGTCGGTGGCCGAGTAGAATGAGACCGACACAGGATAAAGGTAGCACGCTTGTGCAGGTACGGAGGTGAGCAGCCAGTGGGACAGCAGAAACTAGAAACACTAGAGGAAATTAGAACGAGATATATATTGCACAGAATTTATACAATACTTAACTTTTACATAGTTCAGTACGGCAGAATGCTGATACATAGTTGAGCTAGAGGCCTGCCTAGTCTTTTTTGGTGTCTATCTGATACCGAAGTGTTAACTGCTTCCTATCTCAGTCCCAAGTGAACGATGTCGTTCATAGGTGGCCACGAGCGGAGTTGTAGCAAAGGGCGCTCGTGGCTGACATTGTAAGAACGCCGCGCCGTGCGTGCATGACGGCGCGCGGCGAAAGTAGATGGCGCGCACTTTGTACTTGTGCGACACCACTATATTTGTTGTAGTAATAAACATATGTAAACAGACAAACAACTTTGAGCATTCAATAAATATCTATGTAACTATGTTACATTATTTATTATCGGTACTTAATATCAGGGCCACATCACTGTAACAGAAATTAACCTGCTTGTTCTTAAATACAATGATGGTTCAGTAAAATACTTCAGAAGTGTTGATCAATCAGATTTGCAATCCGTTAGTCTATAAAGGTGAGGGGTATTTATAGGAACACGTACACACGCTTCAAACACGACGGCACTAACTTACAAGGGAAATACTTGGACTAAAAACAAACATATCTGTGTGATTCTTCAGTTTCTCGCGGCGCTTCAAACACGACGGCACTAACTTACAAGGGAAATACTTGGACTAAAAACAAATATATCTGTGTGATTCTTCAGTTTCTCGCGGCGTATTTGATAATCAAAATATCCACGGGTGTACTGCCGGTCTATAGTGTCCAACGGGCACAATATTTCGGCGATCATAGATGTCGCCATCATCAGGTGAACTGACGGACTGAGCTCCTGGAAACGCGCCGGCACGGAGATCCGCACGCTGCGGCTGCTCGAAGGGAACTGGGTTCTTGCCCGGTAGCGAGCCATTTAAATACCCTCGGCCCGCGGAGCGACCCCACCGCGGTACGCGCCCCGCGCCGCGATCGCGCAGTGGAACCGATTGCGACGGCGTCTGAGATGACGTCGGTGTGAGGGCTCTGTCCGCCGTGGTCGTCACTTCGTTACGTTTGCTAGATTTACTCTTAATCGCCGGTTCCCAAGGTTTGCTAAGATTATAGCCACAGTCACGGTTTATGAGGTCGTCACTTGTGCGAATTTCAATGGCCTCTCTAACGACGCAGTCCCAGTATCTCGACGTCTGTACCAGAATACTAGTGCGTTCATATTCCATCGCATGATGGGTTCTAGTTCAGTTTGAGCTATAGAACAATCGCATACACAACCGTCAACAAGCAGCGTTCAGGATTTTACCTATGTATCCTAAATAATAATACAACTATTAAGTCTATTCTACTCCAACAGCATTCCATAATATTTTCCCAGACGAATCACCTCTGAATTGCAACGAATCGATATTTTTTCTGGAGAAGAGTTTGAAAAGTACTTAATTTTTAATGAAATGTATCCGAAATAGGAATTTCATGCTATTTTTCTGTAGAAGAGCTTGAAATTTATATAAGTGCAGACGAAGAAATCGGTATTTGTAGCACATTCAAGACAATTTTCCGGAATTTACAACCATACACACAAGCGTATTACCGACGAATATTATAACATTTCCTTGTATTATACCCTCACAGCTAGCACAAACACGTTTTATTTTTACCATACATGACGAGTACAGCGGTCGTTATACATAAACATTAGGATGTGCGCAAATTTTTCGATATATATATATATATATATATATATATATATATATATATATATATATATATCAGAAACGAAACACAGTGTTTTGGAAAATCGATAAGAATAAAACCACAGAAAACATTCAAAGGTTTTGCTTCGCTGTAGATAGAACAACACGGAATCACCGCTTATGACAACCTGTCTTTTGGTATTTTTCTCCTAATCCCTGTACGTCCCTACAAGAAATAGCTGTTACAATTTTTTCCCGTTTACAGCACAGCAGACACGTATGTAGCCCTTTTCAGAGCAAAGGAACCAATCCCGCTATTTGGTCTGAACTATCGAAATACATGCATGCATACTCACATTCCATGTTATTTATGGCTGCAGGCGAGTGCGGACCTGTTGACTCATCGTAGACTCTGAGCGTGTACGTCCTATACATGTAAACATACCTGTCCACGTTCGCACCTGACCCGGGGAAGTTATCGGTTTAATTTTTCCTGGCCACACCAGATTCCGAATACACGAGAGCTATTTTTACGAAGATAGAATTACATTGATTATATCAACAGACATAAAAATAAAAAACGATCGAAATGCTGCAGCTATACCATAGCTTTTAATACACCATCATCTCAATAAAGACAGCCTTTAGAAACAATAAAAAGGCAACCGCACACATGCGTATTACCGACAAATACTGCGAACTCTTTAACCCTAACCACATTTTCTTGTACTCGGTGGATGACCAAATGAGTCTGATACTAAGCAAAGACTGGGAGATTCGTACATCCTACACTAATCCTCTCGCACAACAGAACTTGTACCTTTAATCTTATGCTTCCGTAGATAATAAATAAGAACACAAGTATTGCAGCACAAAACTTTTAATACATTTAAAATATATGGGTACATACAGGAAACGAGGTTATTTACATCTAGACACAAAATACAACTCGTTCTTTATCATTCTTGTAATGTGTAACTTTAATTTTCTCCGCTGTATTTTTTTAACTCGTAGTTTTATATCCCCATCGGCGTCTCCTATTTCCGCTCCAGCAAGAAGTTCGAAAGGTAAAGGGAAGGTATGTTCTCGAACTCCATTACGTATCTTCGTTTCCTCCTGCATTCCAACTCCTTTATAGCTCTGCAACCTCTGGCAATGGTTCTAGACGAGAACAATCGGGAATTTTAACTTTTCCCATTATTTCCTGTATAGCATACTTGTTAGAGCGTCCCTATGCGTCGCTATGTGTGTACTTTTCCAACTCCTCTGGTAATTTCCATATGGAACACTAGGTTTACGACTATTGCAAACGATTGCTTGTTATTCCATCCGTTTCTAACTCTGCAAATGACTGTCCCCCAGTCCTCCACATTTGGATACAAGGTAGTCCCTTCCCCAAAAGAGAATGCAATAAATTATCCATGTATTCCGCTATTTTCGGCCAGTACACCAACGCGTGACCAATCTCCCTGACTGTTAACTGTAAAAAGCAAATGTTTTATAAGTTCCAGTCGTAACCAGATTTATCCACACCATCTGTTTAAGCCTGTCTTACACATATGACATATCTTCGTCTTTCTCCAGCATTAGTTTGTACTCGTCATTTATGGCAGTTGCTTTAGCCATATATTCTAGCTTCCTTCTCTTGGTCTCGGCCGGCCGTGGTGGCCGTGGGGACTATGGCGCTCCAGTCACGGTCTGCACGGCCACTACGGTCGGGGGTTCGAATCCCCCCTCGGGCATGGATATTTGTGCCGTCCTTAGTATAAGGTAGTTGATAAGTAGTTTGTCAGTTTAGGGACTGATGACCCCGTAGTTAAGTCCCATAAGCTTAACAAACATTTGAATTTGAATTTTTCTTGTTCTCGATATCCGCCATTTCCAGTTATCTTTTCGCGCACATAAGATATTAACTGCACGTTGCGATGTAATTTCTTTAATGGGGTATGGCTTAAGTCTATGTGATACATTTACTCTTTTCTCTGGACTTGCGGTACCAGTTTGTAGGTACCAGACCTAATTCGGCGATATCTATATCTGGAGGCAGTATGGAAAACGATGTTCTGGATAAGTGTAGTACTTATATCGTCTTTGCCGGTGTCAGTATTACGAATCTCCACGTAATTTACAGGTAATCTGTAACTAAAAGCCGATAGATCATAATGTATAAGCTATATCGATCTGGAAGTTTTATACCTGTACACCGATCAATTTTCAGGTATTTTTATTACCCCAGTACACAAATTGCAGTATACTATTAAACACTACAAAGCATCTATTGTCCCAGGTGTTTGTTATTCGCCTGCACATGGTGGAGAAGCACTTTGCAGATACCGTTTATTCTCGTTTAAAACATTTAAACAGTATTGCACAAGATCAAAAACACTATCCATCTGATAATCGTATATTGTAACCTCGACCCAACGGAAAAGTCAGTACTCAAATGCAACAAATAGACCTCCACCTGTCTTTTTAGGGTAAATCAGGTCACGAATCACGAAATTCACACCAAAACCGATGGATTATACCCTAGTAAGACTCCTGAACGTTCTCCATATAATGGCTTTGACTGATATTTCCAGGCGAAGTACTAAATAACCTCCATATAGGCGAGTTTCTAATGTGTTCTTCGGGACTTGTGGTATAGAGCCAGGAGCGTGGATTGGAATCCTGCATATGACAAAACATTCGGCTGAAACGCGACGGTGGCGAGTCCCGAAGCGCAACAGCTGGGAGGACCTCCCGGTTATAGCGAAGTCACACATCCGCCAGGTGCTGTATTTGAATATATACAAGGGATGGTCGGGGAAACCTCCAGGTCATATCCTTGAAACGCAAAGAGTTTGTAGTATTTGTCGGTAATACGCATGTGTGCGGTTGTCTCTTTATGGGTTCTAAAGGCTGTCTTTATTGGGATGATGGTGTATTAAGAGCTATGGTATAGCTGCAGCATTTCGATCGTTTTTTATTTTTATGTCTGTTGTTACAATTAATGTAATTCTACTTTCGTAAAAATAGCTCTTGTGTATTCGTAATCTGGTGTGGCCAGGAAAAATTAAATCAATAACTTCTCCAGGTCAGGTGCGAGCGTGGACATGTATGTTTATATGTATAGGACGTACACGCTCCAAACCGGAGTCTATGATGAGTCAACAGGTCCGCACTCGCCTGCAGCCAGAAATAACATGGAATGTGAGTATGAATGCATGTATTTCGGTAGTTCAGACCGAACAGCTGAATTGGTTCCTTTGCTCTGAAAAGGGCTACATACGTGTCCGCTGTGCTGTAAACGGGAAAAAAATCTGTAACAGCTATTTCTTGTAGAGACTTACAGGGATTAGAAGAAAATATACCAGAAGACAGGGTGTCATATAGCGGTGATTCCGTGTTGTTCTATTCTACAGCTAAGCAAAACGTTTGAATGTTTGCTGTGGTTTGCGTTATTCTTATCGATTTTCCATCACTATGTTTCTTTTCTGATATATATATATATATATATATATGAAAAATTAGCGCACATCCTACTGTTAATGTATAACGAATGCTGTACTCGTCATGTATGGTAAAAATAAAACGTCTTTGTTCTAGCTGTGAGGGTATAATACATGGAAATGTTACAATATTTGTCGGTAATACGCTTGTGTGTATGGTTGTAAATTCCAGAAAATTGTCTTGAATGTGCTGCAAATACCGATTTCTTCGTATGCACCTATATAAATTTCAAGCTCTTCTACAGAAAAATAGCGTGAAATTCCTATTTTGGATGCATTTCATTAAAAATTAAGTTGCAATACAGAGGTGATTCGTCTGGGAAAATATTATGGAATGCTGTTGGCGTAGAATAGACTTAACAGTTGTATTATTATTTAGGATACATATGTAAAATCCTGAACGCTGCTTGTTGTCGGTTGTGTATGCGATTGTATCTATAGCTCAAACCGAACAGTTGGATGGATTCCTCTGTCTAAAAAAATGCCGGTTAGTCATACGATTCATTGCAATGCCGAGGTGATCCTTCTTTCCCGAAAGAAAAAGAAATAGTATTTCAGCCTCTTACAGGGAGCTGAGTTGTAGATGCGCACATAGAAACAAAGTGTAATGGTTGTACTTGTGATGTGGTGTATTCATTTCATCTGTTAGTGTTGCTTACGATACGACTGGATGCCTCCTGCTAACGTTGTGGCGGTGTTTGTAGTGGAAAATTATTGTTCTTTGGTGGAGAAGCACAGGGTTCGACATAACTGAGATAGTTTGGTGTCTTGGGTGCATCTAGCTAGCGTCGCGGTGGTTAATTATTGTCCTTTGGTCGAGAAGCATCGAATTCAATTAACCCTATGGTTAGATGATTCAAAGCTGGGTAGTTGCGTGTTTAATCGTTTGTTTAGTCTCTAAAGGACTGTTCTTGGCGTTCGATAAAAAATTGTCGGGTGTAGATATATAAATGTAAGAAAAAAAGCTTGTTGTTGATCTGAACAGTTTCTTGTTAGCTGTTCTATGTGTGTCACTCATTTTTACGATGTAATTGGGTGTGTTACACTTGTTTATCGACAGTATTGATTTGTTAGAAGGTGGAATACGGCGACTGTTCGTGCTCGAATGCTCGAGGTATGTAGTCTATTGACTGATAGAAAGCTTCCAGAAATATTGTGTGCCGGGCTATACATTGGAAACAAAGTTGTGTTTGGATGTTTTGGACGGGTCAAGCAACCAACGCAGTTATTGGGTGGAGAGAGAGAGAGATCGAAACTTTATTAAAACGCGCCGTGTGTCTGGGAGATCTTGTCTGTTAGTGATCGCGGTTATAAGACCGTCTTTGGTAACTTGTTTATGCGGGGGAACTTCGAGATGGTACTGGGTTATTGATGGATGTAAGGATAGCCCTGTCTGGGTTGTTACGAACGTATACAGGTCTTGCAGCATGCTAGTTTGGTCAGAAAAACGAGTTGTAATGGCTAGATCCGTTTGTTGTTGTAGATTAGTGCCGACTGCAGGTGTACTGCTGATACTGTGATGGAAATGTTTGGTGCTTACAGAGAGTGTTTAGACTAGATGGGCTGGAATTTAAGTAAAAAGTGTTCATATACCCTAAATACACGTAACGGTAATGCTATAAAGAAAACGGACTTTGATGGTTGTAAAAAATAAATAAATAAATAAAAGAGAGAGCAACTTTGCAGTGATATTTCCTCGAACCATCGCATGTTTAATCGTATGCTAGTGTTGTCTACTTTACGGCTGGTGTGCATCACGTTACGTAGCGGATATGCCTGCTGTGGTAAATCATAATTCTCTCGTCGAAAATTAACGTGTTTTATAAAACTCCTATAGTTTGGTAGTTGTAGTCAATGGAGTGCGTGTGTGGGGATCTACATGCGTAGTAAATTCAGCAAGTTCGATACTGCAAACGCTGGAGATAAGACGAAGATACTATTTCTGGAATACAGTGGGGAAATATGTACGTCCTGTGGGTATATATCTTATAAAGTCTAACTAATCGATGTTTTAATGGAGGTGCCATCATCAATTCTACAGCAGCAGCTTCGTGTAGATGGCTTCTATCTCCTGGATTTGGACAACACACAGGATTTCGAAGGGATTTTTTAAGCCGAGCAAGACTTTCTGATGGAAGGAGCAACAGCAACGTCGTTGCGGGCGAGGATAAGACAAATGGAATCGATTGCTAAACGTGGTTGGCGGCGAATTGTAGAATAATAATAAATTTGTCGGAAAATCACGAGCCCTGGTGTAAGCATAGTTATCGGTCTTATAAAGCGTCCAGACAGGTGATTGTGAGGACTTTTATTTTTTCGCTGGGTTGAGAAGGTGGCATTACCAGGATGGGGGATTGTGGTTATGGATCTGTGCAAGTAGATTGTTTCAGTGTTCTAAAAGACAAGATACGGTATTTACAAAGTGCGTCCTGCTGTGCATCGCCCCCCTCCCCCCTCCCGGTTAACATACGCTTTTAAAGATCAGTTGGAGAGATTACTTGGAGAGTCGAGCAAGGAGCTATATTTTTTAGCATTCCAGGACTTTATTCTCCACGGAAGTAGATATCACCTACATTATTCCAGAACTCTTATGAAGAAGGGTAAACGATAACTGGGTTATATGGCGAAGACACAGGCTTTAAATGATGCTATTGCATATGTGCAAGCCCGGTTTAAACAGTGTTTAGAAAATTGTTTGCTTTTACACTAAACAGCCGGGCGGGAGGAGGGGATTGGTCTCGTTGTATTGACCAAAAAATTAGCGGAACACACGTCAAACATGTTAATTCCCCGTTTGGAGAAGGGTTGCATTGTATCTAAATGTTGGAGCAACCATTTGCAGAGTTAAAAAAAAGATGTAATAATAACCACAGTTATCAAGCGGTCGTTTTATGCATAATCTAGTGCTCCATTCGGAATTGCAGGTATCATAAGAGTCGGTGGCGTACACGCAGAGTGTTATAACTGGGAAATAATGGGCAAAGTTAAAAAATACCAGAGTGTTTAGAAGAATATTGTCGGAAGTTATAGAACTGGTTGGGAGATAGCGATACATTGATCTAGGTTTAAGCCTACAAGCTGTAGTATACGGTTATTTTTTGTCCAGAGACCAACCAAACACTTGTGTTCGAAATTGGTTTTTAGCATTACATCGAAATTCTTGTTAAAAATACATACGAAGAACACTATGGTAGCTTAATTTTTTCCGAGAATAATAAACGGCGGAAATTGTTACATAAATCGAGATATGACGGACGGATCGCTGTGGCGCGCTTAATAAATATGCTATATAATTGGCTGCTGACCAGGCAGGGCGCAGTCGCCGTAAGAGTGGACACTCCCGTGTCCTGGGTGTAGGGGTTGGCTGGCGGGAGCGGTGTTGTTTAGAGATGGCAATGTGGTCAAGACCATCTTAGCGGTATTGTTTGTTCTTTCTTCACGGGTAGGGCGGGTGGCGGTGTCCTTTGAGATGCGGTCGCAAGGGTGGAGGAAAGGGTGGTATCTGTCGGTGGCGGCATCAGGGGCCGCGTGCCGGCCAGATGCGTGGCCGAGGGCGCAAGTACAGACATGTCGATGGGGTGGCGGATGTCAATCATCCTTAAGTGCGTTATGATAGCGTCCTGTGATTAGCGGTCGGACAAGTTCGTTGATGACGATCAAAAGGACCTAAATGTAAACTGCTAATCATTCTGTCCTTCCGGGAAGACCTGTCAATCAGCCTGTCAATCATCCTGTTGCGGCATCCTTGTGGAAATACAGTTAAAGCATAAAGGGGAATCTTGTAGTGTGTGGTGGAGAATTTGGGTGGGGTGAAAGCGTATCTCAATATTGTCAAATCCGAGCTAGAATCTCGGTGCAGCACAAATTCTGAACTATGTAACATTCTTTTAACCCTCGAGAGAGCGCGCTGCATTGCCAAGTGTCGAAATACAACTATATGGGTTTCAGTAGAGGTTTACATACTTTATTTTTCAATTTATTACGTGTTCTCTACAGTTTAGCACTCGCCAAATACACCACAATTGGATAAAGACTTACTGGTTACAATTGTTGCACGTCATTGTAACATGTTTCTTACAATAAAAAAATAAGAAATAACAAAAAACATTTGTGCATATATTATACGTGATGGTTGTTAATACATCTTTTGTTTGGCCACACATTATACATCTGCCACGTTTCTTAGTTGCTGACCTCTGAGAAGTAAGCGGTTATAAGCTGTCCTTTTCCAGGGGCTCTCGATGTTTACGCAAGAATGCTAAAATATCACCAGGCAGAGACATTACTTTGGATCTTTCGATTAGATGGGGTTTCATCAATGCCATTGCTAAATTCTTCAAAAAGACTCTTCTTGCATAACGTGGGTTATTTGGATTTGAGGATTACATAATTTGTGCATTGATTCCTGCTACATTCATGAGCGAGTAAAAGATGCGCCGTGACCATCGTCTTGTTATGCGGAAGACATTGTAGGTATTGCGTAGTCGGTCCAAGGTGTAGTCAATTATTATTTCAGGTTTGTTTCTTTTATCATCCAGTTTTTGACGGTCATGCATCGTTGACAGCAGTATCATGGATTTGTTTTCCTTGGTACGTATAACGCAAGAGTGACGTCTTTTTGGAATACAAGAAGTGAATGACCAACTATTAGACTTTTGTTCGCCTGAAATTCAACAGGTATTTCTCTTTTGTCCTTCCTCAGTGTTTCGACACAAGTGAGTTGTTTCTTTAGGAGAGCTAACTGATGTACCAATTATCAAATGCGATGTTCCTATTGCTGCCTTCATTGTCAGGAATTAGGCGCAACACTATGTCGCTTGGTGCGTTTGAAGTCTGATATGGACCATCCTCTTGTTTACCACAGATACCTCCAAATTACTTGTGAAAAATGTTTTTGAATCGCACGTAGAAAATATCTTAATTACGTATTTTGCAGGTTTATTGGGAATATATTAAATGAAACTGCAGCGCCCACGGAAAGCTTCCAGTCTCTCATCTATAGTCACGTAGGGTCCCAGGTTGTATGAATTTTGCAGTTGAAAACAAATGGTTGCAAGAAAGGACGAATGGCTGCTAGTTTGTCAATTTTTTTTCTTTCAGCTCGTGTGTCCTCGTCATCAAATCGTAATGTTCGGAGTATAAACAAAAATCTTTTGTAGCTCATACATGCTCTTAGAACTTGCAGTCCTGTTCCGTCTGAGTTCCATAGTTCGCGTGCGTTAGTTTGGTGTTCTTTCTTTACTCCAATTAGATATAAACATTCCACTGCAGGCAGTATTTCACTCCGCAATGTCTCCTTTGCATCACTATCACGAGAGTATTGTATTGATTCACTTTTCTTCTTAATATACAAATTTGTATGGGTGACAATATTATATACCATACTTCTACCATTTTATGAAATGCAGAAAGTTCACTAATGAGGTCATCTGCACTGCTTCTAGGACCAGGAACGACATTCACTATATTCCTGCATCTCACTTTACACCGCTTGACGTCTTGAGTTTTTCTCCACTTCGTGATGTTATCTCTGCCTATAAAAAACGCCAAATTTGTACACGAATAACTGTCATCTTCAGTACCAGACAGGACGTCTTGTTCCGAATCACTGCCACGCTCACATTCCTGAATTACTTCCTCTTCCTGAGCTCTTCCACTGCTGCACAGTTCGTGATCAGATTCGTCTGACAACTCCTGGAGACCTGGCTATTTCCTCAGACGTCGTTTCCCTGAATAAGTAAGAACCTAATCAGTTTTTCAAACTACTATTCTGCTATGAATAACGATGCACGTTTGTGTGTACATAAGAAATATGTATTTACCTGCACCAGCAGCGTTCTGACAACACAGGCACATAGAAAGCTCCAGAGTAAAACTACTTGCAGCGGTAAGTAGCTACGACAACAGGAGAGTGATACGTAGCGTGCACGTTACCGTTGACGGGAGGCAGCATTGTCTATACCCCAGCGCGCTCGCTCGAGGGTTTATGCACTGGCAAGTCAAAATATGGATGTAAATATGTGTGTTCCACGTTTCCCCCTAAACTATTGCAGCGATTTCAACTAAACTGGTACATATATTCCTTACTATTAGAGAACAGTCGCAGTGATGGAAAGAAGGAACAACGACTCATATTTCACGAGATCTGACGTGAAATTCGCGGTATCGTTCAACATCTCCTCCTAGTCTAACGAAACAATTGCAACCAAGGTCGGTACAAATACTCTTTTCCTTCAGGAAAAAGGCACTGGTCCACATCCAACTCCGAGTATGGAAATTTAGGTCAGCGGTGATTTCACTACATCACATCCAGTGTCGCAGTCACGAGGGAGGGGTGGGGGGTGGGGGGTGGGGGAACTAATGGGACTGAAGGCCCCCTCCTCCCCCCCCTCAGCACCTTAAACCCAATTTTTTTTCTATCAAACGCGAATTAAATGGGCACTTAGTACATTTTTACGAGGCATAAATTACACTTTATGCTATGCTCATTTACGAAATGATATTTGTGCTGATCATAACTGTTGGGATTAATTTCATTGGGTTCCTCTGATAAGGTATGTTGCATTCTTTCTGAAGCTGCTAAATACTGCAGAAAAAATCATTTTTATTCATTAATTTTATTCTTTTATGAGCTCCATTCAAATATATGGGTTATCAAACAAATCGTTTTACCGTAGATCTTTGCTAAAGTTATTCCAATATCGTGTATTGCTTCATGTTTCATTTCTGTGAATTCCGTACTGTTAGTAGTCGCCTATTCTCCATTCGTTTCTAAGCGGTTATCTACTACGAGACTTAAAGACCTGTCTATAGCCAACTACAAATATTTACCCGTCAGAAACGAAATTTCAAGCGCCACGGATTTCCTCTACAGTACCCCCATCCCTTCCCCCCCCCCCCACCCCCCACCACCAAAAAAAAAAAAAAAAAAAAAATTGCAGTTCCAGCCATATTCAATCTTTTCCCCGCTTCATCAACCACAACAATTACTCGTACGACGCAAATGGATAAATATTCAGGCAGTGTACTGCATTTGTGTCAAGTACGACAGGTTTTTTGTATGTTATTAATATCAGTCTATCATGTGGGAATTTAAGGGACAAGGGAAAAGTTAAAAACGGCTAGCAGAAGAGAAACTGAATGCTCTTAATGCCAAATCCATCGAATGAGTGCTAGAGAAATGATTCCATGCCCATGACATGCTTCTTTCCACGTGTAAATGCAGCTTAATCACAATTTTTACGTACGACAGATTGTCTCACGCAATGAGCGCTGCATATTGTACTTAGTTTTTCTCCGCAGTACTGTTGTAGCTGTGTAGGATATGTTAGGACATCACATGTTGTCATTTCACTTCATTTCTTTGTTGTAGTTTCCCACTTCTCTAACGCTTTCAAGATCACGTAGGAAATTTTCTAGTGTTGTCTACGCTACAGTGGTAGATGATTTAGCAACAATGTCATATGCAAGCTTCACTATTTTGAAAGACGCTCCCAAAGTGTTAGTTTCCAGCAATTCATTTGTCATTAGTTCCACAATATCGTAGATAATTTTAGATGTTACGAGTGATTTGTATTTACAAACTTATTTCCCAAGATTAAATACGTAATAACAGGTTTATTTTGATATCTTGAAATACGCTTCCAGTTGTTATTCTCGTTCATCATTAAGTTTGAGTAGCATTTTCTGTCATTATTCTTACAAAAGAGCTATCATTTTTCTAATTAAAACCGGAAATTTGAAATGTAATTTAATAAATCACAATGTAACTATAATTTGCCAAGCACAAGTGACCAAGATAATGGGTTGCCAACGTCATGCCGCCACTGAGAACGTGTGCTGCTCTTGTGAGCGGTTTTAATGACGCCGCGGCCAGCTTTGTTGCTGCCGCTATTGATACTGCTATGCTGAAGTTACGAGTCGATTATTCATATGCGGCGACCCGGTGCCAAGGTGCCAAAAACAACGTTACTGCTAATTTCGTTCAATTTTTACACATAGAGGCTCATGTTAACAGTTAACAGTAACATCGGTGAGGTTCTTAAATATGTGATCGCGAATATAAGAACTTTATTTTTTAAAAATAAACCTCAGAAGCAAATCCTGGTTGCGACACTGATCATATCACTCTAGGCAAATTTCGGGATGGTTCCTTTGTGCCTTTCCCAACCTTACCCAAAAGTCCGAGTGTCACTTCCGTTTCCAGTGACCAAGCTGTCGACAGGACATTAAAAACCTAAGCTTCTTTCCTTACATCATCCGTCGCGGGAATGGCAATTGAGTCTCAACAGCATGGGAAAGTGCCACGTTTACATAGAAAGAAAGATTCTTTGTTATATAACTATGGTATAGCAGGACCATCACTGGAAGTAGATACAGGGGTGACTTGAAATGGAACCAGCATATAAAATCAATCGTGGCTTAGACAGATGCCAGACTGCGATTCATTGGAAGAATCCTCAGAATGTGTAGTCCGTCAGGAAAGGAAGTAGGTTATTAAGAGTTTCTTTCGACCAACGCTCGATTATTGCTGACCAGTGTGGGAACCATGATTTGATTTTCTCAGGGAAGCCAAAACAGTCTTGGTCCAAACCGCCACTGCCCGCACGAAACTAAGTTTATTGTGCGGTATCGCTCCTTGTATATCTAGTAAAGCCAACCAATGCCCTTGAACAGTGCAAGGAGTCCCTTTACCAGTTCTTTATTAGACACAATGTCCTCGGGTCTGGTTGTCCCAAATGTTCTGTGCCTTTTACTCTCCAATGCAATGCATTCGAAGATCAGATGTGATGCAGTTTCATCACCGTCATCACAGATCCTACATTTAGGGTCCTCTTCTGTTATTCCCATTGTATGTAGGTGTTTTTTGAAATTCCCATGGCCTGTCAGCAATCCAATCATGAGTCTAATCTCTCTCCTGTTCAGGCCCAGGATTGCACAGCTTCTTTTAAACATGGCTTTGGCATCATTACCTTGCCATGTTTTTGTTGATAGACTTTGGTCCAATATTCTACGTACTGTCTTCTGCGCCAGTTACGTAGCTCCAATTTGATCATTGCCTTGGTGATTGTCAGGACAGATTCCGGTCCAATAATGGAGTCTCTGCCCCCATCCTGGTTAATCTGTCGGCATGTTCGTTGCCAGTGATCCCCGAGTGGCCAGAGACCCACAATAGGTTTACTCTATTGCTTTCCCCTAGCTCCACCAGAACCCTGTGACATTCTGCAATAATTATAGACCTTGTTGCAGGAGCTACCAGTGATCTCAGGGCTGCCTGGCTGTCTGAATAGATATAGATGCTACGGTCTTGGTAGCACCTACGCAAATTCTCCTCCACACACACCCTGATGGCAGTGATTTCGGCCTGGGCAGGTAGGGTTAATAGGAGACATAGGGATGATCGAAAGAAGAGCAGCATGATTCGTTTCAGGCTAATTTAGTAAGCGCGAGTACGCCACAAATATGATTAGAAGACTGCAGTTGCACTCGCCGCAGGAGTGACGTTCTGTATCACGGCAAAGGCTTCGGTGAAAGTGACGAATATTCTTTTCTCGAGAGGTCTGCCAATATTTTACTTGCTTCTGCGTATAGCTCGCGAAAAACGTTGTTGTTGTTGTTTTAGCCGTGACTCCGCAGACTGGTTGATGCAGCTCTCCACGCTACACCGTTCTGGGGAAGCCTCTTCATCTGTAAAGAAGAATGGCATCCTATATTTTTTTGCCTTTCCGGGAAAGCGCTCTACCGTCCGAGCTATTCGGCTTGCTTTACGGTACGTCCAACCAACTCTTCGTCTGCTAGTTCCTTGCATCATACTTTCCAGACGTTACTGAAGTCCTCCTGTGAACCTTACAGGACTAGCACTGCTGAAAGGAGTGATATACTGGAGGAATGCAAGGAGGATTTTAGAGACGCAATTAAAGTTCAGGGAGAAGAAATAAAAACTTTGCGGTAACTCTATCAGAGACAGCAAAGGAAGAACGACAAGTTTAAAATTACAAGGATTAGATTATATACGGAGCCATACTGGCAGGTGATTTTACCGTGAAAAATACGCTACTGTAATAGGAGGAGTAAGTGACAATGGTGCAGAAAGAATGTTCCGCCAAAGGTGGGGTGGCTCAGCGTGTATGGATGTGGACGTAGGTATCGGTGTGTATGTGTGTGACGGGAGCCATAGAAACTACTGTGGGAGTTAGTGGGAGTTGCGGTGGCGATGAGGGCAAATTAACAGCTGAGCGACTCACCAGGCTAGGTCCCATATCGGCGGCTGTTGAGTAGCCTTCTGTCGGGGCGACGCGGTCTGTGTGTCTTGCCTGAGTTGGCGACGCCCACTTATATTCTGTTGGCGCGCCGCAGGAAACCCCCACTACCGCAAGTCGGTCCACAGTGCGCTATCTCTCTCTCTATCTATCTCCCTCTCCCCCCCTCTCTCTGTCTCTCTCTCTCTCTCTCTCTCTCACACACACACACACACACACACACACACACACACTGAGGTTCATCCAGAAGTCATGAGCTTACAATCGTGCCGAATGTCAAATATGAATTCTATATGCTCGGCACGTATATATTTCATATAACAGCTCATATAACAATATACATAAAGCAATATAATCAACACATACAGGTTGTTTTAGGAGGCATGGTAAATACACTGCTCACAACAATTAGCGAATCAGGTGTGATATCATACACAATATATATAGTAATGAAACAATGTATAACACCACCGTCAGCTGTATTTTCATAGTGTCATTTACGGCAAATAGTTTCGATAGGCCACGCAATCATCAACAGGCCCTTTAAAATAGGGCAAACTGCATTTTTCTGCATTTCATACTCCTTTCCGTTAGGTTCCATGATTGTGCGACACCAGCTGTTTTTTTTTTTTTTTTTTTTTTTTTTTTTTTTTTTTTTTTTTTTTTTTTTTTTTTTTAAAATGCAGAAAAATGCCGTTTGCCCTATTTTAAGGGCCTGAAAATGATCGCGTGGCCTATCGAAACTGGTTGCTAGTAAATTACAATATGACGGTGGTGTTATTCATTGTTTCGTGTAGATCAAATCACACGTAAAAATGTACTCGTTTCGAAGAATCCAAACACAAAATTCAACAGTAATCACTGTAATAATATCACATATCGATCACTTGATGTAATGCGCGAAGCGTCAAATCGATTTTTTGTAAAGAGATGTATTAAAAGAAAATTCTTTTTTACTGGTTTCTTTATTCTTGTATTTCCTTATTCGTATGCTTATCTTTAGAGAGAAAGACATTGTACCACGCACAGACCAAAGATATCACGTTTCGCTGTATGTAACCTCCTTGCTATAGAGTCGCAAACGTCATCGCTGGCCTCTTGCCCGAATTTTTTTTATGATTTGACGACTTTCAACCACCATATATTCCACCCCCCATATAGCTATAGGCATGGAACTGCTATGGTATACAACGGGAGACTTCGGACAACAATTACACACAGACCATTCGTTTGTGTTCTGTAGTTTTCGCTGCAGAGCGAAATATTAACACAAACACGCACACACCCACACACAAACACATATTAGAATTTTATATACACCGATAACTGTACATCCGAATATAATCCACCCTGTTATCCTTATCAAACGTCAAGCGACAATGCAGCCAATAAAACCATTTTCAAAGAGTAAATATAATTTTCAAAGAGTAATTAATGTTCCGCATTTCGCGTTATATTCTTCAAATTACTAAATATCTATCAGATCGCTATAAAACCGTGCCTAAAACCTTCCTCAGGTATAAATTAGTAACTGTACAAATATTTAAGTCTCTGCGTCTTAGTTCGGACGTGATAAGCGTACACTGAACAGACATTCACATTAATATATATTTATATATATATATATATATATATATATATATATATATATATATATATATATATATCGCCATAAAACCATGCCTAAGCCTTCCCCGGGTGGACATTAGTAACTGTACAAATTTTCAGCTCTTTATGTCTTGTGGTTCAGACGTGATAAACGTACACCGCACAGACATGTGTGTGTGTATGTGTGTGTGTGTGTGTGTGTTTGTGTGTGAACGTATTTTATTCAAATATTTGGTTCCAAGTGTAATTTGTGTGTGATGAGTGCTATACTTTGCTGTTTCTAATTAAAGCTTAGAAAGCTTTTATTTTGGGCGAGGCACTGTTGGGCTATCATACTACTGAAAATCTGTTTCTATCTGCCCTCTAACATGGTGTGTGGAACACCTGCGTAACATGGACAATATAAGGTTATCAATCAACTTCGGAGGGATATTTGGCTGTTCTTCTATGAGTGTAATATCGAGCTCTGCAACCGCTGTAGGAGGCGCTGGTCTGGCTGCAAGGCATCTGTGGTGGACCCCAGACACGCTAATTCAAGTTTGGTAAACAAGCTGGTCACTCCATTCGTTCGATTCCCTCATCGTCGAGTATGTTGTCCACCAGTGCGGCTCACTGGGAAATAGCGCTATCGTCCACGAAAGGGAGCCTGTCTCCTATGGCACTAGCATAGGGTACAACAAAAGGTCGTCGAAGGATCTCGTCTCTATACCTCCTGAGCTGTCAAAGCGCCATTCTGAACGACATGGATGTCCCTACTTCCACCAATAGTGACTCCTGCCCACATCATTCGTCCACTACCATGATATGGTGATGTTTCCTGTACATAAGTAGGATTGTACCGAGTTCTCTCCAGATAAGGGAACGGCGATTGTCCGTCTGAACACCAAATCTTCATTCATCGCTGAACAGAATCCGGCGCCTTTCGTTACTACTCCATACTGATGTTACTTCGACCAGTTTCTGCGGGCTAAACGGCGGCGTTAATTTAATGGGACAGTCACCGTAGGTCTCCTTGCATTCAAGCCCCATTCACAACGAAGATTTCGGACAGTTGCTGCCTGAAGGATGCGTCACAGCTGATTTTTATTCAGCCTTTTGACTGGCTGTTATATTACCGTGACTTCTTGCTGTTGTTCTTGCCTTTGGAAGCCCTTGGGCCGGCCGCGGTGGCCGAGGGGACTGAGGCGCTCCAGTCACGGCACGGCCATTACAGTCGGGGGTTCGAATCCCCCCTCGGGCATGGATATTTGTGCCGTCCTTAGTATTACGTAGTTCATAAGTAGTTTGTAAGTTTAGGGACTGATGACCCCGTAGTTAAGTCCCATAAGCTACACAAACATTTGTACATTTTGAAGCCCTTGGTCTTACCTTCTGGTTTCTGTTGTCTGAAATTGCTTCCACGTCCTGTAAATTACATTTTGGGTCACTCCAATAGCTGCAAAAACCTACCTCTGAGTCTGTCCCGCTGCCAACCTTGCTAAGGATCTTCACCCCACAGCTTCGGAGAAGCCACATTGATGTTGCACTACATGTTGACTACAGTATCTGAACCCAACTGTTTGTATAATTCCTTTTTGTTACATTAAACGCAAGTCAACACTAACCCCCTTCACAGTAAATTTTTGTTATCATCATTATTTCGGTTGTCGTAACCGAACCGACAGAAAGATGTTGAATCATTTTAGTTCATTCTGCTGATGACAACAGAACCTAGATATGTCAACTAATGTCGTAAATATTTTGACTGGTCTATTATAGGACGTGGCAATATAGAAGAACTGCAATAAAAAAGCCATATGTATCCAATTTTTTTCAGCCCGAGATACAGCTTATATCATTTTCTCTCTGTGTCTTTATTTCTTTTTTTATTACTTTCTTTTTTTTATGTGTCTGTACAGAGGCTGCCTTGTATGGGCGTATTTATCGAATGATAACAGTAGACAGTTGATTCACAAGTTTCAAAGTCCGAGTTTCGTTTACATTTACACAAACTGAATATGTAGATATTTCATCCCTGTATGAGCATTGTAATGAAAGACGCTACTGAAGCTTGTAGAAGATTCGTCCTGCTATCCTCTAACTACACAGATTCAAGTTTACTCGTGTGTAAAATACACTCTGGGACATAGTGTCCAGCAGTCATTTTGCATCTGAACGTGTAAATGAACAGATTGTGGATGAAGTAGAAGACATTTTTCAGTCGGTAAAACTTACTCCTTCAACAGGCACACGTAGAATTCTGTAGGTTTAGGTGTTCCACATACAGTAGTACGATGAACATTACGTACGCATGGATACCATCCGTTTAATTTACAACTACTTTAACACCGCCGATCAGGACACGAAGAAAGACGTTTGGAATTTTGTCGTTGGATACTTGAAAACCGCCAAGTAAACCCAATTTTGCTCTACACTAATGAAGCCACTCTAGCTCGTGTGCATCAATAACACTCGTAATCACATCAGTGGTCCAAGAAAACCCACACATATTCATGAATGCTTCTGTGTAAATGTGTGGAGTGGTTTGATAAACGACCAGTTGACTGGCTCAGTTGCGTTACCGTATCGTATTACAGGACGCCGATACCTAAACGTTCTTCAGAATAAGCTTCTGGCAGTCTTGGGCTCCACGTTCCAGTCGTCAGGTGATACATAATTTAATGCTGATATTCCCCGGGAGGTAGATCGGTACATATGGGCATCTTTCTTGGCCACCAACATTCCCTGACCCTACCCATTTGGAGTGCCAAAAGGCGAAGTCTACAAAGAAAAACTGAACACGAGTCGATTTGATTATTCGGATTAATGAATATAGTGCAGCCCTGATGAAGGAACACTCAGACGACCTCAGAACACCTACACATGGGTTTGGAATTTATAAAAAAAAACTAGCTTTAAAAGTTCTATTTCTTCTTTACTTTAAGTTTGCTTAGGCTACATTCTAATAGCTGTATTTGTGTGCTCAGTAAACATTAGGATATTATACCTGTGGAGAGCGATCTTATTTTAATATTTATAAAATATCACCTTCCTGAGGTTATTGAACCAAGATCACCAATATCGTATTTTTTTTATTTTTTTTTCGGTTTCGATGATATTTATCATTATCTTCACAGGGTTGCATGGCTTAAAAACACATTCAATTTGGAAAACTTATGAAATGAGTAAAAGTCCATAGTCAACATGTTAAAGTACACGTCACCAAAATGGATCATATCAGATTAAAAGATAAAATATGTTGACAGTTTATCATATGAGTCGGCTTATACTTGTGTGAGAAAACAGTCAACATATTTTATGTTTTAATCTCATATGATGATCCATCTTGGTGGCGTGTGCCGTAACAAGTTGCCTATGTACTTTTACTAATTTTATATATTGACAATAAACCGTTTATTTTACAAGTTTTCCAAACTGAATATGTTTAAAAGCCATGCATTTTTCTGAAGATGATAATATATACCATCGACAGCGTTAAAGAAAAATAAATAATACGGTATTGTCGATCTTGGAAAAATAACCTCACGTTGCTGTATTTTTAAACATATAATGTGGCATTTTTATTGCATTTTCGATTACAAAATATTTATTATTCCTCATGAAACACCCTCTGGGGGAGAGAGGCATAGATAACTCTTCTTGGAAATACGTGGAAACAAAAAACCCTTATTTATGAAAGATTGTAGTAAAGGTTCATCGCACCTCCCCCCACCCTCTCCCAACATCTTACAGACCCCCAAGGGAAAAAGGGCGGATCACTTTTAAAAGTAAGAAACCCCTTTTTTCATTGCAGATTACGATTATTCCAGAAATCTACTTAACTAATGTATTTAACATTTCTTTGTTGCTTGGTATACGGTGCTCTAATCGATAAAAATAATAAAGGATAATTGTTGAAACATTATAATATCTCACGTAATACACATCAGGTTACGATTACAGAAGATTGTAATAGCAGTTATTCGAAAAGCGAAATACTCCTATTTTAAACTGTCCCGTTGATTTATTTTAATGCCTTATGGCATCAAGCGCCGATAATTCCTTTGCGTGTTGTGTGTTGATGTACATTCCTAACTGCAGTACTTTTGATTCTCAAATACTTCCATCTAATGCTTCGAATACACCAGCATTCAGACGTATTTTTGTATACACCACTAATATAATACTTGTAAGTTTCTAGATTTTAAAGTGTACCACCTCCTTCACATTAGACAATCATTATGTTTTACCTTTATTGAGTAATATTTATCTGTCATATCATTTTAAACTTAAAACATTTGTTACATATTGATTTGAAATAATAAGACACTTTCAACTTTTTTTTTTTTTTACAAATGTGAAGTCCATAATACTTCTTCCTTGAGAGGTTTACCTTTGGTGCAGTTAAACATTCCAATTATTCTCCTTCACAGATTAATATCACTGTCAAAATCAAAGATTAGTATACGCTTTAATTTTCAACTGATGTATCACATATGTAACTGTTATCAGTTTTCTTCCAATCAGCTTTAACAATCAATGCCTCAACAAACTTTAGTGATCAAAATTACACCTCCCATGTGCCGGATACATAAGTGGCCTTTACTACAGTTCAAACACGATATTCATTATTGTGTGACCTTCTATTATTTATTTCTCGTGTGGAATAACTGCGTGGACTTCCAGTTTCTCTATGGTTAATCTACTTTTTATTCACAGTGGCTATTATTGGTCATATCAGAAGACCTTTTAAAATTTTCATTACCGCAAAGAGTTACTTTCGCTTCCTTGTGTTAGTGCACAGTTATGTGATAGCTCTTTGAACTATTCACACGCGAATTAAATGGGCACTTAGTACATTTTTACGAGGCATAAATTACACTTTATGCTTTGCTCATTTACGAAATGGTATTTGTGCAGATCGTAACTGTTGGGATTAATTTCATTGGGTTATTCTGATAAGGTACATTGCATTCTTTCTAAAGCTGCTAAATACTGCAGAAAACATTGATTTCTTTTTCATTAATTTTATCCTTTTATGAGCTCCATTCAAATATATTAGTTATAAAACAAATCGTTTTACCGTAGATCTTTGCTAAAGTTATTCCAATATCGTGTATTGCTTCATGTTTCATTTCTGTCAATTCCGTACTGTTAGTAGTTCGCCTATTCTCCATTCGTTTCTAAGCGGTTATCTAATACGAGACTTAAAGACCTATCTATAGCCAACTACAAACATTTATCCGTCTGAAACGAAACTTCAAGCGCCACTGATTTCCTCTACATTACCCCCCTCCCTCCCCCCTCACAGACAATAAAAAAAAAGAAAAACCATTTCTTGCAGTTCCAGCCATATTCAATCTTTTCCACGCTGTTATTCATCAACCACAATAATTACTCGTACGACGCAAATGGATAAATATTTCAGGCAGTGTATTGCATTTGTATCATGTACGACAGGTTTTTTTGTGTGTTATTAATATCAGTCGATCATGTGGAAATTTAAGGGACAAGGGAAAAGTTAAAAGACGGAAAATTATAAAGAGTTGCATGGCTAGCAGAAGAGAAAGTGAATGCTGTTAATGCCAAATCCATCGAATGAGTGCTAAAGAAATGATTCCATGCCCATGAGATGCTTCTTTCCACGTGAAAATGCAGCTTAATCACAATGTTTACATACGACAGATTGTCTCACGCATTGAGCGGTGCATATTGTACTTAGTTTTTCTCCGCAATACTGTTGTAGCTGTGTAGGATATGTTAGGACATCTCATGTTGTCATTTCACTTCATTTCTTTGTTGTAGTTTCCCACTTCTCTAACGCTTTCAAGATCACGTAGGAAATTTTCTAGTGTTGTCTACGCTACAGTGGTAGATGATTTAGCAACAATGTCACAAGCAAGCTTCGCTATCTTGAAAGACGCACGCAAAGTGTCAATTTCCAGCAGTTCATTTGTCATTAGCTCCACAATATCGTAGATAGTTTTAGATGTTACGAGTGATTTGTATTTTCAAACTTATTGTCCAAGATTAAATATGTATTAAGAGGCTGTTTTGATATCTTGAAATACGCTTCCAGTTGTTGTTATTCTCATTGATTATAATGTTTGAATAGCATTTTCTGTCATTATTCTTACAAAAGAGCTGTCATTTTTCTAAATAAAGCTGTAAAATTATTAATTTTCATGATGAAGTTAGTGATCAAAAACTCTCCGCCATTCGCTGTATCCCTGGTGATCCTACATGACACGAGGAAGCTATATGTGTTTGTTAAGAACAGAGTTATCGATAGCTATTAGATGTTTTCGCACTACCAAGTTTTTGTGATGGAAACGCATTCAAAAATTTTAGGTGAGAATAGAATAGAATTCTTTTACTTGTCCGAAAAGTGAAAACTGAGATTAAAGTAAAACATACCAACACTCAAACAGATCAGTTGGTTGTTTCTGTCAACGGACTGTCTCTAGTCCTTAGGTACAAACTATTATTCACCATAATCGTATGTAAATAAGCATTGTATCTTAGATTCAGTCTTCGTTTTCCTCCTAATACATCCCACATTTAAATTAATACTGTTCTTAGTAGCCACTGTAAAATTCATTCTCGTGTATACTGAAATGCGCACTAGACACTTAGCAAATTCAATAATTTATTTACCTTCTGGTGACTGGTTACAAAGAAAGCGTCAGGCGTTAAAAATTTTGCGCTCAGAATTCAAACGTATCATTCTCCTATTGTTGCCTCAGTTTTAGTCGTCGAGGAACAATGTGATTGAGTGAAACAGGCGAAATTAGTAAACATTTCAAATTCTATTAAAATAACGCCATTCCTTTGACGCTATCAAAATACGTTTCTGGAACAAGTAGTTCATTTATCGATCATATATTGAAATACCGCGTCACAGATGTAAATATTAAAATTGACAAGCAACATGAAATTTGTGCTTTCACAAACTGCATTACCAAAGAACTACATAAT
Source organism: Locusta migratoria (assembly GCA_026315105.1). Lineage (NCBI taxonomy): Eukaryota > Metazoa > Arthropoda > Insecta > Orthoptera > Acrididae > Locusta > Locusta migratoria. Next base: position 170,579,773 of record CM048751.1, read on the forward strand.
GCAAGTCGTTGTCGTATCATATGATGATCAGCCGTTTCGGAAGTGTAACAACAGCTCGCTAATATGTACACAATAATACCTCACACATTAACTGACATCGCACGTTGTGAGGGCGAATTGATAGATTAATTATCTTCAAAAGTATAAAGCTAAGATCGCAAAACAGTTATTTATTTTATGACCACTATCTTCTGCTCATATAAAATTATACAGGTTGGTATTCTTACTTTAGTTAAAAAATGGGGGTTAAATAGTATGTGCAACATAGCAGTTTGTCGAAATATATATAATAATAAAAAAAACATAAGTTATAACATCAACAGCTTGTAAGCTTGATATGACCAGATGATGGTGGCATAGCCCATTGAAACCGGTCGTCATAAAATAAATAATTATTTTGAGAGCTTAGTTTTCTACTTTTAAAGACAATTAATACCTCAAACCTTTGCAGTTACAGACCACGATACTTACTAGTGAACTAATAGAATAATAATTATAGTGTGGAGTGTTTACTACATCGAAATCATCCCCATAAAAACGAACAAAATAACCACTATCTCATTTCGATCTCACAGAACGAGTTCCAACCACATTGTAGGCTCTTATCATTGGTTGGAATATGGAAAACTAATTTCTGGATTACGGTGCTGCGCAACATTTGTAGAGACTTTTCAGAATAGAGCATGTCGAAACAATACATCAGTAGTGATTATTTTACGGCAGCAGGAGCAGAATCGTGTCAGTTGACGTTACAGCCATCACATGAGTCACATGAAGCGTATTAGCGGCTTTAAAATTATTTGAATTTCGTCTCCCCCTATTTTTTAATTTTTTTACTAATTTCTGTAAGTAAAGAGGATAGAAGTATTTTAAGAGTATGACTTAATTAACCATTTAATACGATTTCCAGATATCAGTCACATAACCTATCACGTAAAATTAATTTTCGTATATCACTAATTAATATTAATCTAATCTGTAAATACATAATTGCGCACTTACCATGTGTTGCTTACAGTGGCCACTAAGAAAGTATACATTTAAAAAGAAAACGTATTTGCTAGAAAAACGAGGACCGAGTGGAAGGCCATTGTTATTTACATACGTTTATGGTGTATAGTACTTTGTATCTTTTAGACTGGACACAAACAAGCAACATTTAGTTTTAATTGTAAGTATAGTTTTCTTTGAATGTAGTTTTCATTTATCTTATTTCCGGCATATAAAAATTTGGGTTGTTTCTAAATCACTAACGCTTCAGTCACGCTCTGCACGGTCACTACGGTCGGGGGTTCCAATCCCCCCTCGGGCATGGATATTTGTGCTGTCCTTAGTGTTAGCTAGTTCATAAGTAGTTTGTAAGTTTAGGGACTGATGACCCCATAGTTAAGTCCCATAAGCTATACAAACATTTGAACTTTTGTTTATGAAATGCGCGAGTCTGACATCTTTCGTGTGATATTAGATGATCTGCGCCCAGAGCAAATAAAAATGTTAGGACTTATCACCAGGCTATGGTGAACAAATGTACCCTTGAATTAACGATCCCGAAGATTTGGCGGAAGGCAAAAATAGTACTTTTATCAAAGGCTGAGAAGAGCCCCACAGATCCAAAACTTTCGGCCTATTTCCCTGCTCTGTCAACTTTAAAAAGTCCTTGAAAGAATTATCCTTAATCGCATCTCCGAACATGTAGACCAGAACATAATTAAAGAGCTAACACGGTTACGCCTTGGGAGGTCATGCTATGGAGAAATCGAAGCTCGCACAGCACAGAAGACGGATACGACCGGAAACAAATCACGAGTCCAGCGTATATCGAACTCATAGAGGCTTATGACACCATTAACCACAATAAGCTAATATCACACGAAAGATGTCTGACTGGCGCATTTCATCTAGTGCTTGGTACAGAATAGACGGTATTTTGGGTATTGTGTAACACTGCAGACAAAAAGGAGCCGATGACGGACCCATAAATGTGGACTACAATGATAGTGTTCTCGAGCATTGTTATGCAATTTCTGTACCAATGACCATCCGATCAGAACATACACTTGTTCCTTCGTCTACGCAAATGGAACAATAGTTGCTGCTTAAGGCATAACATTTGAAGAGGTGGAAAGAAAATTAACATTAGTGCTTGAGAAACTAGCAGTCTATTATGAAAATAACCACCTGAAGCCAAATCCAGAAGCAACCCAGGTCTGCGCTTTTCACCTGCGCAATAGGGAGGCCAGGAGGAAACACATCATAATGTGGAGGGGACAGTGCCCTTCTCATTGCGTCACACCAAAATATCTTGAACAGCCGGCAGTTCTCCGTACGTCAGCTCTACTGCTATGTTTCTCTTCAGTGGAGTATTCGACACCTGTCTGTCACAAATCCACCCATCCGGAACACGTAATAGCCCAGAATGAGACAGGAGGCATCGTAAGAGGATGTCTCCGCGCAACCCTCACAAGTCAGCTGTAGCAATTCATGGGCATAGCCTCTCCAGAGTCCACTACACGCAGGAAGCGGCTACACGGGTAGCGGGGGCTGTGTGGCGTGGACTGGGCGGTTTTTTAGGATAAAGAGCTGCGGGGAAATAGAAAATGGGCAATCTCAAAGGGTTCAGGTGGATCACAGGAGAAATATAGATCCGGAAACTATCAGTATAACAGTTGTAAATTGTCGTAGCTGTGTCGGGAAAGTTCCAGAACTGCAAGCGTTAATAGAAAGCACCGAAACACACATCATTATAGGCAGCGAAAGTTGGCTCAAGCCGGAAATAAGTTCAGAAGAAGTATTTTCAAAAGATCTAACGGTATTCAGAAAAGATAGATTAAACAAAATAGGTGGGGGCGTGTTTGTCGCCGTCAAAAGTAGTATTTCATGTAGCGAAGTTGAAGTTGATAGTTCGTGCGAGCTATTATGGGTAGAGGTTGTACCCGAAAATCGTAAGAAGTTAATAATCGGTTCCTTTTACCGGCCTCCCGACTGTGACGATACAATAGCAGAAAGGTTCAAAGAAAACCTGAGTCTAATTACAAAAACGTACCCGACTCACACGATAATAGTAGGCGGTGATTTTAATTTACCCTCGATCTGTTGGTGAAATTATATTTTCAAATCAGGAGGTTGGCATAAAACATCGTCCGAAATTGTACTCAACGCATTCGAATTACTTCGAACAATTAGTTCATGAGCCAACTAGAATTGTAAATGGATGTGAAAACACACTTGATCTCTTAGCAACAAATAATCCTGAGCTCATAACGAGCATCAAAACGGATACAGGTATTAGTGAACACAGAGCTGTAGTAGCGAAATTGAATATCGAAAGTCCCAAAGTTACCAAAAATAAACGCAAAGTATATTTGTTCAGGAAAGCAGATAGAAGCAAAATACATTGCTTCTTGAAAGACAGCTTCCACTCGTTTCTAACACTAAACGTAGGTGTAGACCAGATGTGGCTCAAATTCAAAGAAGTGGTATCGACAGCAATTGAAAGTTTTATACCTAATAAATTAATAAAAGAATGAGGCGATCCCTCTTGGTACACAAAACAGGTTAGGACACTGTTGCAAAAGCAAAGGAAAAGGCATACTAAATTTAAACGAACACGAAATCCCCAGGATTTGCGATTGTACTCAGAAGCTCGAAATTTAGCGAGGATTTCAATGCGAGATGCCTACAACATTTATCACAACGAAACTCTTTCTCGTAATTTGACTGAAAACCCAAAGAGATTTTGGTCATATGTTAAATATACTCGGGGAAAGTCACAAACAATACCTTCACTACGTAATGGCGATCCTGCCGATGACAGCGCTACTAAAGCAGAGTTACTAAACTTAGCTTTTAGAAACTCATTCACTAAAGAAGACGAAACCAATATTCCAGATTTCGAAATACGAACAGATGCCGTAATGAGTAACATAGAAGTAGATATCATCGGAGTAGTGCAGCAACTAAAATCACTTAATAAGAACAAGTCTTCTGGTACGGATTGTATACCCATTAGATTTCTATCTGATTATGCTGAAGCGATAGCTCCTTACTTAACAGTCATATACAACCGCTCTCTCATAGAAGGATCTGTACCAAAAGATTGGAAAGATGCACAGGTCACACCTATATTCAAGAAAGGCAGTAGGCGTAACCCACTAAACTACAGGCCTATTTCATTGACGTCAATTTGCAGCAGGGTTTTGGAACATATCCTGTATTCAAATATTATGAATTATCTCGAAGAGAACGATCTATTGACCCAAGGTCAACACGGATTTAGAAAATATCGTTCATGCGAAACACAACTAGCTCTATATTCACACGAAGTGATGGGTGCTATCGACAAAGGTTCGCAAATCGATTCCGTATTTCTTGATTTCCAGAAAGCTTTTGATACCGTACCTCACAAACGGCTTTTAATCAAATTGCGTGGTAATGGCATATCGCCCCAAATTTGCAATTGGATAGGGGATTTCTTGTCAGAGAGGACACAGTTCGTAGTAATCGATGGTAAGGCCTCGACTAAAACAGAGGTGATATCGGGCGTTCCACAGGGTAGTGTTATTGGTCCTCTGCTATTCCTTATTTACATAAACGATTTAGGGGAAAATCTAAGTAGCTCTCTTAGGTTGTTTGCAGATGACGCCGTCATTTACCGTCTAGTAAAATCATCTGAAGATCAAAACCAACTGCAGAACGATCTGAATAAGATATCAGTATGGTGTAAAAATTGGCAATTGACTCTAAATAATGAGAAGTGTGAAGTCGTCCACAAGAGTACGAAAAGAAATCCGTTAAACTTTGTTTACAACATAAACCAATAAAATATGAAGGCCGTAAACTCCACAAAATACATAGGAATCACTATTACTTCAGACTTAAACTGGAAAGAACACGTAGATAATATTGTGGGAAAGGCGAACCAGAGACTGCGTTTTATTGGCAGAACCCTTAAAAGATGCAACAGAACTACAAAGAAACTGCATACATTACGATTGTCCGTCCAATTTTGGAGTATTGCAGCTCAGTGTGGGATCCTTATCAGGTGGGTTTGACGGAGGACATCAAAAAAGTCCAAAGAAGGGCAGCTCGTTTCGTATTGTCACGATTCAGGGGAGACAGCGTTACGAAAATGATACAGGATCTGGGATGGGAATCATTACAACAACGGCGCTTATCGCTGAGGCGTATGTTACTTGCGAAACTCCAATCGCCAACATTCACCTCCGAATGCGAAAATATATTGTTGACTCCCACTTACATAGGTAGAAATGATCATCAGAATAAAATAAGAGAAATCAGAGCTCGAACAGAGAGATTCAGGTGTTCTTTCTTCCCGCGCGCTATTCGAGAATGGAATGGGAGATAAATAGTATAATTGTGGTTCGATGAACCCTCTGCCAGGCACTTAAATGTGATTTGCAGAGTATCCCATGTAGATGTAGATGTAGATGTCCAGACATCAGAAGGAAACTAGCTTCGGAAATAAAAAAGCTTAAACAGGAAACAGATCTCAGGCTTCCACTGTTTGGTCACAGCCTCCAACCGACTAGACTTACATAAGAAAGTGTTTCATACAAACAACCAAATCAACTCTTCTATACCTAAATCATGATGAGAAGAACTGTGGCGAAACTTGGAACCAGGAAGACCAGGGAAGAGCCCCAGAAAAGAACCTGCAGCTCGTTTAGAAATTTTATATACTATTTGGAGTGACCGAGCGTTCTAGATAAGCTTAAGTATTGTGGTATGAGTGGGGCAGTGCACAAATGGTTTAAATCACGCTTAATTGGAAGAGTGCAGAAAGTTGAAATAAGAAGATCACATGATACAAAAGAAAAAATTTAATTCCTCTAAGTAGGGAGTTATCAATAACGAGGTCCTACATGGTTCGGTCTTGGGTCCTTTGCTGTTCTTAACATATATTAATGACTTGCCATTTTATATTCACGAAGTTGCTTAGCTACTTCTTTTTGCTGACGATACAAGTATAGCTCTCACTCTTGGCAAACAGGATTAACTGATGAAATTGTAAATGATGTCTTTCAGATAACTATTAAGTGGTGCTCTACAAATGGACTCTCATTAAGCTTTGATAAAACGCAGTATATGCTGTTTCATACAGTAAAGTTAGACTGTGTACATAAATCTGAAGCTAAGGTAGAATATTCAAAATATTGAGGTGTTTGCATCGAAGAGGGTTGAATTGGAAGAATTGAAGATGTGCTGAAAGGTTTGAGTTCAACTACTTACATTATCAGGGTCGTTGCAAAATTTGGTGATACACATCTCAGTAAATTAGCTTACTATGCCAATTTTCATTCACTACTTTCATACGGGATCATATTCGGTGGCAATTCAACACTTAGTAAAAATGTATTCATTGCACAAAACCGTGTAATCAGAATAACTGCTGGAGCCCAAGCAAGGTCATCCTGCAGACATTTATTTAAGGATCTAGATATCTTCACTATAGCTTTACAATATATATATATATATATATATATATATATATATATATTCACTCATGAAATTTGTTATTAACAGTCCATACCAATTCAAAAGTAAGTACATTTTGCATAGCTACAACACTAGAATAACGGTTGATAATCACTATGAGGTTAAATCTAACTTTGGCACAGAAAGGGGTGAATTATGCTGCCACAAAGTCTTCGGTCACTTACCATGTGGTATGAAAGATCTGACAAATAGTCAACTGGTATTTAAAAAGAGATTAAAGGATTTTCTAAATGGAATCTCCTTCTACACTTTAGATGAATTTTGAATTAAATAAACAAATAAATAAATAATAAACTGAAAATTATGGAAATTAAAAAATCCTTAAAATATTGTCATGTATAGACACTATTTACTAAAGTGACACGATTCACATAATTACGAAATGTCGTATATATGATCTATGGAACAAGTATTAATCTAATCTAATCTAATCTAAGTCGCCTTGTTGCGGAGAGCGCGGTTCTTCGACGTCGGAGGTTCGAGTCCTCCCTAGGGCTTGGGCGTGTGTACTGTCCTTAGTTTAACTTGGTTTTAAGTGATTTATTAGCCTAGGGAGTAATAACCAAATAAGTCTCACAGATTTACAAACTTTTGAACATTTTGAAATACGATCAGTAAAGCCCTGAATAGACTACGAACGGGATTATGACGGTGCAGAGTAAACCTGGAAAAATGGGGCTACACTAGAGAAGACGATACCTGCGAGTGTGGAGAGCTGCAAGGCTCACGACACGTACTCGCCTGCAGGAAGCTGGACGAACCTTGTACGATGGAGGATTTACTCGCAGAAAATAACAAAACCTTTCACGCTGCAACCTACGGGGCTTCATGCGGGTTATGAAATTTGTAATCTACGATAGAACTACATCACTCTTCTAAATGTTGTCGGCTTTTTTCATATTTCTGATATTATTGTATTTAATTTCCACATCCTTCTACTGTGTACTATAACTGGTTTACATTCCTCTCTTCTATTGTAAAACAATTTTGTAAAGTGATTCTTGGTTACGATATATAAATAACACGTGAATTTATGTTAAACCGGAAAAAACAAGGCCCAGTGTCGAGGAAGTTGTACAGTGTACAAAAAACTTTCACAATACATAATAAAGGCTCAGAAATGCCTGCATCAAGTTCAGTGTATTTAGCTGCACGTCTATCAAAGAATTTTTTGCTCGTTTGAGTTCCAAAGATTCGTTCTTCATTTCGTCTATTGTAGTCATAATACGAGCGAGTAATGCTTCACGCGTATAGACCTTCTATCACTGAACAGTGCAGGAAAGTAACTTGTTTCAATGTTAATAAACGACTGAAGCCGCTCACTAACGGCTGTCAATATTCTTAATGGGAAGTGGTTTGTAAGCCTAGGGACTAATAACGAAAGAAGTCTCATAGATTTCCAAACTTTTGAATATTTTGAAATACGATCTGCAAAGCACTGAATAGACTACGAACGGGAGTGTCACGGTGCAGAGTAAACCTGAAGGAATGGGCCTATACTAGTGCATACGACCTCTGCGAGTGTGGACAGGTGCAAGACCCACAACACGTACTCGTCTGAAGGAGGCTGGAAGAACCTTGTACGATGGAGGATTTAAAATGTTCAAATGTTTGTTAAGGTTATGTGACTTAACTATGGGGTCATCAGTCCCTAAACTTACAAACTACTTATCAACTATCTTATACTAAGGACGGCACAAATATCCATGCCCGAGGGGGGGATTCGAACCCCCGACCGTAGTGGCCGTGCAGACCGTGACTGGAGCGCCTCAGTCCCAGCGGGCGGCTATGGGGGATTTACTCGCAGAAAATAACAAAGCCATTAATGCTGCAACCTACGGGGCTATATGCGGATTATGAATATTGTAATTTCCGATAGAATTACATCAGCTCTTCTAAATGTTGTCTTGTCGACTTTTTTTCATATTTGCGACATTACTGTATTCAATTTCCACATCCTTCTACTGTGTCCTATAACTGGTTTACATTCCTCTCTTCTATTTGTGAAACAATTTTGTAAGGTGAATTTATGTTAAACCGGTAAAAACAAGAAGCAGTGTTAAGGACGTTGTACATAAAAGTGTACATACAAATTTCACAATACATAATAAAGGCTCAAAAATGTCTGCATCAAGTTCAGTGTAATTAGCTGCAATTCTATCAAAGATTTCGTTGCTCGTTTCAGTTCCAAAGGGTCGTTCTTAATTTGGTCTATTGTAGTCATAATACGAGCGAGTAATGCTTCACGCGTATGGACATTCTATCACGGAACAATGCAGGAAAGTAATTTGTTTCAAAGTTAGTAAACGACTGAAGCCACTCACTAGCGGTTGTCAATATTGTTAATTTCAAATTAATGTTAAAGGAGAGGAAAGAAGAAGGATTAGGAAGGAAAGCATTGACAGTGGCTGCTTAAGGGCATTGAAATGAAAGAATGGCGACAAGTGAAAATGTTAGCCAGACCGGGAATCGAACCCGGATCTCCCGCTTTGGGCCAGCGGTCGCCTTAACCACCGCTGGCCACCCGTGCTCGCCTCCCGGCCGTCTCAAATTCTCACATGTCGCACGCTGTGGCTGTAGCACTCCTATCGTTCATGCCCTTTTCCACTCGCCGTTTCGAATTCAAATGTTCAAATGTTTGTATAGTCTATGGGACTTAACTACGGGGTCATCAGTCCCTAAACTTACAAACTACTTATGAACTACTTACGAACTAGGACGGCACAAATATCCATGCCCGAGGGGGGATTCGAACCCCCGACCGTGGTGGCCGTGCAGACCGTGGCTGGAGCGCCTTAGTATCCTCGGCCACCGCGGCCGGCTTTTCGGATTCCCGTGCGAGGTCGAACGTATGACCGCATCTACGGTGAAGTAATCGATGATGACGCTTTCGTCGCGTCTATATACTTATTATTTTGGTGTGGTGTCTGTTCTTCCGGACATGTCCGAAAGAATAAATATAAGAAATATAAATGTAAAATAAGAAATTAATAAATGTTGTTAATGGGAAGTAAACAAATTTACTTGTATAATCTCTGGAAATTACTTGTATAATCTCTGGAAATTCTGGAAAAAGGACTACAGACAGAAATGTTATTAGATTCATCAGATCAAAAATAAGAAAGTAAATGGAAATCGTGATTTACTATGACGCCGTAAATTTTTGCGATGGCGTCATATTAGCGAGGTTGCTACACTTCAACCAAAATTTTTTATTAGCCGTAACTCCGTAACTAAACAATTTCGGACCTACGTTTGTATCAATTGTTTTCTGTAGTCTTACTTACAGAGTAGCACACCCCGCATGTGTGAGGCGCTGCGCTGCGCGACTGCTAGCGGGGAGAGGGGCGAGCCGGCAGCGCTGTTAGAGCAGTAAAAAGTGCCTGACGCGCCGTGGGCGGCACCGCACTCGCCACGACGCCTCCGCAGTAGTCGCAGCCGACGGCATGGGGCCAAGCTGGGTGAGTCGTCCTGACACCAACACTACCACTGCCCCTGACTCATGTGTGTGTGTGTGTGTGTGTGTGTGTGTGTGTCTGTCTGTCTGTTACAAAAAGGTACGGCCAAACTTTCGGGAAACATTCGCCACACACAAAGAAAGAAAATATGTTATGTGGACATTTGTCCGAAAACGCTTAATTTCCATGTTAGAGCTCATTTCAGTATTTTAGTCCAAATGTTCTACTTACGTATGAGGCTTCATTCCAACGTGATCAAATTGTAGATTTCCACAATCAACATCTGTAGGCTGACGAGAATCCGCACGCAATTGAGCAATCACGTCATCAACAGAGATTCTCTGTGAACGTTTGGGCAGGAATTATTGGTGATGTCTTGATTGGGCCTCATGTTCTTCCACCTACGCTCACTGGAGCACGTTATCATGATTTCATACGGGATACTCTACCTGTGCTGCTAGAATATGTACCTTTACAAGTACGACACAACACGTGGTTCATGCACGATGGAGCTCCTGCACGTTTCAGTCGCCGTGGTGGAGTAGCCGAGTGGTCTAAGGCGTCTCGCTGTGGAGCGCGTGGTTGCCCGCCGCCGGCCGCCGCGGTGGCCGAGGGGACTAAGGTGCTCCAGTCACGGTCTGCACGGCCACTACGGTCGGGGGTTCGAATCCCCCGTCAGGCATGGATACTTGTGCGGTCCTAGTTCGTAAGTAGTTCATAAGTAGTTTGTAGGTTTAGGGACTGATGACACCGTAGTTAAGTCTCATAGACTACACAAACATTTGAACATTTGGTTGCTCGCCGTGGAAGTTCGAATCCTTCCTGGGGCATGGGTGTGTGTGTTTGTCCGTAGGTTAGTTTACCTAGGTTTAAGTAGTTTGTAAGCTACGGACTGATGACCACACAGTTTGGTCCGATAATTTACAAACATCTGAACATTCCAGTCGACGTGTTCGTAGGCTTCGCAACAACAGATTGGTAGAGGCGGACCAATTCCATGGCCTCCGCGCTCTCCTGACCTCAACACTCATGACTTTCATTTATGGGAGCATTTGAAAGCTCTTGTCTACGCAACTCTGGTACCAAACGTAGAGACACTTCGTGCTCGTATTGTGAACGGCTGGGATACAATACGCCATTCTCCAGGGCTGCATCAGCGCATAAGGGATTCCATGCGACGGAGGACATTTTCAACATTTCCTGTAACAAAGTGTTTGAAGTCACGCTGGTACGTTCTGTTGCTGTGTGTTTGCATTCCATGATCAACGTGATTGGAAGAGAAGTAATAAAATGAACTCCAACATGGAAATTAAGCGTTTCCGTACACATGTCCACATAACATATTTTCTTTCTTTGTGTGTGAGGAATATTTCCTGAAAGTTTAGCCGTACCTTTTTGTAACACTATATATATATATATATATATATATATATATATATATATATATATATATATATATATATATAAAACTGAGGTGTTTGCGCCTATATTTCACTCTGCAGGCAAAACTACACATCGCAAACGAATAGTGCTTGTATTTAGTAGTAGGTATCAGTCTCCCATTGTGCACTATGGTGGGCCGGCCGCACTAGCCGAGAGGTCTGCGGCGCGCCAGTCACAGTCTGCACTATCACTACAGTCGGGGTTTCGAATCCCCCCCTCGGGCATGGATGTTTGTGTCGTCTTGAGTATAAGGTATTCCATAAGTAGTTTGTAAATTTATCGACTGATGACCCCGCAGTTACGTCCCTTAAACTTAACAGCAATTTGAACATTGGAACACTATGGTGGTAGAGGGTTGATAACGATAAGGTGGTGGAAGATATGGGAGTTGAAAGTTACCGCCTTCTATAAAATTCTACGTCTCGGTGTCAATATTTTGCTCTTCAGCAAAAACTAGGCAATAGAGACGACCGATCACTCTGTGTTTTTGTAGTATAAAGTTTCCCGTTGTACACCATAGCACTTCCGTGTCGATAGCTAGAAGAGGGTGGAGGATGTAGTGATTCAAATTCGTCAGCTTATACAGGGTGAGTCACCTAACATTACCGCTAGATATATTTCGTAAACCACATCAAATATTGACGAACCGATTCCACAGACCGAACGTGAGGCGAGGGGCTAGTGTAATTGGTTAATACAAACCATAAAAAAATGCACGGAAGTACGTTTTTAACACAAAACTACGTTTTTTTTAATGGAACCACGTTAGTTTTGTTAGCACATCTGAACATATAAACAAATACGTAATCAGGGCCGTTTGCTGCATTGTAAAATGTTAATTATATCCGGAGATATTGTAACCTAAAGTTGACGCTTGAGTACCACTCCTCCGTTGTTCGATCGTGTGTATGAGAGAGCACCGAATTAAGTAGGGATCCAAAGGGAACAGTGATGTACCTTAGGTACAGAAGAGGCTAGAACAGCACGTTACGTCCACATGCTAACACCTTTATTGGTCTTTTTCAATGACGCACATGTACATCACCATGAGGGGTGAGGTACACGTACACACGTGGTTTCCGTTTTCAATTACGGAGTGGAATAGAGTGTGTCCCTACATGTCAGGCCAATAGATGTTCAAAGTGGTGGCCATCATTTGCTGCGCACAGTTGCAATCTATGTCGTAATGAATGTCATACATGCTGCAGTACATGTGGTGTAATGTCGCCGCAGGCTGCCACAATACGTTGTTTCATATCCTGTGGGGTTGCAGGCACATCACGGTACACAATCTCCTTTAACGTATCCCACAGAAAGAAGTCCAGAGGTGTAAGATCAGGAGAACGGGCTGGCCAGTTTATGCGTCTTCTACGTCCTATGAAATGCCCGTCGAACATCCTGTCAAGGGTCAGCCTAGTGTTAATTGCGGAATGTGCAGGTGCACCATCATGCTGATACCACATACGTCGACGCGTTGCAAGTGGGACATTTTCGAGCAACGTTGGCAGATAATTCTGTAGAAACGCGATGTATGTTGCAGCTGTTTGGGCTCCTGCACTGAAGTGAGGACCAATGAGGTGGTCGCCAATGATTCCGCACCATACATTTACAGTCCACGATCGCTGTCGCTCTACCTGTCGGAGACAGCGAGGATTGCCCACGGACCAGTAATGCATGTTCCGTAGATTCACTGCACCGTGGTTTGTGAAACCCACTTCATCGGTAAACAGGTAGAACTGCAACGCATTCTCTGTTGATGCCCATTGTCAGAATTGCACTCGATGATTAAAGTCATCACCATGTAATTGCTAATGTAGTGCCACATGAAACGGGTGAAAGCGGTAACGGTGCAGTATGCGCATGAGACTACTTTGACTTAGTCCACCGGCTCTCGCAATGTCGCGTGTACTACTGTGTCGGTTCATGGCAACAGCAGCTAACACACCAACTACACCCGCTTCTCCTGTGACGGGCCTGTTACGGACCCGTTTGCGTGCTACGACCATACCTGTTGCATACAGTTGGCGGTAGATGTTTTGAAATGTGCGGCATGTTGGATGCTCTCTGTCCGGGTACCGTTCTACATACACCCTGCAGGCTTCAGCTGCATTTTGTCGACATTCACCATAGATGAGTATCATCTCCGCCTTTTCAGAGTTCGAATACACCATGGTCACAGTTCCTACAACACTAGACTATCACAGACGTCTGGTAACACAGTGTACTACAGTTAGTCTGCGTGCAAAGACGAATGCAATTTAACAATAGCATCAAGCGCTACATGCGGACACTGCGACAGCTAGACCAAATCACAACAGTGCACTACAGCCACAGTCGTCATCGTAAACATATCCTTGCAGATGCTGCTCGCTGACTGTGGCCCGAGTTTGTTACAACACGCAACTGAAAGTCGGAGGTTTCAAGCCTCTCCGGATATAATTAACATTTTACAATGCAACAAACGGCACTGATTACGTATTTGTTTACATGTTTAGATATGCTAACAAAACTAATGGGGTTCCATTTTAAAAAGAAACATAGGTTTGTGTTAAAAACATACTTCCGTGCATTTTTTATGGTTTGTATTAACCAATTACACTAGCCCCTCTCCTCACGTATGGTCTGTGGAATCGGTTTGTCAGTATTTGATGTAGTTTACGTAATATATTCAGCGGTAATGTTAGGTGACTCACCCTGTATAAAATTCGCACTGAAGACCGGCGATGACTTTTGACATTATAATAGCAAATAGTTTATATACAGTGAAACGTGATTCCAAGGGCGTTAGAATAGAGGGAGACGCCTTTCCTCAGAAAAAGTGAAGCCTGTTCCCGCCATGTTGCTAAGTTTTGGAGAAATGTTCGTAATGTAGAGCTAATGTTTTATGTCTCTTAAAACAGGCATAAAACATCAAACAGTTTTGCCGTGATGTACAACGTCTTAAAAGAGTGCAAATTAGCCATTAAAAATTAAGTTTTCAAATATATGATAAAACGTGTTTATTACTATTAGTATTGCCTGTGGTCGAAAATCGACCATTTGTGTTTACAATGGTCACTGGGGGTGAAATTATTCGTATCATGTCGGCGGCCTCGCGTGATTATGTTGGCAACATCAACAACAAGATAGAAAATCTTTGCCCATATGTTCGAACCACATAGAATGACTCGATTAGTGTATCGTACAGACCATGAAGTAAACAAATAATGCTCTTCCTGCTTTATGGTTAACAGGTTCTAGTATGTACACTCGTCCGCTCAGTAAAAATAATTGCCCTCGTAAAGCGAAGATTCCATGAGAAAACATAAGCGTTGTCAAGCGATTGGCTTGGATTCTCACTATTCAGCATCTGTTGCCAACATTATCATAGGAGGCCGCTGGGATATTTGGTAAAATTTAACCGGCACTGGGAGGTATGAAACGGTATCTTTTACGTGTTAAGGAAAATATCTGACACAATAACAACAAATAAAAACGGAAGTTCATACTTCTCATGCCATTTTCGAATTATATAACTTTCATTGGCCTAATATTTGAAACTGAACTACAATTTCGGTGTTCGTATATTTATACAACGCAAAGAAATAATGTTATTTCGATACTGCGATATTCAGAATTCCAGATCTGACAACATGACGACTTCTTAGTTCCACCCCTGCACCGCTCATGCCTCTCCCGGCGCATCATCATTTATATCGGCAATCTCGATTTCGTAGTTCCACCCGAGCATCGCTAGATTTCATATAAAAACATCTATTTCCTTTAACCACTCTTAATCACTGCGAAAATGAAGCATTTGAACGGCACAAGAAAGTGAGTTGGGAGCACTCCGTGTTTCGATATTCATTTATTTTAATACGTTATTTTAATACTGCAGATGCGCTGCATTACAGCGTCTTTGGTCGAGGCGAATAGGCACTCAGTCATCTGATTGTGGGAGACTGTAGAACTTGATCCAAGCTGTAGATAGGAAAATTTCTACTTCCATTTACCACTTTTAATGGCTAAATGCATTCATCATATTTATATTCGTGAAATCTACAACAAACAATCTTTCGAATTAAGTAACTTTCACTGGCCTTCTTGTACGAATAAATTAGTAATCTGTACCACAATTTTCGTGTTAGCGTATTTATATAATTATTTACTTAAGTAAGTATATTGTTTGAAAGTACATACATTGCAGTGATTGTTATTTCAATGTATTGACAATAAGAGGGTCGACGTAACTCATAGTTTTAACGCAGAAATAGCATTCAAAAACGGACCAAGATGGCGGACAGGCTTCAACTGACGTATGTGCTCGGCATAGATAATTTTATCTCCCTTTATTCGAACCTCCTTGCGTGATGCAAATTCTTCAGTTGTTTTCCTGCAACAAGCGCACGAATAAAGAAAAGTAAGTGCATATTGTAGTTTCAAAAGTAAAACTAAACATGTCAAAGCGTAAGAAAGAAATTTCGCGTTCTCGATCCGTTTCTAAAAGGCAGAGAAAGCCGCTGAAAAGTGAAACAACGTACGATAGAAACTTGAAATTTGTAGACATTGTTTATGTTACATTGGAGGCATCAGCGATTTTTCAATATTCCAATCCCTAAGGATGAACGGTTCTTTGCTAATACATTGCTGTTCAGAAAATTTAGAAATACAAAACTTCGTATTCAGATTTTGGATTGGAAATTTAAAACCACACGTTTCGATAATTTTGAAAATTAATCCATTAATCGCTTGAAATAAGGGAAAAATCTTTTAAAGTTTCTACTAAGACTACTTTGATGCTAGAAATACGAAAATTTGGATTTGCATTCAAGGTTAGAATTGAACAAAATAGTTTTTCCGGATGTTTTGAATTCTGCCATTAACGCTGCAGCAGGAATTGGCAAGTGATTAGGAGAGCATTTTGAAACTAAGTTTATGAAACAACTCATGCAGACTACGCCTGCGAAGCAGAGAAGCTCATTGCTAATGCGATATTCAAACATTATGGTATTTTTTTCCTACTCATGCACATCGACTTATATTTTTGTACATTGAGAACTAGCTGCCATTCTGCGCACCAACTAGAAACTTTCTCTAAGTAAATCTGTATGCTAATACAGTCAATTAAAGACGACACCCTCCCATACACCACAGCATCATAAGCAAACAGCCGTAAATTACAAGTTACTCAGCGCATCAGATCATTTATATAGATAGAAAACAATAACGCTCTTATCACACTCCCCTGGGGCACGCCTGACGATACACTCGTCTCTGATGAACACTCGCCGTCGAGAACAACGTACTGCGTTCTATTACTTAGGAAGTCTTCCAGCCAGTCACAAATTTGTGAACCTATTCCACAAGCTCGTATCTTCGTTAGCGGTCTGCAGTGTGGCACCGCGTCAAACGCCTTTTTGAAGTCGAGAAAAACACAATCCGCATGTTGCCCTTCGTCCATGGCTCGCAAGATGTCATGTGAGAAAAGGGCAAGCTGAGTTTCAAATGAACGATGTTTCCTAAACCCGTGCTGATTCATAGAAAGAAGCTTTTCCGTCTCAAGGAAATTTACTATATTGCAACTGAGAATATGCTCCAAAATTCTACAGGAAACTGATGTCAACGATATTGGCCTGTAATTATGTAGGTCAGTTCTCTTTTCTTTCTTATAAACGGGAGTCACCTACGCTAAGAACGCACTAAGAACTTTGCCCTGAATTAACGATTCGTGATAAATGCAAGCTAGGGGCCAATGCCGCAGAATACTCTTTGTAAAACCGAACTGGTATTCCATCCGGACGAGGAGACTCATCGATCTGTTTATAGACGTACGAATCTCTACTAACTGTTGCCTGTCATCATTTGCGTATTCTTTTTTGAACCAAGAGTGCAATAGTGTGCTGTCTCATTAGATTTCTAACATAATTATTATATACGGTGGTTCTTTTCCATCCTTTACAGACACATATTTCTCTAACCCTTTATGTACAATGCATTTAAATTTAGTCCACAATTCCTCTACATCCATTGTACCGGAACTAAACGATGTCCATTCATTTTCTAAGTGCGACCCTAACAATTGCTTATCGGCTCTTCCTAACAAAACCATGCTCCTAGCCTTCTTGATTGGTTTATGAACTTTGGTCACCATCGACGCTCTGACGATATCATGATCACTAATATCTGTCTCTACACAGACATCGTTAATAAGGCCAGGCCTGTTCGTAGTTATATGGTCTAAAATATTTCCATTTCCCGTGGGTTGCTGGTTTAACTGCTCAAGACAGTTTTCTGAGAATGAGATATGACGTTATAAACAATGAGGTGCAAGAAGAACTGTAGCATCAAACGACATTGTCGCACATTTTCTCCAAAACCACTGGACAGATTTCAACCAAATTTGGTGCACATATTCATTACTGTGTGATAATAATACTGTCGGGGTAAGAACCAGACACGAGCTTTGTTTTAGGAGATATAACGTCATAAACAATAGGAGTTCCAAGAAACTGCCACATTATGCGACGACACTGTATTCACACGAACCTTTATTAAACTTTTTTTCCGCTGACAACCAAATCAATATATTTAAAGGAAAAAGTTACTCGCTTACTACTTTTCCGCTGTTCATGGAGCAAAACTATGGCACTCAGTATACGTTACAGTATATAGTTTTTACACTACAAATTGTTGTCGCAGGAAATTTTACAGATAATATACTCACACACGTCTGAACCTCCCCATCAGGTATCAGGTATTAATCTTTTGCTTCTTTACAACTAACTCTGATCTCAACGGATTTTAACGACATTCAGCACATATAGGCCTACAAATGAATATACAACTGCAAAATTATACAGTTGTAGAACATATAAGTCAATAAATATGAGATCGTATATACTGCGATGGGTAAAAATCTGTCACATCATGTACGACGTATTAATACACTTACGTATTTACCACTAAAACACTACTGTATTCCAGCCAGCATTAGGAAATCCCTTAAAACTGGCGGCTCTTGACAACTTTGACCCAACCTTGAACTGTGAAGCGTACACATCTGCAGGTAAGAGCAATAGACTCTATGGAGCTACAAGGAAAAAAAGTGCAGGCCGTAAACTGTACTAAATATCGACTGGAAAGACCACGTAGATAATGTCGTGGGAAAGGCGAACAAGAAACTGCGTTTTATTGGCAGAACCCTTAAAAGAAGCAACAGAACTACTAAAGAAACAGCATACACCACGCTTGTCCATCCTTTTATTTAGCATTACTGCCCAGTGCGAATCTTTGTCACGAGAGTTTTACGGAGTGCCTCGAAAGAGTCGGAAAAAGGAAAGCTCGTTTTCTATTGTCACGATACAAGGGAGACAGCGTCACGGAAATGATACTGGATCTGGGACTGGAATCATTACAACAACGGCGTTTATCGCTGCGGCGTGGGCTACTTACGAAACTCCAAGCGACAACATTCTCTTCCGAATGAGAAAATATATTGTTTACTCCCACTTACATTGTTAGAGATGATCATCAGAATAAAATACGAGAAATAAGAGCTCGAACGGAGAGAGACATGTATTCTTTCTACCCGCGCGCTATTCGAGAATGGAATGGGATATAAATAGTATAAAGGTAGTTCGGTGAAGACTCTGCCAGGCAGTTAAATGTGATTTGCAGAGTATCCCAGGTAGATGTAAATGTAGAATGAAACAGTGTGCATCCTAAGAATACCAATTAGTTCCGACATTACTAGCTTTTAACTTCCACAGATTGCAGTTTCCACTGAGACTTGCATTTTCTATTAGATTAATAAATCACAGGGCAATCTATTCAGTACTGTGGCGTGGATCCGCAGAAACCGCCTTTAAATAAGTTACTGCAATTAGAATTATAGCGTCCATGAGCGTCAACCTTTTGGCATTCTTTCACTTTCAAGTCTAACAGCCTGTAGTCCACATTTGCAGAACTATACGTGGGAAACTGAATGCCGACTGTTATATCCTCGAGCCCAATTATTGTACCATTTCGTGTATCTACTTGACATAACCATCCTCATGAATCATAGACATTTCAGAGATCTTATCGTAGGTACAGCCGTACTAGAGGGGTATCTGTAGAGAGAAAAGAGAAACTTCTGGTTGCTGAAGAGGGGACAGCCTTTTCACAAATTACAGGGGTAACAGTAAAATGATTGACTGAGCTGGTCTTGTAACATAAGCTAATGTGGCTTTGCCATGCCGTTACTGCGAACGGCTGAAAGCACGGGGAAACTACAGTCTTTACTTTTCTCGAGGTCATGCAGCTCTACTAAATGAATATGTCTTCTTGCATAAAATATTCCGGCGGTAAAACAGTCCTCCATTAGGATTCTCGGACGGGGACTACTCAGGAGAATGTTTTGATGAAGAAAACCAAAATAGGCATTCTACACATAGGAGCATGAAATTATCTAACTTTTAATCGGGTAGGTAAGTTAGAAAATTTGAAAAGAGTAATGTATAGGTTAAAATTTATATTTATAAGTGATAGTGAAGCTCCGTGGAATGAGGATCAGGGTTTTTGGTCAGCTGAGTACAGGTTTATAAATATAAAATTAGTTGGTGGTAAAGCAGGAGTAGCTGTGATAATGAATAAGAAAATAGGGTGTTACTATGATTAGCATCGTGAACGCATTATCGTAGCAAAGACAACCACGAAGCCATCATCGATCACAGTAGTACAAGTTTATAAGCTAACTAGCTCGGTCGATGATGAAGAGATCGAAGAAATACATGAGGAGATAAAAGAAATCATTCCGACAGTTAAGGGGCAGCAATACTTGATTGTGATGTGGGAGAGGAAAGGAAAGAGTAGGTGAATATGGACTGGGGAAAATAAATGGAAAAGGACCTTGCCTGGTACAATTTTTGCAGATCACATCTTAATTATGACAAACACTTGGTTTTATCATCATGAAAGAAGGTTGTATATGGAGAAGAGACCAGAAGACATTGCAAGGTACCAGATTGACTTTTTAATTGCAGGACATAGGTTCCGAAAATAGGTTTTAAACTGTAAGACATACTTGATATAGAATGTGACCATAACTTACTGGTTGTGAACTGTAGATTAAAAATAAGAGACAAAAAAAAATAAGCATATGAAATCTCTACAAATTAAAGGAACCAGAGATGGCTGAGACTTTCAAAGGAAGGATTAGGCAACTATTGACCGAAATTAGGGATACTAATACATTAGGATAGGTTTGAGAGAGAAAGTAGTGAAGGCCGCAGAGTATCATATAGTTAGAAGGGCAAGGCCTAATTAACATCGTTGGATAACATAGGAGACACTGAACTTCAATGACGAAAGGAGAAAACTCAAAAACGTGCAGACTGGCTAAGCAGGAGTGACAAGATGACAAACGCAAGACCGTAGAAGAATCCATAACTAGGGGAAAGATAGAAACCGCCTACAGGAAAATGAGTGATTTTTGGAGACAAGAAAGTGCAAGAATATCAACGGAAACGTAGGCAGTATTCTAGAAACGGAAGAGGACGAAGAGGAAGATGAGCTAGGAGATACAATATTGCGAGAAGATTTTGACGGATCACTGAAAGGTTTGAGTCGAGGCCCAGGGAGTAGGCGATATTCCGTCTGAAGTGCTGATATCGTTAGGAGAGTCAGCTATGAATAAATTGTACCACTTGGTATGCAAGGTGTATGAGACAGGAGTAATACACTCCGACTTCAATAACATTTTAATATTTCAAATTCGGAAGACAGCACCTGCAGACAAATGTGAAAATTACAGAACCAACCATTTAAAATATCACGGTTGCAAAATACGAACTAAAATCATTTATAGACGATAGGAAAAACTTGTAGAATTCGACCTTGGGGAAGATCAGTTTGGATTTAGGAGAAATTTAGGAACACTAGAGGCAACATTCACTGTACGACGTATCTTAGAATATAGGTTAAGAAAGGGAAGCCTACTTTTTTAGGTTTTGTGGACATGGAAAAAGTACACTCTTCCAAATTCAAAAGGTAGCAGCGGTAAAATATAGGAAGCGAAGATTTATATTCAACTTGTACTTATTAGAGCGGAAAGGCATGAAAAGGACGCAGTATTTGAGAAGTGCGCCGGCCACGCTGGCCGAGTGGTCTGCGGCACCTCAGTCACGTTCTGCAGGGCCACTACGTTTGGGGGTTCGAATCCTCCCTCGGGCATGGATATTTGTGCCGTCCTTAGTATTAGCTAGTTCTTAAGTCGCTTGTAAGTTTAGGGACTGATGACCTCATAGTTAAGTCCCATAAGCTCTACAAACATTTCAACATTTTTTGATAAGTGCGTAAGGAAGTGTTACAGCCTTCCACCAATGTTGTTCAGGCTGTACATTGAACAAGCGAAGGAATGCAGGGAGAAATTTGGAGATGAAATTAAAGTTCAGGGTGACGAAATAAAAACATTGCGCTTTGCCGATGACCTTGAAATTATGTCTGAGATAGCAGAGAACTTGGAAGTGCATCTGAACGGGTCAGTTTGTTGACAGTATAAGAGGAGAGTATAAGATATGCACTAAGAAGAGTGAAACAAAGGTAATGGAATGTAGTGTGAAAAAATCAGCAAGAGATGACCGTTATCTCCGGTTAACAGTCAGTTGAGGCAGGAGGTTGAATGCGATTCAGCTGCAACGCACTTTCCAGGCAGCAAGAGGACGCGCCATATCAACACAAACAGTTCGAAATCCCCTTCGGTCATGTGGATTCTACATACGGGGTTCTATGGCGTGTGTCCCTTTACTGTCATGATACTGTTTTGCCAACTGGGCTGAGGTCCATCAATATTGGAGCAACGAATGGCGCCGATTTCTCTTCACAGATGAGTCAAGGTTTTGTGTTCAGTCATTCCCTCATCCTGAGAGAACGGTTAACTCGAAACAATCCTGCTTATGCTGCGTATGAGCAGGAAACATCACCATATCATGGTGGTGGACGAATGGTGTCGGCAAGAGTCAGTATTGGCGGACGTACGGACCCACAAAGTCGTTCAGAATGTCGCTTTGACTGCTCACAGGTAGAGAGACGAGATTCTTCGACCTCTTGTTTTGACCTACGCTGGTGCCATTGGAGATGAGTTCGTTCTGTTGGACGATAACGTTCGTCCCCACAGAGCTGTACTGGTGGACAACATGACTGAAGCTGTGTGAATTGAACGAACTTATTCACCGGACTTAAGCCCGTTGAGAATATCTGGGATGCACTTAGCTGGCCAATTGCTGCCACACCGAGATGTCCGACAACCAGTGCAGACTGGATATTGCACACAAGGTATAATGACCAAATAACCCTCAAAAGTCCATTGATAATCTCTTGCTGACCAAGCCACACAGATGTGTAATTATACGTCCGAGGTGATCACACACCAAAATAAAGGGCAACGAGACTAATTTTTTCACTATTATGGAGCCTCGCTCTAAGCAAACGCCATGTAAACCTCAAGTAAAAAGTTGAGACAACAAAATATCGCACTGTATCGCACACAAATTACAATTATAAAGATGAAATACGTTACCATATGTATGTTGTGTATTATCTCTTAACTGTTTTGAGCAGGATACTTATGTTGCCAAATCAGTACAAAAAATGTTTGTAAAGCTTATGGGACTTAACTACGAGGTCATTAGTCCCTAAACTTACAAACTACTTATGAACTACTTACGAACTAGGACGGCACAAACATCCATGCCCGAGGGGGGATTCGAACCCCCGACCGTAGTGGCCGTGCAGACCGTGACTGAAGCGCCTCAGTCTCCTCGGCCACCGCGGCCGGCGCCAAATCAGTAGTCCAGGACTTTTATTCAACGAATTGGGATTTCGATAGTCTCAGTTGGATGATAATTAGTATGTTAAATATCGGGGTTATGACGTCATCAATATGGTCGCGTGAGAATTTGTAGAGATATTCATGAACGGCTATAAACTCCCACAGAATTATCATAAAAGGTTCGTTTTCGGACCAAATCGCAAATGAAGAGTTTAAAATATTTATGTAACAATATCATATACATAACTAAGATTTAGTCTGAGTTATTTGATGCAGAAATTTGAAAAGAATCGCTTTAACCCTTCTTTTCTCTATTAATAAATAGGTAGTTACGCCACAAAATGACAATTCCTTTCTTACTCACGTATCAATTTAAATTAATACCAATATGTTATCCCATTCATTAATAATAAGGGATTAAATTGTGAACAAATTTTTAGCCGACCAGTTGCATAAAATGTTTTATATACGTAATCCTTGACCCAAGTTACGGCAAAAATAATTTTGCCTTCTTCAGAAAGGCTCAAGGTTTACGTATATGAACTATTTCATGCAACTGGTAGACTGAAATTTGATCACAATTTGAGCGTGTTCCACCGTTGCTGAACTGCAGCCATGTTTAAGATTTTGAATAATAAGGGCATCATGTAATTTATTTACAGTAAGGTGTGAGTATTCACGAAATGTACTCACATTCTGTTATAGGATTTCCTTACATTTTCTTATGCTGATATTTTTAGATACTATGTTGTTTTCAGTATAAATTTCAGACTCCACAGACAGTGAAAACCTTTGTTTAGTTTATCAAATGAGGACTTAATCGAGAAATGGTGAAAAATTTGATTCTATTTGCTTTTTCTTGCAGCTGGCCGTCTAAATTTGACGTAGAGTGCGCACATCTATACGGAGAACAGATGCCTGTACTCGAAGAAAGCCTGACTACGGAAGAGTTTCATGAATTTGGCACCGTCGAATAGTTTGCGATTAGACGAGAAACAAATTTATGCTGATAACTGTAGTGACATCATGGTAGAACAAATACTGATGAGATCATACAAATCATCCGATAATCTAAGGCACGACCGTGGTATATAGACAAGCACCGTGAATTGATTGGTGCTGGGGGTGTATGCATATTTGCAGCTTATTCAGCACTTTGAGGAATTTTTTGGTATTGAAATTACCTCTTCTGACCAGCATGTTCGGCTTACGAAATCAAAAGTACGATCATATCGATTGTTGTTTGCGTCTCATTCTCTGCTCACAAATCGTTCTGAGATCATATCTTCATCCCCTGACATTACATCAAATGAGACTATTAATTGTGAGGGTGCAATTAATATAGACCAAAATTAAGTTGGACGAATTGTATGGAAAACGTTCATGGACGTTCATTTAGATCGAATTGACAAGGTGCGGCCAATAACACATAAGATTATCGCTGTGAAGATCAACGAAGCACGGTTACACGAATAAACACCAAGCAATTATTCTTCAGAGTTCGTTGTGTTCCGAAAACCAACTAGGACTTCCAGAAATGTTTAATCCATTAAATAACAACTCGCTTATCTTTGTATGATGGGTATTACATTAGGAGAACACCGAAATCCGTATTGCACGACATATTAATCTCTCCCATTCTTAAGATTAAGAACTGTTTGGCCAAAATGTCTGACTTATCAAGAAAAATATGGATTGTACTTTACACGCGAGGAAAAATTTTGGTAATAACTGCGTTGTCATTGTAGATGGTTGTTACACTACCAGCACAAAAATCGAAGAGCACAGACATCGGCAGGCAAAATGTCAGTCACTTGTAATCCAATTCACAGAATTTTTATACAAATCAGTACTTAGTATTATCTAGATATTTGCCTACTTTATTTTTGTAAGAACAATTGTTGAGATGTGTGCAATACAAAATAGGCGTTTAACTGTCCTCTGATTATATTTACGAGTTTCATTAAAATACTAACACACAGAATGACTAATGAAAATCATATCTTAGATATGTGTAAGATATTGCTGCATAAACATTTGGCATCTCTTCCTCTGTAAATTAGTACGAAAACAATCTTTGTATGTTAACTGTAACAGTTCATAGCCGTTCAAAGATTACTCTTTAAATTCTTACTGCGGGCATATTTATGAAGTTATAATTCCAGGGGCTTTTAGTATGTAAACTAGGACATCAAAATGAGACTATTGCAAATGGTTTCATCTCCGCCATAATTTTTCCCATAAGGCGTTGTGTAAGCATAAAGTTACTGGAATGCAGGTTTTGACTCTCTGGAATATCAGACACTATTTACAATGAAATGTTCCCGAAGATTTTTACCATATCATTGTTACAGATTCGACGTGGCTATTTTACCTATGACATAATCATTATCTAATGACATAGCATGTTTCTATTTCAAACGCCTAACGAAATGTGGAAGTCGTTTCAATCACTTCTTCTTTATATAATTCGGAATAGCTCCAAACACAGGATACCATGTTCCGACTGTTTAGAGGTCAGCAAAGCTATAGCACGATCAGGGCTAAATGTCTGTGATATATAGGGTGGTCCATTGATGGCGACCTGGCGAAATATCTCAAGAAATTAGCATCAAACTAAAATATAACAACAACTTTTCGAACTTGCAGGGGGGAAAAAGGTGTCGATATGGTTCGCCAAGGAGGCACTGCCATAGGTCACATTAAGATAAAATGCATTTTTAATGTTGCGTAGACAAAATCTTTCAAATGCCCTCATAAATGAAAGACAAGAGGGTTGAGGTCAAGAGAGCCTGGAGGCCATGGAATTGGTTCGCCTCTACCAATCCATCGGTCGCAGAATCTGTTGTTGAGAAGCGTACGAACACGTCGACTGAAATGTGCAGGAGCTCCATCGTGCATGAACCATATGTTCTGTCATATTTGTAAAGGCACATGTTCTAGCAGCACAGGTAGAGTATCCCGTATGAAATCATGATAACGTGCTCCAGTGAGCGTAGGTGGAAGAACATGAGGTCCAATCAAGACATCACCAACAATTCCTGCCCAAACGTTCACCTTCCTTCAATTGGGCCAACTGGCGGTGAAATGCAGTAAATGAAACAGGCAAAATGGAGTACAGACGACTAAGAAATGTGATTGACAGGAAGTGTAAAATTGCTAAGCAGGAGTGGTTATAAGGCAAATGAAAGGATGTAGAAGAATGGATAAATAGGGGAAAAATAGATACAGCCTACAGGAAAATGAAAGAAACATTTGGAGATAAGAAAAACAGCTCTATGAATATCAAGGACACTGATAGAAAACCAGTTCTCAGCAAAGAAGGGAAAGCTGAAAGGTGGAAAGAGTATATAGAGGGGCTCTACAAAGGAAATGAACTCCGAGACAATATTGTAGGAAGGGAGGAGGATGTAGATGAGGATGAAATAGGAGATTATTGAGAGAAGAATTTGACAGAGCCCTGAAAGACCTAAGTCGAAACAAGGCCCCTGGAGTAGATGATATTCCCTCACAGCTACTGAAGTCTCTGGGAGAACCAGCCATGACAAAATTGTTTCATCTGGTGTGTAAGATGTATGAGACAGGTGAAGTACCCTCAGACTTAAAGAAAAATGTTATAATCCCCATTCCAAAGAAAGCAGGTGCAGACAGGTGTGAAAACTACAGAACCATCAGTTTAATAAGTCATGGTTGCAAAATATTAACACGAATTATATACAGAAGGATGGAAAAGCTGGTAGAAGCCGACCTCGAGGAAGATCAGTTTGGGTTCAGGAGAAATGTAGGAACACGGGAGGCAATACTCACTTTACGGCTTATCCTAGAAGATAGATTAACAAAATGCAAACCTACATTTCTAGCTTTTGTAGATTTGGAGAAGGCTTTTGACAATGTTGATTGGAATAAACTCTTTTAAGAATGAAACTTTCACTCTGCAGCGGAGTGTGCGCTGATATGGAACTTCCTGGCAGATTAAAATTGTGTGCCGGAACCGGGACTCGAACCTGGGACCTTTGCCTTTCGCGGGCAAGCGCTCTACCGACTGAGCTACCCCGACACGACTCACGATGCCGCCTCACAACTTTACTTCCGCCAGTACCTCGCCTCCTACTTTCCAAACTTCACAGAAGCTCTCTTGCAAACACGCAAGACTAGCACTCCTGGAAGAAAGGATATGGTGGAGACATGGCTTAGCCACAGCCTAAGGGATGTTTCCAGAATGAAACTTTCACTCTGCAGCGGAGTGTGCGCTGATATGAAACTTCCTGGCAGATTAAAATTGTGTGCCGGAACCGGGACTCGAACCTGGGACCTTTGCCTTTCGCGGGCAAGCGCTCTACCGACTTTTTTTTTCTAGACGTCTTAACGGTTTTTTTTTTAGCTCTCTACCGACTTTTTTTCCCTGTATCGGTCTCTCTCTACTTTTTTTTTCTTTTTTTTTTTCCTTCGTAAATTAAATTCTTGTCTTCATTTGTTGAATGAACTAAAATTTCCTCCTTCATTTCTTTAAAGGTAAAGACAAAACAATCCTTTATGCGTTTTATAATTTAAGAATGCAACTGGAGAAAAAAAAAGGAAATAATAATGATTTTTAATATTTCTCCTCTGAGGTATGATTCCCTTCTGCAATCTGAAACATAACTACTGACAATTTCTGAAAAGTAGAATAAAGTACTTTTTGTTTCGGTTTCTTTCTCTCTACTGACGATTTCAAAGTTCGTCTTCGCGAAGATAAAAGATTTAGTTTCCACACGTTTCCATGTACTTTATCAAGTTCTTCTTTATTTGTCACTTTGTTTATCTTCTCTAACTCCGAAATCCGTCAGCGGGATAGAATGTCGCTTTCTTTAGTGATACAACAGAAAATGAAATATTGGTGATGTAACGATTTATCCGTAAGGAATGATATTTATGTATAATATGAGGAGTAAACTAAAATAAAATAAAATTAAAACGTCTCTCTTCTAGAGCCAAAACGTGATGAGATGAAATCTTAGTCTTAAAAAAAATGATTCTGTTCGGTAATAATCGTTCCATAGTTGACCGTTATATTTGTTTTGTCTTATGTTCCTAATTTTGTTTATATATTTTCATCTTTTTGTTTTGTATGCACAATCAGGTATAACGTTGTAGTTGTAATTCACATTATGGTTCTACTGAGAAAGTTTGCGTATTGTTTTCGATAATCCTTTATTTGCTTTAGTTTGTGGTGCTGTATTGTAATGTACGTCCAAAAATCTCATTCGCTCTTCTCCATGTTTGTAAGTATGTAAAACACCGCGTGTCCCTTTAACCAGTTCACTGCATTTTGCTTCGTTTGTGGGTAAAGTTCTTCGTCTGGGTGTAGGACGCTCGCGGGTGTTATGGTGTGGGGCGAAGTTCGTTGCATAATTGTAAGTTTGTACCTGAGGGACTGCCAAATGTTGTGGACGTTTTTGCAGACAAACTGATGTTCGTCTGTGTCATTCAGATTACAGGTTGGGCACAAGGGAGAATTTGCTAGGTGTATTTCGTGGAGTCTATGGTTTGTTGGGACTTTGCGGTTGACAGCATAATACCACAGCGCCCCCACGTTGGTTGGTAAGTGGGGATTGTGAATGTTTCTCCAGATTATTTTCCAATTGAAGTCTTTATACTTCTTTTCAATGACGTTCTTGGTATGAAACTGCAGAAAGTTTCTGTAGATTGCTTTGACTTTATACATGTCCTTCTCTGATATTCTCATACTAATATAGCTATATTCTATTAAAAAGTGTTTCAAATGATATAATTCAATGGGAATGTGGCTAACATCGATTGGAGCAGCACAGTTGGGCGGCGCTATTTCATTTAATAGAAATGCCGCTATGGAGTTCGGCATTTTTGTCCACAGTGTGTAGGTTTTGCTAAGGTATAGAGCTTGTGCTTTATTATATACATCTATTAGGTTAGGTCCACCGTTGTCGACCGATAGTGGTAAAGTTTCGTATTTGACTTTAAAAATATGGCCGCGGCTGACGAAGTGGCCAAAGGCAGCTAAGATCCTTTCTGCCACAGTCCTCGGAATTGGCAAGACTTGCGCCACATAATTTATTTTGGGTGTTAGGTAGGTATTCACCAGTTCCACTCTTTGTATTTCATCGAGTGTCCTGAGTAGATTTTGGTATGTACTGGCACGCATGCTATTAAGTATTCTTCTGTAATTTCGTGCAATTGTTTGCTGGATATGTGGCGTGTATTCAATTCCAAGGCACTTCATAGTGGCAGTCTTTTTTATTTCCCCGTGGATTGGATCTCCTAATCCTCGTCCGATATCCATTATTGCGGATTTTCGTCTGTTCAGTTTGGCGCCTGACGCGAGTTCATACATATGAATGATATCCAATAATTGGGCGATCTCATTATCGTCTTTGACCAGGGCCGTGACGTCGTCGGCATAAGCTTTACAGACAATATTTTGCCCGCGTAGTAATATACCTTCCAAATTTTCACTGATTCGAAAAAGCAAAGGTTCAATGGCTATGGCAAAAAGCGACATTGACAGGGGACAGCCTTGTCTCATTGAACTTTTTACCGTTATAGATCTGTTGGGTTGACCATTTACCATTATTATAGATGTTGCATTATTTAGTAAGTTCTTCATGATTCTGATGTAACTTTGCGGGAAGTTCATTATACACATTATGTGGAAGAGGTACTCATGGTTGACTCTGTCGAATGCTTTTTCAAAATCTAATGAGACCAGAGCGCGCTTTAGTTTACAAGTGGCTGCGATTGAAATTATGTCCATGTAATCGCAGAGTGTATGGTGAATTGATCTGTTTTTTCCTACGCTCGACTGATATGATCCGATGACGGCGTTCATTACAGATTTCAGTCTTTCATTCATGATGCGTGCAAATATTTTGTAATCGCTATTCAGTAAGGTAATAGGTCTTAGATTTTCTACTGATAGTGCTGTAGGGTTTTTTGGGATTAGCACGACTACTCCTTCTCTGAAATCATTCGGGATGTTGGTGTTGGAGTTCATTAGTTCTTTGCATATGCACGTGAGCTTGGGTAACATCTGTAGTTTGAATGTCTGATAAAGCTCTGCCGGAATTCCATCGGGCCCAGGAGATTTATTTTTCGGGCTCCGCATTATCGCGTCTTCAACTTCTTCGTTCATTATTTCAACTAAAAGGCTGTCTGCTTCTTCCTGGTCAAGTTGTCGTGTCATTCCTGTTGTAAGATCATTTTGAGCGGTTATGTCCGTCGGTGTATTACTTAATAAGTTGGTGAAATAATTGTGCATTTCTGTCTTGATTTCATGTTGCAGGGTCAGTGAGCTAACATCTGTCGATCGTAGTTTGGTTATTATTTTTCTGTGCTGTGCTTTTCTTTCGTTTATGACATGATAAATTGATGTGTGTTCGCCCTGCACTTCATTTTGAAGCCTTGCTCTTATTTTATAACCTTCGAGCTGTTTGCGTTTTAATGCAAGGAGTTTGGCTTGAACTCTTTTTAGCTCTGCTTGGTTGTCAATTACAGACGCATTGGACGCGTATAAATCTCGGAGAACTTTGAAATAGAATTCAACTGTCTGTTTGTGCCAGGCTGTTTTCTCACGTGAGTAATTTATCATCGCTCTTTTGATCATGGGTTTCGCGCATTTCATCCACCATGTGAGTGCCGAGGGGTATAAAGGGAATCTTTTCTCGCACTCTGTCCATACTTCATTAAATGCCTCATGACATGCTGGATCTTTTAGATTGGTTACATTCAGTTTCCACAGACCACGTCCCCTGTAGGTTTCTTGCTTTTGTAAATTTATGGTACAGATGTAAGCTGTGTGGTCCGAAATGATTGTGGGCCATAATTCGGTTTGCAGAATGCGCGTCTTCAGGATCTCGGACACGTAGATCCTGTCAATGCGGCTTGCTGAGTGGCTGGTGAAGTGCGTGAAGCCAGGCCGTTCTCCGTTCTTGTGCTCCCAGGTGTCGATCAGCTTGAAGTCTGTGACTATAGCGTTGAGCTCTGCACAATAATTAAAATTTGGTATCTGATCTTTAGCAGATAAGACACAATTATAGTCACCTCCTAAAATTATGTATTCATATCTCCCCCGGAAGAGAGACACTATTTCGCCTTTGAAGAATTCTGCGCGTTTTCTTCTGTTGCTGTTGCCAGATGGTGCATACACATTGATCAGTCTCGTGTTATGGATAGTAGCTGCGATACCTCTGGCGTTTGGTAACTTTTCCACGTCTTTCACGATTATGCCTTCTTTTGTGAGTATCGCTGTTCCAAGTTGTTGGTCGTTTCCTGGATTCATAATTGCGTTAAAACCTGTTATGTGTTCTAAATTAACGTCTGTCACCTCTTGCAGCAAGACGATGTCGAGATCGGCAGCGTATAGCATGTCTTGCAGGGCCTTAAGTTTCAGATGGCTGCGGATTTTGTTTATATTTACTGTCCCGACCCTGTAGGCTTGCATAGCAATATTGACTTCCTATATGTGCTGAATTTTGCCGCTCATATTAGTCGATACCACCTGCTCTTATTGCATCGAACGCGACAATGACTTGTCTTTTGATTTGTCGTCTCTCCGTCCGGAAGACGAGGCAGTTATTGTATTTGTAACTTCTTTCATTTCCTCGTCTTGAGGATACTCTAAAATTTCATCCGCCCAGGTACCTCCATCAGTTTGGCGGGGCGACTTGTTCTCAGGGCATTGCTGAGTCGTAGTTTTGTTGTGGTACACTTTGCGTGTGCTATTGTCTATTTCATCGGCCTGTGGGTGATGAATTTCGGTACCACGTGAGCCTTCTTTGTTTTTCGTTGGCTGGTTCCGTTGTGATGTTACTGATTTTTTTCCGCTTAATTTTTTACCAATTTCCTGCGCTTTTTCGCGTAGCGTCTGTGCTTTGTGTTCTGCGTCAGGGGGTGCTAACCGCCGTTTCTTGTGTTGTTTAGGGGAGGATCCAGATTTCGGACGCTCTTCATCTTCAGAATTGGTACTCGGATCTTGAGTGGCACTGCCCTCCTCTTCTCTCCGCACATGTTGTTCTGTGTCCCCGTCAGGCTTTGTTCCAAGATCTTCGTCAGTGACTGTTCCCGTTGTGTTAGAAGGAACAGACGTTCCTTTAGTATCACTGACCTCCATTGGCAGGCATTGGTTGTCGTCGTTTGTCTCATCTGGTTTGTTCGTTGCGTCGCTCAATGCCTGGGTTGTGGTGCCGCGGACGGCTGAGGAGTACGTCACTGGCAGTGACGTCATCGTCATAGGGGCGACCGGCTCACTCGCCGCAACCTAAGGGATGTTTCCAGAATGAAACTTTCACTCTGCAGCGGAGTGTGCGCAGATATGACACTTCCTGGCAGATTAAAATTGTGTGCCGGAACCGGGACTCGAACCTGGGACCTTTGCCTTTCGCGGGCAAGCGCTCTACCGACTGAGCTACCCCGTCACGACTCACGATGCCGCCTCACAACTTTACTTCCGCCAGTACCTCGCCTCCTACTTTCCAAACTTCACAGAAGCTCTCTTGCAAACACGCAAGACCAGCACTCCTGGAAGAAAGGATATGGTGGAGACATGGCTTAGCCACAGCCTAAGGGATGTTTCCAGAATGAAACTTTCATTCTGCAGCGGAGTGTGCGCTGATATGAAACTTCCTGGCAGATTAAAATTGTGTGCCGGAACCGGGACTCGAACCTGGGACCTTTGCCTTTCGCGGGCAAGCGCTCTACCGACTGAGCTACCCCGACACGACTCACGATGCCGCCTCACAACTTTACTTCGTCGTGTCGGGGTAGCTCAGTCGGTAGAGCGCTTGCCCGCGAAAGGCAAAGGTCCCAGGTTCGAGTCCCGGTTCCGGCACACAATTTTAATCTGCCAGGAAGTTTCAAACTCTTTCAAGTTCTGAAGCAAGCAGGAGTAAAATATAGGGAGCGTATGGTTATTTACAACTTGTACAAAAACCAGACAGCAGTTGTCAGAGTTGAAGGGCATGAAAGGGATGCAGTGGTTGGGAAGGGAGTAAGACAGGGTTGTAGCCTTTCTCCAATGTTATTCAATTTGTACATTGAGCAAGCTATAAAGGAAAGCAAGGAGAAATTTGGAGAAGGAATTAAAGTTCAGGGTGAAGAATTAAAAACTTTGCGTTTTGCCGACGACATAGTAATTCTGTCAGAGACAGCAAATGACCTGGAAGAGCAGTTAAACGGAATGGAAAGTGTGCTGAAAGGTGCATATAAGATGAATATTAACAAGAGCAAAACTAGGGTGATGGAGTTCAGTGTAAGAAAATCAGGTGATGCTGAAGGAATTAGATTGTGTAACGAAGCAATAAATGAGGTAGATGAGTTTTGTTACTTGGGCAGTAAAATAACAAATGAAGGTCGCAGTACAGAAGATATAAAATGCAGAATGGCAATGGGTAGAAAAACGTTCTTGAAAAAGAGAAATTTTTTAACATCGAATATTGATTTAAGCGTAATGAAATCCTTTCTGAAGGCATTTGTCTGGAGTGTTGCCTTGTGTGGGAGTGAGACATGGACGATAAACAGTGCGGACAGGAAGAGGATTGAAGCTTTTGAAATATTGTGCTACAGAAGAATGCTGACGATTAGGTGGGTGGATCGCGTAGCTAATGAGGAGGTACTGAACAGAATTGGGGAGAAAAGAAATTTCTGGCATACCTTGACTAAAAGAAGGGATAGATTGGTAGGACACATTCTTACGGCCGAGTGCACCAACCTCGGTCAAAAAGCACGATAATCAAGGGTTCCGAGAACACAGTCAAAAGTTAACCGCGGTTAAAACGTCTCTGCGGTGCACCAACGTTAATCACCGGTCAGCTAACCGTCGTCAGCCAATCGTACATTTGATCGTGATCAAGTCCGTGTAGCGCAATGGAAGGCACCCAAGAGATGCAAAGGTGTTATTTGAGGTTACCTACCTGTGAATTCTCGACTATCTTTGGCGAATGACGGCAGTACCACGTGATTTGTATGTACAAGATTGTAAATACTGTAATCTGTATACAATAGCAGTCTTGCAGAAATGGAGAAGAGTGCTCCGAATTTTTCCAAATTCGAAGTTAATATTCTATTATAATTAGCCGGAGCTAATGCTCCTGGGTTAAATTGTATGACGCTTCTCGCCGGGCTGCAGTGGTTATGTTGGCACCAATGCTAATGACGGCAACTCAGATGACCAATAAATGTTTTTTCGTGACAACTGCAATTAAAACGAAAATTATTTTTCTCTGAACGGACAAGGGTACATACAACAACATGTCGACCATAGAGTAGGTACAATATTAAATTTTCTGAGAGTGAAACGAGCAGCAGTAACATTTACTCTGTAGCTTGTGAGAAATATTAACGCAATTCTACACTTCATTGTTCATCTGTTGCCACCATAAGCACTGGAGCCCGGCGAAAAGCGTCGTAAAATTTTACCGAATTCAGTCATATTGCAAAGAGAAATGATTATTAAAAAAACACTCTAAAACAGATTTATGTAATTACATAAATTATGATTTATTGTTTCGAACAAATCAACACAAATGTCATTCTTGTTCATAGCGTATTTTCCCATGCACCAATATGTATGTTAAATGCACCAGATGCGTATGCTCTTAACGTATTCAACAGTCTGTTCATAGGCGAAATAGGTTTATTCCTATCGGTAAGAAATTCCAATCTGTCATTGATTTGGTTTAACAACCACCACACTCTTTCTTTGGACAAATGAAATTTTTCTTCGAACTTTTTGTCACTGTAATCTTCAAAAGGGTCTCCCCTTTCCACAATCACAACGTTCCTGTTTTGATCCCGATTTAAAGGATCGAGGTAAAATAAATCTTCGTCAATTCCGTCTAAAACATCAAACGGACCGCCATCTTGATACTGCACACTCGTATAACCCTGGTCATCTCGACAAAACCGGGCGTCAGCCGCGATCAAATTTAACCGCGATCAACTCCCTCGTTTAACTTTGATCGGTGTCGGCGCACCAGAAACTTGAGTTGACCACGGTTAAATGCCGTCTTGACCGCGATTAACTTTTGACCGAGGTTGGTGCACTCGGCCGTTAGACATCAAGGAATTGTTAATTTAACGTTGGAGGGAAGTGTGTGGGGTTAAAACCGCAGAGAAAGACCAAGAGATGGATACAGTAAGCAGATTCAGATAGATGTTGGGTGCCGTTCTTATGTGGAGATGAAGAGTCTTGCTCAGGATAGGGTATTGTGGAGAGCTGCATCAAACCAGTCTCCGGACTGAAGACCACAACAACAACAACATTGACAATGCACCCGTGATTGAAGATGTGGCTGGAAAACTGTTTGGACAGCGTCTGAAGGTAGTTATCGTAGATTGTAATTAATTTCCGGGTGTAAAAGATTGTTATTCGTAATCGAAGTAAAGTAAGTATAAAAACTAAACATTACTGCACTACCATGTTTCCTGCGACTATATCACAACTCTTGTGGAACGATTCTATCCTAACTTGTATGTCGCCGCAGCGTGAAATACCTCACTATTTTCTGCAGGTGTCATGAAGAAAAAGTGTCGGGCCAGGTGGTCTTGGGGTAAAGCGTGCCGAGGGGTCTACATTCAGTTGGATTTAATATTTTGTAATATTCTGTTGGAATTATTATTTTGTGAATAAGATTCATGTAAGTCAAAGAGTATACGCTGTATAGTTAGCTTCCTTGGTCAGAGAGGGGCAGTCGTGTCTTGTTGTAATGTAGCGGGCGGAGTAGGAGGTTCAACTGTGAGCTGTGGGCAGAGGATGTCTGTCGGCTCCACTGCTGAATAGGATGAACTTCTATTTTTCTCCAATAAGTTTTACGGCCAGTTAATTGATGTGAGTTGTTTGGAACTGAAGTAAAAGTGTTAATCTCAAACGTACTTGCACATGGTGGTTCTGTGAGTGTATGTTTTAACAAATAACTTTCACTAAAATAATTATGGTCCAGGTTAGGATTGTTGAAAACTATGTTGTGAAATTGATAACGATGAGGCAGTTACAATGAGTGAAATATCAAAGGTAGAGTGCTTATCTGTGGGTTTATTCAAATTTTCTGTGCTTGTATTAACGGTGAGTAGAGAATTTCAAGAGATCAATTTTTGATACATTAAGTAGGTGATTAACAACGCCCGATATGAAGTGTTTGACTAAGTGTGATGAGCCAACCACAGTACGTTTCAACTGTTACAAAAATTCAATTTAGTTCTCAGTAAACGTATTGGCATCTTTGAAGTGTCACAAGGATTCACTTCATTTCACAGTAAAACATTTATGTGCACTCTCAGTTGCTTTTCTGAAACGAGAGCTTAAGTTCACCATACACAATAGTTATGGTCTTTCATATTTGATACTAATGTTAAGTTACAACACTGCATTAAGGTTGTCGAGGCAGTTGAAGCAGAACTGTCCGACGTTTTATTAGCGTGTATCTTTCAAGTCACTAGAACGCGGAATTATTCTCTGCAGAAACCATTTTTTACAATAATTTATTTAGTAGACCTGTGACTGTAGATATAACACATTAAACACAAATGAGAGACGTTTTACGTTAAAGTATAATCGTCACATCAAAAGCACAATGTTTCAAACAGAAGATCACAGTCGTAACTAGGTACTAAACAAAAAACAGGAGACTCGCAAAAACAAAGAATAAACAGTCTTGCTGCGGCAACAACATCTGTGGCGGCGGGCGAATCCTCTTTATAAACACGATGACCACGTACAGTAAACGATGATTAGTCGCCACATCAGCCCCCGCGGTGGAAGCGGAGCGTTATCTTCTAAAACGTGCAGGAAAATGTACGTGTCGTCCGGAACGGGTTGTGCGTGTCGGTTGTGGAACAGAGGTGGGCTGTTGTTGAGCTGGCGATTGTGACTGAGTTTGAGGCGCTGACTTTGTCGACTTGAGCTGTTCTCTTGAAACCTCAGCCGGTGATGCGTCCTGATAGATGTACGCCGGCTTGATGCGGTCAATGGAGACAGTCGTGGCCTTGCCATTTATGACAATATCAAATGTTCGTTCACCTCGTTGTAACACGCGATGTGGACCTGTGTATGGAGCTTGCAGAGCAGGTTTCACACCGTCTGTGCGAAGCATCACGTGCGTACATTTGTCCAAGTCTTGATGAATATAACAGTATGGAGTGCCATGTCTGGAACCCTGTTGTGGGTGAAAACATGCGATACGTTCGCGCAAGCGACGTAGTAAATCAGGCTGGTCTTGCACAATGGACTGAAAGGAACTGACGTCAACGAATTCACCTGGAAGACGTAACGCTTCTCCGAAAACCAGTTCTGCCGAGGAAGCGTCTATGTCAGGTTTGTAGGCATTTCGTAGACCCAGTAACACGATTGGTAGTGCGGTTGTCCAGGCTGTGTCATGGCACATTAGAGCAGACTTGAGCGATCGGTGCCATCGTTCAATTAAACCATTGCTTGCTGGATGGTAACTTGTGGTCTTGTGATGAACATACCCACAGAATTGTGCAAGCTTGGCGAATAAGTCTGACTCAAACTGCCTGCCTCGGTCTGTTGTTACATGCAGTGGGCACCCAAATCTTGACAGCCATGTGGACACAAAGGCTGAGGCTAGTGTTTCTGCTGTAATGTTGTCCAGCGGTACTGCCTCCGGCCATCTAGTGAAACGGTCCATAATAGTAAGTAAGTAACGTTGACCATTTGATGGACTTAACGGACCTACTACGTCAAGATGCACATGTGCAAAACGTGAGGAGACGTCGGGAAAATTGCCCACCGGAGCATGTACGTGACGAGACACTTTACTGCGTTGGCATGGAACACATGAACGTGTCCACTCACGGCAGTTCTTTTCCATTCCTGGCCAGACAAAACGCTTTGATATGAGGCGGAACGTAGGGCGAATTCCGGGATGAGATAAACCATGACAATTGTCGAAAGCTTGTCTGCGAAATTGAGTAGGAAGGAATGGTCTTGGTCTTCCAGTCGAGACATCACAGTACAGTTTAGCATCTGTGCCGGGAACGCTAACGAGCTGCATCTCTAATGCTGTGTTGTCATCCTTCAGCAATACCTGGAGCTCTTGGTCAGATTGTTGTGCTTGAGCAAGTGCAGTGAAGTCGATTGGGCTTGAGATACTGTTTACTCGAGAGAGACAGTCGGCCACCACATTATCTAATCCAGAGACGTGCTCTATTTTAGTGGTAAACTGTGCAATAAACTCTAAATGATTGTATTGCCTAGGTGAACAGTTGTTACTATTGCGTCGGAATGCATACGTCAGTGGCTTATGATCCGTGTAGATAACAAAATCCCTCGCTTCTATCTGAGGCCGGAAATATTTAATAGCATTGTATATAGCGAGAAGTTCCCGGTCATAAGTACTCCACTTTTGTTGTGAAGGCGACAGCTTATGCGAATAAAACGCTAGTGGTTGCCATGAGCCATTTGTCCATTGTTTTAATACGGCACCTGTAGCCTTTAAACTTGCATCAACTACAACCGCTAACGGTGCGTCAAGTTTAGGATGGGCCAACAATGCAGCGTCCGCCAAGCAACGTTTCGCGGCCTCAAAAGCAGAATTCATTGCTTCAGTCCACAGTACTAATGAATTTCTCTTAATCATGGGTCTGGAAAGCGCTGCTGTCAAGGGTTCTTGTAATTCTGCTGCTCGTGGCAGATGTTGACGATAAAAATTCAGCATCCCGAGAAACCTACGTAACTCTTTGATGGTATTTGGTTTCTGTATTTCTAGGATAGCTTGAACCTTATCCGGTAAGGGAAGGGAGCCCGCAGCTGAAATACGATGGCCGAGAAAATCGATTTCAGGTTGCCCAAATATGCATTTGGCTATGTTCAAAACTACGCCATACTGTTCCAAGCGTTCAAACACTGATTTTAGATGTTGATGATGTTGTTCTTCAGTGGCCGAAAATATCAGAATATCATCAAGGTAAGAGAAACAAAAAGGTAGTCCTTGTAATACTGAATCAATAAACCTTTGCCAAGTCTGAGCTGCATTGCGTAATCCGTATGTCATAAACATGCTTTCAAATAAGCCAAATGGCGTGATAATTGCCGTTTTAGGTATATCTTTCTCTGCCACCGGTATTTGAGTGTAAGCTTTGGCACAATCTAGCACAGTAAAGATCGTTGCACCGTGAAGGGCATGATTATAATCTCGCAACAGCGGAACTGGATAACGGTCTGGTATTGTTCTTGCATTAAGTGCTCTATAATCGCCGCAGGGGCGCCATGCTCCACTCTTTTTAGGGACGAGATGAAGCGCTGAAGACCATGGGCTACTCGAGGGGCGAATAATGCCTTCCTTTAGCATTGTGGCAAACTCTGCCTTTGCTATTGCTAGTCGATCTGGTGCCAGCCTTCTGGGCCTACATGACACTGGAGGGCCATCTGTGGTATTAATATAATGCACAGTCTTATGTTGCACTTGTTTTGGGGCTCCAGGGGGCCTAGTCAAG
This sequence comes from Locusta migratoria, assembly GCA_026315105.1. Lineage (NCBI taxonomy): Eukaryota > Metazoa > Arthropoda > Insecta > Orthoptera > Acrididae > Locusta > Locusta migratoria. The sequence goes on from CM048751.1 coordinate 170,619,439, forward strand.
CTCGGAAATTGACATAATAGAGATGAGTACTTACAGTCTTCCGCTTGCACGAGCTTGGCGCTGGGTGTGTTGGTGCTACGGCGAAAACCAAGTGAAGTTAGGCCAGTCACGTTGTCCACGAGCCGGGAATTCGCTACGTCAGGCAACAGTCGGTAATATGCCAAGAAATCCGCACCGATGATTGGCTCAGCGACGTCTGCTATGGTGAAATTCCAATTCAGGGCGCGACGTAGTCCTAAGTCCAATTCAATACTCTGCATTCCATAAGTCCGTATTGTTGAATTATTAGCGGCTGATAAACAGAATGCAGTCGGTGGACGGCAGCGATATATTGCAGTTCGTGGTAATATACTCAGATCAGAACCTGTGTCTATCAGAAATTTCATTCCAGATTTCCTGTCGCTGATAAACAGGCGCTGTGATCCTGTTCGGCAGTCTGCTGCGCCTAAGGTCGACCGCCGCTGGCATTTGGGAACGAGCAAGGACTAGTACATTTATGTGCCTGTTCCCCAAATTTATGGTGGTACCAGCATGTCAAATGTTCTGCATCAGAAGACGAAGTGCCTTTCGAAGATCTACTTCTGGACCTGCGTCGATAACGGTTTCTGCCTTTGTTGACGCTTTGTCGAGACATCAGTTCACTGAGCTGGTTACAAAGAACGTCTACCTTCGCTGCTAATGAATCATAGTCGTTACGCGCAACTCCCGACGTTGCCGCCGTACTGCTGCCGGCTTCTGATACGGCGCAGACACGCACTGGTGTGATTGCTTCTTGAATACGATCTGCGAGTTCCGCTACAGCGTCAAGAGACATCTCTGTTTGAGACGCTATAATCGCCTTAACTTGTGGTGGCAGGCGGTTGCTCCAAATTGTGCGTAACAAGTTGTCAGGAACCATACCGACGTCTACCTTGCTTCGCAAATGCCTTAGGTACTGAGAAGGTTTGCGATCACCAACATCTTCTTGTGTGAGCACTTGCCGTATGCGTTCCTCCTGTGAAGCGGCTACTCTTCGAATCAGCTCTGTTTTCAGCTTCTTGTATGCATCTGCTGTCGGCGGCGCGGTTATAACGTCTTGAATTTCCGCGGCATATTGTTGATCTAATTGACTCACGACCAAAGAAAACATCGTCGAGTCGGCGGTAATTCCTGCACAACGGAAACTGGCCTCTACTTGGGTGAACCATAACACTGGATTATTTGGCCAGAACGGCGGCAAACGTACGGCTATTCTTGAAACTCTAGGTTCTTCCTCCATCTTGCTAGTATCTTCTCGCGTTTTCTGCAGACTTGTATCACGTCGGGGTCACCAATTGTCGTGGCAGTTGAAGCAGAACTGTCCGACGTTTTATTAGCGTGTATCTTTCAAGTCACTAGAACGCGGAATTATTCTCTGCAGAAACCATTTTTTACAATAATTTATTTAGTAGACCTGTGACTGTAGATATAACACATTAAACACAAATGAGAGACGTTTTACGTTAAAGTATAATCGTCACATCAAAAGCACAATGTTTCAAACAGAAGATCACAGTCGTAACTAGGTACTAAACAAAAAACAGGAGACTCGCAAAAACAAAGAATAAACAGTCTTGCTGCGGCAACAACATCTGTGGCGGCGGGCGAATCCTCTTTATAAACACGATGACCACGTACAGTAAACGATGATTAGTCGCCACAAGGTTATGCATTCATTTTGAATTTGAAGTAATTTATGGAAGTAATTAACAGATCAGTTAGAGCTTCTTTTCATAGCAATGTACGACAGAGTTATCCGTTGCGTGGGCCTGACGTTTTAAAATTATTTATTCGCATAATTTACTATCAGTGCTCAGATTTTGATCCAGTGTGTGGAACAGTCAAAAGAATTTGATGTGCTTTTCTTATGAGTGGAAAATCTGAATTTTACGTAACCTATCGTTTGTTATCAACAGAAATCACTGCTAGTCACTGCTAGTGACAAACAAAGTCACACATCCACACTCACACGGTCAGATAGCAAATCCCAGTTCCATCTCCACGACCAATCCAAAAAATAAATTATATATGATAAATATCATAAAACAGATAACTTTCAAGCGCTCGACTGGAAACCGAAGGATTCGAAACCCGGTCGGACCTCGGATATTTCCAGTCTGCACATTAACCCATCCTTCACCTCTCAAAGATATGATGAGTCGTCAGAAACGACACGTGGTTCGGATTCCACGTTAAGCTGTAGGTCCCCTTTCCCCGGTTGGAAAACTGGAGTAGGCTAGGGACACGCAAGTCGCCGAAGTGGCGTCCAATCGAAAGACTTGCACCAGTCCAATGCGCCACACGAAATTATTATTATTATCAAGAGAAAGTGTCGTACAGGGATGATTTCTTGACCGGTTTTCAGATTTTCAAAATATGTCTGTGGCATGCCTTAATCTTCAACATGAGTATTTCTTCTTCGACTGAAAATGTTTTTTGGTGTAGATATAGAAGCTCTTCAACTTCAAGTAATATCGTTAAAATTATTTGTATCTAGATAGTGTTGGAGAATCCAGAAATTATTTGCCAGAAATTCGTCAAGAGGAATACCCTGTAAGAGCTAATGTTGCAATTAGAATAAAGGCCTTGTTTGCTTCTACTTACCTGTGCGAATCATTGTTTTCAAATCACTTTTATTATAAATAAACACAGAACACGGTTAACTGACGAACGATCTCCTGTATTCCAGCAAGTGTTGGAATTATACACGAAATATCAAGAACATTGTTAAGAGAGAATCTAGTCTAGTTCCACAACAAATTAATATTTTAAAATATAACGAATTAAAGTTTTCAGGTTTTCAACAAATAGTGAAGATTTAAAAGTTCAATTTTCAAACATTGTTGTTTTAAGCAACTGAAAATTAAAAGTCCAGCATCTACTCTACTTTCAAAAGATGTAGATCATTTTGATACGGTATGAAACAGTATATCGCTAAGTCTTTGTGGGTTGCCTACCTCTGTTATAGATGATCGTTCGGTCTCTACTCTAATTCAATGTATGTATGTGTGTGTGTGTGTCTTTCATGCCTAACTCGTCAACAAAATTACTGATAAAAATTGTAAATATTCTTAAAAGTAATACGTCAAAATAGTCTTATAAAAGACCAAATTATTTTTATGTGCCCGGTGACGTCGGCGTACCCTCTTGAGAGCTTTTTATCCTGCAGCAGCAATCGTTGACAGGTACCCAGAAATAACTATACAACTAATAGTATGTCTGGAATTGCTTTAAGCATTGAACATAATCCGTTGCATTACGTGAATTGTGTGATATCATGTTTTCATGTGCTTTAGAGTAGTAGACATCAGGATGCTGCATATGAGCTTTTTGTATTTATGGCTTAAATAACATGGCTACTTAAATGCGTGTTCGTGCTTCTCATGTGTGAAAATATAACATGATATCGCGTAAATGCAAATTAACACTCCCGGAGAACTATACATTGTTATTGTGTAAGTCAAGATTTACGTTAGTAAGCGCGTTAAAAAATAGAGCGGGATAAATTGAGATACCAGCTTTCGTTGCTCCACAGCAACAATTACTTAACGCGTAATTACAAGTGTTCATGTGGGATAAAATCAAAAGAAGAAAAGCAATTTCTTACGACAAAAATTATGAAAATAGTGTGTACATAAACAGTAGGTATTCTTTGAATATAATTGACGCCATGTTGGATTGTTTCTGGTGCCTGATGTATAAGGTAAAATTACGAATTCCGCTAGAAGTACTTTTAAGTGCGCTGTTGTTTTTCTGTGCAAAATTTTGTGTGCTCCATCATTTTCTTATACTAAGCACTCTGGTGTAGTTAAGGTGTATGTATGTGTATGATGGCATGTGTGGTAGGTTTGTGAAATCATTTCTTACTTCCTTCTCTCATTCACGTCCATTCATTCACTTAGCCTACTATCCAATTCTACAATACGATGTTACTGTCTAGGTGTATTATATGTATCCCTCAACATATATTTATCAGTTATATTCGTATCAGTATAGGTATTACTCGTTTCATAAAAACCAGTATTGGAGTGTATTCACTCACACACATCTCGCAACTTCATTCACAAAGATTTCTCTCTCACACACAAAACCATATTTACATATATGGATCAATGATGTACATAAATAAACTTCTTGAGCACAGACCTTTGCAGTATATAGTTGGCAGCTTACTACTAATGTCATACAGAATTTAATACAACAATAGTCACTAGATCCTTGCTCCCTATTGTAGCATAACTATGACGTTGCATACTACTGTCGGGGGTTCTTACAAGATTCTGTTCCTGCAGTGATTACTTACATGACTAACTTGTAGTAATTATTTGTGGCATTTGATAATGCCTACTCATAATATTTCTTGAGATCTTTGCGTGGATACGACCCACGCACTTGTTTGGTTGTCGCATATGCCAGTAAACAGCTTGTTCTGAACGAGCCGGTAAACAACGTTTGCCATTTATAGGGTTATTCGCTCGATATTGGTTTAGTCTTATGTGATTTGCGAAAGATGCCTGGAGAGTTAATTTCATCAACGGCGTCACGCTCACGGGTGTACGTCGTGTACGGTTGGCAACACATTCCATGCGCGGAGCTACACTGAAAGCAGTTGGCAATGCAATCAAGATCTCGCAGTTTACGGCTGAAACTTGATTTTCTAAAATTTGAAACACTAATCTTACATAAAATAAGTTTATAGCGATACGCGCTTTTCCTTTAATCTGAGACATAAACCGATGCGTCGATGTATCGTCAGAAATACGTATAGATTCACACAATTTTTCTCTCATAGATTCAGGACATTCTGTTTCTGACCGTGATATGTCTGACACATATGCACATGTAGTTGGTTTAATAGTGAAAACACTAATTCTTAAAGATCTGCAGTACTTATCATATAAAGTTTTAGTTTTGTTTTGTTATTGTGAAGAAACATTTACCTATTTTCTGAAATCTATAGATGCTTTTTGTTTTCTGAGGTACTCAATACCAAGGATACAATTCTCTAATAAGCCTTCCACAACAAGAAATCGACACACATCAGTGACTTCATCATATGTTAATATTAACTGTGTTTGTAGCCTAGTCATAACTAATGTAGGTAATGAATTGTAACAAATTGCTATATATATTTTTTTTCCTAAATCTGTGAGAATATTACAGTGCTGTCCATCACGAAGCGAAAAAAAAATCTGTTGTTTATTTTTTATTTACCAACTAAACGAATATGTAATTAATAATACAATTTATATCAATTTGACATACGGTAGCACCGTCTACTGTTTCAGCCACAGCGCCTTTAAACTCGAATAATTTTGTTCTTAATTTTATTTTAATTTTTTTTTTTGCCGTTAGATGCTTATTTGCCTCGGTCACTAACAATGGAGCATCCTGTATATATGACACGAATACTATTTTATAGAGTATATTTTCCAGAATATCACTTGCATTATTATTGGGGACAGTTGTTTATCTGCCTTGCATTTATTTCGGCATCAAATCCTGCGTTACTAAACTTATAGAATGTAGAAGCTAATAGGACCATGAACTTACACACCCCGCAACGACGTTCAAGTTTTGCCCTGTAGGATTCTGAAGTTGTTCCTTAGTCAATAACATACTAAATGGTTATAATAAGATAATTCATTCGAAGTTAGGAATTCGGTTGTAACTATCTGGAACGTTCTGTTAGATAGTATTATTATGCCATAGGACATAAACCCCCATCACGTTCATTCTGTTTTCTTGTCACGCAATACTGCTTTAGTGTTCTGTGTATTTAACAGCGTTCAGAATATAAATATCAGCAGTGATACTCAGTTACGTTTTTCGTACTTAAATATGTAATACAATGCAAAGTAATATGACAATTTTAACCAGACTGGGACTCGAACCCGGGTCTCCCGCTTTTCGCGAGCGATCACCTTAACCACTCGGCCACCTGTGCACACTCGCCCAGACCGAAATTCCGTTTGTTACACTTGTTTCTATCCTTTAAATTTGTTACATACTATAGTGACAGTCTCGCGAGAGGGAGAGAGACAAAAGTACCACTCTAAGTCTGTGTGGCGCTGATGTTTATTATTGTCAATTGTTCGAGTCCTAGTCTGGCACAAATTTTCGTTTGTCCATCTTTAGAAGAGCAGAGGGTGGAAAATTTCGCAATTTGCGGTTTATGTTTGTAAATATTTATCACTGCTACAGACCATTGCCAACGTCTCTTCCTTACGAACAGACAACTAATAATGATATGATGTTATTATAACTCACCTTCACTCCCAGTAAACAATTGGACTGCAGTAAATTGAAATTATGTGCTACTCGTTACTGATAAATGCAAATTTTACCCCTCACAAATTTTACTTTATTCTAAACTTGTGCTGCCAAAAATTTTACCACTTGTAATACTGAATTTGAGTCCTTTTCTGTCGATAGAGGGTACGTTTACAACAATTAAACATATATTTCAGTACCTCCTTGCAGTTCTGATGGTGAACACAGTCTGTGCACCACCACCGCCAAAGGGAAAATCTGATGAGCAATCGCATTTTGATGAAACAAACGAGCTAGCCGGCATTACACATATGGGCTTCAGGTATTTATGTATTTCTTTATTACTTTCTTCAAATTGTACTAATCCGCATGTATCGTAATTATAGCTTTAATTTCAAATTTTGAAGTACCAATATAACATTAAATAGACTAATTAAGAATAATTATTCCATATGTGTACATGCTAAGGTCGTATTATGCAGATTTTATCACAGTTCCTCTTGTAAGTCTTATAGGTCTACGTCTAGAACATCGTAGAGCGACAAGTATACAGTAGATGCATCAGCTAATGGGTCAGATATTTATAATTTTTTTTCCTTCGTTTCTGCCATCTAAGGAATGTTTTCAATGTTTTATCCTTTGTTCTTCTTTCTTTTTCCTCCAGTATTCTTTCATCTTTTCACTATGCATCCTTTTTCTCTCCTCAGACCACGTTACTCCTGTCTCATTCTCGCTCCTGCCTTTTAATCCTTCCATTTTTAACACTTTCTTCTTAAAAGTTTCTCTTTCTGTTGCATCTTTTTCACTCATATTCTTTCGAAATCTTTGCTAACTTCTTGAATCTATGCTATTGTTGACCTCTTGTCACAGAGATATTTAAAAATCTGTTTGGTTAACCTGTTGCTGTTCATTCGGTATAAATGTCAAAAAAAAAAAAAAAAAAAATAGCTGTCGCTATTATTCTTTAATGTTTTCATTTTTAGTTTTTTAAACAGATCCTCACGACCTGTAATAAATAACAAGGTAACTACAATTTGCGAAGCACAAGTGAACGTGACAATGGCTCACCAACGTGATGCCGCCACTGAGAACGAGTACTTTGAGCGGTTTTAATGCCGACCACCTTCGATGCTGCCGCTATTGTTACGAGTCGATTGTTCATATGCGCCGATCCGCTGCTTAGCAGGACAGCGGCGCCACCAAGTGGAATATTACGAACAACAACTTTTACCTATAAAGCCTCAAATTAATTGAACTCTTTGACTTTCTCTTTGGCTAGTAACATAGAAGCTGCTTAATTATTTTACGAGCTCATTATATACACTCCATTTCCACCACGTTGCTCCTCTTACACTTTTAAATTAATGCGAGCCTCCTCATTTTATTGCTTGTGCAGTTGTTTCCGTAGTGTAATTGGTTAAATTATGAACTCGAAGAGAACAACCGATCGCCCCATAGTGAACACGGATTCAGTGTGTATCGTTCCTGTGAAACACAGTCACTTCTTTACTCAAATGAAGCGATGGCTGCTATGAATAAGGGATGTAAAACCGATCCCTTATTTCTAGATTTCCTATAGTATTTGACATTATATCTCTAAAGCGGCTTCCATTAAAATTCCGTGCAAATGGAATAAAGCCTTTATTGTGCGACAGGATTCGTGATTTCCTGTTAGAAAAGACACAGTACTTATAACTCAAACTGTTCGAGGATAATACCGTCTTTATCGATTAGTAAAGACAGCAAAAGATCAAAAGCAACTGGAAAACGATTTAGATAAGATACCTGCAAGGTGCGAAATTTGGTAATTGGCCGTGAATAATGAAAAGTGTGAAGTCGACTGTATAAACACTAAGAAAAATTCGTTAAACATTTACACGATATATCAGTCAAATATAAAATTCGTAAATACAACTAAATAACTAGGAATTACAGTTACAAACAATTTTGATTGTATGTAACACATGATATTCCGTTTGAACTGCTGATATCGTTAGTAGAGCCTGTCATGAAAAAATCGTTCCACCTGGTATGCAAGATGTATTAGACAGGGGAAATACCATCAGACTTCAAGAAGAATATTGTAATTCCAATTCAAAAGAAAGCAAGTGCAGACAAGTGTAAAAATTACAGAACTATCAGTTTAATAAGTCATGGCTGCAAAATACTAACACTAATTATTTACATACTAATGGAAAAACGTGTGGAATCCGACCTCGGGGAAGATCAGTTTGGATTTAGAAGAAATGTAGGAACACGGGAGGCAATACTCACATTACGACTAATCTTAGAAGATAGACTAAGGAAAGGGACACCTACATTCTTAACATTTGTAGATTTGGAGAAAGGTTGGGGAGGTGAACCTAAGTCTACGCCTCATTTGCAGAACATAGATGCAGCAGTTCTAGTAAAGATAGTGCGTACACTGCACTTTTATAGATATCAATAAGCCCGTATTGGATGTTAATGCATATCACCCCAGAAGCACAGCACTGAATTTACATGAATCATGCTGGTCGTGTAGCCACTCTATGAAATTTAAATTCTTTGCTACAGAGGATCTTATCATGGCAATATCAAAGCCGATCAAAATTTGAGCTAAAGCAAATGACCATTCTGTTTGAAAAATTCATGTAGACTGGAATACACTTTTCCAAATTCTGAAGGTATCAGGGTAAAATATAGGGAGGGAAGTGTTATGTTCAACTTATACAAAACACAGACAGCGGTTATTGGAGTCGAATGGCAAGAAAGGGACGAAGAGGTTGGGAAGTGAGTAAGACAGGTTTGTAGCCTTTCCCCAATGTTGTTCAATCTGTACATTGAGTAGGCAGTAAAGGAATGGATGGAGAAAATTGGAGAGGGCATTAAAGTGCAGGGAGGAGAAATAAAAACTTTGCTGTTTGCCCATGACATAGTAATTTTGTCAGAGACCGCAAAAGATCTGGAAGAGCAGCTGAATGGTATAGATAGTGTCTTGAAAGGAAGATAGAAGATGAACATTAACAAGAGTAAATGTGGGTAATGGAATGTAATGTCAGAAAATCAGATTATGCTGAAGGAATTAGATTAGGTAATGAGACAATAAAAGTAGGAGATGAGTTTTGTTATTTAGGTAGCAAGATAACTTCTGATGGCCGAAGTAAAGAAGATATAAAATGCAGAAAAATATGGGAAGAAAGGCGTTTCTTAAGAAGCGAAACTTGTTAACATCAAATATTAATTTAAATGTTAGGAAGTCCTTTCTGAAAGCATTTGTCTGGAGTGTAGCATTGTATGGGAGTGAAACGTGGACGATAAGGAGTTCAGATAAAACGATGATAGAAGCTTTTGAAATGTGGTGCTACAGACGAATAATGATGGGTAGATCACGTAACTAATGAGGAGGTGCTTAAACGAATTGGGGAGAAAAGAAGGTTCTGGTATAACCTGACTAAGAGAAGGGATAGATTGTTTGGACACATTCTGAGATATGAAGGAATTGTCTACTTAGCATTAGAAGGAAGTGTGTTGGGTAAAAACCGCAGAGGGAGACCGTGGGACGAATACAGTGAGCAGATTCAAAAGGCTTGAACAGGACATGGTAGCGTGGAGAGCTGCATCATACCAGTCTGCGGACTGAAGACCACAACAACAACAACATAACATAAAGAAAATAGCGTTGGGAAGGTGAACCTAAGTCTACGCCTTATTTGCAGAACATAGAGCAGTTCTAGTAAAGATAGTGCGTACACCGCACTTTTAAAGATATCAATAAGCCCGCATTGGAATTTAAATAATTATTTAATTATTAATTTTTATTCCTATATCTGGAGGGCTAGGAACGTTTACTGGGCCACACATTTTGCGTGTAGTGAGAATTCGCGAGGCTGGCCAGTTCCCCGCTTGATAGAGCGTCCTTTAAAAGCAACTCACCAGTATCCTGCAGCCTGTTTGGGCGCTTCCGGAAGTAGGCCCTCCTCGCCCTGCTCCCGTGCAAACGCCTCTGGGCAGTTCTCTGAAGGCGCGTACGACATTGTCAGCCCAGACGCTATATTTTACTTTTCCTAAAAGCATTTGCAACGACTCTGGCCTTTAGGCTGGCGACTCGGTCGGTGGCGTCGTTTCCACGAGTGGTTCTTTACAAAACCATCTTTTGCTCAAAGATGTAAGTCCGCTGATTTGCAAGGACAAACTCAGGAAGTTTATGGTGGCAGTCCTCTGGTTCAGGTGAGCAGGCGCCGAGGTGAGAACGGACACACAGAATAATAAACACTGGCAAGGAGTCCACATGGGTTTCGGGCTTTCGAATTTTTCATACTTACGGTACGTGACGTTCAGAATTCCTATGACAATCAGCCAAAGTCATTCGACTCAACTCTAAAAAATTATCGTGAAAATGGATTTTGAAGTTTTGCAAGTACGTGTAATTACCAATAATTACAATGGTTGCAGCATCTGTCGCCGTATCTCAGTAAATCAACATGTTGCTTTTGTGATTGTGTATGTGTGAGTATATCATTAAGAGTACCTGTCTAAAATATCTAATATGTATATATGTGTCCTGAGATGTCATAATTGATGTTCAATATATACAGTAGAATGTAAAATAAATAAAACAAATACAATTTTGAGGAAAACTAAGAAATAAATAAATAAAGTGGTAGCTTTGTGGCGTGACAACAATAGGGTCGGTGGATCGAATCGTACCACACAGTTTTTTTAATATTTTCTCTTCGTCGTCGAATACTTACACAGTATTATCTAATGGTAACTTTTAAGAAAAATACATGTGTTTTTGTAAGTTCGTAGTTTTCTGTATTTAACAGAGGAATGTTAATAATAATGGCTTCAATCAAAGAAATGTAAATTACATTTTTTACACTATTGGCTTCACTATTAGTTGATGAGGGTAATCTTTGGTTGTCCAGTTTGTGAAGAGCTACGACGCTGTTTTTGGAAAGTCATCTCCATAGCTACTAATGGCTTTCTAAGCAACGAACGTCCTCAACCATCGTTTTAGGTGATACAAGGTGTTCACCTCGTCTACGTACACACATACAAAACCTGGCACAACACGTGGAATTAGAGATACCAAAATAATTTAACAACTGAATTCGAAAAAACAAGAAGAAGAAGAAGAAACAGAGAAAAGAAAGAAATTGTCACAGCGTGATTCTAACATCGATCATTTCCAGTGTAGTACGTCTTGTCATAATTTTGGATGGTTTTAATAGAAGAATTTATCCAGATACAAACTGATATTAAAAGGAGAATCATTAGAACTATTTGAAGAGTCATCCACGCCTTTCCTTTGATTTTCAGATTCACATAACATCCAATTTTCATCCCTTACTATAACACCTCCCATCCCCATTACGTACCCACACATTGTAACTTATGTGTCATATTTTAGGATCCCCACCAAGTAGGACTGACGGAAAGTTCAGAGAAGTGCAGCTAGTCTTGTATTTTCGCGTTACTGGTAGAGAGAGTCTCACGGAAATGATGCACGAAATGGATAGGAAATCATTACAAGAAAGGCGTTATTCGTTGCGGTGAGGTATATTTGTGAACTTCCTTTCACCAACTTTCTCTTCAGATTGTCAATATATTTTGCTATCACCAACATACTATAAGAAGACATGATGACCATAATAAAGCAAATCATATCGGAATCGGAATGACTTAGGTGTTTCTTTTCCCAACGCACTAATAGAATAGAAATATCATAAAAACGGTTCTATATTCCTTCTGCAATACACTTAAGTGTTATTTGAAGAGTAGACATGTAGAAGTGTATGTAAAATTTAACTATCTTCTTCTATGGCAAAATCCTTTTAGCGATTCTTCAGACCGACTGTCCACATGTCGCTGCATTTCATGTCCTCTTCTTTTCAAAATGTTCAAATGTTTGTAAATCTATCGGACCAAATTGCGTGGTCATCAGTCCGTAGCTTACAAACTACTTAAACTAAGGTAAACTAACCGATTGACAACACACACACTCCCCTGCCTTAGGGAGGACTCGAACCCGCGACGGCGAGCGACCGCGCGCTCCGCAGCGAGGCGCCTTAGACCGCTTGACTACTTCACCGCGGCTCTTATTTTCCGTACTCGTAGACAACATCATCCTCGTAGATAATATTTCTATTTCAGAAAAATTCACTTCGTAACTTCTTGACTTAAGACCGTGCCTACTTGTTTATTTTGTCTATTCTACAAAATCTTGATTTTCCTTTAGTGTCGTGTTTCCTTGCATCTCTTGATTATCATTGTTTTTCATAATTGTCATATGCCCTTCTGTCACTAAATTATAATACTATGTTACATCCCGTACATCAGTTTATCATGCCGTGGCTTTCTTCACATTTATTCGATTATTTCAGGAGACTGGAACTATGAATTGGGAGTATTCGCAATAGACATCGGAACAGTAAATCTTGATGTCAATTCATTATTCCTTCAGTTATTATATTGTAATTTTGTGATACTAATCATTTATTATTATCCACATATGAGCCCAATAGAACCATACAAAGTACAATCAGTAAACGTCGCTTTTGATGGTTTGCCTTCCTTTGTGTTCCAATTTGTCTCACCATTTAAGAACGAAGTCTCTTTCTTTCGTCACACCGCGGTGTTCCAGTCTGTTTTCCGATTTTTCTGGGGCGAACTATTCTCATGTTTGAAGTTTATCTGCCTTTAACATCTGCCTGAATATACCTGCTAGTTTAATATTTACCAAAATCGCGGTGATCAATTCAATTGGGTCAGTTTTTACCTCACTTCTATTTACGTATAATTCTAATATTAGTTTTGTTAAGCTAGTGGGTTCTGTTCATTTAAGTCTAAGTTTCCTCATGCCACCATGTATATATGTGTAAACTTGTATTTCCTTATTACTCTCGACCTATAATTTTCTTCATCAGCAATTTTGTGGCCTGTGTGAGCCTAATATTATCCTAATATTTCTTTTTATTTCTCCATTGTCCTTCTATTTAAAGTTTCTGCTGCATAAAGGTATGCAGATTTGATTACGTTGTTGTAATGCTGAAGTTTACGGAGAGTAGAAAATAATTTTCTACTACAGACATTTGTGTTAATCTGAATGAAGCTGCCAATCTTGACAGCGAACTTTGCAGCTTTCTCTAGACAGTTTTCTTTTACGATTTTCCCCAAGTATTTAAATTGGTAAACCTTTTACTTAATACATATCTCGTGTACAAAATCTCTGATGCATATGTGTTACGTGACACATATTTGGTTTCTTCTAATGATATTTGTAGTTCTATTTCTCCTCAGCTTTTCTAAGAATTTCAATTCCTAGTTAAAATTGCCATGATCTGCCTGCAAAGGCGATGCAGTCCATTTTAATATTACTTGGTCCTAACTCGATTGATTCACCTATATTTTAACTCTTCGTTTGTTCTAGCCATTCTGTAAGTACCTGCTTTGAAACTCTATTGGCCGGCCGCGTTGGCCGAGGGGACTGAGGCGTTCGAGTCACGGTCTGCACGCCCACTACGGTCGGGGGTTCGAATCCCCCCTCGGCCATGGATATTCGTGCCGTCCTTAGTAGTAGCTAGTTCATAAGTAGTTTGTAAGTTTAGGGACTGATGACCCCATAGTTAAGTCCCATAAGCTATACAAACATTTGGACATTTGATTTTGAAACACTATTAAACATTAATGGCTGAGATTTTCTTAAGTTTGATTTCATATTGTGCTCAGAGACTGTGTCATAATGTGTTAATGGTGAACAGTCGCAAATAACTATCTGTTATTGCATATCCACATTACGGTCGCTGTGCCACCATTCTCCGTGCTCTTTAAAACGTGATCTTCAACATCAAGATCTAAAAGTTTTGAATGTCTTAAACCGAAATCTAGGTATGCAATAACAAGTAAATACTTGCGACTGATTGATGTTCATCATTAACATAGTAATGGGCAGAGTCCATCTCCCCGTCTAAGAACAGTCTTTATATCAAACGGTTCATAAATTTAGATATAGCGTCGGTTAAGGTTTTCGTAATCAGTGTTAGATTTTCATTATTTAGCCCTTGTTCCTTTAAAATTTGGAAAAGAGATTCACTATAAACTGAGTCTTAGGCCTTTTTAAAATTCATAAATGTGCATCCAAAATTGTTACTAGGATTAGCTTCAAATTAAGAATTTGTTCCGAACAGGACATGTTTGGTTTAAAAGAACGTGGTATGCACCAATTTTGGATTACACTTGTTCTTGGGCTCAATCACGAAAACATTGTGAGAGAATTTTGTGTGTGACCGGGATTAGAGAGAATCCTAATCATTTAATTATAACTATTTATTAAGTTTTTCGTCATATGGTTCATATATCAATATGATTTCAATTGTTAGTTGGGTTCAGTAATTATAGTGGGCACTGCAAACAACTGTCCTGTTGTCAAAGTACGACTTGGAAAGCCATCAACTTCACTGTTCTGTCCTCTAAGAATGTACAAGTGTCAGACAGAGAGCGGCGACATGGAACCTGACTCGTTTTTAAGTTACAGTACGCTCTTCTTTGTAATAAATTTGGGCCCTCCAAAACACAGACTGTCCATTCAATTTATGAGTCCGGCATGGTAAATCACGGGGACCGTCTAAAGGAAAGACAGCGTCTTGAGGAGGCGAAGCTGCTCCCTATTCCACCATGGTGGATGTGCACCATGAAAATGTTACTTGCTGTGTTTGGGAAGCCAACATTACTTCCAAAGTCGTCTCTGACTGGTACTCTTGCCACAATGCCAGAGGGTCGGTAGGCTAGCTCGCGTCTTTTGTGCAAATTCTGTTAAGAGTCATGTCACTGAGAAGCTCGACGATTGTAACCAAATATTTTAAATATTGATTAAATCTAAGGGGCATATTTGCTCGTGGTCCTCTGCCGAAAATGTAGCGTTGTGTGGATGTAAGGAGAACTTGTTCTTTCGGATACAAAGAAGTGCACATACGTATTTCTACAACCTTATACACTGTCAGATTCAGCTCTGTCAGTTCGTGTGAGATTTGACAGATTTGTGCTTCAGATCTACCAGGTAAAAAACTCTGATCTCTGATCGTTGTAGGAGAGTTTCACTGTAATTGCGGATTTAATTAGCCTTGGCGGCTAGCCACTGTTTTAATTTTTATTGTTCAGACTGATAGTCATAAATAGCAAATGTGTTATTATTAACTTTATAAAACCTGCTGCATTTAACGCCTTGTGTATGCGTCTCATATGAGTTTATTTCTAATGAAATGTTCGAATGTTTGTCAGTCTATGGGACTCAACAACTGCGTCATCATTCCTAAGCTTACAAACTACTTAAACTAAGTTAAACTAACCTAGGGACAAATACGTACATCCATGCCTGAGGGAAGATACGAACCTCCAATGCGGGAGGCTATGGTAGTCTTATGTTAAAGCAACTGGTGGAACTGAATTCTCATACAGTACATTGCTTGTTCAGTATCCTGTCATCGATCAATACATCCACAAAGAAAAAGGGTATATATTAAAAGTCTTGTCGATTGAGCGAAAACGATATGCACTCAAAATTAAAACATCCGAAGCAGTTTTCCAAGAGCAAGACGTAAATAGTGTTCAACGTGCAGATAACATTATGAGCGAAGGACAAGTATGAAAAACACCGATGGAAGGATGATGTCTCTCTTTTATTAAAAGTGTAACGGATCATGTCGGAAATATTTGACAGAAAAATAATATTACAGCAACAAATAAATTATTCCAATAATCCGATCTGTAAACGGCGAACTACTTTCATTGTCGGCACATACTGTATAATAAATTCTACATCTGTGGTTGAATTTATATTGCAACAGTCAAGAGTAGCATTTATAAATGACTAAAGAAACACAGCAATCTATCAATACCAGGGAAATTAGTCAAATCGGCAATAGGGTTGCCCTTCAGTGACCAAATATTCTCACAATTTAATTTGCGCCAATGAACTATTATCCAAGACTATATCAGAAACATATTGAAATATCTAAAGATAGGGACGGTTCAATAGAAATGAGGAAGCTATGACAGACACAGCAGCTCTGCATAATTGCTAGTGTGTTTTGTACTAGACGCCAATAATTGACAACAATCCGATCCTTTGACCATGCAGTCAACGCGATGTTAAAAGCTAATTATTCTTCATTCATTCCTACTATTTTAGAGGAACACCGAAAATTAACAGTGGATAAATAGAAACGAGTCGTTTGGTAGGACGTACCACGTTTCCTAGCACACGAAATACACGGTTGTGTACCTGTAAGCAGTCATTCACCACGCCTCGGACGCTCGCCTGTGCGGCATGTGTGTTACGGGAAAGGTACACTTGGATTTTCCAGGTATCCTGTAGAAATAACGAGAGGCTCCACTGTGCCGTGGGCTAGTGAACCACATGTGCCCCTTGATACCTTCATACCTGTGCAGAAAATTTAACACGTTCGTGACGGCACACGGCACTGGGGCGCGAGGGCCGCCTTGCCGGCTAAAGACTCGCTCAGCGGCATGAGAAGCGTCTCGGTGCGTCCGTAGCAGCATTTGGTTGGCAATGTAGTTCGGGTAGCCAATGGCGTGTAACTTTGACATAACCAATGAGAAGCGAAAATACACTTCGAATGGACACTGAGAAGCAAGGGCCGGCCGCGGTGGCCGAGGAGACGGAGGCGCTCCAGTCACGGTCTGCACGGCCACTACGGTCGGGGTTTCGAATCCCCCCTCGGGCATGGATATTTGTGCCGTCCTTAGTATAAGGTAGTTAATAAGTAGTTTGTAAGTTTAGGGACTGATGACCTCGTAGTTAAGTCCTATAAGCTTAACAAACATTTGAACATTTTGAGAAGCAAGAAATATCTAGTGTGTTTACATCGAAAAATATTATTATTTTTACGAATATGTCCTGCTTTTCAAGGTTGTGGTTAGGCAGGAACCTAAGAGTACAGCTTAAATTTTTGCGATTGAACAAGCGAATGGACAAGGGTACATCGACGAATATTATTATTTTTACGAATATGTCATGACTTTCAAGGTTCTGGTTAGGCAGGAACCTAAGAGTACAGCTTAAATTGTTGCGAGTGAAGAAGCGAATGCCGCGGTGGAGTAGCCGAGCGGTCTAAGGCGTCTCGCTGCGGAGCGCACGGTTGCTCGCCGTGGAGGTTCGAGTCCTCCCTGGGCATGGGTGTCTGTGTTTGTCCGTAGGTTAGTTTACCTAGGTTTAAGTAGTTTGTAAGCTACGGACTGATGACCACGCAGTTTGGTTCGATAGATTTACGAACAATTTTAGAACAAGCGAATGGACAAGTGTACATCGACGAAAATTATTATTTTTACGAATATGTCACGATTTGCAAGGTTGTGGTTAGGCAGGAATCTAAGAGTACAATTTAAATTGTTGCGAGTGAACAAACGAATGGACAAGGGTACATCGACGGATACTATTATTTTTACGAATATGTCATGTTTTTCAAGGATGTGATTAGGCTGGAACCTAAGAGTAAAGTTTAAATTGTTGCGAGTAAACAAGCGATTGGATAAGGGTACATCGACGAATACTATTATTTTTACGAATATGTCATGATTTTCAAGGTTCTGGTTAGGTAGGAACCTAATAGTACAACTTAAATTGTTGCGAGTGAACAAACAAATTGATAATGGTACATCGACGAATACTATTTTGGAATATGTCCTGATTTTCACGGTTGTGGTTAGGCAGTTACCTAAGAGTAGAGCTTCAATTGATGAGAGCGAATGTTATGATTTTTACGAACACGTCGTGATTGTAACGGATGTGGTTAGGCAGAAATCAAAGAGTACAGATTAAATTGTCGCTTTCGTTCTACCAAATTATGACATTTGAAAAAAAAAATCATAGTAATTCGTATCATTTGAGAGATAGGAATACGCATTTCGATTTAAGTAACAACTAAGTGTTACATCTGAACAGAAAGACATTGCACGTGGAGAAGCGTAGTATTATAGTGTGCATTGTTCCACATTCCAATGGTGTGATTCGAAAATAAAATCACAGAACCGCGATATTAACACATTCATTTTCAGATCTGGTAAACATTGTGTGCCGCCATTCATCCCAGTATCCACAGCGAGTGTTGCCAACACTAGCGCACCACGTCACGTAAGTACATTAGGCCATGCCGCCGGTCGAGACTCTTACTCGCCTTGCCTTCCGAACGGCGCACGCCTATGTGACGTCACCAGTGTTGAGGTTTGATTCCATTACTTTGAGGTGCTCCACGACCACACAATGATGAACTCAACAGATGTAATTAGCAGCATTGGCCGTTAATGTTTTATTTTAAAAAACCACAGATCGATTTCGATCACATAATGATCATCTTCAGTGTCCTTCCAACGAGCATATGCATGCCCTGAACGCAACTGACCGTTGCAGTTGCGTTCAGGGCATGCATATGCTCGTTGGAAGGACACTGAAGATGATCATTATGTGATCGAAATCGATCTGTGGTTTTTTAAAATAAAACATTAACGGCCAATGCTGCTAATTACATCTGTTGAGGTCACCAGTGTTGCCAGACGTAGGGAATTTTCCCTACACGTAGGTAATTTTAAGCATTAAAATCATGTAGGGAATTTTCATCCAAATGTCGCCAACGCGCATGCCTAGCGGATAATGTTGGCAACAGAACAGTTGTCAGCGCGTGTGAATGAAGCCGACCAATTGTGGCATAGTTTGAAGTAGCCAATGATATTTTACACGGAAATGTTATTTTCTGTTCATAGTAAACAATATTAATTTGAAAACTTAGTTTCGGACACATTAAAATTGATGCGAAATATGATGATTTCAATGTATATCAGTGGAATGGAGAGTCGGTTTGGAAATAGTGTTAGAAAATGTCAGCTCAAGGAAAATGACGTCTTATTACCTTGACTAGATTGTTATTTATTTACGTCAGGACGACATACTAGTCAGTACTTGTAAATGACAAGCTGCTGACAAGAAAACGCTAAAACATTTGCGACTGCCAACGATATAATGAACAAAGCACTAGATATTCGTTGTCAACATAGCATTACTCTTTGAAAATATGAATCATGCAGACTGACGGACTTCCTTTTCTGTGATGACTTTGAACTAAATAATTACTGCTGTTCCTACTCAATGGCTGATAGTGTCTCGATGTATCCTTGTGCGGTCAATAAACCAGTGATCTTCGTGTAACAGTACACTCGGAATTAGCGGCACATCTGGGAAAACTAATTAACGCTGCTCCTCTCTGTGGTTGACAGGTTCTTGATGTACCCTTGTCCGATCGATAAATCAGTAATCCTCTTGTAACAGAGCACTTGGAATCCGGGCATAATCTACACTTTTCTCCATCAATCAGTAACGATCAGTCAATGGAAAAACATATCAGCAAGTGAAGCATGATGCCAAATATTTAATTTACATTTGTTCAAAATAGTAATAAGTCACATTAATCAATTGGTTAACCTCTGCTGGCTGGACTCCTGGATTCAGCACCTCCCAGACGCAAATCCTGGCTACACCCCTGATGTAGGGGCTTTAATGAAGTGGTAGGCCGGCCGCGGTGGCCGAGGGGACTGAGGCGCTCCAGTCACGGTCTGCACGGCCACTACGGTCGGGGGTTCGAATCCCCCCTCGGGCATGGATATTTGTGCCGTCCTTAGTCTTAGCTAGTTCATAAGTAGTTTGTAAGCTTAGGGACTGATGACCCCGTAGTTAAGTCCCCTAAGTTCTACAAACATTTTGAGGTGGTAGGGAGAATGTAGGGAAAATGTAGGAATATTTTTGTGAGACTGTAGGTATTTTCTTTCTCTGACATCTGGCAACACTGGACGTCACCAAACCTTCACGTGACCGAGGCTCATCAGCTCGTTCCGGCCACTCCTGCCAGGCCCTGAGTAGACAGTTTGCTGTCATTGAGGCTGGTTCGTCCGTGAGATACTCAACTGATTTAATCCAGCTCTCCGAATATTCATCTTCTTTACTCCACCATTTGGATCCTTTTCGTTCTAAAAGGTAAATTATCTCATAAGATCAATTTCCCAGGAAACTATCGAAGATCGAAGACGTGCCGTGGGTCTGGTCCTTTGGCGAAATTAGGGAGGGGGTCGAAACACCTCTGGGTACGTCCTGGACTTGTATGTCCTATAGTATAATAATATTTGTTTGTTCTTTTAAATTTAGATAAATTATTTACATATTATCAATACGTTTTCATTCTTGTGTATATTCATTGAGTTGTGGAATATAGTTTTGTTCTGAATACAGATGTATATACATAATTGGAAGTGATTTTCTTTCAATTGCTGTTTTTTCTTTGTGTTTTTACAATTGTTTTAATACATAACTATTTCCCTAAATAATAGATTCTTTACATTGATTATTACTAGTCCCAAACTTTCTGAAACTTACGTGTCTAAATTTGAATGGGAAGTATCCCATGAAAAGTAAAACTGAAAATTAGTAACATAACAAAATAGACCAGAATATAAAACACACCGTTAAAAATATCAATTCAAACTGGAAAACAAAGATTTGCGATAGAGCTTCATTCCTGGTTGTTTGTTATGCGGGTCTGCCTACCTTAACGCCACTATCTATCCTAGAGGCCTGCGGACTCCACTCTGGCGTCACGTCAAAATCATACTGATATCGTGGCATATAATTTTTTTCTTGGTATATATCCTATTGTTGCCCACGTAAGATTTAACTTACGTCACAAAAAAAGTCAGGCTCAAGTGAATATAAATCACCAGTCACTCATCCAGAATGTGTTAAACGAACGGTTTACATTTTGCGCAAAAATCAGCAATTTCTTGAAATTGGGGACCTTTCAACAATGGGGTCCCACACAGTTAAGTCTTGGGTGATTTGCTGTTCTTAATATGTATTAATGAGTTGCCATTCTTTGATCACGAATATGTAAGGCTTGTTCTTTTCGGTGGCGGTACAAGTATACTAATCGTACCTGACAAATATGAATTATATATAGAACTCATTGTTCAATGGGGCGATCTATAATTGTTTAATAATGATTTTGCAGCCAAGATCGCATTTTTGATTTATTTATGGAAAATGCGATCTTGGCTGCAAAATCATTAATTATAAAACATGAATTAATTTATGAAATTGTATATAATACCTTTCATAAATTTATAAAGTAGTTTTCTGCAGTTGCGTTATCATTACATTTTGATAAAACACATTATATACAGATTCGTACAGTTAATGGCAATACACCGTTCACTAATGTGAAAAATTATGCACATAGAGCACAACATTGAAAATGCATAAGTATTTATTTATGAGATACTGAAATGAAAGAAACCAGATGATCATCTGCTGAGAACGTATGTCTTCAGATATTTACGTTATTGGGGTTATTGTACATTAGCTTACTGTACTGTTTTCATTCACTGTTTAATCGCAACCAGTATAATGTTACAGACATTTATTTAAGGATAAAGTGATCTTTACTACTATTTTATGAAATTTGTTACTAATAATACGACCGGGTCTAAACATAGTGCCGCGGTTGAGTGGTCGAGCCCTAAAAGGCGCATTGCTGCGGAGGGCGCGGTTTCTCGCTGTCAGAGGTTAGAAACCCCCACGGGCGTGGGTATGTGTTTGTTGTCATCAGCCGCGGCGGAGTGGGCGACCGCATTGAGGCGTTATGCTCCGATGCACGAGACCGTTCCCCGTCGGAGGTTCGAATCTTCCCTCGGGCATGGATGTGTATGTTGTCTTTAGCATAAGTTAGTTCATAAGTAGTTTGTAAGTTTATGGACTGAGGACCCCGCAGTTAAGTTCCATAAGCTTAACAAATATTTTAAAATTAGATTTTGTTGTTGTCCTTATCATAATCTAAAGTACAAATGTTCAAATGTTTGTTAAGCTTATGGGACTTAACCATGGGGTCATCAGTCCCTAAACTTACAAACTACGTATGAACTTCTTACGAACTAGGACGGCACAAATATCCATGCCCGAGGGGGGGATTCGAACCTCCGACCGTAGTGGCCGTGCAGACCGTGACTGGAGCGCCTCAGTCCCCTCGGCCAAATGTAAAGTAGTTTTAAGCGTACGGACTGATAATCACAGCAGTGAAGAACCTTAGATTTACAAACATTTGAACATTTTCTAAACGTAGTAGCAGATTGCATAGCTATACTACAAGAAAGAATGGTCATCACTATTTAAAGTTACATATAATTTTGCCACAGAAATGGGTGAATTAAGCTGCTCGAAAAGTCCTTCATAGCTTAACAAATAGTGTCCAAACCAGCACCTAAAAACAAAATAATTTTTGATTGATAATTCCTTCCGTTCAGGACATGAATATTTGTTTATAAATTAGAAATTTTACAAAAATAAATCTGAATAACTAAAAGAAACATTATAAACATATATCACGCAGGGTTGTGTAAAGCAACATTTACGAAAGCTGACACGTTTCATATTATTGCATGTGATATTTATGTCCCTTATTGCATACTGTGCCAGATATGGCACATACCACTCTTCTCGTCGTCAAACTCGTACCTGAGCATATATTTCCAAACTGCATGTTGGGACAGACATGGAATGCAGTCAAGAACAGCTGTGCAAGTAGTGCGTGCCATTTGTTAAGAAAGTAAGAAACTGCATGGTTTGAATCTTTGATTTGTGTTGCGAGATTTATACGTCCAAGTTTAGTCACACAAACTGTTGTATCAGTTACAGTAAACGGTTGATTTCAGTGTTTATATTATTTGCAGGGGGAAAAGAACATCTATGGACAATTATAAATATTAATATATATTTGTGAATTAGAATACATATAATATTGAAAAATACGTCTGTGACGAATATGGCATAAAATGCAACCTTGGAAGTGTAGAGTAAAAATTCAACTTTTGTCGATCAATTAGATTGTACGCTAGGATATTATAGAATTCAAATCAGATCAGTAAATGGTACCTGAATATATTCTTTCACCTAGTTGACTTGGCTTGTGTCAACAGCTCGCTGTTAAGTGTCTATCCTTCTTCTATACATTAAAAATATTTTCCACAGTACCAGTATAAAGTTTGTTGTGACATAATAGTACGTGTTTCTCCACATCTATCCTTCGCAAATAATGTCGGAGAAAGTATGTCGAGTTTGGGCACAAGCTAATGTTGGTAACACATTTAATGAATGCACATCAAACGCCCCACGTGAAACAGCCGTAATGGTGTAGCAAGGCTTCGTACAGAGTACAACAGAAGTTATAGCTCTGCCGATATTAGTTTTTCTAGGATTGAGAACAAATTTAAAAGATATTATTTGTGAACTACATGATTGCAATTAATTATAACCACCTCTTCATTTTCTACTACTTCCAGAGTTCTTCCTTGGAGCTATTTACAAAGTGACGGACCCTTGATCCTGCTTTGGGAGCAACCTGAACCAATTGAGGGTGGACCTAATCAAGGTAAGCCTCGAAACCATTTACCTTTTGTAGAATGTTTGTGTGTGTGTGGGGGGGGGGGGGGGGGGTTAGACGTCAGCCTATTGCCTCCCCTTTCAAACCGCAACGGTAATTTTCACAGTTTGAAGTAGTACCAGTGGTACCCTTCATTTCCATCAACCGATGTAATGTAAAACCGGTTCTAAATTTGTTTTCACTAACTATTTTATTTTTATTGTTTCTTAACTTCAAGTTTACAGTTTCGTGTTGCACTCATCCTTATGTGTGCGTGTGCAAGTGATCTTGTATGCGACTGAGAGTGTAGCTAGGCTGTAGCAGTTTGCAGAGAGGTGTAGGTGCTGTTACAACTGTACTTCTTTCACACAGTTCAGGTGAAGGTTCCACTGAGTGGTAGGACGTGTGTTCTATGGCTAAAGTGAGTGCAGTTCGGTAGTGCGGTATGTGGCCCGCTGATGTGTTGGCGAAGAGGATTGTTTCCCTCTATCTCCTTTCTTAATTATATTACTTCGACATAGTAGATGAATGTTGCTGTTAGGTTTTTAGTCTCCTACTGTAGAATCGATATTTATTTCCTTACAACTTGAGAACTACGATTTTGTCTTGACCTGCTTCCCTACTGGACATAGGAGTGGTTTGATTTACTTTGCAGAAGCGTTTGTGCTGTTGGACCACCATGCTTGGGCAGAGTAGACTTGTTGACGTGTACGAATGGATGTCGTAGCTAGTTGGACTGATAAAGGTGGTTATGAAAAGTAATAATGCACGACATCGTTGCTTATCATACGGGAACCTTGTCTGTCTCGACTCCTCTTACCCTCCGCTGCAGAGTACATGCTGCTCTATTGCCTATAACATGACCACACCATCTAAGCCTGATCGCTCTAACTGCTTCATCTATGGTCATCATTCCCAGACTTTCTTTGATTTCCTCATTATGGACATCCTCATTCCATAGCTCCCATCTATTACTACGTGCAATGACTCTTGCTACTTTCATGTCTGTAATATTAGCCTTATGAAAAGGTAGCCTGTTTCCCATCAGCTTTCACTCCCGTACAACAAAGTTGGTCGAAAGATAGAGCGGTGCACGGCTTAGTCTTGGTACTGACTTCGTTCTTACAGAAGAGAGTAGATCTTCCTGATCACTCACTGCATTAGCTTTGCTACCAAAAAATGTTCAAATGTTTGTATAGCTTATGGGACTTAATTACGGGGTCATCAGTCCCTAAACTTACAAACTACTTATGAACTAGCTAACACTAAGGACGGCACAAATATCCATGCCCGAGGGGGAATTCGAACTTCCGACCGTAGTGGCTACAGACCGTGACTGACGCGCCTCCGTCCCCTCGGCCACCGCGGCCGTCTACCTTTGCTACAGCTTGATTCAAGTTCTTTCACTATACGTCACTTGTTGAGGCCATTTTAGCGGCAGCTGATTACTATGTATTTTCACAGTAGTATTTTATAAAGAAAACGTATTCTGCTGCTGCAAATGAAGGGTTTTTATTTTTACAACTCACCAATACGGGTTTAGCCTATTTCACAAGGCTTCATTACTGGGCTTCCTGAAATATTTACGTTTCTGTTTACACATATACCTCAGGATTTTACAGAGGTAAAGAACATATCGTTTCTGATACAAAAGAGGTTCTCTTTTTTCTGTGCAAAATGGTGTACGTACAGCACTTGTGACTCCAAGTCTTCTTTTTTCTTGCATCCATGTCGAAGCGTTACACTGTTTTTAGAAAATCTTCGCATTTTCATAGACTCATTCCCATCTAATGCCATAACTGTGTCCACTGTAGCTTTTTTGTGTTGCCAAATTTCTTGGCGTATTTGTAATACAACTGTTCTTATTGAAAATGTGTTGAAAGTATCTTTGTGTTGTGTGTGTGCGTGCGTGTATGTTTTATGTGTTCATCCTCATTTTTTTATTTTATTTTACTTTTATTATCACTATGTTAACATCCTGTGAGAAAATACATCCTAGGTACTTGAAACTGTCTACCTGTAATAACGTTGATCCTACTATTTTGCACTCAATATGTTTAAATCCCTTTCCCAGAAATATTATATTCGTTTTGACGATGCTGAGCTTCATATCATAACCCTTACACCTGTGATCTAGCTCTAAAATAGTATATTGCATCCTTTCAATCGCATCTGCCACCACAACTAAGTCATCTGCATATGGGACACTGCTTATTTTGTTTTCACATATTTTAATCCCGCCGTGCCAGGCTACTTTTTTCAACTTATGATACGTCAATAGTATGGTTATCAGTGGTGAGAGGTTGCAGCCTTGTCTTACCCTTGAAACTATCCTGAATCATGAACTTAATTAGCTCTCCACTCTAACTGCTGCCTGACAGTCTACGTAAGGACCTTAAATTTCCTGCAGAAGTTTGCCTCATATTCCATATTCTTGTAGAACTTTCGACAGCTTCCTGCTACGAAAACGGCCATCAGCCTTTTCTTGATCTATAAAACATAGATATAATTCCCTGTTCCACTCGTAGCACTTCTCCATTACATGCAGTAAGCTAAAGATCTAGTCCTGACAACCTCTGAGAGGCCTGAACCTCTTTACTTCCCACCACAAAATATTCGGAAGTACAGGATGATCAAAAAGTCAGTATAAATGCGGAAACTTAATAAATCACGGAATAATGGAGAGGTAAAAACTGACACACATCTTGGAATGAAATTAGATTTTATTAGAACAAAAAAATAAATAAAAGTTCAAAAAATGTCTTACAGATGGCGCTTCATCTGATCAGAAAAGCAATATTTAACATAACAACTTAAAGCAAAGATGATGTTCTTCACAGGAAATGTTCAATATGTTCACCATCATTCCTCAACAATAGCTCTAGTCAAGGAATAATGTTGTGAACAGCATTATAAAGCATGTCCGGAGTTATGGTGAGGCATTGGCGTCGGATGTTGTATTTCAGCATCCATAGAGATGTCGGTCAATTACGATACACTTGCGACTTCAGGTAACCTGAAAGCCAATAATCGCACAGGCTGAGGTCTGACGGCCTGGGGGAGCCAAGCATGTCGAAAGTGGCGGCTGAGCTCACGATCATCACCAAACGACGCGCGCATGAAATCTCTCACGCGTCTAGCAATACTTTTTTTTCTTTCAGTTCTAATAAAACCCCATGTCATTACAAGCATGTGTGTAAATTTTTCCTCTCGATCTACATTATTCCGTGGTTTATTAAGTTTTCAAATTTATACTGACTTTTTGATCACCCGCTAATACATGTAGTGCTCGTACATGGTAATTTAATCTATTTTCATGAATTTTGCCCACGTTCTTTCATAGCATGTGTAGGACGCTTGCAGTACGTCATGTGCTTGTAACAGGGCAGAGTGGTCCATGTATAGTGTTATTTGAGTTTTCCTTTCGAAATGTTCAAGCATAGATAGTGGCATACACCACAGCACCAATTAATTATTGTAATTTATGTTTTTTTCTTGGGTTTGTTTGAGTGAGATGTGAGATTAACATTTCGAGGTGCAGTTTTACCCAAGATTAGCTTGGATGAAACATCCTGGCGGATTAAAACTGTTTCTCGGAACCAGGATTCGAACTTGGGAGCTTTGCCTTTCGCAGACAAGCACTCTAACGACTGAGATACTGCAGAACGCTTCACATCCCGTCCTCACATCTTCCAACAAAATCTCGCCAACGTAGATAGTGTAGGAACATTTTATTGTGAGAGAAGAATTTGTTAGCTTTGTGAGAGAGATATGCAGTTTCTGCCACCTTCCATAACTGTGAGTGATCCATTTAGCAATATTATTGAGGAGACCATAGTACAGAAAGATAATACAATGGGCGGAATTTAAATAGTGGCAACTATTTATTCACAACCGATAGTAAAGCGTTACATGTTAGTGCCTGTTGCTATTCTCCAAAGTAGTCACCAGGGTTGTGTAGAACTATCTGCCAGCGATGTAAGGCGTAGTATACCTGTTCTGTTGATGGTGTCGAATCTCTGGAACAGTTTTGAAGCAAATACCACGAAGTGGTTCCTTCATCGACGAAATAAAATCACAGTCACAAGGACTTACGTCCCGGGAGTAAGGTGGATTGTCCCATCGACCGAACAGAGCAGCCATAACTTTATGCGGGTTGGGTTGGATTGTTTGTATGGGATAGGCGGACTAAAGTCGCGGTGGAGTAGCCGAGCGGTATAAAGCGACTTGCTGCGGAGCGCGCGGTTGCTCGCTGTGGAGGTTCGAGTCCCTGGGGCATGGGTGTGTGTGTTTGTCCTTAGGTTAGTTTACCTAGGTTTAAGTAGTTTGTAAGTTACGGACTGATGACCGTGCAGTTTGGTCCGACATATATATATATATATATATATATATATATATATATATATATATATATATATGTCGGACCAAACTGCACGGTTTATATGTATATATATCGGACCAAACTGCGTGGTCATCAGGGGGGGGGGGGGGGGGAAGAAATGCATTAGCTCGGGGCCCTGTGCTCGCCACGCACGTACTCACGCGGGCCCCCTGGGGGGGGGGGGGGGGGGACTGTATGCGTTCGCTCATTGTGGTGCAAAATGATGGCTGGGTTGCGCAGAAAGTGTTGCCGCATCGTTCACAAAGTTTGTCGCTGGTGATTCTCGAAAAACGAACAGTAATATTGTGCATTGATGGTCTGCCGTGAAGAAACATAATGCTTTAGGATAACATCACAGTCGTAAACGAGAATCGCCATAACTTTTCTCATATTGGGGATATGAAGCACTTTTGACTTTCGCGGCGATTCATAATGACGCCATTCGTTGGATTGGCGTTTCAGTTTGGGCTCGTACGATATGGTATATGTCTCATCCAGTGTTACGATACGGATTACGAAAGCCTCTCCTTCGAATTCATGGCGTTCCAATTGCGTCTGAGCAGTGTCGTGACGCATCTATTTCTGCATTTCCACCAATTCTTGCGGAACCCATTGTGATGCAATTTTTCGCATGCCAGGCGGTCCTTCAGGATGCGAAGCACAGTGGTATGGGCTAATCCGTGTTCGAGGGCGAGCTCACGAATCGTCTGGCATCGATCACTGTCCACTAACACGGCAGCAGTAACGCTAGGACGACGTCCCCGATCATGTGTGCCACAGTTTGCTGACTTTCGTCGAAGGCTTTTACCAAACGTGTCACTTTTCTGTATGGCAATGCCGATTCCCCGATTGCCTATTGCCGGCCGCGGTGGCCGAGGAGACTAAGGCGCTCCAGTCATGGTCTGCACGGCCACTACGGTCGGGGGTTCGAATCCCCTCTCGGGCATGGATATTTGTGCCGTCCTAGTTCGTAAGTAGTTCATAAGTAGTTTGTAAGTTTAGGGACTGATGACACCGTAGTTAAGTCTCTTAGACTATACAAACATTTGAACATTTGATTTACTATTGAACACATTGATGACACTGTCGTGCTGTACGACTTCTGGCACATTTAATCTTTAACCAACTTTATTGTTCCTATTTCTAAAACATAGTGACAGGTTACGTTAGACCGTTCGCTCACATGTGATTGTGTTTCCATCGATTGTGTTCACGCTGGTAAAGTGGGACGGATGACTCCATTTGCTCCGAGGTAAGATAGGTACGTCAACAACGCGTGCTCTCAGCGACAAAAGTCGATTCCATTGAATAGTGTCTTCATTGCACACAGCAATATTGACACTATTTCCAACCCTCGTATTTCAGCCTGCTGGCAGGATTTGAGATGACAGTGTATTTTGGCCATTTAGAGTGGTTGGGCGGAAATTCAATAGTCGTACCGTAATAAGCCCTCGAAACCAAAGCTATCGGCAAAGGAAATTATGAGTCCTGGTCATGGTCAAGCTTTGGGTGGTTGATACTGCAACGACGAAACAAGGGAAAGCTTTCAATTTGTATGGGAACTGGAACGGCTTTTCTTTTATCTTAATTTATAAATGTCACTAATATATATATATATATATATATATATATATATATATATATATATATATATATATATATATTTAACTTTATCCTACCTAATCCACCGGACTCGTTATTTGGTATAGGTATGGGAACAGATCGATCGGATATCTCGTCATCATCCAATTATTCCCCATCCCCTCCCCCAACATCAAACTCTCGGACGGAGTATATTTCCAAAAATGTTCAAATTCAAATGTTTGTAGAACTTATGGGACTTAACTTCGGGGTCATCAGTCCCGAAGCTTACAAACTACTTATGAACTAGCTAAGACTAAGGACAGCACAAATATCCATGCACGAGAGGGGATTCGAACCCCCGACCGTAGTGGCCGTGCAGACCGTGACTGGAGCGCCTCAGTCCCCTCGGCCACCGCGGCCGGCTGAGTATGTTTCCCTGTATTATTTCCACTGTTAGCACATTTGCCAATTAGCGATGTTTTTCTAAAGGTTGGATGTCGGATAACTAAGATAGGGCATACCTTGTCAGATGTCATAAATTGCCTAAAAATCCACATTCAGGATGCATAGTTCGTCGGCCCTCGCCGATAGGACTTATAACGATACCGCTGCGTCTCCCAGCCTAATGGACAAATACCAAAACATTTCTTACATATTTGAATGTTTTGTAACGCGGATGTGCAAATAGCGGTAGAAAATATGATAATAATACCTTGTTATTTGTTTTATGTGTTCCTTGCAGTAAGGTTTAAAATAAGTACAGCAAATAGTATAGCTACTATCACAGACTTGATAAATAAATTACAGTAACACAGGATATTGATGGCAAACAAAACAAAAACGAAGTTATTGAAGACTAGCCCTAGAAATAGTGAAGTCAGTGTTTTCTAGAGGAGACGAATATTCTCAAAAAGTCTCTAGATATCTCCAAATGTGAAATGGTGACCTGTGTGATGCAGAATAAAAAAATGAAGTCTTTTAAGTGCTTTTTCTGAATCAAGATAAGCATATTGTATGGAAGTTGGCGACATTTTTAACTATGAGTATTAAAAATTAAAACTGATATGAAACTTCCTGGCAGATTAAAATTTTGTACCGGAACCACAACTCGAACCTGGGACCTTTGCCTTTCGCGGGCAAGCGCTCTACCACTGCGCTACCCCGACACGATTCTCGTAGCCGCCCCACAACTTTACTTCCGCCAGTAAGGCGAGGGCCAGTAAGGCGAGGGCCTTACAGTTTCATTCTGGAAACATCGTTTAGGCTGTGGCTAAGCCATGTCTCCACCATATCCTTTCTTCCAGGAGTGATAGTCCTGCAAGGTTCGCAGGAGAGCTTCTGTGAAGTCTGTAAAGTAGTAGGCGAGGTACTGGCGGAAGTAAAGTCGTGGGGCTTCATCGTGAGTCGTGTCGAGGTAGCTCAGTGGTAGAGCGCTTGCCCGCGAAAGGCAAAGGACCCGGGTTCGAGTCCACGTTCTGGCACAGAATTAATCAGCCAGGAAGTTTCATATCAGCGTACACTCCGCTGCAGAGTGAAAGTTTCATTCTTAAAACTGAGACGTTTGTAAGACAATTAAACACCGTAGTTCTACTAACATTCTTGCGATAGATCACTGTGAATCGAACAGAACATTACTTTCAGATCTATTCCCTACTAGCTGATTCTCATCATTGTCTTTAAGGATTAGGCCTGTTGGCTGTTACGCATCATTATAGTTGATGCCATCTCAATAAGGGACATTCGACATTCCGCGGATCGTCTAAGCTGTACTGCACCTATAGCTAAAATTTAAATAAAATTAAATGTGCGCATCATTAGCAAACAACCGCAAATTACATGTTAGTTTGTCCATCAGAACATTTATGATGATAGAAAATAATAACGGTCCTTACACACACCCTGGCGGCATGCCTGACGATACAATCGTGTCTGATGAATAAGCACCTTCGAAAACAAAGTAATGTGTTCTATTACTTAGGAAGTCTTCTAGCCAGTCACAAATCTGTGAAACTAATCCATATGCTTGTATCTTCGTTAGCAGTCTGCAGTGTGGCACCGCGTAAACGCCTATTTGAAATTAAGAAAAACACTGTCTGTTGCCCTTCATCCATGGCTTGCAAGATGTAATGTCATATAAGGGTGAATTTCACATGAACGATGATTGATAGGAAGAAGCTTTTCGTCTCAAGTAAATTTACTATATTCGAGATGACAATATGTTCCAAAATTCTACAGGTAATAGATGTGAACGATATGGCCTGGATTTATGTGAGTCATTTCTTTTACCTTTCTTATAAACGGAAGTCACCTGCGATTTTTTTCCATTAACAAGGAACTTTGCGCTGAATTAAAAATTCACGATTACTTACGTAATTACATAGCTTGCCCCACAGACGAAATCTACCTAGTACGCGAGAATAAAGCTCTTAAACACAGTAGCACTAAAGAAAACGAAGAAATTGTGTGGTACTGAAAAAACACGTAAATAAATTTATGCTACTTAGGACTCTGAACGATGTGACACTGGCGACTGGTCAGTTGGGATCTGTCGTTATTATTCTGAGTGCCTCAATTGTTATTTAAGATACATCTAGTATTGTTCAGTTACGGAACGTTAGACATTATGCTGGGTCAATTCGACGATATAACCTTCAACTGCTGCCCCAAATCCAAAAAGTTTTTCCGTAAATTCATTTAGTGTGTCATGTCACCGACCGGTCGTCTAAACAACTATCTGACCATTGAAACCAGACTATCGATTCAATGCAGAATGTATCACATACTGCCTTTTTACTTAGTTGCAAACAATATTTTAATATAGATCCTGCAACCATAATAAATCAGTGCACAAGGAATTTACGAGATCACGGCATCCGGGCACCCTGTGAATATTAACACATGCCAAATCCGCGTTTAACACAGTGCCGACTCTGCATTAGCGGGAAAGGGCCTAGAGAGACGTGGAAACAAATCGATGGGGAAAGTTGAAAATTTGCTTTCAGCCTGGACTCGAACCCAGGTGTCACTAGGCAGTAGTGCTGATCATTACGCCACTGCCGACACAGTTTTCCACGAGCGCTTGGGCCAGTTTAGCACGCCTCCCGTCAGACACACACACTACTTAGTAACCCTGTCCACTGTCACTCAGTCGTCGCGGTATTTCGCAAAGTCCTGTGAATGTTCGTGTCTAGTGTGCGTCCGCAATGCGGGAAGGATCATTGGACGTCATCACCAGAAGCCCCTTTTACACGATCGACTTACTTGTCTCAGTTCGACTACTCGAGACTAGTGGGTCTACTGCAACGCTCCTGGCGTCTTTTCCCTGTACTGCGTCTCGTCTAGATTGAGTGATCGTTTTCGTTTAGACATCAGCGCCAAAACTGTAGAACGTTTTGCTGTGTAGTTTCGCATCTGGAACATAAAGTCAGGATATGGGGGCACATTTTACGTGGGATTAGGAAATGATACTTAATTTAATGACGACGAAAGGGTAATAAATATATGGTATTCTCGTTAAATGTCATGTGGTAAATTTCGTATACTATTGAAGACATAAAAAATAGGAAAATGTGTCGTCCAGAAGTTTCAAATCTTACACATTTATTTGCTGATGAAAATTTACACTTGGAAACACATCAAACGATATCGAAAAAGGTAGCCAAAAGATCTTGTTTACTTTAGTTTTCATATCTTGTTTTCTTACTTACGGTCAAACTGTATGGAAAATCATTTTCTCTTCTAGTAAATCTGAGACTTTCATTTTGAAATAATTTTCTTTAAAATATGTTTGTACATTTACATTCGCATTTATGTATAGTGTAGACCTTCTCCCTATATGACGTTAATATCTTTGTTTGTTGATATGTCTTCTCTTTTCTAGGGAACGCTTGACAAAAAAAGCATCCTGGGCTCTGCTGCAACTTTTTCGGTGCGATGATAATGGATTTTAAGAAGATCCGAAAGCATTTCTGTAATATGAATGAGCTCGTCTAGAATAGGTTAACGTCCGATAGCAGACAGCACTACAGTTCTTTGCTTCTGCGCATGCCGCTACGGAGTGGCAGAGCTCTCTAAGACGCCATGGTTAGCAGCGCGCGGTTACTCGCCGTTGGCGGTTTGATTCCTCCCTATGGCACAGTTGTGTGTGTTGTGCTTTGATTTCATTTGATTTGATTCTCTCAGACAAGCCAAAACAATCTTGGTCAAACCCGCCAGTGCCCGCACCGAAACTAAGTTTATTGTGCGATATCGCTCCCTGTTTATCTAGTAAAGCCAACCAATGCCCTTGAACAGTGCGAGGAGTCCTTTTACCAGTTCTTTATTAGAAACAATTTCTTAGGGTCTGGTTGTCCCAAATGTTCTGTACCTTTTACTCTCCAATGCAATGGATTCGAAGATTAAATGTTATGCAGTTTCATCACTGTCATCACAGATCCTACATTTAGGGTCCTCTTCCGTTATTCCCATTGTATGTAGGTGTTTTTTGAAATTCCAATTGCCTGTCAGCAATCCAACCATGACTCTAATCTCTCTCCTGTTCATGCCCAGGTTTGCAGAGCTTCTTTTAAAACATGGCTTTGGCATTATTACCTAGCCAGGTTTTTGTTGATAGACTTTCGTCCAATATTCTACGTGCTGTCTTCTGAACCAGTTACGTGGCTCCAATTTGATCATTGCCTTGGTGATTCTCAGGACACGTTCCGGTCCAATAAATAGAGTCTCTGCCCCCATTCTGGCTAATCTTTCGGCATGTTCGTTGCCACTGATCCCCGAGTGGCCAGGGTGTGTTGTGCTTAGTGTGCGTTAGTTTAAGTAGTTGCTGAGTCTAGGGACTGATGACCTTAGCAGTTTGGTCGGTTTACATACGCAGTTCCTGCGCATGCGCATTCTAAAACACTCTGGGAAATTTTGAACTCCGCTCTCGGTAAAATCTATAATAACTGACGTCATAGGCGCACTGGCGATGTGATTGGCGTCTGATTTACACGCAGGTGCGAAAGGCGCTCCCATAAGGCCAGTCGTGTCAGAGAAAACAGACGCCTTGTAAAATATGAGTGAGTGCTTTGTACGTAATGACCTAGTCACTGAACACAAACCATCTTGTTTCTTTGTGCAGGGACAAAAAAAGAGGCAAGCATGCCTACAAAGAGAAAAGAGGGCTGACAGCTGGAGGAGAGTCACGCAGCAGGGCAAGACCGCCGTTGGCCGTCCTCTGGTGCCCATGATCATGGAGCGCAAAGTGGGTGAATGGCTCAGATCTGATGAGGCGTCGACGGCGACTGCGGCTTCCACGATCGGTCCGAGACAGGCGGCAGTGAAATCAGGATCGACGGTCAATGTCGTCACCACTGAAAGCAACGTCTCACATCATCTACTAAAGACACTTCATACTGAACGAAACAACACGTTTAACTTTACTAGCCATTGTTGTTTTATTTTTCTTCCACAACACCTTTCATTTGTGTAAACCTCCATCATCAGTAAATTTTTTTTCTTTTTAATTGTTGTGTGCTAACGTGACATATGTTATGGCCAATAATTTTGTGGTTCAAGCTCTTCTTTCCAGTGTTTGCTTCCTAATACATCGCAAAGAACTTTGTATGACGGGCAACCACAGCTAAAATATTTATATATAAATTAAGAAACTTTCACACAATCAAAAATTAGGTAAATCCGAAGCATTGAATTAAAATTTGTGATGCGGCCGGGAATCGAACCCCGACCTCCATGCTTACTAGGCAGACGTTTCAGGGATTGTTTATTTGTATTAAATTGATATTTATATCACCTTAACAGGATTCTTGCAATATGTCCATTGCCGAGGTGTTATACCGCTTCATGGAGAGCTTTGGCAGTAGTGGCAATTATCTTTGGAAAAAAGAAGCTGAATTTTTGTGACGTGGAGGGAAATCGTACGTAGGCTATTCCAAGGCGCCTTAATCGTTAGTGGTGTGGTGGTCTAACGGTTCGCCGTGGAAGAACACACCGAACAACAACAAACAACGCGAGCAACGTCCGCAATGGACAGAACTAAGACATCTGTCTAGTAGGCATGGAGGTCCGGTTTCGATTCCCGGCCGCATCACAAATTTTAATTCAATGCTTCGGATTTATGAATGTGTTTGACATATTCGAGACGAGAATCCGTCTCAGGGATTGTGTGTTTATATTAAATAGGCAAAAATTAGGTGTTAAAATTATAATAGTCTGAATGAAAGTCGTTGGTCCGCTTGAGCTGTTGTTTTATTGGAGTCGTGAAGACCCGCACTACCGGTTTCACAACTTACAGTTCCACCTTCAGGTGCTTTTTCGTTTCTTTTTGTTTTGTTTTCTTGAATTCATACTGCAATCAGTTAGTAGCACTATGTTTCCTGCGATACTGATCATAAGTTTCACTGTTTATCTAAACATCGAATACGCAGAGAACCTTATAAAAAGCGAAATAACTTGTCGAGGAACACACAGAGCTACTGGTTGAAGTATGAATTCAATAAACCCCCAAAAATGACATACTGGATAGCATTTAAAATTGATCTAAATATGTCATGCAGCCACAAGAAACACGAAATGTGCTTTTAAGGTGCTATAATAAAAAAAATCCATTGACGATGGAGAAACGTCTCCGAAACATCTTTGCGTGAGAAATAATTTGCAGCATCTCATGGATGAATCCACGAGCCGGCCGCGGTAGCCGAGGAGACTAAGGCGCTCCAGTCACGGTCTGCACGGCCACTACGGTCGGGGGTTCGAATCCCTCTCGGGCATGGATATTTGTGCCGTCCTTAGTATAAGGTAGTTGATAAGTAGTTTGTAAGTTTAGGGACTGATGACCCCGTAGTTAAGTCCCATAAGCTTAACAAACATTTGAACATTTGATTTTTTTGAATCCACGATTGTTACAGAACATGTATTTCTGAACATGAATATCTCACAAAAACTCAGTCTTATGAAATCGCTCTGTTCTTGACATCAAGTACATATGTTGTATTTTATTATCTATACTTTCATTGATTTTAGGTATGACTCACCATATGCTCAGGAAACACGTAAAATGTCGTTCGCTTTCTTAAAGACATAAATTCTGTAAGATATTAGAGACCAGAAGATAACCCAATGTTTCGAAAGCGATCTTCAGACCAAATAAACAAATTTTTTTCAATCTTGGCATAAATATCGTGCTAAAGATGAATTCTAAAGAATCCAGTGTAAGGTGGCAGTGAATGCAACATCGGAGAAAAGATATCTATTGCACAATCTAACCAACGGAGTCGTTTAAAATCTTATACTCTATGACGAGAAGGAATAGTCAACTTGATAAATGAGTAAAGCGTGCGAATCAAAAATTGTACAGAGGGCACGGAAAAGGATCCTAGTTTTAAAAATAAGTGGGATTCAGTAATTATTAATAGATGAAACGGTTGGGTCATCATAGATTACAATGAAGATGCACACCAAATCTGTCTCAGACGAAGTCCCACATTGTTGAACATTGTAGTTTGACAGCATTTTGAATACATTTGTTATAAATGTGAGAATTGGCTTTATTACATAATGGAGTACTTCATTTATAACGAGTATTCTGTAGCGACAACCTGTGGTCAGTACTGTAGTCATGTGAGTTATCGCTGCAACTCGTTTGCTAAATTACATGGTGTAGATTCGTATGACAGTCCTGGTATTTTAAAGTTTCTGTTTTGCACCTGAAATGATGTAGGTATCCAAATTTATAGTTATCCGACTGTACCATATACTGGCCGTATGTCTTGTAAAAGCTATTAATCTCCCTTATTTCAACATGATATTTACATCTAAATTTCAGTTCTGTAA
This sequence comes from Locusta migratoria, assembly GCA_026315105.1. Taxonomy (NCBI): domain Eukaryota; kingdom Metazoa; phylum Arthropoda; class Insecta; order Orthoptera; family Acrididae; genus Locusta; species Locusta migratoria. The sequence goes on from CM048751.1 coordinate 170,656,975, forward strand.
GATTTATTTTATTTGAGGATAGTCCCAACTGCGTCATATACAGTCATGTGAATTGTCAAGCTCTGATCGACCAAATTTATGTGCCTGGTTAGTGGTGAACTTCATCTCAGGTTAGTACTTGCTTCTGATTTCTTCTATCTTTGACGTCTACTGACCGTACTCTTTTCTTTATGAAAGTGCTACTTATGATTACTCAACACTAGTTACTTCTCAACTGACTCAGTCGGCAAGACACATCGCTACCAGTAGCACCTCTGAGGATGTCCAACGCAGCTCTGGACGAAACGTCAGGAGCAGATATGTTTCTTCGACCACTAACACATAACGCGGAAGATTCAACAGCGATTACTTCAGCCGGTCGTGAAAGCCTTCACTGCATAATTACGGATATAGTAATTTCCTTAAAAATCAGACTAAGAAATGTTTGTTCAAATTTGCCAGCTGTGGTGCGTTGTACACTCTCTCATTATCCTAATTTTACAAAATAAAATTTCATGTCGTCCACAGCTCACTGAAATTAGAGATACCCATTAACACATTCCAGTCGGGCCACAGAGACTGTTGCAATCACTCAACAGCCATACGCTTTGCAGCTTGTTTGAATGGCTCTTGTTTAGAAGGTAGTTTAGTGAAGCGAAAACTTTTACCTGATGAATGTATGATCATCCGTAATCTCCACATTTGTCAAAAGTGTTTTGAAATTCAGCATATATTTACAGTTTAATTATATTATTTTGAAAATTACGAGAGGGAAAATGTAAGTAGAACAAATCTGAATTTATAAAAATTACGTCTACAAAACTAGTTAATTGAATTTGTATAACTGTTTTCATTGAGAAAAATTTGCCTTTGCGTGGTCTAGTATGGAACAGTCACACACTGTCCTACAATCCTCAAAGCACCACCTGGATTCCCTTCTCCCTCGTTTCCCAATACTGAAGTAAGCACTAAGGAAGACGCGCTCTGAGGTTCTGCGAAAGACGACTGTTCAAATGTTCAAATGTTTGTACAGCTTATGGGACTTAACTACGGGGTCATCAGTCCCTAAACTTACAAACTACTTATGAACTACTTACGAACTAGGACGTCACAAATATCCATGCCAGAGGGGGGATTCGAACCCCCGACCGTAGTGGCCGTGCTGACTGTGACTGGAGCGCCTCAGTCACCTCGGCCACCGCGGCCGGCAGACGACTGTTAACCACAAGAAATGCGCATCCGTAGTTTCTATGGGCAGAAACCGGGACGTCTTACAATAACAATAATCCTTACATTCAACAATATTTTTAAGGCTTGGAGACTTATTTGAAGTGCGGTACTCGAATTTGCTATCTTCTTCATTGTTAAAATAAAATTGGGATTATTTCCTTGTCCCCTTCTGGCAGTGTGCGTACTAATGATTTGGAAATTTTCTTCAGCATTGTCACACGCTTGTTGTTGTAAGGCTTACTGAAGGAGCTGAACTCAAACTAATTCCTCTCACACATTCCTTGATATAGAGGGTTTTCCCTGCATAAAGTCTCCGCGTTTCCCATGGTATTGGAGCTATTTTCACAGAAACTCCATGTAGTTAAACTCACAGGAAGTTATGGACACTAATATCCATTAAAGACACAGAACAGATAAATACGCTCTATCACAGAACAGAGGAGCAAATATATATAAAAAGAAAACATTGAGTATATCAGATAACATGTTTTTCATAGTCTCCGCTACAACTTTCTGTCAGACAACTTTTATTTTATTTTTATTTTTTATTTGTTGAAGACTTTATACGCAGAAGACACTGTCTTAGCTTTTTTACATAATTTTTAAGGAGTACTTCCCAAGGTACAGTACTTTCTCAACATATTGATGAGTACACACATGCACCAGGTACTCACCATGATTTCCCGTTTCTTCTCAATTCCTACAATAACATGACTGTTGGTTTTTAAGCTTTTCTGTGCGGGAATGGCCATGCACGCTAATGCGCCTGGCTGCGGAGTGCACAGCTGCTTCCCGTTGGAGGTACGAGTCCTCCCTCGGGAAAGGATGTGTGTGTGTGTGTGTGTGTGTGTGTGTGTGTGTGTGTGTGTGTGTGTGTGTGTGTGTGTGTGTGTGTTTGTGTGTGCTTTGTCTTTAGCATAATTTAAAGTAGTTTGTAAGTCTAGAAACTATTGACCACTACAGTCTCGTCCCATAGCTTTACGAACATTCGAACATCATCTATCTGCTTTGTACCAATCTACGACAAAACTTAATTACAGTTCCCATGGAAATTTCCCCGGTCACCTGGTAGTCTATATCCTTGCTATCATTTGTAGGTCGCGGTTGATTAGCCGTGCGCATTGGGGCGCCGTGCTGCGATGCGCGCGGCCGTTCGCCATCGGGGGCTCGATTGCCCCCTCGGGCATGGATGTTTGTGTTGTCTTTAAGTTGGTTTACCTCCAGTTGAAGTAGTTTGTAACCTACGGACTAATAACCACGCAGTTTAGTCCGATAAATTTACAAACATTTAAATCATTTGTGTAACCATCAAATAGTTCTCAGCTACCGTCTCTTCCTTTCTTGAATTCTATCCGTTATTTCATTATGATTACTGTGGTTATCCCATCGTTGCCCTCTTCCATTCTCTGCCCCATAAGCGAACTCAAGTTTTCTACGTTTGGTTTTAAACACTTTGTTTAAGTATCTTCCTGCTAATATCTGCTCATAATGAACCATGAAGACTGCTACGTTTAACGTAACACCCAGAAGATGGCCGCTTGCAATAGTGGCCGAAACGTCGGTGAAATATTTGATATATTGACGATGCCGTCCAATACCCAGAAGAGTTTTATCAACAATTCCAATATTGTTTACTGGGTGATGGCGTGACCGTCAATAGATTTGCATAATCTCTCACAGTTACCGTGTGCGTTTCATTCACAATCTAGAATACTTACTTTGTTCAGTTTATACAACAGGTACATAACTGTGGTACGTAGCAAATATGTAAAAATGTGTCGCAGAATCATCTAAATCGATGAGTCAGCAGAAGCAGTCTTCATGGTTGATTCATAGACTAGGAACGACCCCTTAGTATACGCAAAAAACATTAGTTTGCCATACTGAAATTATGAGTAGAGATAACTCCGTTTTGTTAAATATTTTTTCGGCGACGGAAACCTTCCATGTGAACAAACAGATACTGGAGATTATAATAATAAAGAAACGAAATTCAATTTCAAGTCAGACAAACCATTGTCGTGAAGTAAAGAGTAAAAACAGATACATAACTGATAATGATATACGGTCTCCTGTAGATTCAGACAGGGCAAACATTAACGATTGTTTAAAAGAAGTCTGTCGCAGACCATCTTGACAGCAATTTCACAAACCAACCATTATAGAAAAAGATATCAAAATTATAAAAATGTAACATGTTGAAATACAGAGTGTACCAACAAAACGTAATAAAACAATCAGAAATGAAATTGAAATGTAAATAACACGTTTGACATAGGTGACTAAAAAATAATCACTATGATGTAAAGTAGTGTGCCGCGGTGGACTAGCCGAGCTGTCTAAGACGCATCGCTGCGGAGTGCGCGGTTGCTCGCCGTCGGAGCCTTTCCTGGGGCATGGGTGTGTGTGTTGTCCTTAGATTTTTACCTTAGTTTAAGTAATTGGTGAGCTACGGACTGATGACCACGCAGTTTGGTCCGATAGATTTACAAACATTTGAACATTTTGTAAAGGTGTGCTAGTAATAATATTTCATATTTAATCACATGTATGTATTTGTATTGCAAATTTAGTTAAGAGTGCTCCTGGAAGGTTATGAAGATCCACAGGCAACGACATGACCTCACGACCCACAATGGAATGAGCTGGGAGTCACAGACGTAGACAGGACACAGCCAACACCTCATAGAAACAAGACCTCATAACATACTGTGTCACGTCATACCGAGAGGCAGACTGGCAGACTGGCTGGCTGTACGAGGCTGTGGGTTGTGTCCCAGAGATCGCGGTCTCTCGGTGTGACGTGACACGGTCTGTTATGAGGCCATGTTTCTAAGAGGTGTCGGGGCGGCAGATTGAAGCACGTCAACTACACATCCAGAACGTCTTACATTGAATGCCTAGTGGTAACAATGATCGCAACACTCGATACTCATTTCATCATCTTCCTCACCTTACCTGGGATCATATTTTCGAACACATGATCTTTGTGCAACATGTTATCTCTGAAATAAATTTCGAAAGCTGTGGCTAAGCCATGTCTCCACCATATCCTTTCTTCCAGGAGTGCTAGTCTTGCATGGTTCGCAGGAAGTTTGGAAAGTAGGAGGCGAGGTACTGGCGGAAGTAAAGTTGTGAGGCGGCATCGTGAGTCCTGTCGGGATAGCACAGTCGGTAGTGCGCTTGCCCGCGAAAGGCAAAGGTCCCAGGTTCGAGTCCCGGTTCCGGCACACAATACTTATGAACTACCATATACTAAAGAAGACACAAACACCCATGCCCGAGGGGGGATTCGAACCACCGACCGAAGCATCCGAAGCAGACTGTCTAGCAACCTTACTCAAAGATTTCAACCCACTTCCAAAGTCACTCCATGATTTCTACTGCGATTTTGCTGTTATCTGAGTTTGCTTTGGTGTAGCGACAAAATAATACTTTTTCAATTATGTAGCAAACCAATGGTAAAAACATATAGCAGTAAGGTGGCCATTCAGTCATAGCAATAATCATAACTGTTACACAGTCCAACGTGGAAATTCCGAAATATTTTGTGATCTTCATGAGAGTCATGTATTTCTAAATACAGCAAGTGGAAATGAAAAGTGCAACAACGGAAGTGATATACATTTCTTAGCCATACTGGAAAATTAAAAGATCTCGACTCTTTCTACAGAGACGAAATGTCACACCAGCATGCTGAGATGTTAGTGAGCTGCAATTCATAATCTGTCTTGCTACACTGAGAGCCATGTGCCTTCAGCCTATGATTGACCCCAGCAACAAACCCCCTAAAATGGTTAGTATCGTTGGTCCTCCTGACTGTTCTGGCTTCTGTGTGGTGCTGCCTGCCTCCTGTTCGGCCTGGTCCCCATCCAGTGTCGTTCCCTGGACATTGACGGGTCTGCCTGTTGCATTCTGCTCGGCCTGGCCCCCACCTAGTGGTGCCCCCTGGACAATGGGGGATCCACCTGCGGCATCATGCTCGGCCTGGCCACCATCCAGTGTCGTTCCCTGGACCTTGACAGGTCCACCTGTTGCATTCTGCTCATCCTGGCCCCCATCTAGTGGTACCCCCTGGACCATGGGGGATCCACTTGCTGCATCCTGCTCGGCCTGGGCACCATCCAGTGTCATTCCCTGGACCTTGACGGGTCCACCTGTTGCATTCTGTTCGGCCTGGCCTCCATCTAGTGGTGCCCCCTGGACCATGGGGGATCCACTTGCTGCATCCTGCTCGGCCTGGCCACCATCCAGTGTCGTTCCCTGGACCTTGACGGGTCCACCTGCTGCATTCTGCTCATCCTGGACCCCATCTAGTGGTACCCCCTGGACAATGGGGGATCCACCTGCTGCATCCTGCTCGGCCTGGCCCCAAACCAGTGTCGTTCTCTGGACCTTGACAGGTCCACCTGTTGCATTCTGCTCAGCCTGGCCCCCATCTAGTGGTACCCCCCTGGACCATGGGGGATCCACCTGCTGCATCCTGCTCGGTCTGGCCCCCATCCAGTGTCGTTCCCTGGACCTTGACAGGTCCGCCTGCTGCATTCTGCTCAGCCTGGCCTCCATCTAGTGGTGCCCCCTGGACCATGGGGGATCCACCTGCTGCTTCTTGCTCGGCCTGGCCCCCATCCCGTGGCGGTCCCTGGACCCTGAGGGGTCCACCTGCTGTCTCCTGGCTGACCAAAGGCATGAAGCCTCGGTCGTCCGCCGTAAATATGATGGTGAAGATGGTGCCCTCTGGAGATGTCCACTTGTAGCTACCCTGCTGCTTCACTGACTTCCCATCAGGTGTCAGTGCACCAGACTCCTCGCGGGACTGACCATCGCTCGTCTTGTAGCTGTAGAGGTTGCAAGCAGGTTAGTGATTATTCTCCTATCAGGATCATTAGGTATGGAGGTCCTGCAAATATTCAGCAGTAATGGAAGAACATACGAGGAAGTGGCCTCAGAAATTTTATAATCTTGAATAGTGTGGTATTTAGGAATGTGATGTTATTGTAGAGTATATAAAATGCTAGACACCATTCCTTAAAAATAACACATAATCAACAATGACATTGGAAACTTTAGATTGGAGTATCAATAATGTAATGAGGACAGTTTTCAATAATGTAATGAGGATGTTTGCAAACTCAACATAAAGACGATCCCTGACCACAGACAGGCGTGTTTAAATGAAAGCTACCAACTCAAATTTTAAACCTATGTTATAGTCATCATCTGAAAAGTGAGCACAGGGACACTTTCACAGAATCATTCACGGATATTTCATGCATACATTACCAAAGTCTGTGACTCTTATATCTTAAGTTCCACTTCAACAGGTTGGACATGTGGTTTTGTTTGACAAGCATTTGAAAAGTAGTGAAGGGCGGATGTGGGAGGGGGTGGAGGAGAGGAGACTTAAAAATAGTAGCAAAGAGTGATAAAAAGTGGTAGAAAGTGGTACAGTCACATGCATTGGTAGGATCTGTAGTATAGGAGCAGGAGTAAATACAGAGGGGGGGGGGGAGGGGTGAGGATGGAGGCGTGAGTTGTGTGTATGTGATTGTGTGAGAGTGTGTCTGCTCTCTTCTCCTGACAAATTCCGTGGCGGAATAATTAAACATATATACGAGTGTGATTGTAGTTTCTACATGCCTCTGTGTATCGATCTCACTGCACTTTGTCTATACGGTTTCGGACAGATGTGATTGTATTTCAACACATTCCACACGCAAACAATGTATCTCAGCTCTATGAACATCAGAGTTGCCTATGACAGATGTTCAGTATGTAGGCAACTTTCTTTCCTTATTATTCCTTACTTGAACCCACTTTTTCAGCTTTTGGTAGTATTTTTACTTCATTACAAGAAGGCATTTCATATTTCATGAAGATTCTTATCTGTCTGTGTTACAAATAGTTTTGGTAACTAAGTTTTAAGCTTACTATGATATTTGTTACTTGAGCTGGAGTTTGTAACAATGATGTTAGTGGAAGCCAGTTTTAATTTATAGAAACAGGACAGTGAGGTTTCTCAAGAAACTATATACCCAAGGACTGAGATGATTAAAGGTCAAGAAAGGTAGATCATTACAAATGAAATGAAAGTTATGGAAGAATGGAAAAGCAATTGGGAAAACCTGAGCGATGTTGGTTACCAACATCAGTGCTGAAACGCCAAAGAAGAAGACAAAGAATCAAATAATGAAAACAATGAGGCAGCACAACTGCGGGCTAATGAAGTTAACAAGATTTTAAACATGGCTGCAATTCAGCAACGGTGGAACACGATCCAAACCTCAACACAGTTTCTGGCGACCAGTTGCATAAAAATGGCTTAAATGCATAAACCTTGACCTAGGTTTCGGCAAAAGTCATTTTGCCTTCTTCAGAAGTATTACATGAAGCTCTTATTAAAAAAGTTGTTAAATAAAATGTGGCTGACTCCACGTCAATAGAATAAAAAGTAAAATTTAAAACAATATCTCATCATAAAATTGTGGAGCACGTCCACACACAGGTCGAGTGACCACTCTTTCTCAGATTACGTGGTATAGTGTCTCATGTAGAGTTGCTCAACCCTCCTTCAGCATCTTTGCTGGTATGCCTTGTATTCCTGGTGCCCTCCACCTCTTCAGCATTTTTATTGTCATCTCTTCTATGCTTGGTAATTTCCAAAAGTCAACACAGTATCAGCCGACCAGTCGCATAATGGCTTACATGCATAAACCTTGACCTAGGTTTCACGTTAAAAAAGTTGTTAAATAAAATATGGCTGACATGGAGTCAGCCACATTTTATTTAACAACTTTTTTAACGTGAACTTTATGTAATACTTTTAAAAAGGCAAAATTACTTTTGCCGAAACCTAGGTCAAGGTTTATGCATGTAAGCCATTATGCAACTGGTCGGCTGATACTGTGTTGACTTTTGGAAATTACCAAGCATAGAAGAGATAACAATAAAAATTCTGAAGAGGTGGAGGGCACCAGGAATACAAGGCATACCAGCAGAGATGCTGAAGGAGGGTTGAGCAACTGTACATGAGACACTATACCACGTAATCTGAGAAAGAGAAAGATCCCGGATGAATGGGAGCAGTGTGTCATCTGCCCCATAGTAAAGAAACGAGACACAATAAGATGTAGTAACTGTAGAGGAGTCACACTTCTATGTAAAGCTTGTAAGATCTTGAGCAAGTTGGTACTGAAGTGTGACTGACACCTCATGTCCAGAATGTTCAGGGATTCCAACAAGCAGGTTTCAAAAACGGAAAGCCACGGCGGCGGAGTGGTCACGCGCATTGAGGCGCTATGCTTCAATGCGCGAGGTCGTTCCCCTCGGGGGTTCGACCCCCCCCCCCCCCCAGGCATGAATGTTTCTGCTGTCTTTAGTATAAGTTTATAAGAAGTTTGTAAGTTTAGCGACTGATGACCCCACAGTTAAGTTCCATAAGCTTAACAAACATTTGAACATTTTGAACATCAGAAACAGAAAATCAACTCTAGCCCATGTACATACAATAAGGCAAGAACTATCAAAGAGCTGAAATTCCGCAAAAATGATCACTACCATTTTGTGGACTTCCAAACAGCATATGATAGTGTGAATATACGAGCAACATTGCAAGAACGCGAATGGATTCCAGTACCCAGAAAATTTATAAAACTGACACAAGAATGCACACAAGAAACAACATTCATGGTGAAAGTGAACGGAAAGAAGTCAGAAACGTTCAAGGTTAGGACTGGAGTGCGACAAGGAGACTGCCTCTGCTACCTGTTGTTTAACTTGAACTCTGAGAACAGTAGCAAGCCTACAGACAGGAACAGAGCTGGGAAGAAGGACAACACCTTGGGCAATGTGGATAATGATTTCCTAATAGCAGAGGAAGAGCAAGCCCTTATTCAGATGACAACAGAATTAATAGAAGAGGCAATGAGAAAAGACCTAAAGCTGAATATGGATAAGACCAAGTACCTCGTAGTTAGCTGATAAAATGAGGACTGACCTCTAAATGTGATCGAGATAACCATGAAATTACCGCATTAATTCAAGCAGGAAACGTGTGAAGGTTTGCTCTGGGAAAGCTACTACCGAGATGCTCAAAGACCAACTTACACAAGACAACAAAACTTGCATTCCTATATGGAGCAGAGACCTGGAATATTACCCGAAAGATAGAAAGGAAACTCCTGCCATCCTCATGTCGATATTTGGGCCAGTGAAGGATGGAGATGAATAGAAAAAAAGAAAGAACCGTGAATTGCAGGATTTATTCAATTCAGTGGACATCGTGGCAGTGCTCAAAGAAAGAAGACAAGTTGTATGGACATGTAATACTTCTACAACGACAGACCATCAGGCAGTCAGTGAAACATCAGAACCAAAAGAGCAAGGGAAGACCACAAATGCAATGGACTAACCAGATCAGACATGATATGAGTACGATGGGAGTGTCTGAAGAAGTTACATGCACATGGGACGCCCGAGGAGGCTGCTTGATGAGGCCTAGAACCGACTGCGATTTGTGTGGCCAATGCAGTAAGAAAGTAAGATTATTTTTATGATTTCTCATTTATTTATCAGTGTTTATTCGTAACTGGGAAGTTCATAACAACTTTCAGTGCATGGTGAAATTGTTTACTAAATGTTATCAGTTGGGTTTCATCACTTGATAATTTCTTTTGCAAAGGTTTCTGATGAAAGATCTACTAAAAAGAAGCAAAAGTTGTAATGTATTTATTTAATGTACTCTTTATTCCTAAATGTCGCTGTTTATTTTTAAATAAACCTCTTTCGTTTTGTAATTATCGACCATATTCACTTGAATATTATTATAAAACTTTAGCCTGCAAATATTTTATTCCCCTTACAGTACATAACGGCCCATACATTAATGTGGAAACCACAATATGTAACAGCAAACCTAACAATAACCTAACATAAATATAAGAGAAGTGTGCACATGATAACTCGTAAGAAGGTTCTTTTGTATTCAATTGATTGGGCAGTAAGAGTAGAAGCACAAGACGTTCAAATGTTTATAGCTGTATGGGACCAAACTAGTTTGTTCATGAGTCCTAGACTTACAAACTACTTAAACAAAGTTAAACTAACCTAAGGACAATACACACATCCATGTCCGAGGGTGGATTCGAACCTCTGACGCGGGTGACTGTGTGATCCGTATCATGGCACTCCAGACTGCTCAACTACTAACTACTCCCGTACAGCAGGAGAAGCACACGCCCATGATGATACTCTAAAACATCTAATTTCAGTATCTGTGATCATAAATTATATATATATATATATATATATATATATATATATATATATATATATATATATATATGAGAGGATAATCAATGACAGTATACAGAGAATGACACTCTATTATGCAAGGTCTAGGTGTAAAGGAAGGAAAAATACATAACTAAAAATAAGTAATGAAAGACCACATTGGTATTATTATCTCGTAGCTGATAGCTCCTTTTTGATCAAAAATGCAAAATGTGAAAACAACACACTTTATAATCTATTATGAAAGTCAGTATATTCACAGAGAGTGTGTCTTGTGTAAAAATTTCGAAAATTTAGTTAATTATTAATAGCTTTGAATTCAAGTAAGCTTTTCACATTACATTCATACCTTGGATGTTAAATAACGGTTGAAGATAACAAAAAGTCTGTTAGTTATTCGTTTACTGAGAATATTCGTCTCCAATAGGAAGCACTGTCTACTCATTTACTCTGTACTACTTTTATTTGTATAAGTGTGTAAGCTATGTCTTCTATTCAATTCAGCTACGTCATGCTATTGTTATGCTACAATTGTTCATTAGTTTTTGACACTAAATTAAACTCTTATCAATATTTACAAATAACTATAAATACATTAAAGGCTTAATACATGAAATTACTTCGTTTGGAATAAAAAATTTGAAAAATTTATAATTGTTTACTATGAAAATGAAAGTTCTTAAATGGTACCTAATACGTCCAGTGTTACCTAGTACATACATTATTTGTATTTCACAGTTTGTATCAGGACTACATCACCTGGCCTGTACCCATTAAAAATTTGTCATGGAAATAATATACACGTTTCCACATAAAGGCATTGCATTTTCTAAATATTCATTTGAACTAAACATGAAAAAGGGAGACAGGTTCTAACAGATAATAATATGCGTAGGGTCTAGTAAAAAATACTAGTGAATGGCAAATAATTCTACCTGTGTTTGATAGTGAATGTGCTATTATGTAGTATGTGTTTGATAAACAACCATCCCGTGATACGTAGGGAGAAAGAATTAAAAAAAAACCAAACGAAAATTAAACAATAATAATAATATAAGGGAGACAGGTACTAACAGATAATAATATGCGTAGGGTCTAGTAAAAAATACTAGTGAATGGCAAATAATTCTACCTGTGTTTGATACTGAATGTGCTATTATGTAGTATGTGTTTAATAAACAACCATCCTGTAATATGTAGGGAGAAAGAATAAAAAAAACCAACCGAAAATTAAACAATAATAATATTTAATGAACATACCCCAGTCTTTATTCCATACACTACTTGACCAACTATTATTTTGCACAAATTAATTTCAATTCTATTACCTCCACTGCCAGGGATCAATGCCATTGAAATTGTTCTTTTGTTCAAGAACAACAGCTTCATCAGGCTTTATCTGTGGTAATGGTACTGCACTCGCTGTGTTCAAGACTGTAATTGCAAGGATGCACTGGAAGAAATGTATGGTTGAAAATTAGTTTCTTACTAATAATGAGACACGAAATAATTTATTATCAATAGTAAAATTCTTGGCTCTGTAATTCAGTATAATGTTAAACTTTGATGGGTCACATTTTTATATGGCAGTGTTGAACAATGTATACATGTTGGATTAATTGAAATTGTGCTGAGTTACTATTGTAGTTTTAATGCTTCAGGTGTTGTACAAAAATATTATGAATACACTGCTGATAATGTTCGAACAATTTTGTGACTCTAAAAAGTAGTCAGTGATTGTTCATCTCATGGTTCATATTAGGTAAGCATTAGGCTTTTGCGTGTACTTCTGCACATTATCATCTTTTCCTACGTCAATGGTGATCATACAAGTCTCTTAAACTATGATGATTTTTTCCATAAAAGAATTCCATTTCTTCCATTAAAACAAGGCGGAAGGCGTCCAGAAGTCATTGATTATAATTGGGATTTAAGTATGTGGAACATACGCGACACAGACATTTTTCTTCTGTAAAAATTACGGATGGACTGGTGCAAACCAATGACTTAACCGTCTATTGCGCAAGCATTACTAAAGTAAGAATTTTCCAGTAACAACATTGGAATTGTACCTCATGGTGCCCCTGAATGTAAAGTAGATGTTCATAAAATTTCTAGTAAATATATTTTGGTAAGTATCACTTGGTATATTTAAATACACATTGTGGAAATGCGGATTCTGGGAGTACTTACATATTACTTAGTAGAAGGTAATAATTATTTGGGGGACAGAGTTCAAAATTTATAGTACATCATCAAATTAAGGAAGGTTGGGTATACATCAGGTAGCAAAATGTTACTGCTTTGAAATTACATAATTCCAGAATTTATATGTTGAGAAAATTGCAGAAACAATTTCTTTCTGGTAAAAAAATAAAAATTGGTGTCATATTCCGTACATATTACTTTTTATATTTTTTGACATTTATTATATTTACATCTGGTAGATTTTCCACTGTAGTCAGGTCAGTGATCGACTCGTGCCTTCCTGATATCAGCATTTGCTGTATTTGGCTCCATTCTCCTTTTTGTGCTATTGTCTGGTGAGCTACCCAGCGATTGTCTCATGGACTGTTTTCCTGACCTGCATAAGAATTCAGTAATATTGAATTCAAACAAAGCAATATGGGTTTTCTCTTCAATGCTATTTTCAATACAGACTTTCTTGTAAAGTAGCCAAGCAACAACACAACTCATGTCCAGAAAATGGAAGAAGAATATCATGTAATATTTCTTTGACGTGATTTTTGTTCTGTACAGAGCTACTAAGGAGTCAATAGTGTCAACATCTCCCATAAACTTGTTGTACAGCTTCGCAAACTCTGTTTGGATATATGCTTTGTTTTTTGACATATCTTGCAACCTGGCTGTCTGGGTATGCACCTGACAAAGTGCTCAGAAGGCTGACACACCGTTGTCTTGCCATTTCACAAGCCTCAAGTAATGCCCAGATGCTGATGCAATCAATTCAACATATGCGCCTCTTCGCTGATTTTTCATTTCAGCATCGAATGGCATCTTATTGTTTCTCACTCTATTCTGTTGTACATGGTATCCATATTTCATTCGCTTTTACCTCTACTGCGCACTATTAATTCAAACATACACACCCAATTGATGGTATAAAAACCAAAGAAACAATTGTTTCAAAAGAAGCAATGCTAAATTTAAACGAACACAAAATACTCAGGATTTGCAATCCTACACAGACGCTCAAAATTTAGCGAGGACTTCAATGCGAGATGCCTACAATACTTTGCACAACGAAAGTCTTTCTCGAAATTTGACTGAAAACCCAAAGAGATTTTGGTCATATATTAAATATGCTGGGGGCAAAACAAACAATACCCTCACAATTTGATAGAAATGGCGATCCTGGAGATGATAGTGCTACTAAAGCAGAGTTATTAAACACAGCTCTTCGAAACTTATTCACCAAAGAAGACGAAACCAATATTCCAGATTTCGAATCAGAAACAGTGACCAGATTGAGTAACGTTGTAGTAGATATTCTCGGAGTAGTGAAGTAACTTACATCACTTAAAAACCACAATTCTTCTGGTCCGGACTGTGTACCCATTAGATTTCTATTTGATTATTCCGAAGCGATTGCTCCTTACTTAACAGCCTTATGCAACCGCTCTCTAAAAGAAGGATCTGCCCAAAAGACTGGAAAGTTGCACAGGTCACACCTATATTCAATAACGACAGTAGGAGTAACCCACTAAACTACAGGCCTATTTCATTGACGTCAACTTGCAGTATAGTTTTGAAACGTATCCTGTATTCAAATATTACGAATTATCGCAAACAGAATGATCTATTGACCCAAGGTCAACACGGACATAGAAAATATCGTTCATGCGAAACACGACTATCTCTATACTCACGCAAAGCTATGAATGCTATCGATAAGGGTTATCAAATTGATTCCGTATTTCTTGATTTTCAGAAGGCTTTTAACACCGTACCTCACAAACGGCTTTTAATAAAATTGCGTGGTTATGGTACATCGCCACAAATTTGCGACTGGATAATTGTTTTCCTGTCAGAGAGGACACAGTTTGTAGTAATCGATGGTAAAGTGTTATTGCTCCTCTGCGGTTCCTTATTTACATAAACGATTTGGGAAAAGATCTAAGCAGCTCTGCTAGGTTGTTGGCAGATGTTGTCGTCATTTACTGTCTGGTAGAATCATCTGAAAATCAAAACCATCTGCAGAACGATCTAAATAAGATGTCACTATGGTGTAAAAATTGGCAATTGACTCTAAATAATGAGAAGTGAGAAGTAATCGACATGAGTACGAAAAGAGCTCCATTAAACGTCGTTTACAAGATAAAGCAATCAAATGTGAAGGACATAAACTCAACAAAATACCTAGGATTTACTATTACTTTAGACTGAAACTGGAAATAAGTCGTAGATAATGTTTTGGGAAAGGTGAACCAGACTGAGTTTTATTGGCGGAACCCTTAAAAGATGCAACAGATGTACTAAAGAAGCTGCATACACTACGCTCATCCTTCCTTTTTTGGAGTACTGCTGCCCAGTGGTATATTTATCAGGTGAGTTTGAAGGAGGACATCGAAAGAGTCCAAAGAAGGGCATCTAGTTTTGTAATGTAACGATACAGGGGAGACAGCGTTACGGAAATGGTACAGGATCTGGAATGGGAATCATTACAACAACGGCATTGATCGCTGCGGCGTGGGCTACTTACGAAACTCCTATCGCCAACATTCTCCTCCGAATGCGAAAATATATTTTTTACTTCCACTTACATAGCTTGAACGGAGATATTTAGGTGTTGTTTCTTCCCGCGCGCTATTCGAGAATGGAATGGGAGATAAATAGTATAATGGTGGTTCGATGAACGCTCTGTCAGGGACTGAAACGTGATTTGCAGAGTATCCCATGTAGATGTAGATGTAGAATATATTTGTTGATTATGTAGATTCCTGCTGGAGAAACACAGCGAAAGAAAAGCTCTGGGAGACCTCACTCATGAATAAAGAAATTTAAAAAATGCACGCTGGGAGACATACAAATAGTTGTGAGAAACTTTTACTCAACTGCTTGTAAGCAAATTATGTCATCTGCCATGATATGCGAGAATCACAGCCGTGTATCGAAGTATAAACTGTGGATGAATGACACAGATACATTACGTCTGCTAGTATAAAGTTCTGAAAACGTACGTATATTTATACACAGTGCAATAGAGGGTTAAGTCTGTCTGCTTACAACTGAGTGATCGAATGGACACCTGTGCTCTAGAGTGCAAGCATCAAGTGCCGTTACTTCTTTGATACTGCTTCTAAATGTTCAAATGTTTGTAAAGCTTATAAGGCTCAACTAAAGGGTCATCAGTCACTAAAGTTACAAACGACTTGTGAACTACCTTATACTAAGGACAACACAAACATCCATGCTAGAGGTAGAATTCGCACATCCGACTCGGAAGGCCGCGCTATCCGCAACGTGGCGCTCCAGACCGCTCGGCTACGCCTTCTTCTAAGAGATAATGAAGAACTTTTAGAACTTTTGTCTGTTCTACAACTGTAAATGAAAAGGGTAAGTAATTCTACAAAGTGCGTATGAAAAATTCGTTGAATGGTCTCAGAAAATATACCAGTGCTCAGTGCACTGAGGTCATGCGTTGTCAGACTTCCGACACCGATAAGAAGCATAATCCTTTCAGGGCTAATTTAAGGTAGGGAAACAAAGAAGTCTGCTGGCGCCAAATCTTGAGAATAATCATCCGCCTCACTCGCTCGATGTTGTCTGGGACTGTGATCGTGGACAGTCGAGCAGTATGTGGCTCATTCTTTGCACCTTCCTTTGTTTCTAAAGCGTTTGAATCGCTCATACACTTTTTTTTCAGTGCCTCATTACCATACACTTGTACCAACATCTCATGGTGCTCCGTCGGCGTTGTCCCTAAACTGAAACAAAGCTTGGTGTAACACGTTGCGCCACTTTGCGCTTCATTAATCAATGCGTTCTCTCAGTGAGCCTGTTATCTGGATCGCAGCTTGAACCACCGCTTCACGGCAGTGCTCAGCACAGTAGGGGGCGCTTGTTGACATGTCCCTCAATGTGTATGCGCCGGAACCTCATTCTCGCCTGCGCGGTTTGCAAAATATGCGACCATTAACCAAAATTTCCCGACGCATCTTCTATGCAAGATTTTACAAGTGACGGAATGTTATTCGTGGGACTAATATTTGAACTATTTTGAGCTAAGGATCATTTTAGATTGTGAGACTGAGAAATGGACGTAAAGTCTATCGATGACTATTTAGTTGGAGATTTTGCTATCATCTTCGTAACGCAGTTTATGAGTTTATGGAATAAGTTCACAGATTTGTGACTGGCTGGAAGACTTCCTAAGTAATTGAACGCAGTACGTTGTTCTCGACGGCGAGTGTTTCTCAGAGACGAGTGTATTGTCAGGCGTGCCCCAGGGGAGTGTGATAGTACCGCTATTATTTTCTATCTATATAAATGATCTGATGGACAGAGTAGCTTGTAATTTGCAAGTGTTTGCTGATGATGTTGTGGTGTATGGGAGGGTGCCGTCATTAACTGTCTGCATAGCATACAGGATGACCTAGACAAAATTTCTAGTTGGTGCGAAGAATGGCAGTTACCCCTCAATGTAGAAATATGTAAGGGTGATACGCATGAGTAGGGAAAACAATTCCATAATATTCAAATACAACATTGGTAGTCAGCTCCTTGATGCAGTCGAATCGCTCAATTATCTAGGCGTAACATTGCAGAGTGATATGAAGTTCAAGAACATGTAAGCACAGTTGTGAGTAAGGCGGACAGCCGACTTCGGTTTATTGGGAGAATTTTGGGGACATGTACTTCATCTGTGAAGGAGACCGCGTATAAAACGCTTGTACGACCACGTCTTGAGTATTGCTCAAGTGTTTGGGACCCGTAGCAGATCAGTTTAAAGGTAGACTTAGAAGCAGTTCATAGGCGAGCAGCCAGGTTTGTTACTAGTAGGTTCGACCAATGCGCGAGTGTCACGGAAATGCTCCGGCAACTCAAATGGGGATCGCTTGAAGAAATTTAGAGGGCCGGAATTTGAAGCTGAGTTTAGTACGATCTTGCTGCCGCCTACTTATAATTCGCGCAGTGATCACAAAGACACGATAACATAAATTAGGAAGCGATCCAATATGATGAAGGGTTCCAAAAACGATAAAGCCCAAATAGCCAACATATAATTTTTATATATTGTCGACTCGACGAAGGGTTTTTTTTTTTTTATTTTTTTTTTTATTTTTTTTTTTAAGTATACATACCTGTAGCTCCGATGGCAGTGAAACATGTACGATAAGGAGTCGGACAAAAAGATTATAGAAGCTTTTGAAATGTGGTGCTACAGACGAATGATGAAAATTAGATGGGTAGATCACGTAACTAATGAGGAGGTGCTTAACCGAATTGGAGTGAAAAGGAGTTTCTGGCATATCCTGACTAAGAGAAGGGTTAGATTGGTAGGACACATTCTGAGACATCAAGGAATTGTCAACTTGGCATTAGAAGGAAGTGTGTGAGGTAAAAATCGTATAGGAAGGCCGAGGGACGACTACAGTTAGCAGATTCAAAAGGATGTACGTTGCCGAACGTATTCTCAGATGAAGAGACTTGCACAAGACAGGGTAGCGTGGACAGCTGCATCAAACCAGTCCGCGGACTGAAGACCATAACAACAACAACGTCTCCGATGCTATGTAAACTTAGACTACAAAGACATCTATGCACTTTGAATTATTTTATTCAACAACCTGTTGACATCAAAAGATGACTGCTTTGTAATGGAAAAAAAAATAGACCAGAAGATGATGGCAGAGACCATCGAAATCGCTCGTCGAAATATAATTATATACTATCGATCGGGGCTTTATCCTTTTTGGACCTATCAAGTTTATTACTGTTTCTTGCTTAGGATCAATTCCTATAGATGAAAACGAGATTGAATAAACATTATTAAACTGGGTTATCTGGCGCTACCTACATCATTTGCAAACGTTAGAATAAAGCTACTTTCATTAATTACTCATTTATCTTTGTTTACCTCTTATTAATGTATCGCAATTTATAGCCTATGTACATCACAATGTCAAAATATTGAGTAGAAAGAGAAGCGCTGAATTAAAATTTGTCACACAGCTGGGATTCGAACCCGTTTTCGAAGATACATTCAGAGAACCCATAACTTTGATGTAGTCAGACGCTATATGTTTCGTAAAATTGAATTATAATTTGATATTTGTATCACCTATACCTGAGGTACAAGGCAGAATTGCCCCATTGACGTACAAAGCTGGGATGCTATTCCGATATTGGACAGCCTTGGCAACAAAGAAATGTTACATAGGAGATCATCGAGGCAGAACTGAAGTTTGTGTTGTGAAGGGAAACGCGAGCTTAAGACAGTCCGTGTAGCCGCATTGTGTATAAGACTACAGCAGCTGAAAGGATGCCGGGCGCCGTGGCTCAGCGCGCCCGGTCAGGGGGCTAAACGCCCTCTGTAATAAAAGAAAGCTTAGCCAAATATACATCGAACAAACAAGAACGAACTGAAACAGCGACCGCAAAGAATAGATCTACTGGGAGAACAAGAAAAAAAAAGTGTCTGCATAGCAAGCAGGACGTTCCGGGTTCGAATCACCTCCGGGGCACGAATTGGTATTCATTGTCTGCCTTTTAAGTTAGTGTGCATGGGGTTTGTGGCTATAGGATCATAGATACAGGTTACCATTTGCAATTAATGTAGTTGCTGGGCATGAAATCAGATGTGTATGATTCTACTGTGAGAAAAATTGAGCCATATTTCTTTAATAGAGCTATACATAACTCTACATGTGTATGTTGTGTTTGGGCAATAGTGCAAAGGTTGGTTAACAAATAGAGGCAACGTAAAGTAGCAATGCCTTTCAGTCACCTTTAACCACGAGTATCATGTTACGTTTTGGGAGTGGGGATACACTTCACAGTGGAATCCACGGACACGTTAGCTACTTCTGTTAGCTACATTCAAGGTCACTTTCATCTCTTTTTCCACTGCCTGCGCTGTAAGGAATTCTCGTCATGTCTGCGCCCACTTTCGCATCCCGGAACATTGTAGACTTAACTATAAATTTTTAATTCTTGAATAAAAGAATGTCTTGGTTGAAATTTTTTTTATTTAAATGACGCGTTTCTCCCGGTTAGGGCATCTTCAGATATCTGACAAAGAAGAAAAATGAATCACAACTTACAATATTTAGATGACAATATTGCAAAAAAACTTTTTTGATTTATTATTATTATTTTAACTGCAGAACAGTGCTGAAATTGGTAATTAGGGGTTGTAAAAATATGCGGTACTAAATTTTTACCTACTCTGTGATAGAGGGTGTATAGGTCAAAATGTAGCCATAGGATGTCTTACAGAGACAATAACAACAAAATCCGTTGAAAACAAATTGATACAATGTTTAACTGAACGGCTATTGAAGTAATTTATATTCCGAGATGTACCTTATCTGATGTCCCTGTACCACGGAGTAGGTCTTCAGCTCAATTATACGGCATGCGTCGGTATTGGCACTGACACTGAATGTGCACTGCCAGTAACCGCCAGTAAAGCGTAGTGGTCCACAACACTGTAGGTGTTTGGCCGGTCGGACGACAGTTGTTGATTTCAAATATGGACATCATTTACGTCACATACCCAATATCACATGAAACAAATTTAAACGGATGCCAAGTTATATGACAGAATATTACTTAAAAATTTCCATAACAGTACCTATAAATGTCTGGTCTTTTGAGGTCAACTGATCGTTTACAAATATGGGGTGTTTAAAATAAACCCGCTTAGATATCTCAAATTCCTCCAGGATGTTCTACTTCCGTCCTTATTGGGCATAAGGTAAAATTTCTAAATTATCTAGGTTTGGAGCTTGATGACCAGAAGCCTTTAAATGCTCGGAAAAAGGAGAGTTTGTTTTTTGTTAATAAATGTTCATTGAAACGTGTTTTGAATTCCCTCCCCGTCTATCCCACATACTCAGCTGGATAGTGTACACATTTAAGATTACAAACACCCGAAGCTACATGTGGCTGTTTGATACGTTGCTCGTTGTATGGTAGAATTTGTCGAATATTTGTTCCACGAGAAAAGACAATTTGTACATTGGCATTACGTAACTGTTAGGCTGCAAGGTGCAGGGGGGGGGGGGGGCGGCGCAGTTCCTATTCTTTCGTCAGCTAACTTCGCGGTTGCGATATGCCTCTGCTCTTCTGTAAGCCTGACACGTTCTCTATATAGCTGGTGGGCTACAGACGGGCTGTAACCATTTTTCTGCGTGATATGACAGAGTCTGTCACAACCGTTGTTTACTATGGTTGTCATTTCGTTTATTGCTTTCAACGTTACTTGTTACGTTAATAGTGTACTAGGATATGACCTGCGAGTGTGTTATTTGTCCTCCACTGCCGCCCTTTCCGACGTTAAACTGGCACTGCAAATGGATTCATAATGATATGTCCGATGTTATGTACCACCCTCTAACAGCTCGGAGAATACTCCTCCTCCAAGTCAGTAACTTTCTTCACTCACCACCATCACCAACCTTACTTACCTCGAACAATATCCGAACGCTTTGCTCGGACGTCTCCTCTTACTTTTCGAACACATTACCTATCTTCCGTGACTTCCCGTGATTTCAGCAGACGTATATGTTCCATTTTTATACGATACTACCAATGACATACATTCTATAGCCAGAAATCTTGTATTTACCTCTCTTATCATACATTAAAATCTCCAGTTCTCATAATAGGACGTCGAAAATTTAAGTACATTGTACCATCTTCGGCCCTGCGTACCGATCAGTTACTATGGAAGAAGTCACGCACACGAAAGTAACAACATTCACATTTAAGTGATTTAATGCCAGTAATACATGAAGTACCGGCAGCCTCATTGCCACAAGAATTGTGACGATGTAACGAAGTCTGTAACAACCGTTGTTTATTGGTGTTGTTATTTCGTTTATAGTCTGTAAAAATATTTTGTGGTCAGTTCTATAAGATTTGAATTAAGTACATAATAATTCTGGCACTGCACTGCACTGCCTGGACATGTGGGACTGGAAAGCACGGGGTATCGAACCACATGACATTGAGGCATATTTGACTGGTGATGTGCTGCATACCATTTATAGTTTGCCACTATGGTGTCAGATCATTTGAAAGATATGTCTTACCATGCGTGGAGAATTAAGATTTGATAATGACTCCTTAACCAGTCGAAACCAATCAATGTAAAACCAATATATACAAATTATCTAAGGCAAATGATCTCATAAGAGATTTATAAAGATTACATTCAAGATCGCGTCCTGTATAAAAACCTGAACAAGGTGTCAGGTAATTACAAATCCCGTAATTTACACATGTTACAGACAAGTATCCCTGAAGACAAAATCTGCATATTCCTTTTGACCTATAAACTAGCAATGGCAATAATTGTCAGATCTGTCAAATCGTAGATCATTCACTGGTGCATGACATTCTGTTTTCTTCTTCTTCTGGACTGGTTGTGAATATAGTAGTGGTTTAACAGGCCTCTTCTACCCCAATAAACATTAGTCCATTTACAGTGCCCCAGAATAAAATTCGCCACAATTTTTGCGTGATAAATTATCTTCTTGGCATCCTCTTTCCGTTTATAAACAGTTTTCCATGTATCAGAAAAATTTCATCACAAAATTGAAAAGAACTAGTGACCTGATAACTTATTTCAACAGTATTTGCGAAAGATTCAGATAAATTGCTAAACTTTTTGCAAAAGCAGCGAAATATTGTATTTGAGAATTTATATATGTTTCGAAAACTATTGTCCAAGCAAGAACCAAACTAGACAAACGTTGCAGAAAACCCAACTCAATTTTGATGTTACCTGAGAGAAACATTTGCCTAATAAAGGGTTAACCGTCAAACACGCAAATTAGAATACTGTCTACAAATTTATATCTTCGTAAGACCAACATTGTACCATTAAACGGAAAATATATCAGTAATTTTCCACAGTTGTAGATGGTTTTTATTCGATCTAGACTGTTTGGGCTAGCACTTAAGAGAAGTACACAAAAACAGCTAAAACTTACGTAAAGCAATAAAACTTTATTTGTCGTATGTTGACTCCAGGAGTCAACTAGCAATATTCTGTTGTTCACCTTGGATGACAGAGATACGGGTTTCTTAGCCTGCAACTATGTGTGTGTGTGTGTGTGTGTCTGGGTGCGTGGGTGGGTGTTAGAGAGCGATTGAGCGAGGAAAAAGAAGATTAGGATATTACGCCTCATACACAGCGTGGGCATTTGAGGCGGATATCACACTCGAATTCTTTGGGTAGGGATGAGAAACGGCGTTACCCTTTCATTTGGATGAAATGATTTAGGGTAATCACAGAAGTCGCAAATATGAGTAGCCGGAAGTGTATTTGAACCATCTTTAACCCAAGTGCGAACAGTGTGTTACCAATATTTCGCATCGCTAGGTAGAGAAAAGTGTGTGTGTGTGTGTGTGTGTGTGTGTGTGTGTGTATGTGTGTGTGTGTGTGTGATTGTGAGTGAGTGAGTGTGATGTCAGAAAGAGAAATTGGATAATGTGTGAGACAGTCATAGAGAGACAAGAGAGTCACAAAGTGATAAAGAAAGACAGAGAGAGAGAGAGAGAGAGAGAGAGAGAGAGAGAGAGAGAGTGTTTGTGAGAGAGATTGAAGACAAAGAGAAGAGAAGCAGAGAGCGTGAAAGGGAGATGTTAGAAAATGGGATGACACACACACTCACACACACAGAAAGTGATTCTGTGAGTGTATATTACAGAGAGAGCGAGAGAATTTGGAAGTGTGGCGCGGGAGATACAGAGGGAGAGTCAAAGAACACACACACACACACATACACACGCAGAGCGAGAGAGAGAGAGAAGCAGAAATAGAGAGAGAGAGAGAGAGAGTGTTTGTGAGAGAGATTGAAGACAAAGAGAAGAGAAGCAGAGAGCGTGAAAGGGAGATGTTAGAAAATGGGATGACACACACACTCACACACACAGAAAGTGATTCTGTGAGTGTATATTACAGAGAGAGCGAGAGAATTTGGAAGTGTGGCGCGGGAGATACAGAGGGAGAGACAAAGAACACACACACACACACATACACACGCAGAGCGAGAGAGAGAGAGAGAAGCAGAAATAGAGAGAGAGAGAGAGAGAGAGAGAGAGAGAAAGACAGAGAGAGAGAGAGAGATTTGTATTAAGATTGAGAGAGTTTTGCAATGAGATAGGGAGAGAGAGAGAGAGAGAGATGGGTTGTGGAAGGTTGGGAGACAGAAAGAAAGAGAGAGAGACAAGTATGCCAAAGCTAAAGGTAGAGAGACGAGGCAGAGAGAATGTATGGTGAATGAGGTTTAAAGCATGTATAATTGGTAGTGAAGGACAATCAGTAACCGGAAAACTTACCGAAATTGGACTCATTTCCCCGCGGCTACAGAACACTGCGGACGCGCCCGAGAAGTGGTGCTTATGCCGACGAACATGAATGTATATATACTGCCTCTGGCGCTGCTACCGGATACTAGTAACCACACAGTTGAGAGACTCACACGTTTTTTCAACAGCTGTTGCATCATCGCTGCGGTAATACTCCTCCGGACTAATTGGTGTGCTATTTTTATGCCTTTTCAAGGTAAGCTGCCTTCACTGGAACAACTGGAGACCATACATGCAGCGTTTCGTATCTAATGTTAAATATTTCGCGCAGAACATCAGCTTCATTAAACATTTCTTTACATTTTGAACGGATACCATGAGAACCATTATTGCACAGTGACCATTCTTTCTATATAGTCACGAGTCAGTCGAGAAACTTCTATTTAATTTCTTAACGTTCTATTGGTATGTATTTAGGTTTGATATTTAGTGTCATATTCTAATGACTTTAATTACTTTAAAATACACTGAAGAGCCAAACACAAAGATACGTAAACACTCAGAGCATACCGTTGCGGTCAACAACGCCTATATAAGACAAGAGGCGTCTGTTTCTAGAAAGGTAGGTTATCACGATTTCACAGAGTTACCACGCGGTGTAAGGGTCGGCGCACAAGAGATGTGCCACAGCATCCACGACGTACCGACGAGTTGGGGATTAGGCCGTACGACCAATTCACGAGTGTACCGTGAATATCGCCAATCCCGTAAAAGATGAAATCTCCGCCATCGCTGCGGGCAGGGAGAGATCAAGAAGAAGTGTAGCACTTTCAAAAATTACTGCGGATTTGCAAGCTGGGCCATCAGGTGCGAACCATTCAACGAAACGTCATCGATATCTGACTCTGTAACATAATGACTACAATGTCAAACAAGGAAAATAAAGTGCAATCTGCTGGGAATGAAAAGTACATCAAAGTAAAGAATGTTTTTTTTGTGGAGATGCCCATTTCCTGCAAAGAAATGAATAATAAACAAAATCCTCTACAAAAGCATTCTCCCGAAGCACCAAGTCTCCTGCGGCTATCCCCTGTCGTCTGACTAAGGGAAATAAATTATTAAAGTATTGATTTAATAGAAAGAGGCACGCCATCCACCTGAAACAGAGTAGGGGGAAACGAAATTATAAACTCCCAAACTTAAGTGGAGAGACAAATTAATTTCTACTAGGAGGAAGTGAAGACTGTACTAAAGTACGACTCTGAATCTATAAGCATTCGGAACGGAAAATCCACTAATGTGCCCTTGATGAATGCACGAAATGTAACTTCAAACTTAGTCTGCACCCGTCAACACCGACGTTGTATGGTAAAAGCCTGTAAAACTAATTTCTCGGTCTCAATACCCTCGTTTCCAATTGTGTCGAGCGGTTGCACGTGGCGGATATACTATCATGCGCAAAAATGTGCGAACGATCTGAATTGCTGTCCGCCTGATTTGAATGCAACCCAAACAATGAACTAGTCTTCAGGCTGCTATAATCGCTTCACGGTTTAGTCGTTGGGCTATTCAAAATCGATCCACTGCAGAAAACTGCTCCGCCTGGCAATCATTCCGGGCGTAAATTAACACCACGAAGTTGCAAATAAAAAGAAACACGGGATTGTGTTCTTAACGCTTGTAAACTCTACGTTATTACAGTAACGGACACGTCAAAAGTATTAATACACTCAATAGAGTTAGATATAACAAAATCTGTGACATAAAACATTCAGTCATCCTTATACACCATTTAGTATTTCTATCAATAACGGATTGTTTGATAGTATCTCAATTCCTACAGTTCTACAGCAATTCGAAATACTTTTGCTACTCTAAATCGTTTTTTCATTACTGCCAAATTTCGTTCTTGTGGCGAGCGGATTTGTATTAACGGTTTTAGAACTAATCTGATAAGAAAAATTCGATTAAGAGCAGCAAACGCTCCTTGTAAGCTTCAGTATTATCTGTACCATGACTGAACAAATATTTGTACACATACTTGAACTGGGATTGATATGAAGAACTACCTTGGTCTGGTTCTGGAATCAAACCCATTACCTGCAGTCATTGCTAAGCAAGGAAAACATTCATGCGTTATCGATACACAGTAATGACAGAGATTTTTATAGCTACTAGGCACAAAGGTCTACGAAATAACGGTTAATTCACCAAAAGTATCAGTTCGGAAAACTTAAATTAGCTGATAAATAAGTAAAGATCAGGAAGACAGTTTCCAGTACCTGGGATGTATTTTCTCACAGGATGGCAACATAGTGAAAGAACTGGAATCGAGGTGCAGGAAAGCTAATGCAGTGAGTGCTCAGCTAAGATCTACTCTCTTCTGCAAGAAGGAAGTCAGTACCAAGACTAAGCAGTGCACCGCTCTATCTTTCGACCAACTTTGTTGTATGAGAGTGAAAGTCGGGTGGATACGGGTTACCTTATTCATAAGGTAGAGGTTACAGATATGAAAGTAGCAAGAATGATTGCAGACACTAATAGATGGGAACAATGGCAGGAGGGTGTACATAATGAGGAAATCAAAGAAAAACTTAGAATGAACACCATAGTGAAGCAGTTAGAGCGAACATACTGAGATTGTGGGGTCATGTTACACGCATGGGAAAAGCAAGGTTATCTAAGAGACTCATGAGCTCGGCAGCGGAGGGTAAGAGGAGTCGAGGTAGACCAAGAAGAAAGTATTTAGATTCGGTGCAGAATGATTTTGAAGTAAAAGGCATAACATCAGACGAGGCATCAATGTTATCATTGAATAGGGGATCATGGAGGAATTTTATTAGAGGTACTATGCTTGAGTCTGAACGCTGAAAGGCATAATCAGTCTGTAATGATGATGATGATGATGATGAATAACATCCAAATATCATTAACTACACCTAGACAACGCACCAGAACTGTTTTTAATCTGAAATTGTTCATGATACGCAGTTAATATTGAAGTTTCCAACGACTTTTTATTATCAGTAAGTCCGGTGACCGTTAATGCATAACTGCTCGCCCGGGAACGAAGTGTTGCAGTTGTGGGAAAACGATTCAGACAGTAAAAGTACTTCGAACTGCTACAGAAGTTCAAGTATTCCGATACTGTTGTAAAATCTGTTGCTGATAATAATGTTAAATGTTGTCTAAGGATTACTGAATGTTTTACGTCACGGACTTTGTTATGTCTAACTCTAATGGCTGGGGTAATACTTCTAATATGTAGTAAGAATGGTGTCAGTTCCCTTCAGCACTACTTCAGACCTTATTCTTGATCATGCCAAACGTGCTCACGGCGGCTCTACACGGTATTACACATGTATGCCACATTTTTTGGATCTTCAATGTATGTCCAATAGGGTCACATAAGTAGCGGTCCCGTACATTGTTTCTTCTTCTGAAGTCTATAGTGAAGTCGCGTACATTTTCGATAATGTTTATATGTTTTTCTCGCATCACTCAATATTGGTTGGCTTGTTTCACCGTCAAGGTAGGGTGTCAGAAAAGATGGTGACCTGAAATAATGCCTCCTTGTTCCTAGTAGTCTCTACTGTCTCGATGTGCATGTCTGCTGCAGTTGACGCCTGCTCCGGCCACCGCCCCAGTCCACCAACAAGGAGCCAAAGGTCTGATGATGGTCCTGTAGAACCGTAACCGGTTGCCAATATAATGCTCAGCAGCTTGCGATCTAGACTGTTATATTTTAATTATCTATCATTTTAAGATTGATGTATCCAAAATATGCTTTCAAAAATTACAGAAACCTAATCCAACGATGACGTAATGAATGTACTGAGGCTACCATGAACTACGAGGTAAGTTTGAGTAGGCGGTAAAGTAACCATGTTAGTTGTGGTATTTTCCATCTAGCGACTCGGAAGTTCTTCTGCGAGATTTGTATTGTGACGGGAATGACATTCAAATACTTGGCGTTGTCCACGTAACTGGCTGGCCGTAGCTTTACGTGTGCTAATGGTGTCTTGTGGCGTCTGGAAACACTGGCATTTATGTCAAAAATTGTTGTCCAGGTGGTGTTTCTCGCAGTATCCGACAGACAGCCTAGCGTAATGTGCTCTGTTTTAGGGAAGCAGTGTCTTCCACAAACACTGATCCATTGACATAAAGATCCTTGATGCAGTGCGACTGTCAATACTCCAGGCACCAGTACTGAACCCTGTAGTACATTTTCTTCGTCCATCTCTTAAATTCAGCTGTAGTAGCATTTGAATACGAGTAGGGATAACTTGTAAATCAGCCAGTAACGCAATGAATCAGAAATTTGGTGCAATGTCTTTACAAAATCCAAACTCCTTCTGTGGTAGAATTATGTCCTGTCATTTTCACATTGGATTAGCGATCGAGTGTGTTCTTCGGGCATCTTACTTAGCAGTGGTAGTAAAAGCGACCATTAGTTTTTTGGACCATTGCTGTTCACAATATAAATGTCGGATGTTCAATGAAGCTTTTCACGAGGATCTGTACTATGTTGATAACCCACAACTCTAGGAACTTGTGAAGAAATTCAGGGGAATCTGCAGCAATCACCGCATTGTGTAGGAAGCGGCAGTTAAATCTTATTATTATTCTGGTTTTGCAATATAAGTACTTTTTCCAGCACCTGTATTAGATTCCATTAAGTTACGAATTATTCTTCTCCACTCTTCTCTGTCCTCCCATAAGTCCTCAGGCATGAACTTCCTCCATCCATATGGTAGGTGGTCGTCCCTGTTTTCTTCTTCCGTTCGGTGTCCAGTCGAGTATGCATTTTGGAAGCCTTTCTTGTTCCATTATTGTGACGTGTCCATACCATTTTAAATGTTTGTGCTCGATGAATTCAATAACTGAATTTTTACATTTCATTTATTCTCTGATTACTTCATTTCTTATTCTTTCTCTTCATGATATTCTTGATGAACGTCTATAGAAATCCATTTCTGTAGCTAATAATTTTGATTTCAGTTGCCATTTTGTTCTCCACACTTCTGAACCATATGTAATAAAGCTCCGAACTATTGTTTTATACATCCTTATTTTATTATCCGTAGTTATGTGTTGTCCCAGAGAATTCCATTCAACAAAGAAATTGTCGTCTTTCCTGCAATTATTCTTCATCTAATTTCTTTTTCCTGTTCCCATCATTTGTAATTTTCACTCCTTAATATTTACACTCCTCTGTAGTTGTTACTGTTCCCATCCCTTCTTCTAATATTAAGTCTTCATGTATTCCACCAATTACCATGCATTTCGTTTTATACATGTTGACATTTGGACCTGCCTTTTTTATATTTCTGAATCAGCTTCCTGGTCATGTACTCTATGTCCTCATACTCTTGGGCTACAATCAGTTGGTCATCTGCAAATTGCAATAAGTATATTGTTCTGTCATTTATAGCTATTCCCTTAGTTTGACATTATTTCTTCCAATTCTGTAAGGTTACGTCTGTATATACTTTATACAATGTAGGTGGCATGCTACATCCTTAATGTAATCCTTTTGTGACTTGGAATCCAGATGATAGAAATTTACCAAATTTTATTTTTGAAATAGAATTTTTATATAAATTCTGAATTGTTTTTACTATTGTTAAGTTAATTCCTATTGACCGTAAAGCTTTCCATAGTGTTCTACGAATACCAAATGTATAGGTTGTGCCCGACCTATTTTTTTTTCAATTATTTGTTGTAGGCAAAAATATGATCAATTGTTGATATTCCAGCTCTAATACCTTCTTGTTCTTCAGCTTCCTTTTCTTTTTATTCTTGTTCTAAGAAGTACTTCATAATTCCTCCATATAATCTACTGAAGTTATTGGTCACTGTTATTCCCCTATACTTTTTACAGTAATCTTTCCTTCCTTTTTATGTATCACTGAAATATATCCTACTTTCAAATCATTTGGTACATCATCCCCATTTAAACATCTTTCGAAAAGATTTCTTAACAATTCAATTAATTTTTCTGTTCCAAATTTTAATAAATCTGCGGGAGTACCTCCAATTCCTGTAGCCCTTCCATTCTTTAAAGATTTCATTGCACTTTTAACTGTCTCTATTTCCAAATGAATGTAATTATCTCGTAGTTCATATGTAATTTCATTATATTCAGGATTTTCCAAGAGTTATTCTCTGTTTTCTGATAATAGATTTTGAAAATATTTTTCCCAAGAGTCATGAGTAATATATTTAATATGTGTAGATTCTTTAGAATTCCTTCTTACATTGCAGTTAAATCTCAATATAAATCCATGTAACGTTCTGCAAATACAAGGAATGAAAGATGCTATATCACACAATGGTAAAACAGTCACTGCAAGGAGTGCCTTGTGTAAGTATTTTCGCAATACGGTATAATTTACTTCATGTTCATCTACGCCCCTTCCCATTTTACACAACTGGATTCAAGTTCATTTCTCTTAATGCAGACACTCTATACATACTTTCCACCTTCTATATTTTCCTTCTTTGTTTAGTACCGATTTTCCATTCCACCTATTGATATTCATACGGTTTCTTTCCTTGGGAATGTTAAAACTATGATTGCGTTTCCACCGACTGTCCCATTTTGATGTCACCTCAATAAAAATTGCTGTGAAATCAGAATAAAAATTAGTGTTATGAATGTATTACGAGATTTTTATTTGCCATAGATCGCTTTTATAAATTAATTATGTATTGATGACTTAGTTATTAAGAGTCATTATCAAATGTTAATTGTCCAGGCATGGTAACACATATCTAAAATTCTTGTATACAAGCGATCTATGTCAAATAATGATCTCATAAGAGATTCATAATCATTACATTCAAGATCGCATCCCGTTTAAAAACTTGAATATTATATTATATAATAAAAATTAGTAAGATCATAGATGACAAAGGTAAGCTGAGTTAGGTTAATATTGAACTATAGGTAATGATGTTATCTTGAGACGTGGGAATGTTCGAAATGTTCAAATGTTTGTTAAGCTTATGGGACTTAACTACGGGGTCATCACTCCCTAAACTTACAAACTACTTATCAACTACCTTATACTAAAGAAGGCACAAATATCCATGCCCGAAGGGGGATTCGAACCCCCGACCGTAGCGGCCGTGCAGACCGCGACTGGAGCGCCTCAGTCTCCTCGGCCACCGCGGCCGGCAAGAGACGTGGGAATCCGCAGCCAAATGTTGTCATAAGGTAAATTAAATCCGCTCAGGCTGCAATATACTTTTGTTCAAAATAGCATAACGAGTATCGCGCCTTTTACACACATAATCACGTGCTTGTATTTTTTTTTTTTTTTAATTTAATATATACACTACTGGCCATTAAAACTGCTAAACCAACAAGACATACAGATGATAAACGGGTATTCATTGGAAAAAGGTATTATACTAGAACTGACATGTGATACATTTTCACGCAGTTTAGTTGCATAGATTCTGAGAAATCAGTACCCAGAACAACCACGTCTGGCCATAATAACGGCCTTTATACGCCTGGGCATCGAGTCAAACATAGGTTGGATGGCGTGTACTGGTACAGATGTCCATGCAGCTTCAACACGATACGACAGTTCATCAAAAGTATAGACTGGCGTATTGTGACGTTTTCAATTGGTGAGAGATCTGGAGAATTTGCTGGCCAGGGCAGCAGTCGATCATTTTCCGTATCCACAAAGGCCCGTACAGGACCTGCAACATGCGGTCGTGGATTATCCTGCTGAAATATAGAGTTTCGCAGGGATTGAATGAAGGGTAGAGCCACGGGTCGTAACACATATGAAATGTAAAGAGTCACTGTTCAAAGTTCCGTCGAAGTGAACAAGAGGTCACCGAGACCTGTAACCAAAGCACCAAATACCATCACGCCTATGATACGCCATTATGATGCCAAACACAGATGCTACTATCATGAAACGGAACCTGGATTCATCCGTAAAAATGACGGTATGCCATTCGTACACCCAGATCCGTCGTTCTGTACACCATCGCAGACGTTCCTGTCTGTGATGCAGCGTCAAGGGTAACCGCAAACCATGGTCTCCAATCTTATAGTCCATGCTGCTGCAAACGTCGTCGAACTGTTCGTGCAGATGGTTGTTGTCTTGCAAACGTCCGCATGTGTTGACTGCGCGATCCGTTACAGCCATGCGTATAAGATGCCTGTCATCTTGAGTGTTAGTGATACGAGACCGTTGGGATCCAACACGGCGTTCCGTGTTGCCCTCCTGAACCCACCGATTCCATATTATGCTAACATTCATTGGATCACGACCAACGTGAGCAGCAATGTCGCGATACAATAAACCGCAATCGCAATAGGCTACAATGCTACCTTTATCAACCTCGGAAACGTGATGCTACGCATTTTGCCTCCTTATACGAGGCATCACAACAACGTTACACAACAACGCCGGTCAGAGACTGCGCGTATGAGAAATCGGTTGGAAACTTTTCTGACGTCAGAATGTTGTAGGTGTCGTCACCGGCGCCAAGCTTGTGTGAATGCTCTGAAAAAGCTAATCATTTGCTTATCACAGTATCTTCATTCCTGTCGGTTAAATTTCGCGTCTGTAGCATGTCATGTTCGTGGTGTAGTAGTTATAATGGCCAGGATATACCGTAGTTAAGTCTCATAGATTTACGAACATTTGAACATTGGCCAGTACTGCCTTGGCACCCTCCACAATTAGTACGGTTTAATTACAACTACCACAAAAGTGTTCACCTTTTTAGTCGTTTTAAGGAGATCGTGAACGTTAGGTAGCGTTCAATACTTAAACATCGTATGTGAACTATGGGGAGTGGCTAAAAGGCAGACATGTCCTTTGTATATATATATATATGACGAAGCGTCTGCAAAACGTGAAACCAGCTGTGCTTTTTCGTATGAAAACTTATTGCAGTCAGAACGAACTTAAATTCCACAATATACGTAGAGTGTTCATGTCACCAATTTCATCGGGTTTAGTAGGCAGAAGTTAGGCAGCATAGTAGTGAACCTCTGTTCCCGTTGCGCACTTGTTATAATTTTAAAAATTGCTGCACAAGAGTGGTCTTGCGGTCTAAGGCGTCTTTTTGGCGAGTGCTTATATACTCTCCTCAGAGTTTCCAGTTCTCCCTCGGGCATAGCTATATATATATATATATGTGTGTGTGTACTCACCGTCGGAGCTTCCAGTTCTCCCTCGGGCAAAGCTATATATATATATATATATATGTGTGTGTGTGTGTGTGTGTGTTGCTCTTACCATAAGTTAGTTTAACTAGTTTGTAGGTCTAGGGACGAGTGACCACTGCAGATTGGTTCCATAGCTTTACTATACTTTTAATTTGAACATTTAAATCAGCAAGGCGTTCGATACCGTTCCGCACCGTTGCCTGACGAAGAAAGTGCGACCGTATGGAATTTGTGACCATCTGTGTGACTGGATTATGGTGTTTCTAACTAACAAAACCCAGCATGTTATCTTCAGTGGGAAGAACTGTTCAGATGTGAAAGTGGTTTCAGATGTGCCCCAGGGAAGCGTTATAGGACGTTACATAAGCAAGTGTAAGGTGCTATGTTTGCTTAGAAACATCTTTTATTATGCATAACAACGCAATAGGAGGGTAAAACAATGGAAGCAGTTACCTCCGTAAAATATTTGGGAGCTGACGTAAGGGGCGACTTGATATGGAACGACGATACAAAATCAATCTCGGGTCAGGCAGATGTAAGACAGATTCACTGGAAGAGTCCTCTGGAAGTCTAGTCCGTAAACAAAATTGTACTGAACGTAACTCATTATCTCTAGCAATTAGTTCATGTAATCACTAGAATAGTAACGGTTGTGAGAACATACTTGACCACTTAGCAACAAATTATCCGGCGTTAATAAAGAACATGAGAACATAAACAGGGATTACTTCACAGAGAGTTTTCGTAGCGAGACTCAAAATCGGATTTTCTAAATCCACCAGAATTAAAAGAAAAGTATATTTATTTAAGAAATCAGAGTAAATTTCCTGAGTAAGAATCTCCAGTCTATCCAAACTCACTACGTAAGTGTAGATCAGATATGGCTTACATTGAAAGAAATAATATTCGCAACCACTGACAGATTTATATAAATTAAAACAAAATAAAATAAAAAATGAAATAGGGGGCTTACCCGCCGTCGTAAACAAAACAGTTTACATCACACTTGCATAACCAAAGGAAAAAGTGTGCCAAAATTAAATGGTTACAAAATCCCCAAGACTGGCAATATTTTACAGAAACTAGAAATTTCTCTCAAAATCAATGCGAGACGTTTATAATAGTTACCACAACGAAACACTGTAACGTAATTTGGTAGGCTACATTATCACAAAAGATTCTGGTCGTATTTAAAAATCAATACATTCACTATACGATAGCAATGGTGATGCTACTGGAGACAGTTCTGCTAAAGCTGAATTTCTCAATAAAGCTTTCCGAAATTCCTTCAGCAAATCAGTTGAAGCAAGTGCTCCACAATTCGTATCAAGACCAGCTGACAGTATGCGTAATTTGGAAGTAGATACCCCTGGAGTATTAAAGCAATTTAAATCACAGAACACCAGAAAGTTCTCGGGTACAGATTCCTTTTAGAGTGTCCTGATGCAATAGCGTAGACCAAGCTATTATATTCAACCGCTTGCTCAGTGAAAGATCCGTACCGAAATACTGGAAAGTTGGACAGGTCACTCCAATATTCAGTAAAGGCAATACGAAAGATTCGCAGGCCTTTGTCATTGACGTCGGTTTTGAAAATATACTTTCCTCGAATATTATGAACTAACTTAAACCCGCATCTCCGCTCGCGTTTTGGTTGATTATGATAGATAAGCTATCTTTCAGTAGTGTGCTATGAGATCAAATCACACGTAAAATGCACTCGTTTCGAAGAATGCAAACACGAAATTCAACAATAGTGATTGTAATAATATCACAGATCGATCACTTGATGTAATGCGCGAAACGTGAAAATCTAATTTTTAAAGAGATGTGTTAAAAGAAATTTCTTTTTTATTGCTTTATTTATTTATTCTCATATTTAATTATTCGTATGCTTATCCTTACAGAGAAAGAGCTGAAGACATTGTAGCACTCACAGACCAAAGATATGGTGGTCTGTGGCATCACGTTTCGCTGTATTTAACCTCCTTGCTATATATTCGCAAACGCCATCGCTGGCCTTCGAATTTTTTTTATAATTTGACGACTTTCAACCACCATATCTTGCACCCTTATAGCTATCGGCATGGAACTGCTATGGTGTACAACGGGAGACTTCGGACAACTATTACACACAGACATTCGTTTGCGTTCTGTGGTTTTCGCTGCAGAGCGAAATATTAACACACATACACACGTAGAATTTTATATACACCGGTAACTTTACATCCCAATATACTCCACCCTTTTATCATAATCAACCCTCAAGCAACAATGCAACCAATAAAACCATTTTCAAAGAATAAATATAATTTCCAAAGAGTAATTATTGTTCCGCACTTCACGTTATATTCTTCAAATTACTAAATATCTTCCTCAGGTATAAATTAGTAACTGTACAAATATTTAAGTTTCTGCGTCTTGTCGTTCGGACGTGATAAGCGTTCACCAAACAGATATTCACATTAATATATATACATAGATAAATAGCTATCCGATCGAAATAAAACTGTGGCTAAAGACTTTCCCGGGTAGACATTAGTAACTACAAATTTTTAGCTCTTTGTGTCTTGTGGTTCAGACGTGATAAACGTACACCAAACAGACATTCACATTTATAGATATAGATTACCTCAAGATAACGTAGTATTGACCCATAGTAAACACGGTTTTCCGAAAGTAGCTTTCTTGTGAAATACAGCTAGCTTTTACCTCACATGATTTGACGAGTGCTACGACAATGGATATTAAATAGATTCGGTATTTCTAGATTTTCGGTAGGATTTTGACACTATACTTCACATATGTTTTCTAATCAATTTGCGTGCTTACGGAACATCGCCACAGTTGTGCGATTCAATTCGCTATTTCCTGTCAGAAAGGAACATTACGTTGTAATTGACGGAAAGTCATCGAGTAAAACAGAAGTGATATCTGGCGTTCCACAGGGAAGTGTTATAGGGCCCCTACTGTTCCTTATTTTTATAAACGATTTAGGAGACACTCTGATTAGCTCTCTTAGACTGTTCGCGGATGATGCTATGTCTATTAGTAAAGTCACCGGAAGGTCAAAAGCAACTGAAAAGTGATTTACATATTTGCATGGTGCAAAAATTGGCAATTGACCCTTAATAATAAGTGTAAAGTAATGTAGTTGTGAAATTTATCAACTTTCTCTTTCGAATGCGAACATACTTTGTTAGCACCCACTTACATAGGGAGACGTGATGATCATACATAATGAGAGAAATCAGGGCGAAAACAGAAATATTTACTTGTTTCTTTTTCCCGAGAGCTATTAGAAAATGGAACCGTAGTGAAATATCATACTGACCGTCCGTCAACTTCCATATATTTTTTATAAAATTGTAATTTATTTGATGTCGATAGATTAGCATTTTGTTAAAAATAGAACCCCACTCTTTTCAAGGCATGGGGAATAGCATTTATATCTCATGTTTTAAAATATTAGTTTCTAAAATGTTAGTTAATCTTGCTAGGATTTTGTTATTTTAATAAGTTATTATTTTGGTTATGAATGTGGCAATAGTACGGCTTCTTCGCTATGCCACTGTCCCTGTGAGAATGTGTACTTGTTTTACTTTTAAGTGGATGTGCCAGGATCTAATGGCTGTCTGAATGTGGGTGGTAATAGCTCACTTTGCATGATTCTCTCTGGCTCAGAGTCGATGGTTAGTTGTTACCAACCCCTGTTGCTGATGCTACCAAAGAGGTTTCTCCATCCTTTGGTTACAAGCTAGTCGACAGGACCTCTCCAGGGCGAGTCTCACGTTCCCACCACCGGTGTCTCGTGCGTTTTGTCTGGTTTCCAGTAGCTTTCGCGCTTCCTGGCCGATCAGTGGTCACTTTGTACGCGGACCGCGGTGAGGTAAGATTGGTTCTGCTCTTCTGTATGCGGAGATGGTAGCGATTCGTTGTCTAGCTTCTTTAACATAGACTCTTGAACTTAGATTCATTTTTGAGAATAATTTTTCCGAACGTGCCCGGAAATATGTCCTACTTTTTCAATCCAGTGATTTCCAACAGATAAATAAGGTGTATGTGTTACTAGTTGCAGTTTGATAACGGCCTGGTATATTCAAACCTTTTGTGATTATGTGGTAGTGTGTACATTCTTTCTTGCTTTTTGGAGCCCGATTTCTAACAATGTTCATTTTTGTACAGTGCTTGTTAAACCTTTGTTATCATTTCCTCATGAGAGTTATATGTTTTCCATGTGGTTGGTTCTTAGAACAACGCCTTCAGCTTCTGCTATTGTTTGTTCCACGCCCATCAGACAAGTAACTATGCACGTATCCTTCTGATTTGCACTAACATTACGCAATCTTCTCTCCCTGCCTATTTAAATTTTGCTGTTTCTTCTCCGAACCTGTAGTAGCCCACAGTCTTTGTCAGTAATTCTCTCCAAGCCTTGTACAATCTCCTTCAATAGCTTGTTTATGAAATTCTATGTATTTCTCAGGGTTGCATGCCGTAGTTTGTATTCTCACTTTTCCGTCTTTGTAATTATTTCACTTTTCTGGTTTTTTGAGACTTGGTTTCATCCGTCTCTGTAATCGCTCCCTATCGCGTGTAGCTGCATTTCATTCACTTTCTTATGTAATTTTAAACATTTCTAGCGGTTGCATGCCATAGTTAATTTTCTTTATTTTTCGGAAATTGAATTTTTACATTTTATCGGTTTTGGGATCCTCGTGGGTCCGAACTCCGACTTCAGGGGTTTGCAGCTAGTCAGCTGAATTCACGCCTCTTATCATAAAACCTGTGCCTAGATAGTTTAGTCTCACATTGCAACTGAGGAGTCCACCGTGATTTTGTGTAATAAATTCAATTTTTAACCGCTTCACCTCCAGTGGAGTGCGATATTGTAACGTAGCCGTGTGTCACCGTGAGTGTGTTTGCTTGCGGTCTAATGTAAATGCAACTTAACCTTGCTTCTGCTTCGTTTCAGCACGCTGATTTTGGTGAGTTTCGCTGTTGCATTGCGTGTGTGTGAGCGAGTGAGTGTTATTTGGATCCTTCCCCCAATAGCGTTAAGTTCTGTTTAATTTATGTTAATTAAATGCTAGGCATCGTCAATATTAGTTCCTGTAAATGGGATGCTTTTTCTTGCATTAACCAAATGGTTCCCCATTTTGTTTGCGTTCGACCTAAATAAACAAGTTGAGTTCAGTTTAATTTTGACCTGCCTATAAATTGAAGTTTTCGAGCACCTTCCCACTTTTATTTAATATTATTTTTCTCCTATGCTGATAACAAGCTCAGATGTTGTTTTTTTTTTATGTTTAATTTCCGTTGTGCCATATTTTTTTAGCCACCTTTATGAAATAAATTTAATTGTAGAGGCTTGTTTATTAATGCCTGTGTGTAATTTCGTGTGAGCTGCTACATATATTGGCCACTGTATCATTAACTTCCTGTTATTAGAGTAATTTGAACCAAGTCAGTTCTCAATTTGGGCCAGGGAACAAGGTTTTCGCAGCAGGAAGTAGCAGGTAGTTCACACGGACCTTTTGCTAATTTTACTGCAAAGATTAAGCTTTTTTATAAGAGTAAATTCTTATCTGGGTACCTCCTACCAGAATTAAGCGTTTATTTCGTACAGTGGCCTACTTTTAATACAAGCGGTTCGATGAACTCTTTGCCATGCACTTCAAAGTGACTTGCAGAGTATTTATGTAGATGCAGAATGCCTCATCAAGTTTCATGGTATAATACTGCACTCTTTGTGACTTGCTGTCATAGTTAAGGTTCGGGTGGCTATTGAATGTAACGTTATAGGAATGTAATTTTGAAGAATAAGCACCTTTAGGTAAAACTGCAGATGACCTACGTAAAGCTGAAGATGATTCCGCTTTCGAAGTTTAGCGGAAGTAAAAATTTTGAATAAGGACAACACCTGAGCACAATATTACGTAAGAAATCAGCGGAATCCGTACTTTACCTGACATGCTAGATTTTCTGTACTTAGTTGGTCGCCTACTGGTGAACCTGCTTGGATAGACTTACTGCATTTTATAAGATGATGCTTGGTTTGTTTAGTGGGGGATGCAAGAGCTAAATGACCATGAATAAATACTAAATTGATTTTGTTTGTAGTAAAATTTGTTGAAATTGATCGAAATTCGTTTAACAGTGAAGATTCTTTCCAGGCATTGCAGTAAAACTCTAGTCACAAAGGTTTCTTTAAATAGCATCCAGAGCATCGAATTATTATTATAAGTCCAACAATGAAGCCAAGTATCATTTTACAAGTTAATGATATTGCTGAAAAAATAGAAACATAATATTAAGTGGTAGTGATAGGTCATGGTAAAATAAAGAAAGATATTTCACGAAACTTAATTATTATTCACATATTTTTTACACACTAAGCTCACACACTTACATGTAATCGTAAAGAGATCCATTAGCTGCGTCTGTATCGTACGATGGATAGAACAATAAAAGACGAAGTGAAATTCCGATTTCTACCCAGCTCGAGAGAAAAAATAAATAGCACACTGTCGCTACTCGCTACCAAAAAATGCCGTTGCCAGCGACAAGCGTCACAGATATATTTTTAATGAAAAAACCCCAATGTAACACAATCATGGATGAGCTAGTTTACAACGATAATCAGTCAATAATGTATCAGTAGAACATGCCACGAATTACTGTACGAGGATAAAAAATCTATTTCTAAACGTTCGTGTTCCTCCGAACGAGAGCTCGTCTGATGAGGCGACATTACGCCATTCCACTGTGTACCTTTGTCGTCGGGCACCAGTCATCAGACGAGCCCAGTCGTTGCCACGTCAAGCGAAGCCGCAACAATTAACACATTTGTAGACATGGTGGCTGTGCTTTTAGAACATATCCAAAAGGAAGGACACCGTATCTGTAGTTGTGTGTACACCTTCAACAGACGAATGATATTTCCGTCGACATTATCTGGATTAGAGACGAATTACGAGGCTAATGGCCTAGAATACTAAACTTGCCTTTTTTTCTATCTGTCTGACTATATCCGCTGACATTACCTGAGCTTCATTTTCTGCCCGCCATGCATCAACTAGCTCCGCAGTTTGTATTTTCTTATCAGTTGAGGAAATGTCCCACTTTGTCTGGTTCAGCTCACCTAATACAGGTCCTTACGACTTGTTCTTCTGTGTCTATCACACGCTAGTGCACTTCGTTAAATTCGGTCCACATATTTCAGTATCTGTTCTCTAGTAATTTTTTCGTGCCAATATTGCTCATACTTTAATTCTTTTATGACCCTTGTTACATGTAGGTAACAAATTGTACGCTGAAATTGCTTCCTTAAAAATTTATCTCAAGGGTTGGAATACTTCCTCACACAAGTTGCCTTTGTTTGTGACCAGCATTAATGGATTTCTAATGCTTGCATTGTATTTTTGAATCCCATCATGATGTACAAACACAGACTATACTGCTTAGTTAATCCCATGACAAGCAGTAAACTTCCGCAATTATTGCTGTAACCAATTAGGAAACCGTAAATCAAGTAAGAAAACGATTTCACTCGCATTACTAATCCGATTATGTATCCATTCCAGAATAATATTTGCACTGGGAAACCAATACTGGTTCTGACCCCTGTCCACGGCGATGGATCCTCAACTATAGGCACGGACTGGTTGTGCCATATCCCGACCACCCCTAAAATTGACGAACTTCCACTAGAGCTCGCCCACTGCCTTCCAGCGAATGCCTGTGCTGCCCCTAGTTCCTGCAGACTAACCATCGCATAGCAGAAGGGAAGTTGCCAATCTTAATGAATTGACCATGTCGGCCCTCCTCCAAGTATGACAAACTTTTACTAAATGAATATGCCATACAGGGCACAAGTTCCGCTATGTTTCATTGAACATAGTAGTTTTGTTCTATTATAAGTTTCTGCGAAGTGCTATCTCTGCATCTAAGAATCATTAATTATGGATATACATCCACTGGTCTGTATTTTATGTTCTTCAAATGATACCAAAATACCATAACTCCAAGCGTTAATAGAAAGCACCGAATCTCACATCATTGTATGCTGTGAAAGTTGGCTCAAGCAGAAATAAGTTCAGCAGAAGTTTTTGTAAAAGATCTAACTGTTTTCAGAAAGGATAGATTAAACAAAATAGGTGGAGGCGTGTTTGTCACTGTCAAAAGTAGTCATTCGTGTAGCGAAGTTGAAGTTGATAGTTCCAGTGAGTTATTAAGGGTAGAGGTTGTACCTAAAAATCGTAAGAAGTTAATAATTGGTTCCTTTTATCGGCCTCCCGACTCTAACGATACAATAGCAGAAAGGTTAAAAGAAAACCTGTGTCAAATTACAAAAACGATAATAGTAGGCGGAGATTTTAATTTACCCTCAATCTGTTGGCGAAATTATATTTTCAAATCAGGAGGTACGCATAAAACATGGTGTGAAATCGTACTCAACGCACTCTCTGAGAATTACTTCAAATAATTAGTTCATGAGCCAACTAGAATTGTAAATGGATGTGAAAATACTCTTGATCTCTTAGCAACAAATAATCGTGAGCTCATAACGAGCATCAAAACGGATACAGGTATTAGTGAACACAGAGCTGTCGTAGCGAGATTGAATATCAGAAGTCCCAAAGTTACCAAAAATAAACGAAACGTATATTTGGTTCCGGAAAGCAGATAGAAATAAAATACATTGCTTCTTGAAAGATAGCTTCCACTCGTTCCTAACATTAAATGTAGGTGTAGACCAGATGTGGCTCAAATTCCTAGAAGTGGTATCGACAGCAATTGACAGTTTTATACCAAATAAATTAATAAAAGAAGGAGGTGATCCTCCTTGGTACACAAAAAAGGTCAGGACACTGTTGCAAAAGCAACAGAAAAGGCATACTAAATTTAAACGAACACAATATCCCCAGGATTGGCGATCCTACACAGAAGCTCGAAATTTAGCGAGGACTTCAATTCGAGATGCCTACAATACTTATCACAACGAAACTCTTTCTCGAAATTTGACTGAAAACCCTAAGAGATTTTGGTCATATGTTAAATATGCTAGGGGCAAAACACAAACAATACCCTAACTACGTGATATTAATGGCGATCCTGCCGATGACGGCGCTACTAAAGGAGAGTTACTAAACATAGCTTTTAGAAACTCATTTATCAAAGAAGACGAAACCAATATTCCAGATTTCGAATTACGAACAGATGCCGTAATGGGTAACGTAGAAGTAGATATCATCGGAGTAGTGCAGCAACTAAAATCACTTAACAAGAACAAGTCTTCTGGTCCGGATTGTATACCCATTAGATTTTTATCTGACTATGCTGAAGCGATAGCCCATTACTTAACAGCCATATACAACCTCTCTCTCATAGAAGGATCTGTACCAAATGATTGGAACGTGGCACAGGTCACACCGATATTCAAGAAAGGCAGTAGGAGTAACCCATTAAACTACAGGCCTATTTCATTGACTTCAATTTGCAGCAGGGTTTGGCAACATATCCTGTATTCAAATATTATGAATTATCTCGAACGGAATGATCTATTGGCCCAAGGTCAACATGGATTTAGAAAATATCGTTCATGCGAAACACAACTTGCTCTTTATTCACACGAAGTGATATGTGCTATTGACAAGGGTTTGCAAATTGATTCCGTATTCCTTGATTTCCAGAAGGCTTTGACACCGTACCTCACAAACGGCTTTTAATCAAATTGCGTGGTTACGGTATATCGCCCCAAATTTGCGACTGGATAGGAGATTTCCTCTCAGAGAGGACACAGTTCGTAGTAATCTATGGTAAGGCATCGCCAAAGACAGAGGTGATATCGGGAGTTCCACAGGGTAGTGTTATTGGTCCTCTGCTGTTCCTTATTTACACAAACGATTTAGGGGAAAATCTAAGTAGCTTTGCAGATAATGCCGTCATTTACCGTCTAGCAAAATCATGTGAACATCAAAACCAACTGCAAACGATTTGAATAAGATATCTGTATGGTGTAAGAATTGGCAATTGACTCTAAAAAAATGGGAAGAGTGAAGTCGTCCACATGAGTACGAAAATAAATCTGTTAAACTTTATTTACATGATAAATCAATCAAATGTAAAGGCCGTAAACTCCACAAAATACCTCGAAATTATAATAACTTGTGACTTAAATTGGAATGAACACGTAGATAGTGTCGTGGGAAAGGCGAACCAAAGACTGCGTTTTATTGGCAGAACCCTTAAAAGATGCAACAGAACTACTAAAGAAACTGCGTACACTACGCTTGACCGTTCTTTTATGGAATATTGCTGCCTAGTGTGGGATCAGTGTGGGATCAGGTGGGTTTGACGGAGGACATCGAAAGAGTCCAATGAAGGACAGCTCGTTTCGTGTTGTCACGATACAGAGGAGACAGGATCTGGGATTGGAACCATTACAACAACGGCGCTTATCGCTGCGGCGTGGGCTGCTTACGAAACTACAATCGCCAACATTCTCCTCCGAATGCGAAAATATTTTGTTGACTTCCACTTTCATAGGTAGAAATGATCATCGAGAATGGAATGGGAGATAAAGTAGTATAACGGTGGTTCGATTAACCCTCTCCCAGGCACTTAAATGTGATTTGCAGAGTATCCCATGTAGATGTAGATGTAGATCTGCA
Organism: Locusta migratoria; assembly: GCA_026315105.1. NCBI lineage: Eukaryota > Metazoa > Arthropoda > Insecta > Orthoptera > Acrididae > Locusta > Locusta migratoria. Next base: position 170,700,862 of record CM048751.1, read on the forward strand.
AAAGTCGAATTAAAGCTGTTACTTTTCAGTTATCGTCTGTGTTCAGTGTATCTGGATTTGAAGTATATATTAGTCGGTCTCATATCAACTGAGTTGCAATGTTGACTTATGGGTACATTGACTTGTATATTTCAGATCCGTTGACTATGTCTCTGTTATAATTTTTGATCTCTGTTCTTTTATACGGTTTTCTTTGATATGGAGGGATTTTAAAGTCCTCCTTTTCTAAAAATATTTTCAATTCTATGAGCTGATTTGCTGTGGTTTGTGCCGTTTACTTGTTGTGGAAGCTTCTCTTACAGGTGTGTGTGTGTGTGTGTGTGTGTGTGTGTGTGTGTGAGGGAGAGAGAGAGAGAGAGAGGAGAGAGAGAGAGAAAGAGAGAGAGAGAGAGAGAGAGAGAGAGAGTGAGAGAGAGAGAGTGTGTGTGTGTGTGTGTGTCTGTAGTTTAGGATATGTGTGTCTGTAGTTCTTCGTTGCTGTTGGACTGCCAGGGTTATGTGGCGTATGTGAGTTTTATTTGTGCTTTAATGATTAAATATAATGCATTACATTTCAGAATGATATGAAATGGAACGAGCAAATAACGACGGTTTTGAGAATGCCAACGGTTGAGTTCGGTTTATTGAACGAATTTTGAAAATATGTGGTCATCTGCATGTAGACCACTAATTAGACCCATTCTTGAGTACTGTTCGAGTGTTTGGGAATCACCGAGTTGGTTTGAAGAAAGAGGTTGTAGCAATTAAAAGGTAGCGTGTTAGTTACAGTTAAGTTCGATCAACACGCGAATTTTACAGAGATGCTACTGGAAACCAAACCGAATTACTGGAGGGAAAGCGATATTCGTTTCCCAAACTGTTGACGCAATTTAGAGGGCCCTCATTCGGAAAGAACGATTCTTAATCTATATCTCTCCCAAGGGTGACAATGCTGTAGTACATTAGGGTTCTTTTAGTAACAGATAGTCCTCCACGTATTCTGTTTGCCACTGGAAAGGAAGTGAGTAGAAGCGGTAGGAGTATTTATGTATATAAATTCCTGAAATGACACTGTGGGACAGGAGTTTGAAGAACTGTTGTAAATGTAGCAGCTTGCGAATTTTTTGCAGGTAAATGGAATCTTCGGTCTCCCTGCAATTAGACAACATTCTGCATTACTATCCCACGTACAGAGGAAAACATGATTATTAAGTTGGAATTTAGTTCGTGAAAGTCAGTGATCAGTAGTTGAGCCTTGGTTTTGCAAGTGATTTACGTGGAACTTGAAAGTATTTTCCCATACACATTTCGACTTTGGTGATCGTGCATTAGTATCTCTTACTCCACATTGATATATTTATCTTTTTCAAACATTAAGGAAAGTTTGTAACATCATCGCTGAATTACTATTTGGAGAATGTGACAAAGGGTCCAAGTAAGCGACTGCACGTGAATGCAACCATTTGTGGCTTCATTAACGGTGGACGAAAACACGCCCCAACAGCGAACCGGACCCTGGAGCATATTTACACTACCGTGACACACCTAACAGAATTGTTAGCAGATTTGAATCCTGCCGTCTTATTTGCTGGACATCCAGGTCATCCTATGTGTCAAGGTGCGATTGCGTGGGGAGTCCTCAGCTCTTTAGTGGTGTAGCCCAACAAGCTGCATCTGAATATAGTGGATGACAGCAATACCAGCAATCCGGCTTCGATCTGCCTTCAAAAAATGCTGACCATGGCTCCAAAGTGACAAACATCTAGCACAGTCACTACGAAGTATTTCTTTTCTGCTCCTTGCGAGCCATGGACGAAGGGCAACAGGCGGATTGTGTTTTTCTCGACTTCAAAAAGGCGTTCGACGCGGTGCCACACTGCAGACTGCTAACGAAGATACGAGCTTATGGAATAGGTTCACAGATTTGTGACTGGCTAGAAGACTTCCAAAGTAATAGAACGCAGTACGTTCTCGACGGTGAGTGTTCATCAGAGACGAGTGTATCGTCAGGCGTACTCCAGAGGAGTGTGATAGGACCGCTATTATTTTCTATCTACATAAATGATCTGATGGATAGAGAAGTTGTAATTTGCGGCTGTTTGCTGATGATGCTGTGGTGTATGGGAGTGTGTCGTCTGTAACTGACTGTAATTGCATACAGGATGACTTAGACAAAATTTCTAGTTGGTGCGAAGATTGTCAGCTAGCCCTCAATGTAGAAAAATGTAAGGTGATGCGCATGCGTAGAAAAAACAATCCCATAATGTTCGAATACAGCATTAGTAGTGAGCTTCTTGATGCTGTCGCGTCGTTCAAATATCTAGTCGTAACATTGCAGAGCGATATGAAATGGAACGAGCATGTAAGGACAGTTGTGAGTAAGGCGGACAGCCGACTTCGGTTTATTGTGAGAATTTTGGGAAGACATACATAACCTGTAAAGGAGGCCGCGTATAAAACGCTTGTACGACCACGTCTTGAGTATTGCTCAAGTGTTTGGAACGTGCAGCAGGTCAGTTTAAAGGAAGACATAGAGGCGGTTAAGAGACGAGCAGCTAGATTTGTTACCGGTAGGTTCGACCAATGCGCGAGTGTCACGGAAATGCACCGGCAACTCAATTGGGGATCACTGGAAGAAAGACGACGTTTTTTTCGTGAATTTCTGTTAAGTAAATTTAGAGGGCCGCAGTTTGAAGCTGAGTGTAGTACTTTCTTGCTGCCGCCTACTTACATTTCCCGTAAAGATCACAAAGACAAGATAAGAGAAATTTGGGCTCGTACTGAGGCATATACGCATTCTTTTTTTCCTCTTTCGATTTGGGAGTGGAATAGGAAAGGAAATGCCTAACAGTGGTACAGTGTACCCTCCGCCACGCACCTTACGTTGAATTGCGGAGTATGTATGTAGATGTAGATGTTCAGTGGAACTCTGTTATTCTGGCCATTTTTATTTTCGGCAGTCTGTAGTAGCACTGAATCCGTTGTGAGGAAGTTGCAACTCCTGCAAGATAGACGTGCCGCAAGCGAAGGAAGCCACACAAGTAGACGACTCGCCAGGGGAAGCGGGTGGGCGAGTAAACTTTTAGTGTTCTGTTGCTGCCATTACCAGTAGATCGGGTATTTGACGTCAGGCTCTAACGAATAGTGCGGAGTCACGTATCACTGCATTCCTGGGGACAGATCTTGCTCCGTGGCTTTACAGGAATATCATGCACAATGGAAAGAAAGGTAAAGCAATCAACCATCCGAAGATTGCTTTGAATACCACAGCACTTTACTAGGTTTGGTCCTGTTTGGAAGCTGTAAGCTATTGCCTTCCTCCGTACTTTGAAGTGGCTTACTCAGCCAGTTATAGGTGGACCTACAGTGCAGCGTGGGCACCGAACAATGCTGCAATTCATCACTTTTCGCATCAGCAACACTGTCAAACGTTTCAAATGTTTGTAAATCTATGGCACTTGACTATTGAATTTATCAGTCCCTAGGCTTACAAACTACTTAAAATAACCATATAGTACACACACACACCCATGCCCGAGGGAGAACTCGAACCTCCGACAATGAGTAACCGCGCGCTCCGCAACAAGGTGCTTCAGAGCGATCGGCCATTCCACCGCGGCTGCCAACACTGCCAGACATACATACATTTACATTAATACTCCGCAAATTACCTCGCTTGTTTTTACTGGAGGTCGTATTGTATCCATTGTCATTTCCTCTTGTCGCTTTCCCAGTCACGTTTGGTTCACGGGAAAAACGACTGCCGATACTAATTGTATCAAAGACATAGCAGGAAGCAAAAATTATTATTGATTCTTAAATCTGTTGCAGTGAAAGTTCCACTCATCGTCACTACCATTGCTTCTGCACATCGAACCTCATCTGTATGAATTATGATCCGCAGTGCTTGAGAAACACACGACATTCCTATGACTGTGACTAGACGAGGAGGAAGAGTGTGGTGCGTACCAATAGCTTCTAGCCTTAGAACATGGCTGTGTTATTGCCTGACATCGCAGGATAGAGGAGATCTCCATAGATTATCTTCAAAAGTAAAACGGTAATATCGCCAATATCTGGTCGTATAAATTACGTCATTTAAAAAATGGAGGTTAAACAGAATGTGTAATGAAGGACTCAGTCAAAATATAAAATAGATAAGTTACATTATCAAATGTTTGTAAGACACATTGAGATGACCACATTGTATAATGTATACGACCAGATGATGGTGGCATAGCCCACTGAAACCGATCGTCAGTCAATTAAATAATCAATATTCACAGAATATATGACATCAACTGCGATTGGGCAAAGCTGAAAATGTGTACCCAGCCGGGATTCGAACCCGGGTCTCCTGCTTTCTAGGCAGTTGCGCTGACCCCTACACCACTGGGGACACAGTGATCACCGCACCTGCAAGGACTATCCATGCACGCTTCCCGTCAGATACAAAATCCCAGCTTCGCCCTGCCCATAGTGGTGTAGGGGTCAGCGCAATTGCCTAGAAAGCAGGAGACCCGGGTTCGAATCCCGGCTGGGTACACATTTTCAGCTTTGCCCAATCGCAGTTGATGTCATATATTCTGTGAATATTAAATAATAACAACTGCAGGATCAGAAGTGACGTCTGTTCTCTCGGAACAGACGCCACATGTATATATAATTAAATAATCATTTTACGGTTTTTGCGTTTTGATTTTCAAGATAATTGACATATCCCGTCGCAGTGACCAAGAAAACTTGTAAATTTTATATAATTTTCTTCGAAAGTATACTAGGCATCGATACATACAAGTGCTGCCATATACAATGTGTAAATGCCCTACGGTGTTTTTATGGTATAAAGTTATGCTACATGTAGTCACCAAGACTACTGGGATGTTAGGGCCAGTCGACTCTCTCCCTGACTGTGACTTCTATTTTCTTGATGACAAGTTCTTTTAATACGTACAATGTTGGTGTGACATCCATGAGATATCGAAGCAATTGTGAATTTATTTTACTTGTCCCTGTATGCACAATGTAATATGATAGTTTTCACTGTTAGATATAGTGATGAGAAAAGACACTTTATTATAATTAAAATAAAACAGCTCTCATTTCGAGTTGTTCCCAAAATTGGAAAATCCATGAAATAGTTCAATGCAAACGAATAAGGCACAGTACAAAATTAATATGCAATAATCTTATAATTTTTATGCCGAGAACGTACCTTTATAGGGCGGATGATTTTTATCCCATAATAGGGAATAGCTGTTTATACACAGCAATAAAAGTAACAAAATAAATGTTGTTTTTCGCAACATTGTTTATTAACTCTTAACTACTATCTGCGGTCTCTCAGACCGCTACGACTTTTTGAGTCGAGATATTTCACACACCCCTGCCAAGCTAAAAGGACTCTTCCGTGTACCTTCCTGGTGGCCGACAAGGTCACAGTGCCAGCATTCTTGCAGTGTTTGCTGCTCCTTGTTCCGTATTTATGAGCTTTGCGCGGCCTCACTGACCGACCACAGTGTTTGCGTGCCGCTGGCTCAGGCTCTGCCTCGTAGCGCTGGCCAGTCGGCTTGGTGAGCGCGGCCTGCTAAGCGACAGCGCTGTGGCTGTGGCCTCTCTCTCGCTGTTGTCGTTCCGTGTCGTGTTGCTCCATGGCAGGAAAAGCTGAACGTGAAGCAGATGTGGATGATCAAGAACGTTTCGGTGAATCCTCTGATGATTTTGACGACAGCGATAATGACCCAGATTTTGAGGTATTTAGTGAACATGACACTAATTCAGACCAGGAACCTGAAAGTAATGAAGATATGACACCTGATGATGACGAAGCAGCTTACTTCGTCGGTAAGAACAGATGTTTTGATGGCGAAAAAAGCAGCCAGCAGCCAACGTAAGAACAAGACAACACAATATCGTCTTACAGCATCCTGGACAGCGACAGACGGCTCAAAGTCTTCGAGAAAACCCTTCTGCTTTGGAGGTATGGAATCTGTTTCTTTACACAATATATTCTAGACGAAATCGTTCTATGGACAAAACTGAAAATATCGCAGCTTATCACAGTTTGCGAATGATCGCTTGTTCTATCTAAAAGATGTTGACGTCGTTGAATTGAAGGCACTAATTGGCCTGTTAGTTATTCAGCGGTTTTCAAATCGGGGCACGAATTGGTTTACAGCCTGTTTGCAACCGATGGAACAGGCAGAGATATTTTCAGATGCACTGTTAGTAAGGAAAGATTTCTGTTTTTACTGTACTCATTACGATTTGACAATCCAGATGATCGGGAGAAAAGAAAGGCAACAGACAAGGCAGCAGCAGTTTCACAAATCTTTCTGCGTATAATCGAAAACAGTCAACTTTGCTATTCTGTAGGTGCAACTGTATGTGTCGATGAAATGTTTATACCTTTCCGTGGAAGGTGTGTGTTTAGAATGTATATGCCAAACAAACCGACAAGATATTGCATGAAAATTCAGTGTTTGACCGACGTTAGTACAAGTTACTTGTATAATGCATACATTCATTATGTAAAAGGTAGCGATGGTCACACCCTTTCAAACCATGAGAAAAGTCACAGTGTTTCCACACAGGCTGTTCTTCGTCTGGTGAAACCTATTGAAAACACTGGAAGAAATGTTACAGGTCACAACTGGTACTCATCTATAGAAATAGTCAATGAACTTTCAAAAAAGGTCTCACAACCGCTTGTACACTGAAGAAACGAAAAGGAGATTCCACCGCAATTCCTACCCAATAGGAAACGTCGAGTGAAGACATCTGTTTATGGTTTTACAGAAGTCTTGACTCTGGTTTCCTTTGTGCTCAAACAGGCCAATGCTGCAATACTGGTCTCTTCTCAGCATCATCCAGAAAATAATGATCCTGTATCAGGAAAACCCGAGATCATCCAGTTTTATAATACAACAAAAGGTGGTGTGGACTGCCTCGATCAAAGATGTGCAGGTTATTCTACTAGTCTGCGGACAAGAAGATGGCCTTTGGCAATTTTCTACACTTTAGTTGATGTTGCGTGTGGTGTAAATTCTTATATGGCACATCAAGCGTACCCAAAGGCAGAAGTAATAACAAGAATGAGCTTCATGAAGACCCTAGCAACAGATCTAGTTGAGCCTCATATGAAACGTAGACTTTCTATTGGACACTTGCCACGAGAGGTGAGTGGCACCATTAGAAGATTACTGGATAAACAAGATGAGCCTCATACACCAAAACAGTTTGAAAATCGAATAACGTGTGCCTTTTGTCCTCCTCATCTGAAGAGGAAAACACGATTTCCGTGTCAACTGTGTGATGTTCCAATTTGTTTGGGGTGTTCTAGAAAGGTCTGCGTGAAGTGTATGCGGGGTCACAAGACTAAAGGAGTATTTAGTGCACACAGAAGGATATCTTTAGTTTGTACTTTTTGTTTTATAAGGAAAATGTGGCAACCTTTCGGGGAGAATCGTAAATGGAAAGGAGATTTCGCATACAATTAACTATAATACAAATGGGATTTTTGTATCTAATCACGCTGTGAATTTGTAATATAAGGTCTATAATGATAATCTGTGGGTGAGTAGAGAAATAATAACTTGCTGTTCTTTTCGTAGCCCAAAAAGTAATAATGTAATGCAAATTGCGCTGTGTTTTACTTGTCGTCATGTTACTCATACTACATTGTTAAAAAAAGTCAAATTTCTACTAATTCCACCTCTAAGAAGTGTAATGAAAAACAGGAAGTCATGAAAATATATATTTAGCAAAACACTAGTTTAATATATAGAAAATAAAGAGCGGTCTGAGAGACCCCACCATAGTAGCTGCGTTCCTGTCAACGTCTGTAGTAGTTAAGGGTTAATACAATCTACAAACTGAACTTTAATTAAAATCCCCATCAATTTAAGTTTTCAAATGAATAATCATAAAACGGAACTCTGTTAAAAGAATATTATTTATGTAAAGAAATATCTAGAATCAGCTTCAAAGTCACAAATGTTTTTCGTTAATTCATCAAACACTTAATACATCTATTTTTTTGTTATTCTTGATGCATTTGTCTGTCATGAGTCTCACATTTATGGATTCTACATTTACACTAACTTTCCTGTATGTCGTTCACCGTCTTCTGTTCTTCTTCCCCAATGCTTTTTCGAAGATTTCGAATTACTTTCCTCTAACCTCCTCTCAGTTTCGAACTAAATGGCCCATTGCCCATACCTGATTTCATTAGACTTGTTTCCTTAATGTATCTGTGCCTGGAAACCACGTAACTGGTTCTACATGCAGATAAAAGTTAGCATACAAAGCACCATTTGTGTTTTTATTTCAAACAGATCAGTACACTTATAGTTATCTTGTTTATTTAACGCAATCCTGTTTCAGTACTGTTCGACCTTACCGTCTGTTCATTTCGCAACTACAGTTATGAGATTATCATCAAATATCAAAACCAAAAAACAACCAATTATCTGTTGACATTCTTGATTATCGTATATCTGAAGGTTATCAGCTAAATCTGAATACTCCTCATAATGCTTGGTATTCTCTGGATTGTGTTATCACGACATACTCGTCTAGCTTTAGTTGGTTGTTTCTAAACTAATTGAATTTCTCTCTTTGTAAACAAAAGGAAATAACCTCCAGAAAAAAGAGTCTTGGTCATCAGAAGCAGACTTGATGGTTGCAGAAATGGAAGGACACAATCGGAATCCCATACACCCACTTCTTCCTCACCAACTTCTCAGCAAGTTTCTGTTCATAATTATGGGCATGCACTCTCAGTACTTCAGTTCATCGCCTTCTTCATGGTGTGGGTTGAAACCTTCACATTGCTCGAGCATGTCTAATCTATTACAAAGGTGCTGGGACTTAAAGAAAACTACTATTGCTTAGTTTGTAACTGTCATCATCAACTATGAATCACACTAAAACACTGTCAAAGAAATTGTATGACACTACACCAAAAGCGCAAACGGTATTTCACATCTAACAAAATAAAAAAGCAAGTTGGCCTCTCTGGCATGTACTTCCTAACAATGGCTAATACATTGGATAATGGATTTTGATATATATCAGATACTAAAACATATTTAACTTCTTACATATATTTATTATAAATATTTTGTTCTGCTCTGTTATCAAATTATGTGATCTTGCTTCAGTACATATTACATAGTGTGTACACATATAAATATATCTATAGATTACATACTAGATTAATACTAGGTCCATAAATCACTCATATATGTGACATCTTGTAATGATGTGGAACGAATCAGTTTAATGAAAGCTTATTTTCAAAGGGACGATCTGAAGTCACAGTGCATGTATTGAATGTATGGAGTGAGGATATCCTCATGTCACGCACATCAGTATCCACCATAAACGTTTCTCTGTCAAACTTTTGGCGGACATTGTGCAACATCACCTAATACGAACCCATTTGCTGCCTCCAGGATTGACTGGTCCATGGTACCCGCTGTCCCATGAGACTTTAGATTATGATATCTGGGAAGCAATGTTGAAGCAATTCGATCACTGGAGGACACACTTCTGTACTCATTCTTCTGTGTTTATGTCTAGTTCTTGGTGTATGGAAACCCCGTTTAAATAGGTAACATGCTTGCTTGAAGTGCAAGGTACCTGTCTCTTGGTACACCAATCACCATTTTTTAAGATAACGCAGCAGAACTTCATACGCCGTTATCACATACCAATTCAGATGTGTGTGCGTCACTTTAAGCAATTTCTGTTAGTTACGATCTTAATATGGAGTGTAAGGTGCGTATATCCATAACATAATGAATATTCATTTTTGACCACTGATTCCCTTCCTCAGTATAGTAGGTTCTAGACGAACTGTAATTTGTTTCCTTTTATTCTGCATATTTTACCCCTGATAACTTCAAAATAGTAAAGAGTGATTTCTAAAAGTTCTTAATATACACAAATTCAGGAAAGGATCACATAAATAACCAAAATAATAAAATTTACTTAAGGTATTTATTCCATAACATTTCTGTTAAATAATCAAACTTATTCCAGGTGTCCACAACAAATATTAATAATGTAGCTATACATTTTATTATTCTATAATTCATTAATTCATACACCAATTAATTGTAAAATATTTCAAATCCTTGAGCCCCATATCCCTCGTTCTTTCTTAAAAAGTAGTAAGATACAATTGTTATGAATGCTCATTCTTGGTATAAAAATATTTCTTTTAATTTTTTGACACTTGAAAGGTTTGCTATACTCATTATATGATTTAGCTACATTACCGCGCGGGTTAATGTGTGTACGGATGTTCGAAATTTAAAGAGGTTATGCAAAAATGTTGTATCTGAATTCTAAAAATAACGATTATTACACAGTGACACAACCACATCTGACATGCCAGATACTTAATCGTATGCTGGTGTATATGCAGTGGGCGTTCAGAGAGTAATGCAACACATTTTAATCTCGGTCAGTATCTAATGAAAATGGTTGGTATTTAGTTTCTGAAACCTTTGGATGTACCCATTGCACCTCGTATAACATTTTAAATTTGCGAAACTACGCAGTGCTGTAAATGGACTTCTAAATGGTATTTGTAACGGAGGTGAGTTCAGATATATTATTATTCTGTTTCTTTTGGCGTAAACCGATACGATCAGAGGTAGTGATGAGCACTAGTGGAACGTCTATGGGGATTTGCCAGTGAAAAAAAGCAGGATGAGTCGTTGGACAAGGTGATGCATAGCCATAAGAAGGTAGAACAAAGTTGTTAGATCCCCCGCATAGCGGTCGGCCGTTTTCATGTGTAACTCCTGCAGTGTTCGCACATGTTCGTCGGCACAAAACTACAACCGAATTTCCCATTCTGTATGAAACCCCGAGGTCTCATGCTGGTCTGTGCAGCCGAGAAGAGTTCACAAACATTCAGTGGGCTGATATCTCCACCCAACGTTCTACATCTCGCCAACTGTCACTTTCTTCAGTTTGACAAAGAAGTAGTTATGAACGAATTAAAAGTAAGGGAAAATACTATGCATTTGACTCCTGAATAAAATTAACCTGATGTAATAAGAAATGTGATGAAGTGTAACTGAATGTCTCTCGAAAAATGATTCATCCAAGAATGGAAATTTAATACAATCCTCTACACAGCCGCAAATGAGCACGAGTAGAAACATATAAAATCTAAATTCGGATAGTTATAAAGGATTTCCCCTGTAATCAAACGAACTAGTTGTTTTATCTCAGTGACAACATCACATTACAACGTGGGTCTTTTCATGTTTTTGAGATTTGAATCCATTTTCAGGAAGGTTTTGCCTAACGACCACACAATGATGAATAAACCATATGTAGTTAGTAGCATTGGTCGTTACTATAAGCTTTATTACTGTAGCAGCAGATCGAATTCGATAACATAGTGACCGATTTCAATGCTTCTTCATGCTACATACAAGAAATCACAAACTCCGTACAGAATTAAAATAACATACAAATTTGAATTCAATCCCAAATGAAACATACCGTAAAGATACATACTAGGCATTGTGATGAAATCACAATACAAATTGAAATGACATATACAAGTGTGTTAAGTTGAAAATGAATTTCCGAGAATTATAGTGCAAAGAGTTTTGTTGGAGTGAGCGAACTGCTTACAAATAAAAAGCGGCAGCGCTGTAGGGAGGGGCGCAACTAACGCCCTCTAGTACTTTGATATTTCACCAACACTAAAATTTTTACTTTTATTATACTAATATTAAAATAAAGAATGTAATGTAATTTTACATATAGACGTGTACAATATGGATTACCAATATAATTAAACGTTTCATTATATTGATAATCCATTTTGTACTCTTCTATATGTAAAATTACTTTTAATTTTAATATTTGGGATTGAATTCAAATTTGTATAATATTTTAATTCTGTACTGATTTTGTTTTATCTTGTATGTAGCATGAAGGAGCATTGAGATTGGTCACTATGTGATCGAAACCGATCTGCTGCTACAGTAATAAAGCATCTTGTAACGACCATATATGGTTTACTCATTTTTGCTATTTTATTTGTGATGTGAAGAATGAAATGAAAGCTACAAAAATGCCATTTATTCCGCAGAGATTGGTAATCTAAATAAAAATTAGTCAATCTTGGCTGCTGTGCTTGATAAATTTACTGAAAGTCTCGCCTCCCATGTGTGCCAAAACTTTATTTCATCTTCCTAATCTTGTAACAATCATTTGTGATATTGATGGCAACATTTCAAAGTGGTACAGCTATGTCCAGGCTGACTGTTTAGAAGAGGTGTAGTACTTCATGGTTGACAGATTATCACGATTGAGTATCAACATAACAGTGGAAGAATTGTGTCCTAGTCAAGTGGTACAGTCGTGTCAACATTCTACAATGGAGCAGATACCAACACAATTTTAGAATTGACTGACAACTTGATGAACAGTATGTCTCGGTGCTGTGACAAATTAGTGGTACCTACATATATTGTAATTGTGCAGAATCGCAAATATGGCGGGAGGAAGGTGGTTGAAATCCACCTCCGGCCATTCAGAATTAGGTTTTCCGTGATTTCCCTAAATCTAATCTCTGCCTCTAATGACCGTGCTGTCGACGGGGCGTTAAACAACAATCTTCCTTCCTTTATCCTGGTGACAAACGCATTCTCGGTAACGTGTATACCAAAGACAGAGAACGACAAACCCACCTTAGACGTAAAAAGAGAAAGTGTTGTTGTTGACTTAACAGAATACTTTTAAGAGGAACTCTGAACAGCATATAGGGTTCTCAACCACAAAATAGTAAAAGTAACATTCATTGTGGTGGTTTCGTCTACTATTAAAGCATAAATTTTAGGTTGAAGATTAACTGATAAATTCTTATACTCTTAACCCCTTAAAAATGGAAAAAAATCTGTAATTTTTAATGTTTGAGGCTCAGAAGAACGTAACTCCATTTCAGCTACTTCATACGAGAGGCGAAAACAGGTATTTTAAGATGAAAATTTCTGGTTTCATTCATGTAATATAAATTTAATTGGAAAATAAGTTCATATTACGCCATTGAAACAAGAAATTTTCCCCCTAAAGTACCCTTTTTCGTCGTTTCTTTCTAGTTGCTAAAATGGAGTTACGTTCTTCTGATCCTCACACATATGAGATATGTGTTGGGGTCAAATTGTTTTCTAAGTATGGGCATATAGGAAGTTGCACTGCCCCCCCCCCCCCTTTCTGGTAGTGCAAATGTCGTTGACAATATTGGGCAATGGTGTACCAACTCTGTGATGACGCGGCTGATGGCTGGTGACATATGTAATCCTTTCAACTTAAGAACACAGAATTCCTACAGAGTATCAATGGACATTTATAAGAATAATATTCGTGACATAAATATTATCAGGTTAGTCATTGGAGTGTGTTAAAGAATCATATAGTGAAACAGAGTTTTGATAGATAGTCAGTATATCAGACTCTATCCTCAGTTGTTAGTAGGGTGAAATTTGTGCTTTACTACTCAGAATTTGACGTCACTTCCGCCGCCCTATGAGCGACAGCGCGGCGTTGCCAGAGAGCTGGGCCCTGTCAGGGTCGTTGCCATCTGGTGGGCCGTCGTCTCTCTCCGCTCCGTCCTCGCCGTCCAAAGCGATCAGGACGATCTCGCCATTTTCGTTACGCGTGATGTTGTAGGTGATGCCATCTGGTGACAGCCAGGAGCCGCTATCGGGCAGCGTCACAGGGTCCTCGTAGTCCCCCAGATCTCCAGAATCTTCGCTGGATTGAGTGTTGTTGTACGTCATGTTACTGTGGGTGTTAGAAAGAGCATTATTGTTCATTCCTCCATGGATTTTGAGTACATTAGGTATGAATGGCCTTGTTCACAATTCGTAACACGCTTAGCAATATTGACCCTACGCCTCATCTTAAGCCGTCAACGTACCGAGTTTCTGACGTCATAACGTGCGTAATGAAAGCTTGCGAGGCTTTTCCAACGTCTGGGACAGTATAAGGCATGCCAGATCTTCTCAATGTGCGTCTCAACGATCACCAATAAGATGGGAGAAGGCGATTGTGTACTCCGGCCAATCAAAAAGTCAGTATAGATTTGAGAACTTAATAAATCACAGAATAATGTAGATAGACAGGTAAACTTGACACACTTGCTTGGAATGACATGTAGTTTTATTACAACCACATCTACCGTTATCGGGCCTTCTTTCTTCGAGGAACTGCGTGATTCTGGTTTTGTAATTGCTACTGTGACAGGTGACAGATACGCCGATATGTTACAGAATCGCATCATCCCCCGCCTCGATGATAAACACCTGCTGGAACATACGATTTTTTTATGCATCATGGCGCTACACCCCTTATTGCTAGACGCGTGAAAGATCTCTTGAACGCATCGTTTGGTGATGATCGTGTGCTCAGTCGCCACTTTCGTCATGCTTGGCCTCCCAGGTCCCCAGACCTCAGTCCGTGCCATTATTGACTTCGGAGTTACCTGACGTCGCAAGTGTATCGTGATCGACCGACATTTCTAGGGATGCTGAAAGACAACATCCGACGCCAATGCCTCACCATAACTCCGGACCTTTACAGTGCTTTTCACAACATTATTTCCTGACTACAGCTATTGTTGAGCAATGATGGTGACATATTGAGCATTTCCTGTAAAGAACATTTTGCTTTGTCTTAATTTATTATGCTAATTATTGCTTTTCTGATCTGATGAAGCGCCACCTGTCTGACATTTTTTGAACTTTTTTTTTGTTCTTTTAAAATCCCATGTTATTCCAAACATATGTGTCAATTTCTACATCTCTAACTACATTTTTTTTAAATATACCCATAATATTCGTTATTTCCTTACCTTGATAATTCCATGCTCACCTCAGTTGTTTGTTGGTAACTGACTTTTGTGACTTCTAATTTGATCTTAGACTCAACTTTCTCATTCTTCTGTGTCATAGAATGGCACTCTAAATTTATCACGGTTGATTCATGGCTAACAATAAGACACACATCACAACATGGCTTTTGTGGAAGGAGAATAGTACAAATTGGGACTTATGATGCTGTGGTTACTTTCAGTGATGGTGTGCATGACAGATTAAATGTTTTTGAGTGTTGGATGTGCCTGTGGGCCACAACATGGTAATATATTCCAGGAATGAAGACATGCGGAGTAGAAGCAGTTCCCAAAAAATAAAGGCAAAACTGTTGACCAAGGAATCAAGAAAAGCAAGGAAGAGGCAGAATTTACAAAATGAAACTAGCAAAGAAGAAGAGCAAGGAGTGTTTTATTCATCTGGGCAGTTTTAGTTCCAAAAACTTATATTTGGGTACAGAAAAAGGTTTTTAAGTTTCAACGTTGATTTTCTCCGTTCATGTATTTCTAAAATGGTTTCCCTGGTAACTCTTTCTGCAATACTCATTTTATCTTCTAATTTTCAGTGAACGCTCACCATACCATTATCTACAGCATCGACTAGAAAACCTGAAGAGAAATGAAAGTTGAATGATTTATGATTTTTTGTCGTGTATTTTGAACGAAAAGCTGTTTATATATTGATTTTTAATTAAAACATTTACACAAAGACAACTTTGATGATTCTAGAGAAGGTTATAACTGTATATTATACCTATAGTTCTAAATTAAAATACATGACAAATATTGAATGCTTATTTTTCTATGACGAAAACCGTGATAATATACACATTGCCATTGTTAAATTTTCATAGACAATTGCAACCGCGACCTTCCATCCTTCCATATTATGTATACCATTTGCGCTAGAGAAAATGAGATTACCATTACACGAAGAACCCAAGTACCAAGACAAGTTCAAGTATCTTTAGGTAATGCTTTCAGAGCAACGAAAAGAATCCCTCAAACGCAATTGTTGCTGCTATTTAAGAATGAAAAAAAAGAGAACTTATGTTCAAAAATTTCACGTTCATAAAGGACAGCAAGCTTTCCCCCTTTACTCTCTATATGTAAGATGCTAACGTCATGAATATCTTTTAGTTTGCGATTTGCGATTAATAAATGATCGGCCAAAGAAGAGTTAGAAATATTCGTATCTTTTAATACCTAAAAAGGGTTCTTTATGTGTAGTGGCAAAAGCTGGTCGAGACTGTCCTATGCAATATGAAGAACATGTATCACAAGTAATTTTATAAACACCTGAGTTCAGCAAAGGGTGATTATTAGATTTTAAATTATGATTAATACTAGTTTTAAGGCTGTTAGAGATAGAACAAAATTGAATAATAATACATTTTCTCGCTGACAACCATAACAGAGGGATAAAAGGAAAAGGTCTCTCGCTTAATATTTTTTCGATGTTCATGTACTGAAACTGATTCGATATGATTTTTTAATATATACATTGTAAACTAAAAGGTGTATTAGGATTAAATTTTACGGACGGTATACTCAAATACAGCTGAATGTACTTTTGAAATTTATCATGGTGGACATGTAGTTCCTGAGATATGAGGGCATGAACAGTAACTTTCATGGAAACTGTTTTCGCAACATATTTTATAGATTTACACCTACAAAGTCACACTATTGTACAACACATAATTCAGTATACATATACACAAGACCATATATACAACGACGGGTAGAAAACTTATTACATCGTGTATAACTTTTTAATCCACCTCTCTTTTGCTATCAAAACACTGCTTCCTGGGAAGCTCTAACCACTGTTGACAAATTCGAGCTGTGAAGTGCACCCTAGTGCATTCGAAAGCAATAGAGTATATCCAACGAATGCCCATTATTTCCTACAGAGCTGCCTTTTGACTTAATGGTACTGCCATTTTCAGTGAGACTTTCATTTGCAGTTATGATTAATAAAGCACGGGCCATTTTATTCAATACTGTGGAGTGAATTTGACATCTCCATTTTTCCCACACGAACAACTTTATTCAAGGGTGGTCTCACCAAAGAATTTATTCAATTAAACTCCTGGATAAGTAATAAGAAATATTGTTTATAGTCAGGTTTTGATTTAAATTGATGTATGAAAGTTACACATTATTGTTATTTTGATTACTATCTTTCTTTGAATACTGCACCCATAATGCAAGTACACTGACAGGGAGAGAAGGAATAGGAGTCATACTAACTCAAGGCTTCAGTAAATAAATAAACGTTCCGACAACGCCGGGTTTTCAGTTTGGAAGGTATAACACTGAAGTGTACGGAAAAAAGACTGACAATCATTTCGGAACAAAATACGCAACGTATCCAGAGAACGAATGAAAGTTCATGTTTTGCTCTGTTTTACATTTTCTCTGTAACTTAATTTTGCTATGATTTAATGTAGTGGTAATATTCATCTCTTTAATATACGGTGCTACTTTTGTGCACTCTTTAAGCGTTGGAAACAGAAACTATCCTGAATCAAGAATCTGTTGCTGAAAATGAACTATGTTTCATCTGAACGCATCTGCGGTCTGCAGCGCGCCAGTCACAGTCTGCACGGCCATTACGGTCAGGGATTCGTATCCTCCCTCGGGGGAAAGGATATTTGTGTCATCTTTAGTATAAGGTAGTTCATAAGTAGTTTTTAAGATTAGGAACTGATGGCCCCACAGTTAAGTCCCTTAAGCTCTACAAACATTTGAAAACCTTTTACTTTCATCATCTTCTGCCACAAGCTGTAATGCACCACGTCACAGATGACACGGCTACTCCCTCCGGACGTTAGGGTGCATTTATGATGTCCCATCGCGCTGCTCGCTGACGTTGCACAGGAATGTTGAATGAAACCTACAGTCATACCGGCCTATTTAGCGGGCACCATCGTAGGTCGCCCAGCTCGCTGCTCGCTATGACCCTCGCCAGGCGATGATATCAAAGAGGTTTGTGTTGCGCGCTACGACCATTGCTGCCCGGCCTGAATCAAGCAGTGTGTAGGAAACAAATCACTTGTCACAGTCTTCAGACGATATGGAGAACACGTTTGACGTTTCACGATACTGGAGTTATGCACTCAGATCTAATGTAACAGCTGCAAAAGAACACATACTGTGAGCAGGGTGGTGCCTGCAGCGTGAAAGCAACGAGGCTGCCGGCGAGCAGCGAGCTGCAGGAGACAGCGAGCAGCCAGCTGCCAGCTGTGAAGTGGTAGCATAAACGCAACCTTAGAAATGGAAGGACACAATCGGAATCTCCTACACCCACTTCTTTCAAATCAACTTCTCAGCAAGTTTCTGTTCATAATAATCGGCATGCACTCTCAGTACCTCAGTTCATCGTCTGCTTCCTGGTGTGAGTGGAAACTTTCATATTGCTCGAGCATTCCAATCTATTACAAAGATGCTGGGACTTAACAGAATGTCCATAAGAAACATTAGTTAGCTGCAGATCGTTCGTTTCTGAAAATGTGTGTCGTATGACACTGTGATCTTTGAGAAATCTAATATGACTTCGTTTGTAACTGTCATTATCAACTATGAATCACACTACAACATTGTCAAAGAAATTGTATGAAACCACACCAATAGCGCAAAAAAAAAGGCAACTGGGTCTCTCTGGCATGTACTTCCTAACAATGGCTAATACATTGGATAATGGATTTTGATATATTTTAGAGACTAAACCTTATTTAACCTCTTACATATATTAATTACAAACATTTTGTGTTGCTCGGTTATCAAATTATGTGATCTTGCTTCAATACATATTACATAGTGTTTACACACACACACACACACACACACACACACGCATATATATATATATATATATATATATATATATATATATATATATATATATATGGATTACATATTAGATTAATATTTGTTCCATAAATCACTCATATATGTGACATCTTGTAATGATGTAATGATGTGGAACAAATCAGTTTAATGAAAAGTTATTTTTAAAGGAAGAGCTGCAGTCACAGTGCACGTATTTAATGTCTGGAGTGAGGCTATCCTCATGTCACGCATATCGGTATCCACCATAAACGATTCTCTGTCAAACTTTGGACGTACATTGTGCAACGTAACCTAATACGAACCTATTTGTTGCCTCCAGAATTGACTGGTCCATGGTACCCGCTGCATATTTTATCCCTGATAACTTCAAAATAATAAAGAGTGACTTCTAGAAGTTCTTAATATACACAAGTTCAGGAAAGGATCACATAAATAACCAAAATAATAAAATTTACTTAAGGTATTTATTCCACAACATTTCTGTTAAATAATCAAACTTATTCCAGGTGTCCACAACAAATATTAATAATGTAGCTATACATTTTGTTATTCTATAATTCATTAATTCATACACCAACTACTTGTAAAATATTTCAAATTCTTGACCCCCATATCCCTCATTCTTTCTTAAAAAGCAGAAAAGTACAATTGTTATGACTGCTCATTCTTGGTATAAAAATATATTTTTTTTTTAATTTTTTGACACTTGTAAGATTTGTTTTACTCATTGTATGATTTAGCTACAATACCGCGCAGGTTAATATGTGTACGGATGTTCTAAATTTAAAGAGGTTATGCAAAAATGTTGTATTTGAATTCTAAAAATAACGATTATTTACAGAGTGACACTACCACATCTGACATGCCAGATACTTAATCGAATGCTGGCGTATATACGCTGGGCGTTCAGAGAGTAATGCAACACATTTCAATCTCGGTCAGTATCTAATGAAAATGTTTGGTATTTAGTTTCTGACACCTTTGGATGTACCCATTGCACCTCGTATAATTTTTTTAAATTTGCGAAACTTCGCCGTGCTGTAAATGTACTTCTAAATGGTATTTGTAATGGAAGTGAGTTCAGACATATTATTAATCTGTTTCTTTTGACGAAAAGCGATACGATCAGAGACAGTGATGAGCGCTTGTGGAACGTCTATGGGGATTTGCCAGTGAACAAAAGCAGGGTGAGTCGTTGGACAAGGTGATGCATAGCCATAAGAAGGTAGAACAAAGCTGTCAGATCCCCCGCATAGCTGTCGGCAGTGTTCATGTGCAACTCCTGCAGTGTTCGCACATGTTCGTCGGCACAAAACTACAACCGAATTTCCCATTCTGTATGAAACCCTGAGGTCTCATGCTGGTCTGTGCAGCCGAGAAGAGCTCACAAACATTCAGTGGGCTGATTTCTCCACCCAACCGTCTATATCACGCTAATTCTCACTTCCTTTTGTTTGACAAATAAGTAGTTATGAACGAATTAAAGGTAAGGGAAAATACTGTCCATTTGACTGCTGAATAAAATGAACCTGATGTAATAAGAAATGTGATGATGTGTAACTGAATATCTCTCGAACAATCATTCATCCAAGAATGGAAATTTCATACAATCTTCAACACATCCGCAAATGAACACGAGTAGAAACGCAGAAAATCTAAATTCGGATAGTTATAAAGGATTTCCCCTCTAATCAAACGAACTAGTTGTTTTATCTCAGTGACCACATCACATTACAATGTGGGTCTTTTCATGGTTTTGAGATTTGAATCCATTTTCAGGAAGGTTGTGCCTAACGACCACACAATGATGAATAAACCATATGTAGTTAGTAGCATTGGTCGTTACTATAAGCGTTATTACTGTAGCACTAGATCGATTTCGATCATATAGTGACCACTTTCAATGCTCCTTCATGCTACATACAAGAAATCACAAAATCCGTACAGAATTAAAATAACATACAAATTTGAATTCAATCCCAAATGAAATATACTGTGAAGATACGTACCAGGCATTCTAAATGAAATCACAATACAAATTGAAATGACATATACAACTGTGATACGTTGGAAATGTATTTCCGAGCATTACAGTGCTAAGAGTTAAGATGGAGTGAGCGATTTCCTTACAAATAACAAGTGGCAATGCTACTCACACACTCCAGTACTTTCATATTCCACCAACACTACAATTTTTACTTTTATTATACTAATATTTAAATAAAGAATGTAATGTAATTTTCATATAGACGTGTACAAAATGGATTACCAATATAATTAAACGTTTTATTATATTGATAATCCATTTTGTACACTACTATATGCAAAATTACTTTTAATTTTAATATTTGGGATTGAATTCAAATTTGTATAATATTTTAATTCTGTACTGATTTTTCTCATTTCTTGTATGTAGCATGAGGGAGCATTGAAAGTGGTCACTATGTGATCGAAATCGATCTGCTGCTACAGTAATAAAGCATCTTGTAACGACCATAAATAGTTTATTCATTTCTGCTGTTTTATTTGTGATGTGAAGAATGAAATGAAAGGTCCAAAGATGCCATTAATCCGCAGGGATTGGTAATCTAAATAAAAATTAAAGGCATCTTGGCTGCTGCGCTTGATAAATTTACTGAAAGTCCCGCCTTCCATGTGTGACAAAGGTTTATTTAAACTTTCTAGTCTTGTAACAATTCATTTGTGATATTGATGGCAAAAATTCAGAGTGGTACAATTACCTCCAGGCTGACTATTTAGAAGCAGTGTATACTTCATGGTTGACAGACTTTCACGATTGAGTATCAACATAACAGTGGAAGAATTGTGTCCTAGTGAAGTGATACAATGGTTCAACATTTTACAATGGAGCAGATACCGGCACAATTTTAGAACGGACTGACAACTCGATGAACAATATGTCTCGGTGGTCTGATAAATTAGTGGTTCCTACGTGTATTGTAATTGTGCAGAAACGCAATTCTGGCGGGAGGAAAAAAAAAGTTCAAATGTTTGTAGAGTCTATGGGACTTAACTACGGGGTCATCAGTCCCTAAACTTCCAAACTACTTATGAACTACTTACAACTAAGTACGGCACAAATAACCATGCCCGAGGGGGGATTCGAACCCCCGACCGTAATGGCCGTGCAGACCATGACTGGAGAGCCTCAATCCCCTCGGCCACCGCGGCCGGCCTCTGGCGGGAGGAATGTGGTTCAAATCCACCTCCGGCCATTCAGATTTAAGTTTTCCGTGATTTCCCTAAATCTAATCTCTGCCTCTAATGACCATGCTGTCGACGGGGCGTTAAACACCAATCTTCCTTCCTTTATCCTAGTGACAAACGCATTCTCGGTAACGAGTATACCAAAGACGGAGAGCAACAAACCCATCTTGTTCGTAAAAAAAAAAAAAAAAAAATAAAAAAATAAAAAAATAAATAAAAAAATAATAATAATAATAATAATAATAATAATAATAAGAGAGAGAGAGAGAGAAAGTGTTGTTGTTGACTTAATAGAATACTTTTAAGAGGAACACTGATGAGTGTATACGGTACTCAACCAGAAAATAGTAAAAGTAACATTGATTGTGGTGGTTTCTTCTGCTATTAAAGTATAAATTTTAGTTTGAAGATTAAATGAAAAAAAAAAAAAAAAAAAAAAAAAAAAAATCTTAAACTTTTAACCCCTTAAAAATGAAACATATTTTTGTTTCTCTTATTTTTAATATATGAAATATATGTCGGGGTCACTTTGTTTACTAAAGATGGGCATATAAGAAGTTGCCCTGTCCCCCTCTCTGGTAGTACAAATGTCGTTGACAATATTGGGCAGTGGTGTACCAACTCTGTGGTGACAACTTTCACTGTGGCTGTTGGCTGGCGAAATATTCATGACATAAACATTATCAGGTTGTCATTGGAGTGTGTTACAGGATCATGTAGTGAAACAGAGTTTGGATAGAGTGTCCGTTTATCAGACTATATCCTCAGTTGTTAGTGGGGTGTAATTTATGTGCTTTACTACTCAGAATTTGATATCACTTCCGCCGCCCTGTGAGTGACAGCTCGGTGTTACCAGACAGCGGGGACCTGTCAATGAGCACGCCTCCATCTGATGGGCCGTCGTCTACCTCCGCTCCGTCCTCGCCGTCCAAAGCGATCAGGACGACCTCGCCATTTTCGTTACGCGTGATGTTGTACGTGATGCCAAATGGTGACAGCCAGGGGACGCTGTCCGGCAGCGTCACAGAGTCCTCGTTGTCCCCCAGATCTCCAGAATCTTCGCTGGAGTGAGTGTTGTTCGTCATGTTACTGTGGGTGTTAGAAAGAGAATTATTGTTCAGTCTTCCATGAATATTGAGTACATTAGGTATGAAGGGCCTTGTTAACAATTCGTAATACGCTGAGCAATATTGACCCTACGCTTCATCTTAAGCCGTAGCTAGACGGAGCGTGTATCTGAACATTGTGATCAACGTACCGAGTTTCTGACGTCATAACGTGCGTAATGCAAGCCCCAACGTTTAGGGCAGTATAAGGCATGCCAGAAGTTCTCAATGTGCGTCCGAACGATCATCAATAAGATGGGAGAAAGTCATTGAGTATACCGTGTGATCGAAAAGTCAGTATAAATTTGACAACTTAACCCTTTCGCGGCTACGGGCATACATGTATGCCCAGCACTTAGAAGGCCCAGACAGCTACGGGCGTACATGTACGCCCGGCCTGCGAGAGGCCCAGACGGCTACGGGCATTCATATACGCCCAGCAGGTAGAGCGGCCTGAAGGCTAAGGGCATTCATATACGCCCGGGGCCCGAGCACACAATGGAGCGGTGGCGACTCGGTTTTACCCGCGGCTCAACATTCTTGGTGGCACGGCCATTAACAGGTCTTCTTTGTTATGTCGGTAAGCACTACAGTTTTCACTTCCGGGTCTTCCTGCTCACGAGCTCTCCATCGGGCCCGTCCTGTATTTTTTGTTTGGCGAGAGAACGGCGTTTCACTGTACTGTCGTTGCAACTTGCAATAACGGACATTCACGTGAATAGTAGTGACGATGGCGATACTACTACTACAGACTTTTATTTAGATGAAGAGCTGGATGTGTATAGAACTAATGGTATTTTTTCAACACAACGAAGAACGTCTGCAGGAGATTCCTCTTCTTAAGAGGAAAGAGATGATGTGTTAAGTGAAATTTCGACACGAAAAAGTTTGTATGACTGGTCAGATAATCGTCCTGCGACGAATCGCCACAAATTCGCGAACACTTTTACTGGTTTAAAGGTAGATTTCGATGAATCAGCAACTCATTTCGATTTTCTTTTTTACTGTATCTGCTATGAATTTGTTTCAGATATTTGTATATAGGAACAAGTATTATACATTTCTCACCGAAAAAATGACGACTGTGCGCAGCAGATAAACATAACGGAAACCTATAGACCCTCCAGATTTTTATTGCTTTTTGGCTTGTTTTCTCCTTATGCCAAGGTTCAGACAGCAGTGAATGAACATTCGTCCTTGCTGCAAGCACCAGTATTTTCTGACATAATGGCCAGGAATAAGGTGATACTGCGTTTGTTAAAGTGTTTGTTAAGCTTATGGGACTTAACTGCGGGTTCATCAGTCCCTAACTTACAAACTACTTATAAACTAACTTTTACTGAAGACAGCACAAATATCCATGCCCAAGGGAGGATTCGAACCCCCGACGGGGAACGGCCTCGCGCATCGAAGCATAGCGCCTCAACGCGCTCGGTCCCTCGATACTGCTTTTATTACACTTTAGTAATAATTCGTCTGCATCGCAAGACATTCTTGTCAAAATACGAATGCTTTGGAACACGCCAAAATGAGATTCCGAGAGGCTTTAGCCCCATTTGAGAACTTAGTAACACATAAGTCGGGATGATTTCCACTGTAAATGGACCAGAGTTTGTTCAGAGAGAAAAAAATCATAAAACGGGAGAAACTCTCTTGTGTAGTTAGGTACAATTAGTCAATGGGTGCGATTGATAGGACTGACGTGATGTTAAGTTCCGTACAGTGCATACGAAAAACAGTGGAATGGTACAATAAAGTAATCTTTCATTTAACTGACTTGAGTATTCTCAATGCAAAAACTATTTTTGAAATGCAAAATAAACAGAAGAAGCCACCAGCGAAATTCCACTTAGAACTAATCCGTTAGTTACTGGAGAAGTATAATTCATAAACATCTAAAACCTAGATGCCACTGACAGCAAAATGGACAGCCCTTTTCGACTGGAAAATGAAAAATAACATTATACCGGCTTCTTCGGAGCAACGGAGCGAATGGAGATACGGCAGAGACGTTGTGTAGTGTGTACTGCCCGAATCAGACGCAAAAAATGTAATGTTGCTGCCGGCCGCGGTGGCCGAGGTGACTGAGGCGCTCCAGTCACGGTCAGCACGGCCACTACGGTCGGGGGTTCGAATCCCCCCTCGGGCATGGATATTTGTGCCGTCCTAGTTCGTAAGTAGTTCATAAGTAGTTTGTAAGTTTAGGGACTGATGACCCCGTAGTTAAGTCCAATAAGCTTAACAAACATTTGAACAACATTTTGTAATGTTGCTCTCTGTATGGTGCCATGTTTTGAGACATACCACAAACTAAGGAAGTATTAGTTTCTTCAGGTACATTGAATGTTGAAAGAAAAGAAAATGAAGACATAAGATAACAATAAAAGCAATAGAAGTAATTAAAAAAGCTTTTCACTCACCCAGCGGCAGTGCAATGCCTGCGTCATAAATAAGGATGGGAAACCACAAAAGAAAACTCTACTACTCCATGAACATCTGAAAAATATATCCGCTAGCAGAAAGCTTGTAGATGTTTATTATCGGATTATTTAGCATAGTGAATCGAATTTAGGCTTTTATTTCAAACGAAGTAGTCGGCCTATCAATATTTTTATTTTATTATTTCCATTTCATTATTACATCTTATTATTTTTCTTGTTTAATTCTCCATTGTGTTACATGGCCGAACATAAATTTCAATAAATGTTATATATTTACGATTATAGCTAGAATTGTCGGAGTTTTGTAGGTCTTCCCTACGAACAACTCACTTTAAAACTAAATGTTGCGAAACATATTTGACCGATATTAACTTTAATACGTTGTAGTAACATATTTTGGTGACGTATATCTCAAGTTATAGTTTTTTTCTCAATAATAAATAAAAAAGGTATTAGAATTTACTTAAATCGTTTCGTTCTCAGCCGAGGATAATCTTATAACAGTGTCGTTTAGATCTGAAAGGCTGTTTCGTATCACAAACTGCCACTGCTGTGGCAGATCAGTGAGATAAAGATTTTATAGACAGTGTTATTGGGGGCAGCTTTGTGGTCACCGCAGCGCGCGACTAGCGTGCAGCTGCAGCTGCAGCGGCCGTACAGTAGCCCACAGCGGCCGTGGGGCCGGGTCAGCCGCCGCCGCTCAGGCCCACAGCTGGTCTCGCGCCGTCAGCCAGGCGGGCAGCCAGGGCGCTCACCCCTGCAGCCGCGAAAGGGTTAATAAATCACGGAATAATGTAGATGAACAGATAAAATTGACAAACTTGCTTGGAATGACATGGAGTTTTATTAGAACCACATCTACCGTTATTGGGCCTTCTTTCTTTGAGGAACTGCGTGATTCTGGTTTTGTAACTGCTACTGCATGGGTGAGAGATATGCCGATATGTTACAGAATCGCATCATTCCCCGCCTGGCTGATAAACACCTGCTGCAGCATGGCGCTCCACCCCATGTTGCTCGACGCCTGAAAGATCTCTCGCACGCGTCGTTTGGTGATGATCGTGTGCTCAGCCGCCACTTTCGTCATACTTGGCCTCCCAGGTCCTCAGACCTCAGTCCGTGCGGTTATTGACTTTGGGGCTACCTGAAGCCGCAAGTGTATCTCTAGGGATGCTGAAAGACAACATCCGACGCCAATGCCTCACCATAACTCCGTACCTTTACAGTGCTTTTCACAAAATTATTCTTTGACTACAGCTATTGTTGAGGAATGATGGTTAACATATTGAGCATTTCCTGTAAAGAACATTTTGCTTTGTCTTAATTTGTTATGCTAATTATTGCTTTTCTGATCAGATGAAGCACCATCTATCGGATATATTTTGAATTTTTTTTGTTCTTATAAAATCCCATGTCATTCCAAACATATGTGTCAATTTCTACCTCTCTAACTACATTATTCCGTGATTTCTTAGGTTTTCAAATTTATACTGACGTTTTGATCACCCGGCACGTCATTTCAAAACAAGTAAAAGAAACTGATTAAATCGAGAATCTCTCGAAAAACAGATAATTTTGGGTACTATTTGTGGTAGTAAATGACTGAAAAGTCTCACATGTGGTTACATAAAATCCGTATTATAGAAATCTGCAGTTTCAAGGCAATGGCGCACTGGAGATCCGTCAAAATGGATTGTTATTTACATGATTTGTTGTAATTACAAGGCAGTAACCGACATATCTAAGAGAAGTGTATTCCACGCGCCTAATACAGAAGTCATACACAGTGCCCCAAGCTGACTGGCGCATCACAGGGAGTAAAGTCACGGACTGACAAACGTTCGATACTAGCGATATGCGAATATTTTTTCTCTCATATTCGGATTTCGTAATAGGCTGAAACACTTTCTTATTAATTTGACACAAGTATACCGTATAATTGGTTTGGATTTTCCGCCGTATGCAAGACACCTGATATTTTAATTGTTCCCAAACATGTTTCAGCACATTTTGTGCTATCATCAGTGGGATGATTTATTTTGTCCTGAAATTATGTTTACTGTACAATAGTCTTTACAGTTACTTCTAGGTTCATTCGTTATTAAATTTTTTACTTAGGTTATCTGACTATATAAACTATTTCAGTTCAGTTAATTTTAGGCCTAGATATATGAGTATCACATTTCTTACATACCTTTTTTTACATTTGGCTACATAAAAACTCCTTAAGAAGCCTACTTATTTGTTTTTTTGGTACAAACTTGTCATCTGCAAACATAACAAACAGTTAACGATTTCTTGCTTTCTATTTTTCGGTCCGAGAAAAACGCGTTATTTCTGTATATTACTTACGATTCTTTTTCTTTTTCTGTTGTAATTTGCTTGTTGCTGTTGGTTTGAATGTGTATGTCACTCGTTTTCCACGTTTTTCGTGCTATGCATTACGCCAGTGGTAATATTTGGCGTATGAATACAGCTGGAAGCTGTTCATTTGTTCTTTTGGTGTTTTGTTTTTGAAGAAGTTGCGCGCGAAATACGAGTGTTTACTGTTTGTGTCGTGTTATATTCGTCTGTTGATGGGGAATGTTGGAGTGAAGACAGTATTGTGGATGTGTTTACTTCGTGTTTGCATTTCGTATGTGCATATACATCTGGCTGTGTGTGTGTGTGTGTGTGTGTGTGTGTGTACACAGAAAATAGAAACCTAAAAAACTCAGATGATCTAATAGAAAAGTTAAAAAATGAAACAATACCAGACACAGCAACACTAATCTCTTTCGATGTAACTTCAATGTACACACACATCCCAACACAAGAAACCATCCACATAATTGAAAGACACCTACAGTCACAAGGAGACATGCCTGCAGCACACATACAAGAAATATCAACCATTCTCAAACTTATCACAGAACAAAATTATTTCAGTTTCAATAATAAATTCTATTCCCAACAAGAAGGACTACCAATGGGATCACCAATAAGTGGCCTCCTTGCTAACATATTCATGAACCACATTGAAAAACAAATATTTGACAAAATTGTAAAGCCAAAACAATACAAGATACAATATTGGTACAGATATGTAGATGACATAATTTGCCTAGTACATGAACCACAGACACGCATAAACGAACTGCACAATGACATAAACACCATCAATCCACACATACAATTCACCATGGAGACAGAAACAGATCAGAAACTAAATTTCCTTGACCTCACAATACACAAGAGAAACAACAAACATGAATTTAGCATTTACAGAAAGCCAACAGTGACCAGCACAATCATACATCATCACTCTAATCATCCAATCACACACAAAGAATCCAGCTTCAGATACATGCTTCACAGACTGAACAGAGTTCCCCTGAATAAAAAAGACTACACAACAGAATTAAACACAATAAAACAAATCGCACATGAGAATGGCTATAACACAAAGAGAATAGATAGATTACACAACAAAATTCAGAAGCAGACAACACAAAACCACATCCAAACACAGCCAAACCAAACACAGTGCACAGAAAATCAACAAACAGAGAAAAACAAATGGCACATAATGACATACAACAATAAAACCACACACAGAATAGGAAATATATTAAAAAAACAAGGACTCAATATAGGATACAGAACAAACAACACAATACAAAACAGAATGACCCAAAAGCCAGGCAATATTGACAAATATAACCAATCTGGCATCTACCAATTAACATGTAACTGCTGCCAGGCTGTATATGTGGGACAAACATGCAGGAACTTCAGAACAAGATACACTGAACACCTAAGAGCACTAAAAAGTAACAGTTCTCACTCAACCTTTGCAGACCATCTAATATCAGAAAATCACCACCCCACAAACATAGAGAAAGACCTAAAAGTTCTTAAGACCAGCAATAGTTTATACCATAGATTGACAATAGAGGAAAACTACCACATACAAAACGCAATAGCACAAGGAAAAACTGTCCTCAATGAATACACTTCACTCTGCAACAAAACACTATTTAGCACAATAGAGGAGATGTACAAATAGTCTTCATAATAGTACTCTGATCACTCACTCCTATCCCAAATCCCTGTCAGACACACACAAAAACCCACATAAACACCCCACTAACACACATCACATTCGCCTCAGAAACAAAAATTAAAACGAAAATACCAACAAACACACACACACACACACACACACACACAGCCAGATGTATATGCACATACGAAATGCAAACACGAAGTAAACACATCCACAATACTGTCTTCACTCCAACATTCCCCATCAACAGACGAATATAACACGACACAAACAGTAAACACTCGTATTTCGCGCGCAACTTCTTCAAAAACAAAACACCAAAAGAACAAATGAACAGCTTCCAGCTGTATTCATACGCCAAATATTACCACTGGCGTAATGCATAGCACGAAAAACGTGGAAAACGAGTGACATACACATTCAAACCAACAGCAACAAGCAAATTACAACAGAAAAAGAAAAAGAATCGTAAGTAATATACAGAAATAACGCGTTTTTCTCGGACCGAAAAATAGAAAGCAAGAAATCGTTAACTGTTTGTTATGTTTGCAGATGACAAGTTTGTACCAAAAAAACAAATAAGTAGGCTTCTTAAGGAGTTTTTATGTAGCCAAATGTAAAAAAAGGTATGTAAGAAATGTGATACTCATATATCTAGGCCTAAAATTAACTGAACTGAAATAGTTTATATAGTCAGATAACCTAAGTAAAAAATTTAATAACGAATGAACCTAGAAGTAACTGTAAAGACTATTGTACAGTAAACATAATTTCAGGACAAAATAAATCATCCCACTGATGATAGCACAAAATGTGCTGAAACATGTTTGGGAACAATTAAAAAATCAGGTGTCTTGCATACGGCGGAAAATCCAAACCAATTTATCCAAGCAAGCACGGAAGAAAGAAGAACAGCACCAACAAAAAGATGATTATACCGTATAATATTCGATGATATGTAAACGTACTAAACTTAGTAAAAGGCGGGTCTGTTGCAATAGCGTTTGAGTTACGTGAAGGCCTATCCTAATTTTATGTCTCACAGTTCTTCATGAATCTCTTATAAGTCGCTGCCCTTATTGACGTAACATGCAACTTTATAGGAAATTATGTTCATATATATTTAGTTGTCACTAATGTAGGCATATATCACAGACAAAACGTATGCACAAATGCCAAATATTTCATTTTAAGGGGTAGCTACAGTAATCATGGCCAAAAAATAGACCCATAATATTCGTCTTTTCCTTACCTTGACATATGTCAAAATTTCATGAAAACATCTTTATTGACTGCAGAATTATTGATTAATATGTATAGAGATGTGTGGGTGACATTTGATAATTCCATGCCCACCTCAGTTGTTTGTTGGTAACTGACTTTTGTGACTTCTAATTTGATCTTAGACTCAACTTTCTCATTCTTCTGTGACATAGAATGGCACTCTAAATTTATCAAGGTTGATACATATCTAACAATAAGACACACATCACAACATTGCTTTTGTGGAAGGAGAATAGTACAAATTGGGACTTATGATGCTGTGGTTACTTTCAGTGATGGTATGCGTGACAGATTAAATGTTTTTGAGAGTCTGGAAGGGCCTGTGGGCCACAACATGGTAATATATTCCAGGAATGAAGACATGCGGAGTAGAAGCAGTTCCCAAAAAATAAATGCAAAACTGTTGACCTAGGAATCAAGAAAAGCAAGGAAGAGGCAGAAGTTACAAAATGAATCTAGCAAAGAAGAAGAGCAAGGAGTGTTTTATTCATCTGGGCAGTTTTAGTTCCAAAAACTTATATTTGGGTACAGAAAAAGGTTTTTAAGTATCAAAGTTGATTTTCTACGTTCATGTATTTCTAAAATGGTTTCCCTTGTAACTCTTTGTGTAATGTTCATATTATCTTCTAATTTTCAGTGAACGCTCACCATACCATTATCTACAGCATCGACTAGAAGACCTGAAGAAAAATGAAAATTGAATGATTCATCATATTTTGTTGTCGAGTTTTTTGAACGAAAACTATTTATATATTGATTTTTTATTTAAACATTTACACAAAGACAACTTTGATGATTCTAGAGAAGGTTATAACTGTATATTATACCTATAGTTCTAAATTAAAATACATGAAAGATATTAAATACTTATTGTTCTATTACGAAAAACGTGATAATATACACATTACCATTGTTAAATTTTCATAGACAATTGCAACCACGACCTTTCATATTATGTATACCATTTGCGTTAGAGAAAATGAGATTACCATTACACGAAGAACCCAAGTACCAAGACAAGTTCAAGTATCTTTAGGTAATGCTTTCAGAGCAACGAAAAGAATCCGTCAAACGCAATTGTTGCTGCTATTTAAGAATGAGAAAAAAAGAGAACTAATGTTTAAAAATTTCACGTTCATAAAGGACAGCAAGCTTTCCCCCTTTACTCTCTAAATGTATGATGTTAATAACCTGAATATCTTTTGGTTTGCGATTTGCAATTAATAAATAATCGGCTAAAGAAGAGTTAGAAATATTCGTATCTTTTAATACCTAAAAAGGGTTCTCTGTAAGTAGTGGCAAAAACTCGTCGAGAATGTCCTATGCAATATGAAGAACTTTGTAATTTTATAAACACCTGACTTCAACAAAGGGTGATCATTAGATATTAAATT
The DNA here is from genome assembly GCA_026315105.1 of Locusta migratoria. Classification (NCBI taxonomy): domain Eukaryota; kingdom Metazoa; phylum Arthropoda; class Insecta; order Orthoptera; family Acrididae; genus Locusta; species Locusta migratoria. The sequence continues at coordinate 170,733,108 of CM048751.1, forward strand.
ATGATTAATATTACTTTTAAGGCTGTTAGAACAAAATTGAATAATAATACATTTTCTCGCTGACAACCATAACAGTGTGATAAAAGGAAAAGGTTTCTCGCTTAATATTTTTTCGATGTTCATGTACTGAAACTAATTTGGTTTGATTTTATAATATATACATTGTACACTAAAAGGTGTATTAGCATTAAATTTTACGGACGGTATACTCCAATACAGCTGAATGTACTTTCGAAATTTATCATAGTGGACATGTAGTTCCTGAGATATGAGGGCATGAACAGTAACTTTCATGGAAACTGTATTCGCAACATATTTTATTGATTTACACCTACAAAGTCACACTATTGTACAACACATAATTCAATATACATATACACAAGGCCATATATACAACGACGGGTAAAAAACTTATTACATCGTGTATAACTTTTTAATCCACCTCTCTTTTGCTATCAAAACACTGCTTCGTGGGAAGCTGGAAACACTGTTGACAACTTCGAGCTGTGAAGTGCAGGTGCATTCGAAAGCAATAGAGTATATCCAACGAATGCCGATTATTTCCGACAGAGCTGCCTTTTGACTTAATGGTACTGCCATTTTCAGTGAGACTTGCATTTGCAGTTATGATTAATAAATCACGGGCCATTTTATTAAATACTGCGGAGTGAATTTGACACATCCATTTTTCCCACACGAACAACTTTATGTCGCTTGCTCAAGGGCTGTCTCACCAAAGAATTTATTCAATTAAACTCCTGGATAAGAAATATTGTTTATGGTCAGATTTTGTGATAAATGGATGTATGAAAGTTACACATTATTGTTATTTTGATTCCTATCTTTCTTTGTTTGAATACTGCACCCATAATGCAAGGACATCGAAGGGAGAGAAGGGATAGGAGACGTACTAACTCAAGGCTTCAGTAAATAAATAAACGTTTCGACAACGGCTGGTTTTCAGATTGGAAGGTATAACACTGAACTGTACGGAAAAAAGGAGGACAATCATTTCGGTACAAAATACGCAACGTATCCAGAGAACAAATGAAAGTTCATGTTTTGCTCTGTTTTGCGTTTTCTCTGTAACTTAATTTTGCTATGATTTAATGTTGTGGTAATATTCATCTCGTTACAATACGGAGTTACTTTTGTGCACTCTTTAAGCGTTGGAAACAGAAACTATCCTCAATCCAGAATCTGTTCCTGAACGGGAAAACCCTTTAGCCGGCCGCAGTGGCCGAGCAGTCTGCGGCGCGCCAGTCACAGTCAGCACGGCCGCTACGGTCGGGGATTCGAATCCCCCCTCGGGCATGGATATGTGTGTCGTCTTTTGTATATGGTAGTTCATAAGTAGTTTTTAAGATTAGGAACTGATGGCCCCACAGTTAAGTCCCTTAAGCTCAACAAACATTTGAACATTTGAAAACCTTTTACTTTCATCTTCTGCCGCAAGCTGTAATGCACCACGTCACAGATGACATGGCTACTCCCTCCGGAAGTTAGGGTGCGTTTATGATGCCCCATCGCGCTGCTCGCTGACATTGCACGGCGATGATGAATCAAACCCACAGAGTCTTACCGGCCCATTTAGCGGGCACCATCGCAGCTCGCCCTGCTCGCTGCTAGCTACGATCCTCGCCGGGCGATGATATCAAACAGGTTTGTGTTGCGCGCTACGACCGTCACTGCCCGGCCTGAATCAAGCAGTGTGATTGGTTGCTTCAAGGTCACTCTAGCAGAGCGGCGCTTGACTGCTGCACGCGTGGAACTCTCCTGCTCATCACCCACAATATTGTTAGATATAGTTTCCATGCAGGCAACAATGAGTGAAGATCTGAAGCAGGTGATTATTCTACGTGAAAAAGTAATCAGGACAGTTTTAAAGCTGTACTTGTAAAAGTATCTGTAGTGAGGACGTTCAGTATTAAAAGGATGCACTCCATACCTCCTCTTCCTTCTCCTTTCAACAACATTTTTGTAGCAAACAAATCACTTGTCACAGTCTTAAGACGATGTGGAGAACACATTTGACGCTTCACGCTACTGCAGTTATGCACTCAAATGTAATGTAACAGCTGCAGAAGAACACATACGGCGAGCAGGGTGGTGCCTGCAGCGTGAAAGCAAAAAGGCTGCCGGCGAGCAGCGAGCTGCAGGTGACAGCGAGCAGCCAGCTGCCAGCTGCGAAGTGGTAGCATAAACGCACCCTTAGTGCCTTTCGTCGGGAGTGTGTGTATGTGTTTTGTCCTTAGTCCCTATTGCAGTTGGTTTAAGTAGTTTGTAAGCCTACGAACCGAAAACCAAGAAGTTTGGTCCCTTAAATTTACAAAAATTTCGTTGCCTTCCTCTGTCGTTAGCGAACACTAATGTAAGTGATTCTGAGAGCGGTAAAAGTACAAATTAGTCCTTAACTTCCATTTCTGGGTTTGATATTTTCTTCGTGCTTCATGTAACCACTCTTCACATTTCATGAGAGATACTTTTATATTTATGTTTCTTTTCATTGTTGTAACCACGGTGTTTGTGAGAAATGCGAGGTAGACAGCCGGATTGTTGAAGGGGGATAATGACCTATATGAATGCTTCCTCATTATCTTGCCTGGAGGCAAGCGCTACATGTTCCTGAGGATTTCGAATAAAATTCATAATAATAATTTGCTCATAAACCACAGACAATGCCGTAGTGGGGTGGCTTCCTTGCCTCAACGATACACATAGTGGTACCGTAGGTGCAACCACAGTAGAAGGGTATCTATGGAGATAACACAAAAATTTGTGGTTTATGGATCAGCGACATTTTCAGTAGTTACAGTGGCACCAGTCCGGAATGATTGTGATAAGAGACTGGTACACAGTAGCAGAAAAAGGAAGAGAAGGAAAGGTAGTGGTAGTTTGTGGCCTTGGGAGAAGGAGTTAAAGAGGAAGTCGTCTGGCATAATCCAGAAGATTGACTGAGCTGGCCTTGCAACATCAGCTAACGTGCCTTAGCCACGCAGTTACTGCTAGCGGCTGAAACCAAGGAGCAACTACAGTCGTTACTTTTCCCGAAGACATGTAGCTCTACTGTATGAATATATGATGATGACATCTTCAAGTAAAATCTTCTGGAGGTAAAATAGTCCACTATTCGGATCTCCGGGCGGGGAATAATCAGGAGGATATCGTCGTCAAGAAAAAAAAATAGGTGAGACATCTTGAATGACAGCAACCAGTTGCCTTTTTTGCAAAATGTTTTATTACATTTCCCCCATTACCGGTTTCTATATGCCTAGCATATCATCATCAAATGGTGAACTTTATTTTTTATTGTGTATTACAGATGGTGTGTAGTGGTATTTGTGCATCTGTAATAATTACAAGAAAACAAATCAAGTGAAATATTGTACGAGCATAACTGACATAATAATATTGACTTACTGGTAGGCTTAAGTGTTGCTATTTACAATTTTTGTAATCCATAAATGACAATGAATTTATGGATAACACAAATTGTAAGTAGCAACATTTAGGCCTACCAGTCAGACAATATTATTATGTCAGTTATGATCACCACATAGTTTAATTGTTTTGTTTATGTCAGTTATGCTCGCCACATAGTTCACTTGTTTTGTTTTCTTGTAATTGTAACAGATGCACAAATCCCACTAGAGACCATCTGTAATATAAAAAACCGTTCACCATCTGACGATGATATGCTAGGCATATCGAAACTGGTAACGGGAGAATGTAATAAAACATTGGGCAAAAATGGCGACTGGTTGCTGTCATTCAAGATACCTTATTTCACCACAGTCGCAGTGTTCCTCATCCATAATGGATAAAAGTTTTAAACAAAATAGGTATTTTAGGGATCGGAACGTAGAATGTCCTTACCCTTAATCGGGTAGGCAAGTCAGTAAATTTGAAAAGATAAATCGGTAGGTTGACGTTAGATATAGTGGGAATTAGTGAAGTTAGGTGGAAGTATGTGCAGGATGTTTGGTCCGGTGAGTACAGGGCTCTAAGTACAAACTCGATTGGGGGAAATGCAAGTGTTTGCTAATATTGAATAAGAAAACAGAAATGCGGGTAAGTTCCTATGAACAGCATAGTGAACGTGGTATATCAAAGACAGACAGGAAGCCAACACCGACCGCAGTAGTACACTTTTATATGCGAACTAGATGTGCCGATGATAAGGAGACAAAGAGAGGTATAGAAGATGAGATAAATCATTCAGGCAGTTAAGGAATAAGATGGTGCACAAAAGGTGGTTTTATACTTGGAAGAGACTAGGAGTCACTGGAAGCTACCAGATTAATTTCATCATGGTAAGACGTAGATTTAGAAACCAGATTTTAAACTGTAAGACATATCCAGGGGGATCACTAACTGGTTATGAACTATAGATTAAAGCTGAATAAACTGTGAAAAGAAAAGTTATGAGATGAAACCTGGATAAATTCAAAGAACCAGACGTTTCTAAGTGTTTATAAGACAACATTCTACATCTACATACATACTCCGCAATTCACCGTAAGGTGCGTGGCGGAGGGTACACTGTACCACTACTAGGCATTTCCTTTCCTATTCCACTCCCAAATTGAACAAGGAAAAAAAGAATGCCTATATGCCTCCGTACGAGCCCTAATTTCTCTTATCTTCTCTTTGTAATATGTAAGTAGGCGGCAGCAAGATCGTACTACACTCAGCTTCAAATTCCGGCCCTCTAAATTTCCTCAACAGAATTTCACGAAAAGAACGTCGTCTTTCTTCCAGCGATCCCCATTTGAGTTGCAGGAGCATTTCCGTGACACTCGCGCATTGGTCGAACCTACCGGTAACAAATCTAGCTGCTCGCCTCTGAACCGCCTCTATGTCTTCCTTCAAACCGATCTGCTGCGGGTCCCAAATACTTGAGCAATACTCAAGACGTGGTCGTACAAGCGTTTTATTCTCCCAATAAACCGAAGTCGGCTGTCCCCCTTACTCACAACTGTCCTTACATGCTCGTTCCATTTCATATCGCTATGCAATGTTACGCCTAGATATTTGAACGACGCGACAGCATCAAGAAGCTCACGGCTAATGCTGTATTCGAACATTATAGGATTGTTTTTTTCTACTCATGCAGCATCACCTTACATTTTTCTACATTGAGAGCTAGCTGCCATTCTTCGCACCAACTAGAAATTTTGTCTAAGTCATCCGGTATGCTATTACAGTCAGTTACAGACGAGACCCTCCTATACACCACAGCATCATCAGCAAACAGCCGCAAATTACAACTTACTCTGTCCATCAGATCATTTATATAGATAGAAAATAATAGCGGTCCTACCACACTCCACTGGGGCATGCCTGACGATACACTCGTCTCTGATGAACACTCGCCGTCGAGAACAACGTACTGCGTTCTATTACTTAGGAAGTCTTCCAGCCAATCACAAATCTGTGAACCTATTCCCTCAGCTCGTACCTTCGTTAGCAGTCTGCAGTGTGGCACCGCGTCGAACGCCTTTTTGAAGTCGAGAAAAACACAATCCGCCTGTTGCCCTTCGTCCATGGCTTGCAAGATGTCATGTTAGAAAAGGGCAAGCTGAACATTAGGAAAGGATAAACCGAAACTGGGGAAAGTAATATATTAGAAGAAGAATGGGTATCTATGAGAGTGACATTAGTGAAGACCGCTGAGCATCATATAGGTAGGAGATGGCCTACTAGAAATCCTTGGATAACACAGGAGATACTGAACTTAATTAATGAAAGGAGATGATATGAAAATGCGGCAGTGAAGCAGTACAGACGGCTAAAATGCAGAAAATGAAGACTGGCTAAGCAGAAGAGGCTAGAGGGCGAATATAAGGCTTAGAAGGGCGTATCACTAGGGAAAGGTAGACACTGCAGTAGGAAAATAAAAGAGACGTTTGGAAACAAGAAAAGTAGTTACATGAGCATCATGAAATCAGATGAAAAATCTGCACTACACAAAGAAGTGAAAGCTGGAAGGAATATGTTAAAGGGCAATAGAAGTGAAATGAACCTGAAGGCAGTGTTGTAGAAATGGAGGAAGAAGGAGATGAAAGATAGGAGACACAATACTGAGAGAAAAGTTTGACAGAAAAATTGATAGACTTGAGTCAAAACAAGGCCTCGGGAGGGGATGATATTCCCTCTAAACTGCTAATATCGTTGGGAGAGCCAGTCATGGAGTCATTGTTCCACCTTTTGCACAGGATGTATGAGACAGGAGAAACGCCTCAGGCTTCAAGAAGAATATAATAATTCCAATTCCAAGGAAAGCAAGTGCAGGCAAGCGGTAAAAATCACAGAACTATTATTTAATAAGTCATGGTTGTAAGATACTAACACGGATTGACTGGCAAAAGAAAAACTGGTGGAATCCGACCTCGCGGAAGATCGGTTCGGATTCAGAAGAAATGTTGGAACACTTGAGGCAAACTCGCAGTACGTATTATATTAGGAGGTAGATTAGCAAAGGCAAACCTAAATTTCTAGCTTTTTTAGATTTGGAGAAAGATTTGAGAATGTTCACTGGAATACACTCTTTACAAATCGGAATGTAGCAGTGGTAAAATACAGGTAGCGAATAGTTATATTCAAATTGTACAACAAACAGACAGCAGTTATTAAGGTAGAAGGGCGAGAGAGGGGCACAGTGGTTAGGGAGCAAGACAGAGATGTTACTTTTGTCCATTGTTATTCAATCTGCACATAGAACAAGCTGTGAAGGAATGTAAGGAGACATTTGGAGAAGGTATTAAAGTTCAAAGCGAAGAAGAAAAAACGTTGCAGTTTAACGACGACATTGTAAATATGTCAGAGACTGCAAAGGACGTGGAAGAGCGATTGAAAAGAATGGACATTGTGTTGAAAAGAAGGTATAAGATGGACATCAACATAGGTAAAGCAAGGGTAATGGAGTGTAGTGTAAGAAAATGAGGCGATGATGAATGAATTAAATTAGGTAATGATGTTACAAAAGTAACAGATTAGTCTTAATTTTTGGGTACTAAATAGCTTCTGAAAGCAGAAGTAAAGAAGGTATATAATGTAGAATGGTTCTTGAAAGAAACGCAATTCTGAAAAACCGAAATATGTTTACATCCAATATTATTTTAGATGTTAGGAAATATTTTATAAAAGCATTTGTGTAGCACTCAACGAGAGTGAAGCTTGGACGATCAGGAGGTGAGGCATATCAGACATAAACATGATAGAAGCTTCTGAAATGTGGTGTTACAGACGAATGCTGAAGATTAGACAGGTAGATCACATATCTAAAGAGGAGATACTGAACGGAATGGGGAAGAAAAAAGTTTCTGCCAAATCTTGACTAAGAGAAGGGATGGATTGGTATGACACATTTTGAGACGTCAAAGAATTGTCGATTCCACATTAGAGGGAAATGTGTGGATTAAAAATGGTGGAGGGAGACCTAGAGGCGAAGGCAGTCAGCAGATTCAAAGGTATGTAGCTTTTCGTTCTATTCGGAGATGAAGAGGCTTGCACAGGACACGGGGAGCGTGGAGAGATGCATCAAATCAGTCTGCGGATTGACGATCACAACAACAACTAGGAGTCAGATTTCTATCCGGAATGTTTGTAAGTTCTATCACATTCCCCGACAACAATCAGTGTGTTTTATCTGATCGCTGATACACCACAACTGAATCTGCCTTTTATTAGCAGAGACTAAAGGAGATGCATGCACTCTGTTTCGTTATTTTGCAGTGTAATTTCTTTCATGCTGATTTATGTTACTGACGTTCGCGCTCAGTACTTGACCGACGTGTACGTATGTGTACGTACGATAGGGTTAAGGAGTAGCAACGGGTTATCTGTTAATGCGCAAAACTGAAATTAAATTTAAACAGCGCCTTCTCCCGCTTCTGGCTACTTGTCAAGTGTCGGTTTGCTGTTTAAGGAGTAACCGCGAACTGCCAAACTCCACCCCAGAAATATTCTTGGGACGCTCAATCTGACAGACTCGCGCAATCTCAACACTGTAGGAGTTGTCTGAGAGTTGGTGGGGTAATCTCCACGAATTCAGTGTTTACGTTCCATGATATTTGCATTTGTTTGCCTTCGTGTATAGTTGTCTCTTCAAATGAAGAGGGAGCTTTTAAGTGAATCGATTCACAAAATCGCGGAAGGCTAAAACAATGTGACAATATTTCAGTTTTTAATTTTATTTTCACGTTATTAGCTGATCAACCGTTATTCGAATTGAAGAACATTGAAGTTTTTTGTCAGTTTGTTAAAGAAAATTAGGTTTTATGAATCAACTACTTTGCATTAAACAGACTGTCAATTTATTTGAAGCAATATTCCACAGTATTGGCTTCTAAACAACTGTTCGCTGTGTTTTAAGCAGGCGTATTTCATTTTATAGCTCGTCTAGTGTTATCTGATAAGGTATTACGGTATAGAAGGAACTAAACATCAGGGAGTACTTCAGGGAAGTTGATATCCAGAAAACAACACAGAAAAGCTTAATACCAGCTATGTTGTTGTGGTCTTCAGTCCGGTGACTGGTTTGGTGCAGATGTCCTCCCTAACCTAGCCTGAGCAAGCCTCTTCATCTCCCATACTGTATTCACCTCCTAACCTGCCTCTACAATTTTTACTCCCACACACTTACCTCCAACGCTAAATCCACAATTCGTTGATATCTAAATCTGTTCAGTACCTTCTCACCAATTACGCGATCCACCCACCTAATCTTCAGCATTCTTCACTATCACATTTCAAAAGCCTCTATCCTCTTCCTGTCCGAACTGTTTATCGTGCGTGTTTCGCTCCAGTACCAGGCAGATTCCACACAAAACCCTTCAGAAAAGACTTCCTTATCCTAAATTAATATTCGATATTAACAAATTTCTCTTTTTCAAAAACGCTTTTCTGCCCACTGCCAATCTGCATTTTATATCCTCTGTACTGCGACCATCACATGTTACTTTACAGAACAAGTAACAAAATTCATCTACACCTTTCTTGTTTCGTTACCTAATCTAATTCCTTCAGCATCGCCTAATTTGCTTAGGCTGCACTTTAATACCCTTGTTTTGCTCTTGTTAATGTTTTCCTTTTCTGTCTCTGAGAGAATAACTATGTCATCGGCAAAACGCAATGTTTTTAATTCTTCACCCTGAACCTTAATTTCTTCTCCATACTTCTCCTTGTTTTCCTTTATAGCTTGCTCAATGTACAAAGTGAATAACATCAGAGAAGGGCTACAACCCTGTCTTACTCTCTTTCCAACCACTGCATCCCTTTCATACCCTTCAACTTTTGTTTGGTTAATATACAAGTTGTAAATACCCTTCAGTTTCCTGTATTATACCCCTAATGACTTCAGAATTTGAAAGAGTGTGTACCAATACACATCGTCAAAAGCCTTCTCAAATTTTACAAAAGCTAGAAATGTAGGTTTACCTTTCCTCAATCTACCTTCTACGATAAGCCGTGAAGTGAGTGTCGCCTCTCGTGTTCCTACGTTCCTCCTGAACCCAAACTGATCTTACACAAGGTCGACTTCTACCAGCTTTCCCATCCTTCTGTGAATAATTCGTATTAAGAGGTTGCAGCCATGACTAATGGTTCTGTAATTTTCACATTTATCTGCGCGTTCTTTCTTTGGAGTGAGGACTATTACATTTTCCTTAAAGTCTGGAGGTATTTCGCCTGTCTCATACATCTTACGCACCAGGTGAAATAGTTTAGCAGGGACTTCAGTAGTTCTGAGGGAATATCGTTCTCTCTGGGGGCCTCGTTTCGACTTAAGTTATCCAGTATCAGGTATATCTATGTGAATTTGGACATAACGGTAGGCTCTTAAAGCCTACTTGTGCTTTGATATGATGTTTACGAAATTCTGATACTCTTGGGTTATGCTCGGATGTGTTGTTTGTATTATGAGACAACATGGAATTTATAAATTTATGTGTACCCATCCGGGATTCGAACCTGGGTCTCCTGCTTTCTAGGTATTAGCGCTGACTACTGCACTACTGGGGACGCAGCAATGACCTAAATATAAATGTGGAATTTTATAACGTTACACAATGAATATTGGTAAATGTTCGGTTGAAGGTTACAAAATAGTCGATTAAATCATTAATTGGGAATACATTACTGTATTTGAAATACCAAAATTTATGTCTATATAATACTTTCCACATAAACGATGTTTCTGATACCTCTTTGGTACATTCTCTAGGCTTTCCTTATTTGTTAATTGGTGTTTTTACTTTTTAATTTTACAAACATCCATTGCTTGGTAAACCGTAGCAGTACACTGGCAGCATGTCGTTTAGTGTTTCATCGCTGTACACATTGCAGCTAGTCTATCCAGACGATGAATTACGTGAACACTTTTAATACCCTCATAATGGTTTCGTAAAGTAAAAATAATAAAGAAATGGAAAAAAACTTTTGTTACTCTGCATAACTGATCGGCATTATATAGAAATACCAAAACTATAATGATCATCTGTTGATCCAGCGCAATGCAAGAGAAACCACAAGCATAAATATAAATGATCAACATTGCTATTTCTGGGGTAAACTAAATGAGGTTGACAAAGTGGAGAGGTCATGAAGAGTAGATTTACAGTCATGAAAAGCATTTCTAATCAGGAAATTTGCTTAACATGGAACATAAATTCAAATTTATATTCATGTGGGAAACCTGCGCCCGATAGGGACATCGCTAAAATATGGTAATATACAAAAATTCGCCGCGGTATGAAGAAATATAGAATTTTGAAATAATACAGAAAAGGGACCTCCAATGAACGTTATTACTAATATCAAAATATAATCACACACAGGAAATTAGCCTCAAGAAACGTAAATCGAACAGACTGATCTGAAACATAAACTGTATATAGATATAAATTTGATTTTGTAAACAGCCCCAAGTCGCTATAACTATTTATTTAATTCAACCTGTTTCACTCTATACACAAGAGCATCGTCAGAATACTTTAGAAATAGATATTGATATAACAGAATTTTTTTAAACTAATATTACATCAATTACGAATTACATTTCTAATTTGGAGACTTACGTTTGATAATAATAGATAGCTGTCGATTTATACAATCATGTCAATACAGTAATTTAAAACAGTTGTATGACAGATGGACAGCTGGGTGTTTTTAACGCTTATAGTGACAGCGGCAAAGACATAATCACTTAGTATTTGTAACATCCATGGTATCATTTGTAAACGTTATCTTTGAAAGTATAATGTAATTTAAATTTCGTTCGTCGCTTTTGCAGGTTTGTACAATATTTTTATATAACATTACAATTATAAATAATCCATTAAAATAAATTCAAAAATACATACCAAAAACATGAAAAAAAACATTTACAAAATCGTTCCAATGTACATGTATACAGCATTATCGTAATACAAAGAACTATGCAAGGATACTACGTCAGGTTAGCACCTGATTAGTAATCAGCTTACAAGACTTCGTCAGATAGTTGAAAGAAACCATTTAAATGAAATTCATTCTGTTCGTTTATTAAATTTTCTTTCGCTCTAAAAAATTTTCAATTGTTCTACAATACCTAACAAAAAGCCTTTATTTGCCATATGGATAACCTTCGTGCTGTCTTGAATATTACCCAATGTGAGTCCAGTCTTTCGCAAATGCTGAACCAGTGCTGAATGGCTCGAATGTAAATTGCAGTGTTCTTTATTACTTGTATTAAACGTTCTTACCATTTGGACAATTTACGTGCTCTGACAATTTTGACACTATAATTTATATTCTCCTAAATTGCTGCATTTATCCATGTGTAAATGTTCTTTGTGTTTAATTTTATGCCACAGTGAACAATCACTTTGAAAAGCAATTTTCACCCTATGTTTGGAGAAATATTTAGCAATATGATCCAAGATAGGACCTTTGTATGTTAGTGTAATATACTTCATATTTTGTTTTTGCGTGTCTATACGGTTAGGAGTCTTGTGTTAAATTTTAATTAGCATAGTAAAGTATAATTTCATCATATGACATACTTTGTAACTGTTCCTTTTTTTATTTTTTGTAATTCAATAGCTGTAACGTCATCAATGAGTGGCAGTTGTAACATTCCGTGTATAGCTGAATAAAAATAAGCTTTGTTGTTTTAGGCTGGATGATTGGAATAATTTCAAATAATTACACCTGAATATGTAGGTTTTATGCAAATTTTAAGAAATGTCTGGCAATCTATCTATTAACAAATAAATCAAGAAAATTTATGTTATTGTCAGTTCCATGTTCAACTGTGAATTCAATTTTCGGGTGTATTTGATTAAATTTGTTCGTTACTTCATATGATACTGGCATCAATGTATATGTACTAATAAATTAAGTCATTAATAAAAATTTCTGATAAGATACTGGATAAACTATTACCAATTGCAAGTCCATCTACCATGTGGTAAATTTTTCGTTGAAAGTAATATGTCTAAAATGAAGAGAAAATTGCAAATTTGAGGAACTGGTGCATCGCGCTAATAAAGTGTCACCCACTTTACCAATTTATTCTTTTAAGTTAATGTAGATAAGAAGTTTCGATTAATATGTTTATTTCATGAGATTTCCGTTCAGTAATAAGGGTTTTATTATTTTCCATTACAAAGAATAATGACGTTTATTCAAATTCTCTATTTCAATAAACAATGATAGGTTCCAAAAAGGTTAAAGTCAACATTGCTAGTATGTAATTTCATTTTGACGACCGGTTTCGATGGTCTCTGCCATCATCTTCTGTTCTAATTATTTTTATTGATTTTTTACAAAACTGTCATCTTATGATGTCAACAGTTCTTGTATAAAATAATTTAATTTAAAGTGCACAGACGCACTATGTCATTGTAGTTAAAGTTTACAGTATCAGTATACAATGAGATAGTGCATTTGAAAAAAAAATGGCCAGAAGATGATGGCCATCGAAACCGATTGTCGAAATCAAATTATATACTAGCGAGCTTGGCTTTATCTTCTTTTGGAATGTATAATAATGTTGGATCTCCTTCTTAGAATATAAAGACTGTCATAATTAAAAATACTCAAATGAATCATAACAGATTTAAATTTATTTGTAACTGAGCACCATATCTCAAATGCTTTAAGATATTCTTGTGAAAATATGCATTGCACCTCACATTACTTGATGGCATATGGCACATTGCATTATATTGCAAGCAATATGATTTCTTCAACCATATTATCTTTATGTGACTGTAACTGCACTGAATAACAGATCTGTCAGTGTTGTTGCACAGGTATTCTATGTCTTTATATAGTCCAAATTCAAACATAATATCATGCTTTAGGGGACAATGTTATTGTATGAAATGGGATCCTGCTTAACACGCATACATAAATAGTACCATCACAAATCTACATTTAAAAGTTTTATGTTATGGTTCCCATAACATAGTTTATGAGTAACATTTACACAGTGATACAGCAATCGGATCTACACGAGGAAACATCTAGATTTTGTAATAGCATGTAATGTATCTATACTTGTAAGATATCAGAAAATAGAAGTATTATAGATGTAACTAATGTTTACACACAGTTTGAGCAGATGCATGGACAATCAGAACTCAGAAACATTACAAATTCATTAAAAGTTGAGCATTATTATTATCTCATTCATATGATAGAACAAATATATAAATAACAGTAAAACGGTATAATAGTTGCAGGTTGCGGCGAAATTCTGTGAATGTGAATTAATAATTATGTATATGCTCATGAAGTTATATGGAGTAGTGTTAGTAGGGAGTGATTTATAAATATTATAGAAGTAAACATATGTCACTCTGGACTCACTGAAGTAACACCTACCTGTAATGAACGAGTTAGAAGTTGAGAGAATGGGAATTACAAAAATTATACAGTCAACATCAACAAGTTACCTATATTTATGAAATATGTTGACAAAGTACAGTTCAGAGCTAAGTGTACCACACCCACATTTTAATGGCTACCCCACATTAATTTATTTCTTCTAACTGACCCATTTTACAGGACCGAATTTTTATGATTTTCCATTAATATTTGTTAGGTAGACATCTGCATATAATTAACCATTTAGGACCTATCGCCCTATAAAATCCTACTGGAATGACTACCATTCAACACTCTCTGAAGTGTTCACAGCTACTGTTTTTTGCCATCCTACATTGTTTATGCAATTCTACTAACCAATTGTCGATGAACAACAGAGCTTTGTTCCTCATGTTCATTGACCACACTTCAGTTTCACAGTGATTCAAAGACGTGGTTTGTCAGATTAAGAAAAATGTGAATACTTGATCTCACCAACAGATGGCATATCCAAAGCGAAAGATCCTCACAATGTTTCTGAAGTTGCTAATCTACTGCAAACACTATCCCATCGATGAGATTAGTGACTCTTCAGACAACGATTGCAGCTGCTGGACAGGAACATGCCAAATAGAGACACACTTGTTGCTTTACTCATAGCAAGGACATTTCAATACCCAAATATTAGTTTTGTTTTTATTGTAACTCGTATTCGTATAGAATTGTATTGATTTTCTATTTCAATATAATAATATTTTGAAATTCATTGATTATGCAATGTCTGAATTATTCTACTATATTACATTACACAACAAATTGCCTTTACCATGTAATAATATCACTGTAGGCGTTCATGGCAGACGGAAAGGAAAAACTCATGTGGAAGCAAAACCGTCTAATGGAAGTAGTTAAACAGCTACTGTTACACGTACGAAAACTGTTTCTGAAATACAGCTATGGCAGAACACCTGGTAGGTAAGGCAGGACCTACTGGTTATGTGGAAAGGTCTATCAGAAAATGTACATTTTAAGTGGATGGAAGTTAATAACAGCGTGCTTCCAAACATAAAGAAGTGTACAGAGAACAGGGCATCTGAACAACTGAATGTGACGATTAGGCCATGATTCTCGATGCAATGAAGCCACATTATCGTTTACGTATTTACGAAGCATATATGCTGGAAAATCTTTCCAATGAAGTAGCTGTGATGGAATAAATGGAGACAACAATGCAAAAAATATATTCACTGACATTTTGCGATGTGTGCGATTTGATGAAAAGGACACACGATCCCATAGACAAAGGCCAGATTGCTTTGCACCTAGTACCTTTCTGTGGGATCCTTTCACTGCCTATTCCTTTCTCTCTTACATACTAACTGTTTCCATACATGGCTAGATGCTCTTTCATGAGCAATATGAGCAATAAACCAGGCAAATTTGGAATAAGGTTGTGACTTTCTCTTGATACAAGATCGAAGTAAGTGGTGAATGGCTTTCGTTACCTAGCAAAGGTGAGCAGCGTCCAAACGTGTTCTCTTGCCGAGCATATTGTAAAGTAATTTCTACTGCTGATAGTTCAGACAGGAAGAAACATTACATGTAACGGGTTTTTAGAACTAGATACCATGCAGAAAGTTTGAAACATTATAGGACAAGTATTGTACTAAATGGTTCGGCTTTACACTGGGAGGTATGAGTGACACGGAGATCCCATGCCCTTTTTTTCTGTGAATTGGAGATGACAGCTTTAAATGCCTGAGTACTCCCTAAGAAAGTAATTGGAGGAAAAGTAAGCAGATGTTAGATTCTACACAAGTTTGTCACAAGGATACAAAATACTCTTCGAAATACATTATCACGGCATAGCAACATTTGGGTTATTTGTCAAAATGGAGGATGTAGAGGGAAGAATAGAAGCACCAATTTATGTACAAAGTGTTGCAAATCATGTTTAGGCATTGCTGAATATACCTCAGTAAGATTTCATGATGCAGTGGTTGGTTTTGAATTAATGAAACAGGAGTCATGTATGTTTTCTCCACTACGTATTGTGCTTTTGAAAACTTTGTGTTGAAACACTTTTGTTGTACAGGAAGTTATCAGTTTCACATTATATATATGTATATATATAACGTAAATTGAGGTATTGATGCCTATATTTCACCGTGCAGCCAAAACTGCACATCGCAAACGAATGGCGTTTGTATGTGGTAGTAGGTATCAGTCTCCCATTGTGCACTATGGTGGTAGAGCGTTGATAAGAATAAGGGGGTGAAAAATATGGGAGTTGAAAGTTACCGACATATAAAATTCTGCGTGTGGGTGTCAGTATTTTGCTCTTCAGTGAAAACATCACAATGGAGACGAACGATCTCTTTGTGCCGTTGTAGTACAAAGTCTCCCTTTGTAGACCATAGCAGTTCCGAGTCGATATCTTACACCGTAGGCATCAGCGATTTTTTTATATATTCCCATCCCTATGGGGTTGAAATATGGGATGAGGGTTTTTTAGAAAAAAATACGTTCCTGTACAGGCAATTTTGAGGCAAGAAACACAAAATTTCTGATTCAGATTCTTGATTGCAATTTTAAAAACACTTGTTTCAATATTTTTGGAAATTCAACCATTAAGCAGTCAAATAAGGGAAAATCTTTTAACAGTGCTACTAAGACTATTTTGATGCTAGAAATGCGAAAATTTGGATTTAGAACCATGGATGGAATTAAAAAAAATTAAAATAATTAAAAAGTTTTTCGGGATGTTTGAATTCTGCCATCACTGGTGCAAATTATATATACATAGCAAGAGTGTTCTGCAGAAATGGGTAGATATTTATGGGATACATTTGGCATTTGAAGCAGTTGAAGTTGTTCCTCCATATGTTATCAAGTAGTGTATTAAATGTGACTGAAGTCAAATACTACGATGACATCAGTAGCATATAATGATAAATATCAATATTACTGTTGTTTATTGTATGATTAATGTCACTTTGTAATTCTTTGGCTTTTGGGATTTAGAAATTAATTTAATTTCTTGTTAATACATGGTTATGGGACCAGATAGTAATGTTAGTTTTGCAATTTAGAATGGTAAAAAGTGGTATATTCCGAAGATTGCCTATCATACTCTGTTAATTTTCTGTTCTACACTATTTGCAACCACAAGTGGCGCAGTAGTCAATACTTCTGACAATTACTATTGAAGGTCTCTCGAGGATTCCTGTGCTGTCACTCCTTTTGGGATGTAGACACCTTTCTGTATCCCCAGTGGTCATCTGAAATGTATCCTTTGTCTAAGTTATACAAACAGCGCTGGTGAGGATGAGGTGCCCACACATGTACTTTGAGAGACATGTCAACAAGCGCCCCGTATTGTACAAAGCACTGCAGTGAAGCGGTGCTACATCCTTCGACCCAGCTAACAGGTCAGTTGAGAACATCGAGTGCATGATGGAGCAACGTTTTAACGTAAAGTTTTGCTTCTAATCAAGCAAAATGTCGCTGGAGACATATGGGATGTTATTGCATTTGTATGGTTGTGAAGCAGTGAGTGAATAGTGTGGAATTTCTTGCATGACAATGCCCATCCGTAACCTGCGATCCGCATGCTCAACTTTCATTATAATATTTTTGTAATCATAAACACTTGATAATTACGCGAAAGTGCGCTGTATTATAACTCCAATGGTAATTAGATAGTAGTGTATAAAAAAATTTGTTTTTTAAATAAGTGGCTATGACTTTGCACCATAGTGTGTGTGTTTCCTAAATCAAATAATAAAAGCTATGCAAATAATTTGTAAGATGGAAGAAAATTCTTTTTGTGTGAATATTGTTGTTTTGTATAAAACACGTAAATTTAATGGCGAGAACCTTTCGATACATTCCGTTTTGTCAACAATACGTTAATATTATCAAATTATTATCTTTATATTCTTCTCTGTAGTTTAATTTCTTCTTCTGAAATGTGCTGTTCTTCCATATAGTTCACAACAAGTTTTTACAGTTTAGTACGTCTATAAACGTTTATTTATTTATTCATCCATTCATCTTCAAGAAGTTCCATACTGGAGAGATATGTCAGACAGATGCGTCACTGGGGATCACAAGCCTCTACAACCAATAGCTCATCGTGTCGATAAGCAAAGCATGTTCCTCACTTATCAACCAGCTAAATATTTGTGACAATTAAGGTAGGATATCTGATTTCTTTAATGTTCATTTCACTCACAACAGTCTACATTGTATTCTTATATTCCTTCCAAGTCACAACCACAGAAATCTTGTCATATTTGAGAAAAACGGGCAAGGGAGAGTATAAATGTCATTGATGGTACCAAAATCTGCTAAATACTTCTCTATCTCTGTACACGAACCACGATACCTCAGTGACTGGTCATCCATCATCTCGATCTTTTCAATCACATGGATCTTATGAAAATCAGTCTCTGATATATTTCATTTCGTGACGGTTTTCATCATAAACGTGTCATTAATTGAAATTTAGTTGCAATAATGAGGGGTTTTTGGTAAATCCCCTGTCAGTCAAATACACCTGTTGTATGCAGCTACGTGAAAACAAAACAGGATACAGAATCTTTGCAGTTATCTGTGTGCATTTACCTCGAGGCATGGACTTAAAACTGCAGACATTGTAACTGAAAACTCCATAATCTTTGCCTCTAAAGAATCAAATTCCTGTCTATTCGGCACATAAGAGAATAACGTCATATGAGCTATGCAGGCACATCAGGTCATATTGCATTTGCGCAGACCATATTGGTGACCATGATTCCACGTTCCACAGAGTGTAGAGTAGCGATCTAGAACAGAGCGGTATATTTAAGTGCCGTATAACTGATATTGTCAGATCCTTGGCACATTTAACACAATTAACATAAAATTCCATATAAAGAAAAATTCAAATGTTTATAGAAAATCCTAAATCTCCATTTGATTTTTGACACTATGTTTCATTCTATATATATGTGTGTGTGTGTGTGTAAATTTTTGCAAAAAGGTATGTTATTGACATAAGAAAAGAATTTAGAAAATCTGTGTATAAAAACATGCACCCATTCCTATGCATCGTAGTGTCTACGTTTCAGAGCATTCCGGCGAAACCATTCGGACGTTTCTGGTTGACAACATCTACACCTTTTATGTAATTAAAAGTGTAAGTGTTCGATTGAACATAATCTAAAATCACCGAAAATTCTGCACAGATTTGTTTTAATTAATGGTACAATGTTGCATTTGATTTAGGATATGAAGAACATTGATAAAGAACGTACTTTGTCCACAATGCCAAACTTTTCAGGAGTGCAAATGGATAAAATTAAGGAATACTGATGTCATTTAGTAGGACATGTTATATAATTTAAACATCACAGAAATTCATACCGTAAATATTTCTATTATAGTGTTATTGTCCTAATATTTATAGTAATGTCATGAGTTGTAGAGAAAATCGCGCTGCTTGTAAATACCGGAATACAGTCTATTACTAGTAAAAATATAATTATTTTCAAACAGTATGTGTCAGAATATTATGTAATGAGAATCAATGTTTGGAATAGAAAAGATACTTGTGATTCTTGAGTTTGTCCCGACGTATTTGATAATCAAAGTATCCACGGGTGTAACCGGTCTATAGTGTCCAACGGCACAATATTTCGGCGATCATAAATGTCGCCATCATCAGGTGAACTGACGGACTGAGCTCCTGGAAACGCGCCGGCACGGAGATCCGCTCGCTGCGGCTGCTCGAAGGGAACTGGATTCTAGCCCGGTAGCGGGCGATTTAAATACCCTCGGCCCGCGAAGCGACCCCTCCGCGGTCCGCGTCCCGCGCCGCGGCCGGGCAGTGGAACCGATTTCGCCGGCGTCTGAGATGACGTCGATGTGAGAGCTCTGTCCGCCGTTGTCGTCACTACGTTACGTTTGCGAGATTTACTCTTAATTAACCCAATCGCTGGTTCCCAAGCTTTGCTAAGATTATAGCCACAGTCACGGTTTATGAGGTCATCTCTTGTCCGAATTCCAATAGCCTCTCAAACGACGCAGTCCCAGTATCTCGACGTCTCTACCAGAATCCTAGTGCGTTCATACTCCATCGCGTGATTATCCGACAAACGATGTTCAGCGACCGCCGACTTGCTCGGATACATCAATCGTGTGTGCCTCTGGTGTTCAACGCATCGATCCTCGACGGTACGCATCGTCTGTCCAATATATGACTTGCCACAATGACTCGGAATCTGGTACACGCCGGTCTTCCTCAAACCGAGATCATCTTTGGCGCTCCCCACCAGTGCATGAATTTTATTCGGCGGACAAAACACAGTTGAAGCCTGCTGTTTCTTCAAACTGCGGGCGACCTGCCCCGAGAGTGCGCCGGTATATGGGATGAACGCAGTGTTACATCCTCCTCGTGTTTTCATCCTTTTCCTCAGGTTGTGTTGTAGTGGCTTGGCGGAGAGCCCGCTGAATCTGCCACTCTGAGTACCCATTTTTTCGAAATACAGTTCTCAGGTGTTCCAATTCCTGGGGTAGACTCTCTGCGTCGGATACAGTGCGCGCCCTATGTAACAGAGTTTTAAGTACCCCATTCCTCTGTGAAGGGTGGTGACAGCTGTCTGCGAGTAAATACAGATCAGTGTGCGTTGTCTTCCGGTATACACCATGACCCAGGGTGCCATCAGCTCTTCTTTTGACTAAGACGTCAAGGAATGGTAATTTACCCTCCGTTTCAGTCTCCATAGTTAAGTAGTTGTTGGGGTGTATGGAGTTCAGATGTGTAAGGAAGTCAAGGAGTTTATCCATACCATGTGGCCAGATGACGAAAGTGTCGTCCACGTAACGGAAAAAACAAATAGGTTTCCATTCAGATGATGCCAGGGCTTCCTCCTCGAAATTCTCCATGTACAAATTTTCGACCACAGGGGAGAGTGGGCTACCCATGGAGACTCCGTTTGTTCGTAGTATTCGCCATTGCAAAGAAAATACTTGGAGGTCAAGACATGCCTAAAAAGTTCGGTGGTCTTCTCCCCCATCTTCTGACCAATCAAATCTGGTGACTCTCGAAGGGGCACCCTCGTAAACAACGAAACGACGTAAAAACTCACCATGATATATGACTCATCCAGCCTGAAGCTGTTAAGGCGTTTAACAAAATCTTCGGAATTACGAATGTGATGTGGGCATTTACCCACATAAGGACTTAATGTTTCCGTCAAGTATTTGGCCAACAAATATGTAAGTGCTCTGATGTTACTGACAATGGGGCGTAACGGCACCCCTTCTTTGTGAAACTTAGGGAGTCCATAAAGTCTTGGCGGTACCGGACCTTGAGGTAGCAGTTTCTTGGCGAGACCCTCCGGTAATTCCGCATCCTTGAGAAGCGCCCTCGTCTTGTTCTCCACTTTCTTTGTGGGATCAACGCTGATCTTCCGGTAGGAATCGTCATTTAGCATGCTCTGAATCTTTTCAGGGTAGTCCTTATGGGAGACAGTAACATTGCCATATCATTCTTCATGACTGTACTCATTCGTTCTCTTATTGGCCTTTTCTTAAAACTTTTTTAGATTCTGCAAGTCCTAAGATGAAATACTCATCATTCAGTATAAATAATACATTTGTAAAACTAAAATGAGACAACTACAACACTTACCTTAGAAGTCAGAATGTCTGACAGTATCTGACATTAAACAACAATGTTTTATCAACAGTGCAAATGTTTCTGGCCTTAACACTGTTTGTCATTCTAAAAGGAATCTTCAAGTTGATACACAACATTGCACAAAGCACTATTATTCCTTGTAGAGAGAGACATTAGCATGTTCTTTCCTTGCATACCTGATCTAAATTTTGTAGTAGAAAGTCGACATTCACATTATCACACTGATCGTTTACAGTATTAAAGAGCATGGAATCCTACATCTCACAACATAAATGTCTCATAAAAAAAAAAAAAAAAAAAAAGATGAAGTCCCAGCACGTTCTTTTCTTGAACTCTTAATACGTGTAATACCTATGTAATAAATGGGAAAAGTTATCAAAACATAAATGTTAGTTTGTGTGAAAGTTTATGTCCAAACGTTCTTGAGTGATTGCTTAGAAATTCCGACCCAACATTGGAATAATATATTTTTAGGTACATATAAACATGAGCATTCAACAGTGAAATTTTGGACCAAAATTTCAACATATTGGTCAGGGAACTTTCTAGGTACATAATTTTGAACATTAAAATAAACAAAGCTCTAGTTTGTGCAGTTTGAGCCTAATTTCTGTCATAGAAGTGCATACAAGTGCAGCGATGGGGATGTGTGGATGGGAAGAGCTACAGACGAGTGCGAACATTGAGGCCTGTTGGAGAAACAATCACGTAACACGCGTCTAAAGAATGAACATGGTTTCCAGTGCAGTAAAGGAGGAGAATGCGCAGAACAGCTGAAAATTAGACCGCCTTGCCACGTGAAGTGGACTATAGTAAGAGAAGGCGCGGAAATTAGAGAAGATGCAGGAGGAGCAGGAGGGATGGCTTGTTTTGTTGGGATAGGGGGACTAAAATACTGAGGATATCAGTCCCCGGTGGGGAGGGGAAGGAGTGAGGAAAGGAAAGGAGGGGAAGGGAAAGTAAATGCCATCCGGGAAGTAAAGAAGGAAGGATGCATTAGCTCGGGGCCCCGTGCTCGCTACATACGCACTCACGAAAGAATCGTGAGCCACCTGGCGGACAGGAGAAGGAGAGCGTGATAAAAAGCCGGACACAGTTAGAACGAGGAGGTAGGAGGAGGATCTGATGGAATATCGGAAAGAGGGGGGGAGGGACGAGATGGCGTGGTCAGGTCGAGTGAGTGGGCAGGAGGGAATTTACGGAGACTGTAGTGAGAAGGATATGGACAAAAACAGGGAAACGTGGAGAATGGCAATGAAAAAGGGGGGGGGGGGGGTAGATAAGGATATCAAGGTGACTAGTGTGTATGTCCCATTATAATTCACAAATCATTATAAATGTGTGCTTTCTGTTTCCTCTCCTTGATATTTAATCTTAAAGAAGCTACAACAATGGGTGAATGTTATCATGGTTGCTCGATTAACTTATAGCAGAATGATAGACTGTAAGGTTGGGAAAGTGCTACATTTTATTTACAATGGTAAATTACCATGCCAATATAGTCAGATGTTATAGTGATGTAACGTATATGACGCATATCCTTCAGTGGCCAGTGTGCGTCGTTACTTGCGGCGCCCAATGAGAGACAACGCCGCGTTACCACCGAGACCAGGGCGGCCAGGCAGACCAGGGATGGAGGGACTGAAGGCCGCCCCGCCGACCGACCTCGGAGGCGGCACGCCCCCGCCACCCGCACCCTGCTGCGTGATCTTGGGCACGAAGCCGAGGTCGTCGTCCGCCGTGTACGTCACGGTGAAGGTGATGCCCTCCGGAGACGTCCACGTGTAGCTGCCCTGTAGCGCCACTGACTTGCCGTCAGCCGTCAGGGCTCCGGACTCTTCGTGGGACTGACCGTCGCTCGTCCTGTAGCTGCAGATGACAGCAAGCTAGTTAGTGTTCAGTCTATTGTGGATGTCCAGTTCTTTAGGTATCGAGGCTTCCGAAGAGCAGATGGAAGACTCGATGCAATATTGATCCTAGCTTTAGGACGAAGTTATGAATACGTTTATTGAATTTGTAAATTTGGAGAAAGTTTATGACGATGTCTACTGTCCAGTTCTGAAGGAAGCAAGGGTGAAAAAGATGGTGCGAGTGGTTAGTAACAACTTCTGCAGAAAGAAGACAGCAAGAAGATGCAATATTGATCCTAGCTTTAGGAGGAAGTTATGAATACGTTTATTGAATTTGTAAATTTGGAGAAAGTTTATGACGATGTCTACTGTCCAGTTCTGAAGGAAGCAAGGGTGAAAAAGATGGTGCGAGTGGTTAGTAACAACTTCTGCGAAAGAAGACAACAAGAAGATGCAATATTGATCCTAGCCTTAGGAGGAAGTTATGAAGACGTTTAATGAACTTGTAAATTTGGAGAAAGTTTATGACGATGTCTACTGTCCACTTCTGAAGGAAGCAAGGGTGAAAAAGATGGTGCGAGTGGTTAGTAACAACTTCTGCAGAAAGAAGACAGGAAGAAGATGCAATATTGATCCTAGCTTTAGGAGGAAGTTATGAAGACGTTTATTGAACTTGTAAATTTGGAGAAAGTTTATGACGATGTCTACTGTCCAATTCTGAAGGAAGCAAGGGTGAAAAAGATGGTGCGAGTTGTTAGTAACAACTTCTGCAGAAAGAAGACAGCAAGAAGATGCAATATTGATCCTAGCTTTAGAAGGAAGCTATAAATACGTTTATTGAATTTGTAAATTTGGAGAAAGTTTATGACGATGTCTACTGTCCAATTCTGAAGGAAGCAAGGGTAAAAAAGAAGGTGCGATTGGTTAGTAACAACTTGTGCAGAAAGAAGACAGCAATTATGATGCGATTAGAGTGGAAGGGAAGCAGTAGTTCAGAAAAAAAGGAACACATAATTCACTGTATCGCCAGTATTATATACAATCTGCACACTGAGTAATTTATAAAGGAGATCACACTGTCCGAATGACGTCATTCGAAGTCCAAAATTGAAGACTAAAGTGTCTTGCCTGAAATTGACAGGAGTGTTTTGTTGATATTTGTGAGGCTATAAGTGTTATTTGAATGTCTACTGTAGACACGTTGTCTTTTTCCGATCAGCTATATTGCACAAAAACAGAGCTAGTTTACCTTTGGGTTATTACGTCGCAGGAGGCATAGAGTGCGACCTTGATCTCTATAGTAGCTGGATGTTGATCTTCAGCTGCCTGAGCGTGGCAGTCACGTATGTTCCTATTTCATTTCTTCATAAATTTAAATATGGCTGTTACAGATTGCTAGTATAATACGGAAAGACCACAAGTTTTCTTGTTAACACACCGCTGCGACTGTTAAAGATTCTTTACTAAGAACTGATGACCGATTTCGCAAATTAAATTTGCATCATCAGGTGCTTATTCCATTCAGGTCTTAACCATAATATGTTAGTTTGACTCTAAACTAGCTTATCCCCAATATTCTAGAGTTGTAACCATTTTATGCTATAAAACCACCCATAAAATCCCTTTTGTCCAAGAAGTGGGGTTGCGTCAACATAAATTAAAATACCGTTTAAAATTCCATACTTAAACCAGTAAAATTCCATCAGCCAATGGCCTAGATCTGATATAAAACATTACATTAAGAACAGTATTCAGCAAAAAAGCCGCGTCAGGGGGTAAAAGAAGATTAAAATCTGTTAGCGTACTGCCACTGTACCTCCAGACGAGACAGTTGGGTCGAGAGGTGTTGTTGTTGCCGCCATCAGACTGGACACGAGTCGCGGCTGAGCCCAACGCGAAGAGACGCACATGCGCACCGACGCTTGCCTCGGTTGACTAGCGCCTGATTTAAATGGTAGGAATTAGCCGTACCTCAAGGTAATATAATACATAACTACTAGAAATCACACCTAGCAGTTTTCCAACTGAGGGTCTAACAGGCCTTTTTAAAGAATGATGTAACTTAACTTTTCTAGGGTTTTAGCCAGTAACTTATTTTTATGTATATAATTTTTGCCTGTTAGACCCTCAGTTGGAAAACTGCTAGGTGTAATTTCTAGTAGTTATGTATTATATTACCTTGAGGTACGGCTAGTCCCCACCATTTAAACAACACCTCCTCCCCCATCTGTTTCCTCTGGAGGTAAAGTGCCGTTAAGCTAATAAACTTTAATCTTATTTTACCCCCTGACGCGGCTTTTATGCTGAATACCGTTCTTAGTGTAATATTTTATATCAGATCTAGGCCATTGGCTGATGTAATTTTACTGTTTTCAGTATGGGATTTTATTCGGTATTTTAATTCATGTTGACACAGCCCCACCTTTTGGACAAAAGGGATTTTATAGGTGGTTTTATAGGATAAATTGGTTACAACTTTAGAATATTGGGGATCAGTTTGTTTAGAACTGAGTTCTTAGTAAAGAATTTTTAACAGTCGCAGCGGTGTGTTATCAAGAAAATGAATCAATTTGACTGTGGTTGTCCAATGAATAAAGTATTGTGTTCAAGAATGTAAGTCTCGGATCACATGCCAGCCTATTACCTCGTATATTGACATGAAGTTCACATCAATTTGTCAGGAATGGAATTAGTTTCCCAAATTACAACAAGTCGGGCAATGGCCAGTCCTGTGCAAAATATATGAAGCTGCTGTTTGTGTGGAGATCACTGGACTATGGCCATAGGCAGCAAGGCGTTGTGTGGAGATTTTTGTTATTGTTGGTATTTAAAGGGGTCTACACTGCTAGATCATTCCCCTGTTCCGTTGAGAGAAAATTTTCAAATGTTTGTAAAGCTGATTGGACTTAACTGCGGGGTCATCAGTCCATAAACTTACAAACTACTTATTAACTAGCTTATACTAAAGAAGGCTCAAACATCCATGCCCGATAGGGGGTTCGAACCCCCGACGGGGAACGACCTCTCGCATCGCAACATAGCGCCTAAATACGCTCCGCTTCAGCTTGGAAGAGAGAGAGAGAGAGAAGACTGTTTTGGCCTTGGTAGATCATATGTTACGATTACAGCGAGTGGATTATTTTTTTGTGGAATAAACGATATATGATTGAATGACGATGAAGGCAAGGGTTTTTATTTTTCATTTTATGTATGTATTTATTTGGCAAGCATACTGATGTATTAATCGTGATTTGAGCATATAGATGAGTCCTCTCTAGAAATTCAATAATCTCTGCGGTGAGGGATTTAATTCAAATCAATTTTTGATAATGAATTTGATTTACTTATTCGTTATAAAAATAGGCCCTCTTTTACTCGAAGAACGATGATAATTATTTTGAAGAATTACTGTGACTTTCTTTATAAATATTTTAACAACCTTGTAGCTGGAAAATATTCAAAAGTATTATAAGCCATATTTGAGACTAATTCTCTCTTGTAACACAGTTCGAACTTCACTGTTCGTTTCAAGCTAATCTTTTCGTACCTCAGCACTACCCATCGCTGCTACCTAATATGTTTCTCGGTGATTGTTTAGAGAACAGAGAGAGAGAGAGAGGGAGAGAGGACGTGTTTGTTTTCGGCAGCGAAGATGCAAATGTTATCTGTAGTTGAAAATATTTTTTTGTGATTTAATTATTGTCTTCCTATTATTGAAATTCGTAATATAAGTTGTTCTCTGATGCACGAAGCAGTCCAGTCGTGTGTATTTGCATCTACTGTGTTGCTCAGGTCCAAGCCTCATGAAAAAAGGATGGAGTAAAATGTTACTAAATATTTAAACCATGTCTGTGAGGCAGATATCATGTTTTCAAGACGAAACTGACAATCAATTAATCAGTACTCTTTCCTTGCAAAATTTTATATTGATTTACTTCATCAAATTGTCAGTCAAACGAAATTGGAAATATTTCAAGATTACAGTCTACTATATTTAATACTAGGTGTAAACCCGCCGTTGCTCGGGTGTTTATTTATCTTACACTCTCATAGTCCAGATCCCCTTCCCCCATCTCTTAGTATCCGCCTCTTGCTCTCCCATCTCTCCGTTCCTTTCCACCTTTCCCTCTCTCAGGAATGTTTTCTGCAAGATACCCTCTGTCATGTACCATAAAAAAATTTATGTACCAGTGATCTTCCTCTTGGTTTAAAGGTCATGTGTGCAAAAATTCATAAAGATTGGAGCAAAATTATGCATTTTGTAAAATTTCGTGAGTTCAGTACCCTCCACCAAGCACCGAACGAAATTTTATACAGACAGTGATATTCCTCTTGTTTTTAAGGTAGAGTGTGAAAAAATTTCCTCAATATCGGAACAAAACTATAGATTGGAAATTCGTTGCTCTCAACTCCAGTTTTATTTCAAACAACCCCTGTTCTGAGAATAACGAAAAAAAAAAAAAAAAAAAAAAAAAAAAAAAAAAAAAAAAAAAAAAAAAAAAAAAAAAAAAAGAGATCTTTAAAATCGAGACGTTCTCAACTTATGGCGCGACCATGGTATTTAGGGATCCATTTTTATGTTGCAAAGTACCCTCCCCCTATGTACTGTATGAAACTTAAGGTAGACGGCGACCTTCCTCTTGTTTTGAAGGTCTAGCGTGCTAAATTCCGAGACTGTAGATTTAGTTAGTCTGTAGGAGAAGTATGCTCCGCCATGCACATATCACAAAATACTTTTTTAGCTGACCTTTCTACCTATAAACTACATTCCTGCCAAATTTAAGCTTTATAAGTGAAGTAGTTTTCGAGATTTCTTGTTTAGTCAGTGAGCGTTAGCGCTTTTATATAGATAGAGATCAAGAAAACAGATTGCTTAATTTTGGGTGCAAGAGAATTAAGGGAGCCTTGCAGACAAAATTAAATATTAACATGCAAATCTGTAATGCTAACTTTATTTGATACAAGGTTATGCCTGATGCGACAGTTTTATGGCATCTACAGTGAAACTGTTGTGAGCGGTAGACTTCTTTTCGTTTCATCATTTTATGTGTGTGTAAAGAGGGGGGTCAGTTACAAAACGCTTCATAGACGTCCGAAATTACATGAAAACTTTGTTGCAGACACCTAACTACTACCATTTTCCAAAAATTGACGCATAAATCTGCGTATTCTCACGCGGTGGCCTCTCATTATTTATGACGTCATATCTCCAGAGCTATGTGTCGTGTCCTTTTCATTTTGTGTCAGGATCCTTCGTGGGCTTACAGTGAACAGTTCACCAAAGTTTCATTGCAATCGAATGAATGGTTTATGAATACATAGAAGACACACAGACAAACATATCTTGGAGAAAGAAGGATATAATTTGCAGTTCATAACATCCACATTCATACATTGTCTCTCCTGATTAAATGTTCTAACGATCACGATTTCAGGCAGTGACTGATACACAGTCGATTCTATCACATATTTCATATACACAACGGACGATATTAATTAAATATTCTTCTAATAGACTACCGGCAATCTTCAGTTGCCAATGCAAGTGAGCTGCTTGTATAGGACAGATGTCTCCAAAAACAATAACTGGTGTACAAAATATCAAATATGTTTTCTCTACTACTATATTCAGTATCAGGCATCAAGAGCAAAACTTGTTTTAGTTCTGATACTAGCAATACTCGGGATTTCATAAAGAGTCCAATGTCCGAGAGCAGAACTGCTCCAAACGTCTGATAAGCTTGCACATAACATAGAAAGGAGTGTGATCAGCAAAGGAAGTTCATAGCATGTCCTTCAAGATGGAAGCTCTTGTGTCAAGGATGTTAATTTTCAAAGTGGCTAACACATGAATTACAGCATTTCTTGTGAAAGCAACAAATCTGTTCAGATGTATGTAAATCTAAGGGACCTAACTACGTTGGTAGGGAACCCGAACCCCCGACGGCGAATGGTCGCGCGCACTGCAGCCGAGCGCCATAGCGCACACGGCTATTCTGCCTCCATTTTAACAGTGGTGAAACCACTGATTTCGCAGTGTGGTAATGGTGTGCTTTATTTGCTGAAACACTTTAATTGTTCTTTGTAGTTTGCTTACCGAAATAACAATTAATATCACTAAATTTGTTCAGCTTCTAACAGGACGAAATGACGTGACGAACACTAAATACTGCTTTTTTATAAGTCAGATGTAAGGAAGACTAATGAGGAGTGTAAGGACATCTTACAGTCTTCCTTATTCTTCAAATAACAGCAGGAAAGATTTTGGAGAAATGATGATGGCTACAACTAGCTACATCCTGTTGTTGTTGTGGTATTCAGTTCGCAGACCGTAGCTATACACGCTACGCCGTCCTGTGCAAGCCTCTTCATCTGAGAATACGAACGGCAAACTATCCCTTATCTTAGTCAGGATATGCCACAAAATCCTTTTCTCCCTAATTCTGTTGAACACCTCCTAGTTACGTGATTTATCCATTTTTTTTTTTTTTTTTTTTTTTTTTTTTTTTTTTTTTTTTTTTTTTTTAATCTTATGGGACTTAACTACGGGGTCATCAGTCCCTAAACTTACAAACTACTTATGAACTACTTACAAACTAGGAGGGCACAAATATCCATGCCCGAGGGGGGATTCGAATCCCCGACCGTAGTGGCCGTGCAGACCGTGACTGAAGCGCTTCAGTCCTCTCGGCCACCCACATTTCGAAAGCTTCTGTGATCTTTTGTTTGATCTTATTTCCCACGTTTCACTCTCACACAATGATACACTCAAGTCATATACTTTTAGAAAGGACTTCCTAACATTTAATCTAATATTGGATGTCAACAAATATCGTTTCTTCGAAAAAAGTTTTTCTTCCCATAGCCATTCTACATTTTATATCTTCATTACTTCGGCCATCAGAAGTAATTTTGCCACCTAAATAACAAAACTCATCTACAACTAATATTGTCTCATTTCCTCATCTAATTCCTTAGCACAGCCTGATTTTCTGACACTCATTTCATTACTTTGTTTTACTATTGTTAATTTTCATCTTATATCTTTCTTTCAAGACACTGTCGAATCCTTTGAACTGCTCTTCCAGGTCTTTTGCTGTCTCTGACAAAATTACTATGTCATTAGCAAACCGCTTTTGTTCCCTCTCCCTGGACTTTAATTTTCTATCCAAATTTCTCCTTGCATTCCTTCACAGCTTGCTCAATGCATACATTGAACAACATCGGGGAAAGGCTACAACGCTGTCTTACTCCATTCCCAAGCTCTGCGACCCTTTCATGACCATGGACTCTAATAATTTCTGTTCAAAATGTTCAAATATTTGTAAAGCTTATGGGACTTAACTACGGGGTCATCAGTCCCTAAACTTATGAACTACTTACGAACTAGGACGGCACAAATATCCATGCCCGAGGGGGGATTCGAACGCCCGACCGTAGTGGCCGTGCAGACCGTGACTGAAGCGCCTCAGTCCCCTCGGCCACCGCGGCCGGCGTAATTTCTGT
This sequence comes from Locusta migratoria, assembly GCA_026315105.1. Lineage (NCBI taxonomy): Eukaryota > Metazoa > Arthropoda > Insecta > Orthoptera > Acrididae > Locusta > Locusta migratoria. Next base: position 170,764,005 of record CM048751.1, read on the forward strand.
CTTGTTTTTGTACAAGGGGAATATAACTCTTTTTTCTTATATTTTACCCCTGCTACATTCAGAATCAGAAAAAGTGTATTGTCAACATTGTCAAAAGTATTCTCTAGACCTACAAATGCTAGAAACGTAGTTTTCCCTTTCCTTAATCTATCCTCTGAGATAAGTTCTAATGTGAGTATTGCCTCAAGTGTCCCCACATTTCTTCTAAATCCTAAATGATCTTCTCCAAGGACAGATTTCACCAAGCGCACTACCGACTGTGCTATCCCGACACGACTCACGATGCCGCCTCACAACTTTACTTCTGCCAGTACCTCGCCTCCTATTTTCCAAACTTCACAGAAGCTCTCCTGCAAACACGCAAGACTAGCACTCCTGGAAGAAAGGATATGTTGGAGACATGGCTTACCCACAGCCTAAGGGATGTTTCCAGAATGAAACTTCACTCTGCAGCGGAGTGTGCGCTGATATGAAACTTCCTGGAACATTAAAATTGTGTGCCGGAACCGGGACTCGAACCTGGGACCTTTCCCTTTCGCGGGCAAGCGCACTACCGACTGTGCTATCCCGACACGACTCACGATGCCGCCTCACAACTTTACTTCTACCAGTACCTCGCCTCCTACTTTCCAAACTTCACAGAAGCTCTCCTGCACACACGCAAGACTAGCACTCCTGGAAGAAAGGATATGGTGGAGACATGGCTTAGCCACAGCCTAAGGGATGTTTCCAGAATGAAACTTCACTCTGCAGCGGAGTGTGCGCTGATATGAAACTTCCTGGCAGATTAAAATTGTGTGCCGGAACCGGGACTCGAACCTGGGACCTTTGCCTTTGGCGGGCAAAGTTTCATTCTAGATTTTACCAGTTTCTCCATTCGTCTGTAAATAATTCATGTTATTATTTTGCTGCTATGACTTATTAAAGTGACAGTTGCTTAATTTTCACATTTGTCTGCACTTGCTTTCTTAGGAATTGGAATCACTATATTCTTCTTGAAGTCTGAGGGTATCCCCCCTCGTCTCATATATCTTGCATACCAGGTGGAACAATTTCTTCATGACTGACTCTCCTAGCGATAATAGCAGTTCAGACGAGACATCATCGCCTCAAGTGCTCTTTTAGTGCTCTGTCAAATTCTTCTCGCAGTATAGTATCTCTTATCTTGTCTTCCTCGTCTTCGTCTTCCATTTCTAGAATAATGCCTTCAAGTTTATTTACTTTGTACAGACCTTCTCTATATTCCCTCCATCTTTCAGCTTTCCCTTCTTTGCTTAGTACTGGATTTCCAGCTGAGTTCTTGATATTGATGGCACTGCTTATCTTGTCTCCGAATGCCTCTTTTATTTTTCTTCAGGTGGTATCTTTCTCTCCTCTAGTTGTATGTTCTTCTTCTGTCTTGAATTTCTCCTCAAGCCACTCCTACTTAGTCAGTTTGCGTTTCCTGTCAACCTCACTTTTCTGACGTCTGTACTCCCTTTTGCCTGCTTCACTTAATGCAGTTTCATATTTTCTCCTTTCATCAATTCATTATCTCCTGTGTTATCCAATGATTTCCATTAGGCCTTGTAGTTCCGTCGATATGATTCTCTGCGGCCTGCACTATTCTGTCTCTGAGATCCACCCATTCTTATTCTACTGGATTACTTTCCCCCGTTGCAGACAATCATTGCCTAATGCTTCCCTTAAAACTCGGAACGACCTCTGGTTCCCTTAGTTTTTTCAGATTCCGTCACCTTAATTTTTTACTTTTCTGCAGTCTCTTAAGTTTTAATATGCAGTTTCGCATAACCAATAAGTTATGGTCATAGTCTACATCTGATCCTGGATATGTATTCCAATTTAGGACCTGGTTTATAAACCTTTGTCTTACCACATCTGGTCAACAAATTTTAAAGGTAAATACACGAACAGGAAAAATGTTAAAAGGTGTCTTTTTTCCAAACAATTGCGATTCTCTTTAATTCTTCCCAAAATTTGCGAAAATGAGTAATTTCGTATGACCAGTATGTAAGCAACTTTCAACAATTTTGAATATAATCTTTAAATATAGCAGTCAGTAGCACATGGCAAGTTGTAATTTATGATAATATTGTTTTTTAAAATTATTATACTTCATAATTTTAATACATATCATCCGAAAAGCATAGGACTGAATATACTTGAAACTTGGTGGTCGTGTAGCTACTCCATGAAATTTAAACTCTTTGCTACAGATGAACTTATCATGGCAATATCAAAGCCTATCAGAATCTAAAGCTAAAGCAAATGACAATTCTGTTTGAAAAATCAATGTAGCATGTAGAGAGTGTTTGATGAGTGATACATGGGTGATGACTGTGTCTGCGTCACATGCAGGAGAGCATGGCTGCAGAGTCTGCAGCAATATTCATAGTCGTATGTTAATCCATTGATGGAGATATGGTATTTGATTAGTGGAGGTAAGGCGATTGCTGGTGAGTAGTCTGTCACTTAGAAAGATTCTCTTTATACTTGCCCTAAGGAATTTTTAGAATCTGATTAATGTTAATGACGACTTAAATTGTTTGGAGGTGACAAACATAATTAAAGATGTCATAATTAATTTCAGTTAAACTTTTTAATGACTAACTTTATTCATGAATTCCTTTCATGTTTTTTAATTGGATAGAAATATTGTCAATGATGAATACTTTTTGATCAAGGATTAATGAAATTGTTAATGTTCCTAATAAACGAAAATTAATATTTGTATGGTGGAAATAATCATATTCATCATAAAAAGGAATTGAAATCAGTTGTAGTGAGAGAATCAATTAGTTAAATTGTAATCAGACGTAAGTTAAAAGAAACTTTCCTAATTATATTCTTATAAAACAAAGTAAATAGTGTCGATGCAATGTTAAGATCCTCCTTCTTGAGAAGCAGGATTTCATTGTATTGGAAATTTAATAGCAAACAGCGGCGAAAGCTTACCTGAAGTTTGCACTGCACTACACAAACTTCAAATGCATAAATTTGTTTTGTTATAGCTGATGACTTACAAGACGAAGTGAGTTGTTTCTTTATCACAGGAGTTTTGGATAGCCACCCCAATGGCCACTCCGACTAACTTTTCTAATCGAAGATGCACAGTTATCACAATGTTTATCAAGCTTCTCTTTGGTCTCCTGAGGCGTTTTGCCTTTCATAAAGTAATGTTTATTCACCACACGAAATTATATTCTTTGACAGTCACTCGACTTCCTTGATTTATACTAATGGCTTAAACTTGGTGTGCGTTCTTTCCAAAGGTGATACTAACTAACAATGCCTATTTACGCGCCAGTGTGCCCTGTGGAGGTTACGACTCCGGAAAGCAGTGATAAAATTCTTGATACGGTGATAGATGACTGAAAACAGAGCTGCAAGATAAACTCCGCCGATTAGACCTCAAAAAAGTTCTTTTACATCACGAAAATGGACCAACACACACCTCAGCAGTTGTGATCACAAAATTATTGGAAATGGACTACTATTTGTTTCCCAATTCGTGTAGATGAGTAGCGGGACAAAGAGTTCGTTCAAAAGAGGAGGTGATTGCAGAAACTAATAGCTACTTTTCAAGCTACGACAATTACTATTATTGAGAAGGGATCAACAAATTAGAACAGCTTTGAGCGAAGCGTATAAATCTGAAAGCAGACTATGGCGAAAAATAAAAATGGTTTTCCCCAAACACGTTAGTGACTTTATTTTTGCAGGGACTTTTCAAACGCCCATCGTATAAGACTGAGCACAGAACCGCAGCTTGCCTGCACTTTCATGTATTCTGCAAACAATTTGACATCGTCGTCTATGTCGTAATTAGTCAAACAAATTCCCATCAGTAGGTACGTGACAAAGCATTGTTTGAGGGTTTGGTGGTTTCACCTTCATGCTGCGAAGGGGTGGCCGCGTGGCCTAAGACATCATGCTTCGGTCTTGGCTGTCGTTCCCGCCAATGGCTCAAGTCCTCCATCCAGCAAAGGGATGTGTTTCGTCGTTAGTGTAAGTTAGTTTAAGTAGTTTGTAAGTCTAGGGACTGATGACCACAGCAGTTTGGTACAGTGGGTTTTCAAACACTTCATGACGCACCTTCGCTCTTTGACATGAATGTCCATATGGTTTTCATAGAAACTTATTGCTCTTGAAGGTCCAATCTTCTAGTCTGCCCTTTAATCAACTACACTTATCACTTAAAGTTACGATTTTATAGTACTCCGGCAATGCATGTACACGACCTACAATCTAGCTTCAGTAGCGGATCTAGGGGCTTGACCCCGTTGAGGACAGGATTTATCAAAAATGTTCAAATGTTTGTTAAGCTTATGGGACTTAACTACGGGGTCATCAGTCCCTAAACTTACGAACTACTTATGAACTACTTACAAACTAGGACGACACAAATATCCATGCCCGAGGGGGGATTCGAACCCCCGACCGTAGTGGCCGTGCTGACCGCGACTGGAGCGCCTCAGTCACCTCGGCCACCGCGGCCGGCAGGATTTATCAAGGAAAACACTGTAAACCAGGTACGTTGGAGGGGACACGGGGAGTCTCATAAACCTCTCCTCTCCACCTCTGTATCCGCTACCGGCTTACATGCGAGTCGCTTCAGGGTTAGTGGATGAAGGTGTCTTCCAGATAAGTATGTTCCATGTATTGGCTAACTGTGATCGCTTTGAATACTTTTTCCTAAGTGAACTTTACTCGTACTTGTACGTACTGGATGTGTAGAAACGAGCCTTGACATCATATGTATAGAACGTTTCGTCCATCACGTGATATGCACTGTAGAGTAGCCTTCTACGATAGATGCAGATGATGTCACTAGATGAAAGAAATTGGAATTATACGTTTGTTAAAAGTTCTCATCATATTCAAAAATAAAGAACAGGAAGTAAACAAGAAACCGCCTGATGGATGTGTTAATCGAACATCATTTCATGCTGTAACTCAAAGATATGACGTGGAGGCGACGTGAACATGTCAGTGTGTGTACATCCGTTTTCCATGCACTGCAGCATCTCGCTGAGCAATTTGGACAGCTCCGGGTCACCGCAGAGTTCATGACCCTCACACGGTACCTGTTTATGGCATACCTGTTCGCAGCCACGCTGCATGCAGCTACAGCGTTGCCAGTACCTCGCGTTTTATCCCTGGAGTAGGTACGCCGGGGAGTGATCTCATCACAAAAATAGTACGCAACTGTAGTGCTATGGATTTTTGTACGTCGTGACAGACCATTATTGTTATTTGCAAACACCGTAAGTACAGTCGTGTTGTTGTTTCGTGCTTTGCGTCAGATAAAAATTGGTTAAAGACCGTTATATGGAAGGTAGTTTCTACGAAAACAGCTGGAGCAAGCTATTAGACATTTCAGAATGATAATTTTTTTGCTAGTACATAATACTGACCATCGATCTCTGTACTACACGGATGTTGAACTTAAGATGTCTTAGCGTGCCAGCCAAAGATGCTCATATTCTGTTTCATGTCTAATTACAACATGGCTATTATGAAGTATTACTAGGAAACGAAGTGAAATACGCTTAGAATTCGCTCCGATGCCTACCAGTTACATAACAAATGAAGTAAATTTCGAAACACGAAGTCGTCAAGCTAAAAATGTTCAAATGTTTGTAAATCTATGGGACATAACTGCTTTGTTATTAGTCCCTAGCTTACAATCTACAGAAACTATGTTAAACTAATCTAAGGACAACAAATACACGAATGCCCGACGGAGGACTAGAACCTCCGACTGCGAATGGTCGCGCGCACTGCAGCACGCGTCTCAGTGTGCACAGCTATCCCGCCTAGGCCATTCGTCAAGCAATGGAACATTTTCTAATGCGTCATACAAAGTACAGGAAAGAAACCTACTGTAAGATCCTACTTGTAGGGCAGTTAATAGGGACACGATTCCTGCCAACAGGAGTATGTCAAAGCGAGCCTGAAACCAAGTTCATAGCTGACATGTTCTGACCGTTAATGTTTTTGTGGAGGTTCATAATACCTTCTAGAATCATGCTGGTTTGTCAGTCAACATCACTTTATTTATAAAATGTTCTTTATTTTCCAGTTGCTGTAAAAAACATTCACACAACTCTGTTCGTCGAACGTGTGCTTATATGAATACAGTTCTTTATTGTTCGATGTAACCAGTCTTTGAGATATGTGTAATTGCCTTGCTACATCATGTCTTCTTAGTCCTCTTTTTGAGATGTTCGTGTATTTCTTGGACAACCTATTTTCTTTACTAGTGGACGAAGATTTCACTACAGCATTATTCCAGCAGACCAAATGCTTTATATTCCGGTTGGCGCCTTTGAGAGTACTAGCATCAACAGTAGCGCCGTTAACGTATGCATCCAACACGAACAGCATAGTGAAGTATTCATAGCTAGTATACTCCGTGGAGTAGCAGCCGTACATGAATTTGACTTGAGTGATTATGCTTATTCACTGCGGGATTAGTATATTCATGAATACAGTTTAATGAATATCGCAACACCTCCACAGACTTCTGTTACACACTCCGACAGCAGCGCTCCAAGCGGACGGCAAGCTACATTTCTGAATACCATATTGGATGAGTCAGCATAGTATTATTTATATTAATTATAACATATTTTTTACTGTAGGAAATGCATGTAGTGCCTTGTAAAATAGGTAATAACATAAAAATAGCTCCGCATATCTCTCTTAGGTTTCCTAAGATCCCCGACAAGGTACGAAACGGTTCATTACAGGACAGTTTATTTACAATTATCTTGTAACGTACAGGCGTTTCATTTCTATTAAAAATAAAAATAGTGGGTAGGTAACACTAGAAAGCCTGCCCTTTGGCAGAAAGAAGTCGCATTTCTACTCAGAAACATTATGGTTTCTTCACTACAATTCCAGTAAAATCAGTAAAGGTAGAACGCAGGAAACATATATAGAATTCAATAACAACAGTATTTAACGTAGCAAATCCACGGTAACTGTAGCTGTCAACCAAAGCTGTAGCTGTAGAAAAAACGTCACAAACGTGACAATAAAGTGGTAAGAGCAATCAAACTACTGTCCAACAAAGAAGAAACCCATTCCACAATTGCTGCTACAGCTGAACCAGAAACGACAATGATCTTCAAAATATTGGCTTTTCAAGCTACAGTAATTACACTCAAAAGAATATGTGCATTTAAGAAAGAGGAATGAGGTGAAAAAATATGCGAATCATTAGACTCCACACCGAATTCATACATGGTAAAAAAATAAATAAATAAATAAATAAATAAAATTAAAAAAAATAAATAAAGTGTGAAATGGCGTTAGCAGGCTGTATAAGACGTAAGTATTTTTAGTTTCTGAGCATCAGTTAACACTTCAGTTAATTCACACAATAGAGTTCTGTTTAATTTATTATTCCCTATACTATTAAAACTGAATTATAATATAACTCAGAGCTGAAAACTTAGAGGAACGTTTTATATATATATCGCGGTCGAAAGACTCGGCATTTGTACAAGCAGTCACGTTTTTCAGATAAATTTGTTTACCGTACACTACAACATGTTCGGAAATGGTTATTTACTCAGTCAGCTGGAAGTTTCTGTAATCTTTAGGACAAAAACTTTTACAACGTTAATGATTGTCTTAGGCGTATTCAGACTTAACTTGAACTGTAAATAGCAGTGACGATATTAATCACATCTTGTGAAATGAGCTTTTTGTTTTTAATGTTATATTTTACATGTTTTCTACATTATATTTTTTATTTCTGAGTTCCAGAATGAATCTCATTTATTTATTGAAATACAATTTTTTGCCATGAACTGACTTTAGTATTTTAGCTCCACTAATGAAATCAGGAGAATATGGAATTAAATGAGTTGTAATTTTGTGGTACGTATAGATCGATATTTAACTAGTAATTCTTTAATACAGAATTGTGGCACCTTAGCTTCGGCAGAATGTATAAAGTTTAATGTTAATGTAGATAACATATTTGTAATTTTCTACATAAATTTTTCGCCTAATATACCTCATTTTCTCTTAGAACCGATTTGAAAGAAACCAAAGAAGACAAAGAGCTATTTCCTGTTGATATCAATTTCAGGAAAGACAATCTCTTGAAATGCCTACATTTTCATGTGAGCTGATCTTTCATACATTGAGCAAACAGCCAGCCATGAGGGACACAGATGGAAGAAAGAAAATCAATAATCGATTTAAACAGGTGTTCTATGAACATGTTTAGCATATTAAACTCAAGTTTCACAGTTGTTATTTCTAGTCTGAGTAAGATAAATCTGTAAATACCTCCAGCGCCAAGGGTCGACGCCATTGAAATTGTTCTCTTGTTCCAGGATGACAACTTCATCAGGCTTTTTCTCCAGCGGTGGTGCTGCATAGACTGCATTCAGCAACACAATTGCAAGAATATACTGGAACAAATGGTGGTTGGCAAGCTATAATCACATATGGTTTATTTATTTATATAATGTACTACAATGACTGAGACACAAATTCAGTACTTTTACTAACAATAGTAACAGATTTGACAGTAAAGATTCATGATCAGCCGTGAATATAATCCGTAAATAACAATTCATTAATTCATTGTTTCATATTACTGCCCTCAGAAACTTCATCAGAACTAATAATTAGATTTTAAGAAAATTATGAACTTCTAAATAATCAGTTCAATATACATCACAAACGGCTTTTAATCAAATTGCGTGGTTATGGTATATAGCCCTAAATTTGCGACTGGATAGGGGTTTCCTGTCAGAGAGGACACAGTTTGTAGTAATGGATGGTAAGGCATCGACAAAAACAGAGATATTGGATATTCCACAGGGTAGTGTTATTGGTCCTCTGCTGTTCCTTATTTATATAAACTACTTGGGAGAAAATCTAAGCAGCTCTCTTACGTTGTTTGCGACGTAACTGCAGAACGATCTAAATAAGATAACACTATGATGTAAAAATTGCAATTGACTCTAAATAATGATAAGTGTGAAGTCTTCCACATGAGTACGGAAACAAATCTGTTAAAATTTGTTTAAAAATCAATCCAGGGCCAGCTGTTGCCAGAGTCACATAATTTAATTTGCGTCAAATTTAATTTGTCAGTCTAGTTATCATTTTCATAGTACTTCTATTTTAATGGGGTTTATTCTTGGGTACTTGGCAGATTTTGTTTGTGCTACTGTTTTAATAGTTGATTCCCGCGTATTTGGTAGGTAGTGTTCGGCGCGCCAGCCGCACACACAGCAGCACCAGTAGCGTTAACAGCTTAGTAGAAGCGAACTATTGTCACTTAGTTGTGGGCTGAGCAGCGTAAATTTTTAAAAACCCGTGCTAGTAACAAGATACTTAACTCTCTACAGGCAATCGTTAACTTGTTAGGATGGATAGGATGTGTGACTGCTGCGTACGGAAGCAGGAGGAGCTGGCCGCATTTCGCGAGCAGTTGAGCGTGTTGTTGGCTGCGGTCAGCCGTTTTCAGGCTGCTGCCTCGGAATGTTGCGGCAGTGGGAGATCTTGTGTGTCGCATGGGACACCAGAGGTGTTACATGCTTCACACACGGTCCCTGCTGTCGGGACACCGCGCGTACCGGACGCGGTTGAGCCACCCTCCCCTCAAGGGGGTGTAAGGTCATTGTGGAGGTTGGCCGTGCGGCGTCGCCCGCTCTGCCTGTGGGTGGACATGTGGCCGCACCTTCAGCAGGATTCGAGCAGGCACACGGGGGGAGGGGTTTATTAGTGATCGGGAGCTCCAGTGTCAGGCGGATGATGGAGCCCTTTAGGGAAATAACTGAAAGGTCAGAGAAGAAGGTCAGAGTGCACTCTGTTTGCTTGCCTGATGGTGTCATACGAGATGTGGAGGAGATTTGGAGTGCAAATTTCTCGACCTCCGTAATCGGGCGGAGAAATGTAGGGTTCCCCTGAATACGTCAGGCGTGCACTACACGCTGGAAGCGGCTACAAGGTATGTTCAAAAATGTTCAAATGTTTGTAAAGCTTATGGGACTTAACTGCGGGTTCATCAGTCCCTAAACTTACAAACTACTTATGAACTACTTACGAACTAGGACGGCACAAATATCCATGCCCGAGGGGGGATTCGAACCCCCGACCGTAGTGGCCGTGCTGACCGTGATTGGAGCGCCTCAGTCATCTCGGCCACCGCGGCCGGCGCTACAAGGTATCATCCGAGATGTGGAGGAGGCCCTTCCGGCAGTGAAAGAGAGCACTGGGTGATCCTGAATGCAAGTTGTTGCTCATGTCGGCACCAATGACTCCTGCCGGCTCGGTTCACAGGTCATCCTCAGTTCACAGAGGCAAATGGCGGAGTTGGTGAAGGCTGAAAGTCGTGCTCGTGGGGTGGAATCTGAGCTAACTATTTGTAGTGTCGTTCCCACAACCGATCGCGGTCCTCTGGTTTGGAGCCGCGTGGAAAGCTTAAACCAGAGGCTCAGACGATTCTGTGGAGATCTGAGGTGAAAATTTCTCGACCTCCGCTATCGGATGGAGAAATGTAGGGTGCCCCTGAATAGGTCAGGCATGCAATACACGCAGGAAGCGGCTACAAGGGTAGCGGAGTACATGTGTAGCGCACATGGTTTTTTTTAGGTTAGAGAATTCCCTCCCTAGGTTCGACAAGACGCTTCCTGAGCCGCGACAAGGTAGCAGTGGGAAGAACACAACAGGGAATGAAAATATCAATGTAGTAGTAGTTAACTGCCGGAGCGTCTGTAGAAAGGTCCCAGAACTGCTGTCATTAATAAATGGTTACAATGCCCACGTAGTACTAGGGACGGATAGTTGGCTGAAACCAAATGTAAACAGTGATGAGATTCCTAACTCAGACTGAAATGTATACCATACAGATAGGCTGGACAGTGAAGAGGGAGTCGTGTTTATAGCGATAAAAAGCTCACTATTATCTAAGAAAATTGACGAAGATCGGAAATGTGTAATAATTTGGGTGAAAGCAAGCCATCTGGCATAGCAGCTGTTGTGGCAGAACCCCTGAAGGAATATTTGGAAAATATTTCTAGTATATTTCTCGATCATGTTATAGTTTTGGAAGGAGATTTTGAATTACCGAATATTTACTGGGAGCCACAAACATTTACGTCGGGTGGCAGGGACAAAGAATCCAATGAAATTGTTTTGAGTGCATTATCTGAGAACTACCCTGAGCAGTTAAACAGTGAACCGACTCGGGGAGACAACATATTAGACCATCTGGTGACAAACAGACCGGAACTATTCAAAACAGTTAACGAAGAATAGAAAATCAGCGATCATAAAGCGGTTACAACATCGATAATTTTAGCCGTAAATTGAAATATTAAAAATATAGGGAGATTTTTATGCTCGGAAAAAGTGACAAAAATCGGATTTCAGAGTACTTTACGGGTTATCACGGAAGTTTCATCACAAATACAGATAGTGTTGAGAAACAGTGGAAAAAGTTCAAAGCCATCGTACAATATGCATTAGATGAGTATGTACCAAGCAAGACAGTAAAAGATGGAAAGAAGCCACCGTGTTAGAATTAGGAAACTGATACGGAAGCAAAGGGGACTTCACTGCAAACATAAACATAGCCATAGCCTTCTAGACAAACAAAAATTACGCGAAGAGAAATGTAGCGTGATGAGTGCTATGCGAGAGGCGTTCAACGTATTCGAAAATAAAGTTCCATGTACTGACTTTGGCTGAAAATTCTAAGATATTTTGATCTTATGTCAAAGCGGTAGGTGCATCAAAACAAAATGTCGAGACACTCTGTGACGAAATTGGCATTGAAACAGAGGATGACACTCTAAAAGCTGAATAACTAAATGTGTTTTTCCAAAGCTGTTTCGCAGAGGAAGATTGCACTGTAGTTCCGTCTTTAGCATGCCGTTCAGCTTACAAAATAGCAGATATCGAAATAATTGACAGGGGGATAGAAAAGCAATTAAGATCGCTCAAAAGAGGAAAGGCCGCAGGATCTGATGGGATACCAGTTCGTTTTTACACAGAATACGCGAAGGAACGTACCCCTCCGCGGCTCACACCTCTTGCACTGGTGCACCGTAGGTCTGTAGAAGAGCGTAGCGTTCCGAAAGCTTGGAAAATGGCGCAGTTAATCCACGTTTTTAAGAAGGGACGTTGAACAGATTTGCAGAACTATTGGCCTGTATCTCTTATGTCGGTCAGTTGTATAATTTTTGAACATGTATTATGTTCTAGTATAATGACATTTCTGGAGACTAGAAATCTGCTCTGTAGGAATCAGAATGGGCTTCGAAAAGGCGATCGTGTGAAAACCAGCTCGCGCTATTCGTCCACGAGACTCAGACAGGGGTTCTCAGGTAGATGCTGTGTTTCTTGACTTTGAAAAGGCGTTTGATACATTTCCACACAGACGTTTAATGAACAAAGTGAGAGCATGTGGTCTATCAAACCAATTGTGTTATTGGATTGAGGAGTTCCTAGATGACAGAAAGCAGCATGTCATTCTCGAAGGAGAGAAGTCTTCCGAAGTAAGAGTGACGTCATTTGTGCCACAGGGGAGTGTCGTGGGTCCGTTGCTGAACCTTGCGGATGTCATCGGAAGTTCACTAAGGCTTTTTTGCAGATTATACTGTAGTATATGTAACAATGGAAAATTGTATTGAAATGCAGGAGGATCTGCATCGAATTGACGCATGGTGCATGGAATGGCAATTGCATCTCAATGTAGACAAGTGTAATATGCTGCGAATACATAGAAAGAAAGAGCCTTTATCACTTAGAATTACATATTTTTGACGACGTTACAGCGTTCATTTAATGAAATAAATCGCAATTTGCGATCACTTGTGGCATCACTGTACTAGCTTTAGATGGAAAACCAAAGGGCGGCCACTGAAACTTTTGCCGGCCGGGATTCGAATCCGATATCCCCTGGTTACTAGGCAGACGCGATGACCACTCCGCCACCGAGGACACAGTGACCAGCCCGAATGCTGAGGACTCTTCCCTGCACGTCTCCCGACGCTGGGCTCCTTACGACAGTTGTTTCTCGATACCTCATGGACTAAATGTTCAAATGTTTGTAAAGATTATGGGACTCAACTACGGGGTCATCAGTCCCTAAACTTACAAACTACTTATGAACTACTTACGAACTAGGACGGCAAAATATCCATGCCCGAGGGGGGATTCGATCCCCCGACCGTAGTGGACGTGCAGACCGCGACTGAAGCGCCTCAGTCCCCTCGGCCACCGCGGTCGGCCCTCATGGACTGTTTTCCGTGATGCGGGAATATAGTATTGTGGCAGCGAGCATTACAGAACAAATAGCCTGTGGTAGTAGGAAAGAGACAGGGTGGCGAATGGAAATTTGGGTGTGGCGGAGTGGTCAACGCGCCTGCTTAGTAAGCAGGAGATCCCGGGTTCGAATCCCGGCCGGGCACTAATTTCAATTCGCCGCCCTTTGGTGTTCAATTTAAACCTAGTACAGTGATGCCACAAGTGATCGCAAATTGCGATTTATTTTATTTCTCATTTAGCTACACTATAGCAGGTCAGCAACTGGAAGCAGTTAATTCCATAAATTATCTGGGAGTAGGCATTAAGAGCGATTCAAAATGGAACGACCAAATGAAATCAGTCGGCGGTAAAGCAGATGCCAGACTTAGATTCATTCGAAGAATCCTAAGTAAACGGAAAACAAAGGAAGTAGGTTACAGTACACTTGTTCACCCACTGCTTGAATACTGCTCACCAGTGTGTGATCCGTACCAAGTGGAGTTGATAGAAGAAGTAGGGAAGATGCAACGGAGAGCAGCGCGCTTCTTTACAGGATCATTTGGTAATCGTGTATGCGTTACGGAGAAGATCGATAAAGTCCAGTGAAAGACTCTGCAAGAGAGACTCTCTGTCTCTCGGTACAGGCTTTTGTCGAAGTTTCGAGAACATACCTACATTTCTCCTAAATCAAAAATTATCTTCCCCGAGGTTGGATTCCACAAATTTTTCCATTCGTCTGTAAATAATTCGTGTTAGTATTTCGCAACCATGTCTTATTAAACTAATAATTCTGTAATTTTCACACTTCTCTGCACTTGCTTTCTTTGGAATTTGAATTACGATATTCTTCTTGAAGTCGGAGGGTATTTCCCCTGTCTCATACACCTTGCATACCAGGTGATACAATGTTTTCACGACTGGCTCTCCTAACGATATCAGCAGTTCAGACGGAAAACCCCTAGTTATGCATTCTTCTACGGTTCTGCATTTGTCCTCTAGCCAATCCTCCTTAGCCAGTCTGCAATTACTGTCAACTTAATTTTTCACACATTTGTACTCCCTTTTGCCTGCTTGCTGAATTTTTGTATTTTCTCCTCACATCGATGAAGTTCAGTATATCCTGTGTTATCCAGGGATTTCTATTAGGCCTTGTCCTTTTGCCTATATGGTCCTCTGCTGCCTTCACTACCCTATCTTTCAGAGCTACCCATTCTTCTTCTGTTGTATTACTTTCCCCTGTTTCAGCCAATCCTTGCCTAATGCTCCTTCTAAAACCCTCAACCACCTCTAGTTCCTTCAATTTGTCCAGGTTTCATCTCCTAACCTTTCTACGTTTCTGCAGACTCTTAAGTTTTAATCTGCAGTTCATTACCAACAAGCTATGGTCACAGTCTATATCTGCCCCTGGGTACGTCTTACAGTTTATAACCTGGTTTTTAAATCTATTCCTTACCATTATTATAAAGTCAATCCGGTACCTTCCAGTGTCTCCTGGTCTCTTCCACGTATACAGCCTTCTTTAATGATGATGAGTGTTGGTGATCATAAAATTGTGCTCTGCGCAAAATTCTACCAAGCAGTCTCCTCTTTCATTCCTTTTTTCTCAGTCCATATTCACCTACTACATTTCCTTCTCTTCCCTTTCCTACTACCGAGTTCCAGTCCCCCATCAAAATCAAGTTTTCGTCTCCCTTAACTTTCTCAATGATTTATTTTATCTCCTCATACATTTTTTCGATGTCCTCATCATCGGCCGAGATAGTTGGCATATAAACTTGCACTACTGTGGTCGGTGTTGGCTTTGTGTCTATCTTTACTACGATAATGCGTTCACTATGCTGTTCATAGTAACTTACCCGCATTCCTATTTTGTTATTCATTAACAGACCTACTCCTGCTTTACCGCCAACTGATTTTGTATTGATAACCCTGTACTCACCTGACCAGAAATCCTATTCATCCTGCCACAGAACTTCACTAATTCCTACCATATCTAACTTAAACCTATTCGTTTCTCTTTTCAAATTTTTTGATTACCTACGCGATTAAGGATTAGAGCATTCCACGCTCCGACCCGTAGAATGCCAGTTTTGTTTTTATTGATAACGACATCCTCCTGAGTAGTCCCCGCCCAGAGATCCAAATGGGGGACTATTTTACCTCCGGAATATTTTACCCAAGAAGACGCCATCATCATATGTTCATATAGTAGAGCTCCATGTCCTCGGGAGAAGTAACGATTGTAGTTTCCCCTTGCTTTCAGCCGTTCGCAGTAACTGTATGGCAAAGCCAGGTTAGCTGATGTTACAAGGCCAACTCAGTCAATCATCCAAACTGTTGCCCCTGTAACTACTGAAAAGTCTGCTGCCCCTCTTCAGGAACCACACGTTTGTCTGGCCTCTACACAGATACCCCTCCACTGTGGTTGCACCTATGGTACGGCTATCTGCAGCCGGACTACGAGAAGAGACAAGTTGGTGAGCCACATTCTGAGACATCAAGGAATCGTCAACTTAGCATTAGTCGGAAGTATGGGGGGTAAAAACCATAGAGGGAGACCGAGGGACGAATACAGAAAGCAGATTCATAAAACTGACGTGATGGTGCAGTGGTAAGGCAATGAACTCGCATTTGGGAGAACGGTGGTTCGAATGCGCCTCCAGCCATCCAGATTTAGGTTTTCCGTGATTTCCCTAAATCACTCCAGGCAAATGTCGGGATGGTTCCTTTTAAAGGGCATGGCCAATTTCCTACCCCATTCCTTTCCAAAAACTCCGAGCGTTGACGGGACGTTAAATCCTAAGCTTCCTTCCTCCATTTTATCCCATTTCTCCGTTGTTGGCACATTTGGGCCCTGAAGGAATTACAATGTCGCGTACTTGTTTATGATTAGGCAGTAGAACTGTCTTCTTGCTTTTAAAGGGTTGTAAGTAAGTGAAATTTTAACATTTACCCTTTGCGAGCAGCACTTACTACATGATTCGACCTCCCTGTCAGAGCGAATCTATCGTTGCCATTTCATTCGAAAAACTAAAGGTGGGCCACGTGAGTAGGTGACTCTAGCAGTTAGTCGTCTACAGTTCGGTACAGGCACAACAACGTCACAACAAAGGAAATAAAGAAGAGTTTTCCACTTTGTAATGCTATGATTAGCAGACCAGCGTGACTTGACAGCAGCGTGGGTTGCCAATCTTTGTCACTTCTCTCGTTCAATTGAGGACAGATGTCGGGAAGAGCAGTGCTAAAGGTACGTTACTGTACTAGTAGCAAATAAAACGCACTGAACACAAAACATTCACTTCTTGTAGTTTTAATGTATTAAGTTCAGCTTTTCCTATTACTTATGAAATATAAATAAACATGTATTTTCGTCACATTACATTTACCTTTAAACATATTTACTACTAACTATATGTTTGGATTCTGAGTCAGCTGAACCAGAGGAAGATGGCCCTTTATCTTCGACTTTCTTAATTCGTTGGAAAACTTTTTCACATAAATGCGGGGTTCTGGTCTTACTGCAGACTTGAGATAATGCTAAAATCAGTTTCATATCCATTTAAGTCACTAAATCCAGGGTACAGCTTTTCGAAACAATTGTGTTGCACGGTTAAAAAATCATTCAAATTCTTACCTCACCGTTTCCTTTTCAAGATTTATTTCATTTGTAAGCAGTGCAGCATCCGAATAGTGCCGGTATCGTCTTTTTAAAAGTTCGTCTATCACATCAGCAATATTCGTTTGATACACAAAATTGTCTTAAAATATCAGAAATTTGTTGATGAGTACCTCGTAGAACCGTAGACATTCTTGTGCTTGGTAACAGCATTTAAAAATGCAGGAGATAATATTCACAAATTTTAACACTCTAGAGATGCTCGAGACAGGTAAAGGTGACAATCAAATACATTATTAAAGCGTTGTAATTCCCAGTGTAAGAATATTATATTCAGAATGCAACCAGGAGAATCGTCTTCAAAGTACTAGGACCTTACTATTGAATCAACACAAAGGAACACGCATGTAATATTTACTGCTGTCTGACAGTACATATAAGAAAGGAGTAACGGCGCCAGGGCTATCGCTTTTAACTTCCCCTACTTTATAGTTTTACTTCTTTCTAAGCACAATGTTTTCTCGTGAGAGTCCTTCTTAACTGTGTATTTATTAGCCTTTTTAATGTGATTAGTTTAGATTTTTTAGGTCCTTCTCAAACAAGTAATTTATATTATTGCGGCCATGGCCAGGTGAGGTCTGATCATACAAAACCTGACTAAGAAATTGACAACTGTTGACTGACAGATAAAATATAAAAATCTAATCACGGTATTTCGCCACTTTTAGCTTCATCGATCAGAAATAAATTTGTATGGATGTATAATATTTGTGGGATCAAAGATGTTACAATGATATCGGTACAGTGTATCTCCGTTGGTGTCCAAGGATGCCAGTTGCTTAAGTAGGACTAAAATCCGGAAATTCCCGCAATTTTATCTGTTTCAATCTTCTGACATTCTAGCTCCAGCTCCCTTCTCCTTTACCATTTCTACTCATCGTTTATCTACCCTCTTCTTTCACCTCTTACTCTCTTTCCTTTGTCCATATACCCTTCTCCCCTGCCTATGAGATCCTCTAACCCCCGTTTTTCTTATATAGATGAAGCCCCTTGTAAGTAAGTTTAATATTTCCTAGTTTTCATTCTAACGATCAATTGCCCCATTTACACCCATCGGTACGCAAAGGTGACGGTGGTAGCACTACGCTTTTAGAATTAATGAGTGATCCGAATTATAAGTATGAAAACAACTACTCTGTTGCACCACTCTTAGTGGTAACATATACACGTGCTTTTTGTTTACCGCAAATCTACGGGGAGAACCTTTCTCGATTGTTAATACTCAAAATCGGTCCTGCAGTATTCTTGTTAATATAAAGATATTTCCTGAGTTTTTGAGAAAGTAAAATGTTTATTTTGGGCCTTTCAAACTTTCAATTTTGATTCTGGTACAAATCTAGAGTGCCATTCGGTTAATTACAGAACAATGTTACAAAAGAATAGTTCCTATTTTTCTCTATATTGAATTTTGTGGCTAGCTGTAAGTGAAGCCAAAAGAAATTAGTGTTGATAACAAGTAAGTAAGTGTATAGACATGCTTCTTCAGTAGTGAAGTATTACTTTGAAATTTGTAAATTTTTGTATCGGCCTGGTACTGTGTAGTAGAAATCACCTTAGACAAAACCTTGCATACAGCCAACACAATCGAAGAAGAATAGAAACGCTAATAGCTTCTTGGGAATAGCAAAGACAACTGAAATGTGAACTAGAAATCAGAGAGGTACTAAAATTGGTACTGTGAGTGCAAAATAGTGCACTAAGGAACATCACAAACCATATGAACGAAAAATAGTACGTTGCACAAAGATTGACTGTCTGACGCTTACCCTGACTGTGATTCTCTCTGACATAAATGGTTAAAACAAAACTGTTGATTCGCAACATGTAGAACGGGACAGTTGTGTGCTTGAAATATATACAGATTACGAAAAGAAGTTCCTGTAAAAACTAGCCTAATCGACAACAAAAGAAGTAAACGAAAGCAGATAATGTTATGGAGAAAGATATGTCGCATGGAATTGTAACAAATAATGAACTCACACACAGCAGTTCATTTTATGTTCATTGCTACTAGATTTTAGCCGTTACTGAGGGGATATTTTCCTGCTTAACAATAACTGCAGAAAACACGTTATATGCTGACTAATGAAATTTTCTCTCACTCGGTGACGTCATACAATAAGGAAATTGTCGCTCTCTCGGAACTACCAGTCTAACACAGACAGTCGCAAAACTCTGATAAGGTACAATGCGCAGCCGAAGCAATGATAACGAACCAATAGGTCAGCTGATAGTAACAGAAAAATGGAAGAATAGAAAGTGAGAAGTTGCTACGTTTATTGCTGATACTTTCATATTTACTAACCACAAAACTTGGTGGTGAATTTTCTAATACAAATACATGAACGTCATTAATGTAGCACAACTACTTATGTTAATGATTGTGTATAACATCAAAAACTCAGTGCAGTGTAATACCTAAGACTCACAGAAGCACAGTCGTAATTTTGTAGGCCAAAACCGTCTCAACTTGCAGCGCTTAAGTTGGAAAAAAAAAATCAGATTATATTTGCATACGCCCTGGGTACTTCAAGTTTCACGAGATTATTATTATTATTGTTATTATTATTTATTTCTTTTTTTATCAGCAGATTTCGTACATTGTAATATATTAAAAACTATACATGAGAGACTCCAAGAGACAAGGTATTAATTCACCTTACAAACGCCCTTTTCGCCTTGTGTCTTGCACCATTTATTGTAGTTTTGGCTTCTTGTCAGATGTCAGAGTATACATTTTAAAAATTTTGACGTGCTAATAGTTACATTTACTGAACAGTTTAAATATCACAATTTTATTTATTTGTAGCTACGCCTTCACTTTTTAACTAGGAGATAACTGGACAAATATATCGGTATGAAGGCCTATAATTCTTGTGAAACTGAAGTACGAAACTGAGCCTCTACTGAACAGTTGATTAACCGCAATAGGAACGCTGAAACAGTAGTAGTACTTTGAGGTAATGGGTAAGCATTTGGGATTCTCATTAACAGCTGAAGTTTTCGAAGTGAATGAATTGTTAAAGCTTTTCTTCCATGTGTAGAAGTGTAACTAAACTTCGTAAATGAACACTTGTTATTTGTAACATTAGTCAAAAGCATTAAAATGTTTGTAAACCTACTGGACCAAACTGCTATGGTCATTAGTCCCTAGTCTTGCAAACTTTATAAACTAACATACACTAAGGACAACACACACACACACACACACACACACACACACACACACACACATGACGGAAGGAGGACTAACTTCCGGCAGGAAACGTCATTCCGCGCGGCGTAACTTAAGTCTGTTACTTCTCAGCGTCTTTGTTAATCGAAATCAGATATTTCAGGATCATGTTTCTGAGAGCTGCTAGAATTTATGACACCACAAGAGCTCGTGAATACGACGGCAAGGTGCTGCTTCACTGCGAATACACATTCAGAACACAGTGGGTTCGCGCTACGTATATATGATCCAGCAGCTTGGCAGAGCTTTATTTGCGAAGCTGCATAAATTACGTGGGAGTTCCGTGGCCGTGGAACTACCTGTGTACTAAAGCATTTGACCTTGACCGTGTACATGGGCGAGGTATGGAGTATGGTGTTTTTATATGGAGGGACAGGGAGAGCGAGGTGTATGAGTGTGTTTGTGTGTGTGTTTGTTTGAGACGGAACAAGAGAAAGTTTGGCCTCTAGCTGAGCAGGAAGTTAGCCGACTACGGAATGAAGACGGGTAAGTAGCCAAGCGACTTACCGTACTTGAGGTCATCTCTGCGCTGTGGGTGCGGGCAGACGAGTGTTGCGTACGGCGCGGCTGGCCACGTTATATCGTGCCGGCGACCCTGCGGCGAGACCCCACTCCACGCAGACCGGTCTACAGCTGAACGGCTCCCTTGCGGCACTTTGAGCTTCGCCGCGGCAACAATCATGACGCAAACCAGGTAGGCAGTCAGTACGCCGCGTCCGCTGACCGTACTGTCTCAACAACTGTACTGTGAAACGAATCTATTTCAGGACGAAACTGTCCACCGAAGCATGATATTTACTTACGGTTTTTGTATTTAAGTAAGAGACTCGCTTAACGTCACTGTTTTACGCTTAAATTTGCAGTAATGTTTAAAGTGTTTACTCCCTCTCCCCCCCCCCCTCTCTCTCTCAAACACAAATACATAGATACCTTATGCAGCGACGAGCCAAAACTGGTATAATATGTGTATGAAAAAACAGACATTTCTAAACACTAAAGAGGACGGCGCTCCGAACAACAACGCCTACAGAGGCAGAAAAAGGTATTCAGACACTAAGAGTAATCTACATCTACATCTGCCTGGCAGAGGGTCCATTAACCACTTCCATAACTTTTCTCTATCGTTCCATTCTCTAATAGCGCGCGGGAAGAAAGAAAACCTAAATCGTTCCGTTTTCGATCTGATTACTCTTATTTTTATTGGGATGGTCATTTCTCCCTAAGTAGGTGGATGCTAGCAAAATATTTTCACATTCAGAAGTAAAAGTCGGTCATTGAAACTTCGCAAACAGATCACGCCGCAATGAATAACGTCTTTCTTTTAATGATTTCCACCCCAATTCGTGCAACATTTCCGTGACGCTTCCTCCCCCCTCCCCCACGTAACGTGATAAAACAAAACGACCTACTTTTTCTGAACCCTCTCAATATCTTCCGTCAGTCCCACCTGGTGAGGGTCCCACACTGGGCAACAGTACTCCAGGAGAGGATGCACAAGTGTGATGTAGGCAGTCTCTTTGGTGGAGTTGGTGCATCTTGGAAGCGTTCTGCCAATGAAACGTAATCTTTGGTTCGCCTTCTCCACAATATTTTCTGTGTTTTCTCTCCAGTATAATTTGTTCGTAATTGTAGCTCCTAGGTATTTGGTAGAATTTACGACCTTAAAGTATGACTGATTCATCGCGTAATTGATGTTCAGCGAATTTCTTTTAGTGGTCATGTGTATTAATCATAGAAGTCAACCTTAATACGTTTTTAAATAAAAAATTATATTCTATTCTTTACAAATGTGTGATACATATGTCAATCTGAACATATGCAGAAGAACAAGTAGCACAACACGCCTCAAGTAAGAAAGAATAAAGGAAATCGAAATGTACAACCGGCAAAAGTATTCAGATAGCAGTCAGAATTTGGTAATGCTCCCCTTTCTTTCTTTTTTTGTTATATCCGAACCGATAGTCATCCACTTTTCCTCATATGCACGCAAATGTGTCAAACTGGTCAAATGTCGTTTTTTTTTTTTTTTTTTTTTTTTTTTTTTTTTTTTTTTTTTTTTTTTGCTTTGTACTTACTGACTGACGAAAGGTTTGCGCTTTGTCACCATGTCATTGTATCCAGCACTCTTTAGGAACCTGCGCACTGTTCTAACACTAACTTCGGTACCAACGCCTTCTGACAGTTCTGCCACTATAGCAAGGGCCGTTGTGCGCTGGTCTACTTTCACCATTCGAACTATCTTCCTCTTTGTTCGTGAGTTTCTAGGGACGGCACTCTCATGGACGATTGTCGAGAGTTTTTTCTTCTTTCCATTTCGGGCAATACTAAATATTGTCTTTCGGCTTCGAGCTTCGACCTTGCCTATTTCTGCATATGATGTTTCCTCACTACGCAGCCGCACATTATGCCTTAGCTCTTCCACTGTTGTTCCCCTACCTATACGGGGCAAGGTGCTACGTTGGTCTTTTTCGATATGACACCTGTGCTTTTCTGTGGTACGACACAGCTGGCTTGCGTACACTGACTGTTTGCTGCAGCCCAATTGTACCTTCAGACAGCGATTACTTTTCCAAAACGGGCAGTGTCTGTCTACATTTGTCCCGCGTGAAACACACGCCTGTGATGGTAGCACAAAAATAATCGTTTCACGTAGAGGATACGGTGACATTCGAATAGTCGACGTCTTCTGAAATATTCTCTGCATTATGGTGAATACGCAGATACACATTTCGTGTATCCGTTAGTCACAATTGACCGTCTACATCTACATACATACTTCGCAATTCACCGTAAGGTGCGTGGCGGAGGGTAAACTGTACCACTACTAGGCACTTCCTTTCCTATTCCACTCCCAAATTGAACGAGGAAAAAAAGAATGCCTATATGCCTCCGTACGAGCCCTAATTTCTCTTATCTTGTCTTTGTGATCTTTACGTGACATGTAAGTAGGCGGCAGCAAGATCGTATCACACTCAGCTTCAAATTCAGGCCCTCTAAATTTACTTAACAGAAATTCACGAAAAGAACGTCGTCTTTCTTCCAGCGATCCCCAATTGAGTTGCCGGAGCATTTCCGTGACACTCGCGCATTGTTCGAACCTACCGGTAACAAATCTAGCTGCTCGCCTCTGAACCGCCTCTATGTCTTCCTTCAAACCGATCTGCTGCGGGTCCCAAATACTTGAGCAATACTCAAGACGTCGTCGTACAAGCGTTTTATACGCGGTCTCCTTTACAGGTGAAGTACATCTTCCCAAAATTCTCCCAATAAACCGAAGTCGGCTGTCTGCCTTACTCACAACTGTCCTTACATGCTCGTTCCATTTCATATCGCTCTGCAATGTTACGCCTAGGTATTTGAACGACGCGACCGCATCAAGAAGCTCACTACTGATGCTGTATTCGAACATTATAGGATTGTTTTTTCTACTCATGCGCATCAGCTTACATTTTTCTACATTGAGAGCTAGCTGCCATTCTTCGCACCAAATTTTGTCTACGTCAACCTGTATGCTATTACAGTCAGTTACAGACGACACCCTCCCATACACCACAGCATCATCAGCAAACAGCCGCAAATTACAACTTACTCTGTCCATCAGATCATTTATATAGATAGAAAATAATAGCGGTCCTATCACACTCCCCTGGGGCACGCCTGACGATACACTCGTCTCTGATGAACACTCGCCGTCGAGAATAACGTACTGAGTTCTATTACTTAGGAAGTCTTCCAGCCAGTCACAAATCTGTGAACCTATTCCATAACCTCATATCTTCGTTAGCAGTCTGCAGTGTGGCACCGCGTCGAACGCCTTTTTGAAGTCGAGAAAAACACAATCCGCCTGTTGCCCTTCGTCCATGGCTCGCAAGATGTCATGTGAGAAAAGGGCAAGCTGAGTTTCACATGAACGATGTTTCCTAAACCCGTGCTGATTCATGGAAAGAAGCTTTTCCGTTTCAAGGAAAATTACTATATTCGAACTGAGAATATGCTCCAAAATTCTACATGAAACCGATGTCAACGATATTGGCCTGTAATTGTATGGGTCAGTTCTCTTTCCTTTCTTATACACGGGAGTCACCTGCGCTTTTTTCCAATCACTAGGAACTTTGCGCTGAATTAAAGATTCGCTATAAATGCAAGCTAAGTAGGGGGCCAATGCCGCAGAATAGTCTTTGTAAAACCGAACTGGTATTCCATCCGGACCAGCAGACTTTTTCGTATTTAGCTCTCTCAGCTGCTTCTCTACACCGGAAATACCTATTGCTATGTCCCCCATTTCGGAATTAGTACGTTGATCAAATGATGGTATATTTGTGCGGTCCTCCTGCGTGAAAGATTTCTTAAAGGTTAAATTTAGAACTTCAGCGTTCCGTTTGCTTTCTTCTATTACTGCCCCGGAATGATCAACTAGTGACTGGACAGTGGGCTTCGACCCGCTTATCGATTTTACATAGGACCAGAATTTTTTCGGGTTCTCGGAAAGATCTTTTGCTAAGGTATGACTGTGATAATTATTGTATGCTTCACGCATCGATCTTTTTATAGACGCACGAATCTCTACTAACTTTTGCCTGTCATCATTTGCGTGTTCTTTTTTGAATCGAGAGTGCAACAGCCTTTGCTTTCTCAGCAGCTTTCTAACATTATTATTATACCACGGTGGATCTTTTCCATCCTTAATCGTCTTTACTGGCACATATTTCTCTAACCCTTTATTAACAATGCACTTAAATTTAGTCCACAATTCCTCTACATCCATAGTCCCAGAATTAAACGATGCCCATTCATTTTCTAAGTGCGATCGTAACATTTGCTTGTCGGCTCTTCCTAACAAAAACACGCTCCTAGCCTTCTTGACTGGTTTATGAACTTTGGTCACCATCGACGCTATGACGATATCATGATCACTAATTCCTGTCTCTACACAGACATCGTTAATAAGGTCAGGCCTGTTTGTGGCTATAAGGTCTAGAATAGTTCCATTGCGCGTGGGTTGCCGGTTTAACTGCTCAAGTTTTCGGAGAATGTGTCCAAAAGTAGCTCGCAAGACTGCTTGTCTGTACCGCCTGAAATGTAACTAGCGAGGTCCCAATCTATACTCTTAAGGTTGAAGTCACCTCCGACTAATATTACATGGCCCGGATACCTATGCACTACCTGGTGTAGACTTTCCTTGAATGATTCTAAAATTGCTACAGCAGCACTGGGGGGCGGTAAAAACACCCAACTATTAACTTTACTTCTTTTAGACCTGTTATGCGTGCCCAGATAACTTCACAGTTACTTTCAACCTCGATCTCAGTAGAAACAATATCTTTGTCCACAGCGATGAACACTCCTCCTCCAGTTGTATCAGATCTATCTTTCCGATATACATTCCACGCTTCGCTAAATATTTCTGAACTTGCCACATCATCATTTAGCCAGCTTTCGGTGCCTAAAACTATCTGAGCGCAATAACTTCCGTGCAGCGCTGCAAATTCGGGAACTTTGTTTCTAATACTCTGTAAGTTCGCGGCTAATATTTTTATGTTCGAATTTTTGTTCCGAACGTGGCCTGAATTCGCTGTTTGAATGCTGACAGGCGAGTGCTCATCAAAGTTAGCGCCTAGCCTAAAAAACCCCCATGTGCACTCCACAAGTACTCTGCTACCCGAGTAGCCGCTTCCTTAGTGTAGTGCACCCCTGATCTATCTAGGGGCACCCTACAATTCCCCACCCCATAACGCAGATCCAGAAATCTGCAGCCATGACTGTCACAGAGTCGGCGAAGCCTCTGGTTCAGACCCTCCACTCGGCTCCAAACCAAAGGACCCCGATCAACCCTGGGAACAATGCTGCAAATCGACAGCTCTGCTTGCACCCCGCGTGCGAAGGCAGCAGCCTTCACCAATTCCGCCAGCCGCTCGTAGGACCTGAGGATGTCCTCAGAACCCAAGCGACAAGCGTCATTGGTGCCGACGTGAGCCACGACTTGCAGTCGACTGCACCCCGCACCCTCGATAGCCGCCGGCAAGGCCGCCTCCACATCTCGGATGAGGCCCCCCGGCAAACACACCGAGTGCACGTTGGAATTCCTTCCAGATCTGGACGCTATCTGCCTAAGGGGCTCCATCACGCGCCTAACATTGGAGATCCCAATAACTAATAATCCCGTGAGATACGCATCTGACTTGTGTCTGAACACTTTTGTCCGCCTCTGTATATCAGACAACAGGTGTTGGCAAAGGCATTACATTGCTTACTGGTGCTAAAATGACATCTCTCGACACTTGAAATGTCTGAACGTGGCGTTACAGTCGGTGCATGAGAGATAATGCTACACGGCATCTCCGAGGTAGCGTTAACATAGGGATCCTTCCGTACGACTATTTCGCGAGTGCACCGTGAATATCGGTAATCCGGAGAATCATAAAATCTGCCAGTTCTGTGGAGGGAAGAAGATCCTGTAAGTATGCCACCAACGATAACTAAAGAGAACGGTCCAACGAAACAGAAGTTCTACACTTCCGGAAATTGTTGTTGTCAGGACTGACTCGGCGAACAGGAAACACAAAACTAATGCTGGAATTAAAAGCAAAGTTAATAATACTAAGAATTCAGTGGGAATTCCACAGTTAAAAGCAAAAGAGAGAGCAGGTAAGAGAGAAGGGTTTACTGAAGGCCTCAATGAGAGGGAAGAGTTGTCTGTTGAAGTGATGGAATAAAAAGATACGGATGACGCATGTGAACTAGTATTAAAATTGTACGTGGTTTCCTTAGCAGGCATTGTCATCCGACAATGAAACATAGCCTTTGGTTTGCCTCCCCTTAATCTAAATTCCAAACAATTTTCAAAACAAAGAGACTGACGGAGCATGTAGAGAAAGTTCTGTCACTCCCATCCAATGGAACTAATTTTAATTCCATTTCACATCACAAGCGACTCGTCAGTATGGGGACCAGAGTCGTGCCTGTGTGAATGTGACCGGCTACTCGATTCGCACAGCCTTCCAATCTCCTGGTAGTCACGTAACTGGAGACCCGATTTGCTTGTTACTGTCTGAATAGGGCCTAATTGGTTAAGGCGACCACTGGACCGAAGCGCAAAATCTGGGTTCGAATACCGGTCCTGCACAAATTTTATATTTTTTCAATGAATTTATTTTCACGCCTTGAAACTTTCGACATGTTTTAATATTTCAAATACTTTCTCTTTACATATCTGCTACTTTTCATGACGTTTCTCATTTTCCGGTTCCCTCAACCCATACTCATTATTCGATTATTCCATCCATTCAAGAGGTCCTGTAATTCTTCTTCTTTCACTCAGCGAATTTCATCATTAACATTCTTTCAACGTGAATTTCTGTGCCACTGTGGCGTCTTTTCTTAGATGTGTTAGTTAGAGGCTATAATAGAAAAATTTCATCATTGTCATACACATATTTCAATTCGAGAACTTTATAGTAGGTCTTGCAGTCTTATTATTCTCTCTTGGTTTTTGTTCATGTTATCTATAACTTATCGTTTCCTCTAGATTTCAATTTTCTCAGATTTTCTTTGTCTTACCTATTCTCTAAGTGGACAGATCCTATGAATGTATGTTGATTCTGCTACAAGCTTGCTTCTATAATGAGGCCCAGTGTGAGAAATGCTTCTGCTGTGCCGCTTTTTTCCCTATAGTAAAGCAAATGGTCATTCAACAGTTCCTCAACTATATTTTCCATTCTTCTGTAGTATCTTGGTTACATGAGCTGTTTGACTGATTGTGCGATAGTTCTCACAAGTATCTATCTTCGAAATTGTGTGCAGGATAGTACGTCGCCAGTCCCTTAGATGGATCACAACAGCCCGAATATTTTTCTGATTCCAACTTCTCTAAAAGGTTTCAAATGTTTCGATGGAATGTTATCTACACTGTGATAATCTCTCTCTCTCTCTCTCTTTTTTTATTTATTTATTTATTTTTTGTCTAAGGGACCTGTTGTCAAAATTTGTCGGTGTAATCTTGGCAAAGAGTGCTTCTTTAAGTCATCTGTGTAACTGAGATATATGCAAATACATAGAAACTATGATTACAAAATTTTATTTGGCCGCTTCTGTTCCAGTTCTAAGTCCCCGGACAAACTGAAATTTTACATCATTTTCACTGCGAGATCTACTGCCAGATATTCCAAACTAAAAACGCTCTAGTTCCGAACGTGAAGGAAAAACAACTAATGTCTGTAGGGGTTAAATCAAGTAAACTGAGCGTCCTATGGTTATATATAAAAACGTTGGAAGTGCCTTACAGGGCTCGAAGACCAAATATTTTTAAGGAAAGGTAGAATATCAGTGACTTTATGATTAATACATACACATACATAGGCTACATACATAAACAAAGTGAAAGACATTCCTTGTGTAGCAATTTCATTAACAGTTCATGAAATTTGCTGTCAACTCTCTGAGTCTCACTGTATCTGATGTTCACAATTGGAACACTACATTACACTTCAATAGAACAAACCTTTGCATAAAAAGGGGTGTAGATGCTGCTACAAGATTTGTTTGGAGGATTAATACAAGGAAATAAAAAGCCTGACGAGAGCAGAAGACATTTCAAACGTAGATTTTGAATATGCCTTCTTAACAACTCTATCCACTCCAGGGAACACCGACTAAACATAGAAAGGAATTTTTTACTGCAAGAACCTGTAACAGTCCATCCAAATCATGACGTTTACCGTGGAATAGTCTATGAAATGAGCAACTAACTAAGAAATGAACACAAGTGTGATGAAGAGACGCAAGGAATCATCTGTCGTAAAAAATTCTGTACACTGAAAATAGATATTTTTCTGACTTTCTTGATCGTCTTTCTCTGGTCTCTGCTCCTTCTCCTCGAGTAATAGCACGTAATTAATTTTCATTCTAAAAGAATAAAATCATTGAAAAAGTTACCAAAATAGATTTTAAAAAGTGTTGCGTCGTTTATTTTATGAAGGTAACTTTCGTGTAGCACAGGACAGATCTAATAATGACACACAGGCGGTCATATCCATGGTTAACTTTAGGCTCTGAGTATCGGCGGACATATCAATAACCAGGTCCTTGTATCCGGATACATCACTTGACTTTCCTCAGTTTTATCGTTTGTTTGTAGATGCCAAGTAATGTAATGGCTGTGGCGCCGTACAATTTTCAGAGAGAGAGAGAGACAAAGATGGTGAACAAAATATACGATGACAGAGATGACTTTTTCCAAGGTGAACAACGTGTTGCGTGTATTAAACAAGTTTCCTGCAGCGTGACGTCTTTTCATTCTGGTGTCGGAGACCAATGCACATTAGATTTTTTTTTTTTTTATTCAGACACAGCGTCAGGCTCCAGTAAAAAATCCATAAACACACCTACATCCCCTCCCCCCCCCCCCCACACACACAGACACACGCGCGCGCGTGCAGAGACAGAAGAGAGACAGCGAACCAGAGAGAGAAACAAACAAGAGGTGATTCCCATTGTTTACGAAACAGCTATCTTCTTATCAGACTGTTACATTTACTTCTTTCTGCCAACATAAGATTAATAAGTACGAGGAAAATCAGAAGCGTGATTTACAAGGGTTCGGCTTTACGGTATGAAACTAGTAATTTCTGTCCCAGTACAGTATTCCGCTCTTCCTATGAAATTTTGTACGGTGTATGGAATTAGAATTTATTAATATCGTGCAAACAGAATATATCTGGAAGGAAATATATACCTAGCTTGTACTGACTTTGGGACGTCATTAGTATTACGTCCACTGTATCGTGACACAGTAAAAGTTTCTTCTGCTGCCTTTCGAAGTATACTGGCGGCTATTACTATTGCAACACCATAAAGGTTAGTAAAGATGATACTGTAATTATTGTTCTTGCATGGTACAACTAGAGACGCCGTATTCACTAGGATTGTGACTAATTTCATTACTTCCATCTATTGGTGGATTAATGGTGGCTAACCGCATATTTTGCTGTCTGTAGGTGAGAGACCTGGCGGAAGGGCTGTTCTGAAAACCAGTTGTGTCGACGTAGATTACAAACTGCCGAATATAATGTGGCCATACTCTGCAGAGTTTCCAGGACATGTATCGCAGAGCTCAGCGGAGCATATTTATGGAAGGCGACTATTTGGTAGGACAGGAAGGTAACCGTAGTTCGTAGTTCATCTAAGTTAACGTTACATGACTATTCAACGAAATTTGTTGACAAAGGTTGTGTGTATGTAACAATGGCTAGAGAAATAGTATGAGATTACAAAAGAGGCAATGTTTCCTTCTGGTAAACATAATGAGATATTATTCGTAAATTCAATATACGGACGACTTAAGGTAAAAAGCAGTCAACAATCCGGAGACTGAACAGCACAGTGCTTTACTAGGCATGATCCTGTTTGGAGGTGGTATGCCGTTGCCTTCATCCGACCTTGGAACTGACTTACCTAGCCAGTTATAGGGGGACCTACAATTTAACGTTGGTTCCGAACCCCGGTGCTACTCGGTATTTTCACATCAGCAACACTGCCAGAGGTAAAAAAAGTGCAAAGTGTCAGGACCTGGCGGGGATCGAACCCGCGACCATTGGACTTATCAATATGCTTTTGACCAAGATATGAAGCCTTTCTCTTATTTATTACTGGATTTTCTACGATGCATCCACACATCGACTGTGCGAACCAACCGATTTTTGCCAATGATTCCGATATTCCTATTCAACGTTAATAATATTTCCTTTTCTTTTAACGTGCTTTTCTTCACCTCGACAATGAGAGTTTACTAGGAAAATATTTAAAATGATTATACGTCACTTCGGAGACATGTTTTGTTTTGTTACCGTATCTCAAATGTTAAATTTTTTGTAAATCTATCGGACTTAAACTAAGGTAAACTAACCTAAAGACAACACACACACACACACACACACACACACACATGTCCCAGGGAGGACTCGAACCTCCGACGTCGAGCAACCGCGCGCTCCGCAGCGAGGCGCCTTAGACCGCTCGGCTACTCCACCGCGGCTTTTGTTATCTGACATGCCCTGTTGAACCTCATCTTTTTGTTGCACAATACTGCACATTGTTGCTGCTACTATGAAAGTTTGGGTGTTGGTTTATCTAACTGAGTAGGCAAGTGTGTTTCCGGCAAAGCAGATGTAAATCTTATTTGCATTTGAAAATGGTTAGTTGATTTGTGTTACAACCAATTATTTACTTAATATGTTGCTTGATTTACGTTTCTATGGTACGCACCACTAGTGTATATTTGCATCTGCTTTGTTGCACAGGAGTAGTCTTTAAAGGAAGCATTTCGATAAGAAAAAGAGAAAACAATAATTTGTACCTTAATCTTGTGATATTGGACATTTTAATTACGTGTGCGAGACAGATCTAACACTCAGCGAATCAGTATAAATTCATGGGGAAATTTTTCGTACGGTTTAGTGTAATAAATTGTCAGTGGAACGCCGTTGGAAACAAACTAGATTCTATCAGATATTTTACATACATTACAGAAAATTATAATTAAATGTTACTACTGCATGCCTTCAAGTAGCCGGCGACTGTATTGACATCTACGTGAAGTGACGTTTATCCTCTTGCGCGATAACCAAATATGACATTGGTGTGTGAATAAGACAGCCCGAGTAATTAATGGTAAGTGCAATTGGTCACCATCAACGTAATAAATAAATAAATAATTGCTCTACATCTACAGCTACATACACACTCCGCAAGGCACGAAACAGTACTTGGCGGAGAATACTTCGTACTACTATCAGTCACTTGGCTACGTGTTCCATTCCAAAACAGAATAATGGAAAGCGAATGCCTCCATACGAGCCCGAATTTCTCTTATCTTTGTGGTCCTTTTGCGAAATGAATGGCAGTAGAATCGTTCTTCAGTCACCTGCAGATCCTGACACTCCGCATTTCCGCATCAGTTTTCCTGCCAAAGATCGTAGTATTCCCTCCAGGTATTCTCATTTGAGTTGCCGAAACATTTCGGAAAAAACTCGCGTGGTGATGGTACAAGTGTCAAATATAGCTGCCAGCATCTGAATTCCTTCTCTACCTTTAATGCGACCTGGTGCATTCTTGAGCGCTTCTCAAGAACGGGTCGCACTAGGGTTCTATACTGATGAATCACATCTTACCAAACTTCTCCTATTAAAGTTGGCCATCCGCCTTCTCCACACCTATACCTACATTTCACATCACTCTGCAATATTACGTCTTGATATGCTATCAACTTGACTGTATCAATCACTACTTAAACTGAATTCGAACATTGTTGCATTGTTTTTCCAAATTATCTGCATGATCATACAATGTATTTTCTCACAGGACGGCAACACACTTATCTGGAAACTAGTTGTAAATGTTCAAATGTTTGTAAGCTGTTGGTACAAACTGCTGTAGTCATCAGTCTCTAGACTTACAAATTACTTACACTAACTTGCACTAAGGACAACACACGTTCCTATGCCTAAGGAAGGGCTCGAATCAAGTTGTAGAAAAGCTAATGCAATGATTGGTCAGCTACGATCCACGGTCTTATGCAAGAAAGAAGTCAGCATCAAGATTAAATTCTCAGAGCACCATTCTATTTTTTGAGCATCGTTGTTGCATGGGAGTGACAGCCAGGTGGATACAGGTTACAGATATCAAACTAGTAAGGATGATTGCAAGTACTAATAGAAGGGACGAATGCCAGGGGGGGTCCATAATGGAGAAATCAAAGAAAAGTTGGGATGAACCCCATACATGAAGTAGTTTGAGCGAGCAGGCTGAGATGGCGGGGTCATGTTGCACGCGTGGGAGAGGGTAACAGAAGTCTAGGTAGACCAAAGAGAAATTACTTGGAAACGGTGAAGAATTATTTTGAAGTGAAAGGTTTAACATCAGGCGAGGCATCAATTTTAGCATTAAATAGGGGGTAGTGGAAATGTTTCACTGAACGCAGGAAGGCATAATCAGTCTCTAATGATAATGATGATGTAGCTGCCATTCATTACACAGTTTGGAAATTTTGTCTACGTCATCTTGGAACCTACTACCGTCACGCAATCCCGTACACCAGCAATTATTACAAAATAGGCGATTGTTGCTAACCGTTTCGCTACGGTGAACTTCTGCAGAAGTCGGGAGCGAATGTGCTCCACAGCCGGTGGATTGCTGCAGCAGTTCCGCAGTTCCGCCTCGCGTCATATTTCTGCGCTTAACTAAGCTCGACTTGTGTGGAAGTTTGACTTATGCACCATCTAACGGCTTTGTTTATAGTCTGTAGTTAACTAAATGGCAGTTGCATTCATTTTCAAAGCGTTGGCTTCGCTTGAGTTGTAATGTTTGAGTTGTACTGCTTATTCAAAGGCAGGCTAAAAATCAAGCAGTATATACCTGCTAAACGTAGCCGTTTAGGAACAAAAATATGAATTATTTGCGACGTTCAGACAAATTATATTTCAGATTTTATTGTCTACTGTGACTCACATAAAGATATTGAGAACTTTGATCTAGGTATCTCAGGAAACGTTGTAGCGACATTGGTAGAGCCATATTTGCAGAAGGGACATACACTGTACACTGACAATTGGTATACAAGTCGTGCGCTGTTTTGTTGGTTGTATGACCGGGCAACAAATGCTTGTGGTACAATCAGGCACACAAGAAAAGATATGCGTAACATGCCTGAGAAACTAAAGAAAGGAGAACTTACTTTCCGTTCTGCATCGGAATATCTGTTGGCACTGAAATGGCGTGACAAAAAAAAAAAAAAAAAAAAAAAAAAAAAAAAAAAAAAAAAAAAAATATATATATATATATATATATATATATATATATATATATATATATATATATGCTTTCAACAGTCCACTCTGCAGAAATGGTGGAAACATCAAAGATGGATCGTCAGACAGGCGCGAAGCAATTGAAACCCAATAAATCAATGGGCTCTGTCGATAAAAGTGACATGGTAATAAAGACCGTGGAAAGGATAAGAAAATCCACTAGATCGTATCGCAAGATGTTCATTCGCATCGTGAAAATGTCGCTTATCAACGCATACTGCCTGTATAAGAAATTTGTAAGAAACATTAGCTATGCCAACTTTCAAATGGGAGTCATACAGGAAATCTTGAAAAAATATAAAGTAGGAAAAATATCAACCGGAGGAAAAAGATCAGAATGTCCATCGAAACTGACAGCAGGGCCTCACCTACCTGAGGATTGGAGCAGCTACAGAACTTGCGTTGTCTGTTGAGCGCAGAAGAAGCGGAAGCAGACTAAAACGTGTTGTAAGGAATGCAACACGACACTTTGCGCCTTTCCCTGCTTCAAGATTTACCACACACAAAAGAATTTTTGAAATGTAACACGGTGAAATGATTCTAGTAATGTAATTCTACTGAAATGTAACGTAAAGCAATTGTAAATAAATATTACTTAACAAGCGAAATATGCATTTCTAATAATAAAGTTCACACCCCACCAGAACTGAATCCAAAACTTGAATCTTTTAGAATTTACGAAAAAATTACGCGAATTATCTGAAAGAACGAAGAAAACTGTTTCTATTCCTAATGAAGTTTCCCTAATAAATATATAATATAAAGTCCAATAATTGTGATAATACTGGGAGTGTGAAAGCAGGACAGAGTAGCGCCGTGGGGAGTGCGGAGAATGCGCTGTACAGCGGGCACGGCCGGGCGCGACTGGCGCTCGTACACAGCACACGGCGCAACGATCACGGCGCCGGAGTGAAAGGGCTAAGTAGGTCATCTCATTTCTTTAAACAAAACATAACAGCACTCTTGACGATACCCTAGTCGGTGATGAACACTCGACGTCGTGGACCAAGTACTGTTTCTATTACTTACAAAGTCTTAGAGCCACTGGCATACCTGCATACCTTCATTCGCAGCATGCAGTGCGCGGTTTGTCTAAATCGATGAATACAGCGCTTGCTACGTGCCCTTTAACCATTTCTGACTAAATGTCAAGCGAGAGAAGGGCAAGCTGAATTTCACACGACTGATGCTGCTGTTGCCGGCCGCGGTGGCCGAGGCGACTGAGGCGCTCCAGTCACGGTCAGCACGGCCACTACGGTCGGGGGTTCGAATCCCCCCTCGGGCATGGGTATTTGTGCCGTCCTAGTTCGTAAGTAGTTCATAAGTAGTTTGTAAGTTTAGGGACTGATGATCCCGTAGTTAAGTCCCATAAGCTTATCAAACATTTGAACATTTTTTTTGATGCTGCTGTTATGGTGACGTCCACTCGGTACCCGCGTTTCAAGGATACTGGGAAACTAACGGACCAATATTACGCAAAAAATTCGTAAACTGTGCGCCTCTAAGGAACAGAACTTACTGGATTAGATATTATGACAATTAATTCCTGGAATACGAACTTCTTTAACGTCAGCTATAATCTGATACAGATAATCCGTAAACCCATGACTGCAATTAGTCCCGAACTGTGATTCGAAGCCGGATTTTTCTTATCGTGAAAAGTCGCGTTACGCACTTTCTACATGTTGTTTGAATGTCGTGAAGTTTTTTCTAACAGTAAGACTCTGAGATGTTCGAGTGACAAAATTAAAATTTACTCTATTTCACAGAAGCAAAACGCTGCAAATCATGATGTGAGAAGAAAATAAATCTGCATGATGCTCTTAGCAATTTCTTCAGACTAAAATTTTTCGGTTTGAGTGACAGTTATTTCTCTTCAACATATAAAACTGAAAATATGGACATTCAACACTTTTTAAAAAAAAAAAAAAAAAAAAAAAAAAAAAAAAAAAAAAAAAAAAAAAAAAAAAAACACCTTTAAATCCAACTTAAATAACACGTAAATAGGTTAATAAAAAATAAAAAGGAAGTCCAACAATAATAATCCCCAGATAAAAATTAATTTACGCATCGCGGATTAAAACAATCCTTCGATAATTGTATTAAAATTCCGTATAGTTTATCAGCTAAATATCGTCTTTGTTGGATGAAACTACTTAGTTTTTAGACGCTGGGCATGCAGCATTCACATTCCAGGTTAATGCCACCTAATCTGCAATGTCGAACACATTTGGTACACTTTTTTGAAACCTTTCAAAGCTGAACGTGCTTCTTTTCGGGGAATTATTGAGCGAGATGACCAAGTTTTGACACACTGTACTCGACATCCGAATGACGGCGGTTCAGATCCACATCCAGCCATCCAGATTTAGGTTTTCCTTGATTTTCGTAAATCAGTCCAGGTAAATACCTGGATGATTCCTTTTGATAGAGCACGGCCGAATAACTTCTCCATCCCACACACAAATAATCTGAGCGACCTCTAACGAGCACGTTGTCTATGGGACGTTGGACCCTAATCTCCCTCCTTTTCTTCCTTCATCGGAGAATTATATTTTTGTCTTAAGGTCGATAATGCCCCAGACGGTCCAGTCACACAACTAGCTAAACTCGGAAGAACGTTGATCGGGACTGGGAGTGGGCAGTCATCTTCTGGTAGAATTCCCCGTAGTCCAGTGACAGACAATGCTGCCAGTTTAGCAGTTTATGCCTAAATTTGGATTGTTTTCAAGTGATTCAGCACTAAGAAATTTTATATGGCATAATTTTAGCATTTTTCTCCGATGAATCTATAACTTTTTATCCACACACACACAATTTAAGACATTATCTGAGAGTAACCATTGAAATAATTCGATGGAGATAATTTGTGTCACAGCGAGAATTCGGAGCCGGGTGCTTCTGCTTACTACGCTACTGGGGACATAGCAGTCACGGCGACCGCACTACCCCACCACGTTTCCAGCCAGAAGCAAATTTTAACTTATTCTCACATGTGGCCAAAGAGAATGACTGGCCGCAGCACATACACCACTAGACGTCATGAGCGCAGGCATGAGCCAACGAATACGCCAGTTGGTTGGCTGGCCGTTATGGCACAGCCTAAGGCCCCTATAAGAACGAGCTGACGCATCCGCCATTTTTATTCCCGTAGCTCTATGTTAAACATAGTGTGGTGCTATAGGATTTGCGTCATGGCACTGTAGCTCGACATTATGGGTGAATGTGTTGCCATAAACTGCCCAAATCATTCCAGAGGTGGCTACAGAATGTTTAGTTTCCCGAGATATTCTGAGAGAAGAAAAAATGGACCATTAATTGGAGGCGCATAATCTGAGAACCCGGACCGAGCTCACAGATATGTATTGTAAGTAAATATTTATTATTATAATATTTAATAGTAAAAATTGTCTCATATTCCAACGTAAGTTTTTGTTTAGCTCTTTCTAAATTACAATCTCTTATCAGAGAAGCTGCCTTTGGGAGTTAGCAGCCGCAAAATATCATACATACAGTTTTTATGTGTGATATAATAATATATTGGGAAATACACCATATTAAAAAGTTTTGTACTGACATTGCACAAATTGTTGAAGATACTTCTAATACATTATTTCGAGAAAGTTTTACAAACACTAAAACGGAAAATGTAAATAAACTGGGCAAAAAGTTTAGTTACGGCAGTGGCAGCGTACTGTGTTGATACAGGCAACTACCGATGAATTCTATTTGTGGTATTTCGAAATTTTAGCGTCACAACTTGTGGTATGCAATTTGTGGTATGATGTTTGATTTACAAGGTTAATGTTACATATAAAAACCTGTCAACCTTATAGAAGAAACAGGATTATTTATTTTATGGTCAACACAAAAGATTATTCTTCTAATTCTATACAATTAGGTTTTCAAATAGCGTTCAACAGTTGTTGCCAACACCGGCACCGTGTGCCTCTACGACCGTAAACTGTACTCTCATATTCTTTTTCGAAACTTTCTCAATAACGTAATAGAAGTACATTCAGCAATGTGAGTACAAAAATTCGATGTGGTGTATTAGTCACAGCAAACACTTATTGCAAGACGGAAAACAAATCTCGCATATTGACAGTCATTATTCAAATACAAGCCAAGATCGCTTGAAACTTTTATCTAGATGACCAGTACGACAGAATTAAACGCTGCACTCGATTTTTATCACAGGAATATATATATATATATGTTTCATGCGCTTTTTTATTTCCTTTATTCGGCCGGCCGCGGTGGCCGAGGGTACTGAGGCGCTCCAGTCACGGTCTGCACGGCCACTACTGTCGGGGTTTCGTATCCCCCCTCGTTAATGGATATTTCTGCAGTCCTTAGGATTAGCTAGTTCATAAGTAGTTTGTAAGTTTAGTGACTGATGACCCCGTAATTAAGTCCCATAAGCTATTTGAACATTTGATTTTTTTTCTTTATTCGGACACCAAAGAAAAGCACCAATAAGTAAAGAAAACGCGAGATTTTTGTGTCTAATCCACATATCGATGTAAACGAGACCGGAATGTAAGCTCAAAGTAGTACGATCTAAGGCTCTAAGCCGGACACGTATAAGAATTTCACTAAACATGAATAAAACAGCACTGTTCGCGTAAGCTACTTGTTGTGTTTAGCATTCGCAGGGAATGAAAATGGTGGATGCTCTAGCACAGCCCACTGCCTCATAGCGACCAGCCTGTCAGTTCGCGATCGCGTTTGCTCTTGCCTCTGCGCTCATGATGTGTAGTGGCCCACTGTTTCATTGGCCTCGACCTGCATTCTATTTACATGGTGCCCCTACACATTATCACTCAGTACTCACCGCGTGTAACCGTTTTCCGTTAGAGGAGGGATCTGATGTGCCAACGAACCGAAGAAAGAATCATCGTTCGTCATCGTCCTATTATATGTGTATGTGATGTCTATTGTTTTGTACAGAAAGAACTGACACCATTTTTGACTCAGTAGTTATTATCAATATATAGGCAATGTTTGTGGATACAGTAATAATACAGTAATAATAAATTATTTTTACTCTGCTTTAGAACTTTTATTATCTCACAATAAGCTTATTTCGGCCTTAGGCCATCTTCAGGTGTTCCGTAAATACAACGAGTAATGTAGAGGGGTTGTCACACATATTCTTATAACAAAATTACTTAAAATTTTACAATATTTTACTTACGGTATTTATAATAATATAGTTATGACTAAGCGTCATCTTGTTTTATCAATTGTAGAGACACACAGGTGAGTTCCTGAAGTATGTTATTAATGGAGAAATGGGCAAAAGATTTATTCCAAATTCATTTAATAGGGTTTAACACCAGTATGAAATTATGAACAGCAGTAGGTATTACATAGACCCCATTCTCTAATGTGTAATAAATAAAACTTTGTGGGATGTATTCACTGGGGAAATAATTGACTTTTACACTTTTGTGATGATCTGTGTTTATCTAAAAGCTTTTAACAATCACATGATAGTGGTACCGAGTGTCTACTTCAGTGGTACTTGTAACATCACTGTAGTTTCACAAGAAATTCCTGTGATTAAACCACTCAGTGTTATATTAATTGTAACTATTAATTATTCAGAACAGTGTATATTCACTTTACTTCACACTTTGGCTCTATGCCTGAAAGTAATTTAATTATTTAGATTCATGGTAGCTTTCGGTGGTTCGAAAATATATTAAAGTTTTCCCAACGGTGTGTCAACACTGGGAGCAGGGTACTTTTCCGGCTCAATATTATGTAAAATAAACGCCTATTTCTTTCAGGCACAGTTTATAATGTAAAAGATTTATAGATATTTTGTTGATATCAGGTAATGGAGCACACTTTTTAAACAAATTAGAAGTATTTTGAATATTTTTGAACCTGCTTATAGTTATTACAGAGTTAGAAAAAAGGCGACGGAATTTTATTTTCCAAAATGCTCCCTCAAATTGAGGTACCATTTAATCCTATGTGATACATTTTAAGGATACCAAATATTTACCAGATATAACTATTTAATTTCACCTATTGTGTATATTACAAGAGTAAAAATGTATCAAATCTTACATTTTTATTTTTATATTTTTCCTCTTAATAAAGTGTTATTTTCTCCTATATTTTATTTGATTCTGCAATAAAGCTTAGTACTATTGTTAGTTATAGAAAAAAATGGAGCAATGCCTGATTAACTTCAGGAAATATTTTTGCATGAATGCTGAAAAAAACAACTTGCGGGAAATTGCGAATGAAGGTATGAGTCCACTTAATCTGTGTCTCAAAACATTCCTGAAGGACTTCATCATCTTAAAGCTTGACATTCCTTTTAGGACTTCTTGCTTCGTTGGTAGCTTGAGTACCGATTGTTTCAGCTTCATGTACCACATTTTATGCCAAATTTCTCAGGACTTCCATCCTTCCTATTACTCCATCATTTAAATATATAACTGCATCTAGTAAACCAAATTTCAATGTATTTATTCCTACGAAAGCATTATTGGGTAATCTTTCCCATATGGAATGGTTGAAACTTTCATTTGTATTCTGTGTGCGCATATGAAAACATTAACTAAGCAAAACACGATCACTTGATTACATTCATAACAGGCTCAAGAAGAGAATGCTTATGATGGCATGAATGGCCACTTTCTTTCGCTTTTTGGTGGCGGTACACATGACTGAAACTATAAAACTTCGGATATATAGGTCATTTTTCATTTGAAACACTATAATTTATATATCAATATAATCAGGAAAGACTACAGAATTTAAGAAAGTCATAATAAAATTTCTATTTTTCCACCATTTGTAAGTGCCCTGTATGCTTAAACTAAAGTTTAATTATTCACTGAATGTCTCGATTTACATGAACATGTAAGCGCACCTTACTGCGAGTGCGGTCTGTTATCTTCAAAAGGGACGAATAATAATTTTAGTAATACATTTCGAAACCTCAATTCAAAACAGTTCAAGTAATTTTATAAAAATTATTTTAATCAGCTGTATAGTCACTGTTAATGTTATTCCAAATTTATTATCAGTGTCTGGTGTAGTAAACATCGAACTTATTAGTGCCGAATTAGGCTACTGAGCGTATTTTATAAGGTTGTAGTATTTATATCTGAACTAAGGTACCCTAGGTTTGACTTCCTGATTCTGAATACATGTCTTCACAGATAATATACCTTAGAGAGAAAGTAACATCCAATACTATTTTATGTAAGGTTTACCCGTAGTGGCTGTTGCGGCTTTTCTTACCATCAAGTTGTTAAACTCAAATAATCTGCCTCACTTCTGCTCTCCAATTAACAGTTACGCTTACCTGCATCACTTCTGGGCATATGATCGTTGCCAGCATGGAACCTACTCTCTTCTAACAGAGGTTCCTATTTTTTATTTAATGCACAAAAATAATAGAAACGGCGGAAAACTACAGACTAGAAGTCGGCCAGTTCAATAAAATTAAATAATTATATTCTGAAATTGGTACATTGTAAATGAGTTATCCTGTTAAATTCGATAATTAACACAATCCGACACCGAGAAAGTCTTTCTGCAGGACAAGATAAGATTGAAGACACACAATTAAGTAAATGATTATTCTATTAACTCGTCCAGCCGTTAGAGAGAGCGTACATAGAGAGAATGTTGATATTACCTTTTAGGGCCGTTATGTCAATGTCTCGTTAAGTTCCGGTTAAGATTTTAACTTGTCGTTAGCGGAGAAATGCGTTTATCAATGTTTCGTTATGAGTTAACCAGACGTTAAAAGACCTCAAGCTGGCCGTTAAGTCAACGAATAGAATTCTGCTCGTTACACGGCTAACTATCAGTTAAGTGAGAATATGTATGTAAATAGAAAGATTCCAAAGCGCTAAAATACCGCAATATATTCACGTGATAAGACGGATTTATCCAACAAAATAACAGAACCATTACATGTTTGAAAAACTAGTGTGGAATCTACATCTACATCTACATGGGATACTCTGCAAATCATATTTAAGTGCCTGGCAGAGGGTTCATCGAACCACAATTATACTATTTATCTCCCATTCCATTCTTGAATAGCGCGCGGGAAGAAAGAACACCTGAATCTCTTAGTAGTTCTGATTTCTCGTATTTTATTCTGATGATCATTTCTAGCTATGTAAGTGGGAGTCAACAATATATTTTCGCATTCGGAGGAGAATGTTGGCGATTGGAGTTTCGCAAGTAGCCCACGCCGCAGCGATAAGCGCCGTTGTTGTAATGATTCCCAACCCAGATCCTGTATCATTTCCGTAACGCTGCCTCCCCTGTATCGTGACAATACGAAACGAGCTGCCCTTCTTTGCACTCTTTCGATGTCCTCCGTCAAACCCACCTGATAAGGATCCCACACTGGGCTGCAATACTCCAAAACTGGACGGACAAGCGTAGTGTATGCAGTTTCTTTAGTAGTTCTGTTGCATCTTTTAAGGGTTCTGCCAATAAAACGTAGTCTCTGGTTCGCCTTTCCCACGATATTATCTACGTGTTCTTTCCAGTTTAAGTCTGAAGTAATAGTAATTCCTAGGTATTTTGTGGAGTTTACGGCATTCACATTTGATTGATTTATGTTGTAAACAAAGTTTAACGGATTTCTTTTCGCACTCATGTGGACGACTTCACACTTCTCATTATTTAGAGTCAATTTCCAATTTTTACACCATACTGATATCTTATTCAGATCGTTCTGCAGTTGGTTTTCATCTTCAGATGATTTTACTAGACGGTAAATGACGGCGTCATCTGCAAACAATCAAAGAGAGCTACTTAGATTTTCCCCTAAATCGTTTATGTAAATAAGGAATAGCAGAGGACCAATAACACTATCCTGTGGAACGCCAGATATCACATCTGTTTAAGTCGATCCCTTACCATCGATTACTACGAACTGTGTCCTCTCTGACAAGAAATCCCCTATCCAATCGCAAATTTGGGGCGATATACCATAACCATGCAATTTGATTAAAAGTCGTTTGTGAGGTACGGTGTCAAAAGCTTTCTGGAAATCAAGAAATACGGAATCGATTTGCGGACCCTTGTCAATAGCACCCATCACTTCATGTGAATAAAGAGCTAGTTGTGTTTCGCATGAACGATATTTTCTGAATCCGTGTTGACCTTTGGTCAATAGATCGTTCTGTTCGAGATAATTCATAATATTTGAATACAGGATATGTTCCAAAACCCTGCTGCAAATTGACGTCAATGAAATAGGCCTGTAGTTTAGTGGGTTACTCCTACTGCCTTTCTTGAATATATGTGTGACCTGGGTAAGTTTCCAATCTTTTGGTACAGATCCTTCTATGAGAGAGCGGTTGTATATGACTGTTAAGTAAGGAGCTATCGCTTCAGCATAATCAGATAGAAATCTAATGGGTATACAATCCGGACCAGAAGACTTGTTCTTGTTAAGTGATTTTAGTTGCTGCACTACTCCGATTTTATCTACTTCTACGTTACTCATTACGGCATCTTTTCGTAATTCGAAATCTGGAATATTGGTTTCGTCTTCTTTGGTGAATGAGTTTCTAAAAGCTAAGTTTAGTAACTCCGCTTTAGTAGCGCTGTCATCGGCAGGATCGCCATTACTATGACGTAGTGAAAGTATTGTTTGTGATTTGCCCCGAGTATATTTAACATATGACCAAAATCTCTTTGGCTTTTCAGTCAAATTACGAGAAAGAGTTTCGTTGTGATAAATATTGTAGGCATCTCGCATTGAAATCCTCGCTAAATTTCGAGCTTCTGAGTACGATCGCAAATCCTG
Organism: Locusta migratoria; assembly: GCA_026315105.1. Classification (NCBI taxonomy): domain Eukaryota; kingdom Metazoa; phylum Arthropoda; class Insecta; order Orthoptera; family Acrididae; genus Locusta; species Locusta migratoria. The sequence goes on from CM048751.1 coordinate 170,807,873, forward strand.
GGGATTTTGTGTTCGTTTAAATTTAGTATGCCTTTTCCTTTGCTTTTGCAACAGTGTCCTGACCTGTTTTGTGTACCAAGGGGGATCGCCTCCTTCTTTTATTAATTTATTTGGTATAAAACTGTCAATTGCTGTCGATACCACTTCTTTGAATTTGAGCCACATCTGATCTACACCGACTTTTAGTGTTAGAAACGAGTGGAAGCTGTCTTTCAAGAAGCAATGTATTTTGTTTCTATCTGCTTTCCTGAACAAATATACTTTGCGTTTATTTTTGGTAACTTTGGGACTTTCGATATTCAATTTCGCTACGACAGCTCTGTGTTCACTAATACCTGTATCCGTTTTGATGCTCATTATGAGCTCAGGATTATTTGTTGCTAAGAGATCAAGTGTGTTTTTACATCCATTTACAATTATAGTTGGCTCATGAACTAATTGTTCGAAGTAATTCTCAGAGAATGCGTTGAGTACAATTTAGGACGATGTTTTATGCCTACCTGCTGATTTGAAAATATAATTTCGCCAACAGATCGAGGGTAAATTAAAATCACCACCTACTATTTCGTGTGAGTCGGGTACGTTTTTGTAATTAGACTCAGGTTTTCTTTGAACCTTTCTGCTATTGTATCGTCAGAGTCGGTAGGCCGGTAAAAGGAACCGATTATTAACTTCCTACGATTTTCGGGTACATCCTCTACACATAATAGCTCGCAGGAACTATCAACTTCAACTTCGCTACATGAAATACTACTTTTGACAGAGACAAACACGCCCCCACCTATTTTGTTTAATCTATCCTTTCTGAACACCGATACACCTTTTGCAAATACTTCTTCTGAACTTATTTCCGGCTAGAGCCAACTTTCGCTGCCTATAATGATGTGTGTTTCGGTGCTTTCTATTAACGCTTGGAGTTCTGGTACTTTCCCGACACAGCTACGACAATTTACAACTGTTATACCGATAGTTTCCGGATCTACATTTCTCCTGTGATTCACCTGCACCCTTTGAGATTGCCCATTTTCTTTTTCCCCGAAGCTCTTTATCCTAAAAAACCGTCCAGTCCACGCCACACGCCCCCGCTACCCGTGCAGCCACTTCCTGCGTATAGTGGTCTCCTGACCTATTCAGCGGAACCCGGAAACCCACCACCCGATGGCGCAAGTCAAGGAATCTGCAGCCTACACGGTCGCAGAGCCGTCTGAGCCTCTGATTCAGACCCTCCACTCGGCTCTGTACCAGAGGTTCACAATCGGTCCTGTCAACTATGCTGCAGATGGTGAGCTCTGCTTTCATCTTGCAAGCAAGACTGGCAGTCTTTACCACTTCAGTTAGCCGCTCGAAACCTGAGAGGATCTCTTCAGATCCGAAACGACACGTATCATTGGTACCGACGTGAGCCACCACCTGCAGTTGGCTGCACCCCGTACCCTTCATGGCATCTGGAATGACTCCACCCGGTATGCACACGGAGTGCACGTTGGCCTTCTTCCCCTCCTTGGCAGCCATCTCTCTAAGGGGCTCCATCACCCGCCTAACGTTGGAGCTCCCAACTACAAGTAAACCCACCCTCTGTGAAAGCCCGGATCTTGCAGGCTGGGTGGTGACAGGGTGAGAGACTCAGACCATTCGACTCAGGAACGTCGTCCTGAGCAGACAGCGCCTCAAACCTGTTCGCAAGACGAACCGGGGAGGCTTCTCGATCGGTCCCCCGGAATGTCTTGCGCCTCCTGCCACGCACTGGAGCAACCTCCCACGCAACCACGGGTGAGATGTCTGCCTCACAGCAGTTTCAGGTCATGTCGCTGCCGCAGGCCGATCGGTAGAGACGACGGGAGTCCGTTCGGTCCCCACTGCCGGCCAACAACAATGACGCCCATCGATCGCAGCTTCCAACTGTGCAACCGAGGTTAACACAGCTTGAAGCTGGGAGCGAAGTGTCACCAGCTCATACTGCATCCGCACACAACAGTCACAGTCCCTATTCGCGATTACAGTACCAACAAAAGCAAAAGCTACAGTCGCGATGCGTTCAAAGGAACGCAGCTTCATTGAAAAAAAGGAAAAGGAATGCAGCTTCATTGAAAAAATTTATCGGCATATTTCTCGCCCCATCCATGTCAGTAGCTAGCAGTTGAGTTTGATATATTGCAGATACGCAACATAACATTAAAATTATTGTTGCGATATCAATATACAAACTTATGGGTAACGACTAAATTAGTTCAGTGAGAATCGGTATGATGAAAATGATTGGAATAAGAGATGGAGACGATGTCAATATTTCAGACGATCTAGAGGTCATTGCTCCTATAATGCGACCTAGACGTATTTATGTTCGCCCAAATCACTTTGAATGCTGAGATGATGCTGAATTTGTTACGCTATTTCGCCTTGGAAACGCTACATGAAAAACTCCACGACTATCTCAAGAGTCCAACAGATAGTTACGTATTTTGTATGTTATCTGTCATAATAGAAAACAGAATACATTATTTATGTCTGCAAGCTTATTAATTCAATATTTGGTTAAATTGTATCATGCTTCTCGCCGGGCTGCAGTGGTTATGTTGGCACCAAAGGTAGCGACGACAACTCAGACGACCAATAAATGTTTTCTCGTGACAACTTCAATTACAACGAAAATTATTTTTTTCTGAACGGACAAGGGTATATACAAGAACCTGTCAACCATAGAGCAGGTACAGTATTAATTTTGCTGCGAGTGAAACGAGCCATAATAACATTTACTCTGTAGCTCGTGAAAAATATTAACACAATTGTACACTTCATTGTTTATCTGTTGCCAACATAACCACTGGAGCCCGGCGTGAAGCTCGTAAAATTTTACCCGGTATTTACTTATTCTTGTTGCACCTAGTGTGAAGCCTAAAATGTGATTCCTTCCTCCGATCTACTTTTGCCTATGTGCAAGGTTGCACTAAGATACTACGCACTTGGCACGTTATCGTAGTAAGCCCTAAGCATTTTTACTGTCCGTGGAAAGCACTGAATTCATTTGCCGCACGCTATCATGTAACTTTTTTCTTCTCCTTCCATATCTTATAGTCCTTTTTTTTTTTTTTTTTTTTTTTTTTTTTTTTTTTTTTTTTTTTTTTTTTTTTTTTTTTGGGGACACAACACACTCGCACTAACTTCTTATAAAATTCGAGCTTCTTTCTCGTTTAAAGGTATCTTCTCGTTTACTAACGAGAAGATTAACGAGAGATGGACGAACTGGCCCTTAGTCAAGAGAACTGACAAATTCTAGTGCTATAGCGCGAACATGTTTCACCTGATTGCTCATACCTTTCAATATGCAAACGGTTGCAGCTCTATAACTCGCAGGCGCACGTGTATTCGTCGACTCGCCGAAGTTAATGGCTGCTGCAGTAAAATCTACTACAATGGCTGGCAAGTTCCGCACAAGACTAGTTCTTCCACCGATACCATTCAAGACCAGCAAGCAACCGTTGGTGTTGTTACCTCGTACGTCGTAAGACAAAATTAGGAATTTGTACCATACTTTTTGAGAGGAGCCGCTAACAACGGTTACGGCCTGGCGGTCTGGTGTTTCACACTTCTTCGGTTGTAATCCTGCAGGGGCAGGAAACGGCTGAAATATGGGCTGTCAAATGGTGAACCTCCATCGGTAAGACGCGGTATCCAATCGTTCCAAATAAGGGTTCGAACGGCCCTTCTGGTTGTTCGCCACATTGCTAATTTATAATGGTAATTATATTTAGGATACGGGAAAATACTCCGCCTCCAAGAGACGACGGTCCTCTGGTTAGAAAACCATCCTGTGACACTAGACTGCAGAGGAATATTTCTTTTATCTACCGGGTGATAAAATAGTCCGTATAAATTTGAAAACTTAATAAATCACGGAATAATGTAGATAGAGAGGCAAAAATTGACACACTTGCTTGGAATGACATGGGGTTATATTAGAATAAAAAGAAAAAAGAAAAGAAAAATATTGCTTGACGTGTGAAAGATCTCTTGCGCGCGTCGTTTGGTGATGATCGTGTGCTCAGCCGCTACTTTCGTCGTGCTTGGCCTCCCAGTAAGCCAGACGTCAGTCCGTGCGATTATTGGCTTTGGGGTTACCTGAAGTCGCAAGTGTATCGTGATCGACCGACACCTCTAGGGATGCGGCAAGACAATATCCGACGCCAATGCCTCACCATAACTCCGGAGATGCTTTACAGTGTTGTTCACAACATTATTCCTCGACTATAGGTATTGTTGAGGAATGATGGTGAACATATTGGGCATTTTCTGTAAAGAACATCATCTTTGGGTTGTCTTCATTTGTTATGCTAATTATTGCTTTTATGATTAGATAAAGCGCCATCTGTCGGACATTTTTTGAACGTTTTTCTTTCTTTTGTCATTCCAAGCATGTGTGGCAATTTTTATCTCTCTATCTACATTGTTTCCTGATTTATTCGATTTTCAAATTTATACTGACTTTTTGACCACCCGGTGTGTGAGCGATGACTGGCTTTGTGAATACTAGGTTTCAAACAGAAAAATACACACAAGTGCTAAAACAATATTCTGCATAATATGATAAACTACGAACTATTTTCTCCACTTGTGTGCGGCAAATTTTTGTTATTTGATGCTATATGAGATTTCACGCATTATACATATTCATTTGTTTATCTGCCGGAAAAGCATGTAGGTTGACCTTACAGTCATAAGCTATTGTCAAAAAAACGTGTTACCAATACGCAAACATCAAATTTTATGTTAGCCCGTTGTTCGTACGACAAACTTCATCACACAATATTTCGGAAGAAATTAATTTATCTGTTATTAGGGTGACACAAAATAAATTTCTTGGAAAATTGCACTACTGATAGTCTCATTGTCAAACTGTAGAAACTGTAATTAATAATATTGAACGAAACCAAATCAACGCATCATATAATTCATCATGCTCGTACAGAACAACAGCAATAAAGTTGACAGGACACTTGAAATAAGTAGAGGATCATTCAACCACAAACTCTATCCCTACTATGTAACGGCCGAGAGAAAACAATTTAGGAAAAACTATGTTCTTTCTGTCTGAAAGAATAGTTAAAATTCGTACTACTAAAGACTAGAGGTATACAGCTGTATGCTATTTCATTCTCCTTTCGTATTCGCAACACAAGCTGTAGTTAGTTGCACCATTCAGCGAGGGGGAATCCCGGATGAAGTTATCCTTGTGCGCAAGGATGCTTATTCCGCAGATGAACAGCTGCTGTGATGTCAAGGACTCCACAACCTTACGTATCTGCGTCACGTCTTTCAAGAGTTACATCAAGAGCCAATTCTGACGCCTTAACACTATTCATCCTCAGAATCCTCTGTACGGGACGGCCTCATCGAAACGTCTTGACCTCGTTGTATCGAGCTCTCTACGTCACGTTACTTGTCATGCGACCCGTTACTCATTTGTCGTTGACCTCAGGGTTATCCCTCCATTTTACTGTTATTTATAACACTGTTTGTGTTAGTTTTAATGACCAATAAGCACCCCTAAACAACCCAAAAGCCTTTGTGCTTTCCTTAAAGGCTTATTCTACTTTTTTTTTAATATAACATATTTAAGACGGAGTTAGCCGCTGTTTTACGGAAAATGCTCACGTTTTCACGTCGATTGCACCAAATAGGGGTCACGTAAATGAAATGACGTTTGGCGTATGTCATCAGTGGAACTATCGGATGCAAAGTGGAAACAATAGAAATACAAGCATATCCAGAAAAATGCGATACTCCATGTGAATTCATTGTAGATAAATAGCGCTCACAAAATCACAATCAAACTGTACTCCTTACTCCAGTTGGAGAACGGAATATCCACTTTGGATAACGAAGGGCATTTCTCTTCCGTATATGAACAGAAAAGAATATTAGATTTCTTGTAGCCAGACGCATTTTTCTTTTCTCCCTGTATTTTTGTCTCTTTTACTACAAAATATCTTCCGTGGTTTGCAATAATTCGTTAGTCAAATGCTGGTTTTCCGCGTCGTATTAAGGAGAATATATTCCTCGTTCTTTACTGATTTCTCTGATTGTTTTCGCCCTGTATTGTAAGGAATTATAATTTTAATGACCGTTTTCACACTTACGAACCGTCATCTTCAAATGTGGCAAAATATGCCACAAAATCAGAACTATTGCCTTTAATTATTAATCTCAGTCCCATTTTCTATGGTCCTTACACACTTTATTCTATTTAACAGGCCCGAATATGCTTTCACACTTCTACAGAAGACAAAAATTTGATCGTTACAGTTTTCATTCAGAATTTAAATCCCGCACCTGAAAATCTCAGTTACCTCCAAAATTCCTTCTCCAAAATACAGGTTTAATAATGAGGCTGGAGGAGTGCATACTCTTCTTACAACTCTTGTAACTACCTTTTTGGTTTTCATTTCTGTTAGTGTTATGTGTCTTAGCCGACATTTCCAGAGGGTCATCTAATATCTTTTTACGTCGTTTTACGATTTAAGCCTAAGTGACTGACTTGAGCTATCATAAATCTATCCTCTATTTCGAAACACTGTGTGAGAAAAGGCTTTCTGCGTCAAGTGATATTTTATTAGCTACAGAAAATGTCTTTTTCTTTGGGACTATTGATTACTCAAAGTTGTCCGTTCACAGCGTGTCTTCCAAATTTCTTAAGATTTTGCGTTTTGCAAGCTATGGCTATAGTAATATCAGTCTCATGTTTGTAAAAACCTCACTCCTCCGTCCCAAGTTTAACTGGAGTACGTGAATCATAGAAGTGTCCTCTTTTCGACCTTCCCCCTTCAAAACTGTGCTGCCACTTTGGGGCTTTTTGTCTCTCACCCTAAGAAGGGTGTCTGCTCTTTTGCAGCGTGAGAATTAATGTGGCTCAAGAAAGATCTCCATCTCGCATCTAGAGTCACCTTTCTGTTGTGCAGGTAGCCGCCTTACGTGGTCCACTCACCCCGGTTCTTCACAACAGTGCAGTGGTGTGGGGATGTGTCTTAGAGCGTCCACAGTGGGTCGGGACTGATCTTATTCTCAAGTCTCAATTGCCAATGCAGAATAAATAATACGTTACTCACAAGCTATTTACAGGGTGTTCCAATTTTACCACCGAATTATTGAAATAGGACTTTCACGGTCAATAATGTACGTCTGTGGCTTAAGAATGTAAGTGCTATGAGACTGACTACAACGTAAGCTAATATTACTTTAAGACAAGCTTATGTTTCTTTTAAATGGATACCCCATTTTACTTCTTGTGTAATTAATAGTAGAAATATTAGGAAAATATTGACGTTGGTTGCATCGCAAAAGTCAGTGATATTCGGGGAAAATGCGAAGCCAACATGACGTTTAAAATACTTGAATCGTGCAGTTAGCGCGTCCAAAGACTATAAGGAGTGTCTCGCTTGATGTTCTTGACGTAATGCCAGCGCGATTCACATATTTCAAATTCGCTTAAGATTTTCTACAGTTGTAATGGAGTTATGCGGTGAAACCAGTGGCATTCTTTCTGTGATTTTTCGTTATACTGATTACCTAAAGAGTAATACACGGTATCCATATATGAAACATGAGTTATTATTGAAAATAACATTTACTTACGATTTAGACTTACGATTAAGACCCTGCTGGACGTTCAAGACCGTGGAAGTCTTTTTCAGTATCTATTGTTGTTCTAAACTTTTTTTCGGTGCAAAAATTGAGGGGGACGCCCTGTATAAATTTCCACCCTTCATAAAGCTTTTAATCAAAATTAATCTGAGGGCGTTCTAGAATAATAAACCTATCAAATGTGGAAAGCATGATTTGCGTTGAAGATATGCCTTCAACCTTTTTAAAGTGAATTCTATGCATACCAGGTAGCTATAACGAACTCAACTGCCAGATAAAATGTATCGCACATATCTGGTGAGTTACTGATCACACAACGCGAAAAAAAAGTTTATTGTATTATTTAATTTGCATCAGTGTTCAGTTGAGTCTCGATAAAAAAATATTGACGGCCTTACACTTAAATCGAAGTATACGTTAAGGGAATGATTTTAATCTAAGTTAAGTGAATGATTGCAGTGTGCGTAAATATCAGATGTACGGATGAAATAATAGTATGCTCTCTTACCGAGTCAATATGAAGTTGTAATTCTTCACGTTTATAACAAGAACGTAAAAATTACATTATTAATCATATATAAGTAAGTATCGCACAATTTAATGAAAGCACATGGCAGAAACACATTTTTATATAAAGAAAACCAATTTTCCATGTGAGTCCGCAGTATTCATTTTTTGTCAGTACGTTTATAACCGTCTACATCGGTAAATTGAAGTCGTTTATTATGTAGTTTTGCCATCTGCTATCATCAGATCTAAAGACCTCTGAACTTGCAAAGCAAAAATCAGTGTCCATCATTAAATGTGTAAGTAGTAAATGGCAGATGCCGAAAACGCGTAATAAATAAATGCAACTTAGCTATATAGACGGTTTTATTCTCGTGTAGGAAAACACATTATCGATATTTTCGAGAGGTGACCATAGACGGTCTATCTATTTCGCATTTAAAACATTTTGTTAGACCAGTCTATGTCTTGAAAATAAAAACAACTTACTAAAAGTATTTTTCAGAATCTTGTGTCCTTGTCGAGCCCCAATATTTGTTAATTTTTGAAGCGATTAGGTCTGGTAAGTCGGGTCGGAATCCAACTGTTACAAATTGATATGAGTATCAGGAAATAATCAGTTGACCTTCGTCAATGTTTTGCGACTTTCTTATATCATTATTAGAGTATCTCACGTTTTAAAACTCTGTGCCAAGTGTTTTCTCTCGTACATATGCTTTAACTAATTAATGAAACAATTATATGGATTTATAATCAAAATTAATTTCAGTTTCTTTTTGCTGTGTCTCGTGTCAATCGTCGAACATACTGTGAGTTCCTTCCAAAATTGATATTCTTCAAAATCTTTGCAGGGATGTTGCATTACTAGTTTAATTCCTAAGTGGGATATTTTTTAATTCAGGGGATATCTTGACTTACTTTTATGGCTAATCCGTTTTCGAAATCAGGTAGGAACTTTACAACTTAAAAACATAAAACCAATGTCACTTACGAGACATCGTCAACGAGAATAAAATTGTAATAGACACTTGTGTTTCAGTGAATTACGATTTTCTGCCACCTCAGACAATGCTATCTGTAGACACACTCAAGATCTTAGTGTCTGAAGACAGTATTAAAAGTCAGATCTATATAACTGTCGTTATAGATAGAAAACGACATAAAATATGGAATAATAAAAGGGACAGGAACGCCGAATAGGTACGCAATAACGAAACAGTTTTTCCTGAAAAGTTCAACTGAGCCCCTATACTACAACTTCTGATACGTTGTAGCGTTTGTTACTGTCCACTCCGGAACGGCCTCCTGCATAAATTGCACAATGATATTCAAGTATCATTGCTGCTTAAATGCACTTTTGGATCAGGACTGAAATATACCTAGTTGCACGACGAAAACTACTCCACATGAATGTGGTCTTACAGGTAATTCCTTGATCTCAGCACTCGCGCAGTCACAAATAAAAGACTTGCGTTAAAGCTCTCTAGTATAAAGCACCCAAAGTCGCGTTTGAAGTACAATGCGTAGGACCTATGACTGGGACAGGCTAATTTTAATTTCTTTTTACTTCGTCAAAGTGTGATTATTGTAGTTAATTGTTAGACTACCCGTTTATAACTGTCGGTCTGATCATAGTATGAAGTTACTACAATTTTCACAACATGTAGATTGTAACATTTTTACACCATAAGAAAATTTCAGGCATATGGTCGTAGGAAATACGTTGTTTATTTACTATTTATCCTATATCTTTGAAAACATGTTCTGCCACATTCCTTTACTGACAGCAGTTTCAACTTCTAGTTGATTTAGCGGTCGATGTTTCTGTATCACACTACATTTTTATTGCATTACTGTTTTACAACATCTCAGAGACCGTAGATTCACCACTTACTTAACTTTAAATTATAGCTTCGGTATTTATACCTATAAAACTACTCAGAGGCTTGAAAAGGTATGGTAACAAAGGAAACTAAGTAATATTTTTTAGTAATAAGTTTGAAAAACTTATTTTCTTAAATACTTATAACAAATAATTTAAGCGTCACATTATCAACGTTGTTGAAGCAGTTGAAAATAACTAAACACGGTAGGAAGTAAAGTTTTGTTTCTCAGTGTAATTTTACGATTCTGAATATGTTTTGGTTAGACTGGAGTCGTTGAATCCATTAGTCAGAAAAACGTTCATTATATGGATTCAGTGAAGGACAAAAAACTCTGACTAAATTTCTGTCTTATTGCAAATTAAAATAGCTTTAAACTGCTATAAAGTCATAATTACTGCATAGCATACATTCAATTATATACAGGCAGTCTGGGGCATTGAATTCTGAATCTAATGTGATCCTCTACATAGTATGTATGAAACTGGCTCTTTGTGAAACATACCGTATAGAAGATAGTATCAAGATAAAATTTTAATCCCTCAAGCTTCTTGAACATAGACGAATGTGCGCTATGCACTAATAATTGTGTAACAGTGTGTATTAAAGTGGATCATTGTGCATATTACCCTGTTTTGTACATACTATGTAGAGGACCATGTCAGGTTCGGAATTCAGTATCAGGAATTGACTATACATACACAGATGTATGCGAAGCACCTATGATAACTGTGTAATACTTGGAAACTGTATAGACCTCCAATAAAGGATAAATTAAGCAATTGGCTATGTCAGTCACTGACTTTGAAAATATTTATATACAATAATATAAAGAACTGGGTGAATATAATGTCTGTCTACAAATTACAAGACAGAAAAAGAAACAAAAAGTTCCAGAATGGGGATCTACAAATAGATATCTTCGATAACACTTGATAAAATGATCCTTCATAATTGTTCAAATGTTCAAATGTTTGTATAGCTTATGGGACTTAACTACAGGGTCATCAGTCCCTAAACTTACAAACTACTTATGAACTAACTAATACTAAGGACGGCAAAAATATCCATGCCCGAGGGGAGATTCGAACCCCCGACCGTAGTGGCCGTGCGGACCGTGACTGGAGCGCCTCAGTCCCCTTTTTTTTTTTTTTTTTTTTTTTTTTTTTTTTTTTTTTTTTTTTTTTTTTTTCTTTTTTATTTTATTTTTTTTTTCTTTTTTTTTTCTTTTTTTTTTTCTTTTTTTTGTTTTTTTTTTTTTTTTTTTACGGGCCTCCTCTCCACCCCTTCAGCCCGGCCTTGCGCTCACCAGTGTTCGCCTTCTTCGGCGTCGGCTTCAAATGCCATAAAACAAAACATTCCTCTGCTGTAGGTACCAGTGTTATATTGCAGAACAAATCAATTGCGTCTTCCCTTCAAATCATAATACGAAACTAAAATGATGCTCTATGGAATGAGGAAGAACTGCCCACTCTTCGTGTAGCAAGAAGAAAGAAAATAAGCTTGTAATTCAAACAAATGAAATGATATTCAGTACGTAAGTGAAACCTTTAAAAAGTTTTGGAACAAAGTCCTGTATTTGGAACGCTTTTGTAGAACGTAATGCTGGTCGTGAACATAGAGTATGAAATCTTGTAAGGTAGGAGCTTTCCGATTAATCGCATAGTAAATAAACTGTCCAAGAAGCCATGTGTAACTATTATGTTTGGCGTCAGGGTAATATTTCCAATCAGGGCGCAGTATGTCATGTACAGTAATGTTCAGTGCGGTAGTGCGGGTCATAAGAGCTAGTCTTCTTCTAGTCCACGTCCAGATTTCAGTCTGATCTCGACAGACAAATGCGTGCGCTAACGTGTCCAGCAGCTGGCACCGAGTGCAGTACGGCGTGGCTTTTAATTTGATATTGTACATCTTTTCGCCAGTAGGGATGACATCATTTACAACGTCATACCAGGTGGATCTAACTTTCGTACTAAGTACTGAATAATGTATGTTTTTCCATATAGCAGTCCAGTTATAAAGTGGATATTTCAGCTCGATTGTATTCTGTGGCACTATGTCAGTGAATGTGCGATAGAGTGATGCAGTATCGTAAGTCCGTTGAGTTGCCCGTATATAGCCTACTTCGAGGTAAAATTTTCTGACGTGGTCCAGTTCCGGGTTGATACGGGCGAGGTTTACTGGCACAGCATTGTCCGCAGGTTCTAAGCGGACAAACAAATTTTTGGTTATCGAATTGTAATCGGCCTGCAAAATTTTGATGGTTCTGCTAACAAATAGTGCCGTACACTGCGCTTCCAAATTTTTGAGCCCGAGGCCTCCCTTACTGTAGCTAAGTGACCCTGTACGAAAAGCAACTTTAAAGATGTTGCGTCTCCACAAGTACCAACTTGCACTGGCTGTCATTTTCTGAGCTGTAGTGTTGGGGATAGGTAAAGTTGCAGCTACGTGGTAAATTTTACTGTAGACGTAGCCATTGATGAATAAGGCTTTTTGAATGCGGTCTAAGCTTCTTGTAGAATTATCCCGTACAGTCGCACGTATGATGTTAAGTTTTTCTTGCCAGTTGAGCTGTACCATGATACGGGGATTAGCCGTGAGAATCAGTCCCAACTGTTTCCTGGTCTCGGTTGTAGGGAGCCACGTAGATGCAATATAGTCTTTATGCGGTCCTAACAATAGCAACCGAGACTTCCGCTCGTTCTCCTTGGCACCACAAGCATGAGTATACTCTTGAACTATCCTCTTGGTGGTATCGAGTTCTTCGCTGGAGCTGACAAGGACGCTGACGTCGTCGGCGTAGGCTTGGCATACTGTTCTTGTATTGAAAATCTGTAACCCTTGCAAGTTGATGTATAACGTTCGGAGGAGTGGTTCTACAGCTATCGCATACAGAGTCGTAGACAGTGGACATCCTTGTCGGATACCTCGCTGCTGTGTAATAGATGGAGTGAGTTGACCATTAATTTTGCATCTGAATGTTGTATGGCAGATGCAATGCCTGATGATTGAAATAAATCGATCGCTGAAGCCCATAGTCCTCATAACTTGAAATAAGAAATTGTGGTCGACTCTGTCAAATGCTTTATCGAAGTCGAGGAATGCCAGTGCCATTTTGCTTCGACATATCCAGGTGAGGTAATTTAAGTCTCTGTATTCGGCGAGTATGGTCAACATTGATCGCCCAGTAACCGCACTTTTCTGGTAATGACCAATAATCTTGCGAAGGAACGGTTTCATTCTCTTGTTCAAGAGACGAGTCAATATCTTAAAATCCGTATTCAGAAGCGTGATTGGTCTAAAATTCTGCAGGCCGCCAGCATGCGGCGTTTTCGGGATGAGAACGAGGATGCCTTCAGTGAAGTTCGAAGGAAAGTCATTGCCGGACATTAACTCGTTATACACTTCGGTGAGTTGAGGCCCGAGTAAATACCAAAACCGGTCGTAGAATTCTATAGGCAGACCGTCTGAACCAGCAGCTTTATTTCGCGCCGTTTCTGCGATAACATCTGCAATTTCTGCACAAGTTATATTTTCCAGCAACTCTGCGTTATCCTCGTCCGCTATTCCTTGCGTGGTATTTGATAAAAACGTCCGCATTACGTTCAAGTCCGTCGCCGATGCAGCGAAGAGGTTCGTAAAATATCTTGCAACGTATGCCTTGATTTCACCTTGATGTGTATACTCCTGTCCCTGCTCATCCGTGAGCTTGTGTAACATTTGTCGCCTGGCTCTCTTCGTTTCCTTTATTACGTGGAAGATGGAAACATTTTCGTGTTCTATGTCGTTGACATTTCTGGCTCGTATTCTGATGCCCTCCAAGGATTGTCTCGTAAGCGCCACTATTTTTGCTTTAGTCTTTTTGATTTTGATGACGTCCGCAGCCGTGGATGTCGGTTTGTTATACAAATCACGAAGGAGCGCAAAGAAGTATTCCAGTGATCGTTTCTTCCAATGCGCTCTATCCTTAGCGAATTGAATAATACATTTTCGTAGTTGTGGTTTGGCGCACTCCAGCCACCATTCAATACGTCTGGCGTAACGCGGTATTCGCTGAAGACATCGTTGCCAGGTGTTCTCGATCGCTTGTTGGAGAGAGTCGTCATTAATGAGGGAGACATTAAGTTGCCACAGTCCGCGTCCCAAAAAGGTCTTCTGTGGTGTGTGTCTCAGGACTACTTGAAAGGCACTGTGATCACTAAAACTTATCGGCCACATCTCGCAGGCCATAACACTGGTTTTAAAATCATCGCTGACATAAATTCTGTCGATTCGACTTTGAGACACACTGCTGATGTATGTGTACGCAACGGCGTGTGGCCGGAGATGAATCCAAGTGTCCGTGACTTGAAGGCCACTAACAAGCTGTTGCAGCTCCTCGCAAAAGTTAAAATTTGGAGCTTGATCTTGCTTACGTAAAACACAATTGAAATCTCCAGCTAAAATTAGTTTGCATCGTTGTCTCGTGAAGAGTGTGACTATTTCGTCTCGAAAAAAATCACATCTCTGTCGCCTATTGTTGCTTCCTGATGGCGCGTAAATATTGACAAGTAACAAATCTTGTATACTGATGGAGATTCCTCTACCCGAGCTTAAGAGGGCTTCTGTAGTAAACTGGATGCCTTCCTTACATAAAATCGCGGTACCAGCTTCGGGTCCAATATTAATTATGGAGGTGTAACCAAATATCTGTCCTATTTTGGTGGAGACCACTTCCTGTACTAACGCGATATCTATTTCTGCAGCTTGTAGGTAGTCCTTAAAGCATTGGAATTTGACGTCGGACTCTATTCTATTGATGTTTAAAGTGGCTAACTTAAAGTCTTGCATGATTGTAGAGGTTGCAATTAATCACCGACTTCGTCCGCCCAATTGATCTTTGGGAGGGACGGTACAGTGTCCATAAGCGCGGAATCTTGCACATCGACGTTCATCAGAGTTTCCTCCGTCTCCGGGTACAAAGGTTGTGAACGGTCTTGCTCGTGAGATGGCTCATCATACCCATCCTTTTTGAGTATTTTCCTAACGCGCTGTGGTTTCGTGTCCAGTTCCTGCGTTTCGCCCTGACTTTGTGTCCTCAGTGGTCGTTTGGTTTTAGACGACTTCTGTTTTTGGTTTCCTACTTCGCTGACTGGGTTCTGCGGACTTTCCAAACGTCTGTCATCACCACCAGGGCACCCTGTTGGCACTGAGACAGATTCTAACGGCTGCAAAGTGGGTGGATCTTCAGACTGTTGCAATACTTCCGTCTCCATGGTGTCGTTGGAGTGTAGTGGTACATTCCCCGACTCCGTCGCGGAGGAGTGTTTCGGCACGGAGGTGTTGGGTGCGGGATCGTTTGATGCAGCAGCGGAGGGAACAATATGAATCTCGGCCGACACGACTTCCTGTTCGTATGTCTGCTTCTGGTGTTCGTCGCCGTGTTCGGAAAGATCAGCACTGTCCGTGTCTGAAGCCAGAGTAACTCGTGCGTACGTTCTAGTGCCCGTAGGCGGCGCTCGGTCAGTGGTAACTACCTCGCGAGGCAATTGTCGCGGTCTCGCTTGTGGACATGCTGCTTTCATATGTTCTGACGATCCACAATGAGCGCATGTACGAGGTTGTCCGTCGTATGTGACAAGACCTTTGAACCCCTGTACTATGATATAGGACGGTATATGTTTATTCAAATCAATCTTCACGATTTTTACACCGTTGTCAACGTTAAAGTGCCTGAGACCTGTCCACTTTTCTCTTTGAATTTGAAGCACCGACCCGTAAGGGGAGAGGGCCTCTCGTATACGATCTAAGTTGACTTCAAACGGTAGGTTGTAAATACGAACCAACTTGAGGCCAAGTCCGGAACAAGTTATTGTAACCTCACTAATTGCGCCATTTGAGTGAGCGAACGTTGCCTTTCCGTCTGTTCGAGTCATAGTTCGCAGGCAGATATCGTCATTACGAACTTGTACATATACAGCATTGGCTACGAAATCATAAGCAAAGCCTACAACGTCGTCGTCTTCTAGGTGAATCGTGTCATGTAACCAATCGTCGAGTTCCAGAATTGTCGGTCGCACGTATCCGTATTTAAATGCGAACTTCAGGGTGCGTGTTCGAACTAGAGTTTCCATACTGCAGTCGCAGAGCAATACTCACAATAACCGTCAACAGGCTGCGGCTCCGCCGGCGCGCCCGCTGGTGTAAACAACCCAGCGGTGTGCACTCGACCGCTTCCGCGGCGACACTGTATCAAGATAAAATTTTAATCCCTCAAGCTTCTTGAACATAGACGAATGTGCGCTATGCACTAATAATTGTGTAACAGTGTGTATTAAAGTGGATCATTGTGCATATTACCCTGTTTTGTACATACTATGTAGAGGACCATGTCAGGTTCGGAATTCAGTATCAGGAATTGACTATACATACACAGATGTATGCGAAGCACCTATGATAACTGTGTAATACTTGGAAACTGTATAGACCTCCAATAAAGGATAAATTAAGCAATTGGCTATGTCAGTCACTGACTTTGAAAATATTTATATACAATAATATAAAGAACTGGGTGAATATAATGTCTGTCTACAAATTACAAGACAGAAAAAGAAACAAAAAGTTCCAGAATGGGGATCTACAAATAGATATCTTCGATAACACTTGATAAAATGATCCTTCATAATTGTTCAAATGTTCAAATGTTTGTATAGCTTATGGGACTTAACTACAGGGTCATCAGTCCCTAAACTTACAAACTACTTATGAACTAACTAATACTAAGGACGGCAAAAATATCCATGCCCGAGGGGAGATTCGAACCCCCGACCGTAGTGGCCGTGCGGACCGTGACTGGAGCGCCTCAGTCCCCTCGGCCACCGCGGCCGGCTTCATAATTGTCGGGTTTTCATACTAGAAAAGCAAATGTGACAGCATTCTAAAGAAATCAACTTTTTGGAAGGCTACACGTGATTATGTAGAACGTTGGATTGACAGACATGTTCTCAGCCGTTTGTGTGGTTTTGAGTCCTTTCATGAAAGAAAGTTATATTTAAGTCTCGTTTGTATTCAAAGAGTAGATGAACTGATTATATGAATTGTGTTTAAGGCCAATGCAAGTAGAGATAGTACATTGTTTACATAAAACCATCAATAAACTACTATTTATGATGCATAGTAGTCTCTAATGAATATGTCCTATCGTTGAATCAACAGTAGATCATTTTCCATATGAAGGAATTTGTTGTCTGAGTAGAGATTGATCTCATACTAATATAACTGCATAACCGGCAGAACACAAAGCGAATAGCGATTAAACATGTATCTGACGCCTGATCAAGGGTAATTTCTTTATCCCTATTACTTTCCACTGAACAAAGTAACAATTTTTCAGAACGATAAACGTTTTGCTACCTAACTTACTCGATCGTCTCAATTGGAGGCAACTCTTTCGCGTGCAGAACTGAATAACGTATATGACAACTCTTTGTAGGGACACGCTGATACATTCAAAAATTCATCGCCCATCCGAAGTACACTGCAAAGCTTAAATGACACGACAAGGAAAGGCAATTTATTTTCATGTAATAACTGCTCTTCATTTGGTCTCTTCTAGTCTCCGGCACCCACGCGAAACGTGTTCCCGTAATTTATTGTTGAATTAATAACTTTTTTATAGGTAACGTAGTGAAATCACGAGTTTCACTAAGCCTGTCGGACACCCGAGACGGCAAAGCAAAATGAGTCTCCCCCACCCCCTTCCCTTCCTCCTGCCACGTAACAGTAATGAGTTGTCGACGATAGTAACCGTTTGCGCGGTTACGAACACTTGGGTCAGTTTAGTCATGCAGAATAAGCAAGCAACATATAATGCCTAAAGATAAATGTGAGTCTAATAGAAGGATAGAGGAAGATGATAATTACCTAATAAGTACGGTTTGATAAGTCAACAGATATGGGCAAAATAAATAAAATAAAATAAAATAAAATAAAAAAGGCTGGCAGGCAGGCACGCAAGATCAAAAATAAAGTGTTGAAATGTTTGTTAAGCTAAATCTGAAGCATTGAATTAAAATTTATGATGCGATCGGGAATCGAACCCGGACCAGCATGCTTACTAGGCAGACGTCTTACCGCTAGACCACCGCGTCACTAGCGATTAAGACGCCACGGATAGTCTAAGCAGGATTTCCTTCAAGTCATAAACTTTCATTCAGCTTCTGTGTTCCATAGAACATTGCCACTACTGCCAGGCCTCTCCATGCAGCGTAATAGCATATCGGCAATGGCCATATTGGAAATCGTGCTTAGACTATTCCAAGGCACCTTAATCGCTACTATGCGGTGGTTTAGCGGTAACACGTTTGCCTAGTAAGCATGGAGGTCCGGGTTCGATTCCCGGTCGCATCACAAGTTTTAATTCAATGCTTCAGATTTATCATTAATGTCTTTGGCATATTCGAGACGAAAATCCGTCTCAGGGATTGTTTATTTGTATTTATATGTCTGTTAAACTTATGGGACTTAACTGCGGAGCCATCAGTCCCTAAACTTACAAAGTACTTATGAACTTATACTAAAGACATCACAAAAATCCATGCCCGAGTTAGGATTCGAACCCCCAACGGGAACGGGTGGCATGCAAGCGTGTGGGGCTCATTATTTTATGGTAATGGTTGCCAATCATCTTTTTATAATGCGACCCAAGCTATATTAATATGAAACCGAAGTTATTATAATACTATGCTGAGTAAGACTTGGGACACTGGTGAAGTGAACACACAAACTCTCTCTCTCTCTCTCTCTCTCTCTCTCTCACACACACACACACACACAGATTTATATAAGTAAATTCTTGCATAGAAATAAATTATTTATACAAATTAAATATTAAAATCAAATGAAATTTGTAGTATTGTTTTATATCATAAAACGTGATAGTTTTAGGCGGTTTACCACGTAAAAGATAAATTTGAGAATTTACTAGTTAAAAATTATATATATATATATATATATATATATATATATATATATATATATATATATATATCACTTGTTACATGTAAACGTTAAATGCCAGAAGTAACAGTAGAAATGCTATGTAACTTTCTTTCTGCTGCCAACCTATGTCGCATAAATCCCTATCTAGCTGTAGTATATATATATATATATATATATATATATATATAAAATGAATTTTGAAAAGGTATATTTGAGAATTTAATAGTTAAAATACCTCACTGCACTTGTGCATGTATTTTTTACTGAAGTATCGCACACCTCTATAAATAATACCATAATCAGAGCAAAATTTCATTTATAATGATTGTCTATCAAAACACTGGTGGGTTTTCTATATTATTAAAGTTTCAGACAATGTTTATTTTAAACTCTATATACACTGAACTAAGATATAAACAATTTCTGTGGGCTGATAATAGGTATGTAACAATCTCTGTCTATTCGTGACATACCTGTAGGGCATCGAATTCCACACTCAAGTAAATGTAATTTGCTATTAATTGCTACTTTATTAATAGCCTGGTGCTGGGACTACCAAATCCGGGAGACATCATTATTTGAAGAGCCCTCATAATGAAAGACCTATACTGGTGATTACCAAATGCTATGGTCTTCAGTAAATACCACCCACAAACTAATGTTCAGTCAGGCGAGTCCTCTTGACAAGTATTTCACGCAGATGGTATCCAGCCAGCGAGACACTGTGCAGGAGTCCCGTTACGAGGCAGCCACAGGCAGGGCGCGCCTCGGGGTCACCTGCCGACGAGCGATAGTCCCGCGCTGGTGCCCAGGCGGTTCAGCAGCTGCTGGTCCGGCGGCTCCGAGGAGGCGCGGTAGCCGTCCTTGTCGGCGACGTAGCCCACCTTGTGCACCGAGCCCTCCGGAGACACGAACATGTACGAGCCCTTCACCTTCAGCTCGTCGTTCTCGACAGAGCCTTGCTCGTCGCGAGTGGCGGCGTCTTCACGGGTGAAGCTGAAAATGGAGAGAGGTCAGATAGATACATGTTTCTGGTCCATTTCCCCAGCGTATGTTATGCAATGTAAACTCTCTCTCTCTCTCTCTCTCTCTCTCTCTCTCTCTCTCTCTCTCTCTCTCTCCACCTCAGGCGCGCACACACACACACACACACACACACACAAGCTGTAATATCTCTGGTTAAAAAATTTGTATTTCCAGTCAAATATTTTTAATTTCCATAATGAAACTTTCACTCTGCAGTGGAGTGTGCGTTGATACTAAACTTCCTGGCAGATTAAAATTGTGTGCCGGAACCGGGACTCGAACCTCGGATCGTCGCCTTTCGCGGGCAAGCGCTCTACCGACTGAGCCATCCCGACACGAGTCACGATCCCGCCTCACAACTTTACTTCCGCCAGTAACTCGCCTCCTACTTTCGAAACATCACAGTTCTCCTGCGAAACTTCCAAGTCGTGTCGTGACGGAAGTAAAGTCGTGAGGCGGCATCGTGAGTCGTTTCGGGATAGCTCAGTCGGTAGAGCGCTTGCCCGCGAAAGGCAAAGGTCCCAGCCCTTGTTTGCTATGTGAATGTTGTCAGATATAGGAGATATAAAAATAAAAAATCTAGCATATTATGCATACTTTCACTCCATAATGTCATACGGGACAATTTTCTGGGGCAACTCATCAGGCCAAGCAAAAGTTTTCAGAGCTTAAAAACGTGTGTTATGGATCGTTTGTGATGTCAATTCAAGAACATCATGTAGAGGACTATTTAAGGAACTGGGGATACTTACTACTGCTTTCCAATACATTTATTCTCTAATGAAATTTGTCGTTAAAAATTTATCTCTTTTTGAAACCAACAGCTCAGTCCAAGGGGTCAATACTAGAAAAAAGAATAATTTGCATAAAGATTAAAGTCACTTACTTTGTCTCAGAAAGGTGTCCAATATTCAGCAGTACACATTTTCAGTAACATGCCAGCAGCCATAAAAAATTTA
Source organism: Locusta migratoria (assembly GCA_026315105.1). NCBI lineage: Eukaryota > Metazoa > Arthropoda > Insecta > Orthoptera > Acrididae > Locusta > Locusta migratoria. The sequence goes on from CM048751.1 coordinate 170,828,862, forward strand.
ACTCACAATAAAGTACAGTTTGTAAAGTCTAAAGGATTTTTTGGTGGCCAACTCCTTCTACTCCATTGATGACTTTCTTACCAAAAGTGATTGATGTAAGTTATTGTATATAATATTCACAAATATGGATACTGTGTTCAGTTTGACTTCAGTACAAGTTTTGTGCAGTAATGCAATCGTTGTAAATCAGTGTTGTAAAAAAAAAAAAATAATAATAATAATAATAATTAATGCTAAGAATTGGAATATGCACCTAGTGTATTAATATGTACTAATAAGTCACCCGTCCTATAAAATGTAAATATTCTTAAGATAATTGTTTTTCCTGACCAATTCCAGGTCCACAAGGGCAAATACATTTGGGATTTGTGGAAGGTACATTAACCCGAGAACGGTCGGACCGGGTCTGTGAGACCCACTAGTTTCTATTTCAACGAATTTATATGCTTATAGTCGCTGATCTGACTCGAGCGCTATGTTAGCTTCCTGAAACATGCAAGAGAAAGCGTTAACATCATTAATAAGGTTTCAAATTGTTTAGACAGTGTTCTGCAGTTCTCTAAAAATCGGGAGCTTCTGTCAGACCCAGCCCGACCGTTTACGTTGTTGAATTTTACCAGTGCGGGTATCTTTGTATTTGGTGTTTCATCCAGTTTCAAATGACTTTGTGAACTATTTCTGATGCCAATGGTTTAAAATATAAAATTTCAACAGAAAGTGTTTCATACTGTGAAATTTTCAACATTTTATACGATGATGATAATGAAATTGACGATTCTGACGCTGAGCCAGACTTCGAAATAAGCAGTGATCATAATAGCAATAGTGAAGTAAGTGGGGATGAAGGGGAAGATGCTATAAGTGGAAGGACAGCAAAACGAAATACTTCTGCAAAATTTGCAAAATATATTTGTGCTTGGTGCATGCAGAAATGGTTTGTGTCGTCTGTTACAAAAAGTGACGAGTTGAGAGGACGACATGAGACAAGCCGGCCGCGGTGGTCGCGGGGACTGAGGCACTTCAGTCACGGTCTGCACGGACACTGCGGTCGGGGGTTCGAATCCCCCCTCGGGCATGGATATTTGTGCCGTCCTATTTCGTAAGTAGTTCATAAGTAGTTTGTAAGTTTAGGGACTGATGACCCCGTAGTTAAGTCCCATAAGCTTTACAAACATTTGACCATTTTTGATATGACACAAACTATTCATTATATGCACAATTTCGATTTATATAACATAAATTCAACATGTCTGCTTCTCAGTTCTACAAATTATTCTCATTTATATTTGTATTTCAATCCAATTTACTTGTACTTCTAGTGTGGTTACATTTATTACTACAAAGAAGTATATTTTCTACTTTTTTATTTACAGCAATTGTGAAATTCAGAACGTTAAAATAATGTCCGTACAGCATTTGGTAGGACCTAAACAATATAAAAACAAGTCATTTGATGTAAATACACTGTTTTGGCACTTGTCATAAGAATTTTAATTGTTGGGTCCCTCAGACCCAGCCCGACCGTTCCTGAAAGTATTTTTCGTCCGACCGTTCTAGGGTTAACACATATGCTCTCTCTTTGTAACTATATATTATGTATTTTGTTCTGACATGTTCTACATCCAAGAGGATTTCCTCAATTCGGATCTACTGCAACCAAAAGTACATCTAATCTAATCTTGACATTTTACGGGGTATTCCATGTTTCGGTGTGCAACAGACGGTAGTAACCATGGTACTATCAAATTGTTTCCAATTCTCATTCATTACTATGTCGTTAAATCTGGAGGAATTCAAACAAAGGCGATAGAACTTAAAAGCATGCTAAATGAAAAATATGAAACGATTACATCTTACGTATGCAATACTCATAGAAGTATCAGCATTTTTAAGCAGAGCTGTGAAATTCCCACTTAGTGCTGACGACTACAAGAAAGAAATAAACACAATCAAACATATAGCACACAACAATAGCTATAATGAACATGAAATTGATGCAATCTCACAAAAAATTGAAAACAGAAACAAACACACTGTTAGAGCCATCATCCATAAGGAGCAAAACCCCATCACCCATGAAATGCAGAAGGCCAGGTTCATAATCATACCATACATAGGAGCAATTTTTGACAAAATAGCCAAACTTTCCAAACATACAGATATCAAGATCACATTTGCCACCAACAACAATTTGAAACTCTTTCACGATATCACAGAACCAAAAGAAAATATGTACAAATCAAGAATTATTAAAATTTCTTGCAGTTTGTTCAATAAATATTACATTGCTCAAACAGGCAGAAATTTCTAAACGTTTGTTATATGGGACATTGATTGTTTCAGACTTGACAGAAGAAACACATCAGCAACAGCTAAACATATAAATGAAACGGCAAAGGTTTTCAATAGAAAACAATGTCAATGTCTTGCGTACTCTGGAAAAGAACTAGAAATTGGGCATCTTGGAAAACAAAAATGGAAATTTTTATCCACATGCAAAACGAGAGTAATGAAATCCTGAACTAAATGACGGAGGTCAATAATTCCCATTTCTTAAGTAATTTCACTCCCTTTTAAAATACCATTTAAAATAAAGTACACATTATCCAGTACCCATGTAATTCTTTATGATGTATGATGTATTGTGGCATATTTGTATTCAAAATGTTCAAAGGTTTGTTAAGCTTAAGGGCCTTAACTGCGGGGTCATGAGTCCCTAAACTTACAAACTACTTATGAATTACCTTATACTAAAGATAACACAAACATCCATGACAGAGGGGGAATTCGAACCCCCGAAGGGAACGGCCTCGCGCATCGTAGCATAGCGCCTCAATGCACTCGGCCGCTCCGCCGCGGCCAAATTTGTATTTCTAGTAAGAAAGATGCACTATATACTATGATTTTTATCATGCCAATTATATAGCAGCAAGAACAGCAGAAAACACTCTCGACGCTAAATATCGACTACTCGATACAAACTTTGTTTTGACCCTCATCTTGATTAGTGCACCAGCCTTGTAATGGCAGTGAAATCGTGTCGAAAAGTGCTGTGTTGTGCTGCTAGTAACCCCAGAAGTATACGAGCTATGCACTCAGTCAAACGAGGAAGAGAGCTGCCCAACAGGAATGTGAGCGTTTAAAACAAACGATTTTATAAACAGACTGTATCTCAGCCCATAAAAAATGTTCAAATGTTTGTAAAGCTTATGGGACTTAACTACGGGGTCATCAGTCCCTAAACTTACAAACTACTTATGAACTACTTACGAACTAGGACGGCACAAATATCCATGCCCGAGGGGGGATTCGAACCCCCGACCGTAGAGACCGTGCTGACCGTGACTGGAGCGCCTCAGTCACCTCGGCCACTGCGGCCGGCTCAGCCCATAGAGAGGCAAAACTTTACATAGGTCACCTTTCTGTTTTCACAGGTTCAAATGTTCAAATGTTTGTAGAGCTTAGCTACGGGGTTATCAGTCCCTATACTTACAAACTACTTATGAACTAGCTAATACTAAGGACGGCACAAATATCCCTGCTCGAGACGGGTTTCGGACATCCGACAGTAGTGGCCCTGCAGACCGTGACTGGCGCGCCGCAGACCTCTCGGCCACCGCGGCCGGCTTCACAGGTTCATTGACCCAAACATCAATATGTTGTTAATATAGAGAAATGTACACCTTTAGTAATATATTTTGTATGCCTATAGCCTGATGATGCACAACATCAAAACATATCGCTATTCAAACACTTAACACATAGTTGTGACTGGCAGTGGAAATTTCAAGCAACCATTTAATTGTTTAAATACAGTCACGGTCGACACAAAGTCAGCATGACTAAATTAATCAGTGATTTTACTCTTGATGATGATGGCGGCGTTGGCCATCGACAGCTCGAGTATTAGATTCGATGTGTACGCGTCTTGTAAACCGAGAAGATTTCATTGAATATATTTATTTGCTGTTTCATTTGATTTCGGAAACAGAATACCTGGAACTTTTTTGTAGGGTTACATTGTTTCCTAACTCGAACGTGATTCCACATGAATTTATCATTCGTCAGGCAGAGAGGCCAGACTGAAATTCATTGGAACATTACTCAGTAAGTGTATTACGTCAATAATGGAAGCAACCCTCCAATCACACGTTCACCAAATTCTTTGCACCAATACTAATTATTTCTAAAATCTTTGGTGACGGTACACGCCACTTCAACAATTATCCACCCTCACCCTGCTAGAAAATGTCTTGCGATAAAACGTACCATGAGAAATCATTTTCTAGAAAGTATTGAACTTAAATTGAATTTTATAAATAATTACTAGAGGACCCGTGCGAATACTTCCCACCGATAGTGGAATGACAAGAAAATTTAGGATAAAATTGTAGTGGAGTTGAATGTTCACGCGTAGCTTTATTCAGAATCAATCAATGTAAGTGTTCAAAAGCGCAAATGAAAGTGCTTGATCCGCTGAGTGTCGTTATGTCAAAAAGAACTGCGTCCTGCACTAGGACCGAAAGTATCGTAAAACAAACCGATCAAATTATTCAATGCAAGGAGAGAAGGATACTGCGTTTGAATAAAATAAAGGATGGAGAAACTTAATTCTGATACTTGATGACAAATTTGCGAATGAATTCCTTCCGTTTAAAACAAAACTGATGGAAATCGGCCCTACCGACTGACTTTATTTAACAGCAAGAATATCCCCATAAGAAATTTACAGAAGGAAATCGCGTTTGAGTACAGAAAAAGGAAGGCGAGAGTTATGTAAATTCTGATACTTGATGACCAATCTGTGGATGAATACCTTTCGTTTAAAACAAAAACGAAGGAAATCGGCTGGGTAGTTTGGTCTGACCGACTTTACTTTTCGTAGATTCTTTTAATATATAACTTATCATAAAAACGTAAAACAAGGAGGTTTCAATATACGTAACAGCTTCCACCGCCTGTCGCAGCAATAGTGTCTCTTTGCTTCCCAGTTATGCTTCACACTTATTGGCACAAGTCGGTAGTCCTCTAGATTATGACTCTTTCCAGCAGCGGCCGTCCGCAACTTTCCAAAGGTTTCTCTGTAGCTGCTCTGTGAACGTGTGTTCAGTTTTAATCGACAAGGCATTTAGCAGTTGATGAAGATAATTATATCTGTCCTTCTGGGTATCGAACAATTCCGATTTTCCAGGACTTCACGGACTGTTAATTCCATGTGCTTTTTTGTACCATAGCAGATGAACTATGCATCGCGCTTTAGTTAAAGACAATGCAAGACTTGTTATGTATGGCTGTGTAGGACACATAAAGGCGTTATCGTCTTTGATCATGTAAAACATCTATGGATCAGTTGCAAGCAACTTGTAAGCGGTAATGTTGGACCTTTCCTTACAACAGTCCATTTCATTTATAAACATTAGTAAACCTTCAGCGGAGAGTTACAGAAGAATACTTAAAAGGTACATGAGAAGCACCCACGAATCATTACGAGAACGTTGTCACTCGACAGCTTTTCATGAGCCAATGTGATACACAAACATGTTCATTGAATATCCGAAGAAACTGGTACGTTTGAGTATTATTATGTATGCCCCCCTCCCAAGGAAAAAAAAAAAAAAAACGCCGAAGTGCTGTAACGTGCTGTAGCAAGAACTTAACTAACGTCTGAAGTGGTGCTGGAGGGAGCTGATACCAAACGTCCTGCTGGGCTGTCTATAAACGCTTCTCAAAAACACGTTGCCAGTCATTCCAGATATGTTCAACAACTTGCAGAATTTTCTGGCCAGTGGAGGTCTTTAAAATCAGAAGAGTGTTCCTGAAGCATCTCTGTAGCAATTTTGGATGTGCAGGAGTTGCAGTGTCCTGCTAGAAATGCCCGAGTCCGTCGGAATGAACAATGGACATGTTATTATAATCTGACATAACTTAAGTCAGGAGTGCAATTGGAATGAATTATGTGATTGGGAACACAAATATATTCCAAGCCATAGCTGTTCGTTGAATTATATATATATATATATTCGTATGAAATGCAAAACCAGTTTAGACGTATTATGCGATCATTCTCAAGTGCTCCACAATAAGGAAAATTTATTAAAAAAATATAAAATTAAGCCAAAAATATAAAATAAGATACATTACAATTTTGGAAATGGTCAGAAGAAAGGTATAAAATATGTTCCTATGTGTATCATTGTGGCCAGAAGTTGTTTTAGTGCCAAGTTGTACAGCAGCCTGTCTTTAGAGTGGTCAGTCCTGTTCTACCTAGTAGTCACGTTGTTCCAATCTAGGAAAACAGTAAAGCAGCATTCGCCAATTTGATGGTGCTCCTTGCTCCTTCTGTGCAATATGCCTGTCTGGCCAAGCTGAACATAAATTCAAAACTAGTTGTAACACAGTGTAAAAACTCATTTTGTTCAGTTCACAGGTAACGCATTTCATTACTGGCGGTTTGAAGACTTCAATGGATGATTTTATAACGTTCTTCTGATAATTTCCAAAACTGTAATGTATCTTATTTTATATTTTCGTAAATTTTCCTTATTGTGGAACACTTGCGAATGACGACACAGTACGTCAAAACTGGTTTTGAATTACATACGTAGTATTAAAAAAAAAAATAATAAAATTTTGAAGAAGCAGCTGTGGCTTGGAATATATTTGTATTGCCTATCACAATGGACCTGTATGGATGCAGGTGATCAGATAGGATGCGAATGTACTTGTCATCTGTCAGCTTATCTACACTATCAGGGCTACCGAATCACTAGAATTGAACATGCCCGACGGCATTACAGAGTCTCCATTAGTATCCTGCGGATATGCAGGCGCCCACGGCTTCATACCCATACACGTCCATCCGTTCGATACTATTGGGAACGAGACTCGTCAGATCGGGCAACATGTTTCCAGCCACCAACAGTCCAGTATCAGTGTTGACGTACCCAGCCGAGATGTAAAATTTTGCGCCGTGCAATCAGCAAAGGGTACACGAGTTGCTCTTAGGCTCCGAAGCAAGTATCGAGTGTGATTCACTAAATGGTTAGCACGCTGATACTTGTTGGTAGCCAAGCATCGAAATAGGCAGAAATTTGCGCAAGGGATTCACTTCTTCCACGTTGAACGATTCCATTCAATCGTCGTTGGTCTCGTTCTTACAAGATCTTGTTCAAGGCGGAGCGATGTCGAAGATTTGATGTTCTACCACATTCCTGATATTCACGATTCACTCATATCGAGATTACCTACCATTGTGATACGCCTGTGTTAGACACCTAGCCATCTGTGGCCGTACATAGCCGTTGACGACAGCAGCACTGTCGTCCGAGTGTTTACATATTTCTGTGTATGCATACGAATGCCTTTATCAGTTTCTTTGGCTCTTTTTTAAGGTATATAAACGATAGCAGTCAATAAAGAAATCTCAGTTATAAACTATCAGTAAAAACGCTATTAAAATAAATGACTTATTACATAATCTGATAATTAAATATTTTCTCCATTTCTCTGCATGTTCTCCAAACACTTTCAAGCAGTTGTCATACGTCTTTACAGACTTCCCAACTAACTATGCTTGAAATCCTGCGTTTTAAAGCGCTTCGTCATTGACGAGGCGCTGAGATGTAAGCCACTGTTGCATGTACCGGAACACAGGGATATCGTTGGGGACAAATTTCGGTCTGTACAAGAGATGATCCAAAAAATCCAATTTGAAATTGCCCAAAAGTACGTTTATTGTTTATGCTGTGTGGGATCGACCATTGCCATGCAAAATCACAACGCCAGACGCCATTTCAAAGTTTCGCAGTATACTAAAAAAAATGTTAAATTTTTGTAAAGCTTATGGGACTTAGCTGCGCGGTCATCAGTCCCTAAACTTACAAACTACTTATGTACTATATTTAAGACAGCACTTTCCATGTCCGAGGGGGGATTAGAACCCCCGACGAGGAATGACCTCGCGCATCGTAGCAAAGCCCCTCAATCTGCTTGGCCGCTTCGTCGCGGCCGCAGTAGACTGCTAACGTGGTAGGCGTACCACATACTCGAAAATCTGCGTGTAAGTTGTTCTCAGCACTCTAAATACAATAGCCGTGACTGTCTTAGCTGAATTAGTCTGACGGTTTTCTTGAGGTTGCTTGGAGAACTGGTATGCCCATATTACATTGACTGATGTTTCTGTATCCACGTCGACCATCACTAATAACAGTCTTCTCTAAAAATTCTTTTCCTTCACAATTATCCCGGGAAGGAGTGGCAATGTAAGAACTGTTCGTTTCGTTTTGGTACCCGACATGGACAAATCTTGCAATAATCTGGTAATTTTTCGATCACGATGACATGTAACAGAATTCGAGACATTTCGGGAAAATCAGCAAAAGAAACCGCGATCCGCACGAACGTTTCCAGTAAAATTGTTCACTACGTCATCGGTCATCGCTGGCAGGCGAAGACCTCCCTCTCCTTTATTAACCGTGAATGTTTTTTCTTCCATTTTTAAACTTTTAAATCCCTTACGAGTACACATTCATTCGTAATGCTAGACCACAAAACGCACACAATTCTCGATAAATTTCTACTGATGGGTCATGTTTCGCACAAAAATATCTATTGCTCCATGCGTGATCTGCTGTTCTGACGCTGTTGTTGTTACATTATATCTAGTAAACACGCGACAGTACGATATTCAATCTTGTTAACTAGAAACCTACTGACACTGCACACGCTACCCACCCCTATTTATACGTCCATTTCTTCTCCTCTATCTATTCTTACGCCTCTGCCTAACCTCGAAAATTGTATAGTGTTATGATAAAAATCTTATATTTACGAATGTTCTTGATCAAATGCTTTGAAAATTGACACAACGTTACAATATCTACATACTGCATATACAGAAACATTCCGCAAAACGATGCGGATATCAGTGCTGGACCATCGGCATGTGTCAGCGCGCGAACCATTCAACGATACGTGATCCATACTGTTTTTCGGGGACGAATGTCCGCTCGTTCACCCTTTCTGAATACACACCACAAAGTTTTACGCCTCGCCTAGCCCCAACAACGATGACATTGAACTGTTGATAATTGGAAACATGTTGCCTGGTATCGTTTCCAACTGTATCGATCGGATGGAAGTCCACGGGTATGGTGACAACGTAATGAATCCAAGCACCCTGATGTCAGCAGAGGACTGTTAAAGCTGGTAGAGACACTGAATTGTGCGAGTGCAGTTGGAGTGATATGGGACCTCTGATACGTCTAGCCACTACTCTGATAAGTGAAACGTATGTACGCATCCTGGCACATCACCTGCGTCCATTCAAGTCCATTGTGCATTCTGATGGCCTTGGGCAATTGCAGCAGGACAATGCAACACCCCCAAGCCATAATTTATACAGAGTAGCCCCAGGAACACACTACTGAATTTGAACACCTCCGATGGCCACCAAACTCCCCAGGCATGAACATTATTGAGCATATCTGGGATGCCTTGCAACTTGTTGTTCAGCAGAGATCTTCATCACCCTCTCACTCTGGTTTAGTGGACAGTTGTGATGAATGGATTGTTGGATTGTTTTCAGCATTACTTCAAACATAATTCGGGTCGATGTCACGTACTGTTGCCGCTCTTCTGCATTTTCCCGGCGGGGTGGGGGCTACACGATATTAGACTGTTGTATCATAATGTTCAAATGTTTCTAAGGCTTATGGGACTTAACAGCGGGGTCATCAAACCTCCGACGCAGGAGATCGCGCGATCCGCATCGTGGCGCTCCAGACAGCTCGGATACTCCCGCGCGGATGTTGAACAAGTTTTTGGGCACTTTAGTGGATTTTAATAGTAGTGCAGTTGCGGACACTGAAGTGGATTATGTCGACTATGGTGAGTATATCGTGAAGGCTCTAGGGTTAGTATTCAACAACGGATCAATGAATTTCATGTTAGCTTTACATCGAACATGTAACTAATTGAAACATGCATGGCATTTTTGTTACTTTTATCTGAAAATCTATTCGATATACTCATTCCTGAATAAGTACAACTAAGTCTGCTAGCAGTAATTTAACCCAGCACTACTATCCGACATGTTTGTATATCGTAAGAAGAGGGACTTTGATACAATAGTTTTGGCCTATTTACAAGCTATCCCAACTTCTCAAGGATACAACTTTTTGCTGTGTTCTATGCAGTATGATAAAACACAGGTAATACCATCCTTATAAAATCTTCAGAGGGTGTAATTCTGATTTACATAGAACTATCATAGATTAACGTACGTCGGGCACCTGGAACGACAGTAGCTCTCCTTGCCGAGTAAGAGACAATCTTAGTGGCACTATCAATGCACTGTCTGACAGGAAAAGTCACGGAGCGACACTAGCGTTCCACGCGTGCACTTTAGTAACAGAAGAGTGGCAGACACGAATGGTTGGCTCTTTCTCCTCCAGCGGTGTTAGTGTCGTTCCGTGCCAGATGTAAAGTCTAACGAGAAATGATAGATTGTGGAACTACTAAGTAAATATAATTTAAACAGGATGAAGATTGTGTATGCATGGTATTCACAGTGTCATATTACATAGAACGTAGCAAGAATAAATGTATTTTCTGAAATGTGGTGAAGTTGAAAGATCAGAGACTAAATGGTTTTTCCAAAAATAATTATTCATCAATATCTTTTAGTGATATTTCAAATCAATGAATATCTTTAACCGGTCGCTACCAAAAATCATAGGATCATCCGCTGTGCTAATCGGACATTTTGCTAGAGCTTTCATGAAAATTTCTCTATCTATTTGGGAGCCACAGGGACTACATATTTACAAACATCCATTTTGTGGATATAGATTAAGTGTAGGCTGTATTCTTCTTCCACAAGTAATTAATTTTCAGTAATCTTCTGATATTTCCATTACCATCTACTGCTTATGAAAACTACATCGTCGAGATATAGTTAACGAGAAAATGTAGATGAGAAATGTTAGGAGCTTTTGGATTTGGACAATTTTTGAGGGTGTAGAAACTTGAAATCTCTGCACAATGATTAATACATTTAGTAAATAATACATTATTGAAAAAGAACTTCCTGCCGTGGCAGTGTGGCCAAGCGCATTGAGCAGCTATGCTTCGATGCGCGATGCCGCTCCCGGTCGGGGGCTCAAATCCCCCCTCGGGCATTGATGTTTGTGCTGTCTTTTGAATAAGGTAGTTCAAAAGTACATAAGTAGTTTGTAAGTTTAGGGACTGATAACCCCGCAGTTAAGTCCCTTAGGCTTACCAAACATTTGAACATTTGGAAAACTTCTTACCCATACGAAAACTAGATATAGCTGGAATGATAAATCAAGGCAGTTTTCAACAATGTCCTAACAGACAAATTAATTGGGGAAAAGGTGAGGGACACCAAAGTTATACAAGTAACCGTTTGTATTGTAATCGCAGTTTACTAGAAACTGATCTAAATATAAAATTTAAACGGCGATTGCTGTACGATGTGCGCATAAAATTAAATATGGTAGTTGAAAATAAAATTTAAAAAGTTCCGAATGCTAACAGCATAAATACGGGGTGGGTCTATAGTCATTATTAATTGCCATGAACACGTTAATTTGTAATTCTTTTCTCTGCAGATTTTGGTACCCTCGTGAAAGATGCTTGGCACAGATGAATGGGCTTGCATACATGTTTGCATACAGCAAGCGAATTGCCACATGTAGATGCTATAGCGAAATTTACCCGTGAATTCCATATACCAGTCCCTTCAATGGCATACCTTGTCTACTTATCAATAAATTTAAACAAACCAGTAGTGTGTGGGATGAGGCTCGTTGGAGACGTCTTCTTATCGACAGAAACAATGCATTAGGTGAAAATTGCCAGTGATAGGAGTCCGAAAGTGTTAACTCGACGCCTCAACAGGAAAATGAATATCCCTCACATCACAGTGTGGACAATCCCATGTTTCACACAATGAATACGTTCTTATACAGATTATACACCATAATGAGGATGGCGATTTCGCCGGACAATAAGTTCAAATGTTCAAATGTTTGTAGAGTATATGGGACTTAACTACGGGGTCATCAGTCCCTAAGCTCACAAACTACTTATGAACCAGCTAATACTAAGAACGGCACAAATATCCATGCCCGAGGGGGGATTCGAACCACCGACCGTAGTGGCCGTGGAGACCGTGACCTGGAGCGCCTCAGTCCCCTCGGCCACCGCGGCCGGCGGACAATAAGTCAGGTCCTCGTATAATCTGGGGGTAACGAAATTAATAGGCAACATTTGACACTTTGGTGAAGCCACATACCACGTTTGTGAGAAAGTGCACACACAGAACAATTCAATGTGGACATAAGATCCACATGAAGTACCGAAGTGGGAACGTGATATTCAATGTTTGGTTCGGCACGACAAAAGCAAAGCTACATGGCCCATCTTTCTCTGCCGAAAGGACCATAACAGGTAACATCTACCACGAAATAATAAGAAGACAAAAAGAAAAATTTCCGAAAGTTATCAGCACAAACATTCCCTTTGTGTGGACGCTACCAGTTTAGAATACAAGTGAACAAGAATAGCGTGCATATGTGGAATCAACAAGATGGGAATTTTAAGGTAAAACTATAAAAGAAATATACTTAGAAAATCATGGAGGCTGATAAATGTTATCAGAACCATGGGTTGATGGCTAAATATGAACACGACGTGAGAACACAACAGATAATATTAAACAATATTGAAATAAGACAGTGACAATGAGGAAGATTAGGTCATCTACACCTGGAAGAGGTTGAATTTGTGTACAGATGTGCCAAACTGGTACTTTTAATCAGAGCAGGAAAGAATACAGTTTCTACCGCCAGATACAAGTACTTAACACCTCATGTATAACATTTTGATAGATGTGAAGCATTGAATTAAAATTTGTGGTGCGGCCGGAAATCGAACCCGGACCTCCAGGCTTACTAGGCAGACGTCTTAACCGTTAGACTACCACACCACTAACGATTAAGGCGACTTGGAATAGTCTACGTACGATTTCCCTCCACAACACAAACTTAAATTCAGCTTCTTTGTTCCATTTCTGGGATGCTTTCTTACTGAGTATGTGATCTATCATGTGATGCTCGTACCCTTAATTTCCAGCGATAGATTTATTCACACCTAGTTCATTTTGTTGATTGGTAGGCGACTAAGGAGTGGTTGTCATACGATGTATGGCCGAGTGAAAAAATGCTTATTTTTGAGTTTGGGGATGCGTCGAATCAGCAGGTATGATATTATCTGAAAAGTTTTCTTACGAAATATATTGAAACAAAATGACTGATCAGCGATCGGAGCCGGCCGCAGTGGCCGAGTGGTCTGCGGCACGCCAGTCATAGTCTGCACGGCTGCTACGGGGTGGGGGGGTCGAATCCCCCCCTCGGGCATGAATATTTGTGTCGTCTTTAGTATAAGCTAGTTCATAAGTAGTTTGTAAGTTTCGTGACTCATGAGCCCGCAGTTAAGTCCCTTAAGCTTAACAAACATCAACAACATCAGCGATCGAAATAGTTAGATCCAAAAAATTAAGTTCGCCATTTTCGTTTTGAAGTTCCTTAGTAAAGCAAATTTTCTCATGAAACTCATTGAATGCATTGAAAAGTAAATCTAGCTCATGATCAGTGCCGTCAAATGCAATAATAATGTCAACAACGTATCGCGCATAAAATCGAATTTTGTGCGTAATTCAGAATTGGAACTGAAAAAAATGTTGTCTCAAGGGCGTTAATAAAGATATCGGCTAAGTTACCAGTAAGCGGACTCCCCATAGCCAAATCGTAGGGTTGGATGTGCATTTTGTCGTTAAACTCTAAATAATTATATTTAAGAACTACTTTGAGTAAATGGATAAGTTCAGCAGTCTGATATGCACTGACTTTTTTATTCTGGATTAGGTTTTTCTCTACAACTGATATCGTTGTGTCGAGAGGGACGTTGGTGTATAAACTGCCAATGTCAAAAAAAAAAAAAAAAAAAAAAAAAAAAAAAAAAAAAATGAACCTAGTACTGACTGATCAATGCACTATTTGCATTTTACTAGTTAGATCTTTGCTGTTTATAATAGAAAAATTATGTTCAAAGACTTACGACTCTAATTTTGCAATGAATACAACTGGCCAAAATATGATATGCACTACCGATTCCATTTACCAAGGGTCGAATTGGGTGCCCCTGTTTATGCCTTATTCTTCGACGAGTGCTAATTTATTCATTTCCAAACTTTCCCTATCTCTAAACACTGACATGGAGTTCGAGACGGTTGTATTCGCTTCGCATGTCCTGACAGGAGAGCTGACCTCAATAACTCCACATTGTTCCTTATGCCTCTCTTCTCTTTTAATATGACAAAGGCCTCTTGAACGTATGACATGTTGGAGACAAACTGTTATAAAGCAGCCGTGCAGACTGTGACTGGCGTGCCGCAGACCACTCGGCCACTGCGGCCGGCTCCGATCGCTGATCAGTCATTTTGTTTCAATGTATTTCGTAAGAAAACTTTTCAGATAATATCATACCTGCTGATTCGACGCATCCCCAAACTCAAAAATAAGCATTTTTTCACTCGACCATACATCGTATGACAACAACTCCTTAGTCGCCTACCAATCAACAAAATGAACTAGGTGTGATTAAATCTATCGCTGGAAATTAAGGGTACGAGCATCACATGATAGATCACATACACAGTAAGAAAGCATCCCAGAAATGTTCTACTTTTGGCAATGTTCCATTTTAGTGTTGTAATAAAGACACTAAATTAAATCCATTCCATTCTTAGGCAACATTTCGTATAGGATCAGACGTCTTCTAATAAATAATTTCAACTACAAGTCTCATTTTCTACAAATAATGGTTTGAATAAACACCTTCTACACATTGCTCAACACACTGAAAATAAATTATCTAATTCCGGCGTTTATAAACTAATCTGTAACGTCTGTCCCTGTTATATTAGCCAAACAGGCAGGGCAGTGACATTAAGATATAGAGAACGTCTATTAGGAAAGAATGGAGAAAATATACGTAACCCCACGTTCGCTGAACAACTTTCTATTGGTAACCATACGCCGAAAAAGCTAGAAGACACTTTGATTTTACGTAGAGTAGACAAGGGCCGAAAGGAGTTGGAGCTTTTTAAACATTTACAATCTAGATAGGTAACATTAAATGATCCTCTCCATCTCGCGTGCAAACAGTTTTTTGAAGGCTTTAAACCAATATTATCAAAAAATTAAGTCAACGGTAACCTCTGCGTTGTCATTCCCTCAAAATTCTATTTTATTTCATTTTAAGCTTCTGTGGGTTTCCTATTTTGTAATTGTTATTAACATGTATTGACTACTGACGCTGTATCATCGTCACTATGTGCATGCGCCACGTGTCATATTTACCTGGCGTCCACGTCTTGCTCAGACGGTCAGTCGGCGGTTAGCACGCCTCACAATCTGTTAGACAGCATATGTTATCATTTTACATGTTTGAAGAGCCTTTGTCTAAAGGGCTACATTATGTATACAAAGATCGACGCGTGTAACGTTTCCACAGTAATAATGTTCTAATGTTTGTACAACTTATGGGACTTAACTACGGGGTCATCAGTCCCTAAGCTTACAAACTACTTATGAACTAGCTAAGACTAAGGACGGCACGAATATCCATGCCCGAGTGGGGATTCGAACCCCCGACCGTAGTGGCCGTGCTGACCGTGACTGGAGCGCCTCAGTCACCTCGGCCACCGCGGCCGGCTCCACAGTAATAATATAATGTAAGAACTTGTTTCTTGTAGACTAAAATTTGTTGTAATTTTGTAGGTAAACAATCTATGGTTTTAATATGGTTGTACATAGCTTGATTGTTACTTTCTTATTCACTATAGGTCCATGTATCCTCTGAAGAAGATTGATTTATATCAACTGAAACCGCGGTAAAGTTTATTAAACTTTAATTTGCAATTGGTTGTCTGTTATTTTACTCCTTCAAATTCTAAGGGCCCAAACTAGTTCTATCCATTGCTGGCGAGATTTAATCCAGCTCCTGACAACAGAATACCATTCCCAGCAAAGACAAATAAAATTCCATATTATTGCAGGGGCAGAATCATTACGTAGTGCCTGTGTCGTGTTGAGATTGAGGTTGTGCTCCGCCTCTGATGATACCCCTGTTTGACGAGGAGGTTATTACTAAAGGAGTACCAGGTAAATTTAATGAAAGGTACTGGAAGGAAGTCGACGATGACATCATCAAAGACACAATAGAGACATTTGCTTTAATTAACGTATGAAACATGCTTAAACGTCAAACTGGATGGCATCTGTGATACGAGCAAGTTGCCATGCGAACGTGAGTAAGGTACTTTAGCATAGTGTCATCTCACTCGGTATGGATGAGCAATAAAGTTTGGTTGTCGTTACAAATGAAATACCTTCAGCCGTTACTTTTGGATTTCAATTAATAGTTCGAGAATACACTATTCTCTTCGCCAAGCCCTTTAAGATTCCATCAGCCCCCCCCCCCCCCCCCCCAAAAAAAAAGAGTGATCATCGACAACAAGTATTACACTTAGAGGTCTACATTATGTTCGATTTTTACCGGCTAATCCCGCTCGCCCCTGTGGCTCTCGGGAGTACACGGCCGAGCGTCCTCTTTAACCGGTTGCGGGCAACCGATCGCCAGCGCTCGGCCGAGCGCGCCAAACGCTCGGTCGGTCGCCAGGAACCGTCGGACTCAGCGCCAGCGAGCTGCGCTTCGCCCCAATCCTTGAGATCAGAGGCCACCGCTTCACATTAACCACTCATTTATTTCTTTTACAAATGTCTTTCGTTGTTTACTATCAGTTTTATAGAACTGTTAGTAATATTACAATTGAACTGATAGTAATATATGTTACATATGATTTTGTTAATATGATGCAGACTACTGGAGTTTCCTCTTTGAGGTGATCTTGTATTCTAGTGATTTTATCGTTTAAACTGTTCCGTTCGGTAGAGAAACGGAAACACAGTTGTCTAATCGTGGGCTATGTGTAGCGTATCTACAAACTCGGCCTCGTATACGTTGTACCATGCGCGTAGTACGGGGTGGTGGTTTCTGGGCTTCAAACCCCTCCCGAAATGTTGACGAAGCTAACAACAATTGGCATCATTGTGTATCAGGATGAAGTCCGGCTACATTTTGACAAGTCTGGGAAACAGTTAAACGTGCTCCAATACAGTCTCGATTTCTCCCCATGTGATTCCCATATGTTTTGGAACCCTGAAAAGAGACATTCATAGCCATTGGTATGTTTCTGGTAAACATGTGTACACCTGGGTAAAAAACATGGTTCTGTAGCTAACTGCAAACATCTGTGCACGGAGGAATTGTCCGTCATGTCTCACAGTGGGTTAAATGTATTAACAGTTATGGTGATTACTACTGAAATAATGAGCAGTTTTACTACCAGTAATTAAAATTTCAGTCATATACTACAATGTCAGTCAGCAATATTTCTTGATGTTCCTATGTAAACGACTCTAGGTTCCCATCTAGTCAATGCGTATCTACACACTTGTTTCTTGTCACTGATAGCCCTACACGTACTGCAAAAATTTGAGTGCTTTTACTTCAAGCTTCACGCACTGCCTTTCCGATTATCGTCCTTGTTTCGATCAGAATTTTCTTATCTTCATTAATTAATTTGCCTTGTTCCTAATTTTATATCTATAGCCTGATGACTCTCTAGTATACAGTTCTTTGGAATGAAATATAACTTATACACTATTAGTGCCGTTTGCGATTTTATTAAGAGTTCACATTATTACAATGTTCATTCATTGACAATCCCTCACGAAACCCTGGCTACGCCTATGCGTTGTACTGATATTGAATGCAGGATCGGGAAGGAATGACGGAGTTAGGAGTAATATTCACGAAATTTTGTTTTTATCTACTTGGAACGGCAAGTGGTCGTTGGAATCCTGCTCCGCATTTACTTTTGCAGTGTCGAATCATACCTGTTGTGCTTGACTGGTACAAAATTATAGTATTACATGTGGTAGATTGCACAAAACCAGCAGAAGCCTGCGTGACACGATGCACTACAAGAGCAAACTATTTCCAAGCTTCACTTTTCGCCTCCTGTTCCGACATGTCTTTCTTCTTCAGGACTAACGAGCCGCTCCTAATTCTATCCATAACACTTCTCTTCGTTTCATGAATTGAGCATTTACGTCCCTATACTTCGTTAATTCATAACGCAATGTGCGTTACTCAAGCCAGGTCGGTTTCTAATGCGATTCCACAGGGTTGAGCGCGCGCGTCGGTCGTGCTGTCTCACCGGCCGAGACTACGAGCGTGCTCAAGCGCCCGGCAGCGCTCGACACTTCCGCCGGTAACCGAGTGGCGGAGGGCGACCAGCCACGTGGGGCATTGGCCGCGGCCGTGTCGCAGCGTGCGCCTACCCCAGCCATCGAGCAGCGGCACGGAGCGGGAGAAGCTCGAGCGGTTGTTTTCATCGAAATGCAGAGCTCTAATTTACACTGTGCTTTGAAATAAACTGTATTTTGGAACCAATTTCACTTTACACCATCTTCGTGGGAGGAAAAATATAAAAGAATTGTGTCAACTGTGTGTCAAATCTCGGCCATATTTTGCCATACCAAAGCTAAAAATCAAAATAATAGAATTGTTTATAGCCGGCCGCGGTGGCCGAGGGGATTGAGGCGCTTCAGTCACGGTCTGCACGGCCACTTCGGTCGGGGGTTCGAATCCCCCTTCGGGCATGGATATTTGTGCCGTCCTTAGTTGTAGGTAGTTCATAAGTAGTTTGTAAGTTTAGGGACTGATGACCCGGTAGTTAAGTCCCTTAAGCTTAACAAACATTTGAACATTTGAATTGTTTAAAATAGTGAACTAGGTGAGTACCCTTCTCCGTACGAGCCCTAATTTCTCTTATCTTGTCTTCGTGATCACCACGCGAAATGTAAGTAGGCGGCAGCAAGATCAGCTTCAAATTCCAGCCCTCTAAATTTCCTCAACAGAAATTCACGAAAAGAACGTCGTCTTTCCTCCAGTGAAACCCAATTGAGTTGTCGGAGCATTTCCGTGACACTCGCACATTGGTCGAACCTACCAATAACAAACCTAGCTGCTCGCCTCACATCATGCAATACGTATTCCAGTCAGCTCAAGGTAAGGAAAATCCTGGAAAGCTGATAGTAGCAGAGGTGAGCACATGGGAAGGGGGGAGGGGTCAAGACGCAAACTACGTTATTGAAATTTCTTCGGAGTGGGGGGGGGAGGTAGGGTGAGAAATTAGTACTTTGTGTCAGCCTGGGGGGGGCTTTCTAAAACAATTTACAAAACGTGAAATAAGATATTTAATTTCAATATTAAGTGGCAAAGTGGCAAAACAGAACCTAATATCTCGGGTTTGGTGGAGGGGAGGATTTGGTCGCAATTTGGGGGGGGGGGGGGATTGACTCTTTGGCCAAGGGGAGGGGGGCACATCTGGAGAATGGTGTTGACAACTTTGAGCTCTGAAGTGCACACGGATGCAGACATTAATAATAGACTTCTATAGATTTATAAGGAAAGGAAGAGAATGAAACGGAGTACATCCATCGAATGCCCATTATTTACGACAGATCTGGATTTTAACTTCAAGAGATTACAGTTTCCAATGAAACTTGCATTTTCTATTGCGATCAATAAACCACAGGGCAATCTATTCAATACTGTGGAGTGGATTTGATGCGCCCATGTTTCCCTCACGGACAACTTATGTCACTTGCTCAGGGGTGGCCTTACCACACAAATTATTGATATTAGATCCTGAACAAGTAACAAGAAATTTTGTTAATAGTAAAGTTGTGAATTAAATAAATGTATGAATGTTATATATCATTTGTATTTTGATTACTATCTTTCTTTGTTTGGATACTGTTCTTATAATTTTGTACATTACGCAAGACAGTCTTACTTCTTATATTTCTCCGATAAATATAACATGTTATTAGAAAGAAGGAGATGGACAGAGAGAGAAGGAATATGAGTACTAATTCAAGGCCTGAACAAATAAATAAATATCCGGGCAACGCTGGGTTTTCAGCTAGTTAAATATGTATAAATCAAACACAGAACAAAAGGGCTTCAACGTGAAGACTGGAGAGTAAACACGGTACCTCCAACGCCACGGGCTGGCGCCGCTGGTGAAGTTGCTGAATTGCTCAATAACATTGGCGAGTCTGGACGGGACCCGAGGAGTGAATCGCAGTATTGGGCGCTGTGGTTCCGCAAAGGCAGCGCTGACTGCCGCAGCAACCAGTATCAGCTGAAAAAAAGAAAGGAAAAAGAAACACGTACAGAATAAAGAAACGACTGTTGTAATAGGAAATAGGTCACGTCATGGAATTGTCTTACAACTAATGTATTCATACACGAGTAGCTAATAAAACTCAAATTTCCAGAATGAAACTTTCACTCTGCAGCGGAGTGTGCGCTGATATGAAACTTCCTGGCGGGACTCGAACCTGGAAGTTTCGTATCAGCGCACACTCCGCTGCAGAGTGAAAGTTTTATTCTGGAAACACCCCTTGGGCTGTGGCTAAGCCATGTCTTCACCATATCCTTTCTGCCAGGAGTGCTAGTCTTGCATGGTTCGCAGGAGAGCTTATGTGAAGTTTGGAAAGTGGGAGGCGGGGGTACTGGCGGAAGTAAAGTCGTGAGGCGGCATCGTGAGTCGTGTCGGGATAGCACAGTCGGAGGCAAAGGTCCCGATTCCGGCACACAATTTTAATATGCCAGGAATTTTCAAAAGTCAAATTTATTTCCAAATTGCAAAACTCAGCAACGATTTTTGCTATGCAAGAATTTCTTCGTTTACAAATGATCGAAGTGAAGTGAGAAAAATGCATCTATTCATGTTTTGCTTCTGTTCGTCGATATTGAGAGTTTTTTTTTTTTTCAATTCGAGGTCAAATGTATTGTGCATGACGTTGATACACTGTTCATCTTCCCGAGAGAGTCGGTATCACATGATACTGCTTCTCCCAGAAAGCTCAGAATACGCATGTTATAAAGAGTCTGAGACTCCTTCGGTACATTCTCGTCTGGATAGGTTCGGCCCAATAAATCCAAGCGTTCTTTCGGTGCGCTCACTAGATCTTTTACATACCATAGGCGGTCGCAAGTAGAGCAAGAGAAACCGAATGAGTTATCATAGAAGTGCTTATCGGCTGCGATAGTATCGATTTAAATAGTTTGCTTTCTTTTTCTGCTGTCTTGTTCCTCTTGACTTTAACATCACCTGAACCCTACAGACCATTGTGAAGCGCTTAGCAGAAACATCTAAGATATTAAAGTCATCACAGGTCGCGCTTACTAACGCCATCTTATGTGAGACACCACCCTCATTAACTAACGTAAAGTGCTGCACGTGTGGACAGTTCGTACACTGGCTGATTGTTTGACTTCAAACGAACTCAGAAACACCCATACCAATTTTTCTGTTTTTAATAGACGCCCACACGCTATAATTTTACAGAAGTAAACAAATGAGATTTTTTCCCTTTTAAATGGATTACATTTCACTGAAAAATATAAATTATTTCTGTAACATTGTTCAAAGATTAATTGAAAATTATCTGAGATATTATAGAACAATATCTCTCATATAAAGAAGACAATGTACATGTATCATTCTTTTGTCAAACAGCGGTGAGCTCATTCCTTTTGTTTCTCTCGATTAGATGTGATAGAATATGTAAGTTTCCGTTGCAACGTGTTTCAGATTAATGAAGTTGCTTATAAAAGTTAAAATTCTTGAATTTGATCATTCCTTTGCCGAAACATTAAGTTTCTCATTAACAGGAATTTACAGAGCCGGTAGCGGTGGCCGAGGGAACTGAGGCGTGCAAGTCACGGTCTGCACGGCCACTACGGTCGGGGGTTCGAATCCCCCCTCGGGCATGGATATTTGTGCCGTCCTTAGTGTAAGCTAGTTCATAAGTAGTTTGTAAGTTTAGGGTCT
Organism: Locusta migratoria; assembly: GCA_026315105.1. Classification (NCBI taxonomy): domain Eukaryota; kingdom Metazoa; phylum Arthropoda; class Insecta; order Orthoptera; family Acrididae; genus Locusta; species Locusta migratoria. The sequence goes on from CM048751.1 coordinate 170,850,925, forward strand.
GATGACCCCGTAGTTAAGTCCCATAAACTATACAAACATTTGAACATTTGATTTGAATTTACAGAATTGGTTTTTTGAGTGTTTAATTTCAACTTATATTACGTCCCGGAGATATTTTTTAATATTCATTTATTCCGTCTGTGGAATAAAATTGTGGTCAAGATAACCGGAATACTTTCGTTTCAAATGTTCAAATGTTTGTATAGTCTATGGGACTTAACTACTGGGTCACCAGTCCCTAAACTTACAAACTATTTATGAACTACTTACGAACTATGACGGTACAAATATCCATGCCCGAGGTGGGATTCGAACCCCCGACCGTAGTGGCCGTGCATATCGTGACTGAAGCGCCTCAGTCCCCTCGGCCACCGCGGCCGGCTACTTTCGTTTAACATGAATTTTTGCCTCCAATGATAATGTACAAGCGCGTGTTTGATAGACGTCGAACTTACGGTGGTGCAGAAAATATGGTAAATATTTACAGCACTAATCAATGAAAATTACTTCAGGATTGACAAACGAAATTCCACGTGCATCACCACGTTGAAGTGTTACTTCTGAAAGTAAAAAGCGGAAAATAATTTTTCTCACTTTCTTCTCTTCATTAAATTTTTCTTCTTTCTTTCTTTTCTTATTCTAAACAATAAATAAAGAAAATGAAAGTAACATATCAACGCCTTCGTTTAGAGGAGAGGCATTGCTTTATAACCAGCCACAGAGGACATCGGCGATTTTATATTTTGGAATAGTAAGACCATAGGAGGCAGCTTCCATCACGATACTTGACACTAAATGGCCCAGACCAATACAGAGACCGGGTGCACCAGATATCATATTTGACTCTAACCTCAAAAGCAGCAGGCACCCAATAAACTTTCAAATTTTGTGTGGCATTCCTAGAACAGGTGACTGCCGCAACCGGTCACAGAAAATGAGGGCGTTGACGTAACGAAAGTGAATACATCTACAATCTTCCGGCAGAACAACTGTCTTGTAATGGCGAAGTTCCGTGGTTCAAGACATCACACATTTTTTCTGTAGTGATTCCGCGTTATTCGGTATGCTTTCAGGAGTTTGGCGGATCTTTCTAAATTAGCTTCCTTGTCTAAACAAATTTCTCACAGATATTTGAAAGAAGACACGTGTGTGATTGTGCTATAATTTCGTCTGCACTAGGGATCTTCCGATGACCTGCTGTCAATTACCCATGACATGCGTCTTCTCATACGAGGAGACTTATTCTTGATGCTACCTCATATAACGTTTCATGGCGTATCTGGTTTCTTCACTAATCTTGGTAAAGATAGTTGCCGGCCGCAGTGGCCGAGCGGCCTACGGGGCGCCAGTCACAGTCAGCTCCCCACCGCTACGGTCGGGGTTTCGAATCCTCCCTCCGGCATGGGTGTTTGTGTTGTCCTTAGTGTAAGTTAGTTTAAGTTAGTCAGGTAATTAGTGTGTTAGTCTGGCGACTGATAACCACGAAGTTTGATCGCATAAGACCTCACACACTCGAAAGGTAGCTAGGTCATTAGCAAAAGCTAGGCATTTAACTTTGATTCTCTGTCCCAGAGTACCAATGATAATACCTTAGATTTCTTTTCCCCATTCTGCAGTGAGTTTATCCAACACTAAGTTGAATAGGAGCCGTAGTGTTTTCGTTTCACGATTATTTTGTTATTTTAAATTTATTATTTAGCGAAATACCGAAAGGCACCTTTACGGTGAACTTTAAAGTTGCTAGTCGTCACTAAATTAGCCCTGGATGCAAGAATGAGGTTGTGCTAAAGCTTTTCTGTTATGACAACACTCCTTGAGTGAATGTTGCATAATGAGCTGTGTAGCAAAGAACGGTAGTACAGTCTGGAGAGTTGCGCTCCTTGTGGGACCTTCTGGACAGGATGTTTGCACGAAGTGCCGCCAGCTAATGGTAGCGTTGGCAAGCGATTTTGGGCAGGATCGGCAAGCGGTAAGCGCGTTTCACTGTCTTTGTTCTGAAGAGCTGAGAGGTCGAAGGAATACTGATGGCGAAGCAGAAATTTTATTGGTAATGTTCCCTTTGGCCACAATTATGAAGCCGCGCAACGCGGAATGTTCAATAACGATCCATCTAAGTCGTTTTCGGAGTATGGTTGAAAAAATTTAAAAATAAAAAAATAAAAATAAAAAAAATATAAAAAACGGGACTTAATTAACTGAGGCAGTGCTGGCCGCCAAGTATAAACTACCGAACGAGGTGGTGCATTGGTAACACACTGGACTCGTAATCGAAAGGATGGTGGTTCAAATCCAACTGCGACTATCCAGATTTAGGTTTTCCGTTGATTCCCTAAGTCACTGCAGGCCAATGCCGTGATCGTTCCTTTCAAAGGTCACGGCCGATTTCCTTCCCTCAACCTTATCCAAATATCCGAGCTAAAGCTCCGTCCCTAATAACCACGCTGTCGACGGGACGTTAAAACCCTAAGATTCCTCCCATCCTTCCATCTATTGGTGGAACAGGTTTTTCAAACTGCAGACTTTTTCTTGGTAGAGCGCTCGTTATCTAACCCAATTCTTTCAGAATCATCTAATTTTATTACACTACATCCCATTACCCTTGTTATTTCATCTCTTATGTGCATAGCCACCACTATGCCGTTACTCTCACGGAAATAGGTTGCAAAACCAACAAGTGTGAGTAATAGTGGCCTTTGCCGCGGTGGAGTAGCCGTGCGGTTGCTCGCCGTGGAGGTTAGAGTCCTCCATGGGGCTTGGGTGTGTGTGTTGTCCTTAGGTTAGTTCACCTAGGTTTAAGTAGTTTGTAAGCTACGGACTGATAACCTTTAGTAGAGAACTTATATACGACGGGAGGTGAGCTTGAGTAGTCGTTGCAGTTATGATGATCGCTGAGACCCCAGTGCTTGCCGGCACAGTGACACAGCGCGTTCGGTGAGAGGCTGTATACTTTCCCTAATAAAAACAACTGGGTCAAGAACTGAACGATCAACAACAAAAACGGACACATGTCCTCAACGGACAAAATTACCGGAAGAGTAGGACAATAAAATAAAATAAAATAAAATAAAATAAAATAAAGGTGGAAAAAGTGTTGTAGGGCTCAGCGCAACTGCCTAGCAAACATGAGACAGAGATATGTGGGTTGGAGTCCCGGACGGAAACACTTTTTCAACTTTACTCCGTGTATATAGCCTACTTTCATCTCTAAGCCATTTACGATTTTTCATGGATTTATCTTCAAAAATGCTCTCATTGTGGAATTACCTTGGAAAGTTGCTGTTCTTTAATTTAACCTTTAAGAAATCTTTCACGCAGAAAAGCAGCTGAGAGAGCTGAATACAAAAACGTCTTCTGCTCCGGATGGAATACCAGTTCGATTTCACAAAGAGCATTCTGTGGAATTAGGCCCTTACTTAGCTTGCATTTATTGCGAATCATTAATTCAGCGCAAAGTTCCTAGTGATTGTAAAACAGCGCAGGTGACTCCCGTTTATGAGAAAGGTAAAAGACCTGACCCACATAATTACAGGCGGATACCGTTGACATCAGTTTCCTGTAGAATTGTAGAGCATATTCCCAGATCGAATATAGTTGTACAGGATGACCAGCCAGTCTAAAATAGTTTAGGAAAAAATTCATAATTTTATTTCAAAACTTCGTCTAAGTTTTACAAGTGTTCTTCCGCCGCGACATACGCCTTGACAACGTGACCAAGGCTGTCCACTTTGAAGGACAGAGCCGGCCAGAACCAGTATTGAATGCTGATTCTAAAATCACGCCACCCTTCTGGCGTCTGTGCTGAAACTACTGACGTTTCCATGCTACCGTAGAGCCAATAGCAGACACCCACGTTTGATCACGTATGTTACTGCTGGAGGTCTCCGAGGTGTGAGAATCAGTTCCTTCGCTCTCTTCCGTTTGAGTTCTCGTACAGAACAGACGCACTCTAGAGGTCCAGCCTCGGTGCGGGGCGAACGGCCGCATACCGTCCGCTCCCGCCTAGAGGCTGTTCGGTATCAGCCACCAACTGTGTGAACCATAACCATTACCGTAACCTTTTCCATTTTCTAATCCGTTTAGACTGGCATTCATTCATTGCATCCGACCCCAGGGCGAGTCCCGCCATGTATCCCGTATTTCAGAATATACCAAAAATTAACTTGAAGCCTATCTTTTATTTGCAATTCAGTCACCCTTTCCTAGGGCGCCCACAACGCTTCCAACCCATTTTATTTATGCAGCACTGGGATGGGTTGTATAATTTTCCTATCATCCGTAGGATGAAGATCAAGTGCTGTACATAGTAAATTTCCTTGAGACGGATAAGCTTCTGTCTCTGAATCAGCTCGTGTTTGGAAAACATCGTTCGTGTGAAACTGAGCTTTCCTTTTTCTCACGAGATTTTGTGAGCCATGGACAAAGGGCAACTGGCAGATTGTGTTTTTCTCGATTTCAAAATGTTCAAATGTTTGTAAATCTATCGTATCAAACTGCGTGGTCATCAGTCCGTAGCTTACAAACTACTTAAACCTAGGTAAACTAACCTAAGGACAACCTATGCCCCATTTCTCGATTTCAAAAAGGAGTTTCACGCGGTGCCACACTGCGGTCTGGAAACTAAAATACGAGCAAATGGAATAAGTTCTGAGATTTATGACTGGCTGGAAGATTTCCTAAGTAATAGAACGCAGTATGTTATTCTCGTCGGCGAGTGTTCATCAGAATCGAGTGTATCGTCATGTGTGCCCCAGGGGAGCATTATTTTCTATCTATATAAATTATCTGATGGACACAGTGACTTTGCGGCTGATTGCCGATGATGATGTGGTGTTGGGAGGGTGTTCGTTTTAATTGGCTGTAACAGCATGCACAATGACTTAGACAAAATTTCTAGTTGGTGTAAAGCAGCTAGCTCTAAATGTAGAAAAATTTAACACTGCAGAGCAATGTAAAATGGAACGAAAATGTAAGGACAGTTGTGGTAAGGAGGACAGCCGACTTCAGTTTATTGGAAGAATTTTGGGACGATGTACTTCATCCGCAAAGGAGTCCGCGTTTAAAACGCTTTACGACCACGTCTTGAGTATTGCTCACGTGTTTGGGACCCGAAACAGATCAGTTTAAAGAAAAATATGCAAGCAGTTCAGAGGCTGACTGTAGAACGATCTTCCTGTCGCCTACTTACATTTTGCGTAAATATCACAAAGACAAATTAGGGCTCGTACAGAGGTGTATAGACATTCCTTTTTCCCTCTTTCTATTTGGAAGTGGAATAGGAAAGTAAATGCCCAGTAGTGGTACAGCGTACTCTTCCTGTCGCCTACTTACATTTCGCGTAAATATCACAAAGACAAATTAGGGCTCGTACAGAGGTGTATAGACATTCCTTTTTCCCTCTTTCTATTTGGAAGTGGAATAGGAAAGTAAATGCCCAGTAGTGGTACAGCGTACTCTCCGCCACGCAATTTACTGTGGATTGCGGAGGATATATGTAGATGTATGTATTCACGCTCTCTTAGGGGCTGATCGTCCAAAAACACTGAAACACGAATTTCTCCTTTCTATAGGAGAAGCATTGAATTAAAATTTGTACTAGTGCTGCGATTTGTTAGATATTTCTTTGCCGGCCGCGGTGGCCGAGGGGACTGAGGCGCTTCAGTCACGGTCTGTAAGGTCGCTACGGTCGGGGGTTCGAATCCCCCCTCGGGCATCGATATTTGTGCCGTCCTTAGTTGTAGGTAGTTGATAAGTAGTTTGTAAGTTTAGGGACTGATGATCCCGTAGTTAAGTCCCTTAAGCTTAACAAACATTTGAACATTTTTGAACATATTTCTTTATTTATAAACTAGGAGACGAATACCAATTCTCACAACCACTGAAAATGGTTCGGTATTACTTTAATAGTATTTTAATTTCAAATATAGACAGACATTTTTTTTAAATTTTAACCGAACATTGATATACCAAAATTGCCTGAATAACGACATACTCTCAAAAAACCGCTCATTTTCTGTTTCACCCCGTTAGCAGTGGAATATCGAAAAATTCCTACAATGCTTTCTACCGTCAGTGGTTTGGGGTGAGAGTCAGTTAGGACACAACGTTTTACATAACTTGTGTTTGATATCACGAAGCAACAGACTTTTGTTCAAGTCAGTTTATTATTATTGTTTCTGTTGCGGTGTGTTCAAAACACTACGTAAATTCACTTATGTGGGAAGTTGCATTTAGTAAATCCTATCGATTTTCTTGATTTTAAGAGAAAGAATTTATTTAGGACGATGAATGTGCGTTTACAAATGCCGATGAAACAAAACGAAAGAAATTCTTAAATAAAACATTTGAAAAAAAATAATTGCAGTAAGTACATATCACAAAAGTGTTAAAATATACGAAAATGTTTTCATGTCATGTACGCTGTGTTTAAAATGTGTTCTCTTTCTACATATGCTCTTGTATGTTTCATTACTCTTTCTGATCAGTCCCTTAATATAATCATCCCCCCATTCGGTCATTTTTCTCACCCTTCTACCTCCTTTCAAACTCTTGAAAACCTGTTCTTCTTAATGTTCATTCATATGAGACTTGAAAACTTCTAGATGCGAGTGGAGTATATGCAGCCTTTAGACTTGCTACGTTCCATTGCTTTGTAGTTCTTCAAAAGAAACTTCTCTACATCCCTCAAATTGTCCATTCTTTTATTACATAGGTAAACATTTACAATAACACTAAAGCTCTTCCGGACCTTTATTTGAACTGGTAGAAGCTTTTTGATGAATGTGTCATCACGAAGTAATGGGTCAAAGAAACATTGAACCTTTTACCGTACAAACTTAATATGGAGGGAAGGCATACCTTTTTCTGTTCGAAAAGAGGTCACCACTTCACATTTTTCTTGCCAACCACAAACTCCGATCTCAGTGAAAAGTCTGCTTGTATGCCTGATATCCCAAACACAGGGAAAGCAGAGACTTTGTGTTTCCTCTTTGTAATCCCATCAGCTTGGAATCAATGACTTCCTGCTAATGTTTGGCAGAAGGAAATGTGTACTTGAGTATTCTTCCTTTAGGAGCGTCGAATCAGCGGTTAGAATTGTGGGATACTTGTTCCCATTACTGAGGTCAAAAGACTCTTGCACGAGCTATCAATGAAAAGTTATCAGTCATTTGGATCTTAGTGTGTTTGAAAACGCCCAAGCATATTGTGACAACAGCGCTAGATATCATGGAACTCATATATAATGTGTTATTAGATAATTTAATTGTACCCAATTAATTTTCATATTATTTGCCGTAACAAGACAATAAATGAATATATAACAGTAGGAATGTTCAGTGTAGTTTAGTTGTCGCCTAACGCAAAGCAAGCAAAAAATTTTTCTTAAGCATGGAAAATGTCTCTTTGTTACACTAATATTCAAACGACCTATACACACATCAATCACATGAGTGGACATAATACTAATGAATGCAGTTAAGAATTGTTGACATATCTAGAAGAACATGTGAGATGCTGCAGCAGTTGTAAATATAGATATCAACTTGGGATTTTGAGTATCAACTGTTAGTAGGACACACGAAAAAGTGTTCCAGGGCCAAGATTCGAACACGGGACCTCCTGCATACTATATAGTTACGCTAAGCCTTTGTGCCACGCGAGACACATGGGCTTAACACAACAGCAAGAAATACCCAAACAGTTCCACGTCCGATTGAAAAGTTCGTTAATTTACAATTAAAATGTAACATGCTTCCCGATGGTAGTTAATACGTAAGACTTTTAATGTAGTGAGGGAATTGTTAGTAATAGTTAAACATGGAGGATGTAATGCCCTGTAGCCGGCTGCCTCATATTGAACAGATGTCTTTAATACAACCATGGATTACACAGTGAATAAAGATTTCCTGTAAGTCGAAAAGGAATAATGTATCTAGCAGCCAATAATAACTCTAATGCTGATGATTTAGCTAAATAGAAGGTGTAGTGTAAAATGTTAAGAAAATTAATTCAGACATCTAATCGAATGAATTAGATTAATGCTGAGAAGAAGATAGCACTGTCAAGCAACAAAATAAAAACATTGAAATAGTGAAAGAGAAGACTGGTAGAACCAGAAAGCAACAGGAGCAGATAGCAGTATGATAGACCATAAACTTGTAACTGATGCGTACAGTGTTTGCAAATCTACTTAACAGCTACCAGATGTCTGTTACTAATAGTATGGGATTGTCAGGACCAGTAAATAATGCCCTTTAATATATGAAACTTCAGGTACATGAATATGTCACTCACTTCACTACTAGAAATAACTCTCATAATAATATCTCTAAAATCAAACGATTTATGATGAAATATCAACAAAGTTAATTAAGATGTGTTGTTGTAATTTTAGCAATTTTAAGTTATTTTTGTAACCATTCTATAATAGATTTGTGATGATATCCGCCTCATGCATGACCTTGTTTTGTTTTTATTACCCATACATCTTTCTGCACTTATAGTGCCATTTTCTGTGGGTTTATGTCTTTCGTTTTGTAGAAGAAACATCACACAGGTTTTTGATTATACAGTTATTTGGACGAGTTGCAAGTGCTGCACCAACACAAGATGTTTAGTCTATTGTAACTGGAACATTTCCTCATTAGTTATAATATGTAGATGTTAAACCTCTATCCAAATAAGGGAATAACGAGATGCCATCAAACTAAAGACCGATTTCACTTTTCGCAGCATTCTCGAAAAGGTAATGTACAGGCAGCTTTTCAACCAACTGACCACAAATGACATATTGTCCAGAACTCAGTTTGGATACTCGAAAGGTCCCGATATCAATAATGCTATTTACTCCTACAGTGATAATGTACTTAATTCATTAGATAATGCAGCATATATTACAAGCAGCATATATTTTATGTGATTTGTCAAAGGCATTTGATTCTATAAACCACAATATCCTTTGAAGAAATTAGAATACTATGGTGTCATAGGCAGCGCCGCAAAATAGTTCAAGATATACGTCGCTAACAGGAAACAGATGGTGTCAGTGGAAGTGACTTGTGAATTAAGCCATCAGTTATCATCAAATTGGGATTGAATTGCATGTGGTATCCCACAAGAATCCATCTTAAAACTATTGTTTTTTCTTGTATATATTAATGATCCACCATGAGTTATACAGACAGAAGATTTTTTTTTTTTTTCAGTTGATTCATATATTGCAATAAATGGCATGTTGAACATAGTTCTAGAAAGATCTGCTAATGGTATTTTCATGGACATTAATAAAAGGTTCAAAGCAAACTCATTGACATTAAACTTCGAAAGGCCTCACCACGTGCAGTTCGGAACATGTAAGAGGTTTCCATCCAGCATATGCGCAAAGGACGAAAAATAGGAAATACAAGAGGTTCGCTATATGGAAGTCCTTTGATTATAGCTTGATAATAAATTCAGTTCGGTGGAGAACACCGCTGAACTGCAAAAACGACTTAACAAACCTTATTTATAATTCGAGATGTAAGCGACATAAAAATACAAATGCTTGCATACTTTGCTTACTTTCATTGCACAGTGTTATATGGTATAACATATTGGGGTAACTCGTTAAGTAAATGTTTTCTTAGTCCAAAAGCGTGTAATACGTATTATTTGTGAAGTAAATTCATGGACATCCTGTAGAAGCCTCTTCAAACAACTTGGTATACTAACTTCTACTTCTCAGAATGTTTATTCTTTAAATAATATATACCTGTTCCCAACAAACAGCTCAGTTGACACACACAATACTAGGAACAAAAATGATGTACACTGAAAAGCATTTACTTTAGTTCGAAAAGGGTCATCTACTTAGGAATACACTTTTTAAGTAATTTACCAGCAACCATAAAACGTCTAGCTACAGTCAAAGATCACTTTAAGAGGAGCCTGAAAGACTTAATAGTGGCCAACTCCTACCCCAGTGACGTGTTTTCGTATCGAATCAAATAATGTATGTATTCATACTACTAGAATTATTATATCAGCTTGTAAAAACACACACACAACTTCCACATCCACTAGGTTCTCCTCAACATGGATTTATGGAATGAACCACTCATTTTATCTAATCTATAATCAGAAGCCTTCATGTGATGACTTACAGATGAGTTATGTTTAATCTTCATGTGGAATCAATTCCCTTGTTCAAATTAAAATCTGTTGACGTAATAATGGTATGAACCAAATTCAGCAACCATATTTACCTTTTTAAAGTAAGTTAACGAATTTTCACTACAGGTTCATTTTTAACATTTATAAATGCCAGCATAGTCTGTCGAAACTACTAATGTGAATTAACGTAAATAAAGCGTCTGTTCTTTGGCTTCAATTATATGATTGGATAGAAGCCATAACATGACTTTTTTGAAAAATTTAATTACGTGTACTTTCGACCCCATTAGAAGGGATGCTTGTTAGTAGCAGAAAGATCCAACGGCCAGATATTAAAACCTTCTTTAACTACATTTATCAAATCACAAAAGATATGCAATATCAGTACGGCATAAGAAACAAAATGGCTGATGGTCGAAAGATTCTACCTAGATGCATCATTCTCAGACGAATACGAATATCATATCATGCCAGAAATAAAACCTAAGAATCACAAAATCCTATACAAGGCTGAAAACTAGTGCTTTGATGCACCTAATGAAGTAACTCAAACAGTTCTTTCAAAAAAAGGGAAAATGAAAGAAGAATCATACAAAGTAAATCAAAACAAAAAGACTAAGAATCCTGAGACATGAATACATATATACAACGGTAAATAATACGCGTTAAATAGTCATACAGCCATTTCATCCCATTTGGCGAAATGATAGCAAGATATTTACATATGAGAAATGAAATATTCACGAAAGGTAATGGAAGACTGGTCCTTGGTAGCAACAAACGTCTTTGATATTGAAGTGTATTACAACTACCAAAAGAAGACGTTCCAAAATAAATTCTAAGGAATCGATAAACATACATACTGTAATTGATTGACATTTCATGTGACTGAAACGATGCAAAAGTATTTCCTACTCACAGAATCGATTGAATCGATTGGTAAACTCCTTAAAACATAAAAAACAGACACCAAGAGGTGCCGGACGGGATTGGCCACGTGGGGTAAGGCATCACGCAACAGACTGAGCGGTTGCTCCCGCCGTTTCTCCCTTTGGGCATGGGTGAGTGTGTTTGTATATCTGTGTGTGTGTGTGTGTGATTTGTCCTTAATGTAAATAATTATAAGTATTTTGTAAGTCTGGGGACTTTTGGACGAAAACGTTTAAACACATTTCAGTGCCGAGAAGCAAAAGGGTGACTGGAAATGGATGCAATACCGAAAAGCTTCAAGGAGGTGTTGAATAAATAGCAAAGCTTGAAGACTTGCTGCCGCTATTTCAGCTCATTCCTCCAGAGTACTGTAAGTTATATAATAACGTTCCATCAATCTATATTTCACCAGAAAACCACCAAGACCCCGTGACGATCCGCTGATCATCCTCATCTTTCACACTTTCTTCGGCGTACTGCATGGCCAAATAATGAATAATGCTACCATGAAGTGAAGAAAAACTAGTAAGTGGAGGACGTTTACTCTTTAGAGTCATATTAGTACAAATGACATTTTTCTAAGACATTTTGCAACCATAATGCTACAAAAAAACTTTATTAATATTTTAAACAGTGATGCCTAACAACCAGGACCTCGATCAACATCTACATACACCGGAAGGTGCGTGGTGGAGGGTATCCAGTACCAGGTTACATGCCTTTCTGTTCCACTCCCATATAGAACGAGAGAAAGACGAATCTTGTATGCATCTTTACGAGCCGTAAACTCTATGATCTTATCTTTGTGGTCTTTACTCGAACTGTAGGTTGGTGACAACAGTATCATTATGAAGTACGCTTAAAATTCCAACCCTCAAAATTTCTTTGATAGTGTTTCTCGAAAAGAACGTCGCCTTTCCTCCAGCGACTCCCAGCTGAGTTCCCCAAGCATTTCGGTATCAGTCGCTCTTTGATCTAACCTAGTCGCCCTCATTTCAATTGCTTCTATGTCATCCTTGCCGTTCCCCAACACTTAACATTCAAGACAGGGTAGAACTAATGTTTTATATGCGATCTCTTTTACAGACGAGTCAGAGCTTCCACCACAACTTTCCTTATATGCATGTTCCATTTCATGTCTCGGTGCAGCCTTACGCCCACGTATTTATCTGATGCGATTCTGACAGGCAGCGCACTACTAATGGTGTGTTTTAAGATTACGAGATTTTTTGCCTCCTACTCATCTGCATTATCATACATTTTTCTGCTCCGGCCGCGGTGGCCGAGGGGACTGAGGCGCTCCAGTCACAGTCAGCACGGCCATTACGCTCGGGGGTTCGAATCCCCCCCCTCAGGCATGGATATTTGTGCCGTCCTTAGTCTTAGCTAGTTCATAAGTAGTTTGTAAGTTTAGGGACTGATGACCCCGTAGTTAAGTCCCATAAGCTATACAAACATTTGAACATTTGAACATTTTTCTATATTTAGAACTAGCCGTCATTCCTCACACCACACAGAAATTTGGTCCACGTCATCCTGCATCTTCTACAACTGTCATTCAATGACAACACCTTTCTGAACATCACAGCACCATCAACAAACAGCCGCATATTGCAACTCCTGTGTCCTTCACATACTTACCACGTATACATACTTCAAATGTAAATCGTTGTATACGTGTCTCCTCCATTTAGTGTAACATGTGACTTTATAAAAACACTGAAATCATTAATGCCCTTTTTCACCAAACAAACTCCACGCTACAAACACAGTTATGATTTTCACCTATTCGTATGATGTATTGTATGAAAATGATACATTTTGGATTTCACAAGTGCCAACATCAACATTCGATGCTCACCAATACGGACTTGGCTCCCGAACTTACCGTGGCCACGTTCATCCCTGCGGTTTCCTAGCGCCTCCGGCTACAGCACACAAATGCGTGCCGCGGTGGGATGAGGCAGCTCTTATAGCGGCAGTCGCCAATCACTGGCTGGAGCCCCCTACACCGCGTCACTCCGCCGTGACGGTACGATTCTGTAGCGCAGGCCGCAGGACGCGGCTCTCGACTTTCTAGCGCCGCACTATTCCACAGATTGTTACGCAAGTGTTGCGCCGTGGGCGTAATTGCTGTGACTGTAAACTCTAGGATAATTGCAAGACTAACCGTACTACTCGTGGTACCAGAGCAAGGACGAAAGAAATGGAAGGTTAACGTCCTTTCAGAAACGAGGTCATTGCGGAGGGAACACTTCACAAATTGGGCAAGGGCAGAGTGTTGTTAACTTGTAGTTCCCCTCTCCGACACCCGTTTACATTGAAGAGTCAACGAATCTGCTGTAGACAGCCGTATGAAAACACTCGGAGAACGGCGCTTCCGTTGCGAACGCCTATATAAGACAGCAGGTGACTGGTGCAAGCCTTAGATCGGGTGCTACTGCTGCAGAGGAAGGTTACCGTGACTTAAGTGAGCTTAAATGTGATGTGATAGTCGGTCCACAAGAAACGGGAGACAGCATCTCAGGTTGTGATTTTTCCCGTACCACTTGTCACGAGTACACCGTGAATATCTGTAATTCCACAATGTATCAGATCTCCGACATTGCCTCAGCCGGAAAAAATTCCAGCAAAAACACGATGAACAACGACTGAAGAGAATCATTCAACGAGGCAGATGTCAAAGATTCCACAGATTGCTGTTGATATGAATGTTGGGCCATCGACAAGTGTCAGATTGCGAACCATTCAACGAATCATCATCGATATGGGCTTTCGTAGCCGAATGCCCACTCGTGTATCCTTAGTGACCGGACGATAGAGGTCTGCAAATCGCCGGCTTCGCTCGCAACGCTCGGCGGTGGCGCGCCGTGTGTGTTACGCTCGCAGCGAGCGTGTTGACACTCGAACGAGGCTACGTGGGGCACAGGACGCACAGCGTAGTGCTGCCGCTGTACTCACAAGGAAACCTACCCAAGTGGCACTCTCCGATGTTTATGAAATTTGCATATGTTGCAATACATGAAAAACTATGGGACACTTTTTTCTTTTTTTTTTTTTTTTAGCGGCGGCGAAAAATATTTAAGGGGTGAAACGGTCCCTAAAATTGTCGCTAAAATAGAAACATGGCGATTACTTAGAGACTAGAGAAGCGATTTTAATGATGTTTGGTATGAAAGTATCTTTTGATAGAAGACAAATTCCACAGATTCATCTTCGATAAAATAAAAATAATTTTTTGAGCTGTCCTCCTAATTGTCACTCCCCTGCAATGTACCTAGGCCGATCTCTTATCAAGACACGGAAGAAAGCGAGGATCCTATATATTGCACAAAAGCTTGCATACGTTCTTTATTATGTAGATAAGAAAGACGACAGTGGCAGTGGGGGATATATGAATGTTGCAACTGGAAAAATTCCCGTTAAGGACTCACTCGGAAAAGGAAGAGGCGCAGCAACCAAGCACAGTGCCAAAATGCTACAGGCATATATATTAACGGAGTTCAACAGAGAGAGAGAGCGATATGCACAAAACTAGCCTAAAAGGGTGTACATCAATATCGTGTATTTAATACCAATATAAAAGACGGATAGAGTATTCCAGAACTTGAGAGTGATAAGAGGAATGGATATAAAATACAATCATTTGCTCGTTAAGAAGGCAAGTAACACCTATCACTAAACAGGAACTAACAGTCCACAAAATGGGAACAAGAAATAAAGAAAGATCATAGAAAACTCATTTAGTAAATGATCTTAGCACAGAAACTTTATATTAATCACGTAAAATAATCTATATAGTAAAGTTCCAAATGCGAAACTGAATGGCTAGTTCAACTGGATCGAGAGAACAGCTTTCGAAGCACCCGGGAAAGGAAACAGTTCGAAATTTCGCACTCAGGATGTATTCTGTAGCGTCTAGTTTGCTTCCGACACTCGCCTTGGACTGGAGTGGCGCTGCGGTGGGCGACCGAGTGGCGGGCGGGCAGTGTGGACGGTCGGGCCAGTCGAGCGTGCGCCGCTCGAACGAGCGTGCAGGAAGTCGAGAGCAGCCACATGCCTTGCCGCAAGCTGCAGCACCGACACCTGTCGGACTGTCATAGAACGACATGTATCATGCGATCCGAGCGAGTAACCGAGCGAGGTGCAGACCTCTACCGCACGACACAAAGCTTGTCTCGCTTGGGCCCGTCAACACAGATATTGTTTATGAGAGGACGATAGTCTGATGAGTCTCGTTTTCAGTTGTATCGAGCGGATAGACGTGTACGGCTATGGAGACAACCTTATGAATCCATGGACCCTGTCAACAGGGGACTGTTTAAGCTTGTGGGGGCTCTGTAATGGTTAGAGGTCTGCACCTCGCTCGGTTGCTCGCTCGAATCGCGTGATACATGTCGTTCTATGACAGTCCGGCAGGTGTCGGCACTGCAGCTTGCGGCAAGGCGTGTGGCTGCGCTCGACTTCCTCCGCGCTCGTTCGAGCGGAGCACGCTCGACTGGCCCGACCGTCCACACTGCCCGCTCGCCACTCGGTCGCCCACCGCAGCGCCACTCCAGTCCAAGGCGAGTGTCGGGAGCAAACTAGATGCTTGAGAATGCATTCTGACCTGTAAATTTGGAATTTTTTCCTTGCCCCGGTGCTTCGAAAGCTGTTCTCTCAATCCAGTTGAACTAGCAATTCAGTTTCGCATTTTATACTTTACCATACAGTTTATTATACGTGATTAACATAAAGATTCTGTGCTAAGATAGTTTACTAAATGAGTTTTCCAGGATCTTTCTTTCTTTCTTGTTCCCATTTTGTGGACTGTAAGTGCCTGTTTAGTGGTAGGTGTTACTTGCTGTCTTAACGAGGAAGTGATTTTATTTTATACCCATTCCTCTTATTACTCTCAAGTCCTGGAATACTTTGTCCGTCTTTTATATTGATATTAAATACACGATATTGATGTACACTCGTTAGGTTAGTTTTGTGCATCTCTCTCTCTTTCTCTGTTGCACCCCGTTAATATATATATATATATATTCCCGTAGCATTTTGGCACTGTGCGTGGTTGCTGCGCCTCTACCTTTTCCGAGTGAGTCCTTAACGGGAATTTTTCCAGTTGCAACATTCATATATCCCCCACTGCCACTGTCGTCTTTCTTATCTACATAATAAAGAACGTATGCAAGCTTTTGTGCAATATATAGGATCCTCGCTTTCTTCTGTGTCTTGATAAGAGATTGGCCTAGGTACATTGCACGGGGAGTGACAATTAGGGGGACAGCTCAAAAAATTGTTTCGATTTTATCGAAGTTGAATCTATGGAATTTGTCTTTTATCGAAAGATACTTTCATACCAAACATAATTAAAATCGCTTCTCTAGTCTCTAAGTTATCGACATTTTTCTATTTTAGCGACAATTTTGAAGGGACCCTTTCGTCTCTTAAATATGTTTCCCCGCCGCTAAAAAAAATACGTGTCCCATAGTTCTTCATGTATTATAACATATGCAAATTTCATAAAAATCGGAGAGTGACAATTGGGTAGGTATCCTTTTGAGTACAGCGGAAGCGCTACGCTGTGCGGTCTCAGCCCGCCCCGCCCCAAGCAGCCTCGTTCGAGTGTCAACACGCTCGCTGCGATCGTAACACACTCGGCGCGCCACCGCCGAGCGTTGCGCACTCGACCGAGTACGAGCGAGCGAAACAGGTGATTTAAAGACCTCTAGTAATGGTGTGGCGTGTGCAGTAGGGTTGACTCTGCCAGGTGCCACGTACGGACGTACACACCTGCACCCAATCATGTCTATTTTGCGTTCTGACTGACTTGGGAAATTCACCTATAACGTTGCGACACCGCTAAAATTGCTACTGAGAGGCTCCTTGAAATCTCCAATGAGATTAAACATCTCTGATTGTCCCCAAACACCCCATAAATGAACATTATTGAGCGTAATTGGGATGTCTTGCAACGTGTTGTTGAGAAGAGATCTCCTACCCCTCGTACTATTACGGATTTATGAAGTGCCCTCATAAACGCATGATGTCAGTTCCATCCAGCACCACTTCAGAGATTAGTCTAGTTCAAGTCACATCGTGTTAGGGCACTTCTGCTTGCTCACTAGTGCGATATACGGTATTAATCAGATGTACCAGTTTCTTTGTCTCTTCAGTGTAGACCGTTCCCTGGATCCCGCATGTATTGCCAAGGAATGCATTCTCAGTCCACTCAGGCACCCCGTTTATTGTATTTTCCAATACCACGAACAAGAAATATATATTCACGGTACGAAACGTTTCACACACTCTAACAACACGCAACAAACATCCTGTTGAGCCTTCATTACTTACGTTTACCACCACGAATCTAACCTTTTGTAATGAGAGTCACTGTGATCTACAAACTATGTTGTTTAGGTGGAATGAAACTGAACCAAATTTTATCTTTCTGCTTGAAGCACAGGACAACAAGACAACAATAGAAGTTACATATCTATGGATGAAAACGCCTAACATGATCCCAAAATAGCTCTAGAGAAAATTAATTTCAACATGCTCACCAGCCGTCTTAATATTATAGAAAATTCCATATAACAGGCGAACAAGATACACATAGTAACTGAACTTCCATCATACAATACATACTACTAAAAAATTATTTTTTCAGGGTATGTTGTCAGCTATGAGGAGTGACACACCCTCATAATTCTTTCAGGTAAATATCACATACTGACACTGAAGAAACAAGACATCATGCAACTCCCATGTTCTGAAAAATAAAAGACATTCAAGTGTATACCAGAATTACAGATGCTCCTATCACAACACAAAAAAAGGAAATATGCTCCATCTAGAGCCAAAGACCTAAAAGAGGACAATTGGCTTCTCTTAAACATCCAAAATTTTTATACCAATTGTAATTGAAAGAGCTACAGTATAATTGTTCATTAAGTGGCTAATATACTATGAGAAGTCAGTTAAAATGTCAATCTAAGATAACTGTAAATTATTACACATCAGATGACTGAAAGTAAAAACATTCTTCTTAATCAAAAATGGTAAATTTACATCTAATCAAAAAACTTTGTATTCTAATTTTTGTCAGTTAACCCTAATTGCTCTGCGCAGTGAGCAGTCGATAGCGGTGCAATCATAATAACAATATTTCTGACCAGTTAAGCATGAATCGTAAACAACAGTGGCATCTACCAGAATGAAACAAACGCTTCGAATGAACCATTTTAGTGGGGAGAAACAGAAAAGTGAAACCACTGGTGTTCCACTCAAATGAATACTCGTGGTAGCTATTTTGACTACTAATTAAAACGCACTCCATCCCACAATCGTCTTGAGGTCTAAGGCGTCTTGTTGCGGACTGGGCGGACGTTTTTGCCGGAGGGTCGAGTCTTCCTTCTGGCACTGGTGTGTTATTCTCACTAAGTTAATTTAAGTATAGGGACTACTGACCATAGCATTTTGGTCCAATAGACTTACAAACATTTGAACGTTACATCCCAGAATTCCTAAAAGCTACAAATGAAATTTTAATGAAATAGTCATAGATGTCACATATAAGAAGTCAGCCATGTTGTATAGACGGTATTTCAAGGAATGAAAGAGAAGACAGGGTAAAGTTTGAGATGCAAAATTCCTCCTAGAGGTGATAGTATTAGCAGTGACGATGGGCATGAGGTACGTGTGATAATGTCAACTACACCATTAAATACATAAAAGGTGTATCGACAAGACCTGTTGCATCTACTTTCATATTCTCTTTACTGGCTAAACATTTGTCATTTCTATCTTACTACAGGAAAAAAATAGTTAATAACTGACAAGATGTTAACTTTTTGCTAGTACAACCATCATGGGTGAGAGTCTAAATGCGATGGACTGGATACGAAGCGTGTAAGGGGATAATAAACCTATGTGTCATACAGTTCTAGAACTTAGAGTAACAGATTGACGAATTTTCCGATCAGAAAAATATCGGGAACTTTCACTCGCAGAAACTAGATTATCGGGAGTAGAATTACACATGAAATGTTGAGCAGAGAGTATTACTATCAACATTTCAGTCATGTGATCATTTATATGAGATTTGACAAAAAAACCAACAACAAGCCGACAATGCAATCAGACGATGTGGAGGTAATGCACAATGTTTTAATGTGAATCTAAGAAATCTCTAGCAGAAATGAAATACAGTTTCTGAAGGAAACCCCCTTCAGTTCTGCAGTAGCGAATATAGCGTACGAAAATCAGAACAGGAACGAACTAGAGACACGAAAATATACTAATTCAGAACTTTGTGGGACCTGCAAGAGAGCTACATTACATAATAAGAAAGAAAACCAATTTTAGATCTAAGTTTAGAGTAAAAAAAATCCATAACACTTATAGATAGAATTAACCCTCGGGCTATCATAACTTCAGCAGCAACGAGGTGCAGATTTCCTACCACTGTGTTTTCCGAGTTACAAACCTAGTATATAGCTACTAAGTGATCGAAATGATAAAAATAGTGTAATGCACAGGTAAAAATATCATATTTGCTTATATCTGAATTATTAAATCAATTACATTATTCCGAAAGTGTACAATAATCATGTATAATAGACCCAGCAGTACCATCATTTCCTCTTTCGTTACTTCCCTGTAATTTCTGTCTCTTGAGTAATAGTGTCCGCTTTCTTCTATCTTATATGGCACTTAGTACACGTAATTACTTCATCAAACATATTGCCAACTACCTTCAATGAGAAAGCGTGTGTCTCAGACCTCACGCCCCTTGCGTTCCCTTTTGAACGAGGGAAGTTTTTTATCATATTCTTTTTCAGTGTTTTGGAGTGCTGCTTTTATTGCATTTTACTGCACAGAGTGGTACCGTTTTCAATATCAGATTCATTGCGTCTGATATCTTGTTCGCGGTCGGAACTAGGATTTACGTTTGAATAATAGTATCCTGCTCATGATCTAATGAGGAATCTAGGCAAAAATCACTAAGATCATCACTTGTCGAAAGAAGTCTATTTCTTGATCTGTTAGACCCATACCACATCTACGATACCTGAAGATTATATTATGTAGTAGAATAACACACATTTTTGCATTTTATAAGGCTAAAATGGGTTGAAAATGAGATTGATGGAAACTGCAGCATGGCTAATCAGGAGAAACTATAGGGCAATAATTTATCGAGTGTTAAACTTCTATTTACGAAATAAATTTAAATTTTTGAGCATTCTAATATGTAGGGTATACTTTATACAATACATATTTACTAGGAACAGCCACAAATGCATTTTCAAGGAAAACTAGACGTAACACAAAGGAAGTCAAGCCTACTTACGTGACAGACAGCGCAGTGCATATTTGCTACCAGTGATGAACTCCCTGCCAAAACATAAATTAGGTGGACACAGCCGAGCACTGGAAACTCAGAACCTTCACTGACATCAATTTTAAGGCTTAATTGAGGAATAGCTAAAGCAGAAATACAGAATCCCCATTATTGCAACAACAGTGAGCATTTAAAGGAAAGTGGTAGCATATTTGCACCAGCGCTGCCGCTCGAGGGTTAAAGACGTACAGGTCCCACCAAGTTTTAAACTATGTCTTTTGATGTCACTAGTTTGTTTACCAATATTTCTACTGAACTTTTGCATAAATCTAAAGTAAACAATGTACAATTACATTACATACATATTGCCAATTAAATATACGTAAAACAAATTTACTTCCAGTTTCAAAACAAGTATTACAATCAGTCTGATGGTCTAGCCATGGATTCTCTACTTAGTCCCATATTATCCGAGATTTTTTTGTATAATTTCGAGCAAGTTTTGTTACCAAAAGAACGTCTGAGTTACAAAATTAGATACTGGTTCAGTTATTTGAATGATGTGATGTGTTTATAGATGGTACCACTACACAACATTTAAATTTCCAACACAACAAAATTAAATTCAGAATGGAACTAGAAAAATCTTTTATAAATTTCTTGGACCTCACTACTGATATCAGCACATCCGAGATTTTTTTGTATAATTTCGAGCAAGTTTTCTTACCGAAAGAACCTCTGAGTTACAAAATTAGATACTGGTTCAGTTATTTGAATGATGTGCTGTGTTTATAGATGGTACCACTACACAACATTTAAATGTCCAACACAACAAAATTAAATTAAGAATGGAACTAGAAAAATCTTTTATAAATTTCTTGGACCTCACTACTGATATCAGCACAAACACCTATTTAGTATTTACAGAATACCCCCAGTAACTAATATAGTTATCCCTGCTAGCTCACACCACCCACACAGTCAAAAGAATTCGGCATTCCATTCAATGGTGAATCGCCTCACATCAGGTGCATTGTCCAATTCTGCTTATCAAACGGCCAACAAGAGAACATGAATAGTCAGAAAAACGGGAGTGTCATCCCAAATTTAGGAAAAATTTCAGATCACCTTGCTAAAAAGTTAAAATCTATAAATCACAAGGCTGCTTATTACAAATATACAACATTTCAAAATATTTCTTCAATATTAAAGACGAAATTCAACCCTTAGCACAGAGTGGTTTGTAAGATCACATGCATACATTGTGGAAAAGTGTGTATTTCTAAGTCTGCCTGGGCTGTAGACAGAGCCGCATTTAGGCAGGTGCAACATATGCAGCAGCACAGAGCGGTAAAACTTTGGGGGCGACAAAAGTTTGCCATCGAAAATGAAATTTAATATTATTTAAATATTAATTGAATCATTATTCAGAATTTAGATTTGAGCAATAAATCTTAAAATTCAGATTGTTGTGTTGATAGCGTGGCGTATGTAGTTTATTTGTATTTTTTTTAATATGTTTGAATCCCAGATGCCATGAGCGGGGGGGGGGGGGGGGAGCTAAAATAAATTACGGCACAGGGGCGTCGCATACTCTAAGTACTGGCTGTAGGTATTAGATTATCAGAAAATGAGAGCAACTGGAGGTTAAAAAATAAAAATTCAAGCATTGTCGATCATATGCTGACAGAAAACAATACTTGCGATTACACTGTGAGATCCCACATTTTCTCACTGAAAAGCAGAAAGGTGACTATTTAAAATACTGGAAATTAATAAACATATAGTAGACGACGCCAGTATAGTATTAAATGATCAAACCCCATTTCCTTTTTCCCCGTCTACAAAAATAAGTTTCAGTTATCAAGTTTAGCAGTCCTCAGCTTGTTAAATGTACACGATGTTAGCATTTCAGTACTATTTTACAATGTAATTCTCCCCACCTAGCTCTCCAGCGTCCCACCTGGTTTTAAAGCTAATATTCAAGCTTTGAACCTCTACATGTTATATCAGCTTTTTATGTACTTTTATATTTAATAGATATACTTCAGTGCCATAAAAATGTAACACTTTCCTGTGAACATGTCGGTTTCTGTCTTGTGTATAATAAAATTATTGTAAGTCGCACATCTACGTACAAATGTTAGCGACATTTGGTTGTTACCTGACCATAGCCTAAAAATCGAATTCTAGTTAATAACTCAGTAAGTAATTCTGCAGACAATCATCAATTTTTCCTTTTGATAAAGAATGAAAATAGTTTATTGAAGTGATAGTTCAATGTAAATTAATTTAAGAGTTCATTTCTGTAAATTTGGAAGAGATACAGACAAAATTTAACTTCCTTGGAGACTGTTCTCATAAATTACCTCTTCAAGTTGAAGTATTTTATCCATTTTAGCAACTGTTCTGATTATAAATTAATAAAATGGAGCAACCAGTTGCTTCTGTTGCTTATCCTCTTCAGGTCAATAATTTAGATAAAGTCAGTCTTTTCAGAAATGTAAGTGCTTAAAACTATACATGAATAGAAAAGAAACGGCAAAGGCTTAGACTCACAGTCATTACTGAATGAAGAATTAGTAATGTAGCTAGAGTTCTTTCTATTAGTATCATAATGCAGATGTATGTACTGTAAAGCAGTTGGTCTGGGTTTATATCCTAAGATGGTATATTTATTGACAGGGCTGATCACACCTGGAGAAACAGAAAATAAAACAGTGCATTTCCTTTGTACTACTCCAGAGGTAGATCTTTAT
The DNA here is from genome assembly GCA_026315105.1 of Locusta migratoria. NCBI lineage: Eukaryota > Metazoa > Arthropoda > Insecta > Orthoptera > Acrididae > Locusta > Locusta migratoria. The sequence goes on from CM048751.1 coordinate 170,874,094, forward strand.
CCACAGTTATAGATAAAGGGCGAAGGCAATAAACAATCTACAAACAGAAATTACTGAAAATGATGAGAGAGTCAATATTCAGAGAAATGATCAGAAGAAGCTATACGTAAGGAAGACAAGGTACTGAGTAATGTCCTAGAATTTGTGTAACCCATTAGATACTATATCAATAATGGAATAGTCATGACATCCTCGGAACGGACGTTATCAGTAGTGCGGTAGGCAACTAAAGGTATAAGAAATGCATATGCAAAACTTTCCTTGAGGGAAAAAAAGTTATGAAATGGATTGGGAAATTTGGCTCCTATAAAGTGTCCATTGATATACAACAATACAGCACATATAAATGATATCTAGAAGAGCTGCAAGTAATTTATAGTGAAATATGTTGCTCGCCATGCCAAATACAAGAGAATTGTAGTAGTGCAGTTTGAATCGTGATTTTCCTGACGAATCCTAAGTCTACCAGTAGCAACACGATGGTCGGATTATAGTGTGGATGCACCAATGTGAGAGACTGTAACCCTTTTTTGTCATGCATCACCATTTTGGACCTGCAAACGCTGTTATGTATTGGGATGGTATTAAATTCCACTTACACACCCCCTAGTGTGCATTGCTAGTACACTAACCACTAGGCGCTGTAACTCCGCAGTGCTGGAAGTTGTTTTCTTATAATAACATTGAAGCCTGTTGACAGCCACACTGTTCAAGTCTTGTTTGTCGTCCATCAGACTGCATTGGTCCCTTGGGTTCTCTGCACCACCTACCTCTCGCCAAGCAGCATGGACTTCTATACAGCAAAATTATATTCAGATCATTTTTAATTTCACGTGTATAGCAGCGATTATAGACAGCAACGGCAGCAAAACTTAAAACTGACTGAATCTTCCTCTTCAACAGCCGGCCGCGGTGGCCGAGGGGACTAAGGCGCTCCAGTCACGGTCTGCACGGCCACTACGGTCGGGGGTTCGAATCCCCCCTCGGGCATGGATATTTGTGCCGTCTTTAGTATAAGGTAGTTCATAAGTAGTTTGTAAGTTTAGGGACTGATGACCCCATAGTTAAGTCCCATAGACTATACAAACATTTTTCCTCTTCAACAATAGGTTTTTTTTTTCTTTCCATCATGAGAGCTTTTGTACTGGTATTATCGCGGATAGAAATTAGACATACCCCTGGCACATCTTGGTGCTCCATTATGGACAGCCAGCAGTATAGTTACAAGACGAATGAATTTACCCGAAAAGGTTGTCTGCATAAAGAGAAGGTAGAACAACGCCCAGTCAAAACGAAAGCAAAGTCGCCAACATTAAGCATGCAGAAGGTATACGACAACTTAACCCAAAGGAAAAAGCACTAAACAACTATGCAAGTTGGTTTATAGGGCCAATGGGATTGGACATAATATGATCTCAGATAATCGAACTCGGGTCAAATGAAAGTAGAAATACCAAAAAAAAAAAAAAAAAAAAAAAAAAAAAGCTTTTCGGAATTAATTCACTACGAGAAATTTATTTATTTGGGGTACGACATTTAAGTACATTGTATATTGGAGCATGTTACTCTACATTAATTTATATACGGAACATTACAACTTATCACAAATAGTATAGTGTCTTTTTATTCGACAAATATTTGGGTAGCCAGAATGTATTTTTCATGATCCCCTCGGCATGCTCTGGCGCTGGTTTCTTCTCTGGTATGTTTGATGGTCTGCTTCGGCTCACCGCAGTCACATGGTGACGAAGTCAGCATTACCAATTTCAAGAGCGAATCTGCACACATCCGACGCCATGTTATTAGTCAGCTGACAACTTAAGTCACTAAACAAAAATAAATCTTCCGGGCCAGATTGTATACCAACTAGATTCCTCTCAGAGTATGCTGATGAAATAGCTCCGTACTTAGCTATAATTTACAACCGATCACTCAGCGAAAGATCCGTACCCAAAGACTGGAAAGTTGCCCAAATTACTCCAATATTCAAGAAAGGCAATAGGAGTGATTCTCAAAATTACAGGCCTATCTCATTGACGTCGATTTGCAGTAGGATTTTGGAACACATACTTTGTTCGAATATTATGTACTACCTCGAAGAGAACGACCTATTAACCAATAGTCAGCACGGATTCAGAAAGTATCGCTCTTGCGAAACACAGCTTGCCCTTTATTCACATGAAGTGTTAAGTGCCATCGACAAGGGATCTCAAATCGATTCCATATTTCTGGATTTCCGGAAGGCTTTTGATACTGTACCCCACAAGCGGCTTCTAATGAAATTGCGTGCTTATGGAATATCTCCCCAATTGTGCGATTGGATTCACGATTTCCTATCAGAAAGGACACAGTTCGTTGTAATTGACGGTAAGTCATCGAGTAAAACAGAAGTGATATCTGGCGTTCCACAGGGAAGCGTTATTGGTCCCCTACTCTTCCTCGTGTTTATAAACGATTTAGGAGATAATCTGAATAGCTCCCTTAGACTGTTCGCGGATGATGCTGTCGTTTATCGGTTAGTGAAGTCAACAGAGGATCAAAAGGAACTGCAAAGCGATTTAGACAAAATTTCTACTTGGTGCGAAAATTGGCAGTTGACACTAAATAAAGAAAAGTGTGAAGTAATACACATGACCACTAAAAGAAATCCGCTGAACTTCAATTACGCGATAAGTCAGTCAAACCTTAAGGTCGTAAATTCTACCAAATACCTAGGAGTTACAATTACGAACAACTTTGACTGGAGAGAACACATAGAAAATATTGTGGGGAAGGCGAACCAAAGGTTACGTTTCATTGGCAGAACGCTTAGACGATGCACCAGCTCCACCAAAGAGACTGCCTACATCACACTTGTGCGTCCTCTCTTGGAGTACTGTTGCCCCTTGTGGGACCCTCACCAGGTGGGACTGACGGAAGATATTGAGAAGGTTCAGAGAAGGGCAGCTCGTTTTGTTTTATCACGTTACGGGGGGGAAAGCGTCACGGAAATGTTGCACGAATTGGGGTGGAAATCATTAAAAGAAAGACGTTATTCATTGCGGAGTGATCTGTTTGCGAAGTTTCAATCACCGACTTTTAGTTCTGAATGTGAAAATATTTTGCTAGCACCCACCTACTTAGGGAGACATGACCATCCCAATAAAATAAGAGAAATCAGATCGAAAACAAAATGATTTAGGTGTTCTTTCTTCCCGCGCGCTATTAGAGAATGGAACAGTAGAGAAAAGTTATGAAGGTGGTTAATGAACCCTCTGCCAGGCACTTAAATGTGATTTGCAGAGTATCGATGTAGATGTAGATCTTGGTGCCTCAGTAATAGAAGGCATGTTGCTGGGACATTTTGGAGCTACGCTCCAGGAGTCTATGATAGTCCCGGTTGGCTGTCTACATGTACATTGATGGCTCGTATGTCAGAAGGGATTCGTAGTTCAGGGTTTGCCTCAATAGTGTTGCATTTCCTGACCAAGGCTGCTTCTCGCCGTAGTTTTTGGAGTGGTATGTGACTGAGAACAGGCAACCACGTCACCCGAGATAATACGCATATTACTATTTGCTTCATTGTCGATTTTATTGTTTAACTGTACTTGCGCACAGTACTCCGCCGCAGAGTATACAAGGCTCAGCACAGAAGTCGTCTGAGTTGTTGATGATGTACCCCTGATGGTTACGCAAAGTTTCTGAATGCAATCATTTATTGTCCTCGCTTTAGCAGCAGTATTTGAGTTGCGTGATTTCATAAATAAGGTTATATCTAACGTGATACCCAGGTATATTGGCTTCTTCATATGGTTGACGTATCCGACATCAAAACTCTGTTGGAGTCCTTATTGTTGAGATGAAAGAATGATCTATCTTAGCAGCGTTAGGCCCAAGCCTCCATTTCCGGAAATAGTCTGTCGGGAGAGACAGATCTGACGTCAGAGTTTCTTGTATCAAAACGGATCTTGCTGCTATGGCCAAGTCATCTGCATAGCCGACTTTCGTGAAAGCTGTTTCTGGCATATCGGCAAAATGAAGCCTAAAGAGCTTTGATTCAGGCCTTTTGGAGGAATGTTTGGATACTAGGTTTGTTTCCCATGATGACTAGGAATTCACTGTTACCAATAATATTAATCAAAATATCCACGGGTGTACTGCTGGTCTATAGTGTCCAACGGGCACAATATTTCGGCGATCATACATGTCGCCATCATCAGGTGAACTGACGGACTGAGCTCCTGGAAACGCGCCGGCACGGAGATCCGCACGCTACGGCTGCTCGAAGGGAACTGGGTTCTAGCCCGGTAGCGGGCCATTTAAATACCCTCGGCCCGCGGAGCGACCCCTCCGCGGTCCGCGCCCCGCACCGCGGCCGCGCAGTGGAACCGAATGCGACGGCGTCTGAGATGACGTCGGTGTGAGGACTCTGTCCGCCGTGGTCGTCACTTCGTTACGTTTGCTAGATTTACTCTTAATTAACCCAATCGCTGGTTCCCAAGCTTTGCTTAGATTATAGCCACAGTCACGGTTTATGAGGTTGTCACTTGTGCGAATTTCAATGGCCTCTCTAATGACGCAGTCCCAGTATCTCGACGTCTGTACCAGAATCCTAGTGCTTTCATACTCCATCGCATGATTCTCCGACAAACAATGTTCAGCGACCGCCGACTTGCTCGGATACATCAATCGTGTGTGCCTCTGGTGTTCAACACATCGATCCTCGACGGTAAGCATCGTCTGTCCAATATATGACTTTCCACACTGACACGGAATCTGGTACACGCCGGCCTTTCTCAAACCGAGATCATCTTTAGCGCTCCCCACCAGTGCATGAATTTTATTCGGCGGACAAAAAACAGTTCCAACCTGGTGTTTTTTCAAAATGCGGGCGATCTTCCCCGAGAGTGCGCCAGTATATGGAACGAACGCAGTGCCTTCATCCTCCCTCGCTTTTTTTCATCAGGTGGTGTTGTAGTGGTTGGGCGGAGAGCCCGCTGAATCTGCCACTCTGAGTACCCATTTTTTCGAAATACAGTTTTCAGGTGTTTCAATTCCTGGGATAGACTCTCTGTGTCGGAGATAGTGCGCGCCCTATGTACTAGAGTATACGAAATTTCCCACTAAAACTTTTCGCCCCAAATATCTTTAGAACAACAACAGATATTTGAAAAACGCCTTTCATTCACATAATCGTACCGTAGGGGCTGATGAAGGATGGAAGGGAGCTTTTGGTTTAACGTCCCGTCGACAGCGTGGTCATTAGAGACGTGGGAGGGGTGGGATTATGAAAGTATCTATTGGCAGACATTGTAAAACGGAAGCAAATATTGTTTTCAAGACAATGTTTTCTTTTTTTTTTCAAATATTGGATACCCCATTTTATTTCTTCGGCAAACAATTGCATGGCAAATGACAACAGGAATGGCATTCGTTAACACGTTCGCTGCCGTTCACGCTCTGGCGCGTGTAAACGTAACTTGAGTCAGTTGCCGCTCACGCTGTGGCGCGTGCTGCGACCTAGCATCCTATTATGGGTTGTTGTAAACTGGCATCGTCTAATAAAGCTGTATACTCTGGTAGGCACCCAGGGAAGATTATAAGTGATATGCACACGTACCTGGTTCCAGATTTCCGCGTTTTCATTACCGGCTACGAGCCACACACGCCTCTCATGATGTCATGATAGATTTATTGGATTCTTATGTAAACAAGCAAGCAAGCTTTGATTATTTTAATTTTATTTCGATTAGTTACCAGTTTATAAAAAATACTTATTAGTTTCGATATTATTCATACTTATATTGCTGATGATATAGAAATAAGCATATGTTTTATGAAATACCTTGTATGTACTGTTTACATTGTTCATTTGTTGTTTTCACAAAACTACAAATGCAAATAAAAACCATATCAAAAAAACTGAAAACTAAAACCAAAACATTCAGTGGCTCAAAACTATGAAAAGATACTGTCAAAATACGATCACGTGCCAGAGCGCGAAGTGGCACCTAACATCATCGCGCCAGAGCGTAAACGGCAGCGAACGTGTTAAATTACAATAAGTCAATCACATCGAAAGAGAGTGCAAAAATGAGTTTACGTTTGAAATAAATGAAGCGTGAAGCTAGCGCGTTCGGAGACTCACTCGTGAGCCTTGCTTGAATTTCGGGACGCGCTTCCTTTACTTCAAATGACCGCTGCCCATTGTTCCGAATGTAACTGACGTACTGTGATGCACCAAACGCCATTCTTTTTGTGATTTGTCATGCTAGAGATTGCGTAAGAATTAATATGAGGTACACATTTGAAAAAAACAACAACATATGTCTGAGTTGAAAACAATATTTGCTTACGTTTGACTTTGTATCGTAACAGATACTTTCATAAGTCGCTGCTGTACGCTGATGCTCGTGAAAGGCGTCTTTCAGTATCGATAATTTATTGTTTCAGAGATATTTGGAGTAAAATGTTTATGTTGGACACCCTGTACAATATGCTGAGCACTGCAGTGGGACGATACTTCTTCCTAAGGTTTTCAGATTTACCTATCTTTAGGAGGGCAGTTATCTTATCTTAGCCGGGTCTTCCTATATTTGCGAGACTTGATAAGAATCTCATAGAGGATGGTATTAGATCTGGAAGCTTTCTTAGTTTTATGTCCTTCATTGCCGGTGAAAAGAATCGTGAATACTGTCGAATGAATATTTTTTATTTAGAGACTGGCTCTTTCTTTTAGTTTGTAAAGTTCACTTTTAATGCTTGTTGTTGTCATTCGGCTATTTACCCCTTTACAAGTTTTGGTAATTTGCAAAGCGATTTCGTTAGGTATTGTCTGGTTAGGTTTTAGAGTCGAGGGTATGCTAGGTTTAAAAAAATTATTGGTCTATGCAAGATTGTGATAACGTGAACGCGAAAATCTGCAAGGGTGCTAGAGAAAACTGTATGCTGGATCAAAATAAAACTGTTCAGAGCATTTTGAAAACTTTACCCATATGGACAAAAGAACTGACGGATGTGGAAATTTCTATAGATGTGACAATTTGCTAGAAATTACGGACCAAGAAACTTCAAAAACAGTCTTATAGCCAAATGCTGACATTCTCGAAGAGCCTGACCTATTTAAGGTGGATGACTAAGTGACACATTGTCATGGATTTTGAGAAAAAGTCTATATTAACTGGTAATAGTAAAACACATGTATGACAGCTTGTTTCTTGCTTCTATCGGTTGCTAAGATATTGCTTCGTTCCGGCCTTGGCTGACGGTCGTGTCATTCTCTCCCAATTAATCATCCTCATGCGGTACAAAGCAGCACAGGGTCATCAAAACGTTTTTACAACTGTTTCTTAGGCTTGCAGCTCCAGAGGAACCATAAGACTGACAACTCTCCGTTCCAAAAAAAAAAAAAAAAAAAAAAAAAAAAAAAAAAAAATGTTCCAATGTTTGTTTAGCTTATGGGACTTAACTACAGAGTCATCAGTCCCTAAACTTACAAACTACTTATGAACTACTTACGAGCTAGGACGGCACAAATATCCATGCCCGAGGGGGGATTCGAACCCCCGACCGTAGTGGCCGTGCAGACTGAAGCGCCTCAGTCCCCTCGGCCACCGCGGCCGGCACTCTCCGTTTCAGACATTTTATTAACGTGGCATTGGAACCATGTTACACGAAAGGCAAACAACCTGACCCTTTTGAAATAGTGACGGATATTTCGTACACGTATTTCCCTACTGTTTCACTGAGCTTGACTTACTGATCTTGTATTATTGAGAGCCATTGTCCATATCCCTTCCGATCATCTTGGTTTAAAATTAAGTTGAAACTTTGACAGTTACTAAGATAATTTAAGTGACGCCTGCATTCAGTTTGTATACTTTCCAATCGTTTGTCAGTCTCACAGTATCTTGTCCAAAAAGTGAAACGTGTCCTTCCTCCACTTGATTAGGATGTGAATGCTGCTTATCATGGACAAATCTACTAGGAATAAAATGGAAGCACTTTGAACTTACCTGTCACTCAAGAAGGCCTTGAAATATTTCCAACAATCGACACAGATAAAAGGGCAAGAATAGCTTAACAAAAGATGTGGTATATGAATGTCAAGCTTTCGAGGTTTTCTTATGCACTGTTTATAAAGCTGTGTGTCCTCTACTCGTCAGGCGGAAGACATCTAACCCGGCTCCAGTCCTGCTAATATGTGACCCTGAATATCACGATTGACAGTGATAACATTTGCGTCGATGTTCTGTCACGAGTCTTCCATTTTAGGGGATGCGGTGGGAGTTAAGCTTCTCCCCCCCCCCCCTCCAACGCTACCTCCCTCTCCACCACTCACAAACACACACACACACACACACACACACACACACACACAGACACACTCGGGCGCGCGCGTTTCTCTGAAATATACGTTTATCATGACAGCAAATGACATATTCATAATTTTCGACAAGTAAACGACGAGACGGATACTGGTTTCCGGAAAATGTATACTTCTTGTGATTTTCGAAATCCCTTGTTCCTGCATTAGGGTCTGGACGCTTCGACCTGCAGACATAGGTTGCACCTGTCAAAAAGAAGGGAAGAATGCCCCGTTCGGAAGTGAACTTGCATAGCGGTTAGAGGTTGCAAGAACAAACAGTGTACGTCCAAAGTATTCAAAATCGCAAGCTTTACATTTTCTTGCAAAAATGGAGGTGACAGCCGCTTCTCCGATTACTGCTGATGGTGACTGCCATGTGCATAATACGGTTTCGAAACGTCAGTTAAAAGATGCGTTTGCGTACTGTGAGAGTCTTTTCCACAACGGACCTCATTGATACAACGATTTCTGCAGATGCAATGGCGATTGGGAAAGAACTGTATCAGTCTGTCATCGAAATGTTAGGAGACAAGGTACTCATGACTGAAGAGGAACTCATTCACTTTGACGAAGTCGATGAAGTAAGTCTCTTGAGTGAAGGTGACGATTTTTGCGGTCGAAAGGAAGGCAAACATTTCGTTGGAGACAAAACTAGAAGTAGTTACACTGACAAAACAACACCTCACGTCGAATCTCAAAAGTTTCCAGAGAAACGGATCTTAGAGTTTAAAAAGAAAGGCCTCTTTGAAGTGATGGGAAGACGACTTAAAAACCGGAGAAACAACGGTTCACTGAATCGCTGACCAATGACCGCTTCTTAGAAGCTCGTAAAAATCACCAACAAGTAGAATACGTTTCCAGCAACATTACATTTAATATTGTGTGCCTTCAACAACTGTAAGAAAAGATCAAACCATGGCATTTACTTTTCAGGTAACAACAGGGAACGTACTGCAGTGGTCTTTAGCTGCTTCAGGCTAATTTCGGTCGGACGACTCTCCTTACAGCCTCACTTTCAAGGTTGAAAAAATTCAAAAAAGACACGGGATTCGGCAGAGGAAGAACAGTATCTACGTAAGTAACAGGGAGCAGACATGTTGTCAATACCAATCGACATGTGAGAGAGTATTAAATTTGTTAAACGGCGCGATATGAACGAGGTAGCACACTCCTATGCAGCACATCACGCAGTGACGAAGTCTGGTGAATTGTTACCGCACATGATTTTGTGTCTGCAAGAAGCAACAGGAAAGATGGCCCTGGGGTTAAAAACCCGTTGACAGTTTGACGAGAGACTTTCCAGATGTTATTGTAACAAGTTCAAAGTTTGGAAAACTCACCGCATAGCTCTACAGTTTGGTCTTAACGTGCGTCATGCATTCTTGCATGTAAAAAGCAAAATTCTTGCTATTAATATATTCATGGGCAGGTCAGACGAATCCTGGTTTGTACGATGACATTTATATCGATGATGCAGGTCGTGCAAAGTGCACGGTTACAGTCATACCCCCAAAATGTACACCGATGTGCCAACAGTGTGACGTTCATTTTTATAAGCTATTTAAGGTCTTTATCAAGCGCCTGCAAAATTTATCGTATTTGATTGACAATGAACGAGACATTGCCTCTCGTCAATATGCCATTAGAATACATTCGATAAATGGAAAAATTTGCCCAAGATCGCAGTTTTTATTTAATTTATTCAACATGACCAGATTCGATACTAAGGTGTCATCGTCTGGTGTGTGGGATACATGTACAAAAAATTTGATTACATGCAGTTATTAGAAGTACAGTCTGTTAAGTAGAAAAACAAAGAAAAGGTAAGCTCAAAATTTCTAAAAAATAAAAAAATCCTCATAGACATTAAAATGCATATTATAGTGCTCCACAGTACTTGTAATAATTCCGTGTAATCACATTTTTGTACAGTCGAAGCCAATCGTCTTGAATAAATAAAATTTGGTTCTTGGTATGTATCATTCCATTTATACAATAAGATCGCTCCCTGAGATGAGTAAATTAAAATACATACGACCGTAAATAATCGATGATTACCACCGATATTTAAACAAATGTTGCGTTGCGGATTGTTTGCATCCAAATTGTCAGAAGCAAGAGTTTTTTTTTTTTGTTTTTCATAATGTCAATGTGGTTTGTTTTCTCTGAGAAAACTGTGGACTGCTTGTGAATGTGGAAACAATGCTTTCATGCAATGTAGTTGGTGCCGTTTTAATTTGTTTTCTGTGTCTGTATGACAAATATCATCCTCGAACTTGTTACGTCGAAAGCACTTCTGACGATCAATTGTACATGCCTTTTATCTTCCGACAATGTAAAATGTATATGTATGCGTTGTTTATTATTTTTGACATGATATCTTTTCAATAAAATGAGCATTGTTGCAGAAAAAATTAATAAATCCAAACGACGGTATAAGCTAGATATAACTGACGATCCACCGATTAAAATGTCAGAACGCTAACCTCTGAACCACCGTTTCCTCTTGCTGATGTTCTACGCGTGAAGCTACTACTGCGATTTTCTCGAAATCGTTCAAGTATTGCGCCTTGCTCCTAGTACATTATGTTGTCCTAATGGTCTGCTAAAAGGGATCAATCCGTGATCCCAACGTCGCGCTCACGTTAGACTATGTATGTGGATTCTAAGACTGCCATACAAGCGCGCGTTTTGTCGATTGAAAATAAGCAAATGCTTGGAAGTGGCTGAGTTATAGCTGAGCTGTTTCCTTACAAAGTCATCATTTACAGGATAGGTCAGCATATCAGCGCATCTCGTCATGGCATATGACTTGAAGGAGCTGCAAGGTTCACTCAACATCGCTGACGATGAATTTTAATGAGGTATATCATTCATAATTGCCCTGGTTCAATACGTAGATTTTCGGGAACACTGCAACATCACTTCAGTCACAAGGACCACTGAGTGCGAGTACGAATCTCGGTGTTCTGGCTGTTTTACAGCAGCGCAAATAATCATTATCCTTGAATTTATTTAACAACTTCACTATGTATTTGTTAACTTTTTCTGTATTGCTATAATTGCAAAGATTCTTATAGACTCGATTAACGAAAAACAAATATTATTTTCTGTCCCTGGTTAGCCGCTATTTTCATCAAATATGTTGATTTCCAAAGCTATTTTGCCAGTGCCACATTGACAGAACTACCAAGAGTTTATCTCCTACGTACTGTATAATTTTTTACGGTTAGTTTATCCTTATATTAGTATTCATCTCTTAAAATATTTGATATACTATAATTACCGACACTGATGAAACTGGTAAAGTGTTGTTAACGGTATGCATATATAGAGTAATTATAGAAAGTGAGTGATGTGGTACCATCATTTATTCACAACAGAAGCGGACAAATGGAATTAATTCATCAAACCCGGACATACAGTCCTAGTAAGTACCAGAACTAATTCCATACATTTCAGGATTTAAAACATGGCATCAACAACACCTACGTCGCATGTTCCTTCTTCCTACCAAAGAGACAGCACCCAACATCGTGCTTTGAAATGAGCTTGTAACATCCGACACCATCTGAAGATAACCTGGAAAAGTTCGAAAAAACTGGTTAATGAAAGGAACAAGTACGATTTAATAATAAAGTGACTGGATGCATTTTTCTTAATTATATTGACATTAACAATCACAGGCTCTAAAGCATAAACTAAACGTAGATGCGCTGCATGTGTTCCAAATATTCAGACCCTATTAGTGAGTGAATACATATATAAAATTATTTAATTATGAAAGTGTTTTTTGAAGCTACACCCATGAAAATTCGCATTTACCTTCTCAGTTAAAAATAATGGAATCCTTGTTTTACGAAATATCCAGAAAAGAATGAAATAGGTGTTGAGAAGTTTCTCGAAAATATGTTGCTATTCAGTCAATTTTGAAAGTAACTCTATGAAAATTGTCAGTTTGTATCTCGGTCAGACTTAATTAAATCACTAAGTGGATGCCTGTTTTACGCAAATGTTGCATTTTGAAAACATGTTTAATCTAAATGCATTAAATTTATATTTGGCATCTCGGTTAGGATTATAAAATGTTTTTTCAATTTTTTTGAAACTTCATTTGGGGTGAAATAAGAGAGAAATTATTTTTATGGAAATGAGAGTAAGTTTGTATTTGGCTATTTGGTCAGAAAAAGAAAAGAAAAACTTGAATCACCATCTTAGATGTTTGACGTCGGTATTAGATAACCGGAAAAATTCACAGTACATAATGGTATACATTCAGCAGCATCCAACAGTTAACCGCAGTGAAGAAGATCACTGAACAGTGCTCGAAACGTCGACAATTCCTTTTCTATGAGTTTAAAAAAAATGACGTGGCCTAATACCCAGAATTGTGTTACTGAAAATGACACCGGCCGTGGAAGCCTAGGTACTTACAACACTCAGACATCTATTAGATAACTTTCAACTAAACATTCTACGCGCGTTAAGCAAATATTCTTGTTTCAATGGTCAAGCAAACGTTCTCATACCTATAGACGAACTCCTGGCTGTCCAGACAGTTCAGGCGTCCGTCAATATCTTCCTGTTGTAAAGGCAGCAGTGGCAGATCATGTAGTTGCCACAGTGCAGATAAGAGCGTTTCTGAACCCAGAGGTGTGAAAACGAACTGTTGCCAAACAGTAACTAGGATTGGGACTATGGGCACCTCTATCCCGTCTTCCACCCATGCCACGACATCAAATTTCATGGCTCGACTGGTACGTTCAGAGTCTCACTTGGAAGATGAAAATGGCAGGACGTGGTGATCAGTGATGTAAACAGATTCTACTTGCACACAAGTAATTTCACGACAGCGTGTACGACTTAGACTTGGCGAGCGCTGTCTCGTAGAGTGTTCGTCCGAGATACACTGTCCCCAATCTAGGCCTTTTGATCTGGGATGCGATGAGTTACGATTCTCTTTCACCTTTGGAGGTTATGTGTGTATACGGTACGTGTGTATGCTGTAAGACCTGTTATCTGCCGTTTTTCCACCAGAAAAATATTTTGTTCCAACAGGTTAATCGTCGCCCTCTCACTATACATGAAACTCAATGTTCTCTGTAAGACGTGCAGCACCAAACCTTGTCAGCTCAATCTCTGGACCCGTCTCCAATAGATAACATGTGGGAATTAAGAAATATTAAAATGGGTACTGCTTCAGCTGTTTATGTGTAAATGTACTAATTTCACGCACTCTTTACGCATGAAAAATCATAATTGAAATTGAAAACTCTAAGAGAGTACAACTATTTTTATTTCTGGCGGTCTATATTTACAGTTACATACTAGCCACAAGTGCCAATGACCAGACAGTTTGCACGTTTACACGTGAACGCACACACTGTTTGATACCTCGAATTTATATTTTGACAAACAAGACAGAGTGGAATGAGTAGAATTGAATTGTTAAAACAACTGCTTCTTTAGCAAATTTGAAGACCTGAAGTTGAGTGTTAAAGTTGACTCCAGTGTCTTGAGAAAATGCAAAATTCCTTAAAAACTGATTTTTAAACGAAAGTTTCCTTCACAAACAACAACGCAGACTATCCCACACTAGCGATAAGGCGAGATCGAACAGGAATGACGGGCAGCATGATCACCAGGAGCCACTACGGCTCAACCTCCCCACCTCAAAGCTGAACAGTGGGGCATAAAAGAAATGGATCTTTGTATTAAAGACCACGTTAGGCACTAGAAATAGTCAAAATGGCTGCGGCTCAGTCTCACACCAAAAGAGCTTTAAAATATCCCAACCGCAAATTAAAAGGCACAAAGGTGAGCCTATACGGCTCGCAAAGGTGATGACCTAAACCACACTAAGAACAGTATTAATAACAAAGTTCCAATCAAAGGTACGTCAATGACCAAATATGAAGTAGAAAGGGCAACATACTCTAGAAGATACCAGAACGATTCAGCACAGCTTAAACTCCTCCCCTCAAACCATAAAACAGGATGGCATGAACACACCGGCAGCCAACCACCCAACCACTGATGGCCTCAACTACCCACAAAAGATATACCGATAACCAAAGTTAGATCTAGCGCAATGCGACTACCGAGACTCGCACGCATTGATAAAATGTTTTAAAATTTAAATGTCTGTAAATCTATCGGCCCAAACTGCGTGGTCATCAGTCCGTAGCTTAAAAACTACTTAAATTAAGGTAAACTAACCTAAGGACAACACACACACCCATACCCCAGGGAGGACTCAAATCTCCGACGGTGAGCAACTGCGAGCTCCGCAGCGAGGCACCTTAGACCGCTCCACCGCGGCACACTCATTGATACCTGCAACCAAGTAACCAACGGTTAAACTACCCACATTCACATGATAGTTGGGACCAACAACGTACATGGATAGTACGAACCAGCCACGCATACCAATGGCTTCAACCCCGCCCACAACGCCGTACAGTTCGAAGGAGCTGAGAGGCCTGCGATGTTTCATCGACGGACTTGCACACCCTGTCAACAACTATCCAGTTACTTGTATTACCTGAGCTACGAGACGTTTGGCCGAACCGTAATTGTCGAACACTATAGTCGAGCCGAAATAGCATGATCCCTGGTGCTTGCGCCAATCAGCTTTGAGCGCCGGCTTTGATCTGCGCATGCGCACGTTCGGCTGCGCTGTGAATGTTTGCCAGTTCTGTCAGACAGCACCGACCGTTAAGCTACACTGCCAGGCGGCGAACTAACTACTTGGCAACACGGTTGCATTCAGTTTCCGCGGCTGGGGCGGTCCCCCAGCCCAGTAGGTGGAGCCAGGGATCATCGTATTCCGGCCCGACTATAGGCTTGTTACTAAGTCAAGGGAGCTCTGCAAGTCTTGGATATACTTAGCTAGATGTTTAACAGCTGCCGCTACCTCACATTCAGTTATGCAGTACACGACAATAGTTTAATCTACGGCCCCTAAAACTGGGCAGTCAATTCCGGCATACTGACTCTGGGCGTTTCTCCTCTAATCTTAAGTTCATAAATGAGGAAATCCTTGGACAGGTGCTCAATTACAGGGCACCGTAGGGGTTCCGTGAGATAGCCTGTAAAATAAATAATAAAATAAAAAAATAAATAAAAATACAACTACAGTACCAAGCAAAAGATATAATCAAAAAATGTAAACACAACAAGTAACAATTGATTTTAAGAGAGGGTGTGGTTTTACAAAATTGCAACCACGCTCTGGAGCTATCAGTTGAAACCTCGAATTTATATTTCAAAAACCAAGACAGTGGAACGACTGGGAGGGGTTATTAAAACAAATTAACAATTTCAATGACATGAAGTTGACAATTCAAGTAAAGCTGACTTCAGTGTCATGGCAAAATTCAAAATTCCTTTTCTTTAGAAAAGATGGTTTAAGCCTAATGCTATATGACAAACAAATACGACACGCATAAAAATTACCCAACTATACATAAGGTTACAACAGTTGCAAGGCAACAAAATAAAACACGAGAAGCCACGTGTCAAAACCTGACAGAAAGGAGAAAACGGCACAGTTAACTATGAGAACAGTGGATAAAATCAGTACACAATGAAGAAATTCAGTGTGAAAAATGGGCATTTAAAACTTATTTGACGATGACCTGAGAACACGTGTTTTAATGACTACATATAAAACTAGCATCAAAACTGCTACAGGTCGTTAAAAGCAAAAACTGTTAAACACCAAGATACATTAACTCCAATAAGGCAAAGTGAGAGACAGTAGGCAGCTATTCTTAGTAAGGTGACAGCCAACAGTACAGTTAAACTACATCAAACAAACGAGAGAGAGAGGCCTTTCTAAATTGATGGACGGCAGCTATCATAAATCCAAAATTTGAACTGCCACATATACACCCACTCCCGAGGCAGCAATCATCATGTGTGTGTGTGTGTGTGTGTGTGTGTGTGTGTGTGTGGATGGGTGTGGGTATGCGGTAACTTATAAGCTCAGCAGTGGCGAAATTACCAGCGTGGAAAGGTAGTTCCATCAACATACAGGGTGTCTGGAAAAAGACTCCCTGATTTCAAAATTAAATATCTCGAAAACAAAGATCGATAGAGGAATGCGGTAAACGGTATGTTTATTGTGAAAGCTGTAAGAAGTTTATACAACAGTTTGAAATAATAGTTACAATCTGCTAACCGATGGCGCTGTAATCGCCATACGTAATGCCTAGTATAAATAGTGATCCGAAGCCCAGAGCGATTAGTTCCACTATTGAAACGTGAAAGGAAGTTAGCGTACCGAAGGAAGAGTACTCCATTGAACAACGCGTTTTTCTGGTGCTAGAGTACCACAGGTTAAGAGAGAGTCCTACGGCAACAAGGCGAAGTTTTCACGCACGATTTAATGTTCCAAAAGGACCTGATGCGAAAACCATTAGTACGCTCTTCGCAAAATTTCAACGAACAGGCAGCGTAACTGATGATCTAGTGGGGCATGTTGGCCGCAAGAAAACCGCAGCTACGGCTGAAAATATCGCCACAGTTTCTGGAATTATTCAGCGAAATCCAATGTCATCCGTCCATAGAACTGCATCTGAGACTGAAGCGTTCCAGCACGCAGAAAATATTGAGAAAGAGCCTACAGTTGTTTCCATTCATAATTCAAACGCACCAATCAGATGCTCACAATAATTGATAGTGAAGGATTTGATGTTGGCTGTATCTGGTTTACAGATGAAGCACACTTCCACCTGAATGGATACGTGAATAAGCAGAACTGGCGATTTTGGGGTTCCGAAAAGTCATATTGGTGTGAAGCGAAACCCCTGTATTCTCCTGAAGTTACTGTATGGGCTGCAGTATGCAGCAGAGGCATTATTGGCCATTTTTTCATTCGAGAAACGGTTATTGGTGCACGTTACTTTGCAATTTTGGAACAATCTGTCGCCAAACAACAAGAGCTAGAGGATCGACGAGGTACTGAATGGTTTATGCAAGATGGAGCCCAACCACATCAGACCGAACAAGTGTTTCGCTTTCTTGAGGAATACTTCGGGAAGCGAGTCATTGCTTTGGAATATCCCAAATTTACTGGTGCAGGCATGGATTGGCCTCAATATTCGCCGGATTTTACTCCCTGTGACTTTCTTTCGTGGGGCACAGTAAAAGACATGGTCTACCCGAGCATGCCACCACGCTGGACGAGCTTGAATCGGCGATCTCTGTGGCATGTGAATCAATTTCGGTTGAGACACAACGAAATTTGATGGCGAATTTCATTCTTCGTTTACGCCACCTCTGTAATGCCAATTTTGAAAACATTGTGATGTGATTTTTTGCAAAGAGTGTTTTCATACGATTATTTTACTTATGTATGCTGATATGAGCTGTATATCGTACAGCGCCATCTGTTAGCAGCTTTTGTAACTATTATTTCAAACTGCTGTATAAACTTCTTACAGCTTTCACAATAGACATACCGTTTACTGCATTCCTCTACCGATCTTTGTTTTCGAGATATTTAATTTTGAAATCAGGGAGCCCTTTTCTGGACACCCTGTAGAACGACCCACAGCACCACCGTGTTGCCGAAACTTCTGCAAGGACTTCAGCACTATACACGTGCCTTGGAGAGGTGCGGAGTACAATTCACATCGAAGGACATCGGCCGACACAACAGATTCAAAGTGACACAACACTCTACCACACAGGCCCAGCCCACTGGGAAAATGAACCTGTGAAGCCGGCCGCGGTGGCCGAGGAGACTGAGGCGCTTCAGTCACGGTCTGCACGGTCACTACGGTCGGGGGTTCGAATCCCCCATCGGGCATGGATATTTGTGCCGTCTTTAGTATAAGGTAGTTTGTAAGTTTAGGGACTGATGCCTCCGTAGTTAAGTCCCATAAGCTTAACAAACATTTGAACATTTGAACGCAGTGTAGTTGGTTTCTACGACACGTATGCTTTACACACATTTGCCGTAACCTTAGTGCTAACATAAAGAAGGCAGTATTTCGACCACGTTGCGTTCAGTGGTAAGTAAAGTGTCATACCTTTTAAGTTTTCTTTTTTTTTCTATTTTAACAGACAAAGATACCCATTTTTCAGAAGGAAGTTTATCTCAACTAAGAGGTATGCGCTGATATAAAACCGCAATAGTTTCAACCAAAAGGTGGTAATCGAGGTAGTAGCAGCACTTATGGCCGTGAGGATCGTCCGTGAGGCGTGCACAAGTAGCTCAGTTGCCAGATGCCCTCAAAAGGCAAAGGATTTCAGTGTCTGACACAGAGTTTTCATCTCCCACAGTGTGTTTTAAATGTATAATGTTTGTATAGCTTATGGGACTTAACTACAGGGTCATCAGTTTCTAAACTTACAAACTACTTAGGAACTAGCTAACACTACGGACGGCACAAATATCTATGCCCGAGGGGGGATTCGAAACCCCGACGGTAGTGGCCGTGCATACCATGACTGGAGCGCCGCAGAAACACGTGTAATGTTATGATTACAAAATTAGAAGACGTATTACTTACGGATGAATGGAAAAGCAGGTCGAAGCCGACCTCGGGAGTGATCAGTTTCAATTTAGAAGAAATATAGGAACACATGAGACAAAGTTCAACATTGCGAATTATATTATGAAAAGGTAAACCTACATTTCTAGCTTTTGTTGAAATGGAGAAAGCTTTAGATAATGTTGACTGGAATACTCTCGTTCTAATTCTGAAGTAAGCAGGGGCAAAATATAGGAAACGAAAGACTATTTACAACCTATACAGAAACTAGACTGCACTTCCAAGAGGCGATGATGATTAAATGGAAACATTGTTTGGTAAGAGAGAAAGGCTTGTAGTCTTTCCCCAATGTAATTTAATCTGTACATTGAGCAAGCTGTGAAGGAAAGCAAGGAGAAATTTGGAGAAAGAATAATATTCAGGATAAAGAAATAAAACTTTGCGGTTTCCCGATGACATTGTGATTTTGTCAGGACAGCAAAGTACCTACAATGTAGATTAAGAAATTCAGGTGATAGAAAAGGAAATATCTTCCGTATTGAGACAATAAAAGTAGTAGTTGAATTTTGACATTTGAGTAGCAAAATAACTTATGATGACCGAAGTGAAAAAGATAGTAAATGCACTATAGTTATGGTAAGGAAAGATTTTCTGTTGAAGCAAAATTTGTTAACATCCAAAATTAATTTAAATGTTAGGAAGTAAAAAACTTTATAAAAACATTTGACTGGAGTGTTGCATTCTATTGAAGTGAAACGTGGATATAAGTTGCTCAGATAAAAATATAATACAAAATTTAACATTTTGTGCTACAGACGAATGCTGAAGATTAGATGGGAATATTATTTAACTAATAAGGTGGCATTGAACAGAATAGAGAAGAAAAGAAATTTACGACATTTCTTGACTGACGGAAGTGATCGATTGGTGGGAAACATTCTGACACATCAAGGGATTGTCTATTTAGAATTGGGAGGAAGTGTGTGGTGTAAAATCATAGAGGGAAGCGGAGAGACGAATAAACAGGTTGAAAAGTATGTACCTTGTCGTTCTTATTGAGAGAGGAAGAGGCCTGCACAGGACAGGGTAGAGAGCTAAGTCAAATCCCTCTTTCAAATGAAGACCACGGAAACAAACATCTTGAGCACTACTTTATTGCGTGAAGAAAATCAAAGGCAGGCTACTAAATTTCTTACCAGTATATTCGATTAATGCGTGAGTATTGCGGATGTGATTAGAGAACTGAATTGGGAATCCGTGAAGGAAAGCTGGTGTTATTTTCGAGAAATACTACCGATATAACTTACAGGCAAAACTTGAAAACTTGTCGGTAGAATCATCCTACTTCCGCAATTCATCTTTTTGTAAGGAAAGGTAAGAGAAATTAAGGGACGTTCAGATCTTTATAGATTGTAGATTTTCCTTCGGTCTATCCCAAAATTGATCAGTATCAGTAGGAGCATGTACATGCAAATGTCATGTACTTTGATCTAGTCTCCAATCACTGAAGTAAACCAGATATTCTCTCAAGCTGTGTCTTTATTACCTTGTCCTGGATGCTTCTGCATGTATCTCCGTTAGTTGCGTAGTTGAAATATTCATTCACGAAATATACTTTGGTTTTGGGACATCAGTGGAAGCATTGTATGAATCAGACATAAACACTGTGTCTCTTAAGTAGACATATACCTTTACCAATTTACTTAGATTTGTAAATAAGATTACTAGACGAGATACTACTAAACTCTACCTACTATGGCGTTGATGATTTTCACAATTCGAAGAGGAGAAGAGACCGTAAGTGTCATCTGCGTGATTATATTCTGATGATTAGAAACCGTTCAGCTAACGATTGGTTGGGATGCTGATTACTTTGGTTCTTCTACTCCATCAGGTAGTCTCAGACATTTTGTTAATGTTCGGAAAAGACAAGTTACAGTTGGGAGCTTGGGTGTTCTTCCAGTAGGACTGTTACCTGCGATGTTTTCACATTCTCGTAGCGTCGACAGAGAATACGCGTCAACTCTTAGTCATCGATGATATCGAATAAACAGGCAGAATGCTTTTTGAAAAAAATTTCAAGTATGAATAATAACACATAAGCACCACAGAAATGTCTGCTAGTATTACATTATGCACGCTCTGCGTGTGGGACCTCATTCGTTCGCCGGCCCAGTCGTTGTACTTGTTTTGAAAAGACGAAGAAAATCAACAACCGTCTGAAGACTCCCAATTAGGAGCGGTTTGTCCTGCTGAAGACTTGCAGACTCATGTGCTACAATTGCCTCTTGCCAGATTGCACATGACTCCAGTCACGTGAAGTACTCTACGGAATGTTCGGTCGGAAAATATTTGAGACGAAGCCATACACGATGACAACGGGTATATTCGAAAGCGACTGTCCTTTACAAGGCGTGTCACCCATCTCATCAGCCGCTTTCGATCTTTATGCATCACTGTACTTTCGCCGTGTTGCATGTCTGAGAGTGGCATCAGACTTCTCGTTGACTCACCAACAAATCATGTAACCATTCAAGAAGAGAAAGAGGACATCCCCTGCACTTCATAGCTTAGTCGTAACGACAAGAAAACTCCTCTAACTCCGTGCCGTTAAATAAATATGAGCAGACTCTCTCAGTGATATCAGAAGCTGACGAGAAATCCTGAAACATTATTACAACAGACACTCTATTGCCATCAAAATTAGAAGATTAATAAAAATAACAGTCTAGTTCGCAATGCAATTTATTAACACTGGCGAGCGGTTTCGATCTAAGTGCTAGATCATCTTCAGACCTAAAACAGTATACCTCGCTACGGAACTTCCGTATTTTTATTAATAAATAATAAGTTCGCTGTTCATTCAAAGAAAGGAAACAATGTTTTCCAAACTGATTAAAATTAGAAGAGAATTAGAATTCAGAATCTCAACCAGAACTGACAGAACATTCTGTTGCAAGCAAAAATTGTAGTATAAACGAAGGAAGTTTCTTTCGATATTCCAATGCTTTCATTCTTGAAGGACGGTCGTACAATATGTTTAGCGGCCAGATATGGTCTTAATCAATATCTGTGTCGAAGACCCAATATTGCGCCTGTTCATCGTTGACACATATCTGGCTGCACAGTCACAAGTGCTGCCGTTTATTTGTTTATTTATTTTATTTTTCACGTGCTACCACCACAGGTTACAATTATGTAGAATCTATAACATACCAGGGTTGCAATTTGAATAGTGGGAACTATTTATTCACAACCGATACAAAGGCGTTACATGTTTGCACCAGCGTTGTGTAGAACCCGTTGCCAGCGATGTGGAAGGCGTAGTATACAGTTAGCAGAGCCTGTTGATGGTACGAATGAAGCGTTCTACTGCCCGTCGAATCTCTGGAACAGTTCTGAAGCGAGTGCCACGAAGTGGCCCTTCATCTTCAGAATAAAATTCACAAGGTCTTAAGTCCGGACAGTATGGTAGATGGTGCCGTACTTTCCAGAGCAGCCACAGCTTGCGCTGTATGCACCAGCTCATTATCATGCAAAATGATGGATGGCTTTAGCAGAAAATGTCGGCGCTTCTTTCTCAAAGCTGGTGGCAAGTGTTGTTTCAAATATAAGCAATTACAATCTTTTTCCAATTCCTTAGTTCTTGTTTCGAAAACATAGTGATACCATTACGTTAGACCGCTCACACATAACTGACGCAGGTGACGTGGGACGGGCCAGTCGATTTGGTCGGAGGTATGGTGGGTATGTCTGCAACGTGTGCTGTCAGCGACGGTAGTAGATTCCATTGCATTGTGCCTCCAAATCAGTGTTGCCACTATTTAAGTCCCCACTCTCGTATTTATTGAAACAGATAAAATACATAGGTTGCTAAATACATTTATATCAATGTTTAATAAAACCAACAACAGCATAAATATATTTAATCACGTGGTTATGAGATGATTGTATGGTTTGCAGCGATAGTGAGACCCTATCGGGTGAAAATAGAATTGATACGTTACAACCGTTTGCACCCCACCTCGGATCATCATTACATGTGATGACGGGCATATTATGAGTGCAGAAGTGTTGGACTGCTATGCCACATGACAAAAATTAACAACTAGCAGTATCCGCCCCTACCATTCGTAATAGTATACAGCGGAATAGACAATCCGGAAAGCGTCCATTGCTGAATGCACCACTAACGGCATGGGCGACTGCACCGGCTACGGTGTGGTCAGCAGCAGACAAGCGTACCGAATCGAGCGACATTGTCTTCACCATCAAACTGCAGTGCTGCCTTTGACCCATTGTTCTCACGATCCTTCGCGTTTCGAAGACTTGTAACGGATAATTGACCCAGAATTCACAACACGCTATTACACCTCGTTGTCTTTGGAAATATACACTAGAAAATGTAAAAAGAACACCATGAATTCGTCGACTCAGCAAAGGGAAATATTTATTTACACATTCTTGAGGTTGTATACACCACACGATCACACAGGCAGAGCACATGAGTACAGTCACCAGAGTGTCCAGAGTTTTCAGGTTAGTACCGCGTATACCCTCCTTTTTCAGCAATTCAAACCGTAATTCTTTCACGGAAACGACTCTAGAGGTTCCGAATGTGCTGTGCTGGCCGACCTGCATTGTCCTCTTGGAAAAGCATATCATCTTGTTGGTGCATGAGTGGTAGCAAGACGAGTTCATGCAGTACCGTGAATCCGTTCTTCCAGTACCGTGCACATTTCAGTGTTCTCTAGACGATCACTAGACGAGAAAAGCGTGTCTATAATTTCACTTCCCTCACAATGATGCACGGTCATATGTGCCGTTAAGTGTTCTCCGTTTACGCCCCAACATAGTTCATCCCGCATCCAATGGTGTCATGGTGGGCGCTTATGAAGGGACGAATGGAGACGTGTCGTCTTCATTGATGAGAGTCGTCGATGCCTCGGTGCCAATGATGGCCGTAGAGTCTGTGGAGGATAAGGTGGATGGTGCGCAGACGCGAGTTTTCGCCCGAAACGCCGGGCGTGTTCATTCCTTCATTCGGAATGGGAGGCCGCGTCAGTCCACTTCCGCCTGCGGTATGTGAGTTAGGCACTTTTGCAACAGGACAATGCACATCCACACTATCACGTGCAACTCTTCTAGGTGTACGTCAAGTCCCCTGCCCCCAGATCTGTCCCCCGTGTCTGAGCCCGGGGGCACGGGCACGGGATCTGTTCCAACTGAGGCATCAGATGGAAACTGCATGGTACCTCTACGATCGTCTGCATGGGAAATGGCGGTTTCGGGGGGGGGGGGGGGGGCGGGGGCACGTGCCTCGAAAAAAATGAGAGGGAAAGAGAAGGAAGAGGGAGAGAGAGAGGGAGAGAGAGAAGGAAGAGTGAGATAGAAGGTATAGAGAGAGAGAGAGAGAGAGGAAGGGAGGGAGTGAAAGAATCTCAGAATAATTAACTTTTACCTACGGGCAGTACAATATTATGAGTTTAAAAATACAAAAATACAAAATTTATCATATTTTGTGTTATGCTTCCATTTAATTGCTCTTTTTTTCCAGTACTCTAATATATAAAGCAGAGTGTCCGTATATTTGTACGTGTTGCATACAAATATACAGTTTTCTTCCAATCTTTATGAAATTTTGTACGCTTAAGCTTCAATCCATGAGGACGGTCGCCTTAAGTGTAAGAATCACATACGATATATAGTTCACGAGAAAAACTGCTGCCATAATCGACAATGCTGCTCGTTTACTCCTAAACCATTGGACCGATTTCAACCAAATTTGGTACACACATTCCTTAGCCTGAGATAACAATTGCTGCATGGTCAAGAATCACATACGGCATATCGTTCAAAAGATATTACGTCATATAATACGCCATATAATGCGGCGAGACTTTCGAAATACACGATATGAGAATGACAGTACTTAGCGACTTGCAATAAACTTTAAACATAATTTCAAACCTTTATTAAACTTTGTCTCACTCGCAACCATAGTAAAATGATGAAAGGAAAAAAGTTTCTCGCTTACTACTTTTCCACTGTTTATGGAATAAAAATACGGCTCTCGGTATTACGTTACAATTTATAATTTGAACACTACAAATTGTAGCCACAGAAAATTTTACAGACAGTATACACACATATAGTTGGATGTACCTTCTAAATTGAATCACAGTACGAGTTGTAGTTATGAGATATGATGACGTAAGGACTAAAACTACGGGTTTCGGTATGACGTTGCAATTTATAATTTCTACACTACACATTGTAGCCGTAGGAAATTTTACAGTATACAGTATACTCGCATGTAGTTGAATGTACCTTCTAAATTGTATCACAATATGACACGTAGTTCATGAGATATGAGCAGATAAGCAGTAACGTTCATGGAAAACCGTCCCATCAAGCACCAATTTTAATGTATTACTTCTTTACTATTCCTAAGAGATTTAACATACAGCCCATATACAAATGAATATATATCTGGAAAATGGCAGGAATAAATAAATAAATACTCGGGCAGCGCCGGGTTTTCAGCAAGTCTAATGTATAAATTAGTGTCCGTATATTTGTACGTGTTGCATACAAATCTACAGTTTTCTTGCAATCTTTATGAAATTTTGTACATATAAGCTTCAATCTATGAGAAAGGTCGCCGTAAGTGTAAGAATCATACACGATATATAGTTCACGAGATATGACGTCATAAACAATGAGATGCGCGAAAAACTGCTGCATTTTGCGACAATGCTGCTCATTTTCTCCTAAACCATTGGACCGATTACAACCAAATTTGTTACACACATTCCTTACCGTGAGGTAACAGTTGCTGCATGGTTAAGAATCAAATACGGCACATGGTTCAAAAGATATTACGTCATATCCAATAGAAATCGCAAAAAATGCCATATAATGCGGCGAGACTTTCGAAATACACTGTATGAGAATGACTGTTCTTAGCGACTTGCAACAAACTTTAAACATAATTTCAAACCTTTATTACACTTTTCTCGCTGACAACTATAGCAAAATGGTGAAAGAAAAAAAGTTTCGCGCTTATTACTTTCTCGCTGTTTATTGAATAAAACTACGTCATTCGGTATGACGTTAGAATTTATAATTTCTACACTACAAACTGTAGCATCAGGAAATTTTACAGATAGTATACACGCATATAGTGGAGTGTACATACTAAATTGTATCACAGTACGACACATAGTTCATGAAATATGAGCACATAAACAGTAAAGTACATGCAAAACCGCCCCATCACGCATCAAGATTTATTCTATTAGTTCTTTACTACTAATTTTATTTCCAAGTGTTTTTACAGATATACAGCCCTTATGCAAATGAATATAAAACTGAAAAATGGGAGGAATAAATAAAAAAATACCTGGTCAACGCCGGGTTTTCAGCCAGTTTTCGATAAAAATAAATAAAAGGTGTTTATTGTTACATGATTGCTTGGGAGATAAAAGAGATATTGTGTATGGTTTACTCATACCTAAACAAAGGATTCAACGATGTGATGTACTGTGAATTTGAAGGGTTTCATTCAAGTTAGCGCATTCAGGTGTTTTCGGTAAACGATTTATCTCTCTGGAGTCTTTTCCTACCCACTAAGAGTCACTACTGCCTCCCATTATAAACAGTTTTATTTAAAGCTACACGTTTCGATTTTCCAGTTATTGGAGCAAATTAGAATTTTCAACGGCATTTTTCCACACTTCAAAGGATTTTCATGGTAGTAGAAATTCCTCTCGTAACAGAATCAAGAACGTTTGAAACACCATTTACCGCAAAAAAATTTAATCTTGCGATGAATTCAATGAAAAATGGGAAATCAGAAGGAGTCGACGATATTTGTGTGGAACAGATCAAACAGCTTGGACCTACTGCCAACTATGTATTTTACAGCTCTTTAACCTTTCCTTAAAAACGTATAACATCCCGAAGATGTGGAGGAAATCAAAGATAGTGGCACCACTAAAACCCGGGAAAGACGCAGGCCAACCGAAGAACTACCGTCCAATAGCACTCCTATGTCATTTGCACAAATTGTACGAACGAATGATGTTGAACCGCATAGCAAATATCACAGACCAAAAGCTCATTCCCCAACAAGCTGGATTCCGACCCGGGAAATCATGAACCAATCAAACGCTCACAGAACACATAGAGGATGGTTTTGAAAACAAAAAAATAACAGGTGGAACTTCGGTGGACATAAGTACTGCATATGACATCTCATGAAAAAAACTGTACAGTACTTTCAAGGATCATCATCTCACAAAAATAATTAAATCTTTGTTACAAAACAGAAAGTTCTATGTAATGCTGGATGGTAGAAAAAGCCGATGGCGCCGACAGAAGAACGGTCTCGCTCAGGACAGCGTTCTGGCCCCCCTACTGTTTAACCGATACACCAATGATCAACCAACACCGGGACACACTTCCCATTTTCTGTACGCAGATGACTTGGCCATTACAGCACAAGGAAATAACTTCAAGGAAGTGAAAGAGAAACTAGAAAGTTCGCTAAACATAATGTCCGAATACTATAAAGAGAACTCCCTAAAATCAAATCCTCTAAAGACTGAAGTTAGCGCATTCCACCTTCGCTCAAAACAGGCAAACAGATGCTGAATATCACCTGGAATGACAGCAAGCTGGAACATTCGGACAGACCAACATACCTGGTTGTCGTACTGGACAGATCACTGACGTACAAATATCACTGCGAAAAGACCTGTCAAAAGGTTGCTGCCGGGAACAATATCTTAAGAAAACTGACGAACAGTAATTTTCCACGGCAGAATATGCATGCCCTGTATGGTCCCGATCCAAATATGCCGAAAAAGTCACACGAAAAAGTAAAGTACTCTTGAAAAATAGTCAAATATAATTTTAAGATAGAAATTTTCACTCTGCTGCGGAGTGTGCGCTGTTATGTAAATTCCTGGCAGATTAAAATTGTGTACTGGAACCGGAATTCGAACCTGCGACCTTTGCCTTTCGCGAGTTAGCGCTCTACCGTCTGAGCTATCCAGGCACGCTTCACAGTCGTCCTCACAACTTCTGCCAGTACCTGGCCTCCTACTTTACAAACATCAAAGAAGTCCTCCTGCGAGCCTTTCAGGACTAACATTCCTGAAAGAAAGGATGTGGTGGGTGATGGAGACTTGGCTTAGCCACAGCCTAAGGGATGTATTCAGAATAAGGAATGCTAGTCCTGAAAGGTTCACTGAAGAACTTTTGTGAATTTTGGAAAGTAGGAGGCGAGGTACTCGCAGAAGGTAAAGTTATGTGGACGACTGTGAAGCGTGCCGGGATAGCTCAGAAGGTAGAGCACTTGCTCGCGAAAGATGTTCGAATCCTGTTTCTGGCATACTATTTTAATCTGCCAGGAAGTTTCAAGTGTAATTTTATTGATCGCAAAAGCTCTCTTGGAAACTTATCCCGTTTTGCTTAGCAACTTTACAAAGCAGGAGGAAGAAATTTATTCAGCCCAACGCAATCACAGGAAATCTGATTTTAGGTTTTGAGGGTATATCAAACTTAGCCCGATATATTTAGTCGCTGTTTGCTTATGAACCGTAATTGGGCGACCTTCTAGGATACGCTGTTTTTCCAATGTCTGCATTGTTTGGTAACGGGACAGCTACTCCGGACACTCTAATGTTCATCCAAAGTAAGTTGACGATTCGTGCGGTGGCTGTTGAAAGCAGAAGGAGGCATGTCCCATGGCTGCTGGAGAGGGGGGCGAACAGAAAGCAGCATAGCAGTGTTGGACACATCCGTAACGATGTATACAGTAATATTGGCAGAGTAACGTTAGCAGCACTCCGAAATAAACGGATGTCCTTAAAGCAGTACATATGTTTTCTGCTGCTGGCATCATCAGGTAAAATCCTCATCTAATTACACACTACTATACTCCTGGCGATTAAAATTGCTACTCCACGAAGATGACGTCCTACAGAGGCGAAAATCAACCGACAGGAGAAAGATGCTGTGATACGCATATGATTAGCTTTTCAGAGCATTCACACAAGGTTGGCGCCGGTGGCGACACATACAACGTGCTGACATGATAATTTCCAACCGATTTCTCATACACAAACAGCAGTTGATCTGCTTTGCCTGGTTGTTGTGATGCCTCGTGTAATGAGGAGAAATGCGTGCAAATCACGCTCCCGACTTTGATAAAGGCCTGATTGTAGCCTATCGCAAGCGGTTTATCGTATCGCGACATCGCTGCTCGCGTTGGTCGCGATGCAATGAATGTTAGCAAAATATGGAATCGGTTGGCTCTGGAAGGCAATACGGAACGCCTTGCTGGATCCCAACGGCCTCGTATAACTACCAGTCGAGAAGACAGGCATCTTATCCGCATGGCTGTAACGGATCGTGCAGCCACGTCTCGATCCCAGAGTCAATAGATTGGGACGTATGCAAGACAACAACCATCTTCACGAACAGTTCGACGACGTTAGCAGCAGCAAATAGATTGGGACGTATGCAAGACAACAACCATCTGCACGAACAGTTCGACGACGTTAGCAACAGCACGGAGACCGTGGCTGCGGTTACCCTTGTCGGTGCATCACAGGCTAAAGCGCCTGCGATGGTGTATGCAACGACAAACCTGGGCGCACCAATGGCAAAACATAGTTTTTTCGGATGAATCCAGATTCCGTTTAAGCATCATGATCCGCATCCGTGTTTGGCGACATCGCGGTGAACGCACATTGTAAGCGTGTATTCGTCTTCACCAAACTGGCGTATCACGCGACGTGATGGTATGGGGTGCCATTGGTTACACGTCTCGGTCATCTCTTGTTCGCATAGATGGCACTTTGAACAGGGGTCGTTACATTTCAGACGAGTTTCGACCTATGGCTCTATCCATGATTCGATCCCTGTGAAACCCTACATTTCAGCACGATAATGCACGACCGCATGTTGCAGGTACATTACGGGCCTCTCTGGATACGGAAAATGTTCGACTGGTGACCTGGCCAACGCAGTCTCCAGATCTCTTACCAATTTAAAACGTCTGGTCAATGATGGATGAGCAACTGACTCGTCACAATACGCCAGTCACTAATCTTGATGAACTGTGGTATCGTGTTGAAGCTGCATGGGCATCTGTACCTGTACACGCCATCCAAGCTCTGTTTGACTTAATGCCCAGTCGTATCAAGGCCGTTATTGCGGCCAGAGGTGGTTGTTCTGGGTACTGATTTGTCAGGATCTATGCACCCAAATTGCGTGAAAATGTAATCACATGTCTCTTCCAGTTTAATATATTTGTCCAATGAATATCCGTTTATCAACTGAATTTCTTATTAGTGTAGCAATTTTAATAGCCAGTAGTGTAGTTTCAGGGCACTATGGCGTCATTCTCAAGCTCCTATGATTACAAAAAATTGTTAAAGATTCAACCACATTGAACAGTGAAAAGTATAATAATTTACCACAAAATAATAAAGAGTATCGGTACACTAATAAGCAGCCGTGGGTTTGAAACTTATTTTGTGTGTTTCCTATAGCAGTTATATGTGACAATGACTGTGAACCTAATTTTAACCCCCTCCCACACAAATATTACAAAGCCCTTAAGGACATGTTCACCCCTATCAGTCGTCAGCTTTATGCCCCCCTCCCCCTTCAGATGAAATTCTGTATCCGCCACTGCCCTGCATTGTCGCAAAAGGAGGGTATACACGATACTAGCGTCGACATTGTGCACTCATTGGTGAGTCTACTGACTGCGTGATCGTGTGTTGTATACATCCTCAAGAATGTGTCAATAAAATTTCGCTCTGCTGGGTTGACGTATTCATGGTGTTCCTTTATTATTTTCGTGAAGTGTATGAGAGTAGCGTACATTAAACGCCAAGCTACTGATGACGTAGCCCAACAGAGCACCTTTCAATTAATTTTGTGGTGTTCGGCTGCGTTATAGCCAGCAATTGCATCACCCAATAGGGATTTCAACAGCTTTCTCTAATACATTTGGATGTGTATCTCCGGCCCTCCTTGTTAATGGGTTTTCGACATCCAGAAATGTAGTTACCGCACGAAAAACTTTGCTTTCAGCACAACAATAATAATCTACGTATTTTACATTCCCTTCCCAAATTAGAGAATTTCTATCCTAATCATCCTGGTAAACTAACAATTATTAAGAACCTCATTTCTTGTACCTGTTGTTGGTCGGATACTTCTCAGTTAGCATTCATACTTCACCAAATGAAGATAGATTATACAATTTTGATACATGTCAACGTGTTTCTCGATTTCCGTGTTATTACAAATCGGTCTGTCACAACAAAATTATTTTTGTGGTGGTCCTAGTGTATCTGGTGACAAAGTCTCATTTGCCGAACAAAATTAGAAGGAATAAAATAA
Organism: Locusta migratoria; assembly: GCA_026315105.1. Lineage (NCBI taxonomy): Eukaryota > Metazoa > Arthropoda > Insecta > Orthoptera > Acrididae > Locusta > Locusta migratoria. The sequence goes on from CM048751.1 coordinate 170,905,375, forward strand.
CTGAAGGGTATTTTAGATGTTGAAAATGAAAATATCCTTTACCTCCTTATGCATTTCTTCGATCTCTTCATCATCTGCAGAGCTATTTGAGACGTAAACCTCTACTACTGTGGTCGGTGTTTGTTTCGTATCTATCTTGACTACGATAATGCGATCGCATTTTCTTATTCATTATCAGTCCTACTCCTGTAATAACCCCAACTGATTTTGTATTTATAATCCTGTATTCACCTGACCAGAAATTCTGTTCCTCTTTCCACCGAACTTCAATAACACCCACTATGTCTAACTTCAACCTATCTATTTCTCTTTATAAATTTTCTAACCTCCCTACCCGATTAAGGGACCTAACATTCCACGCTCCGATCCGTAGATTGCCAGTGTTTCTTTCCTGGTGACGACATGCCTCCGTATAAATCCTAATTTATCTTTCATTACCGTTGATGTCCTTGCGAAAAATGTAAGCTGGAGGCAGTTGCAGCAAGATTTGGGTTTCATGATCCGTCGACAGCGTGGTCATCAGAGCGCACACTCTCGGATGGATGTCTGCTAAGGATGGGGGACGAAATTGGACGTGCCCTCTGAATGTAACTCTCCGAGCCTATGACAGAAGTGATTTAGAGGAGTCACGGAAAATCTGAACGACGATGACAAATGTTTATCAGTCAGCTTTAGATTCTGGTGCTCTAAATAGTTTGCTTAAAACGCGAACATCTTTTAAGTGATAATCTGATCCTGTTTCTCCATATCCCACCTTCATGAGCTATTATGAAACGAGCACAGAAATTAGTACGATTTCAACTGATTACGGTGATTTGTACAGTTACATCAGACGTACACGTTTGTAATTATGTTTAACTATATTGTTATTATTAGAGCACGACATTGCTGTGACAACCTATAAGTTGTTCAAATTTTTGTCAATATATGGGACTTAACTGCTTGGTTATTAGTCCATAGCTTAAAAACTACTTAAACTAAGTTAAACTAACCTAAGGACAACACAGATACCCAAGCCCGAGGGGGGACTCGAACCCCTGACGGCGAACGGCCGCGCACACAAAAGCACGGCGCCCCAGCACGCACTGCCATTCCGAAGCGGCTATGTGTATAACATTTGAGGAATTGCAGTCTTAATGACCAGTGTCGTAGTATTGAGGAGTACAGTGGAATTAAAACGAAATAACAGTTTACAATAATTACGTTGTAGATTGAATGCTTATATGCACCATCTCTCCACAAAACGTTTTCACGTTAATTAAAAGGCTATAAAACAGGCTTGTTGTCCTATCGTTGTCATTGTGTGACATTTGTGTTTTACCTTTCTTCTACAATAAGAAATGTCTCACTCAGCACCTGACTTCCTGAAAGACACGAAGCTCCAAGTGAATTTCAGGAGCTGCACTTCGAACGCCCAATGCCTAAATGCTAATTCAGTTTTGTCTAAAGATGAGAAACTTCTACTTTTGTATGTGCTGCAAAACAAAACAAAACTTCGGTTGTACATAAAAGACTTTAATTTATTAGTATATTACTGAAGAATTATTTTGAATCTTCTAAGACTGCTACAAATTCATCAAACTATTCCCCCGATGTCTCCTTTTCAAGATTTATTCAGTTTATAATTAGTGCAGTATTCGAAAATTGCGCGAATGACCTTCCTTACAATTTACTCTACCCATATTTGCTCTACCCATATGTGTTCTAAAAGCCCGAAACGCTGTCACAAGGCTCGGTAATTAGGTAATGAGTGCATCACCATAGTTGTACAGAAGAAAGGCATGTGCTTTGTAAGGTCAGTTAGAAATGCAGGTACTAATATCGACAGGTAAAGGATATTATTCAGACAATTAAGGGAAATAAAAACTTGTTATGAGAGATCGAAATTCGGTAGTAGGAATAGGAAGGCAAGGGTAGATAGTAGGTGAATATGAGCAGCACAAAAGAAATGACAGAGGAAGCCGCCTGGTAGAATTTTGCAACGAACATAATTTAGTTATAACAAACACCTAATTTAAGAATGACGAAAGAAGGTTGTATACGTGGAAAAAACTAGGAGACACCGGAAGGTACCAGATAGATTTTATGATGGTAAGACATAGATTTCGGGACCGGAACTGTGAGACATACCCAGGGGCAGATATAGACTCTGACCATACCTTATGGTTGATGAATTGTAGAAAATATTCAAATGTTTGTAGAGCTTATGGGACTTAACTACGGGGTCATCAGTCCCTAAACTTATAAACTACTTATGAACTAGCTTATATTAAAGACGGCACAAACATCCATGACCAAGAGGCATGCGGACCGTGACTGAAAATATAAAAATGCAGTAAATGAAACAGGTAAATTGGATTACAGACGACTACGAAATGAGATTGACAGGAAGTGCAAAATGGCTAAGCACGAGTGGCTAGAAGCCAAATGCAAGTATGTAGAAGAATGTATAAATAAGGATAAAATAGATACCGCCTACATGAAAATAAAGGAGACATTTGGAGACAAGAATAAAGAAAACTCTGTGTGTATCCAGAACTCAGATGGAAAACCAAAGAAAGGAAGGCTGTCAGTTGGAAAGAATATATAGAGGGGCTCTATAAAGGAAATGAACTTAGAGACAATATTGTAGGAAGGGAAGAAGAAGTAGATGAAGATGAAATAGGAGATACTATACTGAGAGAAGAATTTGACAGATCACTGAAGACCAAAGTCGAAACAAGGACTCCGGAGTTGATGACATTCCTTCAGACCTACTGAAATCTCTGGGAGAACCAGCCACGACAAAACTATTCCACCTGGTGTGTAAGATGTATGAGACAGGCAAAATTACGTCAGACTTTAAGAACAATGTAATAAATCCCATTCCAAAGAAAGCATGCGCAGAGAGGTCTGAAAGTTACAGAACGATCAGTCTGATAAGTCATGGTTACAACATTTTAACGAATTACTTACACAAGGTTGGAAAAGCTGGAACAAGCTGAACTGTTGGAAGATCAGTTTGGATTCAAGAGAAATGTAGGAACACGGGAGACAATAATCACTTATCCTAGGGCTTATCCTAGAAGATAGATTAAGGAAAGGCAAAACTACATTTCTAGCTTTTGTAGATTAGAATACTCTCTTTCAACTTATGCAGCAAGCAGGAGTAAAATATACGGACGGAAGGTTATTTACAACTTGTACAAAAACCAGACGGCGGTTGTTAGAGTTGAAGGGCATGAAATGATGCAGTGGTTGGGTAGGGAGTAAGACAGGGTTGTAGCCGTTCTCCAATGTTATTCATTTTGTACAATGAGCAAGCTATAAAGGAAAGCAGGAGAAATTAGGAGAAGGAATTACAGTTCAGGGCGAAGAATTAAAAACATTGCGTTTTAACATATTAATTCTGTCAGAGACAGCAAAGGACATTGACGAGCAGTATAACAGATTGGTCAGTGTGTTGAAGGTGCGTATAGATGAATATTAACAAGAGCAAAACAAGGGTTATGGAAGGCAGTCTAAGAAAATCAAGCGATGCTGAAGGAATTAAATTAGATAACGAAAGAATAAAGGTGGTAGATGAGTTTTGCTACTTGAGCAGTAAAATAACACACGATGATCGCAGTTCAGGGGATATAAAATGCAGAATGGCAATGGGAAGAAAAGCGTTTTTGAACAAACAAAAAGAAAAAAAAAAGAAAAAAAACTTGTGGAACATTGACTATTAATATACTTGTAAAGAATTCCGTTCTGAAAGCATTTGTGTGGAGTGTTGCCTTGTATTCGAGTGAGACTTGGACGATAAACAGTGTGCACAGGAAGAGGATAGAGGCTTTCGAAATGTGGTGCTACAGAAGAATGCTGAAGATTAGGTGGGTGGATCGCATAACTAATGAGGAGATACTGAACAGCATTGGGAAGGAAAGGAATTTCTGGCATATCTCGACTAAAAGAAGGGATCGATTGGTAGGACACATTCTTAGACATCAAGGAATCGCGAATTTAGCATTGGAGGGAAGTGTGTGGGATAAAATACGCAGAGGAAAACTATGAGATGCATACAGTAAGCAGATTCAAACGGATGTAAGATGCCGTTCTTATGAGGTGATGAAGAGGCTTGCTCAGGATAGAGTACGATGGAGAGCTGCATCAAACGAGACTCCTGACTGAAGACCGCAACAACAACAACGGAGGCATGCAAGCTATCCTTTTCGTAGTTATATTTGAGAGTGGAACAAAGAAGGAACTGACTGATATCAGTACCATTTGGTAGCTTGCGGAACATGCACGTAGATGAATATCCCATCCTCTAAAAGCCACAATATTTATTTTATTAACTAAGATTTTTTTTTAAATGACATTATATATTCAAAAGTACCAGGACACCCTAAAGTCATACGTTTTTCATATTAGATGCATTGTGATGCCACCTAGTGCAAGGTACTCCATATCAGCGACGTCAGGAGTCATTCGAAATTGTGAGAGAGCAGAATGTGGCACACCGCGGTACTCACGGACTTCGAACGTGTCACTTATGTCAGAAGAGTGAACACGAGATTTCGACACTGCTAAAGACCCCTACGTGCACTGTTTCTGATGCGATATTCAAGTGAGAATGTGAAGACGTACAGCAAGAAATCTTAAAGACCAACCTCGTCTGTTGACTGACAGAAACCGCCGAAAGTTGAAAAGATTCGTACAGTTTAATTGGCGGACTTCTGTCGGTATCAAAACACAGGAATTCCAAACGGCAGCAGGATCCACTCCAAGTACATTCACAGGTGGGAAGTGAGAAAACTTGGAATTCAACATCAAGCGGCTGCCCATATGCCACAAATTACACAGGTCCATGCAAAACGATGCCTCGATTGGTGTAAGGGGCGTAAACATTGGACGACTAATCAGTGGAAAAACGTTGTATGGAGAGACTAATTACGGTACACAATGTAGCGATCCGATGGCAGGGTGTGGGTATGACGAATGTACGGTGAACGACATGTGCCAGCGTGTGTAGTGTCAACAGTGAAATTCGTAGGCAATGCTGTTATGATGTGGTCGTGATTTTCATGAATGGGCCTAAAACCCCATGTCGTTTTGCATTGTAATATCACAGAATAGGCCTACGTTGATGTTTTCAGTACTTTCTTCCTTCCTACAGTTGAAGAGCAATTTGGGTAATGGCGATGGAATCAACACGGTCGAGCACCTGTTCATAATGCACGGGCTGTGGTGGAGTGGCCATTAAAATTGCTACACGAAGAAGAAATCCAGATGATATATGGGTATTCATTGGAAAAAAAATTGTACTAGAACAGACATGTGATTACATTTTCACGCAATTTGGGTGCATAGATCCTGAGAAATCAGTACCCATATCAACCACCTCTGACCGTAATAACGGTATTGATACGCCTGGGCATTGAGTCAGACCTTGGGGTGGCGTGTACAGGTACAGATGCCCATGCAGCTTCAACACGATACCACAATTCATCAAAAGTAGTGACTGTCGTATTGTGACGAGCCAGTTGCTCGGCCACCGTTGACAAGACGTTTTCAATTGGTGAGAGATCTGGAGAATATGCTGGCCAGGGCACCAGTCGAACCTGCAACATGCGGTCGTGCATTACACTGCTAAAATGTAGGTTTCTCAGGGGTAGAAATAAGCGTAGAGCCATGGGTCGTAACACATCTGTTCAAAATTCTGTCGATGCGAACAAGAGTTGACCGAGACGTGTAACCATTTGCATCCCATACAATCACGCCGGGTGATACGCCAGTATGGCGATGACGAATACACGCTTCCAATGTGCGTTCACCGCGATGTCTCCAAACACGGGTGCGACCATCACAATGCTGTAAACAGAACTTGGATTCATCCGAAAAATGAAGTTTTGCCATACGTGCACCCAAGTTCGTCGTTGCATACACCATCGCAGGCGCTCCTCTCTGTGATGCAGCGTGAAGGGTAACTGCAGCCCTGGTCTCCGAGCTGATAGTCCTTGCTGCTGTTGGCGTCGTCGAACTTGTTGTGCAAATGGTTGTTGTTTTGAAAACGTCCCAATCTCTTGATTCTGGGATCGTGACATGGCTGCACGATCCTTTACAACCATGCGGATGAGATGCCTGTCATGTCGATTGCTAATGATACGAGGCCTTTGCGATCCAGCACGGCGTTCCTTATTACCCTCCTGAATCCACCGATTCCATATTCTGCTAACAGTCATTGGATCGCGACCAACGCGAGCAGCAATGTAGCGGTACGGTAAACCACAATCGCGATAGGTTATAATCCGACCTTACAGGAGATATCACAACGACGTTTCACCAGGCAACGCCAGTCAACTGCTCTTTGTGTATGACAAATCGGTTGGTAACTTTCCTCATGTCGCCAATGGCCGCGGTGGAGTAGCCGAGCTGTCTAAGGCGCCTCGCTGCGTAGCGCGCGGTTGCTCGCTGTCGGAGGTTCGAGTCCTCCCTTGGTCATGGGTGGCATGTCGTCTTTAGGTAAGTTTACCTTAATTTAAGTAGTTTGTAAGCTACGGACTGATGACCACGCAGTTTGGTCCGATAGATCTACAAACATTTGAAAATTTTGTCGCCAATGTCTCCAACCTTGTGTGAATACTCTGAGAAGCTACTCATTTGCGTATCACAGCATCTTCTTCCTGTCGGTTACATTTCGGCTCTGTAGCACGTATCTTCGTGGTGTAGCAGTTTTAATGGTCAGGAGTGTAACATCCCTGTAATGGACTATCTTGCACAGAGTCCTGATTTGAATCCTGTAGAACACTTTTGGAAGATTTTGGAAGTGCGATTTCGTTCCACGCCTTTCCGACCTCCATCGATACCTCTCCTCTGATGATAAAGTCGAATTCACTCTCCATCTGAAATTCAAAATGTTCAAATGTTTGTAATTCTATCGGACCAAACTGCGTGGTCATCAGTTCGTAGCTTACAAACTACTTAAAACTAGGTAAACTAACCGAAGCACAACACACACAGCCATGCCCCAGGGAGGACTCGAACCTCCACGGCGAGCAACCGCGCGCTACGCAGCCAAATGCTTTAGACCGCTCGGCTACTCCACCGCGGCTCTCGATCTGACAAGAGATGAAAAGCATAGCAAGTACACTTCGTAACTATGTCGGCAAGAAACCCCTGCACGGCACACCTGCGACAGTAGTAGCCGTCATCAACGACTGGCTAACACCATATTCAGCTCCAGCATTAACGATGGAGTGTGCCACGAACTCGTAAGTCAATTTCAGACATGTGTCCAGATACATTTGATCGCCCGGGTACTTCTTAATTTATTAGTTACAGTCTTAGGTTATTTCGGCTCTTCTTCACTTTTCACTGTGTCCGTCTTCTCTTTCTCTCCGTCCGTCTCCTCACCTCCCTCCCCCCCCCCCCCCCGCCTGTTCCTGATCTTCCGTCTCAGTTCATCTCCTCCTACTACCCCCCTCCACTTCTCCTTTCTCTGGTACGCATTTCCTCGTCTCACCACCGAACTCCTCCAACTATTGAGTCTATTGCCTCTTGCTCTGTGAAAAATTATTATACGTCTGTTTGCTTTCATGGTGATCAGTGAAGTTAATTGCAAGGCACCCACAACCTTGCAACGTATGACATCTTGGGTATATGGTGGTGTTCCTCTTGTCTTCTAAGTTAAATGTTTAAAACTTCATCAAGTTCGGAATAAAACCGTTGTCAAATTCGTAAGTAAAAACCATCTGCAATCCACCAAATAAAATTCTACGTATTTAATGACATTCTTGTTTTGAAGATTATGTATGCAAAGTTTCATCGCAGTCGGATGAACGTACAGCAGCACATAAAATACTGCCAAACATGATGCCACTTTTTCCCTCGCTTCACAGTGTTTAGAGCTTCATATTAACTAATATGTAAGTCGTACAACGAAATGATTTTGTAGATATATTCGTTGCTATAAATGGATACTGATTGCAAAATATGTTGCGAATACGTTTAGTGACAAAGATGTAATAAATTTAAACCTCATTCATAATCCGTCAGTGCACTCTCCGTCATATCTTTTGAACCATGTGTCGTGATATAATTACGCCTATAATCTTCGCGGAAGTATTTATTTATTCTACACTCTCGTAGTCCACCTCCCCTTCCCTCCTCTCTCTGTATCCATCTCTTTCTCTCCCATATCTCCATATCTCTGTTCGTTTCTACCTTTCCCTGACTCAGCAAAGTTGTTGTTTTTTTTTTTTTTTTTTTTTTTTTTTTGTTTTTTTTTGCAAGGTACCGTCATTCATGTAGAAACATATATATACTCAGTAACCTCCTTCTTGGGTTAAAGGTCAAGTGTGCAAAATTTCATCAATATCGGAACAAAACTAGAGATTTGTATGCAATTCAATTACCGGGTCACATTGAACTTTGTTGTTCTAAAATTTTCCAGTTTTATTTCACACAACCCTTTTTCTGACTATAATGAAAAATTTTGATCGGAATGAAACTGTAGATTTCGTCTGCCTGTAGGAAAAATGGCACTCGCCATGCACCTTAATTCCGGCCTATCGCAAAATACTTTATTAGCTGATGTACCTATAAACTACATACGGGCAAAATTTCACCTTTATAGGTGCATTATATTTACAGATTTCATGTATAGTCAGTCAGTGAGTGGCTGCGTTAGTGATCTTTCGCTTTTATACTTATATAGAGAGAGATCTCCTGAATTGTGCGTCCTACAAAACATTATTTACCAGGTTGGTAGAGAGGAATATTAAGAACTGCCTGCGAAGTCTGTTGTAAATGGAGTTGGTGGAAAAGACGGTTGCAAATTACGGCCTCATGTTTATTAGGGCGAATTTTCAAGCATTGATTTGACGGCATAGCACCTGAACTCTATGTCTTAGTATGATATTATTTCGAAGGTACATCCACTGGTGTGTGTGGGTAAAATGTCTGTAAAATAAGTCGCGAGTTTACTAGGAAAGACGTAATAAATCAAAACGTCATGCGTGATGAGGCTGTTTTTCATGAACCTAATTGTTTATGACACCGTATCTCATTAACTATCGTAATTTTATAAAATTTCGAACTTACTTTCAGTTATATGTGTGTACACTCTCTGCAACATTTCTCGCCAATACAATTAGCTCGTAAGTAGTTCATAAGTAGTTTGTAAGTTTAGGGACTGATAACCCCGTAGTTAAATCCCATTGACTATACAAATATTTGAACATTTGCCAATACAATTAATAGTATACAGGTAATAAATTGTAACGTCATGCAAAGTGCCGTAATTTTACTTCATGAACTCCGAAAAATTAGTATGCGACAAACATTTTTACTTTCATCATGTTGCTGCGGTTGTCAAGGAGAAAAGTTTCCTAAAGGTTTGAAATTATGTTTAAAGTTTATTGCAAGTCGCTAAGTGCTCCCCTTCTCAAGTAGTGTACTGATAAAGTCGCACTATCACTTGCCGCAAGACGGTGAAGGTTTCAATGTTTATGATATCTCCTGAACTATTGGCTCTATTGCAAAATCATATCTTACTAGACGTCTTCTACCTACTGTCTACCGGGTGATGAAAATGTCAGTATAAATGTGAAAACTTAATATATCACGGAATAATGTAGATAGGCAAAAATTGACACACAAGCATGGAATGACATGTGGTTTTATTAGAACCAAAAAAAAAAAACAAAGTTCCAAAAATGTACGACAGATGGCGCTTGACAGCAAAACGTCAGTGACTGCTACCTTGACGGGTGAGAGGTATATTACAGAATCGCATCATCCCCAGCCAGGCTGATAAACTCCTGCTGGAACGTACGATTTTTATTCAGGATGGCGATCCACGCCATATTGACAGACGCGTGAAAGATCTCTTGCGCTCTTCGTTTGGTGATGATCGTGTGCTCAGCCGCCACTTTCGTCATGTTTGGCCTCCCAGGTCCCCAGACAGTCCATGCGATTATTGGCTTTGGAGTTACTGAAGTCTCAAGTGTATCGACGCCAATGCCTAACCATAACTCTGGACATGCTTTACAATGCTGCCCACCACATTAATCCTCGACTACAGCTTTTGTTGAGGAATGATGAAGATATTGATTATTTCCTGTAAAGAACATCGTCTTTGCTTTGTCGTAATGTGTTATGCTAATTATTACTTTTCTATCAGATGAAGCGCCATCTATATCTACATTATTCCGTGATTTATTAAGTTTTCAAATGTATACTCAGTTTTTGATCACCCGGTACATTCCTGCCAAATTTAAGCTTCATAGCTGTAGTAGTTTTCCAGATTTCGCGTTTATTTCGTGAGTGAATGAATGAATGAGTGTCTTTTCGCTTTTATGTAGATAAAGATAATATTATTAACCTAATGGCTAGTAGATCCAGGAGTTAAATTCTCGAACAGTTTCTATTGAAATCAGTCTATTTCAAGAATATCAAATGAGACTCATATACTGATTTCTGAATATATGTGTAACTGAACTGATGGTACCTTGCACGCTTATCTAATTCATACATTTTTGACAATCCTTACATTTTTTTTTTTTAATTCTTGAAGTTACCACAGCAATTTTGTCACATTTTGGGCGCATTTCTCCGAAGCAGGGGTTACCGAGCTCCCGGGTGTCGGCCTTCTAGGGTTCCCCAGGGGGACACCCATAACCCTAGATTTGAAGACATTCCGACTAAGGCTTCCGAGAGGCCTTTCCTGGTTGTAAGGCATAAGCCGACAATCGTAAGCCCCTCCCACCTATTCGCAATTGGGATGTCTCTATGCCCACAATCAACTTGTCTGATAATTGGCTGAACAGAACCGCGACTATTATCCGAAAATTTAGCTTTTCGTATCGACATCACTTCTGAACTTCCTTAATTTTGTGTCACTCGCTTCCATACACCCTGCCTAATATGAAGGGAAAACAAGTTGCTTTAATTAGTTCCTCTGTTCCATGTATCTGAATGTCCATATCATTGTTTTCTTCCGTACTTTACAAGAATCATTTTAGTTCCAACGTTGATTAGTATTTTCAGTTCAGCTTGCATAACACATAATCTAACTATAGTGATCCATCAAACTGCAGCATCACGTTATCAGATATACAGGCTGAATCACCTAAGACTTGCACCGCAATTATTGCGGAAACGGGAAGTGCGATTGATGTGTGGTTATCACAGAATGGATTGGTAGTCAGAGGCTCGTATTTTTAGCCAAGAAACAGATTGTAATATTACTTAGAAAGTCCATATTTTATGCAAACATACAGTTTTTTAAATGGAACAATGGTTGTTTCTATCATGCGCTGGAATATTTGACACCAGCTGTGTACAAAGAATTTTGAATGGCATTTTTATCACTTTTGCTTTGGCAGCTACAACCGTTCAAATTTTCGGGCGCGAAGGCTGCGATAGCGTAGCTAACTGGGCAAGTGGCTAGCCCCTGGGGCACGGCCCACTGTCTCATGACCACCAGCCATCAGCTACGCTGTAGTAGCCTCCGCCCCCAAAACTTTGAATGGTTGTAGCTCCCAAACTGACAGTGATAGGAATGTAGTTTAAATTCATTTGTACGCAGCTGGTTTCAACGAATCCAATACACGATAGAAATAACTATTGTTCCATTTTAAAAATGATTGATAAAAATGTCATTCAAAATTGTCTGTACACTGCTGGTGTTAAAAATTCCAGTGCATGATAGAAACAACCATAGTTCCATTTAAAAAAATGTATGTTTGCATAAAAAATACACTTCCTACGTATTTTTACAATCTGTTTATTGACTATTAATACGAGTACTTGAATGCCAATCCATTCTGTAAAAACAGCACATCAATCGCACTTTCCGTTTCCGCAACATTTGCGGTACAAGTGTTCGGTGATTCAACCTGTATACTAAGCGGTATGCAAACGTTATGTCAAGTTAATGACACACAATAAATTGAACTCATTTGATTTGCGGTTTTTAATGACCATTCATCAGCGTTTGCATTCGAAAAATCTTTTTAAACGACAAGGAAAATAATCTCGTATCAAATAGTAGGTTCATTACTATGTTTCTCCGTATATTCGACAACGTTACAGCATCATGAGTGTGTTTCTATAATATTGTATAAATGTATCTCTCTACGAGATCCTAACTTTCTTAATGTATTGCGTGTGTCTCACAAACCTTAGATGTGATGGCCATATTGAGGCTTCCACGGAGAGGACCAACGTATGCGGTCCACTTATGTGGCTTGAGAAATAATCTTCAGTCGGGCGATGGAGTACCGTTGTTAACAGTTCAGCTGACGTAACATTACTATCCGACTGGGGTTTTGCCTGTATGTTGCCGCCATCGCAACTAAAAAAAGAGAAGCTGCAGAGATGAGCCTGGGGCCCGGATGCCTGTTTTCTCATGGCATTTATAGTGACAAGCCGCGATAGAGGGGCCTCTCACATTGTGAAAGAGGCGCTGGCGGCAGTGTATTCACAACTAACGCCAGCGCTTGGCGCTGTCCGTCACTGGCCGTTTTTCTGCGTGGCTGCTCGTTACTGCTTTAATAGACGCCATTCTACACGCCACTTGGTAGTTAGATATTTTTCCGTCATCAACTTCTTTGTAAGCTACTGTTTTGCTAACGGCAATAGGTCAACAGTCTTTTCTAGATATTGCTACATCAGTTGAGTTTCTGATTCTGAAATTTGAAGCTGCAGAGGCAGGGATGTTGTTGTTGTTGTTGTTGTGATCTTGAGTCCGGAGACTGGTTTAATGCAGCTCTCCACAATACCCTCTCCTGAGCAAGGCTCTTCATCTCCACATAAGAAATCTGTTAAATTTCATTTAAACGATAAATAAGCCAAATCTATAGATCGTAAATTTAACTAAACACCAACGAATAACAATTACCAACAACTTAAATTGGAAAGAACGGATAGAAAATATGGGAAAGCGAACCGAAGACTACGTTTCGCTGGCAGACAATATACAACGTGCAACTGTTCTATTTGGGTCTTAATTTGGACTATTGGTGCACTTTATGGGATCAATTGCCAAAACGGATTGACGCCGGATATAGAAGAAGTTCAGAGAAGGGCAACACGTTTCTTATCATCGTGATATGGGGGGATAGTGCCACGGAAATGATTCATGAGTGGAGGGGGGGATCATTAAAAGAAATGAGTTATTCGTTGAGAGGAGATATATTTGCAAAATTTCCTTCTCCAATTTTCTTTTCGGAATGCGAACAAATTTTGATAGTACCCACCTACATAAGGAGATTCGATAATCGTAATTAAATCAGAGAAATCACATCGAAAACGGGAAGATGTAGGTGTTCCTTTTCCCGCACGCTGTTAGAGAATGTAACGGTAGACCAATATCATAAAAGCGGCTCGATAAGCCCTCTTCCATGCACTTCATTGTGACTTTCAGAGTATTTACGTAGATGTATGTGATACTAAATTTGGCAATTAATCATACTTGCGGTGGTAGATACCGATATGTTTGCCCCTGTAAATGTGTACCGATTATCAAGAGTAAAAACCAATGTTTAAAACGACAGTGGTACCAAATATACATGAATGCTCGGGTGATGTGGCAGACAATTGTTGTATAATAACGATTATCGTGAGATCCAACTTTAATTACACTTACAAACAAATTACTGTGTTCCGAACAAGCAATGTAATTAAATTTAATGTTTCAAGTGCTTTACATATTGACACGAAACGCTGATAGCTATCTGACATTAACTTGTTTCGTTTTTGTTGCAGAATGAAAGTCAGAGAATAATTAGCGAGAAAAAATGTCTAAGAGGAAGATTTAAAGTCGAAAATTAACGTCCATTCCTATTCGTGATGTCGAATATAAACAAATGGAATGTCACTCTTTTCTCTCCATAGTCGACCAGCACATGCAGATTACGTACATTAACAAAATATGTAATTATCGAGGAAAACGCCTTTATGTTACATTAAATGGGGGAGAGGTAACTGACTTTTGAACATAAATTCCGTGAAATCAAGGGAATGCACTGTCTAATGGTAAATGTCGAGTGTTGTTTGTTTAAATTCTGAATTTTTTGTTTATATTCTTGAATTAAACTGATCCTACCAGTTCTGCTCAACAAAACAATATGATAAAGACTGTACTATGGTGTTGCTGTATTAATGTGCCAATTAGAAGGAATAATCTTTCCACGTAAAGCTGATAAGCTGCAGTGTCTAACCGTAGTAAAAGAGAAAGGGAAAGCACATATTAAAAGAATCTAACACCTAATTCAATTACTTTGGATAAGTCATTCATTCATTCATTAAAAATACATTTGTTTAGTTTAAATTAACTCTGAATGCCTTGTAATTATTTGTATCGACTGGGCTAACACTGACAAGTCATAAACAGTTAACAAAGCAAAAGCACGCTCACGAAACTAGAAAAACAACACATACTCTCTCTCTCTCTTTAGCCATATTCCCGCACAAGCAGGGTCGGCTTTGTTAATTCGGATTTGGCACGTTAGTATTTATGGTGTTGCCGCATGTCCTTCCTGTTGCCAAGAAAAACAACACATACCTTAAACTTTTATAAATAATAACTCAAGAAAGCTGAGGGGAACATCCATGGATAGCCTACGGTAAACCTCGTAAATGCATACGACTCAATAGATTGACAGTACCTCTGCACTACCTTGTGGGAATTAGTCCTAGATGAGAAGGCTACCAGACTGGTCAAGGCTACCCTGAATAACACCACCTCCAAAGTTCAAGGGTGAAGTCTCCGCGAGCTTTCCCATCCTCTTCAACTGTGTTCTGAAGAAAATCATCAGATAATGGACTTTCACATTCTTACCAGCAGCAGGACTGAAGCTTGACTACAAGAAAGACAACCTCAATGTACCGTGTCTAGCCTTTGCTATTGCCTATTGGTCAATAGCATGGAGGAGGCTACTAATCAACTAAAGAGCCTCTACAATGTTGCGGTAAGAACCGGCTTGAAAATCAACATACAGAAGACTGAGTTCAGTAGGCTGTTTCTACAGTCCCAGTAGGAAACAATAATATCTGTAAAGTCCCTGCAGTCAAGTACTTGGGAGAATGGATTTAAGCAAGCGAATGCGAAACCATGACTATAGATGCCAGGTGCACCAAGTTAGAAAGGACCTATCATGTCCTTATAGTAATACCTTCAAGTACGTATCCAAGAACATAAAGCTCAAACACTAAAACTCGGTAGTAAAACACTCCGCACTCTCTGAAATCCTCTTGATGAATCGAAAGGGTGCACTAAAGAAACTAGAATTTAACGAGAGGAAGATCCTCTGGAGAATACTAGGACCCATAAGAGAGGAAGACGGCACCTACAGAATCAGGCACAATAACAAGCTCTATGAACATCAGGAAGACAGTCACATTTATGAGGAAAAGGCGCCTGACCTCCTATGGGCACGTGACCCGTCTGAATCACTCAGGCTCACCAAGAGGATTCTCACAGTGACAAGCAGGAAAAAGGCGTCCAAATCCAAGTGGTTCACTTCTGTTAGCTCAGAGGAACTGCAGATCCCATTACAGACAACCGAGAACCGAACTCAATACCGACAGGCCATCCTACAGGTAGTCTTCCCACTGTCTCTCACAAGCAAGAAGTGTAAAGCCACCACCAGACCTAAATAGACGGATGGAAGGAAGCACGCTCACGGCCAGAAGATAAGGGCGTACTGGGCCAAGAAAAAGCAAAAGACTTTTTCTGAGAGTTAAGGCGAGACTCGTGGTCCCTAGTAGGCGGAAACGGACTGAAAAAATGTTACTACAGTACCAGCTCCAGATCACTGATCATCCTTTCCTTCCAAAGAAATATATTACTTCAACATTCGTTAGATCCATGAAGGTACAACGCGAAAGTAAGAAAGAACTACTCTACATTGAAAGATTGCAAGATGGAGATACTAAGTACGTCTATACGTTCAATTTATACATCTGAGAAACAATGACACAAATACTAAAAATATTCAGGATACGTATTAACATTCAGGATGAAAGAATACATGTGATAAGATTTGATGATGCTCTTGTTATGTACATTGAAAGTTAGTCTTCTATATTGATAACTAGTAGCCGGAGAGGAGTGGCCGAGCTCTCTAAGGCGCCTTGTTGCGGATCGCGCTGATGATCACCGTTGGTACTTCGAATCCTCCCTCGGGCTTGGTTGTATTTGCTGTACTTAGCATAAATTAGTTTAAGTAGTTTGTAAGACTAAGAACTGATGACCAGAGTTGTTAAGTCCCATACATTTACAAATATTTGAACATTTTTTGATAAGTAGCTATAACCCGCGGCTTCGCTTGCGTCTTGGTTATAATAGATAAACTGTGTTTCAGTACTGTGCTATGAGATTGGTTTCAATAAGAAATGAAATACGATACCCTCTTTAGGAAAAAACATTTTTAGTAAACATTCAAATGAAAGAGTAAAATTATGTCAAGTGCTAAATGATTTACAATAAATAATACATACAATATACCTAACAAACTGTGACATTATCTCGATTCGTATGCTGAGAGTAATGTCCAAATTGATTTTCGTTCCATTTTAAGGCAATGTGGTAAACTATGTTATTTATTGCTTTGCTGGCAGTGTAAACGTATAGATTTCTTGGGCTGTAATAGGATCACAGATCAATTATCTGAGGTAATGCGCGGTACATCAAAATGATTTTGTCGTATATTTATTTTATCTGTTACAGATTTTTTTTGTACAAAAGTGATGCAGTAAATAAATTTTCTTTTGTATTACTTTATTCATTTATTCTTATATTTCCTTATACCTTCATTTGCCCATACAGAGAAAGAATTGAAGACTGTGTATCACACATAGACCTCAGTTATGATCTGTAGCACCACGTTACGCTGTATGTAACCTCCTCTCTGTATAACCGCGAACGTCATATTTGGCCTTCAATCCTAAATTTTTATAATTTGACGATTTTCAACCACCATATCTTCCAACCCTTTACCGACATCGACATGGATCTGCTGTGGTGTACAACGGGAAACTTCAGATTACAACTACTCACAGAGCCCATTCGTCTATGTTGTGTAGTTTTTGTTGCACAGCAAAATATTGATATACACACGAAGAATTTCATATACGTCAATAACTGTCAACCCCTATATCGTCCACTTCTTTCTCGTTACCACCCACAACCTACATAGTGCTCAATGGGAGACTGGTACGTACTACTATAAACAGTCACTATTTGTTTGCGATTTGTACTTTGGCTGCATAGTGAAGTATAGTCAGAAGCATATGAAAATTCTGATTTTTCTGCCTATATTTCACTCTGCAGCCGAAACTACACATTGAAAACGTTCTTGAGTGATTGCATTGAAATTATGACACTATTTTTCGTTCGAATATGTTTGTGGTCTCGTATGCTTAATAATAATAATAATAATATACATGTATAAGAAGTATGAGAAAGGTGAAATACCCTCAGACTTTAAGAGAAATGTGATACACATTCCAAAGAAATCAGGCGCGGACAGCAGAGAAAATTATAGAACCATCAGTTTAATAAGTCATGGTTGCAATTTTTAAGACGAATTATTAACACAAGGATGTAAAAGCTGCTAGAATTCGACCTTGGGGAAGATCACTTTGGAATCGGGAGGAAATACTCACTTTACGACTTATCTTAGAAGAGGGTTTAGGGAAAGACAAACCTACATTTCTAGCTTGTATCGATTTGGAGAAAGCTTTTGACAATGTTGATTCGAATACACTCTATGACGCTGTGAAGTCATCAGGAGTAAAATACAGGAAAATGAGGGTAATTTACAATTTGTACAAAATGCAGACAGCAGCTATTAGAGTCGATGGGAATGAAAGAGAAGCACTGGTTGGGAAAGGAGTAAGACAGGGTTGTAGTCATTGGCCAATGTTATTCAATCCGTACATCGAGCAAGCTGTGAAGGAAAACAAGGAAAAATTTGGAGAAAGAATTAAAATTCAGAAAAACATTGCGTTTTGTTGATTGTGTCAGAGACAGCAAAGATCCTGGAAGAGCAATTAAAGGGAATGGACAGTGTGTTGAGGGAGCGTATAAGATGAAGATTAATAGAGCAAAATAAGGATAATGGAATACAGTCTATGGCAATGGAAACAAAAGCGTCTTTGAAAAAGATGAGTATAAGAAACATCAAATTTTAATTAAAGTGTAAGAAAGTGTTTTCTCAAGGAATTTGTGCGCAGTGTTGCCTTGTACGGGAGTGTAAAATTGAAGATAAATAGTTCAGACAGGAAGTAGATAGAAGCTTTTGAAATGTGGTACTACAGAAGAATGTTTCACAGGTAGGTGGATAGTTTGCATAACTAAAACGAAGGTACTGAACGGAATTGGGTAGAACAGGAGTTTTTGGGATGTCTTGAGTAAAAGTAGGGATCGATTGGCAGGACACATTTTTAGACATAAAGGAATCGTGAATTTAGGGCATTACAGGGAAGTGTGTGGAGTAAAAATCGCAGAGGGAGACCTAGAGACAAATACAGTAAACAGATTCAAATGAATGTGGTTTGTCGTTCTTATGAGGCCTGCTCAGGATGGAGTAGCGTGAAGAGTAGCATCAAACCAGACACTGAACATTCACACACACACACACACACACACAATCAAAAGTTACACATGAGTGATGAACGAAGTATAAGAAGAGAGTTTTCTGTAGATAAACAAGGAGCGTATGCTGGGCTGACAGTCTGGCAGATCGTCGCCGTTTGCGACGTGTGACTTTGACTGATGTACAGAAATATGGTAGACGGTAACAATGCATCTAACGACGTCATGTGCGACAGAAATAGTATCTGATAGTGTTTTCAAAGAAATGTAGGTATTTTATTTGAAAAATTTGCGACATGAATAGCATTAGGTAGAGTTTTCAGAGGAATGCAGTTATTTTATTTGGAAATGACGGTCGCAATATGGTCCGCCACAGGAGGACTGTATCAGAGTGCCTACTAAACTCCTTCAGCTTCGGGGTGCTAGTAGGAACAACCAAAAACTGCAGTTGGTGTTTGTGTCTGTGTGTTTGTGAACTGTACTGCGTCCGGTTTGACCTACGTGACAAATATCCTACGATCTGCAGTCGTCCCGTTTCTGCACACCACCGTAGACGCGATTTTTCAGCAAGGCAATGCACGACAATATCTTTCTGAACGACTGCGTGCCATCTTGGTGTCACGGCATGAACTTTGCGCTGTCCCGTCAGATTATCAGACTTATCGGCAATCAAAACTGAATGGGATTTGCTGAAACGACAGAAACGGTACAGTCACCCAGTAGCAAGCAACATTTATGCACTTCAGTAGCAGTACAGATTGTTGTATGACAATTCCACGTTTTAACGTCGTTTTTATGGCGCATCAAATAAGTTATCAGGGCCCTTACCGAACTACGCACCTACTAGGCAATAAGACACGTGCTGCACCGAGATTAGTGCATCATAATCATTTATTAAGCACAAACTAATGAAAAGGTTCTTTCAGTTTGAAATTATAATCTATAATATTTTAAGATGTTCTTTTTCTTAAAATTTGTAAATTAAGAACGCTGTGAATTGAGAACTTAGACTGTGTGGAACAGGATCAGCAACTTAAAGTATTTTTTCGTTCAGTTTGAAGACAGTTGTAAATTAAGATTTTATTATTATTATTTTGTAGCGTCGGATTCAGTTAAAATACGTAAAGGTAAGTAGCGGATATATAGCACAAGGCCAACAAAAATTTGTTTTCAAATGCGTTTTCTATCATTTACGTAGATTTTTATGTTTTTTAAAGGTAAGTAGCGGATATATAGCACAAGGCCAACAAAAATTTGTTTTCAAATGCGTTTTCTATCATTTACGTAGATTTTTATGTATTTTGGGATGTTGAAGCAAAATACGAACTCAGTTTCTTTTCTATCATGTACAGATTGTTTGCATTTTATTGTGTTACAAGTAAACGACACAGTGTAAATACAGAATCATAATGACAAATACAGAATAAAAATAAAAGTCATACATTTTGCTGTTATTTTTGTGTGAAAGATACAATTCTGAAGTTTTTCATAGTACATAGTTTTGTATTTCCTCACAGTATTCGCGTCTAGCTTGTGCAGCACACTCTGGTTTTCTCTATAAAGTTACCTGCAGCAGTCTCCCACCTGATATCTCTTCTCCATTACCTCCACATCTTGCTGAACACGCTCTCCTTGCTCTGCACTGAACATCACCCATAGTTTCCAAAAGAAGAATCCAAGTGACTTTTACGAACTTTACAACGCCACTTCTTAAATTTGTGTAACACATTTGTAGCAATGGCTGCATACTCTGGGTCCTATTTACTATCGAAAAATCCGGTGACGGGATATTTGAAAGGTTTCCAGACCTCCTTTTAACCCAAAGTTATCGTTTATTAAAAACTGGATCAAGTAACATTTTTCGAATATTAGGTCCAACAAATAACAACTTCGTCATCTTCAGACTCAAAACTGCTAAGTATAATGTTTCCTAATTCCTCTACTGCTTCAGGAACAGGAATACCTGGGCCATGGTGTACAGGGCGGAGAGCAGATGAAAGGTTAGGATAAGATATATCTTTCTTGTTTTTTGAATATAAGCCACGTACCGCAGAACTACAAAATAACAATCATCAGACTGATTCATAATGTAACGAGTGTAAACCATACGCTGAATGTATTTTGGCACGCCATATCATTGGGATACCATATCTAAATGCTTCAACAAGGACTTAATAAAACTTGTGCGGTGCCGATGTGTTATATTAATCTCCTAACTTCATACCAAAATATGAAAAGTACACTCTTTTAATAGTCATGTAGCCTTTGGTGTTTTTTAATCACAAATTCACCACACATGAAACAGAAATTATCAGAAAGTTGCTACAGCCGCGACTGGATATTGTAAAAATACATGCAAATGGGAAGTAGAACAGAATTATATCACTCGCTTCAAAACAAAATTTAGACAAAGGACACTTTCTGTTTTCTGTTGACACAGCCTTCTCGATTTCCTTCTTATAAAATGATAGACAACCATATTACTATAAAGAAATAAAATTATATTAATTATTCTAAATTATGGATTTATTCATGAAATATGCGAATAATACGTGTTAAAATTGTTAACTAACAATAGGTGGTGTGACAATTTTAACTGCATTTTCATGTTAGAAGGCTAAAATACATATAAAAAGGTTAAAATATTGAAAATTATTATCCATCGTTATCGAAATGCCGAAAAATAAAATTCTCGTAACAGCTATAACTGCGTTGCAGCAGGTAAATTTGAAATGTTCCACTACTGCTCCTGTAAGCAAAGGTTCTATAAAATTAGTCAATTACCAATTTTTAACCACTAATATGATTCCAAACTACTGAACAACTAGTGAATGTCTATTTCTCTGCTATTAACACAGCCAGAATTCTGTTTCCAACAGATACTTTTTTATCATCCAAGGAAAAGATAAACCTAGAACACCTCTGTGACACTCATAGTTGGGATAATAAGGAGGAAAATGCGGAACGCGTGAAAACAAGAACTCACGAGACTAAAATTCATCGTAACCGCACTCACGCAGAGGTGGGCTGTTAATCCTTTACAGACGGTGCAGCGATCCAGGCACGTGCATTACGGCGTACGCTAAGCTCTGCGTATGTGGCATTGGCGATAAGAAATTAACGCATCAACATGACACTATTTGTAAACATTGCCAAATGTATCGTCCGAGTGGCCAGAAGGTGATAATGTGTTTGACAGTGTCCGTAACCTAACGCTGTGTGAAGTTAAATTACTGGATCTGTTTAAGTTTCACAGCGGACTGTTCATAGTGTCTCCAAACAGTGATGTGTTACACAGACAGCACGTCATACAAGTGTTCGGAAAAATATGCCGACTAAGAAGAATCGAACCCGCGTTTCGAAGCCTGTCAGACAAAACGGCTTCCAAACCTGACAGTAGTTTCTGCAGACAGTGAATGAGGGTGCTGTTTGTTTTGTTTGTATGGTCTATGGGACTTAACTACGGGGTCATCAGTCCCTAAACTTACAAACTACTTATGAACTACTTACGAACTAGGACGGCACAAATATCCATGCCCGAGGGGGGATTCGAACCCCCGACCGTAGTGTCCGTGCAGACCGTGACTGGAGCGCCTCAGTCTCCTCGGCCACCGCGGCCGGCAATGAGGGTGCATCCCAAACTGTTGGAGAGATAACATTGGTACCGTTAACGCATGCAAATGACAGCTGGTGTCAGTCACCTCGCAAGAAGCTATTGCTCTCACTGGCACGGAATGCTGAGCGTTTCCAGGTGCCTGCATTTCACCAAACTTGGACACTGGCTGACTAGAGGAACTTAGTGTTGTCTGACGAAGCAATTTTTTCGCCTATATATATAAGACGCACGTCATCGTGTGGACCGGGAGCAAAATAAAGTAAGCTTATTCGCAGTTCACCAAATGATAAAATAAACTACGGAGGACTATTAGCTATCGTCTCTGACTTATTTCATCTCTAGTCTTGAATTTTTTAAGCTTTTCTATACGCTTAATCAGTCCTTACAAAGTTCTTACGGCTTTTTTATTTATTTATTTTTTTTTTAATTTTCTTCAAATATTTCCTGCAACCAATTCGCTTTTATTAATTTGTACTGATGTGCCTAATAAACTGCTATAGGGATAAAGTGATATGTTAACAATTTGAAATACTCCTCCCTGCGAGATTTAAATTTTAGTCACATACATAGATGTTGGAGAAATATAAATAAAAAATGTTTAGCGACTGAAAATTATGTTCTGCGAAATAATGAAAATAAAAAATAAATGCAAATGAAATTACGGCGCTGAAATCACAACAGGGAGAAATATTTCAACATGGGTTACGCCGAACATTTGCAACATGAAAGTAGTGCCTAAAGAATTGAATAATCTGAAAATGAATTTCCTTTTTTGAAAAGAATATGGCGGCGCACCATATACTGTTTCAGATTGGTATTCAGCGCACCACGAACCTCTACACAAAAATTAACTGTTGGACTGCACAGTGACAATGCCGATTTATCCTATCACCACGGCTAGCCAAATGAAAAAAATTGAAAATTAATAAACCGACAGAAATCTCAGGGACGCTTTTGAGGAACATATAATTCTGAAAACTACTAGTTGTAGTATCGTAGAATCGTGCGTTGTCCAACAATTAGTTTTATGTAGGCCGTGTAATGGCGGCTGTTGATATCTGAAAACGAGATTTGCACATATAAAATCCTTTTTATATTATAAGGTAGAATGAGCTGGATATTAATTATCAAATGGATGATTACGAGATAATTATCTATATTCTGAAACGGTGCAGTATTCACTTAGACTGACTTAACAAAGATCCAAGTGAAATCAAATGATCAATTAAAATCATACAGTTTACAGAGCGACACTTCATTACGTCCGTTCAGGTCAAGAGCAACTTTTTTTTTTTTTTTTTTTTTTTTTTTTTTTTTTTTTTTTTTTTTTTTTTAGTGCATAAAGTTCGTTTGTACATATCTGTAAATTCTTCAAAGAAATATTTTAAAAAACTTCTTATAAATTAATCTAAGCACAGGAATGTTCATTAAAAGAAAACTGTTAAATTATGAAACCGAGTACATCAGATAATAAATATTTCCTGGGCAGTCCACGTAACATTACAACTTACAGGACGGCGCTACGGTCGGCAACGCCTATGTAATCCCACAGCCGGTTGGCGCAGGCGCTAGAACAGTTACTGCTGCTATAATGTCTGGTTATCACTATTTAAGTGCTTTTAAACGTGGTATAATAGTCGGCGCAGGATAGATACGACACAGCATTTCCGAAGTATCCATGAGGTGGGGATTTGCCCGTACGACCGTTTCATGAGTACACGGTGAACATCGTACTACGATAAATCATCAAATCTTTGATAGAAGTGCAACCCTACCGCTAATTCCAGCGAATTTCAATTCTGGACAAAACAAAAACAAAAAGTATCACCGTGCGAACTCTTCAACGAAACATAATTGATGTGGGCTTTCGGAGCCTAAGGCCCACTCACGTAAACTTGCTAAGGGCACAATACAAAACTTTACTCCTCGCCTGAGTCTCGTCAGTACCGACATTGGACTGTTGATGACTGGAAACATGTTGATTTGTCTGACGAGTTTCGTTTTCAGTTCAATCGATCGGATGGATTGTGTACGGGTATGGAGAAAACCTCACGAATACACTGACCCTGCATTGCAGCAGCGGACTGTTCAAGCTTGTGGAGGATCTCTAATGGTGTGGGGCGTGGGCAGATGGAGTGATTGGCTTTGTTAATATGTCGATATATATCTCTGACCACCGGTATCCATTCATGTCCATTGTGCATTCCGACAATTCCACCAGGACACCCCATGTGTCAACAATTGCTACAATGAGGCTCCATGAACACTCTTCACGGTTTAAACACATGCGCTGGCCACCAAATTGCCTAGACATTAACATTATTAAGTACGAGCTGAGTCAGTAAATAAGTCACAAACCGATGAAGAAACGTCAGTACTGCGTTTACAAGCCTGGAAATTGCTTTAATTTTCAGTTGACTCGACGTGTGAATATAAACACCCGTCCCATCGTTCGAGAAGGCTGTAAAAGCCTGGAGCTTGGAATTATTGTGGCGACGTTTGCATCGCATAAGTGACGCTCTTGAGTTGTAACTTTATTTTGTTCAAATGTTCAAATGTTTGTAAAGCTTATGGGACGTAACTACGGGGTCATCAGTCCCTAAACTTACAAACTACTTATGAACTACTTACGAACTAGGACGGCACAAATATCCATGCCCGAGGGGAGATTCGAACCCCCGACCGTAGAGGCCGTGCAGACCGTGACCGAAGCGCCTCAGTCCCCTCGGCCACCACGGCCGGCCTTTATTTTGTACTTTAAACTGATGCAAGCCACTAGACAGATGTGTCGCAGTGGTAGAGAAATACCCCTACACAGCGCTCAGTACTGGCGGGTCTTCCTCAGTTTGAGACTTATTTACTGACTCACTCAACCTTGCAACGTGCTTTTCAGAAGGGTTCACCACAGTCAGCCCTGTTGTATGCTTGGTGTCAATTAGACATGTCTTCCAGTTACTTTGGCTTTTCATTGTATTTTATTGCTCAGTGTCACATGTTGATTTTTTCGTGTCTTTACTGCTACTTTTTGTACTTTCTTCCTTTTTTTATCATTAGAAGCACCTCACTGTTACTCTGGATTTGATCCCAGCTGCTTTGCCATCACATTGCGAAAACCCGCATTGATCTATAAACACAACAGACGTCTGTAAGGACACCCTTTCACTTTTTTGTTTCTGTCGCCGTTCTTCTTGTCCACGTGAACTGAATGAAATAAATAACTGTTATTTTACTAATCTTCAAATAACTTCCACTTTTACTTCAGTGTGTAGAAACACGGTACGTTAAAGTTGTTGAAAATGTTCAAATGTTTGTCATTCTATTGGTCATCAGTCCCTAGTCTTACAAACTACTTTAACTAAGTTAAAATAACCAAAGGCCAACACAAACATCCATGTCTGATGGAGGATTCGAACCTCCGACGCGAGTGGTTAAAGTTGAAACTGTGGAAATTATTACACGTTGTCCTCGATGTAACAACTTCAGCTGTCTGTGTGTTTCAGTTTATGCAGAATGTTTAAATATGTCAGAGGTTATCCTTCCATCCCCTTGTTTACTAAAATGACAATTGGACTATTTCGGTATCATGTTTCAGATGAGAGCCGAATCATACTCTCTGAAGTAGCCCCTGCAACATATGCAACTCCCTCGGCCTTAGAGCTGTTTGGGCTGCGTTATCGTCAGCTTGAGGAGACAGTTAATGTTCAGCTGCGTAAGTTTACTGCAATTAAATTTTCGTGTTACAACTACCAATAACTACTAACACATAGATTTTTGAGTATCACAAAATCGCATCGTGATGCACGGGATAGTTTCGAACTTCTAATTTATGCTTCCATTTCAGAGCTTAATTTCAATAGATTTCTCAAACGATCAACAGATTTCTTCTTTTAGTTCATCGTCTGCTTATAAATTTCTCGGTCTACCATTCAACATTATTCTGCACCACCAGATGTTGTCAGAACTGTCTGTGGATTCTCTTTCTCCAGTGCATCACGCCAGACAAATAACAGAGTACATCAGTAGCAAACATTGTATTTAGTACGACTCTTTGGCCGCACATTGTTTATTTAAGAAGTCTGTTGACAAATGGATTGTGTTGTAAGTACACGTAAATAGAAAATGTACTGAAAATAGTTTAAAATGCGATTTTGTGGTGTGTCACCGATAAAATTCATTTCGATCTAGAATATAACCACTTGTCTCATTCCTCTCTTTTCTCTTCGTCACCTGTTTTTCTTTCACCTTCAGTCACAATTTCATTGACAAATTAACAGAATTTGTTAAAACTATTTTCATAACAGGGTTATTTATTACATGTTACAGTCTTAGTTGATGTCCCAATAGGAAATAATATGACGGTCTTTTTCCTTTCCGGTGACATTTGCTATAGAAAATGCTTCTTTTTACAGAGTTTTTAGTCTCATAACTGAAACCTCCTCAGAATGTCATATCCTTAACGAGAAAGTTGCCTCTCTTATGCACCTTTAGTACTTATTGCTTTTAGGATATATTATCTTCTGCATGCGCGAATGATAACCATAGAAGGCGCTGTGAAGAATATTGTCGTAAGAAATATATAGTGACGCTCTTGCCAAGGAATGCGACTTACAAAGGTAGATGTAGTCATGAGGTGATATAAGGAGGGAGAGTAATTTTAAAAGTAAAGTTTCATCAACAACCCAAAAAGGCAAACTACCCACCGCTAACAACAAGACAACGTTGAACAGGAAGAGCCGAATCGGCTCAATCTCGCACCAAAAGAGATATAAAATGATATAATTTCCCAAACAGGAAATTTAAAAGCCCAGAAGCGAGCGGACACGGCCCAAGCTAATTTTTGGTATTCTCCTGAAGCCATCGGGATGTTAGCGACTGCTTGTCATTGTTCCTTGCATTAAAATGCTGCTTTTATTATCAACTCGTGAACCCGGCACAGCTAAATATGGATGGGAAATGAGTAATTCCACACTAGTTTCTTTAATCTGTCTGTCCATAACGTCCACTATTTTATTTTGTTCTTACCTCTCTGTTCTCTTATTCTCCTCACTGTATTAGCTACTTGATAACCCGGCATTGCTCGTGAACGTATGCATTGCAATACTCAACTAGTCCACTAATCATCCGTCTTCGTCCATCTCCTTGTCCCTTCTCTCTCTACCTACCTCTTCCTCCCCCTCCTCCCCATCATCCTTCTGCTCCTCGTACTTCCTCTCTCCACCTATCAATTCCTCAACCTCTCTCATAATCCCCTCCACTTTCTTCTACGTTTCCGCTATTCCTGTTCTATGTTACACTCTCACTCCACTGTATGTGAAAACTTACAGTTCTGTTAAATGCAAGGTGGTCTGTTTAACGTTGTCAAAGTCTGGAATAAGGTACCGTCCCCCATGCAGCTTAAGAAATCTTATGTAGACAGAGCTCTTTCTCTCGTGTTAAATTTTAATGGCACCAAATCTCATTAAGATAGGAATAAACCTGTAAATTAGTGTTCAACTGCATTGTAAAGTACGGTATCCTCCGTAATGCAACATGCAAATTATTACATAGACAGTGTCATTCATTTTGAACAATATCGCAGCACAAAAAATTTGAGGCTAATACGAAATGACAATATCCCCTTACCAAATTACTAACTTCAATTTTCTGGATTTTTCAATCGTTCCCTAGCTTTTTACCTATTATTTTTCTAAACCAGCCCTGTATGAAACCGAACATAACAAAAAAAAATTATTCAAGAGGGTGAACAATTTCTGAGTTTTGGCGAGACTAAGTATAGCAATAATTTTGAGCTTATGTCTGTACATATCAAACAGAAAAAACAGAATACAATTAAATACCCGAAAATTTCGAAGAGCACGGTTATGCCTAGTGTACATTTAGAAAAAAATTAGAAATATTAAATACGTTAAGGAAATGCACTAAGTGGATAATAATAATAAGATGTTATAAATCATATAGTTCCTACAGATATTGTAAATGCTACGTCATGATTTGTAGTTATATCATTTTATTCACATGAATTATCCTGCAAGTCGAACTATAGATCTGTATTTAGACTCTAGACTATGATTTAAAAGTCTGGATAGCAAAAAAGTTCTTAAAAATATTGCTTATAATTACACTAGATATTCAAAACAGTTATTTAAATTCTTAATAGTTAATTCTTCATTTTATTACGTATGGATTGTCCTAGGTCTGTAGTGATGTAATTGTACTTAGAAATTGGACTAAAATACAGTTAATAGTAGAACATAACTTTCTGGGTATATAATAATTTATAAAAGTTAGTTCCAGACTATTATGATCCCGATCTGATAAGCTATCTTGTGCACTCTTGAATTAGCCCACACAACGGATATACTGAATATGTATTTATCTTCATTATATACTCAATTTAATTCAGCTTCGTTCGTGATGTGATGTATAATCTTTCGACAATGGAAATGATTCACATGTTGGTTACCATGTATCAATATTTAGACAATGGTTGCTGAGAACATCTTTATAAAAATGTATTTAAAGGAGGAAAATTATATATTTTCTTTTCTTACAAACAGTATCTAGAAGGAGGATGTCCTCACAATTTGTACACTTATATGAAAACCAAATTAGGTTAAAATATCAATACTTAGACATTGGGTAATAATCCAAAAGTCTGATATATTTTGAGTGAATTAACCTATAGTGGTTCATAATACAAAAATTTCTTAACAGTAATCTCGAAATATATCCATGAATTTTCTTTACATATCTAATATTACTTACCTTTATATATGATATCTATACTTATTACAAGTGGAAATGGTTAACACTTACAAGGAAAGTACATGGGCTCGACCAAACATATCTGTATGAACGTTTGGTTACAGGATCTCTACGTACACCTCAACGTGCTGGTGGGTGTCGTTTTTCTGCAAAGCTCTGCAACCATGCTCTAGATAGCACTGTAGGTGTAATTGTAGACGCCATACGTAATGCAAATATCTTAACTATAACTTATGTAATAATCATCGTACATGTTCTCTAGCGAATTGTCATCAAAAGCCGTGATGATAGTTGCAACTTTAACCTTCTTCCCGAAAGACTGTTGGTATTCTCTGCCACTGCTTCCATCGTCTCTTCCCGCACTTACCGTAGCACTACAGGTTGCAATGAGTTGTTCGTCATTATCATCACTATTATCATTATTTTGAGTTTGTAACAACAGTATCTAATTGATGCTCATATTTCTGTACCATAACAGAGACGAGAAAGCATGCAAATCATTCATCTTCTACAGTAATACCAACTTCACGAAGAAGGGTTCTTCGTAACTTCATCTCAACTAATCGCAATACATTAGCAGGATTGATTAGCAATCGCCGCCCCATCTGACGCTTCACCACACAAATAACATCACAAAACGCAACTTCGGAGGCACACTGCACCGTCCCTACTGGCGAACCGACAGGTCAAAGTGCAATTCGGCATTGGCACACGCAGAGACCTCTAACGGACGACTGCAGAGTTTTGCAGATTCGGGATTATCCCTAGTGCAGTAAGGGATCTTTACATCATCTCTCATACGGTTTTGGTGTATATGTGTTTGTTCGAGCCCAAGTACTTTCCTTGTTAGACAATGAGTAAAACTTATGTGAACCCTAAATAAATTGTTAATCAGTTCAGAACCACAGTAATTGTTACTGGATTATTGACCATGTCAGTTGCTTTGTATCCATTAAATCTTCACATTTACTGTACATTCAGTTAACTAACCACTTTGATACTATTATTGAAACCATCAATACTGGTGGAACTGGGACTGCGGCTGGTCAGTAGTAAGAAGGAAGTGAGATACCAACAGCCGCATGTATAACAGAAACATTTATTCTTTCACTACCAGTTTCGACATTCCATTATCCTATCTTCAGGTCCCTTCATCGGAATAATACATCCATTAAGTACGGATCGAAATAGGTTGCGTGATTGCTGGCTCACAGTAGGAACCAACAACAACTAATGACAGTTGTTGTTGTTGGTTCCTACTGAGAGCCAGCAATCCACGCAACCTGTTTCGATCCCTACTTAATGGATGTATTAGTCCGATGTAGGGACCTGAAGAGGGCATAATAGAAAATCGAAACTGGTAGTGAAAGAATAAATGTTTCTGTTATACATGCGGCTGTTGGTATCCCACTTCCTACATACTTTAATACTATGGTTCCGTACCCAGACCTTAGGTTATAACGCAGTTTCCTCATAATGAAACGTTTTCGCAATGCCATCCTATATGTACTGTAATTTTGTCTATATGTACTGTAATTTTCTTTTAATTATTTTCTCAACCCAAATATGTATACATTAGGTCTGTTTATTAATGTCTGAGCTACAAAGCAGTTACCTTTAAATCTGTTAAAAGTTTGTAGCGATATAACTGTCTTTTCCCATCATACTCCTATAATTTTAAATGGGTGACATAAATTCTAAGAAAAATTGTCATATTTATATAATTGTTACCTGTAATTGTATATATCAATTGCCTCCTTTGGATAGTAATTATATAACCTAAACATTGTACAACAATATTTTTATGTGGTCATCTTATATAATTTTCATTGCATGACCTGTATTGTTTGACACGTAATTTACTTTTTAAAAATTTTGCTGGTAAATTGACAATATGTTGAGAAACATATTTATTGTCTATTTCCATATTGTAAATGTGAATTTCGTTACATATGTACAAGACCATTGATCTTGCCATCAGGATGTGATGTTCAAATTCCATGTCTAGAGTGCCATCTGGTACCAAGTTATGAGTTGGATGGCTTATTTAGTCAAATTTGTTTTAACTTAGTGACCACATCTTATCAAAGATGATGCCTTTATATTTTATGTATATTATGAGAACCCAACAACAATATTGGCAAATAAATGTCTTTCTAAGACGTTTGAGTTGTGATGATCTGAGGAATGAAATATATCTATTGCTCTGACTTGTTTTATTATAGCATATTAAGTGTGATTTTGCATGTGCCTGCAGATCTGAAGAAGGCAGTTAGACTGACGAAAGAGTTATCTATTTAAAATTAAAAAGCTGTCTTGGATGTTGCCCTAAATAAGAATTTTAATAATTTCGTGCGATTCAGTGACGTGCAAGTCTTTGGACTGGACGCCACTTCAACGCCTAACATGTCCCCAACCTACACCAGTTATCCAACCGGGGAAAGAGAATAATAGGATCCTGGACATACAATTTCCGAGAAATCCGAAACACATGTCGTTGCTAAAGCCTCTTTGCATCGTTGAATGCTGGGTTCAAATGCGTGATCTATGTAAATTTAGGACACTTCACGTTTTCTTCTCCACGCTATTTGCCTTTATCACAAACTTCAAGTAGAATAACAGCACTAATTACTCGCATTGGATACTTAAGCGAACGTAGATAAAACTTTAATTTCCAATAAAAACAACATCGAAGTTATTAATCGAGATAAAGAGCATATCTTTTAAGCTGGACCAAATCTCAAACACTTTACAAAATTTCGTTAAGATCAGTTGAACAGTATCGGACAAACATCGTGACACGGACATTACATATATACATAGACCTATCAAACTTAAGCGCACTTTTGTGGCTTGCAAATAGTTATACGTACTGTATATCCTCCAGGCGTCATCTTGTTTGTTTGTTTGTATAGCTTATGGGACTTAACTACGGGGCTATCAGTCCCTAAACTTACAAACTACTTAAGAACTACGTAATACTAAGGACGGCACAAATATCCATGCCCGAGGGTGGATTTGAAACCCGACCGTAGTGGACGTGCAGATCGTGACTGGAGCGCCTCAGTCCCCTCGGCAACCGCGGCCGGCGCGTCATCTTGATGTGTTAATTGCTTGTTCCTCTCAGGAATGAAACACGCGTGTTATTCACTGTCTGATTGTCACTATCTTGACTGAAACCTTCTGCACAGGACACTAGCAAATAAAGGATAATTTAGACCATGACGTTTGAATTTATCAAAAACTTCGAAATAAAAAGAGGGTGAAGGCAATACTACTTCGAGTTTCTGGGACATATGGAACTGAGGTTGTCGTTGATGATAATCATTATTCACCATTCACTATTGTTACGAAAACCATTGTTTTGCAAGACAATAATGACTCGATTGTTTCTGAAACAAAAATGTGGGAAAATTATGAATTGCCTGTTGGGGCAGATACACTATTATTTTTATGGTTTGTTATTTTCGGATTGACAGTTTCAATGCAGACGCATTAACACGATCGATCCATTGCGGAAATCCAGTATAGGCTGCAAATCAAATGGGCAGGAGGCACTACAATCGTTGTGTGATACAAGAAGAGAATCTGGTTTGGAAGGCAAGCGTGCCTGGATAGCCTAAATTGTTCAGGCTACCCCTGGCCCAAAGCGGTAAATACGGATACGAATCCCGGTCGTGCACAAATTTTCATCTTTGCATTGAGTTTATTTCAATGCCCTTAAACGATCGAAATATTTAAATAATTTTATTCGCATTTTAAATTAGTGTAAGTTGTTTCTAAATCTAGGCGCCTGATGACACTAGTAGTTTGGTGCAATAGGCTTACAAACATTTGATTAATGAGACATTAAAATATGTATCTACAAACTTTTTGAATTAGAATGGGACACAGTGTCAACCTTTGACCTCAGTCTGTGACAAACGTTATTCTTGAATCGTACACAGCGACTGGCAGATATTATTGCAATGGCCTCAGTGAAGAAAGGATCTTAAGAGGAAGAAGCGGACGTTATATTGTTCACGACAGAACTGTTAATCTAATGATCTTCATCACTAATAATGTTGTGTCACAGCTGCCTTGTCTGTTTGTAGTAAGCCTGCGTATCTTCGGTGTTCATCGCATCTCAGGTTAACTGTGCATGCCTTCTGTCCTAGACATGAATATGAATCACGAAAATTGACAAAACGTCTGGGACTGACGGGCTCTGACCACGTCCCCCGTTGACGCCTTCGAGCGGAGGATGACACGGCGGCCGGTCGGTAGCCGGTAGGCCTGTAGTAAGGAGTTTACGGTTTTACCAACTATATTCTCAGCACATTTCGTAGACGATATGCCAATGAATCACTGATTTAACCTGAAAAATTGTATTGTTATACGTCAATTGTCAGTGCGCACATATTTTGTACAGTGTATGACAGAGGGTACCTTGCAACCGACTTTCACCAATTACCATGAAAGTTAGTTCATTTATGTTTGTTTTAATGGAAAAGGTTTCTACAATCCGTAATCCATGTACGTATTGGGAGAATGCGATGTGGCATTCCTTGCCATTTCCATAGGCATCGACGCCGACCATGCGTAAGCGAGAAATGACGCAAGAAAAAGTAGAAAAGCAGGACAGGAGAACCGGAGAGGCGGAGTTGAACAGAGAGATCAGGGAAAAAGAAAGAATTTCTGAAACAACCGCCAAAATGACAACTGACAGCAAAGAACACACAACTTTCAGTGTCAAAACATTCGATGGCAGACACACACACCCATGCGAAATAATAGTCAAAATTATCCTCCACCAATACATTGTCATACTAGTAATCAAACATGAGGACAAAATAGTAACACAGGGTGGATTCCGTCATCGAACGTGTTTCAAAGTGTACCTGTTTCACACCCGACAAGAGAGTGTCAGACCGGAACAACTTTTACGAAACACAACAATCAAGGTGTTGTAATTACAGATGTCGGTGACACGCACACACACACACACACAACAATTAACGGTGCGTCAAGCTGCTAAAGGTCTACCCCCCCCCCCCTCCGGCGTCGAGCAACTCATCTAGTGGGGCACACTATACAAAAGCACGAATCTAAACCATACACGTTACAATGAGGGAACAGAACTAAGTGAAGAGTTGTTACATGAGCAAATTCCACGTAAGGCCAATATAACAGATATATTTCAAGCTAACATTACGGCTACTCTAGGTAACATTCAGACTTCTCTTGTTAGACACGGGGGCAGCAGTTATAGTTGTCTCACAAACACTACTTTATCAGATTAGTACAGTAAACAAACCACCCACATATCGTGTACAAAACTGCAGAATAATAGGAGCTATGGGAACAAAATCAATTTAACATTAAGGCTGCAAATACAGTTACAAATGGTATATGAAGAACACACCGATTTCTGTACATTTTTAATTGTCAGTGGATTACTTGAGAATTGCATATTGGGGATAGAATACTTTAAGAAGCAGATATGTTTGAATAGATTTCAAAACAGGTAAGTGCTACTTAACAATCCATGATAAAGTGTGTGAATTTAATTAAGAGTAAATCTATGCACAGCAAGTACTACCATTCAATCAATTTTCATGGCCAAGGGTAAATCAAATTTTTGACAATAGTTCAGCTCATGTAATAGACATGGAGACTATAAGGCATACATCTATATCTACATGGGATACTCTGAAAATCACATTTAAGTGCCTGGCAGAGGATTCATCGAACCACAATTATACTATTTATCTTCCATTCCATACTCGAATAGCACGGAAGAAAGAACACCTGAATCTTTCCGTTCGAACTCTGATTTCTCGTATTTTACTCTGATGATCATTTCTACCAATGTAAGTGGGAGTCAACAATATATTTTCGCATTCGGAGCAGAATGTTGGCGATTAGAGTTTCGTAAGAAGCCCACGCCGCAAGGATAAGCGCCGTTGTTGTAATGATTCCCATCCCAGATCTTGCATCATTTCCGTAACACTGTCTCCCCTGTATTGTGACAATACGAAACGAGCTGGACTCTTCCGATGTCCTCCGTCAAACCCAACTGATAAGGATCCCACACTGGACAGAAATACTCCAAAAATGGACGGACAAGCGTAGTGTATGCAGTTTCTTTTGTAGTTCTGTTGCATGTTTTAAGGATTCTGCCAATAAAGCGCAGTCTCTGGTTCGCCTTTCCCACGACATTATCTACGTGTTCTTTCCAGTTTAAGTCTGAAGTAACAGTAATTCCTAGATATTTTGTGGAGTTTACGGCCTTCACTTTTGATTGATTTATCTTGTAAACAAAGTTTAACGGATTTCTTTTCGTACTCACGTGGATGACCTCACACTTCTCATTATTTAGGGTCAGCTGCCTATTTTTACACCATACTGATATCTTATTCAGATCGTTCTGCAGTTCGTTTTCATCTTCAGATGATTTTACTAGACGGTAAATAACGGCGTGATCAGCAAACAACCTAAGACAGCTACTTAGATTTTCACCTAAATCGTTTATGTAAATAAGGAACAGCAGAGGACCAATAACACTCCCTGTAGAACGCCCGATATCACCTCTGTTTTAGTCGATGTCGTACCATCGATTCCTACGAACTGTGTCCTCTCTGACAGGAAATCCCCTATCCAATCGCAAATTTGGGACGATATACCATAAATACGCAATTTGATTAAAAGCCGTTTGTGAGGTACGGTGTCAAAAGCCTTCTGGAAATAAAGAAATGCGAAATCGATTTGCGAACCCTTGTCGATAGCACCCATCACTTCGTGTGAGTGAAGAGCTAGTTGTGTTTCGCATGAACGATATTTTCTAAATCCGTGTTGACCTTGGGTCAATAGATCGTTCTGTTCGAGATAATTCATAATATTTGAATACAGGATATATTCCAAGACCCTGCTGCAAATTGACATCAATGAATTAGGCCTGTAGTTTAGTGGGTTACTCCTACTGCCTTTCTTGAATATAGGTGTGACCTGTGCAACTTTAGAGTCTTTTGGTACAGATCCTTCTATGAGTGAGCAGTTGTATATGGCTGTTAAGTACGGAGCTATCGCTTCAGCATAATGAAGATAGAAATCTAATGGGTATACAATCCGTACCAGAAGACTTGTTCTTGTTAAGTGATTTTAGTTGCTGCACTACTCCGATGATATCTACTTCTACGTTACTCATTACGGCCTCTGTTCGTAATTCGAAATTTGGAATATTGGTTTCGTCTTCTTTGGTGAATGAATTTCTAAAAGCTATGTTTAGTAACTCTGCTTTAGTAGCGCTATCATCGGCAGGATCGCCCTTACTATCACGTAGTGAGGCTATTTTTTGTGTTTTGCCCCTAGTATATTTAACATATGACCAATATCTCTCCGGCCGCGGCGGCCGAGGGGACTGAGGCGCTTCTGTCACAGTCCGCACGGCCACTAAGGTCGGGGGTTCGAATCCCCGCTCGGGCATGGATATTTGTGCTGTCCTTAGTATTAGCTAGTTCGTAAGTAGCTTGTACGTTTACGGACTGATGACCCCGTAGTTAGGTCCCATAAGCTATACAAACATTTGAACATTTGTACCAAAATCTCCTTGGGTTTTCAGTCAAATTTCGAGAAAGAGTTTCGTTGTGATAAGTATGGTAGGCGTCTCGCATTGAAATCCTCGCTAAATTTAGAGCTTCCGTGTAGGATCGCCAATCCTGGAGATTATGTGTTCGTTTAAATTTAGTACGCCTTTTCCTTTACTTTTGCATCAGTGTCCTGACCTGTGTTGTGCACCAAGGGGGATCGCCTCCTTCTTTTATTAATTTATTTGGTATAAAACTGTCAATAGCTGTCGATACCACTTCTTTGAATTTGAGCCACATCTGGTCTACACCTACGTTTAGTGTTAGAAACGAGTGGAATATGTCTTTCAAGATGCAATGTTGTTGTTGTTGTTATGCTCTTCAGTCCGGAGACTGGTTTGATGCAGCTCTCCACCCTACTCTATCCTGAGCAAGCATCTCCTCATAAGAACGACAACCCACATCCACTTGAATCTGCTTACTATACGCGTCTCTTGGTCTCCCTCTGCGATTTTTACCCCACACACTTCCCTTCAATGCTAAATTTACGATTCTTCGATGTCTAAGAATGTGTCCTACCAAGCGATCCCTTCTTTTAGTTAGGGTATGCCGAAAATTCCTTTTCTCACCAATTCTGTTCAGTACCTCTTCATTAGTTATGCGATCTACCCACCTAATCTTCAGCATTCTTCTGTAGCACCACATTTCAAAAGCCTCTAACCTCTTCCTGTCTACACTGCTTATCGTCCATGTTTCACTCCCATATAAGGCAACACTCCACCCAAATGCCTTCAGAAAAGACTTCCTTACACTTAGATTAATATTCGATGTTAGCAAATTTCTCTTTTTCAAAAATGCTTTTCTTCCCATTGCCATTCTGCATTTTATATCCTCTGTACTGCGACCATCGCATGTTATTTTACTACCCAAGTAACAAAACTCATCTACCACCTTCATTGTTTCGATACCTAATCTAATTCCTTCTGCATCGCCTGATTTTCTATGACCGCATTCCATTATTTTTGTTTTGCTCTTGTTAATGTTCATTTTATACGCTCTCTTCAACACACTGTCCATTCCCTTCAACTGCTCTTCCAGGTCCTTTGCTGTCTCTGACAGAATTACAATGTCATCAGCAAAACGCAACGTTTTTATTTCTTCCCCCTGAACTTTAATTCCTGTTCCAAATTTTTCCTTGCTTTCCTTCACCGCCTGCTCGATGTACAAATTGAATAGCATCGGAGAAAGGCTACAACCATGTCTTACTCCCTTCCCAACTGATGCTTGCCTTTCATGCCCTTCGAGTCTAATAACTGCGGTCTGGCCTTTGTACAAGTTGTAAATAACTCTCCTTTCCCTATATTTTACCCCTGCTGACTTCAGAATTTGAAAGAGTGTATTCCAGTCAACATTGTCAAAAGCTTTCTCTAAATCTACAAAAGCTAGAAATGTAGGTTTGCCTTTCCTTAACCTATCTTCTAAGATAAGACGTAAAGTGAGTACTGCCTCCCGGGTTCCTACGTTCCTCCTGAATCCAAACTGATCTTCCCCGAGGTCAGCTTCTACCAGCTTTTCCATTCTCCTGTAGATAATTCGTGTTAAAATTTTGCAGCCATGACTTATCAAACTGATGGTTCTGTAATTTTCACACCTGTCTGCGCCTGATTTCTTTGGAATGGGGATTTTTCTTAAAGTCTGAGGGTATTTCACCTGTCTCATACATCCTACACACCAGTTCAATTAGTTTTGTCATGGCTGGCTCTCCCAGAGACTTTAGTAGCTCTGAGGGTATGTCATTTACTCCTGGGGCCTTGTTCCGACCTAGGTCTTTCAGGGCTCTGTCATCTACATCGTCTTCCCGTACTACAATATTGTCTCGAAGTTCATTTCCTTTGTAGAGCTGCTCTAAGTACTCTTTCCACCTTTCAGCTTTCCCTTCTTTGCTGAGAAATGGTTTTCCATCAGAGTCCTTGATATTCATAGAGCTGTTTTTCTTATCTCCAAATGTTTCTTTTATTTTCCAGTAAGCTGTATCTATTTTTCCCCTATTTATCCATTCTTCTACAGATTTGCATTTGGCTTCTAGCCACTCCAGCTTAGCCATTTTGCACTTCCTGTCAATCTCATTTCTTAGACATCTGTACTCCATTTTGCCTGTCACATTTACTGCATTTTTATATTTTCTCCTTTCATCAATTAAATTTAGTATTTCCTGTGATATCCAAGGATTTTTTGAAGCTCTTGCCTTTCTACCTATTTTGTCCTCTGCTGCCTTCACTATTTCATCTATCAATGCTACCCATTCCTCTTCTACTGTTTTATTTCCCCCTGTTTCTGTCAATTGATTCCTAAATCTCCCTCTGAATTTCTCCAGAACTTCACATTCCTTCAATTTATCTAAGTCCCATCTCCTTATTTTCCTACCTTTCTGGAGGTTTTTTCAGTTTCAGCCTACAGTTCATGACTAACAAGTTATGGTCAGAGTCTATATCTGCCCCTGGGTATGTTTTACAGTTTATCACCTGGTTCCGGAATCTATGTTTTACCATTATAAAATCTATCTGATACCTTCCGGTGTCTCCTGGTCTCTTCCACGTATACAACATTCTTTTGTGATTCTTAAACCACGTGTTTGTTACAATTAAATCATGTTACGTGCAAAATTCAACCAGGCGACTTCCTCTTTCATTCCTTCTGCCCAGTCCATTTTCACCTACTATTTTTCCTTCTCTTCCTTTTCCTACTACCGAATTCCAGTCTCCCATCACAATTAAGTTTTCCTCTCACTTATCTGTCTGAATAATTTCCTGTAGCTCCTCATATATTTCTTCGATCTCCTCATCATCGGCAGAGCTAGTTGGCATATAAACCTGTACTACTGTGGTCGGTGTTGGCTTTGTATCTATCTTGACAATGATAATGCAATCACTGTGCTGCTCATAGTAGTTTACCCGCATTCCTATTTTCTTATTCATTATCAGCCCTTCTCCTGTGATACCCCCAACTGATTTTGTCTTTATTATCCTGTACTCACCTGACCAGAAATCCTGTTCATCCTGCCACCGAACTTCACTAATCCCCACTATATCTAACTTCAACCTATCCATTTCCATTTTTAAATTTTCTAATTTTCCTACCCGATTAAGGGATCTAACATTCCACGCTCCGATCCGTAGAATGCCAGTATTGTCTTTCCTGATGACAACATCCTCCTGAGTAGTCCCCGCCCGGAGATCCGAATGGGGGACTATTTTACCTCCGGAATATTTTACCCAGGAGGATGCTATCATCATATTTTCATACAGTAGAGCTGCATGTCATCGGGAAAAGTAATGGCTGTAGTTTCCCCTTGCTTTCAGCCGTTCGCAGTAACTGCATGGCAAGGCCACATTAGCTGATGTTACAAGGCCAGCTCAGTCAATCATCCAGACTGTTGCCCCTGTAACTACTGAAAAGGCTGCTGCCCCTCTTCAGGAACCACACGTTTGTCTGGCCTCTCCACTGATACCCCTCCGCTGTGGTTGCAGCTACGGTACGGCTATCTGCATCGTTGAGGCACGCATGCCACCCCACCTCGGCAATGTCTGTGGTTCGTATTTTATTTATATCTGCCTGCCAGAACACATATACTTTTCGTTTATTTTTGGTAACTTTGGGACTTTCGATATTCAATCTCGCTACGACAGCTCTGTGTTCACTAATACCTGTATCCGTTCGTTATGAGCTCAGGATTATTTGTTGCTAAGAGATCAAGTGTGTTTTCACATCCATTTACAATTCTAGTTGGCTCATGAACTAACTGTTCGAAGTAATTCTCGGAGAATGCGTTGTGTACAATTTCGCTCGATGTTTTATGCATACCTCCTGATTTGAAAATATAATTTCGCCAACAGATCGTGGGTAAATTGAAATCACCGCCTACTATTATCGTGTGAGTCAGGTACGTTTTTCTAATTAGACTCAGGTTTTCTTCGAACCTTTCTGCTATTGTATCATCAGAGTCGGGAGGCCGGTAAAAAGAACAAATTATTAACTTCTTACGATTTTTAGGTACAACCTCTACCTATAATAGCTCAGCAACTTTAACTTCGCTACACGAAATACTACTTTTGACGGCGACAAATACGACTCCACCTATTCTGTTTATTCTATCCTTTCTGATCACAGTTAGATCTTCTGGCGAACTTTCACTGCCTACAATGATGTGCGTTTCGGTGCTTTCTATTAAAGCTTGGAGTTCTGGTATTTTCCCAACACAGCTACGACAATTTACAACTGTTATACCGATAGTTCCTAGATCTACATTTCTCTGCACCCTTTGAGATTGCCCATTTTGTTTGTCCCCGAAACCCTTTATCCTAAAAAAAACAAACCAGTCCACGCCACACAGCCCCCGCAACCCGTGTAGTTGCTTCCTGCGTATAGTGGACTCCTGACCTATTCAGCGGAACCCTGATACCCACCACCAGATGGCGCAAGTCAAGGAATCTGCAACCAACACAGTCGCAGAACCGTCTGAGCCTCTGTACCAGAGGTCCACCCACAGTCGGTCCTGTCAACTCTGCTGCAGATGGTGAGCTCTGCTTTCATGTTGCAAGCAAAACTGGCTGTCTTCAGCAATTCAGATAGCCGCTCAAAACCGACTTTAGCCACCACCTGCAGTTGGCTGCACGCCGTACCCTTCATGGCATCCGGAAGGACCCGTTCCACATCTGGAATGACTCCACCCGGTATGCACACGGAGTGCACGTTGGCCTTTTCCCCCTCCTTGGCAGTCATCTCTCTAAGGGGCTCCATCACCCGCCAACTACAAGCAAACCCACCGTCTGTGAAAGCCCGGATCTTGCAGGCTGGGTGGTGACCTCAGGCCTGAATGTATACATGAGAAGTTCGTGAATCGGAACAACAACCTCAGGAACAAAAGTTTCAATTGAAATAGCTTCTTTTAACGTACAGTCTAGTCTTTAATGAAAAACCAGGCATTACTACGACCTATGTATACCACACGCAGATTAAGTCACATGAAACCTAAGTAAAACTTATGCAATTCCCTGAGCAAAAAGAGATGTAATTAAAGAAGAAATCAACAGAATGATACGGTATTCCACCCCATTGTTGACAGTCTTTAAAGCCGATGGTTCTGTACTTTTGGTTCTGGACGCGCGAGCCATAAATCAAATTTTAATACCTGTTTGTACCCGTCCTGAGAACCTTGAAGGGCATCTAAGAAATTTTATGGTGTAAATTATCTGACCAGTACTGACTTGAGACCCTCGTATTGGCAAGTTCCG
Source organism: Locusta migratoria (assembly GCA_026315105.1). Lineage (NCBI taxonomy): Eukaryota > Metazoa > Arthropoda > Insecta > Orthoptera > Acrididae > Locusta > Locusta migratoria. Next base: position 170,947,180 of record CM048751.1, read on the forward strand.
CTGTCGGAAGAATCTAAACAGTTTACCGCTTTTATCTTTGCTGGACGATCTTATCAATTTTGTGTTTTGCCTTTTGGCTTAATGTAAGTTCCGAAGTTTTCATTACAGTTCTATATACAGTTTTAGGACCCGTCATTTTGGACAAAATTACCGTCTATGTGGACGACATCCTCATGTCCACACTTACCTGGGAAGAACACTTGAAATTGTTAAAGCGCACTGGGCACAAGTTTCAATCTTGTGGACTGACAGTAAATCTTCGAAAGTCTGAGGTCAAATACCTAGGACACATTATCTCCCAAAGTGGGATAACTCCAATTTCCGAAAAATTAGAAGCCATTCAACACCTTCCTGCACCTAGGAACAAGACACAATTGAAGTTACTTTTTGGAATATGTTCGTTCTTTTGTTAATTATGTTCCAATTGTTAAACAGTGATGCCCTTCTTTCGCTTTTGCGAAGAGGTACCACATGGTGTTAGAATGACAAGTGCCAAAGATATTTTGAGTTAATAAAAAATGCCCTAGTATATTCCGATATCCTCAGCCAGCCATATATGACTCGAGATATTTGTATATCTACCGACGCATCTAACACAGGTCTAGCACGAATTCTCTTCCAGATGACCGGAAAATTCAATCCAGACACTGTCAAAATTATCAGTCTTGCAAGTAGAACTTTAACTGAGTGTGAAGAGACTACTCTACAACGGAGTTAGAGACCTTAGCCATTGTATGGGCATTCAAGAGATTTCGACATTATATTTTTGGCAAGCACGTTAAAGTCTTTTGTAATCACCAGGCATTAAGCTTTTTAATGACCTGCAAATTGCTTCATAGTCGCTTCGCCCATTGGGCCATGGTCCTTCAGGATTTTGATTTTGAGATCATCTACATAAAAGGCTCTGACAATGTTGTAGCGGACGCGATGTCCAGGCTTCCGCAAGGTTTACCACAGTTTGATAATCATGCAGAAGTAACCACAGGATTCAAAATTATGCTGATGAAAGACACAAACTACCGCCAATATTTTCTCGACATGAGCAAAAACATTCAAGTAAGGGAGGACCGGTGGAGCAAAATTATCAGCAAACTCACACAAAATCCTAATGATTCTCCATCTTCCCATTATATGATTCATCAAAACGTTCTTTTCTTCCGCTGATACCCACAATCCGACATTTGGTGCGTATGTATACCAGAATCGTGCGAAAAATCGCTGATTCCGTACACACACAGAGTGTGGGGTTATCTCGGTCCCTTAGAATGCTTAAAGAAACTAAAATTGTATTGCTTCCTTCCGAATATGTACCGAAAAATACGTCACATTCTGATATCATGTATGGTATGCCAGAAATCAAATCCAAACCATCAAACAACGAAAACACAGCATCATTCTATTATTCCAACCCAGCCATTGCAAATTATAGCCGCAGATCTATCTGGACCGCTTCCTGTAGCAAGAGGTAGTTTCAAGTATATTTTTGGCTTGTATGACATTTATTCGGAATTTGTTAAGCTATATGCCTTGAAATCTGCTACAGCCAAGGCTGTGATACGACGCCTTGATTACTTTCCCAAACTTGGTAAGCTTCTAACTGACAATTGTTCTACTTTCACTTGTAATGTATGTTAAGAATTTATTTGCACCAGTGGCGTGCGACACATCAAAATTTCACGTTTCAACCCGTCAGCAAATCCGATGGAACACATGTTCGGAGAACTTAACAGGTGTATCCGAACATATACCTCGGAAAAACATACCAACTGGATAGAATATCTTGGTTTATTCGAAGAAGTTGTAAATAACTTGCCTCTTTATTCTGCTTCCATTACACCCGCAGAACTCATCCACAAACTTAAATAATCAAATGAACGTCTCAATCATCTACCCAAGTTGCCTAGGAATAACCTTTCATATTGACGTTCTATGAGTTCTAACTTCCCTCGCAGAAGCAGCACACTTACGTAAATTGTACCATGACCGAAATTTATAAAAGAACGCAAAACTATGCAACAGGTGATATGACACTCCTTAGAACCCATCCGAAACCGACAGCAATCCTAAGAAGTGGCATCCTTTATATACTGGACCCTACAAAATTGTACAAATGCCACATGATTGCCGTTATCTACTTAGTAATCCAAAGACAGGCAAGATAAAGGGATTATATCCCCATGAAGATCTGAATAAATTTGATGCATAAGCATGTAATGTCACAAGTGAACTCCTGCCCGTGAAAACCCATGAAAATAATTTGCTATAATACACAAAAAATAGTTACTTGACCCACCACATGCATAATTGTTAAGTGAATATGACTTCATTTACATTTTTAACAGTATAACTATAAAAGCAAAACTTAACTTTTGCAAAAGACGGAAAGTACTACTAAAATTAGTGCTATGTTTTCATGTTGAATGTGTGAGCGAGGTTTAAGTAAGTGATTTTCTACAGTATCATTTTATGATGAATATTTATTTCTTTGATGATTATACGTGAGAATGTGCTCTCAAGGACCCCCTCACACACAAAAACGACACTAATTGCACTATAATTACTACAAGTTGTAATCGTAGGTTTGAACTTGCCCACAGAAAGCAAGCGTAAAGTATTTTACGTCCTTGTAATACTTTTGAATAGCGTGAAAGGTAAAGTATTAACAACAAGTAAGGATATTTCAAGCACAACGTAATAGAACTGCTTTAGAAAGAGAAAGGGATAATCATTCAGTACTCAAATGTACATGCTTAGCAAATGTATACAGATAAATTGTGTAAACATTCAACGAAATAATTATAAAATGGTGTCCACAAATGGGTTAGGAAAAGCACTATCTATTCATGAAAGAAATTTTTGTTAAGGAGTCACTAGTCAAGCTTTATTTCAAGTATCTACTTTTAAGTCACTCATCATAAGATAAAATGAAAGTAAACGAACTTCGTACTGCACAAGTGCTACGGCACCCCAACCCCGTAGTTTTCAAGTTTTGAAAGCACTTCAGGATCATGTCGACAGACTCGCCGCTGGAAGAGGAGAAGCAGGAGAAAGAAGATGAACACCGACGACGCCGAGAGGAGAAATACACCGACTAGTTTTAAGTAAAGATAAACATGCTACTTCGACACACCTGTAGCAAAATATTGCGATATCGCATGCCAATATTCTAAAGATTATAGATATACATGAGTTTGAACACGATAGGCCACACAGAAGCACAATAGCATGATAATAATAAGACCATACTGATGCCAAGCCGCAGTGATATCCCGCGAGAGTAGCGAGCAACCGCAGTATACTTAACTCATTGTTGAGCGCGTATAAGCCAAGACTCAGGCTAAATTTTGTATGTTTGTAGTTTGAAATGTTGTTGCATTTGATGCTGTAGTCTAGAAACATCACTGACAAAGTTTTGTCTATCGGTGCCGCGATCTCCTATTCTAACGCCTGTCTCTATCCCTAAATTAAATCTTTTACTATAAACCTCTCATTTATGTCTGAAATCCAGTTGATGGGCTTGTCTGGTCGTACCATTACTTGTAAAATCATATCGTACCTTTATCTGTAACATAATGTCGTACATTTATTTGTTACATCATGTCATACCTTTACTAGTAAAATCATATCGTACCCTTATTTAAGTTATCTGATCGTATCTTTTGTTGAGTAATCAGCTCATACCTTTACCTGTATAAACTATGGTCTGAATGAATTTTCCAATGAGCTAAAAAAATCATTTCATATCGCAGAGGGAGACCAAGAGACGCATATAGTAAGCAGATTCAAATGGATGTGGGTTGCCGTTCTTATGAGGAGATGAAAAGGCTTGTTCAGGATAGAGTAGGGTGGAGAGCTGCATCAAACCAGTCTCCGGACTGAAAACCGCAACAACAACAATCGCCCTTAAACTTGATCAAAATTGAGAACCGTCTTAAATGTCGTTAAATGAATAATTATCTTGACTAGATTTGCGAATCTTGCATTCAGCGAATGTTTAACTATCAATGTCAACTTTACTAACACGTAATAACAGATATTTAAACAGTGATTTTATCTCAATGCAAGCCAATCTTCTCAAGTTACAAATTGTAATTTACAGAGAGCGCATGTAGGAATTATTTACGCCACTCAAAACGCCTATCTGACATGAACGTAGACAAATTTAAAAAAAAAATTGAAATTATACTTTCAATGTATAATTTTTATTGTAAAAATTGTTCATTAGTGCATGAACTATGTAAAAAGACTATACATTACCCAAGGCATAATTATGCATTGCTAAAGACGAAATGCCTGTACATTGGTCGAATATTAACTTAGAAAAATGGGTACTAATCAGGCTCTTTTAATGCAATATGTACCCGTCAAAGTAGTGAAAGTAACTTAAAAACGTGTGAAAAATGCATGTGAAGGACACCAACCCGCGACTTCGTGCGTTACAAAGTGACACTTTAAAACAGTGTACCTACAAGGACGTACCAGTGTAAGGCGTTATAAATTAAAATTATAACATCCAGTGTACTTATTATTGACAATTTTAGTTCGTGACAAGTGATTGAAGACTTTATACTTCGATAGTAACGTGTGATGTGAATCGCATTGACCTTTAAGAGGTAATGCACGAACAGTTTCACATGAATGCCACTTAAGTGGTGGATAAGTAAGCCTACGAAAACAACTGCTAAAATTTCTTGAGTGACAGAGACACTCACACTTAAACATTACGTCCATTCACAGACGCTTTGCGTTAAGTGAAAAATAAAATAGTAGCCCTTTGGACTCGTAAACTTTACTCACGAGATAATGCGAGTGACTAGCTTCAAAGAAAGAAAAGGATTTCTACTCGCCCGTCTTCAAACTCTCCACCCACCATCTGAAGAATCCTTGGTGATAAAAGACAGTGAAGTGTCTCGTATATTTCCGTTGTGAACACTAAAAAACACGGACAGTGCGAGTGCGAAACGGAGTGTACGTGTATCGCGTCCCGTACGCGAGGACACTGAACTGCTGTCTGCTATTGCTTCCGCCTGCTGCGGGCAACAAATCTCATTATTATGAACTGACTGTTGACGAATTGAAATAACCGCCAACGAGCGCAGAGCATTTAAAAAAAAAAAATACTGCGACGTCATATAAAGAGGTCAGTGAACCTTGGGTTAATATTCTGTACATATAGATATAACCTTTAGATGGACCGAATGAAAAATATACCATAGCTGTAAGAAAAATATAACGGACTGCTAAAAGCAGCAATAAAACTTGTATTAGAAGGTGTGCGTGGCATAATTTTAGAGGCAAAAAGCCAAGCCTTTAGCATTAGTAATTTTGTCCAGCAATAACTAATTAATTACCAGCACTTAGTTAAGATAATAGATTTATACACATGTGAACGTACGCTAAAAGGAAAACCTTGAAAATAAAATTTCAAATGTTCGTTAAGGTTAAGGGTCTTAACTGCGGGGTCATCAGTTCTTAAACTTATAAACTACTTACGAACTACCTTATACTAAAGACGACACTGACATCCATGTCAGAGGGGAGATTCGAACCTCCGACCGTAGCGGCCGTGCAGACTGTGACTGGCACGGCGCAGGCCGCTCGGCCACTGCGGCAGGCGAAAATGATTTTTGTAATATATCATTGTAAGAGTGCGCTCATGTCAGATTGGTTATTTCAGTTGGGACAACACAAAAGCACTATACCTGCATAATCCCCATTTAAATAATATCCACACAACAGTAAACGGAAAAAAAGCTGGTAAAGTGAACTAATAACGTTTCTATATTTTCCATTTCAAGAAAAAATTTTAATCTTATCCATGACCAATTGCTAATTAGTGTAATTTCTATGTTTCCATGTACGATTGCCAATGCGAGTTTCGATAAAGACATCCGTGTAGAGACGCAGACACTGAGTGACGTCACGTGCCGGTCACGCGGGCGTCGCGACGGCGCGAACTTCAAACGAGGGTCCTGACAAACGCGATGCGCAGATGACAGACGCGCATCAGGCTGGTCGAACGAAGATCTGCCCCACCACCTGGCCGACGCTCTACGCACACGACCTACGCACAATTCCTGCACGAACAGAAAAACCGCACCAATTGTTGTACATGAAATACTATGTTTCAAGCAATTTAAAAAAGAATGTACGTGTATATATTTTGTGTGTACATATGTTGTTATGAGACCAAAACAAAAATTTAAAGCAATTATTAATGAAATATTTCCATGATAAAGATGAACTGCTTCAAAATCAAAACCAAATGAAACGTTAAGGCATGTATTCGTAATTGTAAATGTAAATCTGCATTGTAAAGCCACATTTATTTATATATTTCTGTAAAAATAGTATGATTGAAAAACTTATGTGAAAATGTTAAAGACTATGAGAAATCAAAATTGTACAATCTGTAAGATGAATAATTATAAGGACAAGCACTAAACCAAAATCAAAGACTAAACAAAAATTATAGCCCCTTCACAAATATTCCCTGTTTATGAGTTAATGAAAATAAAGGAAAAACTTTCTTTGCCTTTGACTCGTCCATTTCACTACCTCCCGAAACCAAAGAGGGAGCAGTGAAACGCTACAAATAAAAATATAAGTAAATATAGAATAATTATCTTCGCCATTCAAAGATTATAGATACCACTAAGGATCGTTTTTCTTTCTCTCTAAAGAAAAATAATCTCTGAAAATCCTACATTCCCTTTTTTACCGCTGGAGAGAAAGAACATCGAACCGCTTCATTTGTCAGACTTTGCCGTCGTCGAGTTAAGATGCATTACTAGCAGCTCTCCCTGTCGCCATTAAAATTGTTGGAAGTACAGTGCTAAATGAGAAAAGATATACCTTGAAATATGTAAGTTCCTTAATTAAATGGCGGGTGTGTTCTTATTTGATTTCCCGCTTCCTAGTGGCGTAGATAGTTCGTACAACTTGCGTGTTACGGAATTGGACGCCATTACGGCTGATGAATAAGAGTGCCGTGATAGTTAAACATTTTATTACCGCATTCATTCTTTGTCCTTCACAATAGTATTCAACTTTTTAGAACCTGCAGTCATTTTTATTAAGCTATAGTATGTGACGGTCTGAATTTTCTATCACCGCAACATTTTACCAACCGCAATCGCGGAGTCCGCAACTAAATTTTATCACATGGCCCACTGCACATAAAAAATCCACTCGTACAATTTCAAATCAGAATGGTGTTTTACCTTCAATTATTCTCATTTTGATGTACATATTTCTTGGCTGATATCATCGAAAAGATGTATGGTAACGTTGAAGGTAAAGCCTGTCGACTTTTTTATGATTTAGTTGCCGCCAAAATTCCCCTCATTTCTGACGTTATACAAAATTAATCAAAGAATTTTTTAAATCATACCTCACATTTATCACCTGTTTCTCTCCGATTCAAAGCTTTCACGTAATATTTTAGTTAACGTCTCAAACCCCAACAACTTATAGGCGCTACATTATAAAACAATGCACATTCCAGTCTTCTGTGGATGGATCGATGTATTGTTCACCGCAAAATAGGCAAACCACATCTGCATGACTGGATGCCTCCTGATTTTGCGATATTTTCTCGTCTTTCTTTATACGTTTTTCCCTTTGCTTTACCTTTTTCCTTTCCTTTAACGTCCTGTCCCCTTCTGTTGTGTTCTCGTTTATAATTATTTCCTCTAATAGTCTGGACTACGTCTAAATTTGATTTTTTCCTCGTTTCATTCTTCTTTTCAATTATTGATCTCACTGACGAACACGTAAGAATCTCCGATATTTGACTTTTGACTTTCCTTTTTTTAATTGATGGTATAACATTTGATGACGGAAGTATTTTCCGTGAAGAGATGGCGTACGATGTAGACGGTTCTCCAATAACGCCAACAGGGCCAACAATAGACGCATCTTTGTTGTCTTCCGCAACTTCTGCTGAATATCTTGTTCCTTTAAAACAATGCCCTTCTCAATAATAGACGTGACGTCGTTTTCATCAGCAGTGATGTCTGGATTCTCGCCTTAGTAACAATATCAATGTCGGCGTTGTCACGACGTTTATTCATTGAAAAACTGTCATTAATAGTAGCTGCATTGTCTGTGCAGTTATTTTATGTGGGTATTACATCATCCTCGTCATTGACTTGAGCCAATGGACTGGACTCCGCCAAATCGTCAGCGTTGTTGTCTACCTTCTGACTCGCAGCGGAATTCTGATCACCTACCATCATTTTCATAAACGGTGGCTGGTGCAAAATATAAATATGTGAACAAATGTTCGTTATAGCCCTACGGAAAAATACCCGCCTTTCTGAAACCACTTGTGGAGTTCTGCACAGTTGCACTTTTTTCGTAGGTGGATCAAACAAAGTCTTACAACGTCGAACTGTTTCACTATTCTTCCAGGATGGATCTTTTGAAACGTGTCTATGGTTTGTTCAAAGGCTACTTTAAATGAGCGGTACACGAACACATCTAGTGGTTGAAGCTTGTGGCTTGCGTCTGGTGTAGTGTTGACCATTATTTGTTCTTGATATATTTAAACCTTTCAGATTTTAATGGGTTTTATGACTGACTAAAATCAATAAAACGGGCCTGTCAGCTGATGGTCTCGTCTTTTCGATAAATAGCTGCAGCAAGTTATTAAAAGTAGTATTTCTTATCCAGCTATATTCAGAACACTAAGCTTGAGATCCGTTAGGAGCACCATCCATGAAACGCTTATTCAATCTTTTTCTTTATCCAAATATAAGACATGGTGGAATGAAGCAACCAGTGGCACTGCAAGCACAAACAATAGTAGTAAGCTGACTCTTTTCTGCAGTTGCGACGACTCCTACTTCAACTTTTACGGAAATTACTCGAGGATGTCGGAAGGGGCTGCTCTTGACACCAGTCTCGTCCATGTTATATGTGTCATCAGGCCTCTCCAAAAACTGATGCTGAGAAAAAACAGTCCATAAAGTGTCACAGAAGCGTTCAACCTGAGTGCGATTGAAATCAGAACAACGTGCTAGGGCTACGGGTTCAGGTGTGCGGAAGGGTGTCTGCCATAAAGCCTTCGACCCAAGTTCGTTCAGCTTTTTCGCGTGCATACGGATGCGAAATTTTATTGTCATAAGCTACTGTCTGCAGGCTATCCTTTTTTTAGTAGCGTATCGCGTTCGACTAAGAAATCACAGAGCTTCTGCTCCAATTCTTTAGGAAAAAAAACATACTAAAATGTTCCAAATTTTTTTGATGCGTCACGTTTTCTTGATGTGGCGATCCAAAGTTTTCATCGGAATTCCATGTTTCTTCGAAGCTGTACTCTTCCGTTTGTAATTAGACACCATCTTGAAACATAAACAATACCGCTGTTAATCGAAACGTCACAAGTCATGAAAGTAGTACTTTTCCATCTTGCTCTGAAATAAAAATTTCCATCTTGCCCATAAGCCAATGTTAAATTGAAGTATTTAGAAACTGGTAACAATTTTCCACGTTCAAATATTAATTCTAACAACCTATTCTTCGTAAATAGTAGCAATGCTTACCTTTTACAAGCAATAACACCGCAAAAAACCGCAATTTTCCTAAGAATTCGACGAAACGCAAACACAGCGCACGTATACTTCACTTGGTGGCGCGAGCTTGACTAAATTCCGTTCATAGATGCAAGATGATCGCCTGCTGCTGTGTGCGTCGCCACTAGTCTTGTGTAGTTCGCGAACGAACTAGTTCGGGAGAGCGCTCCCACAGGCGAACAACACGGTCTAGTTCGCAGATCCCTCGCCTCTTAGTTCGTCCGCTCCTTTACCGAATACCGACGGGAAACAGCGAGAGGACGCGAGAGCGCGCAGAATCGCGTGATTCCTTTCTGCCAGTTACCTCCATTTCGAGCTAAGATGCAGCTCAGCTGTAGTTTCATAGTTCACTGCCAAAAGAAATCTATTTTAAAAATATAGTACTAGGAGTACTCTGTATGCAAAGTAGTTGAATATCATTTTATCACCCATTCGTGTAAATAACTGGTGTATTTGCCTAAGTATTTGATGTCAAATTGCCGAAAAATACGGGTAATAGCACACGCTTTGGCAACAATGATACATTATATAAAAAAGCTGTCATAAAAAGAGCTCTTTTAGTAGCGGTAGCAAAACCCAAAAAGAGAGGACGAACTAGAAGAAGCGGACAAACTAGGAGCAGCGGACGAACTAGGAGCAGCGGACGAACTAGGAGCAGCGGACGATTATGCTAAACGTATCTGACATCATAGTTCGTTGGATTCTTTTCCGAAGACCGACGAGCAATAGCGGTAGGTCGCGCAACATAATTAAAAGTCACGTGTTTGACTTCTGCGGATGAGTCATTTCGAGGTGAGCGTCTGCCTGCTAGATTACATAGTTCAGTGCTACAAAATTTCTGTTCTGAAGTGTTCTGCACTCTGCAATATCTGAGTAATAAATTCCACAGTGCTAAGTTATAGAGATAACTCTCAACTTAAACGCGAGAAATTATCCACAAACTGTTTCTTTTGGTCTGCGTGATATCGTTAGCGGCTCAAGCAGCAAGCGCATGAAACAGCTAGGTGGGGAAACTTCCCCCTCCAACTGCACGCGCAGACCACGCCGCTCAGCCGTCACTGGGAGCGAATCGAATGTTTGTGTAGCTTATGGGACTTAACTACGGGGACATCAGTCCCTTAACTTACAAACTACTTATCAACTAGCTTATCCTAAGGACGGCACAAATATCCATGCCCGAGGGGGGATTCGAACCTCCGACCGTAGTGGCCGTGCAGACCGTGACTGGAGCGCCTCAGTCCCCTCGGCCACCGCGGCCAGCTCACCGGGAGCGGACGAACTAAAAGAGCGAACTATTATGCGAAAGTCTAATCGCCACTCGCGTACCTTGTCGCGTGGTTCGGAGTTGTCAGTAATTTCCGACTTGCCCGCCCCTTCCATCTTGCCCTCCCTTCCCCTAAGTAATAAACACGTAATCTCGCGCTGCACTAACAAGTTATACTGGGGCGGACTGCCATTCTCCATTCAACAGGGGATAAAAAACTCGCAGCTACACATGGGAATACCTGGATTAAACATTGAAACTTTTTAAAGCACTGATGATCTTCAAACATGTGAGCGAAATCGGTATGTGATATTTCTAAATAAATATTTCATATAACACCACCAAGCTGCAAGTTCGTTATTTTTATTAAAATTTAATTATCTTACCAGATTTCAACACCTGCTACTTCATGAGAAGTATTGATTAAAAAAATACTTATAATCGATTAAAAGGGACATATTAGAACAGCCTTAAATGAAAATATTTTGTTTGCAAAGAGACTATAATAATGAAAATAAGTAAATTACGTATTCACATGAGGTGTCTTAACCTAGAGTAAGCTGTGCTAAAGTCACAATTAACATCTCTTAGATAATAATGAAACAACGTATGCTAGGAAGATGCTAGTTGGCTTATGTAATGTTAAAAACCAAACTTGCTAGCAGCAAACAGCTGCTGTAGCGGCCAATAGAAACAGCTAACTCATCTTAACATTTTATAAGCCTGCTAGGATTTGTCTAGTATACAATGTTTCATTATTAAACAAATGATGTCAATTGTATGTGAGTCCTGTACATAATTTACTGCCGGCCGCGGTGGCCGAGAAGACTGAGGCGCTCCAGTCACTGTCTGCACGGCCACTACGGTCGGGGGTTCGAATCCCCCCTCGGGCATGGATATTTGTGCCGTCCTTAGTCTCAGTTAGTTCATAAGTAGTTGGTATGTTTAGGGACTGATGACCCCGTACTGAAGTCCCATAGACTTTACAAACATTTGAACATAATTTACTTGTTTCAATTATTATATTTTCTTTACTAATAAAATATTTTATCTAACTCTTTACTAATATATCATTCGTAATCCATTCAACTAGTGAATTTCTGATTTGTATTTGGAGGAAGGATTTTTTAAACGCGAAATTTAAAACTTCGGCTTGCTTGATGTCTTATCAGCTTCAATTAATCTATTTATTTCTAAGTGCAAAATTAAATAAAATAATAAAATAAAATAAAGTAAAATAAAGAGTAAATTTAGAAATAACAGGATGGAATGTTCCGTTGTTAGTAATATAGGATAGGGATAGGTCAGTTAATATCTCAAGGTGTACTCGCTGAAGTCGACACCTGCCCAGTGGAACCTCTGACGTCTTACTGATTTTACAGAGTTTCCTCTTTCTCGACCAGCACTTCTGAATGGTGGCGTCCAATATGAGGTGTCCGCGTTTATTGACGTCATATGTGCAAATGAAAAGCGCTCAATTTCATTTATTCAGCGATCCCGTCAATTCTGAGCCGATTGTGTGATAGTAAATTTCGTATTTTATAATGGGTGTGTTTGCACCAAAATAGTTTATAATCATTCGTTTCAAATTGAATACTATTTACTTCCCAAAAGCAAGCCAGATCGATAGTGTCTGATAGCTTCCCCTTATTACTTTAGGGTTTTATTAAGATTACTTTTTACGCTTCTAAATTCGTTACTTTCCACAAGTGTAACCGATGGTCGACTTCTGGAATCTTGCATAGTATCTGTTATTCCTGATTTCTTCCGCATTCTTAGTCCGAGATCACGATTAGGGTCTCCGCATTAGTGTGTGTTTACGACCTTACCCACAGCGACAGAAGTGAAGTGTCCTTAGCTTTGTCGCTTCGCCATCTAGTGAGCGAAAGCTGAATCACTTCGTACCTCGAATCTTGCAGTGTGCTCCCCTCTAACGGCGGAAGGCTGCACGTCTACGCCTCTGCTCACGTCTTTCGATGCTGGTCTGCAAAGCTTCTGGGAATAGCAACCTTGACAGTTGCTGTCCAATGCTCTATGTTGCACTGACCAACGGCAATGGTAAGGGGTAGCGACTGTCCTTCACTACCATTAAGCTTTCTGTATCTGGTATAAATCAAATTACTCAAGTAATTCCATATTTTTGGTAAAGTTAACAATGTTAATTATTGTTATTGGGGATCCCCTCCCTTCGCTTCTCCTCCCGCCCACGCACCCACCTCCCCCTTAGCTCCCAGCCCTTTTATTCAGTGCTGGAGCTAGATCCACGTGTGTTTTACAAAGTGTGTTTTTTAAAAACGAACAGTGAACGGCCAACCTGAACCGACGCCGAGTGTTTTAAATCAACTGTGTTTTTCCGCCACCCTTTCCCCCTTTTCCCCTCTTCAACCATCTATGATCTGCGGTGTTTTAATGTGTGCTCCGAGACTTTGCTGTCGTCTCAATGTGGTATTTTAATTTAAATGAACAGTTACCCGCAGCCGGCACCTTGTGTTTTTCTTTAAGATGTTTTCTGTGCTACATGGTCTCCGAGTCAATTTTATTTATTTTTCTTATTTTGTCACCATGTACATGTTAAAAAGACTACGTCCTTTGCTCTATTTTAAAACTCATGTAATATTCTCCAATACAATCATCATGTACATTTTAATTACCTTGGAATTTAATCACCGTTACTTTCTCTGTCTACCCCATTGTATTGTTTGTCTCTCTCTCGGTTCAAGAGCGCCTACGTGGGCTGACAGCCCACCCCTTTTAGAGGAATTGAAATTGTTGTTGTTGTTGTGGTCTTCAGTCCGGAGACTGGTTTGATGCAGCTCTCCACAATACCCTATCCTGAGCAAGCCTCTTCAACTCCACATAAGAACGGCAACCTACATCTGTCTGAATCTGCTTACTGTATCCATCTCTTGGTCTTCCTCTGCGATTTTTACCCCACACACTTCCCTCCAACGCTAAATTCACAATTCCTTGATGTCTAAGAATGTGTCCTACCAATCTATCCCTTCTTTTAGTCAAGGTATGCCAGAAATTTCTTTTCTCCCCAATTGTGTTCAGAACCTCCTCATTAGTTACGCGATCCACCCACCTAATCTTCAGCACTCTTCTGTAGCACCACATTTCAAAAGCCTCAATCCTCTTCCTGTCCGCACTGTTTATCGTCCATGTCTCACTCCCATACAAGGCAACACTCCATACAAATGCCTTCAGAAAGGACTGCCTTAGGCTTAAATCAATATTCGATGTTAACAAATTTCACTTTTTCAAGAACGCTTTTCTACCCATTGCCATTCTGCATTTTATATCCTCTGTACTGCGACCATCATTTGTTATTTTACTGCCCAAGTAACAAAACTAATCTACCTCCTTTATTGATTCGTTTCCCAATCTAATTCCTTCAGCATCACCTGATTTTCTTACACTGCACTCCATTACCCTAGTTTTGCTCTTGTTAATGTTCATCTTATATGCACCTTTCAACACACTGTCCATTTCGTGCAACTGCTCTTCCAGGTCCTTTGCTGTATATGACAGAATTACTATGTCATCGGCAAAACGCAGTGTTTTTAATTCTTCACCCTGAACTTTAATTCCTTCTCCAAATTTCTCCTTGCTTTTCTTTCTAGCTTGCTCAATGTACAAATTGAATAACAATGGAGAAAGACTGCAACCCAGTCTTACTTCCTTTCCAACCACTGCATCCCTTTCATGCCCTTCAGCTCTGACAACCGCTGTCTGGTTTTTGTACAAGTTGTAAATAACCTTACGCTCCCTATATTTTACTCCTGCTTGCTTCAGAACTTGAAAGAGTTTATTCCAATCAACATTGTCAAAAGCCTTCTCCAAGTCTACAAAAGCTAGAAATGTAGGTTTGCCTTTTCTTAATCTATCTTCTAGGATAAGCCGTAACGTGAGTATTGCCTCCCGTGTTCCTATATTTCTCCTGAACCCAAACGGATCTTCCCCGAGGTCGGCTTCTACCACCTTTTCCATCCTTCTGTATGTAATTCGTGTTAATATTATGCAACCATGACTTATTAAACTGATAGTTCTGTGGTTTTCACACCTGTCTGAACCTGCTTTCTTTGGAATGGGGATTATAACATTTTTCTTAAAGTCTGAGGGTACTTCGTCTGTCTCATGCATCTTACACACCAGGTGAAACAGGTTTGTCATCGCTGGTTCTCCCAGAGACTTCAGTAGCTATGAGGGAATATCATCTACTCCAGGGGCCTTGTTTCGACTTAGGTCTTTCAGAGCTCTGTCAAATTCTTCTCTCAGTACAGTATCTCCTATTTCATCTTCATCTACATCCTCTTCCCGTACTACAATATTGTCTCGAAGTTCATTTCCTTTGTAGAGCCCCTCTATATTCTCTTTCCACCTTTCAGCTTTCCCTTCTTTGCTGAGAACTGGTTTTTCATCAGTGTCCTTGATATTCATAGAGCTGTTTTTCTTATCTCCAAATATCTCTTTTATTTTCCTGTAAGCTGTATCTATTTTCCCCCTATTTATACATTCTTCTACATCCTTGCATTTGCATTCTAGCCACTCCTGCTTAGCCATTTTGCACTTCCTGTCAATCTCATTTCTTAGTCGTCTGTACTCCATTTTGCCTGTTTCAGTTACTGCATTTTTATATTTTCTCCTTTCATCGATTAAACTTAATATCTCCTGTGATATCCAAGGATTTTTTGTAGGTCTTGCCTTCCTACCTATTTTGTCCTCCGCTACCTTCACTATTTCATCTCTCAGTTTTACCCATTCCTCCTCTACTGTCTTATTTTCCCTTGTTTCTGTCAATTGTTGCCTAAAGCTCCCGCTGAAATTCTTAATAACCTCAGGTTCCTTTAATTTATCCAGGCCCCATCTCCTTATTTTCCTATCTTTTTGTAGTTTCTTCAGTTTCATCCTACAGTCCATAACCAACAAGTTATTTTCAGAGTCTATATCTGCCCCTGGGTATGTCCTACACTGTAAAACGTGGTTCCGAAATCTATGTCTTACCATTATAAAATCTATCTGGTATCTCCCGGTGTCTCCTGGTCGCTTCCACGTATGCAACCTTCTTTTGTGGTTCTTGAACCAGGTGTTTGTTATAACTAAGTTATGTTCTGTGCAAAATTCTACCAGGCGGCTTCCTCTTTCATTCCTTTTGCCCAGACCATATTCACCAACTATCTTCCCTTCCCTTCCTTGCCCTACTACGAAATTCCAGTCTCCCACAACAATTAAGTTTTCCTCTCCGTTAATTGTCTGAATAATTTCCTTTAGCTCCTCATATATTTCTTCGATTTCCTCATCATCGGCAGAGCTAGTTGGCATATAAGCCTGTACTACTGTTGTCGGTGTTGGCTTCGTATCTATCTTGACAATGATAATGCGATCACTGTGCTGGTCATAGTAGTTTACCCGCATTCCTATTTTCTTATTCATTATCAATCCTACTCCTGCGATACCCCCAATTGATTTTGTATTTATAATGCTGTACTCACCTGACCAGAAATCCTGTTCATCCTGCCACCGAACTTCACTAATCCCCACTATATGTAACTTCAACCTATCCATTTCCCTTTTAAAATTTTCTAATTTTCCTACTCGATTACAATTCAAAAATATATTGGGCAAGAGTCTCTGGGACTTATAAAGGAATTCCTTAGAAAAGTTTTCAAGTAATATATAAGAAATGATATTACAATATTTTAAATAACTTCCACGATTACTGCAGTTAGAATCACATGCAGAACACTGTATAATGCGGATTACTTCTTCTTTTTTGGTGTGTACATTGAAGATACACTTCTTGCAAGAAGAGAAAGCATTCATGTACTTATGATCTTTGCTTTTGGAGCATAAGTAACAGCGTCCTTTCTCTGGAAGATTATCCATAGCTGCGTTACTTTCCATCATGGCTCTGTAACGATGTGTTCTCCGTTTACAGAACCTTAATACTGGTTACATCCATACATAGTGGCCTGCCCGCCCCCCCTCCACGAAATAATAAATATAAAGACAACGAAATAAGTACCTTTAAAAAAAAAAAAAAAAATCCGATTAATGGCTGCACGCCTCCTCTGAAAATGTCATAACAAACCACGTATCGGAATTTCTAATAACTTTTCCTGTTTATGCATCCGTTTGAGGTACTATAGCACCAAATTTTTAGTCCTGCCTACCCCCCCCCTCTCCCGTCCCCTGATAATATACGCTATATTCGTCACTGATCAGACTCGAAGGTTGATAAAGCTGTAGGGTATTTCGAGTGTAGGCATTCAGCCGAGTTTTTTGATGTCTGATCGCAAGGTTCCGAAATAAGATATTTCATGTACTGCTTTCTTTCAGAACTCTTTGTCGGGTGATTCTTTGCCCATTACTTGTGTGTATTTTCAAATACAGCATACGAATTATACGCTACATCGTCAATTGAAAGTTAAGTTGCAAAACACCTCCGTTGGACACGAGCACATCTTCAGTTTCACTGCTATTTTATTTAATTATTGAACTTTAGGATAGTTCCCCACTCAGTACATACTCTGAATTCTCAAGCAACTTTCTTATTTCATCGTCTGTCAATTTCATATTCATGTACATTCTGTCAATGTGCTACCGGGGTATCAGCTGCCACTCTCCACACTCTTCAAAATTTCAATTTTTTTCCGATAACTGTATCCGTTATCGAGATCCAGAGATTCAAATGCAATGCTGCTAACCATATTCTCTCTACATTCCGTGCAGATCGTGGTTTTGTTGTGTTCTGATCGTCTGTTATCAGAGGCGGCCTCCTGTCTGCTATTAAACTTATATTTCGATTTTAAGAAAGAGACTTAGTAAAAAAATTATGTTCCCACACATTATAATTTGATATTTTGTCTCGATGAAGGAGTGATAATATATTGGTTACTCGTCGGAGTAATCGTACAGCTGAAAATTGACTAAGGCAATGCATGTCATTTGAAATATTTTGAGGAGGTAAATTAAACATTGCGTAGTTTTTACATTTAGTTGATTTTAGTTCATACATAACAGCATAGAGCAAGGAGAGGATGTATTAATAAATTTATTGAAAATTTATTGCACAGTACTACCTCAATTCGTTCTCAGGTTATTGTATTTATATCTGATGAACTGTCTCATACAGTGTGCATGATATACATGAACCTTCTTTGAAATATCGGTACCTAATTGTGTATAAGTTCGTAGCGTTTCTCCGCTAGTTTAAGAAACGAAACAGAGACATTGATCATCAATAATATAATACTTTTCAGTGTTTTTATGGAGTAATGAATTAAAACCATAGACATGAAACACCGAAGGTTCTACATAGAGTCCTCTATAAAACGAGGTACACTATTTTTGCTTCACTCTGTCCAGTACAAGGCGCAAATGTTTGATGCTCCTTGAACTACTGACACCTCTCTACTGACATCAAACAGAAGATTATGTCGGAAACTGTTCCTACTTCTCCACTTAGCACTACAATTTCTAGCACCCATGGCTTCACTCAGAATCTCCAAATACAAAGTACGTAATATCAAATAACAGTCGATAACGAAATCCATAGTAAACGACCCACTACGATTCAAAAAAAAAAAAAAAAAAAAAAAAAAAAAAAAAAAAAAAAAAAAGACCTTGCGCGCCATCCTAATACTTATTATTCCATTTGAAGAAATGAATATTAAATTAGAGCAGTGGGAGAGACGTTATAGATTCAGTGAGAGGGAAATCCAAGGATATACGCTTGAAAACATTGAGAGACGTTTCATAAGGTGTAAGGTGCTAATCCCTACTATATCTAACTTCAACCTATCCTATTCCCTTTTTAAATTTTCTAATTTTCCTACTCGATTAAGGAATCTAACATTCCACGCTCCGACCCGTAGAATGCCAGTATTGTCTTTCCTGATGATCACATTCTCCTGAGTAGTCCCCGCCCGGAGATCCGAATGGGGACTATTTTACCTCCGGAATATTTTACCCGAGAGGATGCCATCATCATATTTCCATACAGTAGAGCTATATGTCCTCGGGAAAAGTGACGGCTGTAGTTTCCCCTTGCTTTCAGCCGTTCGCAGAACTGTGTGGCAAAGACACATTACCTGATGTTACAACGCCAGCTCAGTCAATCATCCAGACTGTTGCCCCTGTAACTACTGAAAAGGCTGCTGCTCCTCTTCAGGAACCACACATTTGTCTGGCCTCTCCACAGATACCTCTCCGCTGTGGTTGCACCTACGGTACGGCTATCTGTATCGTTGAGGCACGCAAGCCACCCCACCTCGGCAATGTCTGTGATTAATGGGAGTGGGAATTTTGGATAAGGAAGCCGAAATGAAGACTGATGCAGTTAGTTGCCCACTTTTCTGTCAATGAACATATTCACACTCTTGTGGCCCGGCAGGCGTATTTTTCAGCTGCTACAATTACAAAGGTACCCGTTAAAGATACAGAAATTGTTACAGAAAAACTAACCGTATCAGAGATTTAAGACCTGGTAGACCCACTTGAACAAGAACTACTCATCATTTAATAATAAAATCTACCACCAGAAAGAACGTTTAGCTACGGGTAACTGTATTTCAAGCTTCCCAGATAATGTTTACATCAACAACCTACGAAATAAATTATTTAGAGGAACAAATAAAGTTACTGAAAACCTGTTTGTTACGGAAGATAATTGTATGACACACTACTCCAATTTCATAACTTTAAGAACTTCTTACAGTATTCAGTTCATTCCAATGAAAAATAATATACAGAATAATAATAATAATAATAAAACATAAATTCCTTAGGGATCACAGTTACAAATGGGCAACAAGAACATAACTTTCACATTTACAGGAAACCATCTTACACTGATGTCACAATACACCAATTTTCACACCATACAAATACACACAGATATACTGCATTTAGATTCATGTTGCGCAGAGAACTCACAGCACATTTAAAATATGAAGCACAAATAGAAGAAAATGGTAACAATCGAAACAGTTGCTTCAAATAATGGGTGTTCAGTATAATCGACTAACTATCAAGAAAAATAACAGCTAACATCACTAACATAACAGAGTGTGTAAAACCACTAAAAAAGCACAGTTCTTTGTAAGTATTGCCTGTTTAAGCACAGCATCATAAAAATATTCAACCCATTCAAGACCAATATTACAAAATCTTTCTCCACTAACAACAAACTAGGACAACACTTACCCATACACAGTGAATAAAAACAATCCAATAACAGAACACAGTGGGATATATAACTTACAATGTAACAGCTACCCTATATTTTACATAGGCAAAACTTGGAGAATTTTCCACACACATTACAGAGGACACACTAATACTTTTGGACTCAATCATTTTTACAAATACGCAATAGCTTATGGCGTATAACCTAATAAACTCAGCCTAATTAACATCCACAATAGTCTAACAGTACTCCTCACACAAGTCAAAGGCAAAAAACTTCATTCACTTGAACAGTTAGAAATAATGTTACACAAAGAAAAATAAACTGAAACCTAGTTAAAAAGTATTTAGCAGCCACACTTTTTCAGGAAGTTCAAAAGTTTATTTTTTCCACGTGACGCAAATACTTAGCATTACAAATCAATTGTCAACATACAGCCGTAATTAATGTTTCTACAAACCCCTTATGACGTAATAGAATTTGTAATTGTCTAATATAGAAAGAATGACATAACAAATCTGAATCTTTTTGAAAATCCGAACATCTTTATGTATATAAAATTGAATACCTATGTATCTATAGGGCATCTTTGCAATATAGACGTGGAACATCTCCTTAACTGTGTTTAACGTTTGTAAATCTATTGGACCAAACTGCGTGGTCATCAGTCCGTATATTACAAACTACTTAAACCTAGGTAAACTAACCTAAGGACAAACACACACACCCATGCCCCCGGGAGGACTCGAACCTCCACGGCGAGCAACCGCGCGCTCCGCAGCCAGACGCTTTAGACCGCTCGGATACTCCACCGCGGCTCTCCTTATCTGTAAGTCTTTGAGTCTTATGTTGCAGGATGGGATGTGTTCGTGGTGATCATTAGTTATATCTGAAAGTGTGCTACACGGAAAAAATACATATATCTCATGTTGCACCAGACTTGTTTCTACACACTGGTTCAATGTCTTTAATTACGTGAACCTTTATTTAAAATTTGTAATTTTTTTACCATCCATATTTGATTTTGACAGGCAAAGATCTTTTAAAGAGTGTAAAGCATCAAAGAAGAACCTGAAGATGACCACTCACGGCTCAAAATGCATTAATAAATCACGATTTTAGTGTCTGAAGGCGATTTCGTTTTATTTTACAGAAATAAAAAGTTATTGGAAATCATTGACAATACTAGACAAAATTAAGGTATAATTATTGTGAACTAGAATTAGCCACTGCTTCTTCCTTTAGGAACAATGTATCGCTACATAAAACTGTTTCACTGTTTCAAAACTGCCATGTTTCACTGTTAGAAAACAGTAATCTTTAATTACACTATGTTTCGGATAGAAGTGATGTCTAGACATACACAGAAATAATTCCTTCAGAAACTGTAGCTTCCTGCTATTGTCACCTGTTTTAAAACACTCCAATTTCTGTCCACTGTTTCTCGAAACAGACCAACTTATAGAAATACTGAAGCACGTTTTACATGAAACCGCTACAAGAGTTTCGAAAGGTCATTGACGTACTTGAGCATTCACATTATAATTACCCAAAATAAGGCTTCATTTGGGTTATAAACCGAAACAATCGATAAAATAAAGCGCCCTTTTTTCATTAAGAATGATAAAATTGTGAAAAACTTATTCACTTTAATCAATGTGATTCAGTCTCAGAAATATTTATGTTCAATGGAGATTTCAAATTTGTACAAAGATTCGATGCCCGGCCTTACGGTGCTTCAGATTGAGTAATAGACGTATAGTAGACAGTTGAATTTCAAACCTCTAATGCCTTAGGCTTATCTCTTCATGTAGACTAACTGTACTTAAAAAGGACGAATAAATTACATTTTAGTACAAAACAACAGTAGGCCTAGAGTAGCAGTTTTTATACTGACAGAGATCACAAATGAAATTGGAATTTCAAGGTTGAGGTTCGATTAAGTAGCTACCAGTTAACAGATTCCAGTAAACTTTGCATGCGCGGAGCTGTTATCGAGTTTCTACAGCAGCTCTGTGCATCTTCAATTTACTGGTATCTGGTAACAGGCTGCTGGTTAAAGGAACCTCTTATCTACCCTGTCTTGTAGTAATATCACCAGCTAATATATAGTTTATTAGTTTATATCTTGAACGAACATATAACATTGTCCCGAGTCACGTGACTAAGTTTTCGTTATTATGAGCAACAGTTATTCTCATTTACAGGTGAAATCAAGCGCTGATTTAAAAAATAAAAGACATCGCGTGTTCCTATAATACATGTAGTAGGGAAGAGAATATAATTTATTCATATTAAATCATCAATGCGGCAAGTATCCTTTTTACACGTGCCTATTGTGAAAATTATTGTCAGTTATTTTTACAAGCAACAAAATTATATATCCTTAGTGTTTGTGTTGCACTATCAACCTTTAAATTCTTGCAACCTATCTGTGTGATATCGATGGGAGGATTATTCAAACTGCTCTTCATTGGGTTTTTATGTCAGCAAGTAAAGCATTTCTGGTGTAAATTTTCTTTCAGTAACGTTACACAAAGCTAAAAAAATACAAACTACTAATTATACTTATAAAACAACTTCTTGTCGAGTGCATAGTTGAAGTTTCACGCCACATTATTATTTAACATAAGCACTCCATATTTTGATTGTTTTACGTTTGGGCATCACAGGCTGTGACAAATGTCTTAAAATTGGACATTACCGACGCAAACAAATTTCAGTTGTTAATAGGGGAAAATAGTACGTGTTTTGTGAGGAATCGTAAGAAAACTGATGCTGCTTGTCAAATGGGTGTTTGGTCTTGTACTCCTGTGGAAACTACAAACTAAAAGACTCACAGTACAACGAAAACAAACTGTAGACATCACAGTAATATTTACACTTGCGGAGAACTAAAGCTAAATATACTGCTAAAGGTGTGATAAATGATAAGAGTACAAGACGTTTTATTGTTATCCAATACAAAGGGTAAGAAATGCAACTCTCAGCTCCATTTCACATTACCCATAATTATGAAAACGGTTTCCTGTCCCGAGTCAGGTGACTTACTTGTTGGTTTCCGCATAATGACGCCAAGCGCAGTGTATGTTATCTTTGGTCTATGGGTAGTAGCCTTGCTTATTCTTATTGTCTTTGGCAAAGATTCATTACTCATCAGAAATCATGTAGAATTGCAAAGCACTTTCGAAAATCACTATATTTCTCGAGTGCGTTGCAGGCGCGGAATAATCTGAACCTTGCGATTTACCTGATCATGACAAATTGATATGTATTGGGGCCTGTAACAACTCAGACCTAGCATTTATAGGTATATATAGGCCGTATTGGTAACATTTTACTTACGAGAGCGGCGGCCTAGTGTGTTAATGTTGGCAATGAAATATTCGGTTTGCGTGGAAACTATCAGCCACAGGGCTCGAACAGCAAGTATCATTTATGTCACGGTCAATACGAAAGATTGACATTGAAGTTTCGAAGAGCATTCAACGGCCGTTGTCAGTATCAGCATGCATCACCGTTGACGTAAGTAAAATTTTACAATTTTTGTCAGTTGTAGCTGTCAGTCTGCGCATTCCAGTGTGTGTGTTTAGAAAGGGTTTTGCAACGTTTAATACCAATAGTAAGTCCGGGAAAGAAACCAATACTATCTTCCAAAGGTACCTGCACATGCTTAGCTGTTTTCATAGCACTTAACGTTTTGCAAAAGGAGTACATAATTTACGTTCTTTCTTTTAAGAAGAGGTGTTTTTGTCAGTACTAGTGTGCATGAGCTTTAAAACATTTCATCTCTTGCTGGTAAGTACATGTCACTTCAAAATTTGGAGCACTTAACAACGGAATGCTTTTGACGTGATAAACAGCATATAGTAGTACACAAACGGTTACGGCCGATTTCTCGTAGTATGTAAACAATCTTTTGTTGATAATAAACTGCTATCTTGTATTTAGATACTTAAAAGAGGCACACTGTTTGACACGTAACTCATACGAACATGTGTTGTATTCAAAGGCGCGTATATTATGACCATAACAGCCGCTAACGTAACACTATTTTTTGCACTGATAAATATGTTTTGTTCAAAATGAATTTATTATGAAAGCCCTAGTTACTGTAGTGTATTCATTAATAAATGTTTAATTACTGCTATTTATTGTATGTATTTACGTACTTTTATTGATTTCCATTTATTACTGGTGGCACTATTGACTGTGAAGCTACATGACAGGTTGTTTGAAAGATTCTAGTAATTATAAACTGTTAAGTGTGAAGAACACGTGACTACATTTCGATATATGTTGCTATGTTGAATGTTTGCGCGAAATGTTTACAGTTCGAATTGTGTTGCCAAAGTAGTAAATTTAGCTTTGTGTAATACGATTTCCAAGTTAATGTGAACGCGAGTGGTGTCCTTTCCCTTACGTGGAAGAACTTAATTCCGCGTTGGACAACGGTGGAAGACAGCAGGAAGTTTGGTACAAATTTTAATTTACTGCCAGGATATCTGCAAAGGGTCTGTGTAGATTGCAAGTCTGTCAGTTGTGTACCTTTGGGGAAGAAGACAGCAGACGCTGATTATCCACATCAGTTGTACTGTAGACATTGCAAGAGACGCAGGTCAGTAAGAATGAATACGCGATTTGATAAATGCGAAATATCTACCGACAAGAGTGTCAGTTTGGTTGCGTGCTGGGTTCGGGAGTATACGCAAGAGGCCGCAGAATCCGAAGCTGGGTTGTGGTCTATTACGGCTTCTGTTAGGAAGTGTCCATGTAATAGTAACTCACGACAGCGTTCTTATCGGTGGCCCGAGTAAAGATGTGGATGTCGACGAGTCCCATATCTGCACCCGTAAGTGTTTTATCGTGCGTGTCATTTCAATTGGGAAGAAGACACTCGTGGGCTTGATAAAACATTTTATATCACAAGTCCTTGGAGGCGGAAGAGTTATTTTATTTATTTATTATTTGACATGCCCCATTACATAGTAATACTACATGTTTGATGGTTAGATTCAGGCGGTTGGATCAATCTCTTGTTAACCACTCGGTTGAGTTTGTGTCCTCGGACAACACTTCCGTCCATAATCAAAATATTGAGAGACTCTGGAAGTCGCTAAAAACATCCATTAAGAGAGAAGGTCATCCGGGGGACAGGGACGAACTATATATATTTAAATATAATTACTTCCACAACCTCCGACTACAGGGCAAGCATTACGCCTGAGATACTCTTCAGGTTTTCCTTCAAGACATTAGCAGGGTGTACCCAGGATACGAGAAGGAAGGACTCGTCCATGCTGCGTACACGAGTGACGAATAACGTAAGTACTCTTACTACTGCCATTTTACATGTTCGTGGGATGGCTGCCACGAAGTAAAGAATTCATGCTGTTCCAGCTCTATGGTTGACAGGTTCTTGTATGCACCCTTGCCCGATGAGTAACTTAATTATCTTCATAATATAAGGACAACGGAATGTATAAACATTTGAAGTCACAATTTTTTGCTTCATGGTGAACACGAAACTCTATTTCCAGCATTTTATGGTCCTTACATTACCAGGATAATTAACTTACACATCGGAAAAGGGAACATACAAGAACCAGTCAACGATAGAAAAGCATGCGAACTGCACCAACAGATCAGAATCTCCCGCTTTCTTGGAACATTTCGAAATGCACCATATATCGAAATGTGGTCGCGCGTTCGAGACTTATCGAAATGGCGCCCATGCAAACGTCCTTTACAGACACCCATAAACTTTGTGTCTATGATAATTCTTTAGTATAATTAGCAGTATTAATTATATCAAAAAATTGTTTAGATAGGAAAAGTATATTTCATCACAGTCCCCTGTCGCCTGCACTCATCAGCCTGTTTCTCTTGTCGCGACAATCTCTCCAGTTTCTCCTCCTCCTGGTTGCGTTTATTTGCGTGATCTTAATATTTTTTTCTGATATTACTTCACATGTAACATTCCACTCTGTTCCTATATCCGCCGATAATAACCAATCTGTCGACGGGGCGTTAAAACCAAACTTTCTTCTTTCTTCCTCTGTTCCTATTCTTCTCCTTCATTGTTGGTTTTTTTTTTTTTTTTTTTTTTTTTTTTTTTTTTTTTTTTTTTTTTTTTGATGCGGATGCTGCCTGTTAAGCGTATAGCGTTCATTAAGTTACTTCATCAAGTGTTATCATCCCCTTGATGTGCCAAAAAAATCTTAGACGTCTCTCCCGTAACGACCTTGAAACTATTTAAACAATCTCATACGACTAATACGACTAGACGTGCAGTAATAGTTGAGCGGTTCTAGGCGCCTTGTCATGGTTTGTTTAAATTACAGTAGTTTAACGAGTTTGTAAGACTAGGGACGTGATCATTTCCCCATCGGGGGTTCGCATGCTCCCTCGGGCAGCGATGTTTTTGTTGTCTTTGGTATATGGTAGTTTATAAGTAGTTTGTAAGTTTAGGGACTGGTAACATCGCATTTAAGTCGCATAAGCTTAACAAAAATTTGGACACTTTTTGACTTGATCATTAGTTTCGTCTCATAGATTTACAAGCATTTGAACTTTTCTCATACAAACAGCTTTATATATATGTAACTAGATATCAGATTTTTTTCGTACGGAATATTTTTACAGGTTTTTCTGTTCCTTCTGCAACCGGATATAAATCTCTAGCCACTGATGGTTGTTTCCGTTTGTGTAATGCAGTAATTCTGGTTCTTGACATATAATGACTCATTTTTGCGTTGCTATAGATGCACCGCTTTCCAAAGGCTCTTTTAGTAATGTTACGGCAGTTTCTTCAGCATTAGATGTCTGTCTGCTACAATTTTGCCTAGGTAACGCAAGCTGTTCACTTACTTCCAATGTGAACTCCTACCTTCCAGATTTACAACCTTAGTCTTATTATTATTCTTTTTATTATTTGATGGATGTATTCCAATCTATAGCTTTTCTCCTTTACACTTTCCTGTACCGCTATGAAGATTATTTCCTGATCTCTTAAGGCTAGGACATAGTCTTACACTTAAAAAAATATTTGCACGTCATTGTTGTTCTTCCAGTACTAATGTTTCCACTTGTATCTTGTACATATTTTATATTTTCCAACTTTCCCGAAATCTAACGCGTATTTACCTTATAATATATGACATCTTGTACCAAATTACATTGTCGAAAGTTAATAACATGACAAATCCTATGTACGTATCTTGCTTTTTTTCGGTCAGGTTTCCCTTTCCAAACGCTACTTTAGATCAGTCTTGGTGGTGTCTTTATTTTTCTTAAAAGCAAACATATCTCCGACCAACCGATTCTCAATTTTCATTTCCGTTCTTCTCTTTATTATACATATCAGTAGTGTGAATGCATTGAGCGATAGTTCAGATAGCTTTTATCTTCGTATTTATGTGGCTGATATATATATTTTTTTTAATCCATTGCAACTGTACATTCTTCTGAGCTAGGACCTTGACCCTTGATTATGTCAGTTTTCATTGAACCATAGCTTTCTTTGTCTTTTGGTGATGGAATTATAGCTGCAGTTTATTGTCTTTATTATTGGGATCAAACCTGAATTTGGATTTAAGGAGGTCACATGTTGAACAAGTGTCACATGACAATCGATGAACATGTTTTTGGGGAATTTTTCTTTGAAGACTTCTGCATAGAAGCAGTATGTGACGTTGGTGTCTTCATGTTGCTTCTGAAATAACCTGAACAAACGATAAACAGTCTTCACTTAAGTAATGTCTGTCACCTGAATTTTCCCTCGAATAGTAGCTTTCTCCACTCCCATGAACCACAGACATTGCCGAGGTGGGGTGGCTTGCGTGCCTCAATGATACAGATAGCCGTGCCGTAGGTGCAACCACAGCGGAGGGGTATCTGTGGAGAGGCCAGACAAACGTGTGGTTCCTGAAGAGGGGCAGCAGCCTTTTCAGTAGTTACAGGGGCAACAGTCTGGATGATTGACTGAGCTGGCCTTGTAACATCAGCTAATGTGGCTTTGCCACACAGCTACTGCGAACGGCTGAAAGCAAGGGGAAACTACAGCCGTTATTTTTCCCGAGGACATGCAGCTCTACTGTATGAACATATGATGATGGCATCCTCTCGGGTAAAATATTCCGGAGGTAAAATAGTCCCCCATTCGGATCTCCGGGCGGGGACTACTCAGGAGGATGTGATCATCAGGAAAGGCAATACTGACATTCTACGGGTCGGAGCGTGGAATGTTAGATCCCTTAATCGAGTAGGAAAATTAGAAAATTTAAAAAGGGAAATGGATAGGTTGAAGTTAGATATAGTGGGGATTAGTGAAGTTCGGTGGCAAGATGAACAGGATTTCTGGTCAGGTGAGTACAGGATTATAAATACAAAATCAGTTGGGGGTATCACAGGAGTAGGATTGATAATGAATAAGAAAATAGGAATGCGGGTAAACTACTATGACCAGCACAGCGACCGCATTATCATTGTCAAGATAGATACGAAGCCAACACCGACAACAGTAGTACAGGTTTATATGCCAACTAGCTCTGCCGATGATGAGGAGATCGAAGAAATATATGAGGAGCTAAAGGAAATTATTCAGACAATTAAGGGAGAGGAAAACTTAATTGTTATGGGAGACTGGAATTCGGTAGTAGGACAAGGAAGGGAAGAGAAGATAGTGGGTGAATATGGTCTGGGCAAAAGGAATGAAAGAGGAAGCCGCCTGGTAGAATTTTGCACGGAACATAATTTAGTTATAACAAACACCTGGTTTAAGAATCACAAAAGAAGGTTGTATACGTGGAAGAGACCAGGAGACACCGGGAGATACCAGATAGATTTTATAATGGTAAGACATAGATTTCGGAACCAGGTTTTGAAGTGTAGGACATACCCAGGGGCAGACATAGACTCTGACCATAACTTGTTGGTTATGAACTGTAGGCTGAAACTGAAGAAACTACAGAAAGGTAGGAACATAAGGAGATGGGACCTAGATAAATTGAAGGAACCTGAAGTTCTTAAGAATTTCAGAGGGAGCTTCAGGCAACAATTGACAGAAACACGGGAAAATAAAACAGTTGAGGAGGAATGGGTAAAATTGAGAGATGAAATAGTGAAGGCAGCAGAGGACAAGATAGGTAGGAAGGCAAGACCTACAAAGAATCCTTGGATATCACAGGAGATACTAAATTTAATCGATGAAAGGAGAAAGTATAAAAATGCAGTAAATGAAACAGGCAAAATGGAGTACAGACGACTAAGAAATGAGATTGACAGGAAGTGCAAAATGGCTAAGCAGGAATGGCTAGAAGGCAAATGCAAGGATGTAGAAGAATGTATAAATAGGGGAAAAATAGATACAGCCTACCGGAAAATAAAAGAAACATTTGGCGATAAGAAAAACAGCTCTATGAATATCAAGGACACTGATGGAAAACCAGTTCTCAGCAAAGAAGGGAAAGCTGAAAGGTGGAAAGAGTATATAGAGGGGCTCTACAAAGGAAATGAACTTCGAGACACTATTGTAGGAAGGGAAGAGGATGTAGATGATGATGAAATAGGAGATACTATACTGAGAGATGAATTTGACAGAGCACTGAAAGATCTAAGTCGAAACAAGGCCCCTGGAGTAGATGATATCCCGTCAGAGCTACTGAAGTCTCTGGAAGAACCAGCCATGACAAAATTGTTTCACATTGTGTGTAAGATGTATGAGACAGGTGAAGTACCCTCAGACTTTAAGAAAAATGTTATAATCCCCATTCCAAAGAAAGCGGATGCAGACAGGTGTGAAAACTACAGAACCATCAGTTTAATAAGTCATGGTTGCAAAATATTAACACGAATTATATACAGAAGGATGGAAAAGCTGGTAGAAGCCGACCTCGGGGAAGATCAGTTTGGGTTCAGGAGAAATGTAGGAACACGGGAGGCAATACTCACTTTACGGCTTATCCTAGAAGATAGATTAAGAAAAGGCAAACCAACATTTCTAGCTTTTGTAGATTTGGAGAAGGCTTTTGACAATGTTGATTGGAATAAACTCTTTCAAGTTCTGAAGCAAGCAGGAGTAAAATATAGGGAGCGTAAGGTTATTTACAACTTGTACAAAAACCAGACAGCGGTTGTCAGAGTTGAAGGGCATGAAAGGGATGCAGTGGTTGGAAAGGGAGTAAGACAGGGTTGTAGCCTTTCCCCAATGTTGTTCAATTTGTACATTGAGCAAGCTATAAAGGAAAGCAAGGAGAAATTTGGAGAAGGAATTAAAGTTCAGGGTGAAGAATTAAAAACATTGCGTTTTGCCGACGACATAGTAATTCTGTCAGATACAGCAAAGGACCTGGAAGAGCAATTGAACGGAATGGACAGTGTGCTGAAAGGTGCATATAAGATGAACATTAACAAGAGTAAAACTAGGGTAATGGAATGCAGTGTAAGAAAATCAGGTGATGCTGAAGGAATTAGATTAGGTAACGAAACAATAAAGGAGGTAGATGAGTTTTGTTACTTGGGCAGTAAAATAACAAATGATGGTCGCAGTACAGATGATATTAAATGCAGAATGGCAATGGGTAGAAAGGCGTTTTTGAAAAAGAGAAATTTGTTAACATCGAATATTGATTTAAACCTAAGGAAGTCCTTTCTGAAGGCATTTGTATGGAGTGTTGCCTTGTATGGGAGTGAAACATGGACGATAAGCAGTGTGGACAGAAAGAGGATAGAGGCTTTTGAAATGTGGTGCTACAGACGAATGCTGAAGATTAGGTGGGTGGATCGCATAACTAATGAGGAGGTACTGAACCGAATTGGGGAGAAAAGAAATTTCTGGCATACCTTGACTAAAAGAAGGGATAGATTGGTAGGACACATTCTTAGACATCAAGGAATTGTGAATTTAGCGTTGGAGGGAAGTGTGTGGGGTAAAAATCGTAGAGGGAGACCAAGAGACGCGTATAGTAAGCAGATTCAAGTGGATGTGGGTTGTTGTTCTTATGAGGAGATGAAAAGGCTTGCTCAGGATAGAGTAGGGTGGAGAGCTGCATCAAACCAGTCTCTGGACTGAAGACCACAACAACAACAACAGTAGCTTTCTTGTCTTGGTATGTCGTTGATATGAGCATCAACCAGCTTTTCATCTTCTTTTGCATGTATTCGGTGTTTTGTCTTATTTCCTTGCTTTTCTTCATAGACTGTCTCACCACTCTGCTTAAACTGCGTTAATGTCTGTACTCATCTTTTGATCAAACCGAGAACTTCACCAAATATTCCTGCGCATACTCTTATTACATCTCCCTCACCAGCAGGCGACGCGTAGGACATAGTTCTTTTTTGGTATAACCAGTTGTCCTGCACCTTCCTCAGTAGACAGCTGAGCAGTTTTGTTACTATCATTATTTACTTTTGACCTTCGCATCTTCAATTTGCAAACGTGTATGTGAGACAATGCGTGGTTATTTTGCTTCACTGTATTTTTAGTGAGCAGAATTCACTAAACAACAACTTAAGCTTCTGCTCATACGAAAGATTCTTGCAATAAAATTCTCATTTACAGGATACGTGAAAGAATGAAGCAGTATAAATAGGCCTAAAGTCTTAAATCAACATGCCTAGGTGTGTACAGGTTGGTAAATTATCCAATGAGAAGGATGGTTTTGCCTATACTAAATTCGTTTCACTAATAAATTAAACGTATTGAAATACTGGAACATAATTTATGCTGATTACAACCCTTGTAATAAAACTTAAAATTCCAGTGAAGGCCTTCTTAGTGCATGGGAGCGTCTTTAGTTCGAACCACAGTCTTTTCGAGTATATTCCTTTCCTTCGCTGCATAATTTATTTGAGCGCCACCTTCACCTCTCTTTGTTTTGGTGCATTTTTCCTTTCCATTTTTCAATACTGTGTAGTATATATATGAATGTGTGTGTAATAATTGCTTCCACATACGTCGTATTGGGTTCGTTCCCCGCCAGGTCCTAGGATTTTTATCTGTCACTTTCCACTTCTTCCACCTCTGGCAGTATTGCTCATGTGAAAAATACCGAGTAGCACCGTGGTTCGGAACCCACGTCAAACTGTAGGTCCCCCTATTACTGGCTGGGTAAGTCAGTTCGAAGGTCGGAGGAAGGCAACGGCATACCACCTCCAAACAGGACCATGTGGTGTTCAAACCAATCTTCGGATTGCTGACTGCTTTACCTTTTACGTCGTATTGTTCCAAACAAACCACAGAGCTACTTAAGTTGTCTGCTGTTCACACAAGTTTGCACCAGACACAAACATAGAATAGAGGATTGACGCATGACGCATGGCGGTTGCAGCGGAATTTCACCAATAACTCAGATTTTCATTTTGTGGCGCTCGACCCGTTATTTACTTACATGCCACTTTTATATTGTCATACTGTTAGTAGTATTATATCAGCTTGAAATAAATAAATATTATATTGATATGTTCCACATCCACGAGGATCTCCTCAATATGGATCTATTGAACCAACCACTGTCGTAAAGTAATCTAATCTAATTATGGCTTATTTTCAACCTTTTCATAATTACACTGCCTTTCATATAATGTTACGCATCCAGAAGGAGTGGGCCAATATTGTCCCATTTCGTTAAACATGCATATCATTGACGTTTACATGAATTATTACATTTACACTGCTTTGAAATGTGCATTATACCAACGACAGGGCTTATCTGAAGTCACTGCCCTGTTGTTGCGAATCTGCTAGTAGGACTGTTGATATTTTTTAAAATACAAATTCGATATATTTTAATAATCATTATCGACACTAGATATATGAAAGAAAGCATTTGTATATCGGCCTATAAAACTATATACTGCCGGTTTTAGAGCTGTACATAAAACTTCTCATTTATTATTAGATGTTCAGTATATTTACAAGCTAGTAGACGTCGTACTCCTATTACAGCAAAAATTTAAAAAAAAATTTAATATGATAATGAGTATGTTAATAATGAGAGTTTTGAAGATAAAAAGTTTGTATTACAATATTTCTTGGTTGACTGTTACGTTGTGGATTAATAACAATATTTCATTCCAATTAACCTGGCACACTGATATATGAGACATAGCCTTGATGTCAGAGCACCCTGCGACAGTGTTCCAATAAGAGAATGCACCACCCCACACAAAAGGTGTATCTACGGAGTGCACACAGCATGTTTAAGTTCTTCTGAGGCCTGCAAGATCGCCGAACCTCTCCATCAGTGAGCTTGTGTGTGATGACATAGGAAAGGACCTCCGTCTAGGAGGACAGCTTCAACAACTTTCGGCAAACTTGCCTTAGGGCGA
This sequence comes from Locusta migratoria, assembly GCA_026315105.1. Lineage (NCBI taxonomy): Eukaryota > Metazoa > Arthropoda > Insecta > Orthoptera > Acrididae > Locusta > Locusta migratoria. Next base: position 170,980,538 of record CM048751.1, read on the forward strand.
TAATCCATAGGCTGTCTTACTTCATTCTGAACCGCATTGTGGGATGAGTGGTTGAGACACACTACTGACCAGTCGACCACGTGCTACTGTAACTGCCAATGGCCTTGTCTCTTTCATCCAGTATTGAACTCAGATGAATAATATCAAATCAACTTTCATCCTATGTAGTGTCATTCAACTACAACCACTTTTCCTAGGTGTATCTCTTTTTTGTCTGGTATTATGTTCTGACTTATGTGCATTAGTATTTTATATAAATTGTCCTTCGTCGCCAGATCACCCCAATTCATTTTCTCTGTTATGATATCATTACCTAGAGTCTTATTGTTTTTGAGTCTTAATTAATTTTAACACTTCAATCTTGTGATTGTATGATCTATGTTGCTTTCATATGTCCGGGCTGTGGCAGTAGAAGGAGGTGGACTGTGATGAGCAAGGATGTGGATATAGCTCTGTAACTAAAAGAACTGTTGTTACTCCACATTTTATTACAAATGAAATGAATACTTAACTTTGCTGCACTTGTGATGGCACAAAGTTTTCTTAAGGATTGCACAGTTTTGCAATGTAGTAATAACGTCTTCTGCTAGGCAATAGAAGACTGCTCCGGCTGTGTCCTAAGAAGGTTGCTAGCTGTCCTCTGATGAACTTCCTGGAACTATTGAAGTAGTGAATCTGCTTCGTGGTGACTCGAATTTCCAACTGTCCATCGTTGCTGTGGTGCACCGGCATATGTAAGCAAGCCCCTTTGTTTCTATTGGCCGGCGCGTAAAGCAGGCAAAGAGGTACCGAGACTGCAGGCGCCCCCAGCGGCCGAAGTACTATGCAGCAACTTATCGTTACTTCATATACAGGCGCAGCGACTTGCGTGGGCCGCCAGCGTTGTGTCGAATAGCAACGCCACAGCACTTTCTCTCTTTCAATGAAGATCACTGAAGTACCCTATCGTTCATCACAAATATATTTGTCTTCTTTATGTTCACCATTATACTCCTTTTTAGAAAGTGCTCTCTGACATCATAGCCTTTTATGATCTCATCTACCTCTTTAGAAAAGGCTCGTGTCTTGTTTTTAGTTAATGTATTTTCAACTTTCTCAGATTTTTCACAACAGTTTTTTTTCTCCTGGGAGGTTTTTTTTTTTTTTTTTTTTTTTTTTTTTTTTTTTTTTTTTTTTTGCCTTATAGAGTAGTTTCAACAGTTTTATCGAACTCATCCAGGTAACACCCCTAATTATTTCTCTTACACATGACGCCATTCACATCCTATTATTACGATGTTTTTCGACACATTCCATGTGTTTTAACTGAATAGTTTCCTGAAGATTATATCCTTTGTTTGGTGATTATTTGGCAACTCCCCATACTTTCCTGTGTCGTTTCCTTGCTTCAATCTATTTTCTATTAAAATACGGCTAAAATTCATGTTACCATACTGTTATATAATGAATTGTGAAATCTGTGTACTTACGAGTAGCAAATAATTACTTAAAAATTCAGTTATTATCTCCTACGCAAAGATTAAAATAACGGAAAACCGCGGGACGCAGCTGTTAAATATTACAATACTTCATGTTATTTGAAGTAGTCTTCACTAGTCATTGAACTGCATGGCTTTTTTTAAAGAGTAAATTGCACGAAGTTAACATTGTTGTTATCGGTTCACGCAACAGATGGAAAATATGTGACATCTCTGGTGTTGTTGTTCCTAGTCAACGACGGTTAATACATGTATACATACAACACTTAACAGATTATGGCCGAAATTATTCCACTATAGAGCAGTGTGCAGTGAACCACCACAACTAGCGATTGCCGCTCTCTCTGCAGTTTGATTCAGAGTGAAACTGCAGAATCACCGTCCGCAGATGAGTAATATGACGTTGTATTCGCTACCGCATTTATGTGAAAATTGCCTTTCACTTCACTATTTCTTCGTGTATAGTGCAGTTTGTCATGATATAAATTCCTATTCTCAGGCGAGGTGCCACAACTTAACTGGTTCCTCAGGTACAGACAGTTATGTGTAATGTAGTCGGTGACCTTTTCGCGTAACTGCTCACGTCACTTTCTCAGGCACTATTCGGAGACATCTCTAAATTATTCCATATTAAGTGAGTTCAGAGAAATCACGCGTCTCCTCTTTTTGTCTTTCACCTTTCTCAGCTGTCTCCATACCGTAATAGATAAACGATATTTCCTCGTTCACTGTATATAATATTATGGCAGTAAGTTAATTCACTTCCGTAAAGCTTTTGGCTCTGAGTACGTTTACCAAGGTCACCAGTATCAGCCAAAGTAGACTACTAGACTCTTTTTGATATATTCTGGTGATAAAAACGAATCATGAATTCAGAAATATGGAAGAAATATAATGTACAATTTTTTTTCAAGTTTTATTACCTATGGTGCTTTTGCAGGTAAGAAATTTTACTTCGGAAAACTGCAACAGTTCAAAAATCATTGATTTTGGGGGAAAACGTGGTGTTGTTGTCAGTTTCTATACACAACTCATTTGTCCACGTATGGAGTACCCATAAATTTCGTCACACCTTTTTCATGATTTTTGAAGCCTTCCACTATCCGTCGACCACTTTGTCGTAGGTATCAAAGTGTAACCTCCACCTCTTGTGTGACGTTATGTATTTTTCAATTTTAGTTTTACATATTATTCCATTAGATCAGTACTTCTAAACGAATTTCTACAATTTATATATGAATACATTTCTACATATGAAATAGAAAAAAATAAACATTTTTATAAGTTCACAAAACATATCAAATGAACGATAAAGTTTTAATCATTATTTGTCCACGTAGCTTGAACGCATTCTTTCATTTTATTTATTACTGGCTTTTGTGATCGTCATTATCAGCATCATTATTAGAGAGTGACTGTGCCTCTCAGCGTTCCCCCATATAAAATTCAATACTAACATTGAAGCTTCGTCTGATGTTAAGTCTGCTACATTCTAAATCATTCTTCACTGAATCACAGGACTTTCTCCCTGGTCTGCCACAACTCCCTTACACTCTACTGCTAAACTCATGAGTCTTTTAGGTATGCTTGCTTCTCTCACGTGAGTAACATGACCCCACCATCTCAGCCTGTTCACTCTCACTGCTCCATCTATAATGTTCATTCTCAATTTATCCTTCATTTTCTCATTATGGATACCCTTCTGCTATAGTTCCGATCTGTTAGTACCTGCAATCATCCTTGCTGATTTTCATATCTGTAACCTCAACCTTAAAAATAACGTCACCTGTATCCACCCAGCTTTCATTCACATACAACAAATTTGCGCAAAATATAGAGCAGCGCACTGCTAACTTAGTCTTAGTACTCACTTCCTTCTTGCAGAAGAGAATAGATCGTAGCTACGCACTCATTGCATTAGCTTTGCTACACCTTGATTGCAATTCTGTAACTGTGTGAAAATGAATCCTAAGAACTTGAAACTGTCCACATTTTCTAAATTGATTTCTTCCATTTGCCACTCAACACTCACTGCATTAGCTTTGCTACACCTTGATTCCAGTTCTGTAACTGTGTGAATATGAATCCTAAAAACTTGAAACTCTCCACATTTTCTAAATTGATTCCTTCCATTTGCCACTCAATATGTTTACATCTCTTTCCCACATACATTACTTTCGTTTTGAAAATGCTGATCTTCATATCGTAACTCTTGCATTCTTATCGAACTCTGAAATATTAGACTGCAACCATACAAACGAATCTGCTATCACAACGACGTCTTCCTCATATCCTAGATTACTTATGTTGTTTTCACCAATTTTAATCTCATGAGTCCGGAATACATAGTTTCTTATTGAAAAGACAGCTAACTGGTTTGTTTTTGAGAATGAAAGAAAAATAACAGTCACATTCGCTAAATGTTTCGATCTACTCTGAGATCATCATCAGACTGAGACGTCGTTGATGCCTAGGATATGACCTTGCGGCGGGTGCTGCATAACACGTTCATCGACTCTGCATCAAGGACGACTCGGTCTGAAGATGATCACAGAGTAGATCGCAAAGGGGCACCCTATTACAAAATGAATTGTAATAAATATTTTGCGAACGTGACTGTTATTTTCATTCTATTTTAATCTCACCCTACCAGTCTATTGTTTCCAACATATGTTCCATAAATAGTATGAACAGCATAAGACGGTCACCTAACCTATACAAACTGCAACAACATGAAGTTTACCATTACGAATTAACGATTATCTGTAATTTCCAATAGATCTCCAGTGAAGTATTAACGTTTAACATCGTTACGTTTAATAGTAACGGATTAACGAACAGCGAAGCTAACTTTGTGACTGACTTTATGGTGTATAGATATGTTACAGAACCGCATCACCCCTATCCGATAAATATCAGCTGGAAGATATGATTTATGAAGGATGGCAACAAACCATATTTTTCGTTTTGGACCTCTTCGTAAGTATGAAAGTGAGATTACGCATGTCAATAACATCGTGATTCCGGGCACCATGGGATTCAAACCTGAGTTTTAGGACATGCGCTAGCCGCGCGTTCCGCGTATTACAAACATATCTTCGCTTCGCAATATCTCGGAATGTAATTGCCGTATTGCGATCCAATCAGCGTCAATGTTTATGTGATATGTCATGATATAGATTTTCAGATGAAATTATATGTGGTGTCCATTTAAAAACCAAGACTGTGTTGAAAAGATTTATATTCATGGGCCCTTGCCGTACATTGATACCGGAGAAAGACGTTTTACATCTGCTGCTGTTCCACAGATATTTTGGGAGAGCAAGATAAGTGAGAAACCCCATATACATACTTCGGCTTCGAGACCGACTACGCAAAAGATTCTCTGAGATGTAACACCAGTTGTTGATTTCCTTTATGTTGGGATACAGTTTTTTGGCTCATGTGTCTGCATGGTTTTTCATTGAAATGCAGTTGTGGTAGATTGAATAACACATTAAATAATGTAGGTATAGCATTCCATGCGTGTTTTCTTCGTTCCACATTGACTGATTTGAGTATAGTTATTGTGACGAAAACTTAACGTATCTGGGTTGATAACGACATCTTTGTGCAAAATGTCAGATCTTCTGGTATTTAGAAACGAAGTTTTCTTTTTAAAAGAAACGGATATTATTCAGTAAATATCTATAGGTTACAACAGAATATAAATAACGCAACGTTTCATATGTCCATAGTTCTTAAAAATTACAGGGAAACAAGTATTGCATTATTGTCAGAGTTACTGCCGAAATTTATGACAAATCATATGTTTCCTATAGTGAAAACGTTATGAATCAATTTAAACGATACTACTCGCACTTATCGTGTGTCGCATTCAGAAATGTTGCTAGTCGACTTCTTGGAGCGCTGCTATCGCAGTGAATAACAAAATTCAGGAGACGTATCGCGACTGTATGTGTTAGACTGTGGTTGGGCTGCGCTTTCGTATCCCAATCATAGAGTCTAAGTTTGTGCAGTTCTTTTCCTCAGATGTTTGAGAATACCGTGATTCCTGTCCAGTACTACATTTAAACTGCTAAAAGACACATAGCGACACTGAGCGGACTGTTGTCAGCAAGTAACAATAGAGAAACGAAATAATAATATTCTTAGATTCATGATTTGCGTACAAAATAGAACCATTTATCAGCATTGGAGTCTGTACGATATCCAGCAGTTTGATATATGTTGGCTCAAAGCATTCGACAACCACAAAAAGATCGCCAATTGCTAGTTAATTCCAAATATTGCTTTTTTTTCATATCCATGTTGCCTTAAACATTTCCATTCCAAAATCTCCATTTTCGTCCTCATAGCTCTAGCTCTTACTTCAACTACTAGAATCAATATGTGAACATCCATTGTCATCTTTTCATACAACACCACTATGTTCGTGTCTAAGAGGCGTCAATAGTCCTTCCTGTCTGTAAAATGCACTTCCTTCAAACTACACAGCTGAAAGTAGGCCTTCAGCTTATATCATGGATTTTAATTGGGACCGCTATTGCTATTACAAATGGCCATAGGTTTAAAAAAACATTGGACTTGTCATTAACATTTCGAAAGTGAGTTTTTCAGAGAATCTATGTATGTCTGTGGCAATTGTCTGCGTTAAGTAATGTACACCACTCTGAACTGCTACGAATGTAGACTCCGATAATATCATACTTTCAGGTCCATCTTATTAATCTTTATTTGTTGCAATTCATGCTTCAACGAGACGAAAAAGTTTGTGTTTCTGCTACCACATAATTATGATCAGGCAATTTTACATAGTACTTATGATATATACATAATGTTGATTGAGCATTTGTTGCTGTAACACCTAATGGACCACGTGCTGTTAACCACCGATAAAAAGAAGCCAACACAAAAACCCAAAACTGAAGCTGATGATCCCAGGTATTTTTATTGTATCTGTAGAGAATTTACCATCTTTGTGCTATACATGCAGTTTTTTGTACGATTTGCAGAATTTAACAGACTTACCACATGTTTTCCTGCTTCAGTCTATACTGACTTGTCTGAGCGATCGGGTCCTGTGGTCTTGTCGAAAAACCGCTCGACTGGAACTCGAAAGGCGCGAATTCGAAACCAGGTCGAATCTCGGATTTTTTCAATCCGCATTTTTTAACGCATCCTTCATCTCTCAACATTGTGAAGGGTCGCCAAAAAACTACACGTAGCTCGGATTCCACTTTAAGTTGTAGGTCCCCTTTCCCCGGTTGGTTAACTAGGGCAAATCGCCGAAGTGGCGTTCAATTGAGAGACCAGGCCAATGAGTCACGCGAAATTATTATTATCATGTCTGAGAAGAAGTATCCATTGTAACCCTGATCGTCTGATGCTATATACATTGGCTTGTAAATCGGCCACTGTTTTCAAAAACCTTATATTTTCAGACAACGTCGATCGTAGTTCGGAGAGTTATTGGCTTCCACTCGATTGCATATTAACATTTTAGTATCGTATGTTCTATTTCGTTAAAAGTAAACCTGCAAATTTTGGAGTAAGGGCACTTTACCCAATATGTAAGTACATCAGCATAAGGAATCCACTTACACAGTAGTTAAAACAGCCGTGAAATAGACACTCTACCTTTTGACATTACTCCAAAAGATACCCAAAAATTGAGCTGCCTACTTTGCTGTATAATAAGTAATAAATAATACTGAACTTAACTGACTGGGATGTTCCATTTTTTTCAAATGTTACGGAACACTAAACATTATTTTAGCGGACGAGAACATAATATTAAAATAATAGATAAGGTACACTTAGCTTTCCATTTAGGGGCTCTAGTTGTTTTGGTGATTTTGATGACGAAGGGATGATTCAAAAAGGAAATAACAATGAAATAAAAATAAATGCAACTGTATTTGTAGCTTTGTGTTTCATCAGTTTTATTTGAAATTCTTTGATTTTAGAATCCGCTTTCACTTTTCGGACTTCGCCATAAGGCGTTTACATCTTCTGGTATAGTTTGATTACTTTATCACGATAAGCTGCCATGTATACTTGACGCCTTTACTGGGGTTGTCGAATCGGAAATGGCTGCTTGATGGAACAAAATTCATGGCCGATTCTTTTAAAGTGTTACAGTTTCCACATTAAATCACACTTCCTTCCTATTTTTGTCCCCTTTCCCTCAACCCTGTTACCACGATTTACGTGAACTTGTCGGTATTTGCACTAGCAATGTAGAGCACGTGAGACGCATAGATTTTTCTACTGCGTCAGAATAAAAGACTGAACTTCTTTTGTACAGTTTTCTACTAATCTGATGTTTTCTCAAATGTTGTACCATCGCAGTTGCAAGATACCCACATTGCAGATCCGTTCTCGTGGTATGACACAGTACATCATTAATAATGTTGTGTGGGCTCTGATGTAGGCTGATAACTCAATATCATTTATTTTTTTTTAATTCTGTAACAGTAAATTAGCAAACTGTACACAACTTCATACGTTTACAACAAATACAACAAATTCAAATGTTTTGTGTCCCAGCCTCGTCGCCGCTTTTGTGTCTCGTTTCCGTCGTAAGTGTCGGTGGCCGAGTAGGAAGACCGACACAGGAATAAAGGTAGCACGCTTGTGCAGGTACGGAGGTGAGCAGCCAGTGGGACAGCAGAAACTAGAAACACTAGAGTAAATTAGAACGAGATATATGTTGCACAGAATGTATACAATACTTAACTTTTACATAGCTCAGTACTGCAGAACGCTGATACATTGTTGAGCTAGAGGTCTGCCTAGTGCCTATCCGATAGCCAAGTCTTCAATGGTGCTTATGTGAATACGAAGTGTTAACTGGTTCCTATCTCAGTTCCAAGTGAACGATGTCGTTCATTGGTGGCCACGAGCGGAGTTGTAGCAGAGGGCGCTCGTGGCTGACGTCGTAAGAACGCCGCGCCGTGCGTGCATGGCGGCGCGCGGCGAAAGTAGGTGGCGCGCACTTTGGACTTGTGCGACACCACAAAATCAAATGTTTGTAGAGCTTATGGGCCTCAACTATGGGGTCATCAGTCCCTAACTAACTACGGGTCATCAGTCCCTAAACTTACAAACTAATTATGAACTAGCTAATACTAAGGACGGCACAAGTATCCAAACCCGCGAGGGGATTCGAACCCCCGACCGTAGTGGCCGTGCAGACCGTGACTGGCGCGCCGCAGACCGCTTGGCCACCGCGGCCGGCCAAATACAACATTCACCAAAATAAAGCACAAGATAAAAGTTATTTTACGTAATGTTTAGTTGTTAAGCAATTACGCCAGTTTACATTTGATATTGTTGGAACGGGAAAAAGCTGATGACCAATTCCATAATTCGGCACGATGCAACCATCGTGATAGCCGAAGCAGGGTTGAGCTACCTGGTAACTGCACCAGAAGTAAGAGGCTTCTAGGCGCGTTTCTGGCGCGAAAGAAGGTTATCGAGGCGCGCTCCCTCATTTCGTTAGTCTTTTGTTATTAAAAACCAATACTAGGCCTACACAAAATTCTGAAAATGTCAGAAGGTAGGATGTTTTAGAGAGATTTTCTTTTTTATGCCATAACTATCTGGAATTAAATTGCAATTTTAAAATATTGATGAAGTAAGTTTGGCGCCTATACTCAGTAACTCACAATGCGGCAACCATTCAAATCACATCTCTTCGGGACAAGAAAAACAGCTCTACAAATATCAAGAACTCAAATGGAAAACCAGTTCTCAGCAAACAAGAAAAATCTGAACGGTAGAAAGAGTACACAGAGGAGCTCTACAAAGGGAATGATCTTAGAGACATTGTTGTAGGAAGGGAACAGGATGAAGATGAACTAGGAGATACTATACTGAGAAATGAGTAAGACAGAGACCTGAAAGACCTAGGTCGGAACAAGGCCCCGGGAGTAGATGACATGCCCTCAGAGCTACTAAAGTGTCTGGGAGAGTCAGTCATGACAAATCTGTTTCACTTGGTGTGTAAGATGAATGAGACAGGCGAAATACCCTCAGAGTTTAGGAAAAATGTTATAATCTCCATTCCAAAGAAATCAAGCGTAGACAGGTGTGAAAATTACAGATTCATCAGTATGATAAGTCATTGTCACAAAATTTTAATACGAATTATCTACAGGAGAATGTGGTGTTACAGAAGAATGCTGAAGATTAGGTGGGTAGATCGCATAACTAATGAAGAGGTACTGAACAGAATTGGTGAGAAAAGGAATTTTTGGCATACCTTGACTAAAAGAAGGGATCGCTTGGTAGGACACATTCTAGTCATCCAGGAATCTTAAATTTAGCATTGAAGGGAAGTGTGTGGGATAAAAACGGCAGAGGGAGACCAAGAGACACATATAGTAAGCAGATTCAAATGGATGCGCGTTGCCGTTCTTATGAGGAGATGAAGATGCTTGCTCAGGATAGCGTAGGGTGGAGAGCTGCATCAAACCAGTCTCCTGACTGAAGACCATAATAACAAATAACTCTTAGAAAACTCCCACAAAAGCTTCAGATTCAACCTCTTCCCACTGACAGCTTTCTAACGCCACTGCATGAGAAACTGCCAGAACGTTGCAGCTGTGACGGGCCTAACAAACATTTCGAACAGGGATTGCAAAAGTCAGAATCGTCGCAATTAGTTGTACGTAGTTTGTGAAACGTAATTACAGATTTTTAAATTGTCAGACAAAATCAAAATAAAAAAATAGTAGAACTAAGGCTAGTTGTTCACTGAAGGCGTAAATATGCGACAACGTTGAAGTCGCCCTGTTGTTCGCGTACATTGGCGAAAACTACATTATGTGAAGTCATTTTTTGTTTATTATTATAATATAGATTATCATCACAATTTACCTTCAGAACCTCATTTTTTCATTGGTGTTTCAGACTTCTATCTTCGTACATTGCTCCTGACTACGACGTTCTATTGGAAGCAGTCCTTATACCTTCGTCATCAGAAGTAGTGCTTTACGTATCATCCATAATGCAGTTTCGAATGTTGTTTGCAATTATTATGTGCTTCATAGTGATATTCCGGGGAAGAAAAGCCACTCCTTTGATGTATTCGCAATATACGCAAGAGTTGGGTTTGGTTGTTTGGTTGGGATAGGGTAACTAAACTGCTAATGTTATCAGTCCCCGGGTTGGGAGTGGAAGAAGTGAGGATAGGAAAGGAGGGGAGGGAGAAAGGAAATGCAGTCCGGGAAGTAAAGAAGGAAGGAAGACTGCATTATCTCGAGGCCCCGTACTCGCCACGCACATACGAAAGAACCGTGAGCCCCCTGGAGGAGGGTAGGGTATACGCCACATATAATGTCATTATACTTTCACTATTCTCTCTGAAAATCTGTCCCTCAGACTAAGTCAAATTTTCTCAGTTTCAAACAACAGCAATAAACTGGTAACATGGCTACCGTTATGATATCTGTCACTCTCCTTGTAGATACATCTACATCTACATCTACATACATGCTCCGCAGTTCACCGTAAGATGCGTGGCATCTAGGCATTTCCTTTCCTATTCCACTCCCAAATTGAACGAGGAAAAAAAGAATGCCTATATGCCTCTGTACGAACCCTAATTTCTCTTACCTTGTCTTTGTGATCTTTACGCGAAATGTAAGTAGGCGGCAGCAAGATCGTACTACACTCAGCTTCAAATTCCGGCCCTCTAAATTTACTTAACAGAAATTCACGAAAAGAACGTCGTCTTTCTTCCAGCGATCCCCAATTGAGTTGCCGGAGCATTTCCGTGACACTCGCGCATTGGTAGACCCAACCGGTAACAAATCTAGCTGCTCGTCTCTGAACCGCCTCTTTGTCTTCCTTTAAACTGATCTGCTGCGGGTCCCAAACACTTGAGCAATACTCAAGACGTGGACGTGCAAGCGTTTTATACGCTGTCTCCTTTACAGGTGAAGTACATCTTCCCAAAATTCTCCTAATAAAAAGGAAGTCGGCTGTCCGCCTTACTCACAACTGTCCTTACATGCTCGTTCCATTTCATATCGCTCTGCAATGTTACGCCTAGATATTTGAACGACGCAACAGCATCAAGAAGCTCACTACAAATGCTACTAATGCTGCATTCTAACATTATGGGATTGTTTTTTCTACTCATGCGCATCACCTTACATTTTTCTATATTGAGAGCTAGCTGCCATTCTTCGCACCAACTAGAAATTTTGTCTAAGTCATCCTGTATGCTGAATGAAACTTTCACTCTGCAGCGGAGTGTGCGCTGATATGAAACTTCCTGGCAGATTAAAATTGTGTGCCGGAACCGGGACTCGAACCTGGGACCTTTGCCTTTCGCGGGCAAGCACTCTACCACTGAGCTACCCCGACACGACTCACGATGCCGCCTCACAACTTTACTTCCGCCAGTACCTCGCCTCCTACTTTCCAAACTTCACAGAAGCTCTCCTGCGAAACTTGCAAGACTAGCACTCCTAGAAGAAAGGATATGGTGAAGACATGGCTTAGCCACAGCCTAAGGGATGTTTCCAGAAAGAAACTTTCACTCTGCAGCGTAGTGTGCGCTGATATGAAACTTCCTGGCAGATTAAAATTGTGTGCCGGAACCGGGACTCGAACCTGGGACCTTTGCCTTGGTAGAGCGCTTGCCGGCGAAAGGCAAAGGTCCCAGGTTCGAGTCCCGGTTCCGGCACACAATTTTAATCTGCCAGGAAGTTTCATATCAGCACACACTCCGCTGCAGAGTGAAAGTTTCATTCTGGAAACATCACTTAGCCTGTGGCTAAGCCATGTCTCCACCATATCCTTTCTTCCAGGAGTGCTAGTCTTGCAAGTTTCGCAGGAGAGCTTCTGTGAAGTTTGGAAAGTAGGAGGCGAGGTACTGGCGGAAGTAAAGTTGTGACGCGGCATCGTGAGTCGTGTCGGGGTAGCTCAGTGGTAGAGCGCTTGCCCGCGAAAGGCAAAGGTCCCAGGTTCGAGTCCCGGTTCCGGCACACAATTTTAATCTGCCAGGAAGTTTCATCCTGTATGCTATTACAGTCACAGACGACACCCTCCCATACACCACAGCATCATCAGCAAACAGCCGCAAATTACAAGTTACTCTGTCCATCAGATCATTTATATAGATAGAAAATAATAGCGGTCCTATCACTCTCCCCTGGGGCACGCCTGACGATACACTCGTCTCTGATGAACACTCGCCGTCGAGAACAACGTACTGCGTTCTATTACTTAGGAAGTCTTCCAGCCCGACACAAATCTGTGAACCTATTCCATAAGCTCGTAACTTCGTTAGCAGTCTGCAGTGTGGCACCGCATCGAACGCACTGGTGGCACTGGTGGCAGCTGGCACTGGACTCACTGATAACGAGCTTTAGTATCGGTCTCTGGCTTGTTTTGGAATACACCAGTCAAAGACGAAGACTAAACAACGGTATTTATCAAATACGATAGAATAAACTATTAAAACAGTAGTACAAACGAAATCTGCAAGTACGCGGGATTAAACCTCTTAAAACAGAAGTACTAACGAAATTCAAATAGACTGGCAAATTAAAATTCACACAAATTAAATTAAGATACTTAGCGCTGTTTACGATGTGGCACTGGTGACAGCTGGCACAAATTGTTTGACACGTATCTGAAAATACGTTCTTCAGTGCAAATCTTGTGCAACCCTCATCGGCTTATTGTTACAGTTGGGAGTATTGTGTGCGCAACAATACCGGTTCTACACCAAGTCATACGCATTAGACACATTCAGTTTCCATCATCCACACAAGAAGTCCAATGAATCGCAAGATGTAGTAAACAGATGTTTCTCAAATGCAAACATCAGCTTACTAATGCGTATATAATAACAATTCACATCGTTGAAGTACATGATACTTAATAGTGAAATAGTAGAGTAACAATCGTCGTGAGGAATGCTGACTAACATCAAAATGATCATCACAAAAATAAACCAACGAAATGACCACTATCTAATTTCGATCTCTGGGAACAGGTTTCAACATTGCTTGGTACATGCGTTTTTGTTTTTTTTTTTTTTGTTTTTTTTTTTTTTACTTTGTAAGATGCGTTTGTACAATGCAGTCCTATGCAATACTTGGAGACGTGAGTGTCCAAACAACATATTACTGTTAGTGAATATTTAAAGAGTAGCAGCCGTAGTAGCATCATGTCAGAGAACGTCACGGGCATCAAATAACTAATGGAAAGCGTTTTACTGGCGTGGGCTTTCAAATTATTTTCATTAATTTCTTTTTACAGAAAACTGCGATTCAAGAGGAAAATGAATGTTTGAGGATAAAGTGATGTAATTAACTAATTAAAACGGCTTCCACAGATCAGTCAATTACTCTATAAGTGTTTATTTATTATTCCTATCCATATATCCCTCCAATTCCCTAAATTTACTCTTATTCAGAAGAATAAAAATATGTTTCATTCACGATAAATGGCCCATTCATAAGCGTCATACTACGGCAAGAAAAGTAAAAGTTGGTCGATACTGGTAACAGATTAATAAAACAACAAAATAAATCGACTCATTACTGAATGTCTTACTGAAACCATCATTGCTGGTGGAACCAGGACTGCAGCTGGTCAAGTGTATGTGAGATGTGTGATACCTGTAGCCGTAAGTTTAATAGAAACATTTATTCTTTAACTGCCAGTTTCAGCATTCCATTATGCTACCTTCTGGTCGCTGTATATTAAACAAATCTACTCAACTGACTAAGGCAAAAACATTAAATATGAAAAACATAAAAGTATTGTATGGTAGCACACTGAAAATACAATATAGGTAAGAAACCACTATTGAATAACACATAAATAATATGTACAAAGGTAGTCAGTTTTAAAATGCATTTTAAGAAAATAATTAACCCTATAATAGCGACATTTGGAATCCAAAACTGACAAAGGGAATCATAGTGTAGACTAAAGCGAGTCGTTTTTGGCGATTAAAACATTGCCATGATTGTCGGCAGAGGCACATAAAACAAAATAAGCTAGGCCAGCTCAAAATATACACATGAATCATACACTCAAAGGAGGGAGACATGCAACATACCTGATAGTGGTCACTTAGAAAATACGGAACTAATGTGTCATAAAATAAAAATGTAAAGAAACTAAAATAAATAAATGTCACAGAAAACATCTCAATAAATATCACTACAAGGAGACAAGTAAAGGTAACAAGTAACGAAAAAAACTGTAACATGCACTTATTGCTAAGTACATGGTACATATTCCGCCTGGCAAATATGTAGTAACGAACAACTTATAAAAACAATGCAGTATTCGAACATTAAGACAATGAAGGACATATATAACTGAAACACAGGGCAAGAATGGCTAATTTGACCCTAACATTCTATGATTGTAATGACTCATTAGTTCCGTATTTTCTAAGTGACCACTAACAAGTATGTTTCATGTCTGCCTCCTTTCAGTGTATGATTCATATGTATATTTTGGGCTGGCCTAGCTTATTATTTTTTTCTGTGCCTCTGCTGACAAACATGCTAATGTTTCAATCGCCAAAAACGACGCTCTTTAGTCATACACTACAATTCCCTTTGTCAGCTTTTGGATTCCAAATGTCGCTGTTATACGATTAATTGTATAAAAATGCATTTTAAAGTTGAATACGTTTGTACATATTATTTATGTGTTCTACACTTCAGATAATGTTTTTTACGATAATTTTTGAAAATTCTTCATTGCAATATTTTTAGAAACTGGGAACTTGAGGATGACGCATTAGTGAGCCGCATTAGTAGTTACATGGTCGTATACTAAAATATTTTTTTAAAGAACGGACTGTGGCTTTGTATCATCTTCTCCATGTCTCCTAAATAAGTTATCTATCAGTTTCATTCCAGATGGAAAATATGTGAAATTACAATTAAATTTATGTATCATCGTCAAATGTTACCTTAAAATCACACAGTAAATCTTATGAGATTGAAGTTTTAAAATTTTAAATGAAATTATCTTGTAGTACAGCTTCATTTTTTTATTATTATCTTTGATTCAGTCTTTTTTATCTCCACAAGATTCTTTACAATACCTTACCCTTTTTGGATAATAAAAACAGTCCCTTTTTATCTGGATGAGTTTTATTGGTGTTTAGAATTTCCATCTTCACGTTTTGTTGAGTGTATTTTCAATATTGGTTTCTCTTTACTGCGCTATAGCAAATATAATTATTTGGGCATTTGTACTAATCCTGTAATGCTAGTTGCTTATGTGAAAAGTTGTTTAAAGAACAGAATTAGACTTTCAAAATTTCAGAACTACCAGTCACAGCTATAAGATGTCGATAACATTTCGAAATCATTCGCCCTAATATCACTATCAATTATCCTGAGTTTCAGGACGTTAATCATGTAAAAGAAAGTATAGTATTTCTTCTGATTTGTTTTTCATGTTGTATCAGTAATTTGCTCTTGTTATGTTCCTTACTGTGCAGAAACAAGGTAATAGATTTAAACACAAAGTAAGAACATATGTTTTATCACTTAGCCTGAAAACTGTTATTAAAGGTAGATGGAGAGGTCGGAATAAAAATACTGATAATGTTTTATGGGTTTTCAGTTGTACTTTATTTATGCATTCCACTTAACACACAAACAACGCCGTACAGGCTAATTAGCATTGTATAATACAAAAAAATAGAAAAGAATGAGCAAGTGTGGCGTGTTGTGCGCTTCGGTGAACTTATTTACAGTACATAGTTGCCTCGTAGAGTAATAGTGGTAGTAGATACGTCTCTGTAACGAGATTTTTCCATAAGATGAGCCACAGTCCTCTAGGCAGAAATTGTACGCTCTTTGCATGTCCCCATGCTCCTCCCGGTGAAAGTAGAGTGTGGGTAGGGTAAGGAAGGCGAGAAGGAAGATGTATAGGTTACGTTTTGGGAAAATAAATAGCATCCCAAGTCCATAGCCAAGTTTCGTCGTGACCGATGTCGGTAGTTTCGTCACCTGCCGCTCTTTGTTCTACGCAGTCCATTTTCAGCCGACCGGGTGATGCTGTCGTGTGAGGTTTGGTACTGGCCGTGCTTCGTCGAAGTTTCGACGAGGAGATGTGATACATTGTCTAAGCGTGTGTCTGTTACAGTGCAGCTATTGCAAGTACGTGTTTGTGTGTGTGTGTGTGTTTGTGTGTATGTGTGTGTGTGTTTTATTAGGTTGAGCGTTGAGAAACCCCGCGACAATCGACGCTAAAGTCTATCCGCAACGTTCATGACGGGGTTTCCCTTAGGAGCACGAGATGGCAATTGTCGGCGAAGACGGAGCTCGGTTAGTTCAGAGGCGGTGTGCTGCAGAGGGTTCTTTCTATCGGCGCTTGGGCAGGAAGTCACCCTGTGGCTGGAATCCGTTCCTGTCGGCGACGTAGGTGATGGTGTAGGTCTTGCCGTCGGGTCCAATGAAGGAGTAGCTGCCGCGAACAGCGATGGCTTCGTCCTCAGAGCCTTGGTTCTCGATGGTTCCCTGTTCCTGCTGCGAGATACCGTTGCTGGTACGGTATCTGAAGAAAAGAGGCGCCATGGTTAGTGATTTCGCCTTAACGCTAAACAGAAACAGTGTAAAGTGTTTATTAGCTTTCAAAAAAAATGTTCAAATGTTTGTTAAGCTTATGGGACTTAACTACGGGGTCATCAGTCCCTAAACTTACAAACTGCTTATGAACTACTTACGAACTAGGACGGCACAAATACCCATGCCCGAGGGGGGATTCGAACCCCCGACCGTAGCGGCCGTGCTGACCGTGACTGGAGCGCCTCAGTCACCTCGGCCACCGCGGCCGGCATTAGCTTTCAGATAACATGAGATTGAGACTGGGTTTATGAAGTTATGAAAGTATTCAGACTCCATTTATGTCGCGACCATCGGTTTTAGGTAGGTTTTTACAAGCTGAGTATTTCACAATTCCTACCAGTTGCAGGTTATTTAGAACCACAGCAGTGTGCAACGAACACTTCGCTCAATGGAATCCCCATGATCGTTACTGTTTGTATATTTCACTAATATCAAGACGTGAACTATAGCTTGTGTATGCATGGAAAACAGTAAAATATTAACTGGCTGAGTTTAAACTGCAGCAGTCGTAGTAACCAATAGAATCTATTGAAGCGAAGTTATACAGCATATAAAACGAGTCGTCTGGTTATTTCATAGCACATGAAACGACAACAACAACAACAACAATAATAATAAACAAATAGAGCAGAAATGAAATGTCTTATCGACATCACTCGTCTTAGTGGATCTCAACAAAACAGCTGAACTGCTGATGAATAGATGTTTTATGGGATATTACTTTTAAAATACATTCTTACCATAATTTCTGTTACTTTTTGAAATTTCTGAAAAGAATAACCCTTATCAGAGATGGTGTCCTATCTCCGTTAGAAGAAAATTGATCATTAAGTAGGATCATTTTCAATACAAAATTTCGAGTATTTACATACAGTTGTATGAGTGAACTGTGAAGTGGGATGAAATGTCGTATATGTCCAAACTGGATTGAAATTCCCACTCACTCTCAGGAGCCTAAAATTTAAATCACTGTTCAGCAGCGTTTGCTTGGTCTGAAAAATACCGTATATTTCTGGCTGATCTGAGGTTAAACTATAGAAAGAGAAATAAAATAAATAAAAAATTTAAAAGAAAACACTGATTCAGTGGAAAACCACACTTAGCGAGAGTAGTTCCAAATTCACAATATTACGTTCGTACATCTACAATCAGTTTCGTTTCTTGCCGGTGTGGACTAGAAACAACTGACAGCAACGTTGCCTTGCATCATTGTTCCTACCGCTCTTCTTTTCCATATACATGGCTCTTTCGTAATCTCTTGCTAGCGGCTATTGTCTGGCGGTCTGCAAGCGGCAGTTAGGTAAGGTCGCCTATTGACCGCTCCCAAGAGAATGGGAAAACGATCCCCTGAAAACGAATCTGACGTCTGACATCGCGATAAGGCAGTTTGAGCATTGTGCAAGTCGGCCATTCTGGCTGTTTGCAAGACAGGCTGTGTTTCAAACAATTAATCCGCAGGTTATGGATGGTGTAACAATGACAATGGCCCATTAGACGGTCACCGCTGTCTGTTTCTGTCCGTGCACTCTGTTTACATGCTGCTTGAGACAACGCCGGTATTTCATGCAAATTTCATAGTCAGCGCAGCAGTAAGGGTCAGACCGAATTTCTGTGAAAACTACATTTTCTCGCTACCTACTTCTTCATACCCGTAAGACATATGTTAGAACACTTCCACACATTGGACATATCTATCCACGACTAACGCACTATTACGTTGATTACTCTACATATTGTATTACATATTGTCGTTTGCTTTATTTCCACCGAACTGGAAAGTATGGGGAAAATGACAGATTACGTATTACTTTTTGGCTATTCGTGTAAATTTAACTTACATTTACAGTTGTTTCTCCCATAGAGACGGTTAATTGTATAATAATAAATCAACTAACACCATGATTCGGTCGCTTAGTGTTGTTATGTAACTTCCGGCGTTACTTGACGATAGAGGATAAAATTAATTTTTTCCAATCAAAATCGTACTCTCTACATTTTTAGTGAGTAGTTTCTGAATGTCTGCTAGATTTTGCAAGATTTCTGTGGCATTCTTCCACATTCGTACATTCATGCTGTTCTACGTTATACACAGATTTGGAAGCGATATTTTCACTGGTCCAATTACAATTTCGTCTCAGAAACAACATTTAGAAGACTCGAGTATACTAAGACAACTCTTTTATATCCAAACTACACACATACGTGCTATGGGGGATCAGTTGAAGACGCTACCTTACCGAAGACTGTGTGCATAAAGAACATAAATCATCAGAAAGCCGACTTGGCTAGTGGAATTCTCTTTTAATGAATGCAGTGTTCTGCATTGTTTTACGTACAGTTAAAACTAGTAAGTCCATAATGAGACTAAATGAAAACCGCTGCTATCGTCTAGTAACGTTTCATAATTGTCATCAGTCTTTGCACTAGTAAAAGTAAAAATTTAAGGCAAATAATCTTCTCGATCAACTGAGCTAGTTGCAATTATATCAATCCATAATGAACGAAACAAAGGGAATGAGAAAGCACTTCTCATGAACACAATTCTACGAAAGGGACTTAACAGGAGAAAGATGTTTCTTTATATTTTCGTTTCGAGAAGATAATCACGAAAGTGAGTCGTAGATCGCGAGAAACGAGGGCAACAGGACCGACTAAAGAGCGAACTTACTGAAGGATGCAGAAAATACTGAGTAGAAAGTGGAACATACTGGTACATGGTGGTTGTGCGTTCGATTAACGGTACTGTCAGGGATATTTCTTTGCTATAACAACCCATTATCATAATGCCACCTGAGTAGTTGCTTGATAAGTAATGCTCTGAGGCCACGAACAATTTTTGCATTTGACTGGTATGTTAACCCTTTGTATTGCACCTAGTGACATCATTTGCAGATGATGACAAGGCGGTACCGATGGATGCACCTGTCAACAGTGTTTACCTTTATGTTAGATAATAAATGCTGAGCTTATCATAGACTGAGGGAGAAACGGAATAGGTAGCAAGTATGAGAAGCGGCAGGTTGTGTCACGTTATTAGGGAACGAAGTACATAGTACTAGAAGGAACAGTAAGCACACTGAAGCATATAAAAATTAATTATCGATAAATTTAGGTTAAAAGTAGCTGGGATTGGAACAGGCCTACATCAGACTAGATGTAAACTAGATAAAGGACTTTTAACAAGTGATTTCTCACTTCCATTGTGCCTAAAATTAGTTTGCCCGTATAAAGCAGGAATATCATTAAGAGAAGCGCATTATGGCAGTAAATTTCGAAACTAAGAGGCAAGACTCTACTGGTGGAGATGAATCCGTGGCTCTCCTAATGACCGGAGTACCAGTACCATCGGTACATAAGGTGCTTGGCCCAAGAGGCACGCGAATGGAGTCCAATTAGCATTGCCTCTGGAGATCCCGAACGTCTTCGCAAGCGGCTGTTAGCGCCACTGACCTGCCGCTGCCCTCTCCAGAGGCATTACAGTCGCTTTCGTAACACGCCTTTCTCCGCAGGGTGAGTGCCGCTCGTGTGTGACGGTAACGGTAGTTACCTTATTTCGTCGACAGATGTTTCGATAAGTGCAGGGCAAAAGAAAATTAGTATGCCTCTGTGTGTGTGTGTTCGTGACGTGTTTTGTAAACAAAACGGGGCAGGGTAAGTTATCAGGAAACAATTGGGAAATATCAGAAGATATTTTGTAATTCTTCCTGGCGGACTGGCGAATCGGTTCGCTCCCCCGCCAAATGTAAAGGTCCGGTTTCAGTTTGCACCAAAATTTGCCAGGAAGTTTCAGGTAAAATATTTTCAGTGTGGCCATGCCTGTTGGCAGTTAACGCGCCGAATGCGGTAGGTCACGTGCCTCGACTCCCTCGCCCGTTGGTTATGGCTCCGAATCGTTAGAGATGCTTACCCCCAGCTCCAGGGTCCAACGCCGATGTTGTCGCTGGTCAGCTCCTCGATGACGGCTGTCCTCGGGTCGGCCTGCTGCTGGGGCCTAGCTGCGCAGATGGCCACCAGGGCTGCGAGAATCAGAACCTGCAACAGCCAGGAGACAGTGGTGTAGTGCCGAGGAGAAAGGACTGACAGGAAGCGGACGTTTACAGACTTGACTCGCAGTGTGGAGCAGAGTCGTCAGCTTGTTGATCGTAAATAGCCACGAATGTGGTATTTAATGTGGATCCTAGAACAAAAGGGGTGTAAGTGACATTTCTTAAATATCCATTGTAATTTGATACGTAGTACTTAAAACCGCACCCCTTTGAGTGGTAATGGGATCTATGTTCAGCATCTGTCAAGTAATACACTTAGCTTTCTTTACCGGTCAAAAGATGGTGATTTAACTATCATTTGAAGTTAAACTGGATATTTCGGAAATGTTACTTACACTCATTATTGTCTAGGATCCACAAATGCACTATGTGTATGTGCCAGTACATGTATAGGTGTCCGATAAATGCAGTCACGAATTCTGATATCAGAATATCAGTCAGTTAATCGAATGGCCACGAAACAAAGGAGAGAGTGGCACAAATAGAGAAGGGGGAATGAGGGGGGAGGGGGGGGAGAGAGTGTGTGGTTGGATGTAACTTACATAAAATACTACAATTTCTGCGACAGCTGACATATCGAAGCCGCCGTGCATTTACCTATGAATACTGCTTGATATAAATGTAGGGAGGGGAACATATTATCTGTTCTGGGTGGCACTTGCAGATGGGCGCCAAGAACAAAAGAGTCCTTACGCGGCCGAAGGGGTGGAGAATTGGCGCCAAAAAATTTGGAAGCCGAGTGAAAGCGATAGGGATGCCACTGTCAAGTTTCTGCCATGGTTTGGAGATATCTTATCAATTACTGTTTCAAAGACTGATCAAGAGCATGTAAACATTGTAAGTAATTGCTTACATGCACACTAAGAACAGTGAGAGGTGTTGCTTCTATATATAGTTCCGTTTCATGAAAATGTTTCAATTAAAGAAGGAATATTAGGGTTTAACGTCTTGTCGACGTCGTGGTCATTGAATTCGGACCACGTGCTCGGTTAGTTGCTTTCTTTCAGGATTAGCGAAGGAAATCGCCCGTGCCCATTTAGAGGAAACATGTTGGCATTTGACAGGAGTGTATTAGGAAACTCACGGAAAACCATCAGCGCAGGAATGGCCGAGCGTTCTAAGTCGCCTTGTTGCGTAATGCGCGGCTGCTCCTTGTCGGATAGAGTCCCCGTTGGGCATGGGCGTGTGTATTATCCTTAGCTTAAGTTAGTTTGTAAGTCTAGGGACTGATGACTCCTGCAGTGTTAGTCCCATAGCTTTACACAAATTTGAACATTTGAAGGGAAAAGCTAAATCATGAACTCCGTAGGCGTGTTTCAACCGCCTCCCTCCAGAATGCGAGTACAATATATTACCACTCCACCACCTCGGTTTGAATTAAATCTGTTCCACGTTACACCAGATTTAATTTAGTAAATTTGGCGATCGGGACGAAGGAGACCTGAATCTTGCATTTTCATAACAAAATTGCAGCGTAACATTTCTGTTTATATACCTTTCCTAAGACACTTCGGAAGGAAAAGTAAACATAGAACCTTACGATCTCATGTCGAGCCATGATCAATATTTTATTGTATGGATGTCAGCTGCATGTACGAGCAAAAGAAATTAAATATTCTGCAAGTCACATTGATGTGCATGGAAGTGGGTTCATCGAACCGCTTTTATGACATTTGTCTAGAGTTCCATTCTGTAATAGGACGCCGGAGAAAGGAACACCTAAATCAGCCCATTTTCGATCTGATTTCTCTTGTTTTATTATGATGGTCATGTCGCCCTGTGTAGGTGGGTGCTAACGAAATATGTTCGCATTCGGAGGAGAAAACCGGTGAAAGAAATTTCGCAAATAGATCTCGCCGCGACAAATAACGCCCAACTAGTGCATCTATTCAGTGACACTCTATCCCCAACGTCGCGATCATAAGAAACAAACTGCCCTTCTCTGAACTTTCTCTAAAATAATCGGTCAGTCCCAGTTGCTGGGGATCCCATAAAGGTCAGAAATACTCGAAAATAGGACGCATCTTCTAAGTGTTCCGTCAATGAAATGTAGCCTTTTGTTCGCCTTCCTTAGAATATTTTCTGTATGTATGAGAAGTATCCACCTCTTCGTACAGAACACTTGCCCCACGACCAACACAGAATTCATAGTTTCCAGAACGTGCTGCAGACTCTCCTAACTTCGTACGACGGGTCACGTGTCGTCACACTGGCTGCAGATCGTCCGCCAGTTAAGTGGCCGCTGCTGCTGGCGCCAGCGGGCGAGGCGCCAGCTTCTCAAGCAGGTGCGTGTCCCAGCCGTGTCCTCGAGACCGCGAGAACTGCTGCCAACCAGCGCCGACCGAGGCGGGGCGGCCTTCCGCATTCACATCCCCGTTTCCGTCCTCGGCGTGCGGCGAATTCATTATTGGCAGTAGTACAGCAAATAGCAGACGTTTACGTCTCAACTTGGACCTCATATCGATAGCACACCGCAAACGCTGCAGCAAAACTGAATAGCCCTCTATGTCGCAACGGAATGGCAGACATTACCTGACAGAGGTGAAAATTCTTGCCCGTATGAGATTAGAATTCGGCTCTGCTACTTAACAGGCAGCTGCACTGTCCACTTCGCCATCCGCACACAGTGGTCACCAAACATGCTCTGGCTACCCTAGAGCACCTTCTAGCAGTCTCGAATTCTAGACTCAGGCAGTGCCCTTTGATTATCATGCTCATTACCGAGCAATTTCTGCGATTTCCGTATATGTTAGAGCGATATGTCGAAAGTAATAGACACTGAAAAGTGGGACGCGATGTACCGGCAAAAGTTAAGTTGTGACATGGGACCGTAAAGCGTGCAGCGATAGCTCAGTCGGAGCCGGACGTCCTCTGTAATAGGAAAAGCTAAGCCAAGAAAAAATCGAACAATAACGAACAAACTGGATCAGCGACCGCAATGAACTGAACTACCCAAAAAAGAAAAAGAAAAAAAAAAATGGTGCGCTTACTAGAAAAGGCAAAGATCCCAGATTAGAATCCTGGTTCCGGCACTCAGTTTTTATCTGGCATGTAGTTTCACATAAATATAATAATTCATGAAAAGACCGAGGTTGTATTTGTCTTGGCTACCGAAAACAGTATTCTACTATAATGCAATAGCCGGCTGCGGTGGCCGAGGGGACTGAGGCGCTCTAGTCACGGCCTGCACGGCCACTACGGTCTGGGGTTCGAATCCCTCCTCGGGCACGAATATTTGTGCCGTCCTCAGTAAAAGGTAGTTGATAAGTAGTTTGTAAGTTTAGGGACTGATGACCAGTAGTTAAGTCCCTTAAGCTACACAAACATTTGAACATTTATAATGCAATAGCTTTAATTACTTAGGTCTCTGAGCAGCCATGGAAAACAAATTAGATACGACTCATCCTGTATAGAAAATCAGGCATTTTTCCCTGCTTAAACGCTGCACAATACACACACAATGATCTAAGGAATAAACGCTGAATTACCCTGATAAACCGAAGAAGTAGGCTTATACTGAATCAGAAATATTGCTTTTGATCTCTACTTCTTTCGATTAGGATAGCACGTACTAACTGAAGTTTCCCAGACATTAATTATTGCTCTAGAAAAGAATTCTCGCCACAACTCTGTTGTTATTTTCAACAGAGAATTGTAGAATACTGAAATCTATAATTGATATGCTATAATTAAGGGAAATTCCATAGAATTTTAATGTAATGGTGAAATTCATAATTCCAAACTGAAATGTTCAAATTTCAGCAAATTTAAAACTGCTATCGCTCAACTAAGACACCTGTTTGAGGTGTTTTGAGATACATGTATAATGAAAGCTCAGTTGTAGGTACAGCAAGTGACATGCATTGCTTCATAGGCAGGATATTGGTGAAAGAGGAGATTGTGTCCCGCCTTCCCGTCTTAGAAAGATGTTCACACGTATAGGACCATAGAAGCAGGACAGTGACATTCAGCCAGTGCAAAGAAAACAGCGGCATTAATGTACAGTTGGTGTGATTGGTTCGTGAGAGATTGTCACGAATACTTCGCAATATTTTCACTGGCAGAATCATGATCATGGACGAAAATTGTCCATCGGAAGCCCACTTTGCAGAATAAAAAAATGCAAAAATATATTTTAGCCTGATGGATAATCGCTCCAAGATAAGTTCCATTGGTGATGGAAACTGGACACTAACGAATGGTAGTGACCATACAGTTCAAGAGACAGAATGGTGGAAGCAGAGAGAAGCATCTCGATGAAACATGTGCAAGAAACCTTAAAGTGGTGAAGCCGTGTGGAGGCGACGGAGTGCGGACTTACAGTCTTCATGGTGATTGGAGTAGGTGGTGGTGCTGCTGGCTCGGCTGTGGACTGCTGGAACTGCTGAGGTCCTGTGTCTGGCAGGAGCTTTCGGCAGTCTTATATACTGGTGCACGGCGCGGACTGCCCCCTCCCCCTCTGCCTCGGCAGACTCATCTTCAAACGACGCGTGCGACATTCCGTGCCCCCCCCCTCTTCACCCCCGCCGAACCTCCGCCGCCGGCTTTGCGTGTGCCTCCCGGGCGGCTCCCCCCTCCAGCGA
Organism: Locusta migratoria; assembly: GCA_026315105.1. Taxonomy (NCBI): domain Eukaryota; kingdom Metazoa; phylum Arthropoda; class Insecta; order Orthoptera; family Acrididae; genus Locusta; species Locusta migratoria. The sequence continues at coordinate 171,006,277 of CM048751.1, forward strand.
CTGCGCAGGCAACACGTAGCGTACCTTTTGCAGCGCGCGAGCCAAAGGCAGAACGCCGGCGGCGGCGTCGGCGGCGGCGGTGACCTTTCGCTTGTCCAGCGCGCGGATCGCGGTGAAAGGGGCCATTGGGTCAGAAGATGCGCCCGCAAGCCGCCTCGCGACGACCCCACCGCGGCGCGCCGGTTTCAAGGCCAGCGCGGACAAGGTCCACCGCGCCATGGAGGGCCCTCCTCCTCCACCTCCACGCAGGCGCGACGCCGGTGGGCCGACGAATCTCTCCCATTAGCGGTTTTGCCGGGAAGGAGTGACTCGCTCATTTGCCTACCGTTATGTCATACGAGCGTTCGAAACCTAGAGATGGAAAGTGTGTAGTTTCGACACAGCTATCGGCAAGAGCCTAGACTTATGAGCCGTACATACATGAAGCCAATCGGTCTCTTTTTTGAACCTATATATTACCTAAAAAATTTCTATCACCTACCAATGTTTCTTCTTCTTGTGTTGTGGTGTACTGGTATCAATTAATACATCTTCATATTTCTTATAAAATATTTTTAAACATTCAAGTTCTAATTGTTTTAAAATATTTATTGTAGCCGGTTTCGAAGATGTGAGACCATCTTCAGACTGACTCCAAGGGTGATCACCAGAGACAACGGGGGAGCACGATCCGTGTGTAAGGACTGTTTAAAATGTCTTATTAAAAATAAGTTATTTAAATCGCTGTATTTGTAAGACATTTCCTAAAATTACTAAGATTCCTATTTACTGAGAAACATAACCCAACAATTCAGTGTTTAGTGTTCAAACACAAACTAAAATATATTCCACGAAGATGACACCATCAAGCTCAGAATTAATTAGCTTGACTGCTTGTACCAGCATGAATGTAAGAAAAGTACTGATGAGAATTGTATAACCTTGAGGTCTCTCACTTTGATTTGTGGGCGATCTGATCTATTACGAAAACAACCGCCAAGATTGCAATATATATATTTTTTCAGATATATATTAAGCTTAAGGGACTTAACTACGGGGTCATCAGTCCCTAAACTTATGAACTGCCTTATACTAAAGACGACACAAACATCCATGCCTGAGGGGGGGATTCGAACCACCGACCGTAGCGGCTGTGCATACTGTGACTGGCGCGCCACAGACCACTCGGCCACTGCGGCCGGCTTTTTCAGATTACCACTTTCGGAACTTTATACTCGCGTGATCTAACGTTTCTGTAACATAAAACTCTTATCACGTACGAAAATTAGTAAATGTGAATTATTTCTCCAATACTATTATCACCGAGTCATAACAGAAGTAAAATGTTTGCGAACGTTCTTGTCATTTCAAATGTTCAAATGTTTGTATAGTCTATGGGACTTAACTACGGGGTCAACAGTCCCTAAACTTACAAACTACTTGTGAACTAGCCAATGCTAAGGACGGCACAAATATCCATGCCCGAGGGGGGATTCGAACCCCCGACCGTAGTGGCCGTACAGACAGTGACTGTAGCTCTTCAGACCCCTCGGCCATCGCGGCCGGCGTGTCATTTCAAACCTTATATTCATATATATATTTTGCCATTATGAGCTCTACAGATCAACAGAAAATAAGAATTTTCGTTATTAACTACGGCCCTTCAGTGAATTTGTTGTTGTGGTCTTCAGGCCTAAGACTGCTCTGATGCAAGTCTCCTCTCTCACCTGTCCTGTGCAAGCCTCTTTATCTCCGAATAAAAAACGGCAGTCCACATCCTTTTGAATCTACTGCACTGGTGTACTGGTGTCTCGGTCTCCCTCGGCGATTGTTACCCCACACGTTTCCATCCAACGCTAATATGACGATTCCCTGATGTCTCAGAATGTGTCCCACCAATAAATACCTTTTCTTAGTCAAGATATGCCACAAATTTCTTTCCTCCCTAATTCTTCCGTATCTTCGGTTCACTCCAGTACAGTACTACACTCTACACAAATTGCTGTCACAACATTTAAACATATTTTGCATGTCAAGAAATTTCGCTTCTTCAGAAATGCTTTTCTTCCCATAGACATACTGCATTTTATGTCTTCTTCACTTCGTCCATCGGAAGTTATTTTCCTATCCAAATAACAAAATTCATCAGTTACTTTTATTGTCTCCTTACCTAATCCAATCCCTTCAGCATCGCCTGATAGACTACATTCCATGACCATTGTTTTACTCTTGTGAATGTTTATCTTATAGCCTGTTTTCAGGACACTGTCCATTCCGTGCTGTTTCAGGTTATTTGCCGTCTCTGACAGAATTACATTGTCGTAGCCGCGGCGGAGAGGCCGAGCGCATTGAGGCGCTATGCTCCGATGCGCGAGGCAGTTTCCCGTCGGGGTTTCGAATTCTCCCTCAGGCATGGAAGTTTGTGTTGTTTTTAGAATAAGAGAGTTTATAAGTAGTTTGTAAGTTTAGGGACTGATGACCCCGCAGTTAAGTCCCATAAGATTAACAAACATTTGAACATTTAAACAATGTCGTAGGCCAACTGCAACTTTCTTATTACATCTCACTGAAATTCAATTCCGTCTCCAAACTTTTCCGTGTTTTCCTTCACAGATTACTCAATGTACATATTGAATAACTCTGGGGAAAGGCCATAACCCTTACTCCATTCCCAATCACTTAGTCCCTTTTATGCCCTTCGACTCTTAATAATTGACCCCTGGTTTTTATTGAAGAGCTATATAACTTTTCGGTCTCTGTATTTTTCCCCCTGCTACCGTCACAATTTGAAACAGTGTATTCCAGACAAAAGCTTTCTCCAAATATACGAAATCCAGCCTGACATCCAAGATCAGTCGTAAGCTGAATATTGTCTCACGTGTTCCTATATATTTCGTAAACCAAACTAATCTTCACCGAGGACTGATTCTACCAGTTTTTAATTCTTCTGTAAATAATACGTGTTAGTATTTTTGTGACAATGACTTATTAAATTGATAGGTCATTATAGTTCAGACTTGTCTGCATTTTTTTCTTTGTAAAAGGAATTATTTTATTCTTCTATGAGTCTGAGAGTTTTCCCCTGTCTCATACCTTTACAAACACGGTGTAACATTTTATTCCTGACTGGCTTTTCTAACGATATTGCAGTTCAGACGGAAAACCATGTACTCCCGAGGCCTTAGACTTTATGTGATCTGTGATCTGTAAAAATTGTTCTCGCAGTATCTTATCACCTGCCTCATCTTCGCCTTATTCCTCTTCCCTTTCTACATTACTGTCTTCAAGTTTATGTCCCTTGTATTGGCCCTCAATACGTTCCTTCTAGCTTTCCCAACATTGCTTCGTACCAGTTTTCCATGTAAGCACTTGAGATCCGTGAAGTTGATTTTCTGGTCTCCGTACGTCTCTTTCATTTCCATGTAGGCGGTATTTATCTTTCCCATATTTATGCTATTTTCTAGCCAGTTGCATCCGTCCTCTTGCCACTAATGCTTAGACAGGCCTGCAGTTCCTGTCAACCTAATTTTTCCAGGCAGTCTGTACTCCATTTTGCCTGCTTCACTTGCTGCTTTTTTATATTCTCTTCTTTCAACAATCAATTTCGATATCCTCTGTGCTATCCAATTAGTTACATTAGGTCTTGTCCTTCACCGATATGAGCCTCTGCGGCCTTCACTATTGTCTCTCAGAATTATCTCTTCTTCTTCTTCTTCTTCCACTGTATTACGTTCCCCCGTTTCGGTCAGTCGTTGGTTAACGCACAACCTCCGGTTTCTTTACTGTATTCAGGTACTATCTCTTTACTTTTCTACACTTTCCCACTTTTTTTAGTTTTAATCTACAGTTTAGAATCAATAAGTTATGGTCACAATCTGTATCTGTCGCTGTATAAGTCTTACAGTTTAAAACCCGGTTCCTAAATGCATTCCATACCATTATCATGTCAATTTGGTGCCCTCCGGCGCCTTTCGTTTTCTTCTGTTAATCATGATGCTTAATCCATGTGTTTGTGATGTTTAAATTGTGCTCCGCACAAAATTCTTCTGGGCAACCCCTCTTTCATTCCATATTCAACTACTACTTTTCCTTCACTTTCTTTTCCTACTCACAGTCCTGAATCACAATCAAGTTTTCGTCTCCCTTTACTGTCTGAATATTTTTTTTATCTCATAATAAATATTTATTATTTCCACATCATCAGCAGAACTAGTTGCCATTATAAACTTGCTCTAACGTGGTCGGTGTTGGCTTCTTGTCTATCTTTGCTACGCTAACGCGTTCACTATGCTGTTCATAATAACTTACCTGCATTCCTGTTTTCTCATTCATTATTATACCTACTCCTACTTTTTCCCCGGCTTTTTATTTTGCTTGCCTGTACTCAACCAGACCAGAAAAACCTGTTCATCCCGCCACTGAACTTCGGTAACATCTAATTTCAACGTATACATTTTTCATTTCAAATATTCTAACTTACCTACCCGATTAAGGGATAGAACATTCCAAGCTCCAATCCACATAGTGCCTGTTTTGTTTTTTGATGACGACATCCTTCTCAGTATTCCCCGCCCGGAGATCCGAACGGGAGACTATTTTACCTCCCGAATATTTTTCCGAAGAGGACGCCATCATCATATGATCAAACAATATAGCTGCATGTAAGGGTTGTAGTTTTACCTCCCTGTCAGTCCAATGAACTTGAAGAACCTCTGTGAATTTGACGAAACAAAACTTTTTCTCCTTGAGATTAACATGTTTTGTAGTAACTCAATAAAGAAATTCATGACCTATTCCATGAATGCAAGCCTGCACCCAACGTGGCATGCTGCCCTCCAGATGATTTGACGATCGTTTGTCTAATTTACACCATCCTTTAATGGTAATCCTACTTAACAATCTTAAATTTAGTAATTTTGCAGGGATATTTTCTCATAGCTCATTCCAATTTATCCCAAGCATGTTCAAGAAGACTCATAGGGACAACATGCTGAAGAATCCAATCGTGTAATATCAGTGCGATTGATGAAATCGTAATGACGAAGGTATAGTCCATAAAATCGAATTGTTCCTCGAAATGCTGACGAATGAGTTCAGCGATAAGTTTTATGATGTTATGCCTGTAATTTGATGTCCAAAATCCCGACATGGTAACCGTCAATAACATGACTGATCCACCACCTTGCTGAACTTAGTTGACTGTGTGCCTCTAAAGTGCACACATTTTGTTTACGATAATCTGGTATCAAATATACGTGCCGGTCTTCCTTGAAGAGAACTTTTTCGACAATTATTCACAGTTCTTTCGTGTTGATGTTGGACCCATGATGTCTCCATGGACGACCAGAATGGAGACTGTTATTATAGGGTGTTTTTGCTGCTGTTTTGTTCCGCAATTGCCTCTCGGTTGTCCTTACAAATTCACTATCATGGAGGCACTCTGGTCGAGGTTTCTTCGGGCAGCCGACGTCTGCCGCAGTTGCGACCATTGCGAGGTAATCGATGAATACAACACCTAGTACGAAAACGATTCCAGGTCCTTATCACATCACTCTGACTATCGGTCTTCCAACTTCTATTAATGGCCGCTAACATAAATTCTGGTCTGTGTGATCATGCTTCACACTTCTTAAGTTGCTGTCTGCAGAGGCAGGAAACGACCGAAGTAGGGGCGATTAAGTGGTGCCCAGTCGTTCAAAATAATGTTAGTAACGGTTCTTGTTACCGTTTCCTATCGCGGATTTGTAGTAGTAACCAGCTGCTAAACCCGAAATTTCCCGTGTGTATATCCATTTTGCTGTCTTATTTTATAAACGAAAATGAAAATTCGGAAAAGATTTTATCTTCATGTATTCACGAAAACAGCTTAGACTATGTGTGCAACAATAATATGTTTCAGATTTGTAGGATATAATATTAGGAAACTGTCTGCGATAAATAAATAGTGGATGAATGATATCTCGTAAATCACGTGTCGCGTGATGGGAAAGTTGTTGTGACTCATAGTTTATGACGTCATCTATCTTCAACTATGTGCCGTAGGTGTTTTTAACCCCACAGTCATTCACTACGTTTACATGTAACACATCTTCCGGAAGACGAAAACCGATTTTCGTAAACCGTTTTTCGCTGTCGTGTTTACATGGCACAGCCTGAATCGGATTTCCTAATCCACTTAAGATGGCGGCTGAAAAACAGCTGATTCGGTCCCCGATTTAGTCAGCATAATCGCTATTTTTCTTTACTTAAATACACAGATTCATGCTCACTCTAATATTAATACTTTTATTTCACATTAGAAAATATCACTCTGTCGATATGTGCCAAAAATTCTTAGCAAAAAACACAAACTGACAAGCTAAGAACGCTTCAAAAACGGTTGCGTTTACATGATCACGAAAATCGATTGTGGATCTGGAAAACCGCTTTAGAGAAGCGGATTTCCAGAATCGATTTTGGAGTGTTTACATGACCAACCAAAAGCGGAATTGGGAAATCGGTTTACGAAATCCGGTTTTGGGAGCCCATGTAAACGGGGTGATTGTCGTCTTATAGTAAGCAATATGTGTGCCACGTTGAAATCGGCCCATTATTTTAGGAGGAAATGTGGCAAAATAGCGCTTGATGTAGCAGTTATTCGGAAATTTAATTTTTTATGACACCATATATCCTGAAATATGCCGTACTACGATGTAAATTCGAAGGTACATTCAGTGGTATATGTACCTAATGTCTGAAAAATATGTCGTGAATGGTGTTAGCAGTAAAAGTGTAATAATTCGAAACCTCCTGCGTGATATGCGGTTTTCATGAACCAAATTGTTTATGACTGCATAACTAATGAATTATAAGTCGAATTGTGATATAGTATCGAAGAAACTTTTCAGTGGTATGTATGTGTACTGTCTGTGAATTGCCTCGCGAATACAATTTACAATGTAGAAACAATAACTTGTAACGTCATGCCAAATGCCGTAGATAAACGCAATGAACATCGGAAAAAGTAGGGGCGATAACCTTTTTACCTTTCATATTTCTGTTGGGGTTATCACCGAGAAAATGTTTCTTAAAGATTTTAAATTATACTCCAAGTTTATTGAAAGTCGCTAACTGTTCTCACTGTCAAATTGTCGACGAATAGTCACGCTATTACGCGCCGCAAATTAGACAGTTGTCATTGTTTATGACCTGATGTATGAAATATGTGGTTTTTGTGACCATAACAAATGATTCCTGATCTCGCGGTATATTTGTACAAAATTTTGTTGATATCGGTCCATTAGCTTGGGAGAAGACGTAGAGTATTATCGCATGATGCGGCCGTGTTTCACTACTGTTATTGTTTATAACGTCATATCTCCTGACTATGACTCGTAGGTGGTTGCCTGATAGTAAGGAACATGTGTACCAAGTTTGGTTGAAATCAGTCCACTAGTTTACGAGAGATGTGATGTGGAACATACATATATACACACATACCCACATATACACATACAGCCTACTTTGTAAGATGTACAGATCTAGTATTTTAGGAGATGTGGAACATAGTTGCATGATGCGGATGTTATTCGCTCATTTCATTGTCTATGACGTCATATCTCTTAAATATATCTCTTGCATATTGGGACCTTGAAAAAACACTCCAGCTCCAAGAGACGCATCCTGTGACGTTAGACTAGCGGAGAAAATTAATTTTATGCGGTTTACGTGCCGATTAATTTTATCGACTTTCCCAATTTAATCGGGCCATACATTGTGACATATTACTCGATTCGTAATTTTACGTACAGTTTGAATAATTGATGAAATTAATGCACATTCTCTCTGTCATAAAGACTGGACAAGGTGTCACACACGCACCTTTGTGCTGGGGTGAGGAAAGTCTCAGCTCTAGAACATGTTTAAGAGATATGACGTCATAGACAATGAAATGAGTGAATAATATCCGCATCATGCAACTATGGTCCACATTTCCTCCTAAAATACTAGATCTATTTCAACCAAACTTCTTAACGGTGAGACAATTATCTCTTTGCGGGTAAGAAACACTTGGAGACTTAGTTCGGGAGATAAAACGGTGAAATGCACGAAAACTTGCTGTATAATGAGACTTAAGTCAAGCACTATTTGAGAATGAGAGCAATCTGTGACTTTCAGTAAGTTTTGTAGATCTTTGCAAACGTTTTCGAGACCCTAAAGAAAATCATGACATCAAAAAAGTAATCGGCTACTACTTGTACGCTGATCATTATGGGAACTACGTCACTCAGCATGACGTTACAATATTATATTAGAGTACTTCTACAATACTAACTATACTTTCCGATATTTTACAAACAGTAAGCAGAGACAGCAAAGAATGACCCACATAATAATATCATAGTACAATTCGTGATTCAGGAGCTACGACGTCCTAAACAATGAAATGCATGTAAAACTGCCGTATCACACATAGAAGTTTATAACGTATTTTCTACTAACTTCATTAACATCACATTTCGCAGACAGTTTCCTAATATTAATCTGTACGTACACAGCGGGATAAGTTGTTTTGGAGATTTCACCTCATATAGAACAATAAAAGGAGAAATATGCAAAAAAAAAAAAGAAACTACACATTGTCTCGCTACCGAAGCTCCACTGCACTCACCACTTAGGGGGCTTCCATTATTTACGAGAGGTGTGATTACCCTAAATCACTCCAGGCAAATGCCGGGATGGTTCCTTTCAAAGAGCACGACCGATTTCCTCCCCCACCCTTACCCATACAATCCGAGCGTAAGCTCCGTCTTTAATGACCACGTTGTCGACGGAACCTTAAACACTAATCTTCCTTCCTTCTTTTACGAGGGGAGATTTTGGAGTTCCTTCGAACCCCTACCCCTGGTAAGATGTCGTGAGATTTTGCTCGACTCCTTCTCCCCTATCTCAACTGAGATTTTGTGAAGATACGTACTTCAGAGTAAATAGTTAATCTATGCTAGAGCATTTAGATTTAATTAAAAAAAAAAAAAAAAAAAAAAAAAAAAAAAAAAAAAAAAAAAACGAGCAAGCTCGCTCACACTTACACACACACACACACACACACACACACACACACGTACGCTCACACATAAAATTTGCTTTTTTATTATTATAATTTTTTAAAATTGTTTTTAGATAAGATTGTCGCACAGAAAACAAAATAAATAATAAAAAATGTAAATAAAAGGAATTAGTGAATCATTATTCAGTATACTTCAGACCATGCGGACGCATATGTAAAATTTTGTCATTTCAAGCGCAGGTTTGTAATATCGGGTGATCAAAAAGTCAATGTAATTTGAAAACTTAATAATCGCGGAATAATGTAGATAGAGAGGTAAAAATTGACACACATGCTTGGAATTACATGGGGTTTTATTAGAACATAAAAAGGTAGTTCAAAAATGTACGACAAATAGCCCTGCATTTGATCACAAAAGCAATAATTAGCATATCAAATTAAGACAAGGCAAAGGTGATGTTCTTTACAGGAAATGCTCAATATGTCCACCATCATTCCTCAACAATAGCTGTAGTCGAGGAATAATGTTGTGAACAGCACTGTAAAGCATGTCCGGAGTGATGGTGAAGCATTGGCGTCGGATGTTGTCTTTCAGCATCCCTAGAGATGTCCGGCGATCACGATACACTTGCGACGTCAGGTAACCCCAAAGCAACAATCGCACGGACTGATGTCTGTGGACCTGGGAAGTCCAGGCATGACAAAAGTGGCGACTGAGGACACGATCGTTACCAAACGATGCGCGCAAGAGGTCTTTCACGCATCTAGCAATATGGGGTGGAGCGCCATCCTGCATAAAACCCCATGTCACTCCAAGCACGTGTGTCAGTTTTTATCTCTCTATCTGCATTATTCCGTGATTTATTAATTTTTCAAATTTATGCTGACTTTTTGATCACCCGGTACTTTTATTCATGAACTTCTGTGGATAAAAGAACAGAATATGTGCTAGTGTATGAAATATTCATTTCATATATGTCAAATGATAAGGAATAGTAGTGACTGTGTATCATTCAGGAGACCATATGTGTTACGTAAGCAGGAGTCTTTCCTTGAAGTAGTGCTACAGTACAGGAAATCCCTTACAATGGACGAGCGCCGCAAACCTCCCCTCCACATATTCATAAAGGCGCTTGAGAAGCATGGTCGTATGGCCACAGTCGAGCGGGCTGGCGTGGGCATGTGTTCATGCAGCATTGGAGAGGTACCCAGGTGGCCAGCGCTGTTGAAAAAAATAAAAAAAAAAAAAAAAAAAAATATATATATATATATATATATATATATATATATGTGTGTGTGTGTTCAAATGTCTGTAAATCTATCGGACCAAACTGCGTGGTCATTATTCTGTAGCTTACAAACTACTTAAACCTAGGTAAGCTAACCTACGGACAAACACACACAACCATGCCCCAGGGAGGACTCGAACCTCCGCAGCGAGACCCTTAAGACCGCTCGGCTACTCCACCGCGGCGTCAGCTCTGTTGCTGCCGCGCGAGTTGCGTTCGAATTCGGACAAATGAGCGTGTAAAGAGGGTTGTGTGCCCTTAAACAAATAATAGAGGGGCTGCTGTGTTATTATGTGATGTTTGCTTAACCGCAATAAATGTTACTATGAAGCATTTTGCCACATTTCAGCTGTGAATGTTATGCGATTTTTTTTTTTTTTTTTTTTTTTTTTTTTTTTTTTTTTTTTTTTTTTTTTTTTTTTTTGAAATGTCTTGGTCGCACTGTTTTTATTTTATCATAACGCGTTTCGATACAGAATCATCAGATCTGTGGCAAAAAATAAATTACATTTCGGATGTTTACAGTTTTTAATCATACAATTCATATGGAGAAGAAACACATTATATGAAAGTATACTTACAACATTAGAAAAAAAGAAGATGGTAATTAAAATACATCTTATTGGACATGACTAATTAAAATCGTGGATGTTTAGTCAAGGTGTGGGGACTAGAATCTCAAGCCAAAGAGAGATTCTAGTCGACACACCTTGACTAGACATCCACGATTTTAATTAGCCATCTCCAATAAAATGTATTTTAAAAAATTGTAAGTATATTTTCATAAAATTTGTTTGTGCTCCATATGAATTTCATGATTATGAACTGGAAATATCCGAAATGTAATTTATTTTTGCCACAGATCTGATGATGTATCGAAACTCGTAATGGTGAAATAAAAACAGTGCGACCAAGACATTTAAAAAAAAAAAAAAAAAAAAAAAAAAAATTGCATGCCAACGTATGGTCGTTGTCGACAAAAATGGAAGGTTTTATGAACCAAGTGATAAAGATGTGAATGTTGTTTTACTTAATTTATCAAGCAGTTATAAATTTTGTTGGGGAGAGAAATTACCTTCTCTTCTCCGCGTGAGATTTGGTGAGATTCTTGTCAACGCCTTCGCCCCTTAAACACGTTACTTAATTAAAGGGGTCCACCTTCTACATCTAAATCTATATAAATACTCTGCAAGTCACATTCAAGTTTATGGCAGACGGTTCATCAAACCGTTTTTATGATATTTCTCTACAGTTCCATTCTCTAATAACTCGCGGAAAAAAAAGAACACATACATCTTTCCGTTTCCACCTGATTTATTTTATTTTCATAATCATGCCTTACTACGTAGTAGGGTGTTAACAAAATCTGTTCGCATTCGGAATAGAAAGTTGGTGAAACAAATTTCGAAAAGAGATCTCGTCGCAACGAGTACCGCCTTCGTTTTAATCATTTCAACCCCAACTCGTGCATAATTTACGTAACACTCTCTCTCCCCTATATCGCGATAATACAACACGAGCTGACCTTCTCTGTAGTTTCTCTAAATCGTCTGTCAATCCAACATGGTGGGGATCACACAATGCGCAACAATACTCCAAAGTAGAACGCACAGGTGTGGTGTAGACAGTTTCTTCAGTGGAACTGTTGCATCTTCTATGTGTTCTGCCAACGAAACGTTCAGCGTCGACTGTTTAGTGTGTTAGAGCGCTATGTGACATTTACTAGTGTTGCTATCCGACGCAATATTTCAGGACCGTCGCCGCTTCGGACCTTGTTGTCTAAACATCTGGACAAATTTAATATAGACCCGATATTGCAAACTATTGTTAGGAACTTAACTAGAAAATAGTTCAAATGTTTGTAAATCTTAACTTCTATGGTTATTAGTCCCTTTTCCTATGGTACAGGTCTGGTACTACTGAGGCAGTGCCAAGTAGTAGAATCTGGCAGTAAGCATTTGAATAGCCTTCGGTTAAGGGTCATTCCATGTCAAATCAACAAATGAAACCATCATTTTCAACCTTACCCTGTTCGATTTAAATGAAATTAAGTAGCCCTATAGTACTCATAAATAGTACCACAAATTAATTTTTTCACATTTTACTGACGAAAAGTTACCGAGTAATGGACCTTCAAAAATAGAATAAATGACAAATTTTCGACTCGCAGAAGAATGTTGTTTTGTTTATAACTTTTGATCTAATTAAGCTAGAACAACAAAATTTACTTCGTTGGAAAGCCCTTTTAAAGAGCTTTTATGTGGTACCACACATCAGTAGTTTAATATATATGTACCCATTGTTTATGAAAAGAACAATGTTAAATTAACCAAATTTTGAAAAACTGTACTTTTAAAATTCTCAAAAAAAAAATATATGTGAAAGATACACTTTACATCTACATATTCTGACAGTTTCAACTTGGGATGGGCATGGGATCACTATCAAAAACATTTTTACATTTACTGTGATTGTCCAAAATCATATTGATGAATTTGTTATTTTGATACACATGAAAAGATTACAGTGTTTGATGATTTTGTTACATGGTACATATATTGTACTTTTAAAACAAGTAACTGATTATTAAAGTTCAGTGATAACTATTTATTAATACTTAGCTGCAAAACCATAGGAGGGAGGGGAAAAAAGGAAGCTATTTCTTAATTTGCACACCTACGTCCCAAAAATTGTTTTTAGCTGGAAGTAGTGGTACACATTGTGTCTGTGTGTGTACTATCCATCAAAACTTGAAACTCATGTTGACTGGATGTAATATTCCTCAGCTGACAAAGGATGAAGATAATCCAATAAAAACCTACAAAGACTGCATTGCAAGAGTTGTATGTAATCCATCATTACCTGCTTCTCATTTTGCTAAATGTAAATTCTGCCCAGGCTCAGAAACCTTTAAGACATATTTACAAGATTTGTTGAATACTAAAGATATTGATAATTTATCAGCAATGGGTTTCAGTTTATCACATATCTCTAGAAACAGTCATAAAATCGTCTGACAACTTTATTGATTGCTTTTTTGATAAATTAAGATCGCTTACATGACATTCATTTGCTGCCAGTCAACAATCAACCTTCCAAAAGAGACTGAAAAATGAGCTTAAAGAAGGCGAGGTCTTAGCAATCTGTGACTTCTGAGAATTACTCCTTTGTCATCCAGGATGAAGTTCAAGGCTACCACTGGACAAACATGCAAGCAACGATTCATCCCATTGTTGCTTATTACAAGAATGGGAACATAGTCCAGCACACAAGTCTTGTAATCATATCAGAATGCCCAACACATGACACCGTTGCTGTGCATTTGTTCCAATTGTACTTGATGGCCTTCCTGACTTAAATTTGGTAGAAAACCAAGAAAAATATATTATTTTTCTGATGGAGCAGCAGCTCATTATAAAAATAGGAAGAACTTTATTAATCTGTGCCATCATGAAGATTTCCAAACTGAAGCTGAATGGCATTTTTCAGCCACCTCGCACGGGAAGGGAGCTAGTGATGGTGTTGGTGGAACAGTTAAATGACTTGCTGCTCGAGCAAGTCTGCAACGGTCATACAGTGATCAAATAATGACCCCAAAACAACTTTATATGTTTGCCAAAGATAACATACAAGGAATGAACTTCAAGTATGCTACTAAAGATCACAAAAATGAAGAAATTAAACTTACAGAGAGATTTGAGAAATGATGCAAAATTACAGGGACACAAAACTTCATACTTTTATTCCTTTTAGGAAGGACAAAATAACAACAAAAATGTATTCAGACTCTGATGAAAGTAAAATTGAACTGGTGACAGTTTCTGACAGATACAATACCGTTCAATGACATGAAAGGATATGTTGCTTGTGCTTATAATGGACACTGGTGGTTGTTAACCTGTGTACTTGAAAAAAATCAGGAGAAGGCCGAATTAAGTTAGTTTCTTACATCCACATGGACCGTCACCATCTTTTACGTTTCCAAGTCAACCAGACATTCTTTCCACAAGCAGCAGTAGTGGCAGTATTGAACTCTCAAACTGCTACAGGATGAACATGTAAGTTATCTGGTGCAGAAACGCTGATGTGCAGCAGACTGATTAGTTGGTAGTATGAAGAAGTGCACTAACAGGACTCCTATTTGTTATAAAGTAGTAGTTACTAACTGAATCTTTCTGTGTTTTTATTTTTTATTAATTTTTTTATTGAAATTTTGTATTTATTACTTACAGAAGGATAAAACATATATTCTTTTGTCATTTATAAATTATTTTTAATTTCCACATTTTACAACTACATACAGCTGCTAAGGAGTAGACCTAATATCTAAAATTTATTAGTTTTTACGAATTTTTAAAGTACCACCCTAAACATAAAATTGCTTTTGATAATGATCCCATTCTCATCCCAAGTTGAAACTTTCAGAATATGTAGATGTAAAGTGTATCTTTCACATATATTTTTTGGAGAATTTTAAAAGTACAGTTTTTCAAAATTTGGTTAATTCAACATTTTTGTTTTATAAACAATGGTTATATATAGAGTAAACTAATGATGTGTGGCATCATATAAAAGCTCTTTAAAAGAGCTTTCCAATGAAGTAAATTTTATTGTTCTAGCTTAATTAGAACACAAGTTATAAAGAAAACAACATTGTTCTGCGAGTCGAAAATTTGTCATTTTTTTCAATTTTTGAAATTCCATTACTCAGTAACGTTTCATCAGAAAAATGTGAAAAAAATCAATTTGTGTCATGATTTATGATTATTATATGCATACTTAATTTCAAAAAAATCTGAGAGGGTCAGGTTGTATCACTTGTTGATTTGACATGGAATTGCCCTTAAGTCGATTCTTTCCAAATGTAACAGGATCAACGAAGTCTTCATTGCAAGGTACAGGGCATTACTCGCAAGAAATGAAGCCTAGATACTCCTTGGAAGAAAAGTGAATTTACTTTCTCAAGGAAACCGAAATCCTGAAAGCAAACGTCAACAGATTAAATTAAGCGAGTACATTTTCTGTCCCCCACCCAACGCCACCATGGAGAGAGTACTTTCCCTGATGTCGGCCCACTTGACTTATGAGAGAAACTGACTGTTTTAACAGACTGTAAAATGTATCTTAAAATGCCAGTTTAACTACAAGTTCACTTTCGTGCAGCTTTATAAGTACGTGAAATGCTAAACGAGTTGCTGATATAAGTGAAATCATTCGAAACATATTGTAATTATCTCCATTATCGAAGGATTGGGACACAGCTGATAAACTTGAATGTGGAAGAAAGTACGAGCAGCTGTGTAGAAAACAATTATTCAATTTCGCGCGCCCGATTTCGGCGTTACAATAACAGCATCTTCAGGGCCCCATTGTGCAACTGTCAGCAATAGCACCTTTGAAAATGGTAGCCATTAACACCAGTGACCGTAAATTTCCTAATCTACTAATGTCAAAAACGCGACGATGACTCAGTACGATATTTTGCTTTCTCACTTCATTACTTGAAGTTTAAAAGTCGTTTACTTAAAGCGAGGCACATTTGGATGCGTAATAGAGAAAGTTATCCCATTTGGCATTTAATATGCTGTGTTATCACCTCGGAGGACCGGCACAGTTGCACACCTGCGTGGCATGCACAGTATGACGTTCTCAATCACTTCTTGGGGGATGTTTGGACATTCTTCCATGAGCACATTATCCAGCTCTGCAACCGTTGTGGGAAGTCCTGGTCTGGCTGCAATGCGTCTGTCAAGTTCATCCCAGACATGCTCAATCGGATTTAAGTCCGGTGAAGAAGCTGGTCACTACTTATTCAGTTCCCTCAGTGTCAAGCATGTTGTCCACCATTCCAGATCTGTAGAAACGAGCGTTATCGTCCACCACAAGAAATCAAGTGAACGGAATAACAAAAGTTAGAAGGATCTCGTCTCTATACATCTCAGCACTCAAAGCGCCATTCTGAAGGACACAGAGGTCCGTACGTTATGAGGACCCCAGTGGTACTCGTTATACACAATTTAGGAGACAATTACAGGAGTTGTCTTGCACTCTTCGCGGATGTTGTAGTCGTTTATCGGTTAGTAAAATTCCTTTCCTTTCAGCAGGTAATGAAATATAGCGATGTCAACTAATCTTCTATCATCTCACATTGATTCTAAATACCTGTCCTGACGGTTTATAATAGAATGGCACTGGAGGCAGACGTTTATTTCAACTGTCTCATTTATCATTATCCCTGACTTTCAGATGCACAAATATACACATTTCCATAAATCTGCTAGGAAGTGATGTATCCTTCTGATGGATTGCATGATTATCGACGAAATTATCATTCAAATAATTCCCAGACAAAATAAATGTAACTTTATTTTTCTTTAAATAAATTTATATAAAAAAATCCCCCTAATCTGATTTACCTCCTCACTAGTTAGCGAATCGTGTCTTCAGCATTCCTCAATGGCACCACGTTTCAATATGTACCACTATCTTCTTCGTGAGTGCTTATCAACCATGTTCACTAAGGTTTCCGCATTTTACCTCAAACTTCGACTAGATTGTACCCCTGTTGCCTCTAATTTTATAATCTCCTTAACAGCCATTATCAGTTTCCTTCAGGTGATTTTTCAAGTCCTTTATTTGTCTCTGGAGCAATGTCATAAACAAACATCTAAGTCTGCACATCTTCCTCTTCAATTTAATTTTCCAGAGTTCTCCTTGGTATCATTAACGGCTTACTCATTGTACATTCTTCGATGTCTGGTTTATCCATTCTTCTTTGCTTAAGCGGTGCACTTACTCAACAGAATGGTTATAAGAGTGATGCTTCCACTTCCCCGACCAATTATTAAACTTGAACTTTTCTTAGTAATCAGCTTCAGAGTCCGGAGATTTAGGTATATTAATTTTTGAAATTGTTTTGCAGTCTGTGGTCTCTACGGTACTGTCATTTTCACAGTGGAGTATGCGTCTAATTTGTCAAGGTGACAAGTTGAGAACCCATAATTACGCAGTATAACGGGTGTTAAATATTACTTGCTGGCCTTCTCTACTTTACTATTAGAGACGCATTCATCTTCCGCACTTCCGTTTCAATTTCCTCGCGCAATATTCGCCACCAAATTCCGCTGATGACGCTCCCGTGGTGACTTGCGCATCCACTGCCAGCGACCTTCTTAATCAACCAGTGAGAAATCTGTTACGAAACTTGTCTCATCTTTCCTCCGTCAAGGACGACGAATCATACTTCACGGCACGCGCGTGTTCGTAGTCCCTGGGAATAGCAACATCCTAAGGAGTTTGTACTGCAGGATTCACCTGTAGTAGCGAGTTGATTTGTTTGGGTGTTAACAGGAACCTTGCGTTTCCAGTTATACAGACAGTGGAATATTTCACCAAAACTGGGAGTACACATTCACTTAAAAAAGAAATTATTCTGTTTGTCGAAAGGTGGGACCCCTATAGTGTGTGTACGGGTGATAAATGCCATGTTTGTTCTTGGCACTTTTGCACCCTGCGGACCCCACAGTATTTATGACGGCTCTATTAAAACGAAAGAAATTTATCTTTACGACCTCTCTCTCAGACATGGTTAGGTGGCTGTAGCTGACGTTGTCAAAGGAAATGGTGGAAACATGGAAACGTTATTCTGGTTTTGACTTACTTTCTCTTTGGAGAAATACATATCGTTGTACTTCCAGCATCTACTATCGAAAGTTTGCTACATCAGAAGAGGCAAAAATAGTTAAATACGTTACTTCTAATCGAAAACCAAACCAGTCAGCTGAGGTTACTTCTACCCAAAAATAAACTTTCGTACTTTTAGTACAAGATAGTCTAAATACCCCGGAACTTTGCAGATATCCTATGTTCTTTTATATTTCTAATATGTTACGTCTGTTCAGATCAAATTTTAATTTTTATATTTGTGTAATAAATTATTGAAATTTGGGTACTAATAACTCCTGGTTTTGTGTAACTCGGACCCAAGCACGATTTTCCATGTAAGAAGTAGTTTATAGTTGCACCAGGTGCACGCTGGACTTGGACTACGGCAATAAAGAAATACAGATATTGGAGATTCCATAACTTTCACAAAACAACAGATGACTATTACACTAGTGTCGTGGATTCCTTCTTACACAATCACGCCACTGCCACCAACAACGACTGTCAGTCAAAGATATTGTCAGTTGTTGTTGGTGGAAGGTAATCTTGCTAAAGGATATGGAACCTTTATTATAGGGTCTTAAATGTGGCTAAAACTGTTTACAGAATAAATTAATAAAACAAACACTGTTATTGGTTCAATTTATTTAACACATCTTGATTAGCTACAGTCCACACTTCATATTAATGATGGAACCATTACTATTAAACCATATTTATCTGATAGAAACACGTCAGCACTCGTTTACACTGTTATAAGTAGTCATAATATCATTTTACAGTGCACAATAAAGTTAGTTTATAGTAGCACTGAAAACAAGCCCTTCTAATTAGAGTGGGTAGCTTATTTTTTAAATATCACACCACTCGTAAAACAAAATGTCCTTTTGTGAAGACCGTTTACAGGATTTCCTGGTCGATGTCATAACTCAACAATAGTACCATTCTGGCAGATGGCCATTTTTTGTCTTGCAAATAACACATCATTCTAAGCTTCGAGAACAAACCATCTTCTTCGAAGGAACAACAACAGATTAGTCTTCAAATAACAGCTTATTTATGTAAGAATTTTAAATGATGTCGCGAAATCCGCCACTTTTCGAATTGGTGCAGTCTCTCATGATATGAACCGGAAAGTAAATGTAAGAATTTTTGCAATCATACATCCACCGAGAATTTCCATAAATAGAATCAATACTGTGCTTTGCGTTGCTGTGGCTATGCTGAATGAAAAGAAAGTTAGTAGAAAGATTTCCATGGAATCATTTATCGTTTGCAAAACTTTTTGTTTCTTCTTTTTCGTTATAAAAGTCATACGGTTCCCCTACTCTGAAGCATGGGGCGTGTAATTATACCTGAGAAAGGCCATCATTTTCTTCATTTTACTCCGCAGTTCCTCTCTCTGTTGATCACTTCTCTATCACCCTCCCTCCTCATCACTACCAACGACTGATAGTCGTTGCAGTTAAGTTCCTTTCAAAATTCAACCATCCAACCAACATCTACTTCCCTCCCATATGTCTTGCTTCTCTGTTTCCTCTTCATCCGTCTCTCTCTCTCTCTCTCTCTCTCTCTCTCTCTCTCTCTAGCTGTCTCTCTCTCTGCACTTTCTTTTTTCGCCGGCCGCGGTGGCCGAGGGGACTGAGGCGCTCTAGTTACGGTCTGCACGGCCACTACGGTCGGGGGTTCGAATCCCCCCTCGGGCATGGATATTTGTGTCGTCCTTAGTCTTAGTTAGTTCATAAGTAGTTTGTAAGTTTAGGGACTGATGACCCCGTAGTTAAGTCCCATTGACTATAGAAACATTTTTTTCTTCTTTCGTCATTGTAGCTCCTGAAAAATAATAACTTCTCCACTTTTGCTTACGCCACACCATTCGCCTGCTATCCGAACCGAATACGTTAAATTTACATTCGTCAGGAAATATTAGTTTATTCCAGAAGTATTCCCTTTGCAATCTATGTTTCTGGGCAAATTCAAGATGTTTCATCCCATTCTGTTAGCTAACCCAAGATTTCTTGTGAGCTGCTCTGCCGTGACATAGTAGTTCCTGATGGTATTTCTGATTGTGTTAGCATATACTTTCTTCCCTTTAATTCTAACTACCCTAAAAACTTATGAGCACTGATTGTAAGATTTTGCTTGGTTACCCGCATGATGAACCTTATGTCTTCTTGGGTCATTGTGTGAGGGCATCTGGACCATAGTTGAATTTTCGTTGCGATGTAAAGCAATCGATTATCGACTGAATCGTCAGACTGGGTCTGACCACTACTCACTATGCAAGTAAAGAATAAGTTTTCTTTCACTCAGGGCCGTCTCATTGCCCATACGGGCCATGACGCTAACTACTTTGAACCGGAGCTGTTCAAAACAACAATAGGCGGTAGATAGGGGCTGCACGTGGTTGACCCTAGTGTGTGCCATGGGGCAGAGATATAGTTTAATCACTAAACAGAGATTTTACTCATGTTCAAATGGTGTACAAATACATCGTGAAGTATCTCTAGTATAACATTTTTTTTTATTTTTTTATTTGTTACCTATTAGAACGCATTCTTCCCATGCATTAAAAAATAAGTAAAATAAAATAAAAATATTTATACTAATGAGGTACTTTTTATAGGTTTTTTATTAATTTCGTTTCACGTGCCACAGCTACAGAAATACTATTTGCACTCACTGTATGTGTTTCGTTAGCATTGCTGTGCATCTTTTATTTTAGGTGTGGTTATCATCTGTGATGACGCGGAATGACTGGGGATCAAAAGAGGAAAGAAAGCCGGAGAAGGAACGGAAGTGAATCGATCACTTGTGGTAGTTTGAAAACAGTGAGCGGTTCGGAGACGACGTAGAGCGATGTGATTGAAGGAAAGCAGCTCCAGCGCTTGAATTGTCAACTGTAGTGTGCTTAAAATTAGTTGCGACTTTCGACTTTTGGCTCTCTGTTGCCGACGTGAAGCCGCTGCCCAAGTTACACCCAAGCCGCCTTCACCTGTTCTAATGGTAAGCCGCCCCTGTCGCCACCCCGTGGATAAACGAAACCACGTGGTGCCGAATGTTTACTGTTGTCATTTCAGATAACGTTTTTTGGGTCAGTATTGTTGTGACTGTAGGCTCTAGCGGCCCACGTGTATTATTCAGGAATTCGCCTTTACGGTTGCACTTTAAAATTGCAAACAACATTAGCACCACGTATGACATGTGTCATGCGGTGGACAGACAGCGCGTGAAGCGGTATATACTGGTACTTCCAATTCATACCTGAGGACTGCGTCTTCAGGATGTCACATTATCATATATCGTTGAATTTGTTGTAAATTATACCATTAGATTAATTACATAGAAAACTGTGAAGTATGGGGAGGATTTCGAAATAGAACAAATGTTTGAAAGTGTGCCTGTACAGTTGTAAAGTACAACTGTGTATTTTTTCCCACTGTTTCGCGATATGTTTTCGTAATAACCACGTTCTCCTCAGCAACTGGCTCGTCACAATACATCAGTCACTACTATTGATGAACTGTGCTATCATGTTGAAGCTGCATGGGCATCTGTACCTGTATACGCCATCCAAGCCGTGTTTGACTCAATGCCCAGGCGTATCAAGGTCGTTATTCCGACCAGAGGTGGTTGTTCTGGGTACTGATTTCTCAGGACCTATGCACCCAAATTGCATGTCAGTTCTAGTATAAATACATTTGTCCAATGAATATCCGTTTATCATCTGTATTTCTTCTTGATGTAGCAATTTTAATGGCCAGTAATGTAAAACATATCTTATGTTTTACATCTTTTCTCTACTTTTCACTCACTCACGACCTCTGGAACACTACTGTATTACAAATAACGTCACAGTGCAACAGAGGTAACCTATTAATTTGCAGTAGGTGGCATGCGTTTCAATAAGCTCCGTTTGAGAGTTATGTGGACTTAATCAGTAGGTGTGGATTGAAAATAAACGAGCGCTCATGGCTCTTAAAGTATGCTATTTTCTTATTTTAGTTTCCATTACCATTTGTCAAAATATGGAAACCGGTACTTGTACCTCCAAAACGTTTATGAATTCGAGCCGAGAAGACAGGAGCAAAAAAGTGTGCCACAGTAGTAAACAATGTTCAGAGCTCTGAAGAGCATCCATTTTAACGTCTATTTTTACTACACGTTCTTTAATTCTCGATTTGGTCCACACCATTACCTTTGAAAAGTTGTCG
Source organism: Locusta migratoria (assembly GCA_026315105.1). Classification (NCBI taxonomy): domain Eukaryota; kingdom Metazoa; phylum Arthropoda; class Insecta; order Orthoptera; family Acrididae; genus Locusta; species Locusta migratoria. Next base: position 171,028,470 of record CM048751.1, read on the forward strand.
GTGCAGTTCTGGTTCCTCCCGTGTAATTTGCCGACCATAGGAATGGAATTGTTACGTGAAGAGGTTGATATGCGCCTCTCACTTTCTCCGAAATTCACGTTCCCGCTGGAGTATACGCGTAGGCGTAAATTCATGTGTGCTCACATAAATAGCTTTGAAAGTATTGAAACTCACGGTTAGTCCATTACAAAACAACACATAATTTCCAATGTTAGTGATCCAGTAAGTTTCGGATTGTCATTATGCTCATTTACTCTAAGAAGTACGGTATCTGATGTATTCCAAGAACGACAGGACTTTTTTTTTTTTTTTTTTTTTTTTTTTTTTTTTTTTTTTTTTTTTTTTTTTTTTTAGGTATTCCAGATTTTTTGTTTCCAATTTCAAGAAACACCTCAAGAAAGTACGATATCGGCCTACAGAATATTACAAACAAAAGTACAGTATCCAGAATGAAACTCTCACTCTGCAGCGGAGTGTGCACTGATATGAAACTTCTTGGCAGATTAAAATTGTGTGGCGGAACCGGGACTCGAACCTGGGACCTTTGCCTTTCGCGGGCAAGCGCACTACCGACTGTGCTATCCCGACACGACTCACGACGCCGCCTTACAACTTTATTTCCGCCAGTACCTCGCCTCCTACTTTCCAAACTTCACAGAAGCTCTCCTGCGAACAATGCAAGACTAGCGGTCCTGGAAGAAAGGATATGGCGGAGACATGGCTAAACCATTCTTCCAGGAGTGCTAGTCTTGCATGGTTCGCAGGAGAGCTTCAGTGAAGTTTGGAAAGTAGGAGGCGAGGTACTGGTGGAAGTAAAGTTGTGAGGCAGCATCGTGAGTCGTATCGGGATAGCACAGTCGGTAGTGCGCTTGCCCGCGAAAGGCAAAGGTCCCAGGTTCGAGTCCCGGTTCCGGCACACAATTTTAAGTTTTAAAAGTACAGTAATCAACACGAGAGACTCGTCGACGCTAATGTTTAAAACAAATTCCACATATGTCCCCCAACCCCTGCAGAACACTTACACCGAAACCAACATAAAATCTACATGGAAAAAATAAGAATGAACACTTTCTCACGCTCTTCAAGAAAACAGCCATATGCAAACACAATAATAGAAAAGGAACATCTCATAAATGAGCAAACCAGTCTACCAAACCACACACTTTTCAAGCTTATTGACCACCTAGCATAACAAAAAACACGAATACATAACTACTCACCACTCGTGAAGCCAACCGTCCCTCACAAACACTCAAACCAGTAAACACACCCCTACCCCTCCTGTTTTCTAAATTTAAAAACGTACAGATGATCACACGCATACACACACACACACACACACACACACACACACACACACACACACATTCACACATATTCACTGATTTCAAATAAATAAACGAATAAAAATAAAACGTCTTAAACACAAATCTCACGAAGAACAGTTGAAGAGAGAAAAACAGCAAAGTGACAATGTGGTGGAGAGATAAACAAACCGTAAAGGATTCCACAAAAATAAATAATAAAAAAAAAGAAAAACCCAATCCGATATGCTAACTTTACGAAGATTACAAAAGAGTAAATTGAAGTGACAACAAATGAAAGAAAACATGATACAAAAATAAACGAATTTTACCTGTACTGTCGAGACACGCACATCACATACCGACTAAAGCCAACCAACAAGACGGTAAAACAGCAGTGGGATGTAAGGAAGAGGCAATAACACCGTGGGTAGATTATACATCAATTTAAAAAGACGTGAAAAAAGGGTTAAAAACTTTTTTAATCGAAATATGCGAAACGAATTGTAGATACCTGCATAACATTTACTGAACCACAGAAGATGCTTTACAAATAGAAGCGAAATGTGTCGAGTGTAAAATAAGTGTTTTAATTTCTGTCAGCAAGAGACCGGAACCATCTTATAAAAAAATTTTATTTATTGTTAACTTCAGGGTAACACATTTTTAGTTCGATAACCTGTTTCGATCACTTGGATTATCTTCAGATCTAAGTAGTAGCGTGAGCTAACCATATCGTCAGCGTAAAACAGTATCAGAGTACTCACAGTCGAAAATATTCTGATGTAAGTGAACACAGACGAGATGCATTGCTGATCAAGTTCTTCCATCTGAATATGATGCAAACAGAAATGTATAACACTGAGGCTGACAAAAAAAATGAAAATTATCTGAAAGTCCAGTTGCCAATTGCAGTAATATTACGCGGCTGTACTTTCTCAACGTATGAAGCGTTTTCACATCGTACGTGCGTCACTTGTAGTGTCTTTGTTTCCCGGGCATTAAGACGTCACCGATTTCGTAGTTTATCTGACCTGAGGATCTCGCTTTCAGCGGAGCCGTCACGCTTGGTATTCCCGGCGGAACACATCAACCGATGGAACCATCGGTAATCCCGCATCAGTGACTACAAGTTCTGCGTAGCCGAAAGCCGAGAGCTAGCTTCGGTTTCTCAAGCAGATTTCTCTACTGACATGAATAACATTCATGACATCATCGAGCTTGCTGAATCATCCGGCCAAAATAATTACGCTTATCTCATTCCATCCATTACGATCACGTTGCCTAGAAGGGTCGATAAAAATATTGCAAGTGGATATCAAGATTTAAGATGATAAGAGCACTATGCGCCAAATGCTGGGATCTAGCTTCGCCTCCCGATGCAGCGCTGAATTTTAATCAACCAGGACATTTCATAAGAAGGTACATTCCGCTTCAGAATGTTTCGACGCAGAGTATATAATAAGGGCAAAATACAGTAACATCTTAATTGATTGTGCCTTAGATATTATGCTAACAATTACAGTACTTGAAGTACGTATAGGAAATTTGATGAAGATATACACTCCAGGCCAATAAAATTGCTGCACAACGAAGATGACTTGCCATAGACGCGAAATTTAACCAGCAGGAAGAAGATGCCGTGATATGCAAGGTTAGCGCCGATGGCGGCACCTACAACGTGCTGACATGAGGAAAGTTTCTTACCGATGCCTCATACGCAAACAGCAGATGACCAGCGTTGCCTGGTGAAACGTGGTTGTGATGCCTCTTTGAAGGAGGAGAAATGCGTACCATCACGTTCCCAACTTTGATAAAGGTCGGATTGTAGCCTATCGCGATTGCGGTTTATCGTATCGCGACATTGCTGCTCGCGTTGGTCGCGATCCAATGACTTAGCAGGAGGGCAATACGAAACGCCGTGCCGGATCCCAAGGGCCCCGTATCACTAGCAGTCGAGATGGAAAGCATTTTTTCCGCATGGCTGTAACGGATCGTGCAGTCCCGTCTCGATCCCTGAGTCAAAAGATGCGAACGTTTCCAAGACAACAACCACCGGCACGAACAGTTCGACGACGTTTGCAGCAGCATGGACTATCAGCTTAGAGACCATGGCTACAGTACCCTTGACGCTGCATCACAGACAGGAGTGCCGGCGATGGTGTAAACAACGACAAACCTGAGTGCACGAATGGCAAAACGTCATTTTTTCGGATGAATCCAGGTTCTGTTTACAGAATCATGATGGTCGCATCCGTGTTTGGCGACATCGTGGTGAACGCACATTGGAAGCGTGTATTCGTCATCGCCATACTGGCGTATCAGCTGGTGTGATGGTATGGCGGGGCATTGGTTACACGTCTCGGTCACCTCTTGTTCGCATTGACTGCACTTTGAACAGTGGCCGATACATATCAGATGTGTTATGACCCGTGGCTCCACCCTTCATTCGATCCCTGCGAAACCCTACATTTCAGCAGTATAATGTGCGACCGCATGTTTCAGGTCCTGTTCGGGCCTTTCTCGATACGGAAAATGTTCGACTGCTATCCTGGCCAGAACATTCTCCAGATCTCTCACCAACTGAAAACGTCTAGTCAATGGTGGCCGAGCAACTGGCTTGTCACAATACGCGTCACTACTCGTGATGAACTGTGGTATCGTGTTGAAGCTGCATGGGCATCTGTACCTGCACACGCCATCCAATCTGTGTTTGAATCAATGGCCAGGCGAATTAAGGCCGATATTACGGCCAGAGGAGGTTGTTCTGGGTACTGATCGCTCATGATCGATGCACCCAAATTGCGTGAAAATGTAATGACATATCAGTTCTAGTATAATATATTTGTCCAATGAATACCGGATTATCATCTGCATTTCTTCTTGGTGTAGCAATTTTAGTGGCCAGTAGTTTATTTTTTTGTTGTCTATAATTCGTAGATTGGTTTGATGCTGGTCTCTGTGCTACACCTTCCTGGGTAAACCTGTTCATCACTGAATAACAATGACAACTTATTTTATTTTTATTTTTTATTGTTTGTATCTGAGTATTTACCCCACACAATTCCATCCAACACTAAATTGTCGATTCCTTGAAGTGTCAACATGTGCCACATTAATAGATACCTTCTTTTAGTGTAAGAAGTATTATTATCTACAGTTCTGTTCAGTACCTCTTCATTAATTAAGTCATCTAGCCCCCTAATAATTGGCATTCCTCTATAGATCAAAACTTCAAAGTATACAATTGTCCTTCTTTCTGTATCTCGTATCGTCGACGTTTCATTCCAATACATGGACGCACGCCAGTAAAATGACTTCAGAAAGATATCTTAACAAGTATATTAATATTTGATTTCAACAAATGTCTCTTCTTCAGAAATGCTTTTCTTTCAGTTATTCTTCACGTTCTATCTCCTATACTACGACCATTATTTTGCTGGTCAAATAACAAAACTTATTTATTATTTCCGAATATAATTACCTCAGCATCGCCTGATTAATTTACGTAAATTTCATTACTCGTGTTTTGTAATGTTCAACTCATATCCTCCTTATAGGACAACGCTCATTTTTTCTTGTAGGTATCCGATAGAGTTGTAGTGTCATCGTCAAACCGCAAAGTTTTTATTTCTTATCACTGAACTTTTATTCCGTTTTATAATCACTCCTTGCTTTCCTTCACACCTTGCTCAATGTAGAGGTTTTATAACACTGTGGAAATGCTACAACACTGTTTTACTCTCTCCCCAATCACTGTTTTCCTTTCATGATCTTTTACTCTTATCACTACTATTTGGTTTGAAAATTAATAATCAGCCAAACAGTCGCAATAATAGGAGTTCAATAACCATGACCACGATTTCGATGGATATAAAACCGCCATCTTCAGAAATACATGTGATACCTATAGACAATATGACATCATAAATTCCAAATTCATAATCATTACATGTGATATATGCGTCATACCAAGCCTATGGTCTAAATAGGGGTCTCCAATTTACTGCGCCACGAGGGCCACATTTCAAGTTCCGAATCGCAATGCGGGCCGGATAGCATATTTGGCGATTACTGAAGAAAGCGATACTAACTTTGACCTGTGACTTCACATATGAGGCGGAAACCCCAGTTTAACCTGTATACAGTATTATCACCATCAAATCACTTTTTATACGCGCAAAGATCAATAACATGTCAACTAGGTTACAAGCAGTTTAGGTGACGTCTGCGTCTGTTAACATGTGTAAGTGTTGGCGGTAAAAGTCCAGATCACTGGCAGCGGCGTACTGCACTTACGTGACGACACTTGCATCGGTAGCTATGCAGCACATAGGGACGGTTGTGCTAGTCAGCTGTCTGTCTACAAGCTTCAAGTGAAACAGTCGTGTTCCGACGAAAATTATGACGACATACTGAATAGTAACCATACTGTAATGTCATTGCAAACGATCAATATTTCAAATTTTTCTTGTTTTTTAATTAAAATGGGTGCTCGGTATATAGATGCGTCAACGTAAATGGATCAGTTTATACTGTAAAATGTAATGATATATTTGTGAAATTAGTTTTCTGAGTCCAAAATATTTTCAAACTGTGGCTCCCAATTTGTTGTATCAACAAAATGTCTCTTACATGTATGCCACTGAGTTACTACTCCTGTATTTAAACTTGCCAAATTTGAGCAACGAAAATGTTTCGTTCATATCTTTGTGTAGTGGCAAATACAGATAACCAACTTCGTGAAAAGTCTTTGATGAGGGGGTAGTTTTCTTTGGGAAGAAATAAAACTGTTCAATACGGCCTTTCTTAAATTTGTCTTACATTTACTCATCTGCATGTATATCAGTTATTTCCATTTGCAACACTGCAATAACATCTTACATTTCGCAAGAGAAGGGGTTGGGTAAAATTTGTACATTTTTCGAGTGTGCATATAAGTCGGAAAAACTGAAAGACAACTCTTCAGATTACCAAGAAATCATGAAAATAGCGCGGAAGACTTGAACCACGTTCAGTGATTGTCAGTTGGCGAAATGCGAAACAATTTTTTGTTTGATATTACTTTCAGGAAGATTTAGCTTCTGATGGAAAACTTCAATGTGCCTGTAAAGCAAGAGAATGTTGAGAAAATTTTAGCAATTGTTAATCGCCTTACTGCCATGTGAGGCGTGCTATGGAGATCACTAAATAATGATTCAACCTTCTCTAGGAAACACTTGAATTGGTGGTGTTTGATTAAATGGCTTGAAATAAAGTTCACAACAGAAGTTAAAAGTCTCATTACACAAAACATATCCGCAAACTTTGCACAAAGTTCAGCCTGATGAAGAACAACTTGTTTGGCAATGGTTTGGGAGTACCTTTCCGTTCATAGTCTGCATTCTATTCTGCCAACAAAACCTGTAAATTTGCCACACATATTTCTTCCTTCATTCGTTGAGGTACATTTCAGCTGATAAAGAGGAAGGTCGCACTTTGCAACTGAAGTGACAACATGTCAGTACCCGTTGTTGTGCCATATAAGGAAAACGGTTGTGCTGGTTCTTCGGTTACTTCAAAGTTTGAGCTGACATCTCTAATGAACAACAGAAGTTGGGCTTTATTACTGATGTCAGATTCGTTCAGGGTTATAGAATACCAAGCAAAGTTGGATATCTTTTCTTGCAACTGAATTGTTAAATCGAAAGCAATGTTTTTAACTCGACGCACCACGGTATTTGCTGACGAGAGAAACAAATTTACATTGATTCGTTTTGCCAGGGAAGAAATGTTCAGCTGTAATCAGCATGCAGTTCTTTATGTTATCACATTCGATGAATACGTTTCCGCGTTTGGTGATTTCGTGAACAATTATTAAGCTTACTTTCGTAGCGGCTTCACTTTATTAAATACGTTTCCTAAAAACTTTTGTTCCAATCACAGTCTACATTTTAACATTTCACATGTGTGCTCACGTACATTTTGCTTAAACTCAAACTGTGCGGCATGCTTTGTTTGATAATGACGATAAATATTAAACTCCTTGAGCACAGCTGTAAGTTCGTTACAAATATACACATGGGTTTGTTGCTTTTCTCTATGACGGCCGGCCGCGGTGGCCGCGGGGACTGAGGCGCTCCAGTCACGGTCTGCATGGCCACTACGGTCGGGGGTTCGAATCCCCCCTCGAGCATGGATATTTGTGCCGTTCTTAGTATTAGCTAGTTCATAAGTAGTTTGTAAGTTTAGGGACTGATGACCGCGTAGTTAAGTCCCATAAGCTCTACAAACGCTAGAACATTTTTTTTAACCTAAGGACAACACACACACCCATGCCCCATGCAGGAATCGAACCTCCGACGGCGAGCAACCGCGTTAGACAGCTCGGCTACTCCAACGCGGCTTTCCTGTCATAAATGTCAACACAGTACTTTTAGATGAGTGTTACTAAAAATGTTCAAATGTTTGTATAGCTTATGGTACTTAACTACGGGGTCATCAAGTCCCTAAATTTACAAACTACTTATGAACTATCTAACACTAAGAACGGCACAAATATCCATTCCCGAGTGGGATTAAAACCCCCGACCGTAGTGGCCGTGCAGACCGTGACTGACGCACCTCAGTCCCCTCGGCCACCGCGACCGGCTGAGTGTTATTAGAGATTGAAATTGTCAGATGTGAATATACTTCCCGGTAACCGTTCATTCACTTAGTCGACAATTTGGACAGTTGTTGACTTACAAGACTCCGTGACGTTACTTTTCAACAAGATAACGCTGAGACCTCCCCCCCCCCCTTACAAAACCATGAACCTAGATTCGCCACTAGTATGGGTTTACTGAAATGTTCTCCGATCGTCGTCTTCAACGACTGGAGAATTCTGTTATAAAGGGGCATGAAGCGGCTATTTTATTTGGGCTCGATGTTGTACTGGAGGTGGACTATTGTTGTTGCCAAGGTATACGACCTCGTTTACCCAGTGTCAAGCACCAGTATACACTCACATAACCTGAATATTTCAACATGTGTTCTTTCCAACAACTGAAAGGTAATTGTTCTGCTAGTGATGACGATGAAAGAAGAAGTCTCTTCATTTAACGCTCTTAAGCTCTTCCTTAGCTTTTTGCATTTGACAACCAAACCTTTTAAAAAATTCGACAATTGACGTTCTTAAGATCCATACTGATTATTTAAAAGAAGTGGCGTGCTGCTTGACTGTATGGTAAACGATAATCGTCTATTTTCCTTGAAGCCATGTCGAATATCTTAGAAAAGTAAGATTCAACTGTTTATGACAATGCGCAATGGGTACTTGGATATGACTGTAAATCTGCAACAAACGACAAGCAATTGGCAAGTAAACAGGGACGAAAAAATTAAAAAAAAATTAATTAATTTAAAAAAAAAAGAATAACTACGAACTTCGTTTACTGAAATTTATGGACCGACGGAATGATTAAATTGAATGGCGAAGTTGAAAAGTAGTACTGGACAGCGATTACCCGGATTTCCATCTTTTGTTTCTCCAAAATTTGTTAATTTATGAAGAAAAGTATGTATTTGCATATTTTTACAAGTAATAATTGGAATAATTGTATCTGTTAGTTTTCTTTTTGAGGAGAGAGTTATGTTTCCTTTGTCTGAATAAGATATCAGTATTTGCCAATTGCCTCTAAATAATGAGAAGTGTGAAGTCGTCCAAATGAGTACGAAAAGAAGTCCGTTAAACTTTGTTTACAAGACAAATCAATCAAAAGTAAAGGCCGTAAACTCTATAAAATACCTAGGGATTCCTATTACTTCAGACTTAAATTGGAAAGAACACGTAGATAATATCGTGGGAAAGGTGAACCGGAGACTGCGTTTTATTGGCAGAGCCCTTAAAACATGCAACAAAAGAAACTCCATACTCTACGCTTGACCGACATTTTTTGAGTATTGCGGCCCCGTGGGGGATCCTTATCAAGTGGATTTGACAAAGGACATCAAAAGAGTCCAAAGAAGGGTAGCTGGTTTCGTATTGTCACGATACAGGGGAGATGTTCATATGTTCAAATGTTTGTATTGCTTATGGGTCTTAACTACGGGGTCATCAGTCCATAATCTTACAAACTACTTACGAACTAGCTAACACTAAGGACGGCACAAATATCCATGCCCGAGGGGGGATTCGACCCCCCGACCGTAGTGGCCGTAGTAGCCGTGCGTCCCCTCGGCCACCGCGGCCGGCTACAGGGGAGACAGCGTTACGGAAATGATACAGGATCTGGGATGGGAATCATTACAACAACGGCGCTTATCGCTGCGCCGTGGGCTACTTACGAAACTCAAATCGCCGACATTCTCCTCCTAAAGCGAAAATATATTGTTGACTCCCACTTACATAGGTAGAAATGATCATCAGAATAAAATACGAGAAACAGAGAGTTTCAGGTGTTCTTTCTTCCCGCGCGCTGTTCGAGAATGGAATGGGAGATAAATAGTATAATGGTGGTTCGATGAACCCTCTGCCAGGCACTTGAATGTGATTTGCAGAGTATTCCCTGTAGATGTAGAGTAGAAACTTCGTTTTCAAACTGATAATTGCTAATTTGACAATAACACATTTACAAAAATTTCCAATCACTTTGTTTCATTTACCTTGATTTATTAATTTGAATATCTTGTTGCATGTACTTCAACCACCAATACAGTGCATTGTAGCGTAATGCTTTGTTTCCTTTGGTAGACAACCTAGTCACATTGAATTTTGTAAAGTCCGGCTGTGTTAGTGTGACTCGAGGAACAGATAGAGATGTTGTCATATGCCACTATCAGGAGGGCAACTCGTAACCAGTTGGGCTCCAGCCACACTTTTCGTCCTGCCCAAAGTCTCAATATGTCTCACACAACGATAGTAATATCCCTCTTTACTTCCTCTTGGACTGATGAGTATTGTAGTTTAGTGTCTTTCAAAATCCAACTCTTCCTTGCAGCCTTAGTGTATTTTCGCAAGGGATCGATCGTATTTGGTGTAACCGTTAAGGAATTGTCAATTGCCTGGCCGGGTGTAGAGGAGGAGGATCATATATGTCCGAAAGAACAGACAGCATACCAATAACTGAAAAAAAACCTGTATCAGTTGTTTGGAAATAAACACGTTGGAAAATATGAAGAGAAAAATTTAAAGCCATGCTGGCTTTGTGTCGACCGTGAGTGTGCTCAATTAATTAATAGGTTGCTTGAAATTTCCGCTTCCAGTCACAACTAATATTTAAGTGTTAAAAAGTATTTATTAACAATACTTTCGAAACTGTGCATCATAATCAGGCTATAGGCGTACAATACGGGAGTTGGAACTTAAATAGTGGCAACTATTCATTCATAACAGATACAAAAGCGTTACATGTTTGGACCTGTTACAGTCCTTCATAGTAGTCACCAGCGTTGGGCAGAACAGCGATGTGGAAGGCGTAATATACCATTATCAGAGCACCCCTAGTATGGTGAAAGTTATGTGGTCATCTGCACGACTGTGATGGTCACATTACCTTTCTCCACGGCAAACCGTCAATGAACAATATTACTGTTCATTTTTGGAGCATTACTTACGATCAGCTTTGCGAAAGAAGCGGCAACCCACCCTTTTGCACGACAGTGAATACAGCGCAAGTTGTGGCTGCTCTGTTAGGTCGATGGAACTGGGAAGCACTGTAACATGCACCATACCTTCCGGACGTGAGCTGTTGTGACTTCGATTTTATTCCGAAGATGAAGGAACCACTTCGTGGCATTCGCTTCGGAACTGATCCAGAGATTCGACGGGCAGTAGACCGCTCGATTAGCACCATCAACAAAAGAGGCTCTGTTAACGGTATTGTACACCTGCCACATCGCTGACAATGAGTTGTACACAATGCTGGTGACTACTTTGAACGACAATAAAAAGTGCAAACATGCCACGCTTTTATATCGGTTGTGAATAAGTGGTTGCCACTATTTATGTTCCAACCCTCGTATTTCACTATAGGTGTACGTTAATCCATAATGACAACATCTTTGTGCTTGTGGCATGAACGTGTGAAAATCTCAGCGCATAAAGACATAACCATAGATAGGTCATCTTTCTGTTTTCACAGGTTGATTGCCACAAATATCAAGATGTGGTCAATATAGATTAATGTACACCTTTAGTAATATATTTTGTATACTGTGGCCTGGTGATGATGCACAGCATCGAAACATGTCGTTATTAAATATTTTTAACATTTAAATCATAGTTGTCATGATAGCGAAAATATCAATCAATCTAAATACGAAGAGATTATAGTGATTTCGGCAAGATCTGTCGATCTAACACATCCTCTCAGAAATAAGTTCTTCTTCTCCACCTCGAAATGGCCACAGGTAGGTGACTTAGGAACGCGATGGCAGCGAGGACTAATGTCAATCCTTAAAAAGTAGCGCCGACAGCAGCGGAATATGAAACCAGAGACTGACAAAGACGGAGTCTGCTATAGTAATCTGCAGAAGATATCTGCAGTAGAAATCTACTCCGGCATGTCTCTCGATTTTATTGTGTACTAGCTGAAAACCCGGCGTTGCCCGGGTATTTATTTATTTATTCCTGCCATTTTTCTGGTATATATTCATTTGTGTAAGGGCTGTTTGTTTGTAAAATCTTTAGTAAAGAAGTAATACCTGAAAACTTGGTGCGTGATGGGGCGGATTTCCATGAACGTTACTGTTTATGTGCTCATATCTCATGAACAACGTGTCGTATTGTGATACAGTTTAGAGGGTACATTCAACTATATGTGTGCATACTATCTGTAAAATTTGCTGTGGCTACAGTTTGTAGTGTACAAATTATAAATTGTAATTTCATACCGAGTGTCGTAGTTTTACTCTGTAAACAGCGGAAAAGTAGTAAGCGAGTAACTCTTTTCCTTTCATCATTTTGCAGTGGTTGTCAGCGAGAAAAAGTTTAATAAAGGATTGAAATTATGCTTGAAGTTTGTTGCAAGTCGCTAAGTACTCTCTTTCTCATATTGCGTATTTATAAAGTCTCGCCGATTATATGGCAGTTTTTTGCGATTCCTATTGCTTATGACGTTATGTCTCCTGAACCATGTGTCGTACGTGATTCTTAACCCTGCTATAATTGTTATCTCACGTAAGGAATATGTGTACGAAAATTGGTTGAAATCGGTCCGCCGTATTGGGACGCTATGCAACGATACGCGATGCCGTTTCCCGTCGGGTATTGGAATCCCCCTTCGGGCATGGACGTTGTGCCGTCTTTAGTATAAGCTAATTCATAAGTATTTTGTAAGTTTAGGGACTGATGACCCCTACCCTCAGTCCCATAAACTTTACAAACATTTGAACATTTGATTTCTTTCTCTCTCTCTCTCTCTATTTTTTTTTTTTTTTTTTTTTTTTTTTTTTTTTTTTTTTTTTTTTTTTTTTTTAAATTGGTCCAGTGGCTTAGGGGAGAATCAGCAGCATTGTCGCTAAGTGCAGCACTTTTTCGCGGATCTCTATGACGTCATTTTACGGCGATCGTCCTCATGGATTGAAGCTTACGTGTACAAAATTTCATAAAGATTTGAACAAAACTGTATGCAACACGTACACACTAACAAACATACGGACACTCTGTTTTATATGTTAGATTTTCAAGTACATTTTGTGGTAGATTTTTTTTCTTCTTCTTCTCTTTTCCTAAACTCGTTAAAGGTTTGTTACGCAAAACTTATGTACACGGAAAAGTCTTATTAGGACTCTGTTGATTGTTACACCTCTTGATGTGGCAATTTCAAATGTCAGAGGCACATATGGGCAGTCCATTCGAATCTCAGCTGCAACTGTCAATGCCTGCGGACATCGACACAAAACCGAAGGCGCCGTGCCGTACAGTGAAAATTGCTTTCCCTTTCGACCAGTGTGGCCAGCAGTAGCTCCAGAGAGAGCAAAAGGAGTGGCCTACGGGATGTGTAGGCACCGCGCGCGAAGAGCCTGCGCGAGCATCTCCGCGGCTCGGTTGGGCAACCCGCGGCGCGCGGCGCGCGTCAGGTCCTCGACCCGGCCGACACCTGCTGCTGCTGGCGGTGACCTGCCTCGACTGCCCCACATCTCCGCGTCACATCCGCCGGCGTCGCGTCACAGCGGTGAGATCCGCATCGCGTGACGCGACGCTAGATGCCGATGCCGATGACGAGGATAATGGACGCCCGTGGGAGCGGCCGGCGCAGACGAGCAGCCGCGGGTCGGAGGTCGGCGCGCTCTCCGTCTCTCTCCCTCCCCCCGCCTGTCTAAATGTCAGAATGCGGAAACGTGTCAGCGCGCGGGTGCCGGCTGGCACTCAGCGACTCCCTGTTTCGCCACTCCGCCGCGGACGCACTACACGGCCTACACCTGCTTAGACGTCGCGCCTTGCCGATTAAGTCACCCGTGACTGGCGTATCCGCTTTTACTGGCTGCTAATTTTAGACGACCTTGCGAAACTGTTTCATACTTATGAATAGCTCTGTACTTGGTAGAGAGTCTTTCTTTGGCTACACCAAGGTGACGTCTCACCGGACTGCGACGGAACGTTAAACCCCAATCTTCCTCTCTTTTCTTCTAAATATACGTCCATACAGCGCAAGCATACTATTCTAGTAGCATATGGTTCACGGGAAAAACGATTGACTCAGTTTATCCTCGTCAACTAATTAATAGCTCAGAACTTGGTAGAGTCTCTTTTTTGTGTGGCTACACCAAGGTGACGACTCTCCGGACTGCAACGGAACATTAAACCCCAATCTTCCTCTCTTTTCTTCTACATATACTTACATACAGCGCAAGCGACCTCGGGGTGTGTGGCGGAGGGTACTTCATCTATCATTGTAACTTCCTCTTCTTATTCTAGTAGAATATGGTTCGCGGTAAAAGCGATTGACTCACTTTATCCTTGTCAACTTATGAATAGCTCAGTACTTGGTAGAGTCTCTATCTGAGGCTACACTAAGGTGACGTCTGTCTGGACTACGACGGAACGTTAAACCCCAATCATCCTCTCTTTTCTTCTACATATACGTCCATACAGCGCAAGCGACCTCGGGGTGTGTCGCGGAGGGTACTTCATCTATTATTGTAATTCGTCTTCCTATTCTAGTACCATATGGTTCGGGGGAAAAACGATTGACCCAGTTTATCCTTGTCAACTTATGAATAGCTCAGTACTTGGTAGAGTCTCTTTCTGTGGCTACACCAAGGTGACGTGTCTCTGGACTGCGACGGATCGTTAAACCCCAATCTTCCTCTCTTTTCTTCTACATCTACGTCCATGCAGCGCAAGCGACCTCGAGGAGTGTGGCGGAGGGTACTTCATCTACCATGCTCTTTCTATAATAGTAGCAAATGGTTCGCGGGAAAAACGATTCACTCAGTTTATCCTTGTCAACTAATGAATAGCTCAGTACTTGGTAGAGTCTGTTTCTGTGGCTACACCAAGATGACGTCTCTCTGGACTGCGACGGATCGTTAAACCCCAATCTTCCTCTCTTTTCTTATCTACGTCCATGCAGCGCAAGCAACCTCGAGGAGTGTGGCGGAGGGTACTTCATCTACCATGCTCTTCCTATAATAGTAGCAAATGATTCGCGGGGAAAACGATTGACTCAGTTTATTCTTGTCAACTAATGAATAGCTCAGTACTTGGTAGAGTCTCTTTCTGTGGCTACACCAAGGTGACGACTCCCCGGACTGCGACGGAACGTTAAACACCAGTCTTCCTCTCTTTTCTTCTACATCTACGTCCATACAGCGCAAGCGACATAGGGATGTGTGGCGGGGGGTACTTCATTTATCATTGTTTTGTATCCCATCCGTCGTCGTCACTTTTGCGTCTTATCCTCGTCGCCACTTCTGTGTCTCGTTGCCGCCGGATGTCGTTGGTGTCTGTGGCCGAGAGGAGAGAGAGCGACACCGGGTAATAGGATGCACGCGTCTGCAGGTACGGAGGTGACCAGCCAGTGGGACAGCAGAAACTACAAACACTAGACTAAATTAGAACAAGATATATATTTCATAGAAATGGTACAATACTTAACTTGGACGGCAGCAGACTAGTGAAATGCTGATAGTTAAAGTCGATAGAGGCCTCCCTACTGAAGTGTGGCTTTCCTAGTGCCTGACTTAATCCCAAGTATTCACTGGTGCCTATCCGATTCCCAAGTGAACGATGCAGTTCAGTGGTGGCCACGAGCGGGGTTGCAGCAGAGGGCGCTCGTGGCCGACGTCGTAAGAACGCCGTGCCGTGCGACACCACAATTGTAACTTCCTCTTCCTATTCTAGTAGCATATGGTTCACGGGAAAAGCGATTGACTCAGTTTATCCTTGTTAGCTAATGAATAGCTCAGAACTTTGTAGAGTCTCTTTCTGTGGCTACACCAGGGTGACTACTCTCCGGACTGCTACGGAACGTTAAACCCCAATCTTCCTCCCTTTTCTTCTACATATACGTCCATACACCGCAAGCGACCTCGGGGTGTTTGGCGGAGGGTACTTCATCTACCATTGTAACTTCCTATTCTAGTAGCATATGGTTCGCGGGAAAAACCATTGACTCATCTCAGTTTAAGCTTCTCAACATTTCACGAGCTATACGTATGAGGAGGCAATACATTCGTCGAATCGTCGATAAACGTAAGCTCTCGCAACTTGGACAGATACCTGTATCGCGATACAAAATATCTCTCTTGCAACGTCTGCACTGGAGTTTTCTGCTTATCTCTTTGAGGCATTCGCGCTTACTAAATGACCCTGTGACGCGGCGTGCAGTTCTCCGTTGGATCTTCTCTATGTCTATTATCAACCCTACCTTGTACGGATTCTACGTTGAAGAGCAACACTCAATCGTCGGCCGCAAGTGTATTTTGTATCCAACTTCTTTTGTTCCTCAGGATTCTTCCAGTGAATTTCAGTCTAGAATTTTTATATGAGCATTCCATTTCAAATCGCTCCTTATGTTTACTCGCTGTAAGTAATTACCCTGCTATTACGAAATTATGTTATATGGCATCTTTCTTTCTCTGTGAAAAAGACACTCTACATTCGTGTCTTTTTTATGGAAAACAGCCAAGATCTTTCATGGTAGCAGTGTAATCTGTCGGTAATCCAAAACTCACATCTATAAACGAGAAATTCTTGTATATATATATATATATATATATATATATATATATATATATATATATATATGCCTAATCAAGAAACGGCTCAAACGATGATGAAATTTTGTATTTCCACCAGTTTTATCTTTTGAAATTGACCAACATAGCTGTGTTTTTCGTAGAAACGAGGTTTTCCAAAATCATATACAGGGTGTTACAAAAAGGTACGGCTCACACACAAAGAAAGAAAATATGTTACGTGGACATGTGTCCGGAAATGCTTAATTTCCATGTTAGAGCTCATTTTATTACTTCTCTTCAACTCACATTAATCATGAAATGGAAACACACAGCAACAGAACGTACCAGCGTGACTTCAAACACATTGTTACAGAAAATGTTCAAAATGTCCTCCGTTAGCGAGGATACATGTATCCACCCTCCGTCGCATGGAAACCAAATGTTCAAATGTTTGTATAGTCTATGGGACTTAACTACGGGGTCATCAGTCCCTAAAACTTACAAACTACTTATGAACTACTTACGAACTGGGACGGCACAAATATCCATGCCCGAGGGGGGATTCGAACCCCCGACCGTAGTGGCCGTACAGACCGTGACTGGAGCGCCTTAGTCTCCTCGGCCACCGCGGCTGGCGCATGGAAACCCTGATGCGCTGATGCAGCCCTGGAGAATGGCGTATTGTATCACAGCCGTCCACAATACGAGCACGGGGTTGCGTATACAAGAGCTTTCAAATGCCCCCATAAATGAAAGAGGGTTGAGGTCAGGAGAGCGTGGAGGCCATGGAATTGGTTCGCCTTTACCAATCCATCGGTCACCGAATCTGTTATTGAGAAGCGTACGAAGACGTCGACTGAAATGTTCAGGAGCTCCATCTTGCATAAACCACATGTTGTACTTGTAAAGGCACATGTTCTAGCAGCACAGGTACAGTATCCCGTATGAAATCATGATAACGTGCTCCAGTGAGCGTAGGTGGAAGAAAATGAGGCCCAATCAAGGCATCACCAACAATTCCTGCCCAAACGTTCCCAGAAAATCTGTGTTGATGACGTGATTGCACAATTGTGTGCGGATTCTCGTCAGCCCACACATGTTCATTGTGAAAATTTACAATTTGATCACGTTGAAATGAAGCCTCATCCGTCGCATGTCAACACAATCATGGAACACAACATTACCTTCCTTCAATTGGGCCAACTGGCGGTGAATCGACGAAGTACAGCACATACAAACGAAAGAATTATTTCAATCTACATTTAAAGAGAAATACTAAAATGAGCTCTAACATGGAAATGAAGCGTTTCCGGACACATGTCTACACAACGAAAAAGACAGTTATGTAGGTAAACTTCAAAAGAAACTCTCATAGTTTTATTTTTCGTAAAAATGCGATTTTCCAAAATTGCATACACACAAACACCCACACAAACACGTATCTTGGTTCCACAGTCACTTGTTTTAATGAAATTTCAACTGAAATTAATATTAGGCTGATATCTGCAAAAAACACATATATCGCCTTGGGCAATTTATTCCGGTCAGTACCTCTCAGCCGCCCAACTAAATTCAACATTCACAAAACTTTGGTGAGACCAGTTCTCACTTATGCTTCAGAAACATGTCCCAGACGGAAACCTATGCGAGGCTGCCCGACAGGATTTGAGAGGAAATTTTTGAGGAGAATAATTGGCCCTGTGTATGACAGAACAATGGAGGAACAGGTACAATGCAGAATTGTACAATATACAGTGTGTCCAATTTATCTTGACGATCCAAATATCTCTGCAACAACAACAACAGCTATTGTAAAATGACTTTCACCGCTATTAATGTAACGCATGGCTCATGAATTTAAATGTTTTGAAACATTCTAAAACTGTGTTTTTAAATGGACCCACTGTATTACTTCATCGGCAATCTCTAGCATGATAAACCAAATAAACAACAACGTTGATTGCATCACAATACGCCTATCACATACCGAAATATTGCGAAGCGAAGTTGATGCTTGAAATACGCGAAACACGTGACTAGCGCACGTCCTGTAACTCTGGCGATAACCCTATGCTGCTCAGGACATGCGCTAGCCGCGCGTTTGCTGATGATGTAGGGTGCCCATTTACAAACATTCTTAAAAAAACATACTTCCTTTCGTTTTAGAATATTTGAAAATATTTACATTTATGAGCCCCTGCCTTACATCGATACCAGTGAAAGTCGTTTTACAATAGCTGTTGTGGTTCCAGAGATTTTTTGGATGGTCAAGATATATGGGATACCTCGTATGTGACGATGCTTCTGCAACAAAAATCATACGATCAGGAAGAATGAAATGAGTAGGTCATCTGGCAACAATGTAGGAGTCTGAGGTGAAAGAGGTCGAGCCGGACGCAATGGCCGAGCGGTATGCGGCGCGCCAGTCACAGTCTGTACGGACGCTACGGTCCAGGATTCAAATTCCCCCTCGGGCATGGATGTTTGTGTCGTCTTTAGTATAAGGTAGTTTGTACGTTTAGGGACTGATGACCCCGCAGTTAAGTCCCTTAAGCCTAACAGACATTAGAACATTTGAAAGAGGTCAAGGTCAACCTCAAGCAAGATGACTGGAAGGAGTGGAAGAATACCTACGGAAGCTCGGATGCGGAAACTGGAGAAGGCTAGCATGTGACCGTGATGGATGGTGGTAGCTTATTGGAAAGGCCAAGGTTCGTCCTGGACTGTTGCGCCACAGACGAAGAGGCTATAGTAAATATTTTTTCTAGCTAACATGTTGTCTATTAGTGTTGCTGTTCGTCTGCATGGAACGTGATATAATAATTTGTAAAGCCGTCAATGTCCCCAAACTGTTTCATATTCTGCACTTAGATCAACCATACTGACTGACGTTTCGTGCTTATTTTGATATCCTGCTTCAATAAATGTAGTTAATGATAAAATATGGTCAGTGGAGCTCCTTCCTGGTCGAAATCCAGCTTGCAATACAGGGAGATTTGTAATATCACTGGATTGATTTCTGATGTAGAGAAGTCTTTCATTAGTGCGATTTGTCTATAATTCTGTGGCAGGTCTGGTGCCTTGCCAGATTTTAATTATGCTCTGATTTTTGCTTGCTTCATCTTCTGTGCTATTGAACCTGTGTCCAATTTTCCAGGGAAGAAATCTGTTAACACCCTTTTTTTGTATTTCCCACAATGTAGAAGAAAGTCAGGATGGATTTCATCACTTCCCAGAGTCTTTCCAGGTTTTGGGTTTTTAAGAGATGCAGAAATTTTTGGTAGAGAGAAAGTTCTTGAGAAACCAGTTTATACACTAGCATTCCTTTTTAAACGATGGAAGGTGTCGTTAGATGTATATTGTATGATCTTCATCTCTTGGTGCTCTGGGTATTGACAGTGTATGTGACGCGATGCTATTAGCTAATACTTCTGTTTTGTTTACCCCCAGCTTCCTTATTAGTGACCATACGTGATGTTTCAAAATTGACTCAGCAGTCCCTATCCACCTACTACGTCAAAATGTATTGAGGTTATGTAGTAGGTTGTCAGCTATTTCGAGATCGCCACTTGTAAGAAATGCTTCATACTGTTACTCGTTAGTTTCATTGCAACCTGGAATATATTGCTCGAGGTAGTCTCTAGGGATTGCCTTGCTTGCTGCGCTAATCATAGCTCCAAGATGCCTCTCAAAGTTATTTGCTTTCGGGAGAACCCAGCAAAGAAATTTCTCCAGGTTTTTAGCGAAAAACTTCCCACTTTGCTATTCCGAAGTTCCATCTGTGTCAAGGAAAGGGTATAATACTTGCGACACTTGTGACAGTTTCAATCGAGCTTGGATGGTGTATGGATAGACTTGCAATATGGCGCGGGTGCACTGTAACGGTAACTTCTTCTTAGGGATTATACTTTTTTTTTTCGTCCTGCTGAATCAAATGTTCTTTATCTTTTGCATCAAACACCAAGTTAATGGCTTCCGGCCACATTACCATAGATTCATCATTTTCCTTGCATTTACATTATATGAGGCTGTTAAAATCCCTGAGACATATGGCAGGGTGTTGTAAAGCTGGAGTAACCTGGGGCCATGAGTTACCTGGCGCTTGTGTAGAATAATTACTGTCAGTTCTCCGATTTTTTCCGTAACACCATGAATGTCATTGAACTCAGACACGGAACATAAATGTGCCTTCTTAACTGACAATAGAACATAAGTTACTACTCCATAACCACGATGATACGTTGCTCCCAATTAGTCAATGCCAGGAATTTTCCCTCCCTCGTTTGAATGATTTTGATTTTTAGTATGGCTTTCCTGAAAGACAACGGCAATGTTAGATGTCGATAAGATCTTCTGCAGGACTTGGCACTTTGATCTACTTGTTTTGAGAGATCTTGATAACAGGTCGTAAGCTTAGAGCTGGAAGGTTGTGAGAAGAACCGTGTGAGTCCTTGTGTCAAATTCTCTGTATGCAGGAGAGCTATGATATTATCTGGCTACCATTGTTTCTTGCATTTATAATTATACTAGCTGATACCCAGCGCTTTGCTGTCGCAGAAGAAATAATTGTGCAAATAACGTTTGTACTTTGAAAGTATTAGCTGGTGTAATTATGAACGATAGAATTAAATATTAATGAGGTTTCCAATCTTCTATTAGTCCATCTCCTCCTTTCCCTTCTCTCTTTTCAATTGCTTCCCCCCCCCCTGGTCTTTTCCTGCCCCTTTCTCCGTCCATTTCCTCCTCTTCTCCCTCTCTTCGTCTCCCTTCACCTGTCATCATCTCCCATCTGCTTTTTTCCCCTAGGAATTCACCGCCATTTGACTAAAATATTATTTCTACATCAGGTTTCGGCCTTAGGCCATTATCAAGTGATAAATTTATAAATTTCTGTGTTTGAGGAGATTTATCACTTGAAAATGGCCTATGGCCGAAACCTAGTTGTGGAAATAAACGATGTTTCAGTCAAATGGCTGGGAATCTCTTTAAAAAGTTCTACATAATTGATGGCCAAGATGCATAAAGAAAACCCTATGTCTCTCCTCTGCTCTTTGTCCGTGTCCTCCTCCACCTGCTCCTATAGTATATGACAACATACATATATGCGCCAAGTTTCATGGTGACTGGTCAGTGGTGTCAAAGTCACAAGTTAGCCTTCCCCATACTAAATTCACTGGTTTGCAGTTCATAAAAATCAAAATGTTCAAATGTTTGTTAAGCTTAAGGGACTTAACTGCGGGGTCATCAGTCCCTAAACTTACAATTTACTTATGAACTACCTTATACTAAAGACGACACAAAAATCCATGCGTCGCTTATAAACATCTCCTTCATGAAGACACACATGTATGTGCTCGCTTTCATGCTGGGACACGTCAAACAATATGGATGTTCGAAAAGCTTACGGGTATGCTGCCAGGTACCAAAATCGACGACGGCCGATATTTTTGCAACGATCTTTAAAATCTCGATTTTCAATGAGTAAACAGGAAAGACAACACACACCAAGCAAGTAAGTACACTGCGCCGACACGACCAAAGATGAAACCGGTCAGAATATCGATAATAAACATCAGTTCTCGGCAGACCCTATGGAATACAACAAAACGGAAATTCCCCATGCAGTTCCAACTATTGGGACTGTGTTATCAAGGAAGCGATAGAAATAAAACTAGGTGACAACCTTATGAATAGGGATGGCGGCTTTTGCTTAAATTCCGCCTGGGATCCTGCTCTCTCACTTGTCAAAATACAGAGCGACAAAACTAATCCGACCTCATCTGTCGAGAACTGATGTTTATTATCGATATTCTAACCGGTCTCATCTTTGGTCGTGTCGGCGCAGTGTATGTTGTCTTTCCTGTTTACTCATTGAAAATCGAGGTTTTAAAGATCGTTACACATTGCTTCCTTACTGCAGTTTCGCCGAAATATCGGCCGTCGTCGATTTTGGTAACTGGCAGCATACCTGTAAGTTTTTCGAAGTTTTTATTCGCCAGGAGAAATTAAGCAGTCACAATATGGATGTTTATTGCAACGTACCCTCCGCCATGCACCTACGGAACCTTACCTCAAATGGCAGCCCATGTATTAATTCTAGGTATAACTTATGTTCATTTCACATTTCATTCAATTCCGTTCACCCCTTTCAGAGTAAAGAGTAACAAACATCTTAACCGACAGTACGATACCCTCCGCCATGCACAGTACGATGGCTTCCTAAATGTAGCTCATGCGGTAAGTCAGGGTATAAGCTATCGGCGTTCCAAATTTCATTCAAATCCTTCCATGTTTCAGCGTGAAGAGAAACAAGTCAACACATTGTTAGGTATCCTCCTCCCCACACTCGCATTCCACCTTGTATACTCCAGATGCGGTTAGTGCACCTTTGTTGTACTTTGTGGAACCAAGTACATCCTTGATCTTGTGACTACTGTAGAAGAAAGGCTGGACACCAAACCGGCGAAGATGTTTAGCAATCCGATCTATGACATTTTTTACATACGGTAAACGTGCTTCTGGGTGTTTTTTATTGACTTCCTGCCTACTGCTGTTTCTTTTATTTGTGTCCATGGCGGTGTGAATCACTCTATGGTTGTAGTGGTTGTAGCCATTTGCCAGAAATGTTGTTTCTAGTTTATTGAGCTCAGCTGTTTTGTTGTCTTCATCACTTAGTCGCTGCGCGCGATTCGTCTGTGCTGAAACAACATTTCTGGCAAATGGCTACAACCATAGAGTGATTCACACCGACATGGACACAAATAAAAGAAACAGCAGTAGGCAGGAAGTCAATAAAAAACACCCAGCAGCACGCTTACCGTATGTAAAAAATGTCACAGATCGGATTGCTAAACATCTTCGCCGGTTTGGTGTCCAGCCTTTCTTCTACAGTAGTCACAAGATCAAGGATGAACGTGGTTCCACAAAGTACAACAAAGGTGCACTAACCGCATCAGGAGTGTACAAGGTGGAATGCGAGTGTGGGGAAGTATACATATGTGAGACAGGAAGGGCAGTGGCAACACGCATACGCGAACATGTACGCTACATTCGATTAGGCCAACACAATAAATCTGCAGTATCCGAACACCAGCAAGATTGCAGCAAAAAGATAAAATTTAACGATGCCAGATTACTCGCCAAGTAGCAAGGGATGGTTAAACGCAGGTAAGGGAAGTCATCGAAATTGTAAAACACCTAATAACATGAACAGGGAAGATGGACTCAGGCTTGCCCCCTCTTGGCTACCAGCCATCACAGCGAAATAGGCCGCACTGACATCACAACACGCGAGCGTCACTAGTAAGCTACTGCCGCCGCGCGGCCCACGGCCAGCAGGAAAGAAACGGAAACCCTCACCCCATTCGCCGATGAACACCAATCATGTCTCGCTATGCAAGAAGAAACGGCTAACCCCCACTCCCTCCATTACAGCATCCTATCATAATAAAGTTCTATTCTTCCGCCAAAAATTCACCAATAACATGGCTTATTTTTAAAAATTACAACGTAATGTCTAAATGAAAGTAATATAAAATGTAGTAACAACCAGATCACATCAGTATACCCAGATGAAGGCCACTGTAACGTTGGCCGAAACGTCGGTTATTTAAGTAATAGCCTTCTTACATCATGACGCGGTACAACGCCCAGAAAACTTTTATGTCATCTGACTCTGGCCGCGGGAGCCTACGTAATTATAACATATTTTGATGTTTGCTGCACTGTATTAATACAGAAAAAAAACTGAATTTTAATTTTTCCAAAGCTGATTTCATAATGTGGGATAGGAAGTGTTAAAAACAATGTTACGCCCCAGTACCCTCGCAATACGATTTTATGACGGTATTGACACAATATTTACGCCTTTGTTACTTTTTAAAATGGCCAATCCGCGAAGCAAGTAGAGCAGAATATTGTAGACTGCAACATAGTGGAATAATTTCCTTGTTTGAATTTATGGAGGCTGTAGTGTCCACCCAGAAGAAAATAACGAAATAGCAGTATTCTCATCTGCCACTTCGGGAAAAAATCTCAAACTACTCTAGAAAGCCACGCATAAGCACTACGTGAACTTTTTTTTTTTTTTCAATATACTTAATATTTTGTCGTCTTCTTATTTGCCTTTTTCGATATTTCTGCAACAGTCTTAAGTTCTGTTTTGGGTACCAAGGGAGATCAGCTCCATTCTTTCGTTTAAATCTAACTGATGTCGATACCATTTATTAAAATTGATGGCACTGTTGGTCTACTTTTATATTTCCAATTTCGAAGGAGTGGAGACGGCGTCTCAGGAACGCATCGCGCAAAGTTTTCTCTGTTCTGTTTCATAATACAATTATTATTTGTGGAATTCGAGATTAAATATCAAATGTTTGTTAAACTTATGGGACTTAACTAAGGGGTCATTAGTCCCTAAACGTAAAAACTACTTATCAACTACCTTATACTAAGGACGGCACAAATACCCATGCCCAAGGGGAAATTCGAACCCTTGACCGTAGTAGCCGTGCAGACCGTGACTCATTAAATATCTGTACGACAACTTTGTTCACGTCTAAACTCACCACTATTGTTGATAGCAGACGGTGATCCCTACATCGATATTCTGCCCGCTGATGACCGTTACGAAAAATGCAGTACTATATTACATACATACTGTGCAATCCACCATAAGGTGCGTGGCGGAGGGTACACTGTACCACTACTAGGCATTTCCTTTCCTATTCCACTCCCAAACAGAACGAGGAAACAAAGAATGCCGATATGCCCCCGTACGAGCTCTAAATTCTCTTGTCTTTGTGATCACTACGCGAAATATAAGTAGGCGGTAGCAAGATCGTACTACACTCAGCTTCAAATTCCGACCCTCTAAATTTCCTCAACAAAGATTCACGAAAAGAACGTCATCATTCCCAATTGAGTTGCCGGAGCATTTCTGTGACACTCGCGCATTGGTCGAACCTACCAGTAACAAACCTAGCTGCTCGCCTCTGAACTGCTTCTATGTCTTCCTTTAAACTGATCTGCTGCGGGTCCCAAACACTTGAGCAATACTCAAGACGTGGTCGTACAAGCGCTTTATACGCGGTCTCCTTTACAGATGAAGGACATATTCCCAAAATTCTGCCAATAACGTGAAGTCGGTTGTACGCGTTACTCACAACTGTTCTTACATGTTCGTTCCATTTCATATCGCTCTGCAGTGTTACGCCTAGATATTTGAACGACGCGACTGCATCAAGAAGCTCACTACTACTGCTGTATTCGAACATTATGGGATTGTTTTTCCTACTCATGCGCATCACCTTGCATTTTTCTATATTGAGAGCTAGGTGCCATTCTTCGCACCAACTAGAAATTTTGTCTAAGTCATCCTGTATGCTATTACAGTCGGTTAAAGACGACACCTACCCATACACCACAGTATCATCAGCAAACAGCCGCAAATTACAACTTACTCTGTCCATCAGATCACTTATATAGATAGAAAATAATAGCGGTCCTATCACACTCCCCTGGGGCACGCCTGACGATACACTCGTCTCTGATGAACACTCGCCGTCGCAAACAACCGTATTGCGTTCTATTACTTAGGAAATCTTCCAGCCAGTCACAAATATGTGAACCAGTGAACGCCGTCGGTGCGCTGGTGCTATTGCAGTCCTTTAGGGAGTCGGTTTAGTTCCAACACTGTACGTGATCGGGTGTTCCACTACAGCACTTGAGGAACCTGAACGGTCCTGCAAGGCAGTGGAGCTGCAAGTACAAAGGACGCCGTAACCACAGAGTAGCTCTATATTTTTGTCTGATCCATAACACAGAGCTGGTGCGTGAGCTGCCCACTGTTCTCTTTGCCGTGCTGTGCCGTGCCGTGCAGGCACCATGGTAGCTAAGAGCAGCTCTTACCTGCCAACAGCGCCAAAGAGTGCCGGTAATACACGATCGATAGCTGACGCCAGAGTCTGTAGTCACGTTTAAAGTATTATTTACATTGTCATAATTACTACGGTGTGACAGTGCTGTGAATATTTACGATGAAAAATGGCATTTGCATAGTATTTGAGGAAGGATTACCTTAAAGTCCAATCTTGTGTTGCACAAAGGTGCCATGGAATGAAAACACAATTTCAGCTTTAAACATGTCTATCAGAGAGAGCCACAACACTATATCAAAGGACAAATTAAGGTGAAATATTTTCATTGTGTGATGCTTTAGTGAGTACTGCAGCGTCGGAAAATAATACGCGTGTTGACAGCAGTTACGTTCGAAATTCTGTCGTTCAGGTCATTGATGATCAGCTGGAGAGAGGGGCTTAATAAACTGGAATAAAGTGCCATTTCATTATAATGTTTATAATCAAACTAGGAACCAACCACAAGAATGGTAGAAATGTTTATTTTCTTAAGGCATAACCGGTTTCGGGTTTATATAGATTCATCTTCAGATGGTAGGCCTGGTCCTGCATCATAGTACTGCAGCTAGAGCATAGACAAAAAATATTTCGTCTACTATTTGTTGAAGTTATGTTCGTCTTTATCAACATATTTATAGAAGCGATTTACAGTTAAAATACATAAAGTGTCGCCAACACTTACATGTTGTACTAATTTTTCTGTGATAAGATTTTCCTGTATTTCACACTTACTAAAAGTGCACTGCATGTGTGCTTTACTGTAGGTGTATTACACCACATTTACATTAACAGCACAAATACAGTGCAGAGGGCTGCAGTACTATAACTGATGCAAGACAATGCCTAAGCTAAAAATTATGAAAAGCCATCTGAAGATGGATTTGTATAAATTCGTAACCGGTGATGGTTTAAGAAACTAAAAATTTCTACCATATTTGTGGCTGGTTACTGTTTTGATTATAAACATTATAATATCACGGCCACGGTTTTTTCACAATGTCAGTTTTTGACAAAATAGTATAATTTCGTTAGACTTAATTTTCTAGGGAAACACACAACGCAGATATAAAATAAAAACAAATAATACATACATTTTTCAATATCTAGTAAGTTAATATATATAAAACTACTGAGAAATGGTAAGTTGGAATGACCTATTACTTATGGATATGAAAGAAACGTGTGATATCGTCACTCTCCCATTTAATTTTTTTTCTTTTTCAGTTCGTTAAGGCGTACTAGGGACCACGAGGCTCGTCTTAACTCTCAGCTAGGTTCTTCTGCTTTTTCTTGGCCCAGTACGCCTTCATCTTATGGCTGTGGACCTGCTTCCTCTCATCCGTCTATTTGGGTCTGGTGGTGCCTATACACTTCTTACTTGTGAGAGACAGTGGGAAGAATTCCTGTTGGATGGCGTCTCGGTACTGAGTTCGGTTGTCTGTAATGGGATCTGCATTTCCTTAAGTCTGATCTAACGGAGGTGAACCACTTGCCTCTTGGGGAGCCTGGAGTGATTCAGGCGGGTCATGTGCCCATTGCAGAGCAGTTGCCTTTTCCTCATACATGTGACTATTTCTTCCAGATGTTCATATAGTTACTGTGTCTGATTCTGCAGGTACTTTCTTTCTCTCTTATGGCTTCTAGTATTCTCATCAGTATCTTCCTCTCTTTAAGTTATAGTTTCCTGTGTAGGGCCTTTCGATTCATCAAGAGGTACTTAGAGGCATAGCGTGCGGAGTGTCTTCAGCTTTATGTTCTTGGATAGGCACTTGGAGGTACAGATGTACTTACAGGACTCGATGCACCTGGCGTCTGTGACCAAGGATTCGCTTTAGCTTGCTGAAATCAGTTCTCCCAAGTACTTGACCAATGCCCTTGAACAGTGCAAGGAGTCCTTTTACCAGTTCTTTATTAGACACAATTTATTCGGGTCTGGTTGTCCCAAATGTTCTGTGCCTTTTACTCTCCAATGCGATGCATTCGTAGATTAGATGTGATGCAGGTTCATCACCGTTATCACAGATTCTACATTTAGGGTCCTCTTCTGTTGTTCCCATTGTATGTAGGTGTTTTTTGAAATTCTCATAGCCGGTCAGCAATCCAACCATGACTCTAATCTCTCTCCAGGATTGCAGAGCTTCTTTTAAAACATGGCTTTGGCGTCATTACCTTGCCATGTTTTTGGTCCAATATTCTACGTGCTGTCTTCTGCGCCAGTTACGTAGCTCCAATTTGATCATTGCCTTGGTGATTGTCAGGACAGGTTCCGGTCCAATAAACGGAGTCTCTGCCTCCATCCTGGCTAATCTGTGGGCATGTTCGTTGCCACTGATCCCCGAGTATCCAGGGCCCCACAATAGGTTCACCCTATTGCTTTCCCCTAGCTCCCCCAGAACCCTGTGACATTCTGCAATAATTCAACAATTTTAGATCTTGTTGCAGGAGCTGCCTGGCTGTCTGAATAGATATAGATGCTACGGTCTTTGTAGCACCTACGCAAATTCTCCTCCACACACGCCCTGATGGCAGTGATTGGAATACTGAGGCCAGTTTCCCTAGAGAGATGACACCATCCAGTCTTGGCTGCACCCCATATAACCCGGCCTGGGGTATAGAGGAGGTACTCGTTGCCTGCAGCGTGAGCGCTCGCGGGCGGCCGCGCTCGCCATTTGCCCACCCCTGAGGGCGTAAGACGGGCCCGGCCGCCGGGCAGAGCGTGACGCGATGCGCGGCTGGCTGTACCGGCCCTGGGGCCGCCAAATAACTCACTGGGCGGCGGCGAGCGGGCAGACGAGACCCGCGGCTGTGCGAAATGCTGGCTGGTCGGCGTGACCCCGCCGCTTTGTCTGCGGACGGCCTTGTACGGAGCGGACGCCCGCTGCCACAGCCAAGTCCACGGTCTCCCAATGTCTCGCACAGAAACACCTGCATCTGGAGGCTGCAGTGTAGCAGTCGCGTATTTAGGTACTACCGATCATCACGAAGCAATGAGGTCGTCACCAAGGGATACAAAGCCACTATATATATATATATATATATATATATATATATATATATATATATATATATATTATTTACCAGGCGAAGGAGCACAGGTAATGATAGTAACAAATAAAACACACACACACACACACACACACAAACGCAAGCTTTCGCAACCCAGTTACTTCTTCAGGCAGAAGGAGAGGGAAAAGGAAATGATGGTTTTAAGGGAGGGGGTAAGGAGCCATTCCAATCCTGGGAGAGGAAAGACTTACCTTGGGGGAAGAAAAGGAAGGTGAACAAATACGCACACACCCACACACTTACACAGACGCAAATACACCTAGGCAGACATACTTTAGAAATCAAAGAAGTTAAGATGTCTGCCTAGTTGTATTTGCGTCTGTGTAAATGTGTGGGTGTGTGCGTATCCCCCTCCCTTAAAACCCTCATCATTTCCTTTTCCCTCTCCTTCCCTTCTGCCTGAAGAAACAACTGGGTTGCGAAAGCTTGTGTTTGTGTGTGTGTGTTTTATTTGTTACTATCACTACCTGTGCTCCTTCCCCTGGTAAGTAGACATCACCTATTTTTTTACATATATTTTTCCTGTTAGCAATTTTTCCTCTATTATATATATATTCCAACAACATAAAATACAACTTTGTTCTGTCTGATGGCATAGAAGGCCAAAAACGTATTGAGAGAATTACGGAATTTTAAATGCCTCTCAGAAGACACTGATATGGACTTAAAATGATACGTCAATTTTAACGCGATACCATCAGATGTGTAATAAGGCTTTTCGTGGAAGATGCTGTAGTTTGTCGAGAAGTCACAACACTAGAACAGTGTACCGAAATATAGGAGGCCCTGCAACATGGTGCAAGGAATGGCAACTGAGCCTCAACGTCATCGGCGTAGCCAGAGGGGAGTTTTAAGGGTCGAAACCCCTCCCAAAATTTTGACAAAGCTAGTATGGGGATGGTCTTAAAATGTAATCTTTATGCGAAATTACCTCCTTCTGAAACTGTAAGGTACAGCTATTGTGGTGCTAGGTAACTATCCGATTTAGATTTCTTTTTTCCCCCTCCTCATCTTGTAGTAATCCTCACGGTGTTGTTGTTTTGTGGTCTTCAGACCGCAGACTGGTTTGATGCAGCTCTAGACGCTACCCTGTCCTGTGCAAGTCTCTTCATCTGAAAATACGTTCGGCAACGTACATCCTTTTGAATCTGCTTACTATATTCTTCTCTCGGTCTCCCTCAACGATTTTTACTCCACACGCTTCCTTCTAATGCTAAGTTGACAATTCCTTGATGTCTCAGAATGTGTCCAACCAATCTATCCCTTCTCTTAGTCAGGATAAGCCAGAAACCCCTTTTCTCCCCGATTCGGTTAAGCATCTCCTCATTAGTTACGTGATCTACCCATCTTTCATCATTCGTCTGTAGCACCACATTTCAAAAGCTTGTATCATCTTCTTATCTGAACCACTTATCATCCACGTTTCACTGCCATACAATGCTACACTCCAGACAAATGCTTTCAGAAAGGACTTCCTAACATTTAAATTAATATTGGATGTTAACAATTTGCACTTCGTTAGAAACGCTTTTCTCCCCATAGCCATTCTGCATTTTATATCTTCTTTACTTCGGCCATCAGAAGTTATCTTGCTACCCAAATAACAAAATTCATCTACTACTTTTATTGTCTCATTACCTAATCTAAATCCTTCAGCATCGCCTGATTTTCTTACATTGCATTCCATTACCTTCGGTTTACTCTTGTTAATGTTCATCTTATATCTTCTTTTCAAGACACTGTCCCTCCCATTCAATTGCTCTTCTAGATCTTTTGCGGTCTCTGACAGAATTACTATGTCATAGGCAAACCGCAATGTCCTCATGGATCAGAGTATATATCATTTCATTATCTTCATTTTCGTCATAATGGTTTTCCTGTTTGTTTAGCTGCTCGTTCCTGACATAATACCATTGTTTCCTTACGAGCATAGTCCACTGTGAGTGATTCCTACGTATGATATTAATACATCTTAATGGCATGAAGT
Source organism: Locusta migratoria (assembly GCA_026315105.1). Taxonomy (NCBI): domain Eukaryota; kingdom Metazoa; phylum Arthropoda; class Insecta; order Orthoptera; family Acrididae; genus Locusta; species Locusta migratoria. The sequence goes on from CM048751.1 coordinate 171,059,891, forward strand.
TTATTGCGTCACGACAAGAAAAATTTCTTTGTCTGAAGTAAGTTTTAGAGAAGCAGCAGTGAAACCAATTGCCTCGTTTACTAGTAGGTTAGCAGTACCGGGAGCTATCAAGAAGCATAAATACTCGTAATTCTATTGACGAGTTGCAAACAGAATTGTGTGTAAATGAAATATAGCAGTGGCAGTATGTTTCGGTCATAAAAAAATGTTCAAATGTTTGTTAAGCTTATGGGACTTAACTACGGGGTCATCAGTCCCTAAACTTACAAACTACTTATGAACTACTTACGAACTAGGACGGCACAAATATCCATGCCCGAGGGGGGATTCGAACCCCCGACCGTAGTGGCCGTGGTGACCGTGACTGGAGCGCCTCAGTCATGTCGGCCACCGCGGTCGGCGTTTCGGTCATAATCCAAAATAAGAGATGAATTATGCCTAGGATATACGCTGGGATTTCGCCAATAGTAGTGCATTAACGTTGGTTTACACATAGAAGTTTATGTTGTTCTAGGTAGGACTTTATGACTGAACTCGAATATGCTGCTTAAATTGACTGGTACGGTACTGGACGGCCGCGGCGGAGTGGCGCTATGCTCCGATGCGCGATAACACACACACACACACACACACACACACACACACACACACACACATGCTTGAGGCAAGACTTGAGCCTCCGACCTGAGTGGCACTCCAGACCCCACATAGGTTCCCGCGCAGCTTTCTCAACTTATCCACACCCTACTGGCGCAGTGCCCATGTCCATCTCCACTCGTACACGTGGCATTTCACCGATTTACGTGAGAGCACGACCGTAGTGCACATCTACACTGAAAGTGTCAGTGGTGGAACTGTACTGATCAAGAACCGGATATGGTTAAGTTTGGCTACTTGGAGACCACCTGCAACCGTTCAACTACTTCATGTTCCCCAACAGCGAAGGAATTTTTATGCATGGCACTATGTCTGCACGCCATAATGTTAGTGACGTGTTTGAAGACCATTCTGGACGGTTCCAGTAAATGGTCACCCAAATTTTACAACATAGATCGCATCAAACATTTCGAAATATCCTGATGACATACTAATGAGCAAGATTTATGCAACTAAATATGGTTCTCTGACGAGAATATTTTGTCAGCTCACCTGGCTGACATCTTCAGGTGCGATTGTCACACTGCTGGGCCGTGACCGACGATTTCCTATTTAGAGCATTCAAAGAAGGGAACGTGCATGCGTGAACGCGCCAAAAACGGTGGCCAATAGCGCAACAAGAAATGATTTTGGGAAGTTTCGTTTACGATGAACAGTTACGATATTTCTTTATTTATTTTTATTTTATTTTTTAATAGCAGTTTTAAAAGCTTTTTATTAATTTTCATTTAATTTATTATTCTATATCTGATGGCAATAATACTGTACATTTTTCGTACTGCTTCCATAAACGAAAGAGCCAGATACGTCATCTGTTGGACTGTGACGTAAACATTTCGACACTCGCGCAGAACTGTCCACAAGCTAAGCGCGTCGCCGACTGCCCCAACGCTCACTGTTGGTAGCCGCATGCCGATATACTGTGTGTCCATTCTGGTCTGTCATCCTCTCGCCATGGCCAACCGATAAAAGTATGTCGTTACCGATGCCTCTTCATCTGCACACGCAGTCGTTTCCTCCGGTGGTCTTCGTGATTTTAAAAGACTCAGGGCAGGATCCCAAGTTGTACTGAGATGGTAGCCGGTGTACGTGTTGAGCAGATTTAAAGAGCTGCGAATTTGCACCGCCTCTTCAATAACACTGTCCCAGTACGAACACGCCGACGAAATAATTTTGGTGTTTTCGTAATCCATACTGTGCCCTGTACGGAGGCAATTTTCAGCCAATGCAGATTTCTCTGACTGGTCCAGACGCGTGTGTCGCCGATGTTCAACGCATCTGTCCTCCACGGTGCGACACGTTTGTCCTATATAAAATTTACCGCAGCTACAGGGAATCTTGTAGACACCGGGCCTTCTCAGAGCGAGATCGTCCTTTACAGATCCTAGAAGAGCTCTTAGTTCGTTGGCTGGCGGAGGACACATTTAACATTCTGTTTCTTCAGTATTCTTCCTAATTTTGAAGAAACACCGCCAACATACGGCAAGATGACCATTCCACTTTGGTCTTCGGTTTCTTCCTGCTCCTCACTCCGGGTGTAAGGCACGGCGAATCTTCCGTTCAGAGTATCAGTAGAAAACGGTACGGAGGAAACGACTGCGTGTGCAGATGAAGAGGCATCTGTAACGACATAGTTTTATCTGTTGACCAGGGCAAGATGGTCACAGTCCAGTATCGGCATGTGGCTACCAACAGTGGGCGTTGGGGCAGTCGGCGGCACCGCGCAGCTTGTAGACAGTTCTGCGAGACGGTCGAAATGCTTACGTCACAGTCCAACAGGTGGCGTAGCTGGCTCTTTCGTTTATGGAAGCAGTACGAAAAATGCACAATAATATTACCATCAGATATAGAATAATAAATTAAATGAAAATCTTATAAACGTGCTAATAAAAAATAAAAATAAAAATAAATAAAGAAATATCGCAACTGTTCATCATAAACGAAACTTCCCAAATCATTCCTTGCTGCGCTATTGGCCACGGTTTTTGGCGCGTTCACGCATGCGCATTCCCTTCTTTGAATGCTGTAAATACGAATTCGTCGGTCACGGCCTAGCAGTGTATCCATCGCACCTGAGGATGTTAGCCAGGTGTGCTGACGAAATATTGTGCAGTTTTGATAATAATATCCGACGTCTCGCCCGAGGAACATATTTAGAAGAAATCTGTCGGCAAAGCATGAAGCTTGCAAGTTATCGTCGACTATACAGGCAGTATGGCTGAGTCTTCTAGTGACTTCTTGAGTCGACGCCACCACGAGCCGCTCCATTGGCGGACAGAAGTAGTTACAGCTGCATATTTGAAGGTGTCCCACAGCTTTATCACCACAGTGTACAGTTGTATACACTTGTAGCTTTCCATTTCCAACTCGCAACATTAACAAAACTCTGGCTTAACTTCTCTGTTGCAGGACGGATCAACGCACGCACGTTAAGTGCTCTTTTATTGTTATAAACTTGTGGCACTAAACTTCTGTTGTCATCGGTCCCTTGACTTACAAACTTAAACAAATTTACACTAAAGAAAAGGTTCCAGAGAAGACGCGAGCTATCGACGGCAGCAACGGCGCAGTAACATTACGCCCCATTACCCTGTATAGCCATACCCGTGCGGCACACGTTAGTGGCAGCTCCATTTTCTACTATGAGAGAGAGATTCACTTGGCCTTGCACACGAACTGTAATCAACGGCATCGTGACGGCAGTCGTCTGCGTCAGATTTGATTCGAACCTCCTGAATACCTCCACGCTTGACATCTTCCTCGCCTATTGTGGCATCTTTCAGTAGGAAAGATGTCACGAGGTCAGAGCCACGATAAAGAGGTCAGAGGAAAATGATGGCGACCTGAGAGCATGGCCACCTGAATCAACCCATTGATTACATCAAGGAAGCTATCAATCTTCTAGCTGCGCGCCCACAAACCAACGACCAGCGATTTTCGGCAAATATCGTACGTGACCTATGCGTAGACTTTGGCTGCCACGTACTACAGGAAACCGACCAAGGCCGAGCTGAATTGTTACTTTCATACCTTTAGAAGTAGACCAAGTCGATATTCACCGGGAGTCATAATAATTTGGCCCAACGATATCTAATGTGTGTTCTTTATTAAGCTGACATGTCTAATTCCAAACAGCATTAACATCGAATGCTAGGTGGCACATGTTGACATCCTGTACAGCATCTCTGAGCCAACAGCACGTCATCTGTGGACGATTCGAAAAAAAATTATTTCTTCAACAAAGATTTTTTCTATACCTTTCCTGAGAATTTCGTCACAGGTTGTATCCATTATGTTGATTTTTTTTTCTATTGAGGCACATTGTGTTGCACATCTTCTGGCCCTTTAATCTAAGAAAACTGGATGCACCAGCCCTTCTAACTCTAATTGGTGAGTTATTTGATTGAGAAACAGCGTCTCTGGTTACGAAAATCGACACAACCCCTGGGATTGTGAAGCGTTGATCACGTCCTTTCTACAACGCATCCGTTGATACCTTTAGACGGAGGATGAAATGGTGGTCGGTTGGACCGTTTTTCCGCGAGGCCTGTAGGATAGAGTTTATTTTTATTTCTTTACTAGATATATTCATACACAACACGAAATTTAGAAAATCTTGACATCACTTCCATCGAAAGACATTACTGTTACTCCTCGCATTGTTTCCAACAATTCCTAGCTTATCAGGCTAAATAAATAGATGTAATATTACTTCAAAGATTCTAACGTAGTCTCTGACAAAACTTCTACCTCTTCTAATTGTGTAGGCTTCCGCGGCCAGAGTCAGTTGACATGAAAGTTTTCTGGGTGTTGTACCGCGTCATGATGTAAGAAGGCTATTACTTTAATAACTGACGTTTCGACCAACATTTCAGTGAGTTACCCAGAGTATACCCAAATGAAGGCCGCTGTAAAGTTGGCCGAAACGTCGGTTATCAAAGTAATAGCCTTCTTACATAATGACGCAGTACGACACCCAGGAAACTTTTATGTCAACTTCTACCTCTTCTTCCTTAGTGCTTGCCTAGCATGCTGATGGTGTGCACTGATTTGGCCATCGTGCCTGTTTAAGATGAGGCCCGAAATCTTGTTCATAAGAGGTTGCTCCTGTCACAGCCTTAGTAGTCCTACTGGTCGTTTCCCATTTACGTTCAAAGTAAAACCAGCTTTCTCACTGTGCTCTAAGAACATGCCTATTCCAACTTAGGCGGCTTTCCCTCCTTTATCTACAAATAGTGCTACTTCATATAATCTACGAACTTCATTATTTTTGACATGATCGTGTAGTGTTGATAGAGATGTCCATCTGAACATTTATGCTTCCATGATAGCGTCTAGTTCTTCGCATCTCTTGTTGAAGGCCATAAAAATGTTCAAATGTTTGTAAATCTATGGGACATAACTACTGTGGTTATGTCCCTAGTGTTACATACAACTTAAACTAACCTAAGGACAACACACATGCACACGCACACACACACACACACACTCACACACACACACTCATGTGCCCAAGAGAGGACTCAAACCTCCGACGGGGAGCAAGCGCGCACACCGCAGCAAGGCACTTTAGAGCGGCATTGAAGGCCATCATGCAGCCTCATACGTTGCATTGTCGGATTATTGAATGTCTACATGAAAAGTGAATTATTGCCTCATTAATAAAAAAGACAGTTAAATAGTTAAAAGCGTACACATAACAGCTAATACGAGGGAGGATAAGAATTTAGTACACCATAAACTTTTTTTCTCTTTGTACTGCTGCTGGAATATTGAAAATTGAAGACGATATAGTTACTAGACGTTTCAGATATTCTTTGATTCTTGGCTCCCCTAGACGTCAGAAAAATTAGTCACTGTCCACCCTAAACCAAAAACGTCGTACATAGGCGGTGTCATATTAATATGATTGGACCATGTGTAGAGGTTTGCGCAGATAAGAAAAGTGTTATCCGTACCACATCCGCATGGCCCATACCCGCAACCACATCCGCGGCACTTCATCCGCATCCGCAAGTTCGTTATCCGCATTCGCAGATATTAAAGTTTTTAATGGGTAATAGTAATAGATAGCAGTATTTAAACCATGGTATAAAATGATGTGATTATTGTTAGACTGTCAATTCTGCGACGACTTAACTACTTTTGACTTCTCAGCTCGGTAACTGTTCTATACATACTCCAAAACAGGCTATTCCAAAATGGAAAACATTGGCGCGCGTGACACACATAGTAGCACTTCGGAGCCCGTGTGGACGGAGCACTGATTAATAGAAGCATCTTCTTAAATTTCAGTGGTTAAAACTGATCGGCATAGTGGAGATTTTACTGTGTTTACATTCAAAAAACGAAACTATTCTTTCGGAGTTACAAAACGTTCACTTTATTTTCCACATATTAACGCACAAGGTTATGTAACACAAAGCAAAGCATGTCATTTCAAGTGTTAAAACTGTCGTGTACTTCTAATTGGTAACTGTCAGCAAAAAGAGACGATGTCAGCTGTAGCTACAGCCAGCCTACACAATCTTTGTGTACCTTCCTAAATACGTTACTTTCACTCTATACCGCAGCTGATTATGAAAGTTGACTTCCGTCATCATTTATCTAAACATCAATGCTTGTATGTTTGTTCGTATTTAATGCGCAGCAGGACCGTTCATTCGGTTGCGATTAAACAGTGTAAGAATATACTTTTTTACACAAAAACATGACACTATATCCTTGATCTTTTCCTTGCCATCAAATACGTATCCAAATTTTTTTTCCAAATTGAGAGCTTCAATATGTATTCCTTCACTAATGTCAAATCACCTATTTTCACTCTGGACGATATAGTATCCACTGATGTCATGTTCATTAAGAAAAAAAATGTTATTGTATTCACTACGATGTATGTCACTACAAAGCGCTAACTGAAGGCAGCGGAAATTTGGATTGGCACCTCTGGTGGGTGGGCAGTGGACCGTTTTGTCACCCAGAAAGCACTTAACAGACTGCAGATAAAACACGGTCGCGTAAACGGAATACACGCAGGTCCCTCGGGGGCTATGTGGGATTTCCTACGCGGGGTTTCCTACAAGTGTGCCACAGCTGGCTTAAGCTGGCTTTCCTGAACAAGGTGTTTGCGAACAGAGCCTCCCCCACTGTCTGTCTACGCCACTATCAGTGGAGGTGCTGTCACCGTTTCTCAGACATTGTCGTCGCCGAAAGCTTTCGCTCCGTGCATTTTCGGACGCGATTTTTCTGTATATTGTACACGATAGAAGTGATAACAACAACGAAGGGGAAACCGTGTCAAGGATGGTCATCGCTACCGTATTTATAAGAAAACTAAAGAATTTACGAATTTCATGTGCGTCAATTACGAACGGAGTACGTACAGGGGCCGTCTAAAACTCGCAAATAGCTCAACAGCAACATTCTTATCAAGCTGACAAAACAGAAGTGAAGATAAAGAAAAGAATGCATAATTGCAGAAAAATAGTTTGTGGAGAAACGACAGTGCCTGTATCCCAGTTTGTAGGCAGGGATTTCAAAATCTGAAAGATAAAAGATAGGAATTCGTTGCAAATATTCCGAATTACGAAAGATCCAAGACTCAATAATGTAAGGCGAGAAGAGGAGCTATTGGGACAACCCAGAACCCTGGCTTTAGTTCGGAAATTCGACTATGCGAAGACCATTTAAAATTAAGCAAATATTTTTTGAAGAGAGGTGATGGATCTGTTCCAGGAAAGAAAGTTCTGGCGTTTGCTTGTGAAGAAGCAGAGAAAATCCTTTGCGAAAATGGAACTGTGCTTACAGATGGGATATTTGACAGCTGTTCGGAAGAATTCAAACAACTGTACACAATCCATGTTGGCATCATAAGTACAGAAGAGAATATGAAGATATTTCCTGTTTCATTTGCTTTGCTTGCAGACAAAAGTCAAACTTCATACTAAAGACTTTTTTCTCTATGTAAAAGGAAATATTCTTTGAGGAAAGTTTATGTTCTAAGATCCTGATGCAAACCGACGTCATTGTTATACGTTTGCAATTTTGCGGTTCAATCCTGTTGCCTTTCTTGAATATTTGAGTAATCACCAAAAATGCAGTGCTAGATTTTGAAATGGCTGCAATTAAAGCAATGAATACCGTGTTCCCTATAATACAGCTTTCCAGGTTCTGAAGGTTCTGGAGATTTAAAAAGGTGTTTAAAGTGTCTAGGATTTTTACAAAAAAAAAAAAAAAAAAAAATGAATTAGAAATCAAGATTCGTAAAATAAGAAAAAATGTTACCAATTTGCTACTGTAAATTTGAACAACAATAACAAAAATAAATAAATAAAATGAAAAAAAAAAAGCAACAGAAAGCATCTAAACATGCCTATGTACTACGTGCATAGCCAGTCATAAGCTTCGATAAAATGTAAAGATATGTTCTTATTTCCATGTCAGTGGAAGGTTCAAGTTACGATATTTATTTGTAATCGGAAACGCGATCGTCACAAATCATGGGGTTTAGAGGTCAGAAAAGTTGGATCATAAAAATTTTACCGTGATGTTCTGTGTGTAAAAAATTTTCTGGGCCTTAAAAATATTGTTGTTTGAAAACGGTATGTGATACATCACACATCTTACCGCCATCAATAAATTCGCTAAGTAACCGATTCAGGAGTCTCGTCTTATTTGTCATTCGAAACTAATTATTTGTATTTGCCAGATCGCATTCAGAAAAGTAGGCTTTTCACGTATTCCTAAAGTTCTAATACGAAATCTGCTTTTTACTGAATTCTTTACTCAACAAAACTGAAATCTTAATTCGTAAATTTCTTACATCATATGTTTACCCGTCTGTGAAGCTTCCCACAGGGGCGGATCCAGGACGGCGTGCTGGAGGGGGATGGGGGGGGGGTGAAAGAATTATCATCGCCAGCCAAACTCTGGCTCAGTAGAAAGACTCTAGTACCGGCCACCGATTTTTACCCCACGCCCAATCAAACAAAAGTCTCACAGTTTTGTAGGCACGCGAGCTATGCATACTTAAAAAAATTAAAAAAAAATAGTACTGCTGGGGGGGGGGGGGGGACAAGGGTCGTCACACTCCACCCCCTTCCTTGGATTCGCCTATGACTGCTTCCAACGTAAGTGGCTGAGAGTGCTGGAGGAACAAGTAGAGGGGGACATAAATTGAAAGTTCCAGAAGGCTGAAAATTGCATGAAACTAATGTGTGTGTGAACTGTTTCACAAGATTCAGTGTATCAAGCGGGAATCGGAACTCTTGAACACCCAGGTATTCCTGTTGCCAACTAGAGTTCTTTCACTTGATATTTCTCTAGAAAGGACTTAGTTAATCTCAGGTCTTCTTGTTTGATATTTAAAGTCACGACACCGAAAATAAGTTTCATGATAGGCAGTTATAAAGTAAGAAATTCATAGCTAAGATATACGAAACATCGTTAATTCGTAATATAAACATAACTGAAAACAATCATTGAAGCATAATATAAAAATTTCTCAGTCTTAGGCAGAATTAAACAACAAAGATTTTACGATTAATCTGGTAGTTCTTTAATAATTAAGACCTAAGGCAATTGTCCGTAATGTAATGTTATTATGTAAAACAATTTATTTTGCCTGTCGCAGTTGCACAATTTTGAAGTCAGTGCCTAGTTTCGGACTCTACCGTACATTATCCTCTTTTAATACATAGCACTAGTTACATTACAATTTAAAATATCAGTTTAAACATGGGAAACACCCACGGGCCTCCAAAGTGTTGAGGCCCGTGGATGTATCACCTGCTTTAAGTGCTATTTTAAATTTTAATGTAACTAGTGATATGTATTAACACAGGATAATGTACAAGATCTTAGCAGCCATTTTTAACATGCATTGGATTATCACGATTTGAAAAAGGCTAACAGTTTGATAAATGACGGTACAGTCCGAAACTAGTCACTCACTGCAAAATTGTGCAAATGCGGTGGACAATATAAATTGTTTAACAAAATATTCCCAGTTGCTTATCCTAAACCATCATTACGATGAATTTTCATAAGAAATTTTATTACATACCGGTATACCTTCGTAGTTACCAGCTCAGCTAGTGACGAATTCGTTATCCAGGTTGCTGACAGATGTTCTCCTATCTTAATGGTAAATAAGCAGATATCGACAAACGTTTCAATAACCCCAGTGTAATGTAATCTTCATAACAATAATGTTGAGTCCCCAGATATTTTGTAGCCTTTTGGCTAGCGGTTGAAAGTCTGGTGTTTGTATTTCCAAAACGGTTCAAGGATGCAGTTTTAAGTTCGTGGCCCCATACCAATGGAAAATCATCTGTAGATATCAGAAACAACACTCTAGTTCTATAGACTTTATACGCCGGATCTAACCGTATCAAAAATATTCTGTAATTTCTTTCTGACAATCACGCCAATTACTGCGTAAATCTTTATTTCATTACGGTTAGCACTATTAAGGGACGCACCCCGCTGGCTCTATGGCGACTTAGTTGCGAAACATATATAACAGATTCGAACAACAGATATCATAATGATTGCTGTCGTATAAGGGGCAACATAGCTATTAAAGAATAGAGACGAGATTACGAGATCAAATCCGCGGATATCCGCATCCACGCAGACATCTAACCATGTGTAATGTACATCTCGTGATGTGGTGTCAAAATATTTCTTAGCCAACATATTTTCATGTGCGAAGTTTCAACATCATCTGAATAACTAACTTTAATTGAAAATTCATGTTTCGTACCATTTTCAAACGTTTCAAGTTCTAGTAATATATTCACTTATGGAACGACAAATAATAGCAACTAATAGCAATGGATGGAGGAATATTAGAGAGCAGCACGATGGAAGACATAAATATGCGTGTTGTATCGCTCATTCTATACTGTTATGAATATGCCGTCACCAAGAGATCGTGACGTAATTCGGGAACTGGATGCGAAGGTCGCATTGTGTGAGTCGTTACCCAAAATATACCTGCTGATGACTACATTTGTTCGACTGGATGCTCCTGATATGCGTATTATTTTTACTTTGGTATCCCAAGACTTAAATAAGTCAACAGAATGTTACTGATAATATCTGCTACTGAACACACTTTAGATATAATTTAAAATGGAGAGGCCTGTACGCAGTTTGTACTTCTAATGTACTGGAACTTTATGGTAGGCGCCTTGATCAGTACTTGCTTTCCGATGTAGTCCACAATAACCAATTAGTAACTCTGTTGGAAAAAGGAATGTATCGGTTTCGCAATAGGACTGTTGGTTTCTGTGAAAATCGCCTGAAGGAGTAAGTTAAGAGTCCATCCTGGATTTCTGATGTAAAATAACCGTGGATGTTGCCATTTTAAATGAGGATAAACAAATTTGCCTCGCTGCAACAAAATGTGTATCTTTACCAGCCAATTGCATGAAGTATTCGCAGATAAGCAAGCTCCAATCTCCAACCCATTCACTAGTCTCTTCACTGCAAGCCTTGTATCAGCATACTTTAAAAATTTATGTCTCTTTAAATCTACGCTGGAGATCCGATAGTAATTTTCTGCCTAATGTGGATTTCTTATGCTGTAGTTGAATCTAGGTAATCGCTCTTTAGTACAGTACAGTCTTTCACATTCCTCAAATCATCATTAAGTAACAAATATCAGGAACTGATATTATGATTTCTTTTAATTTCTTTTTCGACAATATTACGAACTTATGAATCTCTTCTGAGATCTTTATTTGTCATAGATCGCTTACGTACATTAACTTTACAATTATAATTATTTCGACTCATTAAAAAGTCATTATCAAATCTTAATTGTCCAAGTGTGGTAAAACATGTGTTTTTGTGATGAGCTGACACTAGAGTGGCGCAAGGCCACTCCCAGTCGGAAGTTGGAATCCTCCCTCGGGCATGGAGTTTGTGCTGTCTTTAATGTTAGTTAGTTCATAAAGTAGTTTGTAAGTTATGTACCGATGATCCTGTAGTTTAGTCCCATAAGCTTAACAAACATTTGAATTTTTTTTATTTGTTTGTATGCACATGCCACTATAGTCTCATTTCAGCTGAAAAGTATGTCTTACCATGCCTGGACAATTTGATAATGACTCTAACAAATCGAAAGTAGTCATCAATGTAAAATCAATGCATATAAGCGATCTATGGGAAATAAAGATCTCATAATATCTCGTAAGTATCATATTAATATTACATTAGTTTATAGCTCTTCCCAGTTTTACCCCACCTCCCCATCTTCCCCTACGTGCGGTACTGGTTCACATCGCAGCCCCGGGAATCTTATGGTCCGGATTGTATACCTATTATATTTCTACCTGATTATGCTGAAGCGATAGCTCCTTCCTTAACAGCCATATACAACCACTCTCTCAATGAGGAATATGTACCAAAAGATTGGAAAGTTGCACAGGTCGCACCTATATTCAAGAAAGGCAGTAGGAGTAACCCATTAAACTACAGGCCTATTTCATTGACTTCAATTTGCAGCAGGGTTTTCGAACATATCCTTTACTCAAATATTATGAATTATCTTGAAGAGAACGATCTACTGGCCCAAGGTCAACAAGGATTTAGAAAATATCGTTCATGCGAAACACAACAAGCTCTTTACTCACAGGAAGTGATGTGTGCTATCGACAAGGGTTCGCAAATTGATTCCGTATTCCTTGATTTCCAGAAGGCTTTTGACGCCGAACCTCACAAACGGCTTTTAATGAAATTGCGTGGTTACGGTATATCGCCCCAAATTTGCGACTGGATAGGGGATTTCCTCTCAGATGGGACACAGTTCGTAGTAATCGATTGTAAGGTATCGACTAAAACAGAAGTGATTTCGGGCGTCCCACAGGGTAATGTTATTGATCTTCTGCTGTTCCTTATTTACATAAACGATTTAGGGGAAAACCTAAGTAGCTCTCTTAAGCTGTTTGCAGATGACGCCGTCATTTACCGTCTAGTAAAATCATCTGAAGATCAAAACCAACTGCAGAACGATCTGAATAAGATATCAGTATGGTGTAAAAATTGGCAATTGACCCTAAATAATGGGAAGTGTCAAGTCATCCACATGAGTACGAAAAGAAATCCGTTAAACTTTGTTTACAAGATAAATCAATCAAAAGTGAACTCCGTAAACTCCACAAAATATCTAGGAATTACTATTACTTCACATTTAAACTGGAAAGAACACGTAGATAATGTCATGGAAAAGGTGAACCAGAGACTGCGTTTTATTGGCAGAACCCTTTAAAGATGCAACAGAAGTACTAAAGAAACTGCATACAATATGCTTGTCCGTCCTTGGAGTCCTTGGAGTATTGCTGCCTACTGTTGGATCCTTATTAGGTAGGTTTGACGAAGGAAATTGTTCTCTAATAGAATGGCTCAATGATGAATAAGGGAAAACTCTAAAAACTGTTATCACGAATCAATCGATATATTAAAGAACATGATAGAATAAGTTATTCAGAAAAATTTGGAAAAAGGATCTACTTCTTTACAAATTGTCCATTGTGACGATACTGCCGGCCCTCTCATCTCAATGTTATTGTACGATACCGTCTGCGTCGGATCCGGAATCGTGTGATTCAGTATTGATACATTTTGCGTGTGAAGTTACACACGAAATAGCCAGCCTAGGAATCAGTGTAGGACAGTGTCTCGGTGATACTGTGATTAAAACAAGTGATAGATTTCCCTAATTAAGAGATTTGTGTAAGACATTTCCAGACAATTCTACCAACAATAGATTTGTCATTGTACATTATTTTAATAAATAGAGAGACGAAGGGTAAAAACTTTTGTAAAACATAGAGAAATGAAAATAAATAGCATTGTATATATGATACGCTCATAAACAAGTTGTGTTGACCAGCTAATTGTGTTATTTCGACTATTACATTAATTATCAATATTGAATTCTTTGTATATATTGACTGACGTGAGTTTTTGAGTATATTTTATGAATGGCCATGAGATTTGATAGTTCAATATATGTTAGGAACATGTATGATGTACTCATTAACAAATTAATTGACATTTATCATTATTCTTTGTTGTGAAACAAATAGTACCGCGATTTCGTCTTAAAAAGATGTGCCATCTAAAATTATGGTATATATTGTTTTCATTTTATATTGTGATCATTTTTGTGTACATGAAATGTTTTACTTGTGTGTTTGGTAACTGTAAATTAGTATATTCAGTTGATATGAACAATGCATAATGCATTGCCGATGTTATATATTTGCCTCACCGCCTTACGTGGGAGAGTTCGAGTTTCGGCTTTTCTAAAGTGCACTGGAATCCATGTCACTCTGTGTTTTCAAATGGAAGTACTACCGCGCTGATGCTTTGTAATTTGTATATGATTTGAAGTTGTTATGTTTTGGTGGAGAAGCAGTTTGATTCAAATTAAAGAAGAAGTGAAAAATTATACATATCATGTATTTATTTCTACCACGATGCCTCAGGAGAATAATGTTGCAGCGAGTGGAACCCCCATACATCGCAATGTTAAAAAGATGAGTATCATGTGTGAAAGTGGTAGAATGAACTGTAATTATTTATATAGCATATAAATGTTAGAAGTGGTGGAGGAGCTGGGATTGCGTCATATACAGTGTCTACAGTTTATGTTGCAGGAGAAGTATATTTGAATGTATATAATCGATGTTGGAAAATACCAAGGAGGACGTGAATCTGGAACTATATACGGCAAAGAAAAACGGAGCACTTAATCTGGAAATTGGATGCTTGGGCCCGGATCGTCGCATCGCTGGACACTGAATAACAAGATAAGTACAGCAGCGGTCATAAATTTGTATTTGTAGTCTGGGTTGTTTGGCACTGTAAAAGACGATGTCTACTGAGAATAGGAAATCTAGTGTAGACATGTTAGATCAGGATGTGATGGCCAGTACACCTCGCAGCAATGTGTCAAATAGTGAAGAAATAATTATTGCATCACCAGGTCTTATAGAGTTGTTAAATCGATTAACAGAACAATTAACTAAACGTATTGACAAAGGAAATCATGAAGTGAGTAAACAAGTAGAATCTATTAAAAAGGAAGTAACGGCACTTAAGGACGATCTGAGCAAAAAGATAGATGATGGTTAATCAGATTTAAAGTCTCAGTTGAACGAAACAAACAGGGCAGTTGACGAAGTCAGGAAAGAAACATGTGATCTTGAAAGAGCAATGGAGTTAGGACATGAACATCTGGACACTCGTGTGACTGTATTAGAGAGTAAAATCAGTAATGTTGAGTCTGATCTTGAAAACAAAATTAATACTGTAGAAAAAAATTTTGATCATGAAAATAAAATTAGAAAAACTGAAATTCAGGAAGTTAGTCATTAGAAAATAAAATTTGTGAAAGTGTGACATATTCTGAAGGTTTTATTAAGAAGGTTGTGTATAACCTCAGTCAATGCATTGCAGTGCATTGCAAGAAAGTGTTGTAAATAGCAAAATGTCGATCTGTGGTGGATTTAATTGGGCAAATGTAGTAATTAAGACATACCCTGGGGAAGGGAAAACCCATCATAAAGACTTTTTACATCATTGCTCTGACAACGTCACTGTAGAAATGACCGATGTAATGAAAATTAAATTTGTAAAGAGATTTTTGGACAATGAAGCTTATAATTGGGTCAATCAGTTAGATACAGAGGAGCTCTCATATAGTGAGTTTGAGAGGTGTTTTTTGAATAAATTCTGGTCCAAAGCAAGCAAGCTAGAGTAAGGATTGATTTCTTGCGTGTTGGAAAGTACAAGGAAAGTTATGGCAGTATGAAGGACGTTTGTGAGGCTGAAATCAGAAAATTAGTGCATCGTGACTCACTTTTAGATGAAATAACATTGGCGGACACCCTACGTAGAAGATTACCAGGAAGAATACAGCAAGCGTTAGATTGTGGACCTGACGATTCAGTTGAGGACTTCTTAAGATTTGTTGGAAGATTAGACAGAAGTCATGAGAGAGAAAGGGATAGAAACCGGTACCAAGAAGACCATCATGGAAGAGACAGAAGAGATGATCACCAAGAAGATAGTCGTGAGAACCGAACTAGACAGCAAGGTGGGAGTATGGATTATAGGAACAGAAAAGGAAGAAACGATAGGAACCGAGGTTACTACAAATCTAATGGCAAGGGTCAGGAAAACTAAATGTCGCCCCTATGGAAGCCCGTCAGGTTGGGGTGAGAAATAGGACAAGAAATCAGGCTACCACAAATAGGATCAGATTCTGACACAACTGGGAAAATGAGCAATATAGGCAGGGACAGAAGGTAACACACAGGGTAAATCGGCTCAAGTTTAACAAAGAACTATGGGATGTCATTAAGAACCAGGCTTGGAAAGAAGAGGACAAGTGTATAGAACCAGAAGAGGTACTAGATGATGATACTGCAGCAAATACGTACAATGCAAGTGAAGATATAGCTGCAGAAGAACCCAAAATAAGTGAAGAACATGATGTGTTTGGACTGTCTAAATTGCTAAGTGAGCAGGTTGAAGATGCTGAAGCAGACTGAATGTTACTGCTCATGAAACTGTGAAGACTGAGAACCACGAAGATTTTGATGTTTTGTCTAGTGTGAGTTCAGAGAAGTCAGAGGATGACAGTGTTGAAGTTAGCGAAGAAGATGTGGAGGTCATGGAGTTTGAAGATTTGGAGAAGGAACTTGATAGGATAATTTATGTTGAAGTCAAGGAAGGTTGCATCGTGTCTGACGGCCAGTGAGAGACAGTGTGTGTTGTAGATCATGTCAAGTCTTGTGAGAATCAAGTCATACCAGTGAAACTGAGCAGTACTGAAAGTTGTCGAAGCAGAAACAGACAAGAAGAGGTAGGAAAAGACATCTTGCATTGTGTCATACAAAGCTACATTGAAAATGAAGAGAAAGCCAATGTTCTCGATAAGTTACTGAGTAAATATCATGAACTAGAAGATAATGTGCTTAAGTTAGAGCAGTGTGTTACCAATGATAATTTTGTTGCTAATGGATATATGGCTCGTCAACCTGTTGAAAGTAATGTGTCCCTGAATCATGTACAAGGTACTGACGATTCCTGTACTATGAAACATGATGATATTATTTAAGATCTCATTCATGAAGAAGAGGAAGATATACATTATGATGTCACTGGATGCCCATGTATTACTGTGTTTATTGATGGAAAAGGCAAGGAAGCATTAGTTGATACAGGTAGTCCAATCAGTGGAATTTCTGAACAATTTAGAGATTGTGTGAAACATGTACCGGACTACATAGTGATGCCTGTAGTTGGAATCAAGATCAAGGTTTCTACCGGCAGACACAGCACGTTAGTTAACCGGCAAGCCTTGTTGAACTTCAGTGTGAATGATGTCAATTTATGTCAAGGATGTTTAGTAATACCTAATCTGTCTGAGGATATCTTGCTAGGAACTGACTGGATCATGAAAGTGAATGCTGTATTTGACTGGGGAGGAAGAAAAGTTATGTTTGTGGACCCGAAGACTGGTGTTTTACATTGTACTGCTAAGATATTGAAAAATGGGAATAGTCCGAGTGAGCAGAGTCTAGAATTAGATTTATTAGATCATAATAGACATGTAGAAGACATGCATGAAGAGCCTGAAGAAGCCATGGAGGATATTAATTATCATGAACTCGTAAATACCAAAGTGGAGGAAGCCAACAAGTTAGACAAAGAACAAAAAGAAGAGCTGAGAAGTGTCTAGTGGAACATCATGATGTGTTCGATGACAGACCGGGGAGAGTGAAAAACTACCAATTTACCTTGTGGATCAAACCACATGAACCATTCTACATCAAACCATACGGTGTCCCTATTGCAAAAAGAAAAGCTGTAGAGAAAGAACTTGAAAAGATGGAAAACTGGAACATAATTGAGAGGAGTACTAGTGAATACAACAACCCGATCATCGTGATATCCAAGAAGAATAAAGATGTGAGAATTGTACTTGACTCCAGACATCTGAACAAGTTTTTAGAAACGGAAACTGACCATCCAGAGAGCATCGACGAACTATTTTATAAATTTGAAAATATAAAATATATGACTAGCCTGGACTTGACTTCTGGTTTTCATCAGGTGCCACTTGACAGAGATTCAAGGAAGTACACTGCTTTCTTGTATAATGGAAGAAGCTATCAGTACTGCCTGGTCCCATTCGGATTAAATGTTTCGGTAGCTGAATTTATCACAGCTTCGGATTTGGTATTAGGCAAAGATCATGTTAACTGTGTATGTGGATGATATCCTTGTCAGTGGTCAAACCTGGGAAGAACATGTAAGCTTACTGGAAGAAGTGTGCAGAAGATTAAGAGCAGGAGGGATGTCTCTTAAGCTAGAAATATGTAAATCTGCTGTGGAATACATTAAGGGCAAGGAAAATCTTGTTGCGGATTCACTCTCTCGTTTGCCAGTGGGGGGGGGGGGGGGGTGAATTTGAAGATAACAGAACTGAAGCCATACAGACAGTAGTGCGTAATAATAAGACTTTGTACAGGTGCTATTTTCGTAAAATTTATTGCAGCTATGAGTTTTGTACATACGTATTCTCTGATGAAATATCTTGGAACTTGTATTTTCAATACGTTGGATATTGCCGTTTGTAACCTCAGAAAAGTACACATTCTGTTTGTGCTAAGTGTGTTGGCAAGCACTGGGTTTCTAGCTATGTGGTAGCATACTTCTGATTTCGGTTTCTGGTGCCACATATCCTACTCATTCTGTAATCTGTTCAAATTATCTCATATCTGTCATTCTATCTTTCTTCTTTAGTGTTAAGGTATGAAATATGTGTATGTAATATTTTTATGTTAATAAGAATATTGATATCAGTATAGTTTGTTCAGTTAGACTTTTGAATGTATTAATTTATATCAGAGTTAAAATTTGAATTCATATTGTTGCCTAAGTATTAAAGAGCTAAAGTATTTGAGATATTAATAGAAGTCATGATAGAAACAATTAATTAATGTTAGTGTCTAATAATTTTGTAAGATACAAAGTTTAATGTCCTCAGAGTTTAAACAATTAAGTTCAGAAAGTAAGAGAACAGTAAATTTTACAGTATAGTTAAGTGGATATTCTTTATCATATGTTTCTTGTGTATTTTGTTTCGATGCTAAAAAGGTCAGACAAGTTCAGTGTGGCAGATTCTTTAGTGTCTGCGGTTCCCGATTCTGCCCTCTGCTCTTGGGAGGCCATACCCGTGTCACCTACTTACTGCACTTGGAACTTTCAGGATCTGGTGATGCCGAGTATGTGGACTGTGCTGTGCCAACCCCAGACAGGACTAAGTGAGGTACTGATGCAGCCAAGCCAGACACCGGGTCCAAGCCATCCAAAGTAGGTGCTTTACTCTTACATCACCTCGACTTATGAGGGCATCGTCGAGCTGATTGGGGGGGGGGGGGGGGAATTGTGACGATACTGCCGGCCCTCTCATCTCAATGTTATTGTACGATACCGTCCGCGTCGGATCCGGAATCGTGTGGTTCAGTAGTGATACAGTTTGCGTGTGAAGTTACAAACGAAATAGCCAGCCTAGGAATCAGTGTAAGACAGTGTCTCGATGATACTGTGATTTAAACAAGTGATAGATTTCACTAATTAAGAGATTTGTATAAGACATTTCCAGACAGTTCTACAATCAATAGTTTTGTCATTGTACATTATTTTAATAAATAGACAGACGAAGCGTAAAAACTTTTGTAAAACATAAAGAAATGAAAATAAACGGCATTGTATATATGTTAGGCTCATAAACAAGTTGTGTTGCGAAGCTAATTCTGTTATTTCGACTATTACATTAATTATCAATATTGAATTCTTTGTATATATTGACTGACGTGAGATTTTGAATATATTTTGTGAATGGCCATGAGATTTGATAGTTCATTATATGTTAGGAACATGTATGATGTACTCATTAACAAATTAATTGACATTTATCATTATTCTTTGTTGTGAAACATATAGTACCGCGATTTCGTCTTAAAAAGATGTGCCATCTAAAATTATGGTATGTATTGTTTTCATTTTATATTGTGATCATTTTTGTGTACATGAAATGTTTTACTTGTGTGTTTGGTAATTGTAAATCAGTATACCCAATTGTTATGTACAATGCATAATGTAATGCCATTATTGCCGATGTTATATATTTGCCTCACTGCCTTGCGTGGGAGAGTTCGAGTTTTGGCTTTTCTAAAGTGCGCTGGAATCCATGTCACTCTGTGTTTTGAAATGGAAGTACTACCGTGCTGATGCTTTGTAATTTGTACATGTTTTGAAGTTGTTATGTTTTGGTGGAGAAGCAGTTTGATTCAAATTAAAGAAGAAGTGAAAAATTATACATATCGAGAATTTATTTCTACCACGACGCCCCAGGAGAATAATGTTGCAGCGAGCAGAACCCCCATACATCGCAATGTTAAAAAGATGAGTATCATGTGTGAAAGTGGCAGAATGAACTGTAATTACTTATATAGCATATAAATGTTAGACCATACAGTGGGTCCTTTCTTAATCAACATAATTCGCTTCTGAGTCTAGCCTGAAATACTAAAACACTCGTTAAGCCGAATATATTTTTCTGATGAAAATCACCTATAATGGAATTGTGTATTCCATTCCGAAACATTTCGCAAAAAAAACTTCGCTCTATGAATTAAAAGGAAGCTGAGGCAAAAGAAAAGATTTGTTTTGTTTGGGATAACATGGTTTTATTACGGTTCGTGAGGAATGGGGGAGGGGGCCGATCGCCAGAATATTTTTATTCGGACGAGGGTTCTAGACAATTTTTACTTGGACGGGGTTCGCATATTAGAAAATGTTGAAAAACACTTCTCACCTTACACCGACTATATCTATATCTACATATACACTCCGCAATCAGCTATAAAGAGCGTGGCGGAGGATACACTGTACCACTACTACGCATTTCCTTTCCTATTCCAATCCTAAATAGAGACAGGGAAAAAATATCTATACGCCTCTGTACGAGCCCTAATTCCTGTTATTTTCCTGATATCTGCGCAAAATTTTAGTAGGAGACAGCAAGATT
Organism: Locusta migratoria; assembly: GCA_026315105.1. Classification (NCBI taxonomy): domain Eukaryota; kingdom Metazoa; phylum Arthropoda; class Insecta; order Orthoptera; family Acrididae; genus Locusta; species Locusta migratoria. Next base: position 171,080,667 of record CM048751.1, read on the forward strand.
GTGCTACACTGAGCTTCAAATTCCGGCCCTCTTAATTTACTCAACAGAATTTCACGAAAAGAACGTCGTCTTTCCTCCAACGATCCCCAATTGAGTTGCCGGAGAATTTCCGTGACACTCGCGCATTGGTCGAACCTACCAGTAACAAACCTAGCTGCTCGCCTTTGAACTGCATCTATGTCTTCCTGTCAACTGATCTGCTGCGGTTCCAAACACTTGCGCAATACTCAAGACGTGGTCGTACTAGTGTATTATATGCGGTTTCTTTTACAGATGTAGTACATATTCCCAAAATTCTCCCAATAAATCGAAGTCGGCTGTCCGCCTTACAACTGTCCTTACATGCTCGTTCCATTTTATATCGTGCAACATTATTACGCCTACATATTTGAACGACGCGACTGCATGAATCAGCTCTATACTAATGCAGTATTCGAACATTATCGGATTGTTTTTTCTACTGATGAGCATCACCTTACATTTTTCTACGTTGAGAGCTAGCTGCCATTCTTCGTACCAACTAGATATTTTGTCTAAGTCATCCTGTGTGCAAATACAGTCAGTTAAAGACGACACCCTCCCATACAGCACAGCATCATCTGCAAATAGCCGAAAATTGCAACTTACTCTGTCCATCAGATCATTTATATAGATAGAAAATAATAGCGATCCTATCACACTCCCCTGGGGCACGCCTGACGATACTCTCGTCTCTGATGAACACTGGCCTTCGAGAACAACGTACAACGTTCTATTACTTAGGAAGTCTTCCAGCCAGTCACAAATCTGTGAACCTATTTCATAAGCTCGCATCTTCGTTAGCAGTCTGCAGTGTGGCACCACGTCGAACGCCTTTTTGAAGTCGAGAAAAACACAATCAGCCTGTTGCCCTTCATCCATGGTTCGTAAGATGTCATGTGAGGAAAGGGCAAGCTTAGTTTCACATGAACGATGTTTCCTAAACCCGCGCTGATTCACAGAAAATTCCAAAAAATGTGAGAAAATGGCAAGCTGAGTTTCACATGAACGATGTTTCCTAAACCCGTGCTGTTTCACAGAAATTTCCCAAAATTCTCCCAATAAACCGGAGTCGGCTGTCCACCTCACTCACAACTGTCCTTACATGTTCGTTCCATTTCATATCGCTCTGAAATGTTACGCCTAGATATTTGAATGACGTGACAGCATCGAGAAGCTCACAACTATGCTGTATTAAGGGACTGCTTTATCATGTGCATCACCTTACTTTTTCTAGCTGACATTCTTCACACCAACTAGAAATTTTCCGTCAGCCTGTAATCATGTGCATAACCTTACATTTTTCTAGCTGACATTTTTCACAACAACTAGAATTTTTCCGTCATTCTGTATGCTATTACAGTCAGTTAAAGACGACATCATCACATACACCACAGCACCATCAGCAAACGGTCGCAAATTACAACTTACTCTGTTCATCAGATCATTTATACGAATAGGGAAAAATAGCGATCCTATCACACTACCCTGGGGCACGCTTGACGATACATTCGTCTCAGATGAACACTCGTCGTCGAGAGCAACTTACTGCTTTCTATTAATTAGGAAGTTGTCCAGCCAGTGACAAATCTATGAAGCTATTCCATATGCTCGTATTTTAGAAAGCAGTTTGCAGTGTGGCACCGCGTCAAGCGCCTGTTTGAAATCGAGAAAACCCAAAATTTACTATATTAGAACTAAGAATGTGCTGGAAAGATACGATAAACAAAGGTTTTATAATGGCCACAGGGAGGCATCACGCTGTAGGCTGTAGGATATTGTATTATAGACGACCAAGGAGAAGTTGACCTATTAAGCCCAGATAGTACACTACGCGCTACAGCTGAGCCCAAAATAACGAAGCAGGGAATATGGCAATAAGGAGCAACGTTCTGTTCACAGATGAATGCTGCATATGTTTGATACTAGATGTCTGTCGCAAACATCTGTGGAGGAAATACCTGGTAATACTGCACTCGTCAATCGAATATCATAAGGTGGTGGATTAATAATATTGTGAGCAGGCATTACTGTGGGTTTCGTACTGGGTTTTTATCTATCAAGAGCTGTCTCAAGTCACCACAAACCCTGGATTAAATACTCCAATCTAGAGGTCAACCGTTTAGTCAGCATTACGGTGGAGGATTCCAGTTTATGGTCGACTCCCGAGTCTATTCTTCAGGTATATTCAACGAGTACATCGATGGAGCCGGTATACCACCACTGGACTGGCCTTAATGTTGCCCGATATGAAACCAATTGAAGATATTTCGACATACTGAAAAGAGCTGCGGAAGTACGCCATGACCGGCCTGGTAATCAAAGTGATTAAAGCCAGATTTTCATTGATGAATGGCACAATTAGTCCGTCAGCGATGTAATGGGCTAGTGGGCAGCATGGCACGTACAGTAAAGGCTTGCACCCGCGCAAGGGAATTGACGCGAACTCTTTACTGAGTGAGCTTCTAACCACTTAGCTTATCTCAAAGAAATAAAAATAAGTCAATTGTTTGGTATGGATTGTCGGTAAATTCCAAGAGGTATTACTGTATTAAATTCAGTTCTTCATGTCTTAAAGAACAGGTAACACATGTACAAGGGTCGTAGTCTCGTACATCGACGTCTACATGGGGTACTCTGCAAATCACATTTAAGTGCCTGGCAGAGGGTTCATCGAACCACCATTATACTATTTATCTCCCATTCCATTCTAGAATAGCACGCGAAAAAAAGAACACCTGAATCTCTCCGTCCGAGCTCTGATTTATCGTATTTTATTCTGATGATCATTTCTACCTATGTAAGTGGGAGTCAACAATATATTTTCGCATTCGGAGGAGAATGTTGGCGATTGGAGTTTCGTAAGTAGCCCACGCCGCAGCGATAAACGCCGTTGTTGTAATGATTCCCATCCCAGATCCTGTATCATTTCCGCAAAGCTGTCTCCTCTGTAGCGTGACAATACGAAACGAGCTCCCTTCTTTGGACTCTTTCGATGTCCTCCGTCAAACCCACCTGATAAGGATCCCACACTGCGCAGCAATACTCCAAAAATGGACGGACAAGCGTAGTAATGGCTCCTCTTGTAGTGACTTTGGATGGCCACACCATATCCTGTTTGTGTAGTGCTAATGCTTGAACCTTCACCTTTCATTTACAGGTGATTGCGTTCTGCGGTTGTTGGCGGCGACAGATGCGTTCCAGAAATGGAGTTTGACAAGGACGCACATATAAAACAATCACGTACTAATGAATACTTCACCTTGCTTTGACGCTTGCTAAAGGTGTATGGAGGCGACACAATAGACTCGACCAATGTAAGGCGATAAGTACGGCATTTTCAAAGTGGTGAAAAGGTCGTAGATGACAAGCCACGACCCGGTTGTCCGTGAACAGCCTGCAACCCTCGCACTGAAGAGTGACTTGATCAATTGTTCTGTGCTGAATAGTGTGCAGACCTGAATGGCGGCTGTAATAGCTTGGAAAAACAGTTTGAAACATCTTGGTTATCGCAAAGTATTTGGGTCCCGCGGATAATTACAGATGGATGGAGAAAAAAGAAAAAATATGGGTCTTTGTCGGGATCTGCTGGATCAATTTGGCTCCTTTAGACCTCCATATCTTTGGGCTGCTAAAAGGTGGACTAAGTGGTGAAAATTTTCAATCTCTAATGCTTCTGTGCTGCTGTCAGAACTGTAAGGAAGTGGTTAGCCTCATGCGATTCCGCTTTTTACTAACACGACATTCATATTCTGGTTCATCGTCCTCAAAAGTTCATAACGAAACAGAAATATGACAGTCTGCAGCTGCAATATTGCTCTGTTTAGCTGCTGTAATTTATGTATCTTCTGTAGTTTACATGTAATAAAGGTAGAAACGACTCCCGTACAGCCGCGGCAGAATAGCCGTGCGCACTAAGATGCCCAGCTGCCCTCCCTCGGGCATGGGTGTTTGTGTTGTCCTTAGCAAAAGTTAGTTTGAGTTGGTGTAATTACTTTGTAGCGTAGGGAGTAATGACCACAGTAGTTAAGACCCTTAGATTTACAAATCTTTTTTCATTTGGACCCTCGTACAAAAAGATGAATGCCAGACATAATGAATAGAGAGCTGTAAAGAAAAGACAAAATATATGGTGATGTTAAATTCTGAAGCTATAAGAATACTACGTGACCTGGAGGTATCTGATAAATGTTTCAAAGCTGTCAGCTACTTAAGTTATACCTAAGTCTCGTCCTAACCAAAATTAAGAATATGAGACACTGTATTAGAGAAAGGATACAAGGAGGAAGCAGAGCTTATTACACGAACTTACAGATTTTTAGTAATTCTCTTGTTACAAGAACAGCCAAATGAAGAGGATATGATTCCCTTTTGCGACCGGTAATTTCATACGGCTCTGTAGTGTAGACAATGACAGAAGCAAAGAACCTAAGGATATTTGAAAGGAAAATTTATGAAAATATATGTGCCCGTTAAAGACAGAGGCAAAAGGTTGAAGATTGACATACAACCATGCAATACAAGAACTTACACAATGGAAACATGTCGCGTATTTTATTAAGTTTTAAAGATTACGTGGGATAGGACATATGAAGGGAAGACAAGATTAAAGAGAAAAAAATGTTCAAATTTTTATGAAACTTTTGGACCAACCTGCGATGGCCATCAGCTCCTAGTCTTAGAAACTACTTAATTTTCACTAAGGATAAAACACAATCATGCGGTTACCCCCGCGTGATACAGGATTCTCAAACGAATAACGCTACCGGAAAGAAAAGGAGACCGAGTGCCACATGGATGGAGAACCTGCTGGCTGACCTTACCACGATGTGGATCCGAACATGGAAGAGAAAAACTGATAACAGAAAATTATCAGTTTTGATTCCATAGTGGAACTTGTATTCAACGACGGTTTATTTGATCTGTAGAAACATTTTTCAGTAGTCAGTCGTAAGTATTAATATATTTTTATGTGTTTCAATAATTTTATTTTAAACATTGATAATGACCATACAGTGAACGAAATCTAGATCTGTGAATCTATAAAAATTGAGGTGGTTGTGCCTATATTTCATTCTGCAGCCAAAACTACACAACGCAAACGAATAGTGTTTGTATGTGGTAGTAGGTTACAGTCTCCTATTATGCACTATGGTAGTAGAGGGTTGATGACGATACCGGGGTGGAAGATATGAGAGTTGAAAGGTACCGACGTATCTAAAATCTTACGTGTGGGTGTCAATATTTTGCTATTCAGCAAAAACTACATAATGGAGACGAACGATCCCTCTGTGTGTTTGTAGCACAAAGTCTCCCGTTGCACACAGTAGCAGTTTCGTGTCGATAGCTATAAGAGGGTGGAAGATATAGTGGTTGAAGTCGTCAGCTTATATACAATTTGGACTGAAGACCAGCGATGACATTTGACACTAAAATAGCGAAGAGGTTATATACATCGAAAGGTGATGCCCATTCTTCAGTTGTTTTTCTACATCAAGCGTTGGAATAAAGAAAAATAAGTGCACATTGCAGTTTGAAAAGTAAAACTACAAACAAAGATATCAAAACGCAAGAAAGAAATTTCGCATTCTCGATGCATCTCTAAAAGACAGAAAACGTCATTAGAAAGTTAATCTACAGACGATAGAAATTTTCGATTTGTTGACGTTGTTTATCTTACACTATAGGCGTGATTTTTCGATATTCGCATTCCCTAATGAGGTGAAACAGGGGTGTATGGTTTTCTGAAAAGATGTTGCTATTCATGCAATTTTGAAACAAAAAATACAAAACTTCGGATTTAAATTTTTGTTTAGCGTTTTGAAATTGTGTATTTTGATGCCTTTGTAAAATTCAACCATCATACGGGTCAAATACAGCAAAAGCTTTTAAGGGTGCTCCTAAGACTATTTTGATTCTAGAAATGTGAAATTTGCATTTGGGACCATGGTCAGAATTAAAAGAAAAGTGTGTTTCGGGATTTTTGAATTGTGATTTCAACGGTGCAATAAACGGTGGCAAGTTGTATCAAAATTCTTGATTTCGAAAGCATTTTGAAGGGGGGGGGGGTGTATCAATGCCCTATCCTGACAATTTTAAATTTCACATATTTACATCCAGTTTTCTCAGGAACTATCCAAGGTAACAAAACAAAACTTTGCCGGGTTACAGAGTCATATCTTATACATTCAATTAACTACAATCAAGAATTAATTTTGTCAGGCGTCAAGATACAAACGTTTTAGTGAAGGTCTAATAAAAATTATGAAAGTTTTAAATAAAATATTTTTCATTATAAAAGTAAGAGGGATATCTCTACCATTGTATATCCTCATAAACATAACATCACTATCAATAAGAGGTATAAATTTGAGAGCTTCAGCTTAAGTACTTTCTGAGGTAATGGAAGAAAAATAAATCTTCAGAAATCGCGCTTTAAAGTTTAAATAAAAAAACTCACTATTAAATGAAGACAAGCCTAAAACTCTCCTGCTTATTAATCTTTATCTTCTTGAGGTTCAGTCTGTTTCTCCTTCTGAGGGATCTTACAGCTTGTATTTTTCACCATAATTTCTGCCTTGGAAACTCGCTGTCTATCCAGTTCTTGTAGGTTTGCTTCAGTATTATGGCCAGCCTTATGAACTCCAAATTGCTTCAGAACTTTTATTGTCTGCATTTCCATCATTGAAAGTGATCACAGCATCATTCACCACAATCTTCAATGTTTTCAAACCCAGAACTACGTTCTTGGCTATCCTGGTCCACACAACATTGTTAAAAGACTCAGTTTCATTTTGAGTTTTACCTGTGAGGCATTCCTGCAACCAATGCAGCAGAATGTTTAGTATAACTCAACACAAATCACCGACTTCTAGAGCAAATAGTTCTCGAGTTATCTCGTCGTAACTGAGCAAGTGCTCTTGGAACGCGTAGAAATTACTCGTGTAGTACGCTACTTAAAAATCATTTAAAAATATTTACAGTCATCCAAAATTAACGAAACATACATCGAATTATACAGAAATCTCCAAACAACAGTTTTACATAAAAAAATAATAAAAATCGACATTTTTACCCCAAACCACCTTTAGTGTCCTCTTAATGCTAAACCTATGAAAATGTAGGCCTATATTTAGAAGCAGAAACAACGAATGCAGACCATCCACTTTGCGCGTGCGAAGTAGTGGGAATTACTGTAGTAAATTAATATTTACGTCTGATTGCTGAAAAAAATGATTACATCAAAGAAATTGTTGAAGAGACGAAGGCCCACCGAGGGCTGTAGTGTTGATGGAGAGGAAGATGAAGAGGATCTCACGAATACCTGTCTGGTGGGCTAACCACCTGGATTGGTGAACATCTTAGGAACCGGCAGAAGTGGGTGTACAGCTACTGGCCACTATAATAAAAATAATAATAATTTCGTGTGGCTCATTGGCCTGGTGCAAGTCTTTCAATTAGACGCCACTTCGGCGACTTGCGTGTTCCTACTGGCCACTTACTGAACTCGATTCGTTCGTACAACGAGGAGCTAGAGCCGTGCTGGCATTAGCGCTCAGCGCGGAGCCTTATCCTTTGTGAGAGCGATCGCAGGACGCGGCGGTTACGCGGGGTGGAATGCGAGGCGGCTGCGGTCCCTCACGCCCGCTCACGCCTCCCCCCGTCCCTGACCCCCTTCCCCTGTCCTGGTCGAGCTATGACGTTACCGCGCGAGCTAACACTCGGCCGTGCCATAGATAGTCTCCAGCCAAGATTGCGATGAAGCGAGTGCGGCGAGATTAACTGATGTCTAGTCGACTCACTGCGGCGCACCACAGATATCCACACAGCGTATTATTTATAGGCGCCGTTTGGACGCAATTACCTATCAAACCGATCCGTTGCACCTAATGTGGAAAAAGGTCATCGAATAATCTCATTAGTCTTTTATTCACGCCAAGATCTAGCGCAGTTGCAGGAACTACGTATTTATGACGTCGCGTCAAAAAGGAAGGGACGCCCCCACCGAGTGGATATATTTTTTCTCTTCAGAGACCTTCCACTGGTATGCAAATGTGCAAAATCATAGATATGCAAATTAATTTTAAATATAATCCTCATTAATGTTAAAATCAAAGATCGCCACAATATTTTTTATTGAAAACATGGAAAAAGCTCCAACACCTTAAATCTACAACTGTTCAACTGTTTGTTAAGCTTATGGGACTTAACTACGGGGTCATCAGTCCCTAAACTTACAAACTACTTATGAACTACTTACGAACTAGGACGGCACAAATATCCATTCCCGAGGGGAAATTCGAACCCCCGACCGTAGTGACCGTGCAGACCGTGACTGGAGCGCCTCAGTCCCCTCGGCCACCGCGGCCGGCTTAAATCTACAAGCACGGTGGCGAGATAATTGTTCAGAGGGCACCAAATAATAAACACAGTCCTCTACCTATCAATTTAATTGCCCCTCCAAAATAGTGAATTAGGAATTTGTAAAGGAAAGTAAATTTATGACTTACACAAATACATTTATTAATTAAAGCACACAGTATTTCTAGGGATAGTTAACACTTAAAAGGTTATTGTATATTAGTTGAAAGTTTAGTTGAGCAACGGGTTACAAATGAAGACACATATTGATAAAAAAGTACATCAAATGCAGTAAAATTGGTTAACACCGCGAAATATATGTATGACCAGCAAATTGTCTGATTTTTAATAAATAAGTTTACAAATCAACATATGAAGTCTAATTGAAATGAAACAAATGGAGCCGTAACTCTTACCTGTAACATAATATCTGGGTATAGATGTGGCTTTGTCCTATCGGGAAAAACTGGAAAGGTGGACACAGGCTCTAAGAAATTAGTTATAGGTGTGGGAAGTCAAACATCTATCATACGCACGCACAACACATTGATGGGTGATAACTGTAACTATATATAACAATTCTAGCAAATAGTGAGCATTTGTCGACGCTGGATCTCGCTGGCGACTGGAAGATGATGCAGTGGAGCTGAAAGAGAATAAATTCTTCTGCCAGAGAATCTTACTACGATCTGTGAAGCAGTATCGACATTGAACTATAAGAGTCCCACTATCATGGCAGACAGCGGTTGTCAGGTAAATGCTTCCAGTGTCGGCTAGGACATACACTCAAAAACTCAAGTGCAAAAACGCGAGTATTGAGTACAAGTGTCCCCAGAATGGAATTGCATAAACCACTAGCACGTCGGTACGGCCCGTACGACGGTGGCTGCCTAACCTCAAGTCTCGACCGAACAAGAATATAAAACACAGCTGTTTTGCAGAACGAACAACTGCAATTAAGTTCCTGTCCAGATCGAAATGTGACCTTTTCTAAGTCCGCTATCCACTGTAGGCGGAAACGTCAGAAAAATTCAACAAACGCTCAGAACTCATATCAGAAGAGCGATAAAACTCTTCGGGTCCTATCATAAAGAAAAGGTCCGAACTAGCCGGAGCCTACATGAGTAGTGTGAACCGACTCTTCGTCCGTCCACGCGAAAACTGGGTGTCACCGTCCCCCTAAACTCGACATACCAATAACTGGAGAGCTCCAACCCTCCAGCCAATGGGATGGACAGGTAGATATGACAGGTAGCTAGACCTGTCGCTTACACAGGGGACTATCCATTGTGACACCGTCAGTCTGTTCGAAATATTGGTCATTAAATAAAAAGTAAGTCGAGGTGAGCACATGTTTAAACAAATCAACAGTTTTCCCTTCGAACGTCTCACCAATGTGCGACAATGTTTCCTGGTAAAAAGGGATACCACGTCGGAACTAACGAGAATATCACGGGGGTGACCGAAACATATTCTTCATTGCCATCTACTTCCAGCCAGCTAACAGTTAACTGATTTTGTTATTCTAATAGTATAGTTCTCACACTATAGTGACTCATCAGATTTTAAGCACATAAGAAATAGGTGGTAATGGACTCACCCCATTAAATTCTTATGATATTTAGGAGAGTTTTTCATATGAGAAGAGCTAAAACACATTTCAGATTTTTTTCATGTTACAGAAACAATAGTAATACATGAAAAAAATAAACAAAACATCTTTTTAGCAAGTGTTAGTAAAAAAAAAAAAGAAAAAAGGAAGAAAGCTTTCATGCGTAGAGACTTTTATTGAAAACAGGCTGGAGACATGAGGTACTTGTGCTGCAGAAGCAATACCGCGCCGGAAATATTAACCATTCCGAATGTCGTCGGCTCGGCGTGATCCGGCTGAAGTGGAGTCATCTCGACCCGGCCAGCCAATGTGAACAGTGCAATTGGAAACAATATCAATCTTTCGGGTCGGCTCGGCCCGGCTCGGCTCGGCCCGACCGGCAGTATCAACACGGCCGAAGGTGTGTTCAGGACAGTCTGGTTAAATGTTTGGACTAATCCCCTCACCATAGTTCAGAAACCTGGCAGAAGACAATATTTGTCCACTGTTTATCCACCTTCATGAGGAAAGGACCAAGTCTAACAAAGAATGATCTTCTTCCCAACCTTCCAATTTATATCTAGGGCATGTCATATCCCAATAAGGCATATCCCCTACATTTCCTAATCAATCGCCTTCTCTCCCTGCAGGAATACCACCAACTGAAGTCTGCTGAAGTTTAAGAAAGGTTTTCTATTACTGAAAGTAAATTCTGGCAGCGACCTAGGTGGCTATACCCTTATATCGCTTATGCAGAAAAAACAAGTGCTTTCGAGGTATTTGGAGGCCTCTTAAGGTTAGAGGTCGGGGGCGATCCCTCCCCACCCCCCCTCCCTTAGTTCACACACCGCTATATACCTTACACTTGAAGTCTGTTGCACAGCATGCAAATGCAGATGCTTTCTCCCGATTATCTCTGGGCCTGGCCCAGTCTTTGATTCCTCTCATCTTCTCAAGTTTATGAAGGCATCCACGACGTCATTCAGGGTTTTCCTTTCATAGTCTCTACTGTGGCGATTGCTACCATTCGCGATCTAACAGTCTGTACCATATGCTCCTATGTTCGACAGGTTCTACCCCCCCTGCAACCAGCTTCAATTCTTTTATATTATCAGACATCAGCTGTCCGTCGTCTATGGCGTCCTGTTGCAAACTGAACCATCATCCACACCATGCATTATCATCCTTCAGAAACTGTGGGACACAGTTCTGCGTCTGTTATATCAAGGAAATTGGGGCATCACTCGCACTCGCATCTTCTGATTGAGACCCACCAGTGATGTCACTGAAATGGTACAACGTTTCTCAGCATGTGCCCAGCATCTAACCCCCCCCCCCCTCCCCGCGACAGACCTTTTTCACTTGGCCCAAGCTGGTAGCCCTCTGGAAACGTATTCATGTGAATTTGTCTCGATCTTTTGTCAGCCACCATTGGCTCCTGATTACTGACATGTTTTCCCTTTTGTCGTGTCACAGCATGGCATCAGACCTGCCTCTACCTTCCCTACATAAAGTCTTCTTCTTGGAAGGCCTGCCCAAAACGATATCCACGAACAATGGACCCCCGATAGTGAACCAAGAAATCGTGGAATATCGTTCAACTAACAGGACTCAACATTTACTAACTCCTCCTTTTTTATCCACAATCAAATGGTGAGGCCGAGCGCCTAGTCCGAACGTTCAAACCTCAGATGACAAAGTATTCCACCGACCACTCTTTGGATGAAGCAATGACTCTGTTCTTCTGCTCATATCGTTCAACCCCGATAAAGAGGACAGAAGTCCTCCATGGTCGGCAAACTCGCATCTTTCTGCATTCACTCCCTCCGGGACCGAAACGTCAGGTGCTGTAAGAGCATACGCATTTTCTTCCCAGACCCTTAGTTCGAGCATGAGATTTTGGCCCTAAGACCGGACTGCTCAATGGGATGGTTCTTCGCCCGAGGAGCTGTCAATTGTTTGATATTCGCATCGACGACATGGTCGTCAGCCGCCAAAGGAACCAATTCTACCCGCAGTAACCAGCCTCTCCAGTTCCTACCACAGCGGCGCAGGTCGCTCGTATTCACCTTCCCCAGGCAATCCTGCCTTCTCCCATCTAACCGATGGCTGGGCGATGTTGCAGCACTTCTGACGCCTCTGCTACCTTCACTGCAGCCAACGCCGACGCAACTGCCGATAGCGCACCCATTTTGGGACCACCCCAGTCAGCGCCATTGCCGGGCTGGTCTTCCGTACCGCACTACGCAGGTGCTGATAAACCCATGCCACTACCGCCGAAGATGCCATTCTCCCAGCCTCTTCAGTGGCGCCATTCAGCTTATCTGTTCCCGCATCAAGTTTGTAGTATCGGTTAAGAAGTTATACGAATAAAACTGTGTTTAAGAAAGACATTTAGTCACAAAAAGTTTGATTAGAGTGTTTCTTACAACTTCATCTACACCACCGTAAAGTGGTACACTGTACCATTACTAGGGATTTCCTTTCCAATTCCACTCCCAAATAGAACGAGGAAAAAAAGAATGCCTTTATGCCTCAAGCCCTAATTCCTCTTATTTTGTCTTTGAGATCATTAAGCGAAATGTAAGGAGTCAGCTTCAAATTCTGGCCCTCTAAATCTCCTCAACTGAATTTCTCGAAAAGAACGTCTTCTTTCCTTCAGCGATGCCCATTTAAGTTCCCGGAGCATTTCCGTGACATTCGTTCATTTGTTGAACCTACCAGTAACGAACCTAGCTGCTCGCCTCTGAACGGCTTCTATGTCTTCCTTTAAACGGATCTGATGGGGGTTCCATACACTTGAACAATACTCAAGACGTGGTTGCAGAAGCGTTTTATAAGCGATCGACTTTACATATGAAGCACATCTTCCGAAAATTCTCCCAATAAACCGAAGTCGGCTGTCCACCTTACTCACAACTGTCTTTATATGTTCGTTCCATTTCATATAGCTCTACAATGCTACGCCTGATGTTTGAACGACGCTGCTGCATCAAGAAGGTCACTCACTACTAATGCAGTATTCGAACATTATGGGATTCTTTTGCTACTCATGTGCATCACCTTCCATTTTTCTACATTGAGAGCTAGCTGCCTCTCTTCACACCTACTACAAATTTTGTCTAAGTCATCCTGTATGCTATTACAGTCAGTTAAAGAAGACACCCTCCCATACACCACAGCATTATCAGCAAACAACCGCAAATTACAAGTTACTCTGTCCATCAGATCATTTATATAGATAGAAAATAATAGCGGTCCTATCACACTCCCATATTTTTCACGGATCTTCGATATTTTCTGTATCAGATGCTTGTCATATGTGCAGATGGAAGGTGGTGTTCACTCATTTCACATATTTATGATTGAATCTATGATTAATGTATTTACTGGAGTTATTGTGTGCAACTATAATTCACTCGCAGTTTTTGTAATGGACGCACTTGCAATCTTTAAAGTGTTCTCAAGGCCAGTGGCGTAGTGCGAAATCCGAACGATTCTTATGTCCGTAATATCAGCGATGGAGTTCACTTTTATGGCATACATTTACTTTTAGATGTCATGACAGTGGAAAAGAAGTTATTTGAGAAATTGGTTGTGTTACATGCTGATGCATAGTAAAGTGATCGGTTGTGAATTTCCTGAAATAATGCAGTTACTGTTGCCCAAATGCTTTTGTATAATTTACTAGCTAAAAACCCGGCGATGCCCGGATATTTCTTCATATAATCCTGCCTTGAGTTAGTACTTCTGCTATCTCTCCTCTCTCTGTCCATCTCCTTTTTTCTAAAAACATATTATATTTTTCGGCTAATGTACAAAATTGTAAGTGCAGTATCCAAATACACACACACACACACACAAACACACACACAACACATGGCATATGTATATCTTCCAGGCACTAATATGAATTAATTCTTTGGTGGATCCACTCCTTACCATGCGAGGGACACGGAGATACCAAATCCATTCCTCAGCATTTAATAGATTGCCCAGTTATTTATTAATCGTAATAGAAAATGCAAGCTCCAATGGAAACTGTTGTCACTTGAATTTGAAAGGTAGATTTGTCGCATATATGGGAATTCGTTGGATGTACACTGTTTCATTCTCTTCCTTTCCTTGTAGCTCTGTAGAAAGCAACTGTTGTCGCTTGTATCCGTGAGCGCTTCACAATTCAAAGTTGTCAATAGCACCGTCAGCTTTCAGGAATTTTCTGAAGGTGACTAGAATACAGGTATATCTTAGTAGTAAATAAGAAATTGATTACAATGTGGTGCATGATGTGAAAAGGTTTTACCCATCGCAGTGTATATGATCTCATATTTATTGATTCATATTTTGTAGAATTGTATAATTTTTCATGTATGTATTCATTTGTATAAGTGCTGTATGTCTGTAAAATCCGTTGCGAATACAATTAGTAGCAAAGAAGTAATAGGTTAACTTGGTGCATGATGGGGCGATTTTCCATAAACGTTACTGTTCATGTTCTCATATCTCATGAACTACGTGTCGCACTGTAATACAATTTCGAAGATACATTCAGCTGTATGTGAGTAGACTGTCTGTACAATTTCCTGCGGTGACAATTTGTAGTGTAGAAATTATAAATTGTGACGTGATACCGAATGCCGTAGTTGCAGCGAGAAAAAGTTTAATAAATGTTTTAAATTACGTTTAAAGTTTATTGCCGGTCGCTAAGTACTGTCATTCTCATACAGCGTGTGAATAAAGTCTAGCCTCATTATGTGGCAGTTTCTTGCAACTCCTATTGTTTATGACGTATCTTCTGAACCATATGTCGTATGTGGTTTCTACCCAGAGAGCAATGTTACCTCACGGTAAGAAATAAGTGTACCAAATTTGGTTGAAATCGATACAGTGGTTTAGGTGGAAATGTGCAACACTGTCGTTGATGCAGCAGTCTTTCACGTATCTCATTCTTTATGACGTAATATCTCCTGAGCTATGTGTCGTGTTCTTATGATTTTGGGCCAGGAACATTCGTGGGGGTACGATGAACATTTCACCAAAGTTTCATTGCAATTGAATGAACGGTTTATGAACACATAGAGGACATACAAACATTCATTTTTATTGATATTGATTTAGCCCTGTTGGGGCATCACCATGTCATGTACAGGAAATTTACTGATCCATCATCAGTCAAAGCCGTCTAATAATTTCACATTTTAATTCACAGTAGCTCTGACTGATAGTGGATAACCTAACATCTTTTGACCTGATGATGCTCCTAAAGCGCGAAATGCTTCATAAAATAAAGAGCATTTTCGCAACCGTGACTGGATTATTTCAACAGGTTTCTTGCATCTTCTAGCAACAGGACATCTCTGCATTGAGTGAGCGACCGAGGCAGATTTGACAGAGGGACACATCAGTAATCAGATCAACCAATATCATTCAACTGGCTCCGGATTAAATTTTTACTAAAAAAGACCAAGAATTATCATATGCACTAGTATATTCAAAATTTACTACGGAGTAATACGTTTTATGTCCTTCAAAATGTAAATAATCTTAAGATTTTTTTTCTGACTGAGCCCACATCCACAGGGAATGGCGATCTGTAGAAGATACATGAAATCTACTCTAATCTCTGCACAGGTTTCTCACCAAATTCTTCCTTATTGAGACTTTTCGACAACCAACCGACACATTTGAGGTTATCAGTAGGCATTAATGTCGAGATAGTTACCTGCCCTACAAACAGTAAACAATGTTTTTTTTTTCTGAGGAACATTATTTATGTTAGGGGGTGTTAAAATAGACGAATTGCAATAAAAATACATGACAGAGAAATAGCTGTTAGCAAGTGACCAAAATACAAAGCAAAGACGAATGAGGACTTTTAACCGATTCTTCCTTACTTTGTTGTTAGATTATTATCGCATTCAATTAAAAGCACAACTTTGCCTTTGTGCTACAAATTTATTTTTATTTTGCTAATCGTTTTTCTGCTTACAAGATTATCTTGATACTAGGAATTCTGAAGATGTTCCACCAAAAACCGACGGAAGAATCAGTAAATATTTCGTCATTTGTCTTTGCTATCAGGTTTTTTTTTTTTTTTTTTTTTTTTTTTTTTTTTTTTTTTTTTGAGGGGGGGGGGGGTTGTATATACTATCAGCTACATCTCTGTACTCAATAAAAATTGGACACATGTTATATGGCCTTCTTATTGAGCAAATTAGTGTTCCATCTGAAACTCCCTGTATATGTGTGGTTGTTTCTTTGCAAAGACATAAAGTATTTTGGTAACATCAATGATTTTGCGAAACTAAGAGCTTTGCCATTTTATTCACGAATATGCCAATACCGGACAAGTTGCTGTGGACAGGAAACCTGAAAAAGCAGATACAGCCTTCGCTGTTACAGATTGAAACTTTGTTGAATGGTTCTGAACTGTCCCTAGTGCCAGTATACCAGAAAGAAATACGGTGACTACTCTCCAAAGTGCACAGTCACAAGAGAAGGGATTAATCGCTTGGGACATATCAGCAGTGTCAAAGGCTGTCAAGAACACCGCAGAAATCAGCAGGCGTCGGAAGTGGAAGGCTGAAGGGGTTTAACTACCTTTCCATAGTGCGAGACGTTCACGGCAGCGATGTGAAGAATTTTCGGTAACATTTGATGTCAGTGTCACAACATGAATCCATCTTACACCTAACATGAACTCCTGAATTACGGCCTTTTCTTCCCGTCTGTGATGCTACCTTATCGTTTGAATGTCCACAGCGACACAGCCTCACTGACATGACAGTATATCAGAAAACTAGCTGTTTAAACCTTTCGCCGGCCGCGGTGGCCGAGGGGACTGAGGCGCTTCAGTCACGGTCTGCACGGCCACTACGGTCGGGGGTTCGAATCCCCCCTCTGGCATGGATATTTGTGCCGTCCGTAGTTGTAGGTAGTTCATAAGTAGTTTGTAAGTTTAGGGACTGATGACCCCGTAGTTAAGTCCCTTAAGCTTAAAAAACATTTGAACATTTGAAACCTTTCACTGAAAGCTGATTTCTGTAGAAGACCACAGAGTTTGCAGAGGTGGATTCTATGGAAATCGGTTGGGAAAGAGACGTTGCCTCCAGCGGACTGCGCCAGTTCACCAGACCTCTTTCTCATATGTCTTCTATAACACTCCATTAGCTGCAATGGCCGATTACAAAGGATACCACCACAGTTAAATAGTTAATTCTCTTGCATAGTGACGGTAAAAAAAAATAGCAGCATTTTAGATCAAGATTACCGCACAGTACAAATGTCACTCACGCCATGCAGGTACAGACCTTCACCCTTGGCCTCAATGAAGAAAACATCCTTCTTCCATCAGGTGTCCCCACTGATATTTCGACAATGATTACAACTCTGAATATGGAATTGAGCATTACCATACGATTAAAAGGAGACGCACCGAAGAATCAACGTGGACGCGTCCTCAAACGTTCCTTAACGAGAATCGGTGCCTGGCCAAACGGCTTCTTCTTGTTTTTCTCTTTGACTTAAGACAACTTATAGCATCTGAGCAACCTTACGGCCTCGTGTTTACTTCAGCCACTATTGCAGTTGCCTGCGGCAGAGGCACTGGGTCGTCTTCGTGACATCACCGCCGAAATTGAGCCGCCTGTGCGGCAGCCACGCAACTTCCATTATTAGCACCGCCAATGACTGTTATTACTGTACGTGGGGGGTGGAGCTGTCTAGCGGTAGACTGTCTTCCGTGTAAATGCGTCGTTACCGTTAAGGCCGTTTATCTGAAGGACGCGCGGTTCGTTTCCATACGCAGTCCTCGTATTTGATAACGGGAGACACTTCGTTCTTTGCTAGAGATTAAAGCAATTCTCTTTCAAATAGAAAAACCATAGTTTCTAGACATATTCATGTAGGTCCCTACCCATGATCTTACATAGAAGAAAACTGCATTGCAACTAAACAGTTGTCCCGTTTATTGTTGCAAAACCCTATACAGAGTGTTTCACAAATATATGACATTATTTCAATGTGTTTTTCTACAAGAAAAATCTAAAGCAAAAAGTTTGTCTATACCAATATTAAATCTGTTAATGTAGGTCTTCAAAACTACAGGACTAATTTTCATGCGGTTTTCACAGGAAACATGAGGGAACATTGGTTCAGGATCTAGCCATGATTTCATCGAAATACAATCAGGAAAAGAAGAGATATATCGTAATTTTAAGTGTCTTCAGTAAACGTCGTGTCTCTCTGATCATCTTTTAGAAACCACTTACCTCCAAAACTACTTCAGGAATTGGCATGAGGGTTTTACAGGTAACTTCAGCTTACCTTGGGGCAACATATAGAATTAGTTTCATAAAAATCGGATCACAGAAAAAAAAAAAACAAAAAAAAAAAAAAAAACAGAATATCACAATTTAATGTTTATTATCTACAACCGTCATGTATTTCTTTCTCTTTCATCAATTTCATCTCCAAAACCAATAGAGGAAATTTCAGGGGTTTTTAGAATACAACTTGAGGGTATCGTCCAGTTACATAAACGCTTTATTTCACAAAATCGGATCACAGAAAGTAAGGATATCACAATTTAAATATTTCTCTGAAAGCAATGGCAAGTGTCTATTAGTAGAACATTCGTGGTGCTTCACACGTAATTTTTGAAGAGCTTGGATCATAACGGAGGCTTATTTTCGTCAAAATCGAATTAGGGGAAGAAAAGATATCGTATTTTGAATTTTTATGTGCACACTATTCTTAAAATCACGGTGTAGTACGGCAAATATCTAAATGTACTAACAGAACATTCGTGTGGTATCACAGATAAATTGAGAATAGCCTGGGGCAACATATAGACTTCATTTCATCAAAATCAGACCAAGAAATTAAAATATATCGTAATTTGAATTTTTAGGTGTATTTCATGATTGCAAAGAACGGCGCAATACAGAAAAGAACCAATAGACGCGCTGTTAGTTTCGTAGTGCACAAGAAAACTAATAGATAGCGCTGCGGGTGTTCGTCTGAGGTTTGGTAAATTACCCTTTGAAAATGCTATTTACTCTTTTACTTTTCAAATGCATTTAATATGTAAACATTTTGTGTTTATTTGTTAGTATTTTATGCGATTACGATGAAAATTCGTCAACATATTTCTTGCACTTTCGCGAAAGTTATAGGCATAATTATCTGACTGTACGACATACAGTAAGGAGATATGACGACATGGAGATGCGTGAAAAACTAACCCATAATGACTAATGTAAAATTTGGTACTTCTTTACTACCAAATGTATCTAGAACGTATTTTTCAGTCTGCATCTATTTATGCCAATCAACGTACCTACAAAATTATTCCATAGCTCTATTTATAGTTTAGAATATATGACCTCATATATCTTGAAACGCCGGAAGCGGTGGCCGAGGGGACTGAGGCGCTTCAGTCACGGTCTGCACGGCCACTACGGTCGGGGATTCGAATGCCCCCTCGGGCATGGATATTTGTGACGTCCTTAGTATTAAGTAGTTCATAGGTAGTTTGTAAGTTTAGGGACTGATGGCCCCGTAGTCGAGTCCCATAAGCTATACCTATACAAACATTTTTTTGAAATCTTGAAACGCGTGGGAAACTACCAAAATGTTTATTCGTATATTAGGTGATGCCTTCCCGTTCATCTAATTGCGGTGAAGCTTAGCACACAAGATATGCAAAATAAGACGAAAGTCACTGTCTACGTAAAATGTTGCATAGTACAAGGCGGAAGGTACTTTACCTGTGAACTAAGAAAAATTTACGATTTTATTCCGATGTTGAAGAAATTTTGCACACTTTACCTTCTAAACAAGATGGTGGTCTACCTAAAATTTCGTACGGTGTCTGGCGGAGGGTTCTTGCAATAAACTAATCACCATATAGGTTAACAGAGTTATATATTTTTTTTCAGAAATGGATGAGGCAATGGACTGAGTACGTGTAGGACAGAGAGACAGGGAGAGAAGGAAGGGGACCGTAGACAGTGAAAGAATAGGGAAATTGAGATGGACTAAGATTAGAATTAATATGTACCCGGCTAGTATTAACCGGCTAGTATTAACATATGTTCGCAGATGTTTAGTTACGGAGTTATGCTTACTTTTTTTCTTCTTGTGGTTTTAGGGCGTACAACTTCTAAGGTCATTAGCGCCCAGATAAGAACAGAGATTCGCTAGATCTCGAAAAAATTGGTAACTACCAGATAGAGTATCAAGAGAAGGCTAAAAACGAAAGATAAAAAACAATTAAAAGGGTCAAATATCCTTTGATAAATTTGCCATGTTGATAAAACGCAAAACTCAAGCAGATGCTCGTGTGTCATCAGCTAAAAGTTCCTCCAGAGTAGATGGAAAGTGAAGGGCTACACGGAGATGATTAAAATTAACACAAGACAGTGACACATGTCGCACCGTCAGCAATTCACCGCAGGAGCACAGCGGTGCAGCGTCGGCGGTTAGCAAATGACGGTGGCTGAAACAGCAGTGACCGATCCGCAACCGGGCCACGATGACCTCCTCTCGCCGAGAGGGGCGTGAGGAGGTCCCCCAGGCGCTCGGGATCGGTTTTACAGTTCTCAATTTATTGTTGTGGAGTGAGAACCACGGACTGTGCCAGGACGACACAATACTGCGGCTAAGAGCCCGTTGAACATCGTCTGATGGGACGCAAGAAGTAGCCATGCGAGGCAAAAGAGCTTGGCTGCTATGTCGGCGGTCTAATTCCCGGGCACACCCACGTGGCCAGGGAACCACAGAAAAGAAACGTGACAGCTGTTACCTGCTAGCAACTGGAGCCAGCTTTGGATCCGATACACAAGAGGATGGGTCGAGAAAGGGTCTTTAAGACTCTGCAGGGCACTAAGGGAGTTCGAACAGATGGCATAAAAAGGACGGCGGCGGCGGTTATATAAAACAGCCTGGTGGAGGGCAAAAAGCTCAGCCGTGAAATTCGAGCACCGGTCAGGGAGCTTGTATTGGAAACGTTTGTCCCTGACGACGAAGGCAGATCCGACCCCGTCAGTGCTCTTGGAACCATCAGTGTAGATAAATATGGCATTATCGAACCACGAACGGAGTTCGACAAGCCTCGAGCGATATACCAAATCCAGGGTGCTCCCCTTGAGCAGCGAACTAAGTTCAAGGTTAGTGTGAACCTGGGCCTGATGCCACGGTGGCAATGGGCTCTCGCTCAACCTAAACGTTGAAGGAAGGGTAAAATCGAGCCGCTGAAGTAGGCGGCGAAACCGAACTCCAGGTGGAAGCAAGGCTATCGCAGACAAGTGATATTGGCGATCGAGTGAATCGTCAAAAAATAATAGGTAAGATGGATGGTTGGGTATCGACCGCACGCGGCATGCGTACCGACACAAGAGTATGTCACGTCGAGTGGTCAAGGGTAATACAGCAGCTTCGGCATACAGACTTTCAACAGGGCTGGAATAAAATGCAACGGTCACCAGGCGTAATCCCCGATGGTGGATAGAGTTGAGACGGCAGAGAACCGACAGCCGTGCAGAAGAGTATACAAGGCTTCCGTAGTCGAGCTTCGACTGAACAATGGCCTGGCAAAGGTGAAGCAGGACGGTACGATCCGCTCCCCATGATGTGCCACTGAGGACACGGAGAACATTAAGGGATCGGGCACAACGGGCAGCCAGGTAAGACAGCAAAGTTTACGATCCAACATGAGTCCCAAGAATTTCGTTGTCTCCACGAAAGGGAGAGCAACGGGGCCGAGACGTAGAGAAGGTGGAAGAAATTCCTTGTATCTCCAGAAGTTTATACACACCGTTTTCTAAGTGGAGAAGCGGAAGCCGTTTGAAATGCTCCAGGAATATTGGCGGTCAAGACAGCGTTGAAGATAACGCTCGAAGAGACACGTCCGCTGGGCGCTGCAATAAATTGCGAACCAAAAGGGATCCGGAAACGTCGGCTGAAAGGCAATCTACTATCGGATTGATTGCAATGGCAAAGAGAGCCACACTCAAGACAGAGCCCTGTGGCACCCCATTCTCCTGGCGAAAGGTTGAGAAAGCAGAGCCCACCAGTACCCGGAATTTTCCATCCGCCAAAAACGCTTGAATAAAAAGAGGGAGGCGGCCACTAAGGCCCCATGTGTGCAATGTGCGGAGAATGCCCGCTCTCCAACAGGTATCGTATGCCTTCTCCA
Organism: Locusta migratoria; assembly: GCA_026315105.1. Classification (NCBI taxonomy): domain Eukaryota; kingdom Metazoa; phylum Arthropoda; class Insecta; order Orthoptera; family Acrididae; genus Locusta; species Locusta migratoria. The sequence continues at coordinate 171,102,836 of CM048751.1, forward strand.
AGTCGAAGAACACTGCTACTGTTTGACGCTGCCTTAGAAAGTTATTCATAATGAAGGTCGACAAGGTAACGAGGTGATCAGCATCACAGCGGTGTCGACGAAAACCACATTGGACATTAGTCAGGAGACGTCGAGTTTCGAGGAGCCAGACCAACAGAGCGTTAACCATGTGTTCCATCACCTTACAGACGCAGCTCGTCAGAGAAAAGGGGCGATAACTGGAAGGAAGATGTTTGTCCTTCCCTGGTTTGGGGATGGGGACAACAATAGCTTCACTCCAACTTGTGGGAACCTGACCATCAGTCCATATGCGATTATAGGCACTAAGAAGGAAACACTTGCCACTGAGAGGTTCTTCAGTATCTCAATATGGATGGAATCGGTCCCGGGAGAAGAATATTGGGACAGGGCGAGAGCACGGTCGAGCTCCTGCATGGTGAAGGAGACATTATAATTTTCACGATTAAAAGAGTGGAAAGAAGGCGGCCGTGCCTCGTTTGCGAGGGAGGAAGGCAGGGTGGTAATGGGCAGAGCTCGAACCCTTCGCAAAGGAGCGGCCCAAAGCGTTGGAAACATCAGCGGGGTCCACAGGGACTGCGTTCTCGACGGTCAGGCCAGAAATCGGGGAGTGGACCTTGATGCCGGATAAACGGCGTAGGCCAACCCAAACAACCGTGGAGGTAGTAAAGCGGTTAAAAGAACTAGTAAAAGCAGTCCAGCAAGCTTTTTTGCTATCTTTTATAACACGACGACATTGCGCTCTCAGTCATTTATAATTTATACAATTCTCCAACGTTGGGTGGCGGTGGAAGGTGCGTAAAGCACGTCGCCGGGCTCTAAGAGCGTCGCGGCAGGCAGCAGTCCACCAAGAGACCGGGACACGACGTGGAGAAGAGGATGTACGAGGTATGGAATGTTCGGAATCGGTGAGAATAACCTCTGTGAGGTATTCGACCAGACTGTCACAGCTGTGAAAATTCTGATCGTGATAAACAGCAATGGAAGATTAGAGCCCTCAGTCGGCTTTAGAGATGTTCCAACTGGTGGGACGAGGAGATGGGGAATGATGCAGTAAGTGGATGACACAAGGGAAATGGTCACTCGAGTACGTGTCAGAAAGTGCATACCACTCGAACAGACGTGCAAGCTGAGGAGTGCATATCGCGAGTTCTATGTGAAGGTAAGTATGTGTTGTGTCAGAAAGGAAGGTCGGTGCACCTGTGTTGAGGCAAATAAGATTGAGGTGATGGAAAAGGTCCACTAAGAGGGAGCCTCTCTGACAAGGTGTTGGAGAGCCCAATAAGGCGTGGTGGGCATTAAAGTCGCCTACCATCACGAAAGGTGAAGGGAGCTGGTCAACGAGGTGTAGAACATCTGCCCTAGTAAGGGCAGATGACGATGGCGAATAGATATTACAGAGGGAAAAGGTGAATGTGGATAGAGTGATGTGGACGGCAACTGCCCGTAGGTGAGTATGCAATGAAATGGGATGGTAATAGACGTCGTTCCGAAGGAGCATCAGAACCCCTCCATGGGCTGGGGTACCTTCCACAGGTGGCAGGTCGAAACGCACAGAGGTGTAGTCTGCATGATCACATGGACGTAACTTAGTTTCTTGGAGACAGACAAGAAGCGGGCAATGCAATCGAAGGAGTGGTTTTAATTCCTCCCGATTGGAACGAATGCCGCGAATATTCCATTGAAGGAGCGCCATGATAAAAAATGAGAGAAGAAAAGAAGATAAAAAGGAACAAGCAAGCGGGATCACCTCGACGGCCGCTGAGAACCGGACTTCGAGGGAGCACTGCTGTCGCTATCTAGGGGCAAAGGGTCGTGTTCCATAGGTTCGACCGACGCGTCTACCACCTCCCTGAGTTGATCAGGCAGATGGAGCGTCCCGGTGAAACAGAAGACGGCCGAGGCCGCCAACTGTCGGATGGCGTGACCGAAGAGTCACGCCGCGGTAAGGGAAGGGGGTGGCGGTTCTTTTTGTGAGCCTTCTTAGAGGCATGACGGGTAGAAGAAGCGGTTGACGATTGAGAAGACGGAGTCTTCAGGAACGGGTTCTCTTTTTGAACTCCGGGCAGCGGATTTAGGTGTCCGGGATGTGTGGGAAATGGTCGACGAATGCACTGTAGAACGGGCAGAAGGGATCGGAGAGGCGGAACGACCTGACAACAGTGTCACAGAAGGTTAAATCGCTGGTCTGAATGCCTACCTCCTTAGTTGATCTAGGGGAGGTGAGAACCTGGCTGTAACTACCTGATGGGAGTACAGCTAATAACTTCCGAGCAGCATAGGTTGAGATCTTCTCCTTGACGCAATCTCCTGGATGACCCGCTCTTCTTTATAAACGGGGCAGTCCCGTGAAGAAGCAGCATGGTCACCCATGCAATTAATGCAGCGAGGGGATGGAGGTAGACATTCACCCTCATGGGCGTCCCTGCCACAGGTGGCGCACTTGGCTGCATTAGGACAAGATTTACTGGTATGATTATATCTCTGGCAATGGAAGAAGCGCGTAGGATTGGGTATATACGGGCGAACGGAAATGACTTCGTAGCCCGCTTTCACCTTAGATGGTAGGTCAACCCCGTCGAAAGTCAAGAAGACAGTACGAGTAGGCACGAGGTCATTGTTAACTTTTTTCATCACGCGATGAACAGCCGTAACTCCCTGATCGGACATATAGGTAAGTATATCCTCGTCCAATAACCCATCCAGGGATCTTGTGTAGACTACCCCCTGCGAAGAGTTGAGTGAGCCTCCACTTTTACTGGGAAAGTATGCACAAGTGAAATTCTCAATTTCAAGCAACAAGGTCCCATTGCGCTGTCTGGTGCAGGTCTTCAAGGGACCTGCGATCGCATTGACACCCTTCTGAATAATAGGATTTACACCAGAAAAATCCTGATCGTCAGTATGAGATACTACCAGAAACTTAGGAATGTTAGACAAGACTTTCTGTGGCTGAGAATCGTCATGTTTCCGCTTTTGGGTCAAGGTTAGAGAAGATTTGGAAGGTTTCATAGCGGAGTTGTCCCCCATGATTACCGGCGTCTCCGATGGCGCGCTCCTGACTTGCGGGGGCCCTCTCTGAGGCCGCACCCGCCTTAGGTGACTGTTCGCGCCTCAGGTCACACCTTCCGAGAACGGACGGAGGGACCAATCGGCATGTTCGGAAGGTACCAGCTTGGGTAATCACCCCTCCATGGGCCCGGCCTTTACCGGGGGGTACGTGCGTGCCCTACATATCCACAAAGGGTGGGGAGTTACGCCTTACCCCGTCACCGGCTACACAGAGCGTGGGTTGACCTTCAGACACGCACAGGGAGGAAAGAAGAGAGGAAGGAGAGAAAGGGATGAAGGAGGGAGAATCTCCAACACCGAGGCGGAGATTAAAAGGGCGGGTCGAGGACAAAGAGAAAGAAAGAGGGGAGTGCTATAGAACAGGAAAGGAAGAGGACCAAGAAAAGGAGAAGTCTGAGAGGAAGCGAAAAAAGAAACCTTGGACTGACTGAAAACGCCTGTCTCCGGGCGAAGGCACCAACCGGAGGGTAAGAGGGAAGCGGCCTGGGACAGAAGAAAGGTCGCTTCGGCTCGGGGCCCCGTGCGCGCCAGACACGTACCCACAAAAGAGCTGTGGGCCCCCTGGGGGGACGGAGTTATGGCTAACAAATGATTCTACCTGTAATTAAGCAACCTCCCCAATATGAAGAAGATCGCAATTTAAACTCCAGAAAATTGCACGAAGTTTTCATCAGACGTTTTAGAGAATATAACTTGCTTGTATCAATGCCAGAACATTAGTTTTTCCTGAGTAATCAACTCACTACAACATTTACTATGTGGTTTTACTTAATACACAGTTGTTATTATATTCTTTCACTGTACGATTTAGATAAGTGAACGTTTCAAGATTACGAAACGACTGAAACCAGTCACTAACGGTGAACTACACAGATTGACTTGTGTAAACTCTAGAATTTACTTGTATTTTCTTTGGAATTTCTGGGACATGATTTATTAGATTAACCAGATCAATAATAAATAAATGAGAATCGTGCTTTACTTTGACCTCGCACAATTTTTCGATGGCTTCATAGCAGCGAGGTTGCAAAATTTCAGTCAAAATCATTTCTCAACCGTAACTCCGTTACTAAACATTTGCGGACCTTTTCTTTCTTCCTTCAGTTTTTACCTATAGAATAAGATATTAAAATATATACATAACTTCGTGAGTCAGCCCTTACATTACAAATTCGTTCCACTAATTTTTCATGTTAATAAACACTTCCGTGAAGTAAGGAGCTAATACAGGTATGTACACTCGTGTTAATGATGCAGGGTGAAACAGCAGAGCTCAAGCCCGATGTCGCCGCACAACACAACCAACGACTAAAATGTGACGGTGGCACTTGCTGTTGCTGTAAACCGAAGGCAAATGGATAGTGTCACCTGAACAGACGTGCAGAAAATCTCGTTGTTGTTGTTGTTCTGGTCTTCAGTCCGCAGATTGGTTTGTTGCAGCTCTCCATACTACCCTGTCCTGTGTAAGCAAATGTTCAAATGTTTCTAGAGCTTATGGGGCTTAACTACGAGGTCATCAGCCCTAAACTTAGCTAGCTGATACTAAAGACGGCACAAACATCCATGCCCAAAGGAGGATTCGAACCCCCGACGGAGAAAGGTTTGCGCATCGGAGCTTCGGAGCATCGCGGCTCCTGTGCAACGCTGTTCATCTGAGAATACGAACGGCACCCAACATCGATTTGAATCTGCTTCGTCCCTCGGTCTGCCTCTACGATTTTTTTTCACACACTTCCTTCTAATGCTAATTTGACGATTCCCTAATGTCTCAGAATATGTCCCACCAACCTATCCCTTCTCTTCGTCAGGATACGCCAGAAACTCCTTTTCTCCCCAATTCTGTTGAGCACCTCCTCATTAGTTACGTGATCTACCCATCTAAACTTCAATATTCGTCTGTAACACCACATTTCAAAAGCTTCTATCATCTTTTCGTCCTAACTCCTTGTCGTCCACTTCCATAAAATGCTACATCCAGGCAAAAGGTTTCATAAAGGACTTCCTAACATTTAAACTAATATTGAATGTCAACAAATTTCGCTTCTTCAGAAACGCTTTTCTTCCCATAGCCATTCTGCATTTTATATCTTCTTTACGTCGGCCATCAGAAGTTATGTTGCTACACAAAGACAAAACTCATCTACTACTTTTATCGTCTCATTACCTAATCTAATTACTTCAGCATCACCAGATTTTGTGACATTACATAACATTACCCACGTTTTACTCTTTAATGTTCATCTTAAAGTTTTTATTTCTTCACCCTGAAGTTTAACTCCCTCTCCAAATTTCTCCTTTCATTCCTTCACAACTTTTTCAAATGTACTAATTGAACAACATTCGGGTAAGGCTACAACCCTGTCTTTTTCCCATCCCAACCTCTGCACCCCTTTCTTGTCCTTCGACTCCAATAACCACTCCCTGTTTTTTGTATAGGTTGAATATAACTGTCCTATATTTTATCCCTGCTACCTTCAGTATTTGAATGTATTCCAGTCGACATTGTCAAAAGCTTTCTCCAAATCTACAAACAATAAAAGCGTAGGTATTCTTTCCTTAATCAATCTTCTAAGATAAGTCGGAATTAAGTATTGCCTCCCATGTTCCTAAATGTCTCCTAAATCCACACTGATCTTCCCCGAGGTCGGATTCTACTTTTCCATTCGTCTGTGAATAATTCGTGTTAGTGTTTTGCTACCATGATTTATTAAACTGATAGTTCTGTAATTTTCACATTTGTCTGTACTTTCTTTCGAATTCGAATTATTGTATTATTCTTGAAGTCTGAGGGTATTTCCCCTGTCTCATACATCTTGCATACCTGGTGGAACAGTTTTTTCATGACCGGCTCTCCTAACGGTATCAGCAGTTCATACGGAATATCATCTACTACAGGGGCCTTGTTTCGACTCAAATCCTTCAGCGTTCTGTCAAACTCTTCTCACTCTTCCTATCTCTTCTTCCTCCACTTTGTCTTCCATTTCTAGAATATTGCCTTCAAGTTTATTTCCTTTGTATAGGCCCTCTATATATTCCTTCCGTAGTTCAGCTTTCCCCTCTTTGCTTAGCATTGGTTTTCCGTCGGATATTCATACAGCTGTTTTTTCTCCAAATATCCTTTTATTTTGCTGTAGGCGGTATCTATGTTTCCTCTAGTTATACAATCTTCTACGGTTCTGCATTTGTCCTCTAGCCACTCCTGATTAGTCAGTCAGCACTTCCTGTCAATCTCATTGTTCAGACGTTTGTACTATCTTTCGACTGATTCAGTCGCTGAATTTTTAAATTTTCTCCTCTCATCAATTAAGTTCAGTATATCCTTTGTTATACAGGGATTTCTATTAGGCCTTGGACTTCTGCCTATATGATCCTCTGCGGCCTTCACTACCCATCTCTCAGAGCTACCCATTCTTCTTCTACTGTATTACTTTCTCCTGTTTCAGCCAATCCTTGCCTAATGCTCCCTCTGAAACTTTTCACCACCTCTGGTTCCTTCAATTTGTCCAGGTTCCAACTTTTCTACTTTCTGCAGTCTCTTAAGTTTTAATCTGCAGTTCATATCCAATACGTTATGGTCAGAGTATATCTGTCCCTGGATATGTCTTAGAGTTTAGAACATGGTTTCTATATCTATTACTTACCAATATAAAGTCAATCTGGTACCTTCCAGTGACTCCTGGTCTTTTCCACGTATACAGCCTTCTTTCATGATGATTAAACCAAGTGTTGGTGATCATTAAATTGTGCCCTGCGCAAAATTCTACCATTCCTTTTTCCCAGTCCATATTTATCTACTACATTTCTATCTCTTTCCTTTCCTACTACCGATTTCACAATCAAGTTTTCGTCTCCCTTAACTTTCTGAATGATTTCTTTTATCTCCTCATACATTTCTGCGAGCCGGCCGCGGTCGGGGATTCGAATCCCCCCCTCGGGCATGGATATTTGTGCCGTCCTTAGTATTAGCTAGTTCATAAGTAGTTTGTAAGATTAGGGACTGATGACCCCTTAGTTAAGTCCGATAAGATCTACAAACAATTGAATTTTGAACATTTCTGCGATATCCTCCTTGTCGGCCGTGCTAGTTGGCATATAAACTTGCACTACTGTGTTCGGTGTTGATTTTGTGTCTATCTTTGCTACGATAATGCGTTCACTATGCTGTTCATAGTAACTTGACCGCATCCCTATTTTCTTATTCATTATTAGACCTGCTCCTGCATTATAAGCAACTGATTTTGTATTTATAACCCTGTACGCACCTGACCAGAAATCCTGTTCATCCTGCCACCTAACATCACTAATACCTACCATATCTAACTTTAACTTAACCATTTCTCTTTTCAAATTTTCTAACATACCTACGCACTTAATGGTAAGAACATTCCACCACTCGACCCGTAGAATGCCTGTTTTGATTTTCTTGATGTCGACATCCTCCTGAGTAGTCCTCGCCCAGAAATGTGAATGGGGGACTATTTTACGTCCGAAATATTTTACCTCCGGAATATTTCACCTTGGAAGACGCCATCATCAGATATTCATACAGTAGAGCTGCATGTCCTCGAGAAAAGTAGTTTCCCATTGCTTTTAACCATTCGCAGTAACTGCATGCCTATGCCATGTTAGCTGAAGTTACAAGGTCAGCTCAGTCAAACATCCAGACTGTGCCCCTCTTCAGGAACCACACGTTAGTCTGGCCTCTCCACAGATACCCGTCCGCTGTGGTTGCACCTACGGTACGGCTATCTGCATCGTTGAAACACGCAAGCCATCCCACCTCTGCATTGTCTGTGTTTCATGGGGCTGGATGTTAAAGCGCAAAATTGCGGCAGAGAAACTTGTTAAAATCTTAGACTGTTCAAGTGATCGCCAGCTATGCTAGGTGGAAGCAGGTCATTGTCTCCGTCGTAAAAGCGACGGCAGTCGTTCCTGTGGACAGCCTACGCTGTGTCGGCTAGTTGAGAGCCTACAGTCAGCAGTCTGTTCAGAGCGACAGACGACCAGCATAGAGGGAGGGTCTACTCATCAGCTTGTAAACATTTGATAACTATACGTAACTCTGTCACAAGTCAGCGCTTAAAGGGCTAACTGAGTGAACGCTGCACTCACAAGTAGGAGACATTAGGTCATTACGAACCGTCCCATACGGCATAGCTTCAGGCGATTCTGTATACAAACTCCCGCTTATAGAACTATAGTAATTTGGTCTTTGGAATCGAAGATGCTCTGGGGAGTAGTTGTTGATCCATGATCTAATATATGTATTCAGTTTATGGCTCAGATAAAGCAGTACATACTAGTAGCCACTAGTCCAAACTAGGAGATGGAATCCGGAGACAAATACTACGCTTCGAACTGAACGTCATACGCGGAGATGGTGAACCGCTGTCAACTGTCTTAACAACGCTAAATACGGTTGCTGCCTGAGGCCAGCTCAGTTTTCATTGTTTGGTTTCCTAGAAGGCTAGTGATCCTGCCGACGCGCTAGCGCTATAGTGCTAACCCTGCGAGTGGTATCGAGAGGTCAACTGGACTCCAGTGGTTCCGAGCATGGACAGGAGGCGGGACCGAGGACTCCACCTAGCAGTCTGTGCTTCGAACCCCAGACATCGCGAGCAGTACAACAGCCGGCCCATAATAAACGCGGTGAGAAGGCGAGCTAACGCGGCAGAAGACGACGTCACCTGCTGATCCAGCTGGTGCCCAGCTAGCGCCTAGGCCAAGGAATCTTGTATTCACTTGAATAAACTTGTAAACTCTACTACTGTTTCAATAGCGTCTTCTGGCACTCCACCAGGTTTCACGCCTCATCCGGACATAAAACTGGGAACCTACCGATCGGCCCCAGCAAAGTGGTGGCAGAAGTAGTCCGATGCCAGCAAAGTGGCGTCAGAACAGTGATTTGAAAGAGGGAGCTTTCTTAGCATGAGATAGTATGAGGCATCCATTAGCGAAACTCCTGCTCGTTGCGACGAAGTGTTTTGTCGGTCCAATGGGTGTCTGCGGAATCTTTCACATAAGAACTCAGAACACGGAGAGATGGGTCAGGAGGATCCCCCTCCCCTCCAAGCCTGTTCCCCACCCCCTCTCCCCCCGAGAAGATCATCGTCGACCTCGGCTCTGACGCAACAATAGAACACTGTAACACACACTACACTATCACAGATAGCTGTCCGTCGCCGTTATGACAGCATGGATTAAGTATGCATTGTCCACTTCTGCGCGTACCTTTAAATAATGTGCAGAAACATTCTAGATGATAATTGTATATAACAAGAACACTGTTGACACCTATGGTATCAAATCAAATGTTCAAATGTTTGTAAATCTATCGGACCAAACTACGTGGTCATCAGTCCGTAGCTTACAAACTACTTAAACTAAGGTAAACTAACCTAAGGACAACACACACACCAATGCCCCAGGAAGGACTCGAACTTCCGACGGTGAGCACCTATGGTATGAGATAGTGTTTTCGAACGATTCCAAGTTCCGTTGGTTTCTAAATGATAGCTGCATTTCGGTTAGTGGGATCGGTATCACAGTGACTGTATTAGCACAAGACACAGCTCAAGGGCAAAGCCTACTGGTGTGGGATGCTTTCCAGCACAGCCACAAATTAATGTTTCTGCGTAACCAGATTCTTCTACATGAATGATGTCCGACCAATCGTAGCTACGCGTTTTCTGCACGACAACCCAAACCCAATTTTTCAGCAAGACTATGTACTTCCTGTCGAATGATTTCAGCCTTCTACCCTAGCGCGCCAGATAACCAGACCTGTTGCCAATGGAATATGTGCTAAAACGGGTTCTCTCCTTGTGCTGGTACTAGTTTAAGTAAATTCCGATATAATATCCAATCAACTTATTGAATGCCCGTGACTTCGAACACGAAATTAACTAGCAAAATGTTAAATTGTTTGTATAGCTTATGGGACTTAACTACGTTGTCATCAGTCCCTAAACTTGCAAACTACTTATGAACTAGCTAACACTAAGGACGGCACAAATATCCATGCCCATGGGGGGATTCTAACCCCCGAACGTAGTGGCCGTGCAAACCGTGACTGGCGCGCCTCACTCCCCTCGGCCAGCGTGGCCGGCAAATTAACTAGCACCCCAGCAACATAAATTATATTGACCGATGATATAGATTCCTTATTCTTCCTCTTAAGGTTCCTTAGATTGTTAAATAAATGAATTAAAAACTGAGTTCCTCAAGCAACTTCAATAAATTCGCAAATCCTGAGTTATTATCATTACGGTAAATATACAACGTTTAGTTTTGAGTTTTCCTCCCTACGAGATTTTCTTTCCACAGTCCTTCAGACCACATACAAAATTCACTTTAAAATAATCTACACTTAAGAAAAAATAAATTAAAGATCTTGAATGAATATTTAGAAATCTTGAAAACACTTGGAAGACTTCTTATTTAACTTTCTGTTTAAATGCCGAGCGAGGTGGCGCAGAGCTAATACAATGGACTCGCATTCGGGAGGATGGTGGTTCAAATCCACGTCCGGCCATCTTGATTTACTTTTTCCGTGATTTCCGTAAATCACTCGAGGCAAATGCTGGGATGGCTCCTTTCAAAAGGGCACGGCCGATTTCCTTCCCCGTCCTTACCCGCAACGTCGAGCGTTAGTTCCGTCTCTAATGACCAAGCTGTCGACTGGACGTTAAACCCTGAGCTTCCTTCCTTCTTTTTGTTTAAATATATGAGACTATGAAACATCATATAATTCGGTAATGCGAAGCATTGCTCATCGAGACCACGTCTTCATTCCGACAATTTTTTTGTTTTTAAAATATCTCTCATTTATATCCTTATATGCACTGTCGTTATTTAAAACAATGTTAATGGCGGTGCGCAAAAGCAGGTAGTGTCTTCGGCGAGCCGACAATCCGATAGCGACTAGTATTATGTCGCTGACTTCGGGGGAGTACCCATCACGGCGTACCTCTGCGCACCGTCCCAGCACATGAAACAAACAAATGCAAACAAAATTCACACAAGAATGTGTTCCTAAACATTAATGATATTCAAAACAATATACTCATTTATTGATCAAGCAATAACTGAGTTATATGAGGAAAATAGTGGCTACTACGGTCGGGGGTTCGAATCCCCCCCTCGGGCATGGATATTTGTGCCGTCCTTAGTACGTAAGTAGTTTGTAAGTTTAGGGAGTGATGACCCCGTAGTTAAGTCCTATAAGCTATACAAACATTTGAAACATTTTAAAATAGTGGACGATTGAATACACGTCCCACTACACTCTGTGACTCAATGCTAATCGCCTCGGTGGAGTAGCCGAGCGGTCTAAAGCGCCTCGCTGCGGAGCGCGCGGTTGCTCGCCGTGGAAGTTCGAGTCCTCCCCGGGGCATGGGTGTGTGTGTTGTCCTTAGGTTAGTTTACCTAGGTTTATGTAGTTTGTAAGCTACGGACTGATGACCACGCAGTTTCGTCCGATAGATTTACAGACAATGCCAATCACCACAGATGAACCTTGGAACCAGGTGACTGCAGAATGGATCGCTACACGCCTAATAAGCTTTTGTGCCATCACGCTTGGATTAAATTAGTAGGGTCCTGGTAGAACGTGTGCCTATATGAAACAAGACGCGATTGAAATGCTAACCACTTCCTCAGCACATACCAATGAACATGTCTTTCGAATATACAACTCCTAACTCGAGTTTTTTTTAGTTATTTATGTTTTTATTTATTTATTTTTCTAGGTATTTGGGATTTCGAAGAAGCATTTCACACTGCTGATTCTGAAGTTAGCAAGAGTAAAAATATAAGGAACGGAAGGTTATCTACGACTTGTACAAAAACCGAACCGTAGTTATTAGAGTCGAAGGGCATGCAAAGTAAGCATTGGGAAAATCAAGAGATGCTGTAGCTGAAGAATGCGCAAGATTAGGTGCGTAGTTCACGTAACTAATGAGGAGATACTGAACAAAATCAGGGACAAAAGGAATTTCTGACATACCTTGACTAGAAGAAGGAATCATATGCCAGGAGACATTCTTAGACATCAAGGATTCGTCAATTTAACATTGGAGGAAAGTGTGTGGGTTAAAAGTGTCTGAGGGAGACCAAGAGACGAATACATAAAGAAGATTCAAATGGAATGTGGGTTGCGTTGTTATGAAGAGAGGAAGAGGCTTGCTCAGGATGGAGAGCTGCATCAAACCAGTCTCAAGACTGAAGGCCACAACAAGTGTATTTAGGCAGTTGAGCGCAGCACTTTGTGTGCTGAAAGACATTATCTAAATAGCCTCCTATCCTTCGACACAAACTGCTAGGGGGTAAAATCTTTCGGAGAGGCATACTCACTCCACTGCCCTTCTTGGATTACCCTGGCTTTAGATTTATTACTTTTGTCTCGTGAAGCTTGAAAATCAAACGTGTGTATTTTCTTTAAAGAATTATCTGATCCTCTGAACTATCCACAGGAAGAAGATAGATAATAAGGAAGAAAAGTTCCCACGAGATAATTTTTGTAATGATAATTTTATCAGTTAAAAGAGAAACCAATACATTCCTGTTTAGAAGATACTGACAAAAGTGGGGAAACAGTCTTATTCCACCCGTCACACGAAAAACCTTCTCGTTTAACCACATTCGCGTCCTTTCAACTCTTTCTCCATTCTTTCTTAGTGTGAACATCATAACTACAATACGGTTCTAAAGAGCACGATGCAGCGTAGGAGAATTAGGTTGTAATACACCTATAAAACCAAATGCATCATTCTGAAAGGAGGACTACACATTTCTCTGCAAGAAAATAGGAAGATCTTACGGAATTCCAAGTTCTGTTATATGAACTCTCGAGATATGAATATTCAAATTATTTTGGATGCACCAAAGCACAATATTATAAAGTAGAAGTTTAGTTGCCATAGAGGAAAAATAACGACTTTTAGCAACCTTTCCATGTCTGTTTTGGGAAGATTAATACATTCTTTTAAATCATGTACTTCTGTCAGAATTTTCCCAAATTAAGACTTTGAAATTTACTTTCATTTCTATAACACATGTCACAGAACCACTTTTTTTTAAAATGATCACCACTAAAATGTAGAACTTATGATCCAGTCCTATTTACATCACTGGATATAAAATGAACAGAGAAAAATAAGATAGTATAGATAACATCATTGCTGAATAAGCATGTTTACTTCCCATTTCGCTACTCTGAGAAACTTTATAAAAGTGATTTTTTTTGGTTCTTTTTATTGATGTTGAGCTGGGTTACTTAAGGAATTACATTTTTTAATCAGTTTCCGATTTTCGGTTTACAGTGTTAACCTGAAGTTTTTGGTGACCAATTATGGCATGGTTTGAATATTTTGTAGCTACATTGTTTAGTTAGCTGGATACGTAGAACGTAATGAAATGTGTGTAACTGCAATTCTATGAAATAATAGAAAAGGCGACACTCATTTACACAGACTATTATTAATGCTGTAACGAAATAACTTAACAAATTACTTCAATAGTATTGTTAGCATTCGTATTTAACTTGTCAGACACACCAAGTTTTGTATATTTCCTGTTAAATGTGTAAATAATAGCAATTTAGAAACATCCTATTTTTGGAAAAATTTCTGCGTTGGAATAGGTCTTGTAGATTTGAATCTAGATGATCATTTGTTAATTATTTAAAAACAAAGAGCACACACACAATAATAAATTCACCTGATACAGATAAATGTCAAATGATGAAAAAAAACTCTTCATAATGCGAAATGTAATTAGTATGAATGAAACGCAAGAAGTATGAAACCAAATAAGAGCAGTACAAAAAACAAAAACAAAACAAAACAATTATATTAGGACATGTGCATTAGTACGCTAACAACGTTACATTTATATCAGCGGACTCGCTTGTGACAGGCATCACAATTGTCCTGCATGTCCTGTATTGTGTCATATAGATTTAACAGTTACATATAACATGATTATAATTCAAAAGTAATAGCTTCCTGTTGTTGTCATATGTTATAACCCCTACCAATACTTTCATATATTCTACCTTTAGGTTTTAGAGCCATCTTCGTGGATTATGATCATCTTGGTTTAGATATGCGAGTAAATTATTTATTGCAGTTTCTATTACCCTGTCATTCTGTTTTTATTGATAAACGATACGTTAATAGCTTAATTCTCCAGAAGTTGGTAATACAAAATAACACCGAAATGCTGCTTTACTTGGCAGGTGTTATTTCATGCTTACGAAGACAGCAATAGGCCTATTTCAGCTCTGTGGCTATCATCAGGCTCTCTCTCTCTCTCTCTCTCTCTCTCTCTCTCTCTCTCTCTCTCTCTCTCTCTCTCTCTCTCTCTCTGTGTGTGTGTGTGTGTGTATGTGTGTGTGTGTGTGTGTGTTTGTGTATATGGGATTGTGCTATGACATGAACACAAAGGCATGGGTAGCACTTGCTATGCTGCACATCTAATTTGGAGTAGTCTGAAGATGGTCCAGCTATGGACTAAAACTAATTGCTCATAAATTGCAAAGTTTGCGCTCCAGTCTGTTTCGTTAATAACTTTTGTCAAAGATGCGCTGTTACCTAAAATGTTTCTAAAAATATCCTTTCCCTAGATTTACTAGAATTCTTTCAAGTACATTTCAATTACTTTTGCACATGTTTTCTAGTATCTTACCAGTGAAATAAAATTCCGTAACGTCTGTGACCGATTTCGTTGTCTCTTCTGCTAAACAATTGAATGCGTGGAATAAGACAGTCATCTGAGGGGCATTGCAGCATGACTTCGTAAATTTTTCATTACAGTATCCCGAGAATGCACGTTACGTTAGTTTACAACCAGTCTTCCTTATCGAAGAGCATGTAATTATCCGATGAACTCTATCACACAAATGCTTAATTTGGCAGCAAGCCAGTAATTTCTGAGGAAATTACTTTTGATTAATGTTTCTCTTATGAGCTGACTTCACTCATTCGATTACATTGATTCTCTAACTCATGGCGTCCTGTATACAGGCAGGGTACTAACGAAAACAACAGGTTACAATATCTTTAGTAAAGAATATAAAGATGAGTTAGTACTTTCTGTGCAAGAATAAAACCCCAATAACTTCACAACTTCTAAACTAAAAGGAAGTCCTTTACGCACTTACGCAATAAGCAGTTTTTTACCCTCTAAGATGACCGCTACTGATTCGATATGACCGTCTTCAAGGCCCGCCGTAGAATCCCGCCAAGACCCGTTCCAAGGCCTCTGATGCAAACAGGTTGTACCGGATCATGTGAGCTTAGCCACGAGTTTTAATACCTAGCAAGGGAACAGTACTACAGTATGTTTCTCTGTCCTATATATCAAAGCCTTTGGAAATACGTGTGCCTTAGTTTTATGGTACAGTTGTTTTCATGATAGCTTGCCTTGGAAGAGAAATGTTGTAAGAAAAAATCATTAACATATGATAGGAATATTCGTTCAGTACATCCGATCAAAAATCCGTTCGAAAAATTATAAAATAGTGCAACGTTAATATACGTAGCAAACGACTGCTGTTGAGAAGAAAAGCGGTAGCAAAAGATTGTGTGTCTTAATTTTAAATCAATTTACACAGTCATTACACATATGTTATGAAAAGGTCGGAAGATTTCACTCCATTTGGGCCTGCAGTATTGTGTATCTCTTTTAAGGACATATTTATAATACAAATTTTTGTGTCCCAGCCTCGTCGCCACTTTTGTGTCCCAGCCTCGTCGCCGCTTTTCTGACTCGTTTCCGTCGTAGGTGTCGGTGGCCGAGTGGAATGAGACCGACACAGGAATAAAGATAACACGCTAGTGCAGGTACGGAGGGGAGCAGCCAGAAACTAGAAACACTAGAGTAAATTAGAACGAGATATATATTGCACAGAATTTATCCAATACTTAACTTTTACATAGTACTGCAGAATGTTGATACATAGTTGTTAGAGGCCTGTCTAGTGCCTGTACAATAGCCAAGTCTTCACTGGTGCCTATCTGATTACGAAGGTCCTAACTGGTTGCTATCTCAGTCCCAAGTGAAGGATGTCGTTCAGTGGTGGCCACGAGCGGAGCTGCAGCAGAGGGCGCTCGTGGCTGTCGTCGTAAGAACGCCGCGCCGTGCGTGCATGGCAGCGCGCGGCGAAAGTAGGTGGCGCGCACTTTGTACTTGTGCGACACCACACAAATAATACCGAAAAACCACTTTACGTGGTAGATGTTATTTAACGCGCATAGATGCGCCTATGTAGGCTCTGTGTTATCTTCAGGCTATCTAAGGGTAAAGATTTTAGGTTAAATGAGTAAAATAGAGCTACTTACAATTGTGGTAAATTTTTCGTGACATTTTAATCTATATTGCTTCGTGGAGGTATAGTTTAATTTCAATAAAAATGGATACGTTACAAAAGATTCCTCTTTGAACACGATATCTTTTTCAGTGAAAAGTTTTCATCTTAGAGACAGACCACTAATATTTATGGATGGTGTCTGTTCTTTCGGCCATGAACGCAGAATTACTAACATTACAGAATTACTAACAATGTTAACCAACGTCTTTGTAATGTATTATTGTATAGATATGTGTGTTTTGACTCCGCATATATTCTAAGAAATTGTTACAATTCATATAAGAATTTCAAGAAAATCGGCGAACAACTTTTCTTTATTAAAAATATTTCCTCTTTATATCTTCTACGCTGGGTATTCAAAAGTCGCAGTACACTCTGTTATTTGAAAAACTCAGCAGGAACAGCGAAACCTGAACATCCCATTAAGGTATGCGGGATGTGCTCTGTTAGGATAGGTATATAACATGGACCATCTTGAACCTAAGTCGACTTTTTTTTAATGGAAACTGCTTAGTGTGATATATAACACAGCCAGCGTTTTCTGACAAGTTCATTCATGTAAACCGATTTGTCGTAGCAATTATGGTTCAAAGGTTACAAAAGATTCCTCTTTTGTACAAGGTATCTTTTACAATGATAAGGCAAACTTTTTTGTCAATAGTGAAGTCAACCGTCACACCCAATGGGATGGAGTTACTGAAACCCACGATTTATGGAATAGGGATGGGTCAACTCGAGTTACCAACCCGAGTTAACTCGGGTTAAGACTATTTCGGGTCAACTCGAGTAAGAATACTACCAACTCGAGTTGAGTACGTGTGTTACTGTCACCGTTGCGCCGCCGAAATCCGAGTTTACCCGAGTTGTCGCGCCGACAGAACCCGAGTCAGAATGTAGCCGCCACGGCACTAGCGACACGTAGCAGGCAGCAGAGGCACTAAGCAGCCACTGCTTACTCGAGTTGGCCTAACCCGACTTGGCCCAGGTGCGACGCAGCAGGCAGCACTGCGCATGCGCGCGGAACCCGAGTCGGTTTAACTCGAGTTGGCCCTGGCAGGACGCAGTCGGCACTCTTACTCGAGTTGGCTCAGCGCGGCACGCCAGGCAGCTTACTCGAGGTAGTGCGGCCTTACCCGTCGGCAATGGCACGCTGCAGTGGCTGTAACCCGAGTAGACCCGTACTGTCGCGCGACATACATACATTCAAAACGACTTTCATCCCCTACTCCCGCCTTGCCCATAATTGCACAATAAAACACTAGACGAACTGGAGTGATGTATTATCGAAAGAAATGATATTGGACTACCTTGTACGATTTATGGTTTCTTTTAAGAATATTAATGAAAATCAACTATAAAGGTTCATTAATGTACCACATTCGAATAATTAATAATTTATTTTCGACCTGGTTTTACATTACATTATGTTCCATAAAACGTTTCAAACTGGTCTCCCTGCGATAGGTGAAGTCAAAATTTGGATGCCAATTTATTCGGGCGATTAGCCTAAAATTTACGGGATGAATGTGCCTTTTAAAATTCGTTTCACTATTACTTTTAGGAGAATGCATAACGCTGTATGAGACCTCCAAATTTCCCGAGTTATAACAACTCAAATTCGGCAGAAATTCATGCTCGCTCTTTGACAACTAGGGCATGGATTCAAACCAGTGGCAGTTATTGTTTCAACGAATGTTAACTTCACCTATCTCCATCGTGACGGTGCGAACGTTCATTTGAATTTCCACCGAAATCTGTGATGGTGTCGAGCAGGGTGGACTGATTGACTTACCGGTACTACGACACTTGTGCTTCACGAAAAATAATATTAAAAAACCTGAAATTTTAATTATTAAAGTAAACAACGCGTGTTTCGGTTAGCCTTGGCAATTACAACAAATGAATTTGAAGGGTAAAAATTCGCCAGATAACTTGCTATTCGTAATTACTTGAAGTCAAACTTCGCGTGTTCTAATAACTCCATGATTTTACCTAGTTAAAAGTACTTCATTCCTTGCCTGTTGTATGGTTTGAATTATCATTATGAAAAAAAAGAGTCTACAATGTGTGTCAACACTTTGATGGCCGAAATATCCATTCACTTCGTACCGATTCCGTTTTCCTAACCATGACGCAAAAGGCAAACGAAAGTTTTTATTTTTTATTTACTTTTTTGGCTCGTTAATACTAGCGACTGCTGTATAATAATGTTGTGCAGATCGATTTCGTTAACTGAAAGACGAATGATACTGGCCGTTCACGTACATTTTAGTCCTTACTCGGGTTAGGCGAAATTTCAACTCGGTTAACTCGGGTTGGCATGGAACCCGAGTACGCCCATCTCTAGTATGGAACCTCCGAAGTTCGTACACAGTCTATCAAATGTTTGTTAAGCTTATGGGACTTAACTACGGGGTCATCAGTCCCTAAACTTACAAACTACTTACGAAATAGGACGGCACAAATATCCATGCCCGAGGGGGGATTCGAACCCCCGACCGTAGCGGCCGTGCAGACCGTGACTGGAGCGCCTCAGTCTCCTCGGCCACAACGGCCGGCACACAGTCTATCGTTCGTGCTTTACAGGTAGTGTTGTGTAATGTTAACCAAATTCTACCACCAGAACCTAACTTGACACAAGTTCTACAGACAGAGGAAACAGGAAATACACCATCTGAAGCAATATATCGAAGTAAAATATATCAGCATCTCTGTGGAAATCCTCCTGCGAGTGCGCAATTATTGGATTCAGCGCCTTGAAATATTAGTTGGCAAAGGAAACAGCAGATTGAACCTATTAAATGACTGTTTTTATATACAAGTTCAGTCTGTATCTCCAAATAAAATGTGTCGAAACTTTTGAAAAATAACTATTAGGTCGAAGGAACTTATCAGAAAAATCTGATGTTATTATGTGTAACTTACAAATGATGTGGCGACAATTTCATTGTACCAAAGGTCACGATAGCTTGCATACAAATTATTTATTTTACATGGCAAGTTGCGCCAGTCACCCTCAGAATATTTTCATGAAACCATTAAAAATATCTCTCCATCGCCGTCATGTTGATCAATGTATTTTACGATACAATGTGGAGATAATTTTTAAAATTTAGTGCACTATCTCTCCGTAAAAAAATGGATTTGATTACCGATTCCAAAATGGCGCTTATTTTCTATATATACCTTAAAAGATAGACTGTCTCATCCATACCTTATTGGAACATACATGTTTCCCACCTCCAACAGCGTTATGAAGTAAAAGAGTATATTGCCACTTACTGTTGTCTGACACTGTTTATTTATGAATTAAAAGTTCATATGATTGTAAACCTATCAGACCAAGCTGTTGTGATCATCAGTCCCTAGACTTACAAACTACTTTAACCAACGTACACCAATGACAATAGTCTCACACCCATGCCCAATGAAACACTCGAACGCCGCGGTGAAATGGCCGAGCGCTCTAAGGAGGCTTGGTGCGGAGCGCACGGTTGCTGCTCGTCGGAGCATACGCGCGCGCGGGCGCGCGCTTGTGTGTGTGTGTGTGTGTTCAGTGATGCAGCCACGGGGGGGGGGGGCGGGGGGGAGGAGGATAATGGGGCTGAAGCACCCCCTCTCCTCTTCCCCAGTACCAACGAAATTTATTGTAATTTTATTATCTTTTATTGTTTTCGTTTTTTAATTTTATTCAACAGGTCAGCGCCGAAAATTCGAAGTAGTACTTAATAATCACAACGTAACTATAATTTCCCAAGCCCAAATACACGTGACTATGGGTCGCCATTGTGATGCCGCTAGTGAGAACGTTTGCTGTTGTTACTGTGAGCGGTTTTAATGCCGCCGCAACCAGCCTTAACGCTGCGGCTATTGTTACTGCTATGCTGAAGTTACGAGCCGAATGTTCATATGCGGCGACCCGCTGCTTAGCAGGTCAGCGGCGCCACCGAGTGGAATCATATGAACAACAATAGTGTTATCTTAGTTCAGATTTACCCATAGAGTCTCCTGTTAATGAAACTGTATAGACTTTTCTCTTTGGCTAACAACATAGATGCCGGCCGCGGTGGCCGAGGAGACTGAGGCGCGTCAGTCACGGTCTGCACGGCCACTACGGTCGGGGGTTCGAATCCCCCCTCGGGCATGGATATTTGTGCCGTCCTTAGTTGTAAGTAGTTCATAAGTAGTTTGTAAGTTTAGGGACTGATGACCCCGTAGTTAAGTCCCATAGACTCTACAAACATTTGAACATTTGAACAACATAGATTCTGCTTAAGTATTTACGAACTGTTTATATACACTCCATTTCCTCCTCATTGCTCCTCTTCCATTTTCAAATTAATGCGAGGCTACTCATTTTATGTCTCGTAGAATTGTTTTCGTAATATAATTGGTTACATTACAAAAAGTATAAAAATAAGTCATAAATGAATAAATTCAACAGGCAGCGCCCCTGTGTGTGTATGTGTGTGTGTGTGTGTGTGTGTGTGTGTGTGGGTCGTCCTTAGATTAGGTTAGGTTCGTACAAGGGACTGATAACCTCACTAGTTAAGTGTCATCGATTTACAAACATTCGAACATTCGAGGACTCGAACCGACCAGTCCGTGGAATGATGCCTTAAACCACGCGTCTACTCCTGCGCGGCCAAAGTATTATAGTACACAGGCGATGTCCGTCAGAATGTGTAGTACAGCTTCTTAATATTTTGAGTAAATCAGTGAAGAAGGTTTAGAGATTTTTGCTAACAGCAAAAAAAAAAAAAAAAAAAAAAAAAAAAAAAAAAAAAATAAATAAATAAATAAATACGTTTATTTACTTTCGGAAGTCTTAAGGTAAATTCTTAGGGCTTTGTGCAGTAATATTGATCATTGTGAAAGAAATGAATTTCTAGCTCTTGCTGAGTAACAAGTCACTTATTGGAAATACGAATAATTTTCGATATAAAAACGAATTGTAAGCAGTTTTGAGTTAGTTTAAACAAGTTTTAGCATTACAGGCTTGTCGAAGTTTTTGTGGTCACTTATCAGCTCTTTGGTGTTGACTTCTGTTACGGAACGTGCACCGACATTTGCTTGTCTGGTGTTGTGTCACATTCATTCAACTTGTGAAGAACTGGAGTCTAGCCTGGACGGCAGGATATGTGTTCCGGAATTGTTTTTCCGGCCTCTTGCAATGGAGTCGCACCAACAACGTCACATTGATTTGATTCTCAATGACAGGGTATGTTGGGGACGAGGACTTCAACATCCGTAAACAGGAAGCTAGTAGCTAATAATAACCAATCCCTTGGGGTTTTAATTGTCTATTAGCAGTTTTATTAGTTTCGTGTAGAAACATGTAGTGAAAGACTTATTTTTATTCTTTTTTTCTTATTTTCTTCTGACAAATGTTTCATATAACTTTCTCCACTGAATTATGTTAATGGTGTGTACGGGATATTTGAGGCAACTGGTTTGATATTGCTCTCTAGATTTCATGTGCCGTTATTCCTTATTTTTCCTTTGATTATTATAATTAATGATAGTATCATTAACAGTACATTTTATTGTTAACACTTCTGTGTCAAATCTAAGTCGTAGCAGCTGGTCAGTATGAAATGCACTAGGTATAACTTTTCGATCGTCAGCAGAACTACGATTACCGACCGTAAGTGACCGTAAGAAACAATGATGAATCTTAAGCTTTCATCCATTCTTATCCATGAGCGAGACTCAACGCTGTAGATTTTATAGATTTTTCATAGGAGTATTTATTGCTTCATACTTCGCTAATATTCGTACAGCTTACTCACCCAATGCCACATACCATGACGTAACTACCATAGAACGCTGTGCGAGACTCGGGCTACTCACATGCATAAAGGCCATTGGTCTGTAGTGAATAGTTTTGAACACAAACAGAAGTATACGAAACACGCCCATTTTTATACACAAACTAACGAATCCGAGTGTGCTTCGCAATGAACTGGATACGAAATGTACACACTCTTACTTCGTACATCTGCCCATTACTTGCTCCATTTCCATGCTTGTTTCTTACCTTTTTGTCCTCTTAGGATTCTATTAGCTACCAGAAAACTCCGCTTTCCCCAGTTATTTACTTATTCCAATTTATTCTACTTAGTCCATACACTCCATCCGCCTCTTCCTCTCTATGCATCTCCTCCTCGCTCCTATCTCTGTCAATCCTTCTCCATCCTGTACTTGTCTATCTTTCTACCTACATCTGCTTCGTCGTCGTCCTCCTAGACCCCTCTAACCACCAATCCATCGTTCTGCTCTTCTCCTCCTGTCCGTTCCCTCTGTTCATCCTTCGACCTTCCTATCGGTAATTACCAGTAAGAATTGGGCAATACATAACTCACGGTAGTAAAACGTTTATGGTCGTTGTCTCTGTTCATAGGGGTGAGTTATGTATGTCAGCTTCTATGCCCTAAACAGCTACATAAACTGTTTGAATAAGATCAATAATTAATCTGTAGTTTAGCTAGCCTATCAATGTGCAGATGATGACGCGAAAAATATATTTAAACAAATATAAATTAAAGCTCTTAATAACCAACAAAATGATTTCTAAGATAAATTCGGAGGTGGTCCTACTTTATACATCGGTAAATAACTAGAGAAGAAGTTCCACCTTATCACCCGTAAATTAATGAAGTCCATCGTACACTGCAGTTACAAATTAATTGGGGAATCCAACAGCCTGACAAAACCCGCCATTCACATGGAAACAATCAGCTTCTCCCTGTATCTGTAATGTCACAATCCCATCCCTGCCTTGTATCTGAGAAATAGCAATACTTACTATAATCGTAGTGATTGATGAAACGGTGAGAATGTCTGCACGTACGAAATCTTAAGTATACAGTAAAGTTTTTCTTGTTTTGAACGTCAAGTGCGCAAAATTTAGTCAAGATAGGAATTATTGGTGTCTAAGCCTGCTGTAAAATACCCTGCACCATGCCCCGTGCGAATGAATAAGTTGACAGCGGCGTTCCTCCCCTTTAAAGGGTCAAGGGTGAAACATTTTATCGCAGTAGACTCAACGGATTGTCAGCCTATAAATCTTATACGAAGTGGCGATACACCTTTGCCAAATTACCCGTTTCAGTCAGATAGTATCATTCTTCGGAAAAACACGTGATGAGTGCTATCCACAAGGGATGTCAGATACATTCCTCTGTTCTAGATTTCCGGAAGGCTTTTGAAACAGTTCCTAACAAGCGTCTTCTAATCAAACTGCGTGCTTATGGCATATTGCCACAGTCGTGCGATTGGATTCGTGCCGGCCGCGGTGGCCGCGGTGGCCGAGGGGACTGAGGCGCTTCAGTCACGCTCTGCGTGGCCACTACGGTCGGGGGTTCGAATCCCCCCTCGGGCATGGATATTTGTGCCGTCCTAGTTCGTAAGTAGTTCATAAGTAGTTTGTGAGTTTAGGGACTGATGACCCCCTAGTTAAGTCCCATAAGCTTTACAAACATTTGAACATTTTGGATTCGTGATTTCCTGTCAGAAAGGACACTACGTTTTAATTGACGGTAAGTCATCGATGAGACTGGAAATGGTATCTGGCGTTGTACACTGAAGTTTTATATGGCCTCTTTTGTTCCTTATATTTTAGGGGACAATCTGAATAGCTCAGACTGTTCCCAGATTATTCTGTCATTTATTGGTTAGTAATGTCAGCAGAAGTTCAAAAGCAACTGAAAAATGAATTAGATAAGATGCATGGTGCAAAAATTGGCAGTTTACCCTTAATAGCCGCGGTGGTGTGGCCGATCGTTCCAAGGCTCTTGCTGCGAAGCGCGCTACTGCACGCCTGTTGACCTTAACATTAGATACTTTGAAGTAGTTTGTAAGCTTAGGGACTGATAACCGGAGTAGTTATGTCCCACAGAATTACAAAAATTTGAATATTGTTGAACCTTAGTAAAGAGAAGTGTGAAATCCTTAGACCACTAAAAGACCACCGTTAAACTTTATTCTCACGATAAATTTAGAGAAATTTGTGTTATCGCGATGTAGGGGAGAGAGTATCGTGGAAATGATGCACGAGATGGGGTGGAAAACATTAAAAGAAAGCCGTTATTTGTTGCCGCGAGATGTATTGGCGAAATTCCTTTCAAGAAATTTCTCTTCCATATGCGACTATAATTTGTTAGTACCCACCTACATATGGAGACATGATCATCAGAATTAAATAAGAAAAAGCAGTTCCAAAACAGAAAGATTTAGATGTTCCTTTTTCCCGCGAGCTATTGGGGATTGCAACTGTAGAGAAATATCATAATAGCGGTTCAATGAACCATCTGCCATGTAGAGTATTTATGTCGATATGGGGAGGGTAATGTAGTGACGATATAGGGGAAGATAAAGACTGAAAGACAAGTAGCAAGCCGGCCGCGGAGGCCGAGGGCACTGAGGCGCTCCAGTCACGGTCTGCACGGCCACTACGGTCGGGGGTTCGAATCCCTCCTCGGGCATGGACATTTGTGCCGTCCTTAGTATTAGTTAGTTCATAAGTAGTTAGTAAGTTTAGGGACTGATGACCCCATAGTTAAGTCCCATAAGCTATACAAAAATTTGAACATTTTTTTGACAAGTAGCAAATAATTGAATGGGTACCGTGCAATGGTAAAATGAAGAGAATGGCGTAGGATTATGTATGGGGCCACATCAAACAAATCATAAGACTGGAAAGAAAATAAATAAAAAGACGGAAGAATATTACAAACTTGTATATGCCTGGCACTCTTCAGTAGGACACCAATTTAAAGAACTTAGCAGAGCAAACACCTAACAGTAATATTCAATTTTGTTTAAATACCATATAAAAGGATGATTAGGGTTTAACATCCCGTCGATAGTGTAGTTATTAGACACGGAGATTACGCTCTGGTTGTTCGGGTAAGGAGTGGGAAGGGAAATGGCTCTGACTTTTCAAAGGCGTGGAGTGATTTAGGGAAATTCCGGAAAAAATAAATCGATATAGTCAGAGGTGGATTTGAACCACCCATTTCAACATTGCGCCACCTCGTTCGCTATTAATATACTATATCCCATATTCTATATTCCATATTAACAAGAGCAAAGCAAGAGTAAAGGAAATCAGTCCAAGAAAATCAGGTGACGCTGTAGGAATTAGATTGGGTAACGAAACATTAAAGGTGGTAGATGAGTTTCGTTACTTGGTCAGTAAAGTAGCATATGATTGGCGCAGTACAGAGGATATAAATCGGCGAAATGGCAATGGGTAGAAAAGCGTTTTTGAACAAGAGAAATTTTCTAACATCGAATATTAAGCGAATTATGGTATTTTCGTGGAGTGTTGCTTTTTACTGGAGTGAAACATGGTCGATAAATAACACAGACAAGCAGAGGATAGTATCTTGTGAAATGTGATGCAACAGAGGAATGTTAATATCAAGTTGGTATATCGAGTAACACTGAATATAATTGCGGGAGAAAAGGAGTTTCTGGCATACCTTGACTAAAAGAAGGGATCGATTCGTAGGACACTTTCATATACATCAAGGAATCTTGAATTTAGCATTGGAGGGAAGTGCGCGGAAGGCCAAGAGACTATTCAGTAAGCAGATTCAAATGGATGTCAGTTGCCTTTCTCATGAGGAGATGAAGAGCCTTGCTCAGGATAGAGAAGGGTGAAGAGCTGCATGAAACCAATGTCTGCACTGAAAAGCACAACAACAACATTCCACATTGAACTCTAAAGCGATTGTTCTCGTTCAGCGGGAAAATTTCTGCTACCAAAGACAGAAATATGTGTTTTACGTTACTAATGTCATTCTTTTGATTATGAGACATGGTAGGCGTCGTGAAATATAATTCTCTGTTCTTTTGCTTATCACTCCTAGTATGTGATAGTACTTTTATTACGTTATTATTGGGATAGTTTTTTTTTTTTACAGTAATTGGAATAGTTTCAACTGTCCCGTATTGAATCAGTTAGCATTATTTTTAATATTTTTTCTGCGTAGTGTTCTAGTACCACCTAAAGGAAATTGTCAAGAGGTGCATTCTTGTATCTGAAATTATGATGGCGAAGTGTTTAGAACCATTCTATCAGTGGCATTTCTCCTATATTATACGGGCGTGTCATGGTACCTACATGCGCTTCTACACATGTCGTAAAAGTACAGATTATTTCGATTAAACGAAAAATCCTTAAATTGACAAATTCTGTAGGCGTCTTAGACCGCTCGGCCACTCCACCGCGGCTACGTTTGTTGTCTGAAGTACTGTGTAAGAAATGAGGAGACCAGAGCAGAGTTATGAATGTATTCATGACTTAATAAAAGACGAAAGTAAAATGACGTATAGTTCTCACTAGTGGAAAGTAACAAAAATAGTCTTGAATTATAAACCACAAGGAAAACAGGATCTCTAATACGATGGGCAACAAAACAGAACGCGAGAGCGGCCATGTCCATGATACATCATTATTATCTGTCGTTGGACCTCTTACAATGGCGTATTGACAGAGTGTACAGTTCTTTACGCCTCTGTAGTTGCGCTAATTTGTCTCTGACGACATCAGTGGTCCAGTTCATCGCTTTTGGAACAGAGAGCGTGGGGACAGATGGAGTGACGGGATTGTCAATAACGCTTAGCGTCTCCCTCTCAGCCGCAGGTACCAACAGGAATAATTAGCACATGAATGTGTTGTCACACAGGCGAGTAAAGGTCACAACTTTCTTCGGTATTACGAAGTTGGTATTACGTTAACGCAGTCCACAGGCGAAGTAGCATCAGTCACCTGCACTGCTGGCGATGCTAATAGATCGATGCCACTATTAACGATTTGTGCCATTAGCTTGAGATCTAAAAGAATTGTCGCAGACTTACTTTTTATTGGGCGTAATATCCGAAGGCAAAGCAGTCGACGAAATATATCGTTCGTTAGTAGATAAGGCTTTATTGACGGCTAATGTTAAATGTACAAAATTTATTTCCTGAAAACAATATAAGCGTACAGGAAATGAAATTGTGAATATACACTCCTGGCCATTAAAATTACTACACCACGAAGATGACATGCTACAGTAGCTGAATTTAACCGGCAGGAAGAGGATGCTGTGATGTACAAATGTTAGCTTCTTAGAGCATTTACACAAGGTTGGCACCGGTGGCGACACCTACATTGTGCTGACATGAGGAAAGTTTCCAACCGATTTCTCATACAAAAACAGAAGTTGACCGGCGTTGCCTGGTGAAACGTTGTTGTGATGCATCGTGTAAGGAGGAGAAATGCCTACCATCACGTTTCGGACTTTGATAAAGGTCGGATTGTAGCCTATCGCGATTCCGGTTTATCGTATCGCTACATTTCTGCTCGCGTTGGTCGTGATCCAATTACTGTTAGCAGAATATGGAATCGGTGGGTTCAGGAGGGCAATGCGAAATGCCGTGTTGGATCCCAAGGGCCTCGTATCACTAGCAGTCGAGATGACAGGCTTCTTATCCGGATGGTTGTAACGGATCGTGTAGCCACAACTCGAACCCTGAGTCAACAGATGGCGACGTTTGCAAGACAACAACCATTTGCACGAACAATTGGACGTCGTTTGCAGTAGCATGGACTATCAGCTCGGAGGCCATGCCTGCGGTTATCCTGGACGCTGCATCAGACAGGAATGCCTGCGATGGTGTACGCAATGACGAACCTGGGTGCACGAGGGGCAAAACGTCATTTTTTTCCGATGAAACCAGGTTGTGTTTACAGCATCATGACGGTCACATCCGTGTTTGGCGACATCGCGGTGAACGCACATTGGAAGCGTGTACTCGTCATCGCCATACTAGCGTATCACACGGCGTGATGGTATGGGGTGCCATTGGCTACACGTCTCGGTCACCTTTTGTTCGTATCGACGGCACTTTGAAAAGTGGCCGTTACATTTCAGATGTGTTACGACCCGTGGCTCTACCCTCCATTCGATCCCTGTGAATCCCTGAATTTCAGTAGGATAATGCACGATCGCATGTTGCAGGTCCTGTACGGGCTTTTCTGGATACGGAAAATGTTCCATTACTGTCCTGGCCAGCACATTCTCCAGATCTCTCACCAACTGAAAACGTCTGGTCAATGGTGGCTGAGCAATTGGTTCGTCACAATAAGCCAGTCACTACTCTTGATAAACTGTGGTATCGTGTTGATGTTGCATGGGCATCTGTACTCGTACACACCATCCAAGCTCTGTTTTACTCAGTGCCGTTATTACGGGTGGTTGTTCTGGGTACTGATTTCTAACGGTGTAGGAGCCCAAATTGCGTGAAAATGTTATCTAGTATAATATATTTGTCCAACGAATACCCGTTTATCATCTGCATTTCTTCTAAGTGTAGCAATTTTAATGGCCGGTAGTGTAGTTTATGCGTCATGAAACAAGATCCAAGATGGTGCATGGTCGGTCCCAGTTGCAGGACTTAACACGATATGTCTATTACGTTGTTTAGTATCGGTTACTTTGTTAGGTTTCGAGGTGAATCGAAAAACTGTACAACTCCTCAGTCCTCTTATAACACCTTAACGTTCACGATCACAAACAGGCCGTTTACTGGAAGTATATACAAAGGTAATATAAAGAAATACTTCTTAAAATAATTAAGAAAGTCTAATTACATCTCGTAGTACGTCTATCTTTATTCGTTTTTTTATCATTGCTATATTTTTAATGCCTTATCGGAAACTGCTTATTCTCAGGATTTGACCAATAATTTTTGTATGCCTGTTTTCCTTATAGTAAGTTGCACCATCATGTTAAAAAAAGGTTATTTTTAAGATTAGTTAACTGTAAGCGTCAATGAACGATTACTTTTGTTAGGTGTGTTTATGTATTGATGACATTTCAAATTTCCATATCATGAAAATAACGTTTTCCATGCCTCATGATTTTGATACAAAAGCTTTTAAAGAAATTGTTGTTGAAGTGAAAAGTGGCTGTCGGGTGTTAAAACTGTCAAATTATGAGGAATCTAATTTAGCCGATACAGCTGCCAGTTCCACGAACTAAAAAAAAAAAAAGAAAAGAAAAAGGATTTTATTATAAACAAATCTTTCAGTACCACTTGTAACTCATATCAGATATTTCCTTCAGTCGTATCTAAACTCTAGCTGTTAGTGAGACACACACAAGCGTGTACCTATGTGCCTTCCGCGCACCTTCGAGGTTGCTGGGGTGTTCAGTCGCCGGCATGACAGCGATATTGCAAGCAGACCGCATTTGTGGCCAGGGAGAGACATTTAAACGGCTGTTATCACATGTTGGCGACTCATTGCCGCCGCATACGTCAATATTTGACTTATCTGGTACCATCTAAAGTAAATCAATTCCCATAAAACACATAAGCTATTGCATGCTGTTCACTTAAAACTGAACAAAAATGTGTATAATTCTCATACACATATTGTAAAACAAATTATACTAATAAACTCATTACGATCAACATTATGATGCCTTAAAGCTCATTACTTAGCATACAAACAAATCATGGTTATTATTATTATTCTTCTGGTTTTACAATTTCAGTACATTTTTCCAGCACCTACATTAGATTACATTAATTTACTAATTATTGTTCTCCACTCTTCTCTGTTCTCGCATAAGCCCTCAGGAATGTTGTTCTTCCTCATTGCTGACTGAACTTCCTGCATCTATGTGGTAGGTGGTCGTCCCTTTTTTCTTCTTCCGTTCGGTGTCCAGTCGAGTATGCATTTTGGAAGCATTCTTCTGGCATGTCTATACCATTTTGAATGTTTTTGCTCGATGAATTCAATAATTGAATTTTTACATTTCATTTTTTCTCTGATTACTTCATTTCTTATTCATTTTCTTCTTGTTATTCTTGCTGAACATCTCCAGAAATCCATTTCTGTGGCTAATAATTTTGATTCCAGTTGCAATTTTGTTGTCAACACTTCTGAAACATATCTAATTATACTCCGAACTATTGTTTTATATATCCTTATTTTGTTATCTGTAGTTATGTGTTTGTCCCAGAGAATTCCATTCAACAAAGAAATTGTCGTCTTTCCTGCATTTACTCTTGATCTAATTTCTTTTTTCTGTTTCCCATCAATTGGAATTTTCACTCCTAAATATTTATATTCCTCCGTAGTTGTTATCGTTCCCAACCCTTCTTGTAATACACCTTAACAGAACTGATATTTGAACCAAGTTGATTTTTCATCAAACCCTGTATAATAATGTCAATATCCTCGACGATAACCGCCAGAGACCAGCATGTACTTGCCTCGTGGCCGTCGACCCGCGACTTGAAGTGGTCAGATGTTAACCCCTCGATATCAGCTTCGAAGATGTTGCTCTCGTAGGTTGAATTGCCATCACAGCACATGAAATATAAGAAACATACAATTTTTCTTAAGAATCACATAACATAAAATATTTACATTAAATTCATTTAATAATATAAACATTAACTGATATCCTGCAAAAACTGAGCTGATATGAGATAGTAGCGGAGATAATAATCCGTCCCACTACATACACCACCCGCAAGCTCAGTTTAGCAGATAACAAGAATAAAATAAAAATCCTTTAAATTCTTTTGTAATTAATCTTTAAAACGAATATATAAGAAGTTCTGCTTCCTAAGCTATATGTGATAATTATCAGAGCTGCACTTTAATTCATTAAACTGTTTCCACACAAAACACTACGTGAGTAACTTCAAACAGGTTTAATTAGTCATGGCTCTTCCCGTTCATGCAATATTCTGAATGTCATATAATTTTTATCTTATGAAAGAAATTAGTTCCTTATTCTCTTTACAAATGTCTATGTATAGGCTCTGAATGTCTGTGAATTCTATGTACACTAATATTGTACCATTAATACAGTCTTGTCTCACTTTCATGAACATATAACCTATATGTATATAGGAATTATTATGTGCATATCGTAATTGTTTGGCAGAACATGCAAACTGTAATTGGTCAGTGTCAAATATTCTCTTCGTGACTTTATTACCTAAATTTTCTCTGGAATAAATTCCTTTCCTTCGTGTCAGGGTGTGCTCGTTTAAATCAGTTTCAAATTCAAATAAGAAATATACAGTTTAAAATTTAGAAACTCTTTCCTATTGTTAGAATATTGTTAGGTCAGAAAAGGATCAACTACGTATTATTACAGTGAGCACAACGTACACAAACACTATGCTTTTTGTAATCACCTCGTAAATAATCAAAATATCCACGGGTGTACTGCCGGTCTATAGTGTGCCCGTGGATATTTTGATTATCAAATACGCATGGAGAAACTGAAGAATCATCTCGTAAATAAATCATTTGACCTATAAAGTTCGGTAAAGTTAATCACTAAAGTCTTTGGTTAAAAATATTTGCTATTATTCCTAGCATTACATATTAATGTAACCTCTTTTCTCTTTTCTCGAAGTAATATGGTTAAAAACCTATATTGTTCTGTCTCGTTATTGTTTGTCAATACTTCTGAGACGTTCTATAAATATAAGTACTTTCATACTCCTTTTACTATCTACCTATCGGTAAACTGGTAAACTATCGTCTCCATCTTAGACATTACAGAAATAATACGGCCAGTTGTTGTGTAATCGTAACTTCTCTGACGCGTTGCCAACTGCTCAAAATTTACATACGCTTCTATTGCTTTCGTACTTAAAATTAACAACTACTGTGAACTAACATTCATAAGACATCACATACTTTAATAATTCTTCATTTTGTTCCTTATATAATCGGTAGTAACGACTAAAACACTACTGTAAAGTTTTCGACATAGCGTCGCCTCAAGTAAAATTTTTACTAGTCACCAACTGAGATCCCTCACTCAGCTATACTACTGTCTTATTGTACAATATATCTCTTCGGTCAACTGTATAAACAAAAATACACTTATTTATACTCAATAGAATTTCTTTAACATTTAGTCGTCGTCTTGTGTCACGTCTTGAATTGTTACTCCCGGGCTGGTCTGTAATTACAGACATCGAGAAGCTGAATAATAAACCGGGAAGGGTTCTGCAATAGAACATTTACTTATGGAAAGAGGGACTGATAGACCAGTACTCCTAAAGGGAGAAGAATGAAAAGAAAAGGATAGAACGGATTTCTTGAGGTCGAAGAAGGAAAGAAGATAGACCCCAAAGACAGGTAAAATAGCCCATTCGGCTGCACTCGCTTCTAATTGCCCGATTATAATTTGTATTTTTCGATTATCGTCCCATTTAACAGGAAACGAACTCTGTACTGCTTTTAAAAATATTATAGGATGTAATCCACCCTCTGGATTGAAGGTCGGAATTTTGGTTGCTGCTTCTGACGTTCCTATTGAATGGCAATGACTTCCACAATCAGTGGCTGGCCTTATTTGGTTCACTTCACATTCCGAAGAAGAAGTCGCATTGTTTTTACTATTTGCTGACGTTCGCTCCACCATTATATTGTCAGCGCTTAAAATTTCACTAAAGGTACGAGTACGACTATCATTCCTAGCAACATTGGTAGAACTGCTCTTACTGTTAGGCATCTTATTTCTGCCACTGAATTCTGCTAACTGTTTATTAATCTCGCATAATAGTTTCCAAATGATAAGCCTAGATCGCAAACTACCAATTTATTAAGTGACGACCGGTTTCGGTGCACTGTGTCACCATCATCTGGTCATAAATATATATATTATAGTCTGGTCACCTTGTTAAAAAATTGGATATAAAATTAGAAGTGCAACATTGCACTTACTCACTATATAAAAAAATACTTAAGTTAAAAACATGACAGCTTACAAAATACTGACAGCTCTGAAAATTATAGTTTACATAATTTTCAGAGCTGTCACTATTTTGTAAGCTGTCGTGCTTTTAACTTAAGTATTTTTTTATATAGCGACAAAGTGCAATGTTGCACTTATTTTTTTATATCCAATTTTTTAACAAGATGACCAGACTATAATATATATATATATATATATATATATATGACCAGATGATGGTGACACAGTGCACCGAAACCGGTCGTCACTTAATAAATTGGTAGTTTGCGATCTTGGCTTATCATTTGGAAACTATAAAACGAATTGATCGCCTCCAGACAAGACGATGTCAGGTAATCTTAATCTCGCATAACTGCAGCTCAGTATTTGACACGCGGTTCAACAGCTCCGTGTTTCGACTGTTATCACAGTTTGTACATTCTGCCGCCTAATTATTGTCACTATATCTGACTGTCTCGATGTTATTATACATATCAGACATTAATGTTTTAATATTTATTATCTCAGCATGACCTTTGCCACCTGCTGAGATAGACGGTTTAGTGCAGGATTTTATACCGAAGAAGTTTCTACATTCCTAGTAGAAACTTCTTGGACAGACTCCTGTAAATCTTTACGAATATTTTCAGTTTGTAAGGAAAGCTCTTCACGTATTTTAATATTGTTAGTCTAGATTTCTTCGCATATCTTGACTTTGTTCTTTTCTACTTCGGTGGCCACTAAACATTAATATTGTCTAAACGTTGTGTCAACTCAGCTATATCTTTATGCATTTGAGCCTTTTCTTCTCGCGATTCTTGGATATGTTCGTCTAATCTGTAATTGAGACCTTATATTTGTCCTTGAGCAGATTCTACCCTAGTCATTGATGATTCTATTCTAGCAGATAACGTAACCGTAGATTGTTCGAACATCTCCTTAAATTATTACAGACTTCGATCATTACTTTACTACTTATTTCTTCCTCAACTCTACTTATCGATTTATTAATTTTCCTATTAAGAAATCTCTCTTCCCTACTACGTGAAGGTAATCCGAACTGTTCGTCACCCGACATTTCACCCTCTGACATGTTGGATAAATATACACTGTCTACACACGTAAAAGAACCTTTAGTGCACAGTTCACTGTCACAAGCTAGTACTGCCTGTTTGAAATTGACTCATAGGATGTTTTAATTTACATTTATGCAGATCCGGTGGTCGGTGAGATGTTACTCTCGGCCGCACCAACAGCCGTCTGCGTTGCACCCGTACGATGCCGATGATGGTGTGTCTGCTCTCTCTCGCAAGCCTTGTCGACGACCCCAGCTGCGTTGTCACCAGGGGCCCGTCTCAGCTACCCTGCGCACCGTACTCGCCCACGACAGTGTCGTAGCAATGCCGCAGAAACGACTCCCATAGCTGATGGCCTATTAGGTTTAAAAGAGAAAAGGTGCAGGGAACAGCTGACTGCTGTTTACGACTGCAGCGTAGTCTCGTTGAATATATGGGTGACCATCCTCCGGGGCTGTCCCCGTCGTCACCCAGACCTCTCGTTGACTAAGTGACACAGGCTGCTTCTTCCTCCACGTCTGTGTGCCAAATTACCTCTTCTAGTGGCACACGAATCCCGTGTCATCGGTCGCCAGGTTGCGGCGCGCCGGTACGACTTCTTCTTGCGTTAGTAAGACTAAATAACAGCCGAGGGGAGTGAGGCACTCCAGTCACGGTCTGCACGGCCACTACGGTCGGGGGTTCGAATCCCCCCTCGGGCATGGATATTTGTGCCGTCCTTAGTATTAGTTAGTTCATAAGTAGTTTATAAGTTTAGGGACTAATGACCCCGCAGTTAAGTCCCATAAGCTTTAGAAACATTTGAACATTTGAACTAAATAACAACTTTGATGTGGCCGTGTAAAACTTCGTAATCCGCAAGTCGTCCGCTCGGCAAAAAACAAAAACATTTAGGTAAAACTACCTGTACCTGTAATATGAAATTAAAAAAAAAAAAAAAAAAAAAAAAAAAAAAAAAGAGCCAACAGGTTCTTGCGCAGATGGAAGAAGCGTGTGATCCTATAGCTTCTTTAAAGTGTCACTCTCAATAAAATATTTCAAAGTTCATTCATAGTTCAAACTGTCAAAAGGAAGTTCGTGTTTTACACGTTGCTATAGTCACAGATGATATAAAGTTCCTTTATATCCTGATAGATCGATATGTTCGAACTATTAAATGAATTATTAAAAATTAATTTAATTCTTCTTAATGGATCTTTCGCACAGAATAATGTTTCATAAATTTCATAGTTCAAACTGTAAATGGGTTTGAAATTACTTCTTTCTCTTCTATTAATATACCATTTCTTGTAAATAAATAGTATAAGAAATAATTGTCTGTGATACTCGATGACTTTTGAAGACGCATTAACATTTATTGACGTCAGTGTACAGATAGTTACTCAACAACAGTTAAAACAGAACTGATATTTACACCATGTTGATTTTTCATGAAACCCTCTTATAATAATGTCAATATCCTCGACGATAACCGCAGAGACCAGCATTTTCTTGCCTCGTGGCCGTCGACCCACGACTTGAAGTGGTCAGATGTTTACTCCTTTATATCAGCTTCGAAGATGTTGCTCTCGTAGGTTGAATCGCCATCACAGCACATGAGATATAAGAAACATACAAATTTTTTTAAAGAATCACATAACATAAAAATATTTACATTAAAATCATTTAATAACATAAATATTGACCGATTATTCAGCAAAAACTGAGCTGACATGAGATAATAGTGGAGGCAATAATCCGTCCCACTACCACATCTACATGGGATACTTTGCAAATCATAGTTAAGTGCCTGGCAGAGGGTTCATCGAATCACAGTTATACTTGTACAATCGGGTATTCCGCCGATTATTCGCGTCTTTTCTTGCACGATATTTCAACTGTGTACCTCGCAGTCTTCCTCAGGTGCTTCCTGATACTGATTCCACAGTGGAATGAGTCAGGTACAACGATCTTAAATTTCGTAGAGTGGCTAACACGCGAGCTACAGCGCTCTTTGCGGCAACCTGTGTAAACTCTGCCGCCATGTTTTCGGTGGTCAACGTAGTTGAGAGGAGACTGTTTATCATATTTTGTTGATGAGCTTGAAGTGCTGTATTTAGTGTATATTGTATGTAGGTTGTACTGTCTGTACAATTTTTCCTGCTGAAGTATGCATAAAGTATGTTCAGCATTTGAATCAGCAAATCGAAGTGATAAAACAGCGAATAAATCATGCAAGAACACCACATGTTTTGCCTGGTTTGACTTCAGTCTGCCTAGAATTCAAACAAAATTCCTTACTGATTGTACTTAGCTGCCCCAAAAGTGAAGCTTCAGAAGACCTATCCTGCAATTCCTTTGAAGTACACACCATTAAAATAAATGCTCAGTTTTGTAACTAGTGTTTGTGTGTTTTTTTAGATATTTTTCTTCTGTCGCCCCTGTGGTTGATGAAACCACACTTTTGGGTGTCTACACCTTCTTTAAAAATGTTTTCACTTGTTGTCGACAATACTTGATCGAGCATTGTTGACATGCAAACAATGCAAAGTGTGGAACCAATAATGACAGCCAGAATTTTTTCACTTGTATAAAAAGTGTTCTTTGGAACAAATATGTACTTATTTCGGCTTGGAAACAACGAAAGTTATTAATGATGCGTTTTTTGGTGTGGGATGTTTCTGTGACGCATTTTTATTGCAATATTCTGTTGTCACTTTCGTCTTTGCTCTTAAATTTCACGTACCAAACGTTACTTGTTTGAGCATGGCAACAAGACAAGTTATTATTTCGACATGCATTGCCTTTGTGTCAGATAACCTAGGCGCATTTCTAGCTGTAGTATTTTGTTGTCAATATCGTCTTTGTACTCAAATTTCGGCCACCGAAGTTTACAACGAAACCCTTTAACAGCAATTTTACAAGTTTGTGGACTTAATAGGTTTAGTAAATACAAGATAAGTCTATAATAGACTTTATGAAAGCAGTTGTTACAACACGTAAACAGCAGATACAAATCCATGGTCATGATTGTTCGCCATGCAATTACTGTTCACTGTATGTTTCTCAGCTCGTTCAGACCAATTTCATTAAAATAATCACAAATATTTTCGCAACGGCACTTCCGTTGTTATTGCAAACCTCAGATAACCTCAGATAACTTCGAACTGGAACTTTATTACTGACAGGTTCGCGATAGAATATTACCGCATTTTTAGGAAATATACTACCAGGTTCGTCAATTCGCAGCTTAGAAAAAGTCTGACGGAACGTGATGCATATCCGTATTCAATAAGCCGTCTTTATTTAAAACGTGGAGCTGTAAATAGGTAAAATTCCAGAGTGGGCGTGGCATTCCAGCTGTAAGCCGATACCCCAAATAACATCGCCGACGCAACTTCAATTTGCCTCAAACATGGCGTGCCTATCGCCACTCTGTGAAATTCAAGCTCGTTGGTCAGGTGTTTATGCCTGTAAGGTGCTGCGCGCTCCGTATGCCGACCAGTTGCAGTGACAGTGGCGTCTGGCCGCGCCTGTTCCGACGCTGGGCGCGTACTTTGTGGTTATTATCTATTACCGCTCCTTCAGTGTGACGTTCTGAATGTCCTCCAAGTTGTTCAAAAGATTTTATCTTTTCCTGGGCGTCAATTGATTTTACTTGCGCTGTGGGGCGGTCTGCTACCGTAGTGCGCCGTGTCGGGAGTTCCTTCCGGAGTCCTCGGCCGCCAGGAGCGGCTGCAATGTTTTTTTCAGGCCGCTGGTGTTCAGATTGTCGCTCTGGACCCGGTAGAGCGCCGTCATGTACAGCTCCATCGTTATGCTTGTGTCCCGTGGTGTCTGGATGTTGCTTTCGATGCGTCGTCGGCTCCCTGGCCGAACTCAGCTGGTATCCAGTGTCATGCTTGACAAGATTCTCTGTAATCTGAATTTCTACAGATTCATTGATAACGCTATCCCAGTATCTCGGTGTTTGTGTTATAATCTTGGCACCATCATATTTCATAGAATGATCTAGTTCAAAACAGTGTTCAGAAATAGCTGACTTGGTTACCTGTCTAACAAGGAAAGTACTTGGGCTCGAACAAACACAAATACACCAAAATCGTGTGACAGTCAATGTAAAGGTCCCATATCGCATTAGTGATACTCCCGCATCTGCAAAACTCTGCAGTCGTCCGTTAGTGGCTTCTACCTGTGCCATGCCGCATTGCACATTGAGCTGCCGGTACAACAGTTGGGACCAGTAGGAACGGTGCAGTGTGCTTCTGAAGACGCGTTTTGTGACGTTATTTGTGTAGTAAAGCCTCAGATGGGTTGGCGATTGGTGATCAATCCTGCTGATGTATTGCGATTGGTTGGGATGAAGTTACGAAGGACCCTTCTTCGTGAAGATGATAATGGTGTAGAAAATGAATCATACGCATGTTTTTTGGGATCTATGACAGTGCAGAAATATGAACGTATAAGTTAGGAACAGATACTGTTGTAACACTAACACACAGTGATTATAATAGGGATGATAATGTCGAACTCATATGTTCAAATGTTTGTAGAGTCTATGGGACTTAACTACGGGTTCATCAGTCCCTAAACTTACAAACTACTTATGAACTAGCTACAACTACGGACGGCACAAATATCCATGCCCGAGGGGGGGGGGATTCGAACCCCCTCCTGTAGTGGCCGTGCAGACCGTGACTGAAGCGCTTCAGTACCCTCGGCCACCGCGGCCGGCAATGTCGAACTATTTATTGCTTGATATCGTCAGTGCAATCTAGAGCTCGATTACAAAGTTTTGCAGAAAAACGACACCCCAGCACACTGAGGGGTACGTAATGGCCCTGTAACCAAACGTTCATACAGATGTGTTTGTTCAAGTACTTCCCTTGTAACTCTTGAATGCTATGGTGTTATATGCACCTCATGTCAACGGACCTAGTCGTCTGGCTGATGTATGCCATACCATATTGATGGTATGTGGTAAACATCGGGTTTCAGTAGACCCAAGTCATTCTTCACAGCCGGCCGCAGTGGCAGAGTGGTCTGCGGCGTGCCAGTCACGGTCTGCACGGCCGCTGCGGTCGGGGGTTCGAATCTCCCCCCCCCCCTCGGGCATGGATGTTTGTGCCGTATTTAGTATAAGCTAGTTCATAAGAAGTTTGTAAGTTTAGGCACTAATGACCCCATCGTTAAGTCCCATAAGCTCTACAAACATTTGAATATTTTGAATGTCCTTCACACTTCCTAACATAGCTTTAATTTTGGTGAGTGGATGGAACACTCTCTTGATATTATATTTCAGGAGAATTCAGCTTATTTTAGCGGAAATTGGCCCTGCGTATGGTAAATAGGCAAACATGTTACTTGGGCAGTAAAATAACACACGACGGTTGCAGTACAGAGGATATAAAAGGCAGAAATGCAGTGGGAAGAAAAGGGATTTTGAAGAAGAGAAATTTGTTAACATCGAATATTAATGTACGCGTAAGGAAATCTTTTCTGAAGTCGCCGGCCGTTGTGGCAGAGGGGACTGAGGCGCTCCAGTCACGGTCTGCACGGCCACTACGGTCGGGGGTTCTAATCCCCCCTTGGGCATGGATATTTGTGCCGTCCTTAGCCTTAGTTAGTTCATAAGTAGTTTGTAAGTTTAGGGACTGATGACCCCGTAATTAAGCCCCATAAGCTATACAAACATTTGATTTTTCTGAAGTCATTTGTGTGGACTGTTGCCTTCTATCGGAGTGAAACATGGACGGCAAACAGTGCGGGCAGGAAGAGGATAGAGGCTTTTGGAATGTGGTGTTACAGAAGAATACTGAAGATTAGGTGGGTGTATTGCATAGCTAATGAAGAGGTATTGAACAGAACTGACTAAAACAAGGGCTGGTTTGGTTCAAAATGATGTTTGTTAAGCTTATGTGACTTAACTGTACGGTCATCAGTCTCTAAACTTACAAACTACTTATGAACTAACTTATACTAAAGACGCCACAAACATCCATGCCTGAGGGGAGAACGGCCTTGCGCATCGTAACATAGCCCTTCAATGCGCTCGGCCGCTCCGCCGCGACTGGATCGATTGATAAGACACATTCTTAGACATCTAGGAACCGTGAATTTAGAGTTGGAGGGAAGTGTGTGGTGGTGAAATAGAGGTGAATACTGTAAGCATATTGAAATTGATGTAGGGTGCCGTTCTTATGTGGAAAAGTCTTACTCAGGATAAAGTATGGTGGAGACCTGCATCAAACCAGTCTCCGGACCGAAGAAAGCAACAAGTTAATTCTTATGATGTGGACTCAGAAATATGCTGTAGGGAGTAGCCCCTTGCCTGGGCGAAATAGCCCATTTTTGTACATTGTGAGTTGTATAGTTTTCAAAATAAAAAGCCAAGATCGCACATTAATAATTTATTAAATGACGACCGGTTTCGGTGCACTGTGTCACCATCATCAGGTCTCATATATGTCATCAGCTGGTTATCTTGTTAAAAGAAATTCGGTATTAAAATAACAAGTGCAACATTGCACTTAGTCACTGTATAAAAGTACACAAGTCAAAAACATGACAGCTTACAAAATACTCACCTTCTTCAGATTTTTGATTAGTATTCTGTTCTTGGCAAAGATTTTCTACCCCTCATTTACTGGAATTTGTTGACAATTACAAAACCGCAAATGTATCACATTGAGATGTTTCTCAAGATGATTCTTGTTATCTAGGGCATACAATTCAAATAAGTGGAATAGACCCACTGTGCCTTTTCTGGAACCAATCACAAAATAAAAAGACTGCAAGTCTTAGGTGACTTACTATGTATGCAGACATGCAAATGCAGGATCGTGAACAAAGTGCCCTCTTTCAGTGGAGGCGTGTTTGCTGAAGTAATGTTCGGTGGCCGTGCGTGCTGAAAGAAGGACGTGCCAAGGTGTCGGAGGCGGCAGTTGCGAAACGCCCGCGCCTCAGGCCGTACATTACCAAATTACCGGAAGTGCTTGCTTTCGCTGTCCTGCCGTGAATATCTTGAAGAGCTGGAAATGTCAGGTGCGTCCCACCAGACAGCCTTTCGTCTCCGCCTACAAACCCCGTGCCTCACACCGATCGGCGGCACATTCTCACGGCACGGGCGTTCGCCGGTGGTCAGTTCCTAGGGCGACCGGGTCACATTACGACAATGAATATTGAGATTGCTGCAAATGCCGCTTCCTC
This sequence comes from Locusta migratoria, assembly GCA_026315105.1. Classification (NCBI taxonomy): domain Eukaryota; kingdom Metazoa; phylum Arthropoda; class Insecta; order Orthoptera; family Acrididae; genus Locusta; species Locusta migratoria. The sequence continues at coordinate 171,144,334 of CM048751.1, forward strand.
GAAGCCCCGTGACTAATTCTTCCACGAGCAGGTCTATTGTGTGTAAAGAGGCTAGCTGTTCCCCCGGCCGAGGAATCTCTTCTGCCTGCACTGCATAAGGCAACTGGGACGAGACCTGTTCCACGGATGCACACATTCCGCTGTCTGAGGGTCAATTTGTTTCCGCTTTTGGCTCGGTGCACCATAACCTGGCATACCGTTAGCTTTCTCTTAAGGTGAGGTCTTCTTTTCTTTAGCGCTTGTCTGCAGCTGTGGCTTCAGTTGGTAAATAGGAAATAAGATGAGAAGAAGCAATATGGGCAACATACAAACAGGTTACCTTAGAAGACTCGAGCCGGTGAACAATATCTGAATAACCGATGCTACTCCTCCAGTGGGGTTAGAGGCCCATTTAACCCCTGAATAAAAGATGACTAATTTATAAATACAGGTATACAGGTTGTTTTTTCCACTGTGTACAAACTGCACGGATTGATCGGGGGGAATACGGAACGACAAAAGCTCAATGAACTTATATCCGTAAATGCAGGGATTCTATGCTGGAGACAATTTAATGAATCCTACTTTGTTACAGAGACACCGGTTTAATACGCGCTGTTCCACGCAACCAGTTAAATTATGAATGGTTTCCTGCTAGACGGTGGGACCGCTCCGCATACTGTGCCACTGACGAATCTAAGGGTTATATGGCTACTTCATGATAGTTATCCTGCCGTTAATATCCGGACGCATCTCAACTGTGTGTTTTCTGATCGATGAATAAAAGCTGCATGGGAATGGCCGTGCGGTCTGAGGGTCCTTGTGACACATTATGTGGCCGCTCCCGCTGCAGATTCGAGCCCTCCATTGCGCAGTTGTGTGTATGTTGTACTTATCATAAATTAACTTGTGTGGCGCGCATAGGGCCCCGAGCAGAAGCAACCTTCCATCTCTCCTCCCTCCCCCGTCTTACGGTGCATGCCTTTGCCCGGAGGCGACCATCTGAATAAATTCAACTTATCTCCTTTTCACAGCTTTCATCTTTTACTGATCCTTCCCTCCTTTAATTCGTTCTTTCCATTCATTCTTCTTGCTTCGTTCTTCCTACCTTGAACCCCTCTTTTTAATCTTTGATTCGGCGTTTGAGAATCTCTCTCTTCTATTCTCCTCTTTCGTTCCTCTATTCTTCTTCTTTCCTCCCTGTGCGTGTCTAAAGGCTGCACCTACGTATTCTCATGCGTAGTAGGTGACGTGGTACCGCGTAATGTTTTTTTAATGTTTGTACAGCTTATGGGACTTAACTACGGGGTCATCAGTCCCTAAACGTACAAACTACTTATGAACTAGCTAACACTAAGGACGGCACAAATATCCATGCCCGAGGGGGGATTCGAACCCCCGACCGTAGTGGCCGTGCAGACCGTGACTGGAGCGCCTTAGTCCCCTCGGCCACCGCGGTCGGCGTATCGCGTAATTGTCCGCCCCAGGTAGACAAGTAGGGCACGTAGGTACACCCTTGTAAAGGCCAGGCCCAGGGATCTGTACCTTCCGAATATGTCGATTGGTCCGTCCGTTTCTCTGGAGGTGTCACCTGAGGTGTGAACAATCACCTAAGGCGGGGGTAGCCATCAGTGAGAGCGCACATTAGGAAAGAGCGCGCCATCGAAGACGCCAGTAATCATGGTAGACATTTCCGCAATGACCTCTCTCTCTTCTATCTTGACTTCGACGCAGAAAAGAAAGTTAAATGAATCTCAGTCATAGAAAACTTTACCAAATGTTCCTACGGTTTTGGTGGTTACTCGAACTGATGGTCACAATTTCTCAAAAGTAAACCCTTTTATCATTCAGAGGAGCGTCTATGCCACTTCAGGTTCTTTGAAAACGTGTTCTCGCTAGCGAAACGGAACCTGGTTGCTGGAAACAGACAGTGCCTTCCAGACTCAGAAACTGATTCCAACCACGCTCTTGCACACCTTCCCTGTCAAAGTGGAAGCCCGTCGCACCCTAACTCGTCAAGGGGGTAGTCCATACTCCATCCCTTGATATCGGACGAAGAAATAAATGGTACTTGACTGAGAAGGGTGGCACAGCCGTCCATAGAGTAATGAAAAATGCTGATAACGAATTAATACCAACCCGAACCGTAATTTTGACATATGGCAGGGTGGAAAGCGGGTTATGAAAAAATTTCAGTCCTCCCGTATGGTTCGAATCCCACGCGCTGTTACCAATGTGAGAGGTTCAATCATACCCGTCAGACTTGTCCCAATGCAGCCAAAAGCATCACATGTGACAGAAATGCTCATGAGGGTGACTGTCCATCTCCATTCCCACGCTGCATCAATTGTATTGGCGACCATGCTGTTTCTTCCAGGGACTGTCCCGTCTACAAAGACGAGCGGCAAGGAATCAGAGTTAAGGAAAACTGTATCAACCTCTGCAGCTCGGAAGATATTAGCAGGTAGGAAGCCCGCTAAGTTCCCAGCGGGCAAATACAGTGCTGTCCTTGCCTGTCCTCGACCTAAAAAGGAGGTAGTCACGCAGATGTGTGACTTTACTTTTAGTGACACAGTTGTAAGATCGGCCAGTCGCAAGATTACCCGTTCAACTTCCCAGCCTCTTCCTCTCACCAAAAACACAATCAGAAGCTTCTCACAAATCACGGGCGTCTCAACAAAATAGCCTGTCCGTGAAGACTTCTTAAGCCTCCACAACCGTCGTCCGCACAAGCAACTCACCGACATTCTTCTAAAAAGGCACACAAAGAGTTCCTCTCCTTCCCCGCCATGGCGCGACTCATCTGTCACGCCACTCAGCACTTCCTCTGGCTACTGCTAGCCGATTGGCCGGCCCTTTATTGCCGATAACCCAGCGAAGGCGGCAGAAACTCTAGACGAACCAATTGAACACGACTTTTCCCCTGTCGATTGCAGTAGCAGTGCTCTCTCGAAGTCAGGCCCTCAGCGGCCATCGAGGTGATATCCTCTAACTTTTTCTTCTTTTTCTAATCTCACTTCCTCCATTCATCTCCTTCAATGGAATATTCGTTCCAACAGAGAGGAATTAAAACTACTCCTTAGATTGCACCGTCCGTTCATGGTCGGTCTTCAAGAAACAAAGTTACGCCCACGCAACAACACAGATTTCTCACAATATACTTCCGTAAGCATTGACCTGCTTCCTGTTGGAGGTATTCCAGCCCACGGTGGGGTTAGGTTGATTGTTCCAGAAGACATCTACATCTATTACCGCCCCGTCTCACTGTGCACTCACCTACAGGCAGCTGCCGTCCACATCACTCTCCCTAGCTTTTGCTTTTCACTTTGTAATATGTACACCTTTACTAGGGCAGATTTGCTGCAACTAGTTGCTCAGCTCCCTACTCATTGTTTGTTGATTAGCGACTTGAACGCCCACCAACCCCTATGGGGTTCTGCAGCCTGTTGCCAGAGAGGCTCCCTTTTAGCTGACTTACTCAGTCATCTTAATCTTGTCTGCCTAAACACGGGTGCACTAACCTTTCTTCATATACAACGCATACCTATTGTCACTTGGACCTTTCGATACAGTATCGCGTGCATTTTCTAGTGTTTCATGGGGTATTCTCGTTTCGGACTGTTGGAAACGTTAGGTAAATTCACAAAAATCTGATATCGGAATATTCCTCTCGATTACGCCACGGTTTCCAGTTAAATGTGGGTTGTCAGAAGTGTTTAGAATCAAATACAATTATCTTACCAGTCACAAGCTGTAGGAGTGTATATTGTTTTGTAAAATAGGTTCATCAAATTTGATCTGTGTTGAATTGTATGTGAATATTTGCTCTGACATTCATTTGACTTCAGAGAATAAAACGAGTCAATACAAATTTCTTTACTCAAATCATTCAAATTAGTTAGCCCCCTTCACACAATTTTGGATGCGTTTTATTGCTTCACACAATTTTGGATGCGTTTTATTGCTTGGAAATTAGAAGGTGGGTCAACCACGCCTATCCTTTAATATTAAGTGAACAAACCATTTGCGTACTGTTCTGGCGTAAAGTCAGCGCCAGACGCCAGACGTACGAGAACGACCGTTAAGAAGGCAGTGGACGACCGGCAGCCAATCACACGCCGACGTCGCGCATCCTGGAGGGTGCAACCTAGAAGCGCGCCCTCTACAAGCGGCTATATCAAGGCCGACATGCGTCTGGGAGAGCTAATCTGAACTCGGCTCCGAAATAGGCAGTCACTATGACTCAGCGCAGCTGGCAACATGTAAGAAGATGCCGCGAGAAGAGAAGAACAGATAGGAGTATTGTATTTTTTAGTAAATAAAACTTTTATTACTAATCAGTATAGATGTTTCAGATGGCAAAGCATACCAAGCGTCCTGATAAAATCCTAAAAGACAGGCCTGGAAGAACTTAACAGGTGCTGACCAGGACGACAAAACACATACTCCATTTGCATATCGCCCTTCCTCACCCATTCCTTACTTTTATTATGCAAACACCCACCATAAACTTATACCTTTCATTTGGTGGACCCTGCCATGGATCACGTTTCCGTTGTTCTTCTGTGACGAGGCAGATAAAGTTGCGTTAATTTGGCCATTTCAAACTCATAAATTTTGTAGTCAAATGTTCAAATGTTTGTTAAGCTTAAGGGACTTAACTACGGGGTCATCAGTCCCTAAACTTACAAACTACTTACGAACTACCTACAACTAAGGACGGCACAAATATCCATGCCCGAGGGGGGATTCGAACCCCCGACCGTAGTGGCCGCACAGACCGTGACTGAAGCGCCTCAGTCTCCTCGGCCACCGCGGCCGGCAATTTTGTAGCCGTTAATACGCAGCGCTTAGTAGTAGAAAAACCATATTTTCTGTCAGCATTTAATTATATGTGTATTAGTGTCTTCTGTGTCACTTTATTTATGTATTTTGGTGATTTCCGTGTCACTATCCTGCATGTCGGTGGTTTCTGCGCCACTTCAGCGTTGAATGGCGTTGAAAACAGCGTTGTGATGAATTTTGGATGAGTGATATATTTGTCAAAGTGAATTGTATGAATAGATGTATTGTTCGACGGTCCCTAAGGCTATTGTAAAATTTTCTGGGATAGTTCATGTTCATACACGACACTGGTCTCGTATTTAAAGATACGTATGCTTTATAAAATTTGTTCATGGCAGTTTGAAAGTGTAGATCACGGGTTATCAAAGCCAGTTTACTAATAACTAGGAATAGGGCGCAATTGTTAAAGTGTGAAGATAATCTCGTTAACATGAGTAATATGAGCGAGTCAGAAATTCTCTCACCATCAATGCATGAGACCGAACAGTCAGGGGAAGAAAATACGCAAAACGTTGCAAGGGAATCAGTGCAGGAGGTAATGGATCGCGAGGTTTCTGATCACGAAAACTGCGGAAATGAGGAATAGGATCGTTTCTCGCCACACGGTGGCAGAAACATTACAACACGGTATGTCAAAAGTGATGACGGTGCGTCGTACTCGCGTAGTAAAGGTGACCGTAAGAGGTCACGATCTCCCACGCCAGAAGAGCGAACACGCGAAGGTCTACAATTAGCCGACCTTATGCAATGCATGCAACAGCTGGCAGAGAGCAATGAACAACTAGCTGTTAAACGAACACAAAATGCCACAGGCGGAGAACAGTAGACAACAGTTACGACAAACCAAAGACCTAGTCCAGGAGAATTACGGACGTATACATGACGTAGGAGCAAAATTGGAAGCAGTAAAGTCTGAGACTGCGGGAATAAGAAAGGATGTCGAAACTGTAAACAAAACGACAGAAGCTAAGGAAATGGCTTTAGAAGCGAAGAAAGAGGCTAGCGTGGCTCGGCTGGAAGCTATTGCCGCGAGAAAAGTTGCGTCAGCCCAACGTGATGCCAAAAACACACGTGTCGAGATCTGTAGCGTCCAGAAAGTTGTTGAAACATTGCGGGAACAAGGGAAATGAATCGTGCAGGAAAACCACAAGAAATTGATAGAGGAAACAAGGGAGTTAGAAGAAATCAAACAGAAACAGCAGGAAATTGGCGAAGCAAAGAAAGAGCAGACACGAATCACTCAACAGCAGAATAAGCTGCAACGTGATGTACGTACCACGCAACAGGAATTGAAGTAGATTACAGAAGATCCGTCGATAACCATTGGTACTCCGATTCAAGTTTTACTTCAAGATAATCCCCACAACACGAAAACAGTAAGTGAACCGGTAGATAGAGAAACCACGGTTGACAGTGAACGGCATACACAGTCCAGGAATGTTTTCCTGCCAGTGGGCCGTCATTGTCACCTCAACCCCCGAAATATGAAAGGGAAAATAATTGAAGCAAGATCAGGAGGACGGAAACTGGTCTCCCAGAATCACAGGAGACAATGAGTAGAACACGTAGCGCAACGGGTTCGACAAGATTACATGTGGAAGATTAGATGGCAGAAAATAGGGGGAATTATTACGGCTCGTTCGAACTGAAAAATTTTCAGAATTTTCAGGTATACAAGGAATCAAATAACGCTCTTCACTCTTAAGCCATTTATCGCACAATTTGACAACGTATTACCAGCAGGATGGCTACTTCGGTATCGTCTGGAGTTATCTTTTTATCTGCGGGCACATGCAGGGAAGTGTTGCGGAGAACATGAGATCGACTGAGGGAACTTGCCAATCGTATGAGCAATTTCGTAGGATGTACCTAACTACGTACTGCTCGGAACAGGCGAAAGTGCGCATAAAAGATTATTTTAGGAAAAGACCTAGACACTTCTGGATTTAGGAGTCCAGTGAAGTTTCTTGAGTCGATTATCAAGAAGAAAAGGTTTTTAGATCGGTCTTAAGGTGACAAAGAGATCATGAGGCTATGTTTCATCAAACTCCCTATCGGATACCAACATTCCCTAATAGGAATGTGTTACGGAACACTCGAAGAATTTATGGCCGTACTTCGGGGAACAGTGTTTGTTAGCGAAAGACAAGGTTGGAATCGGAAAGCAAATCACGTCCGAGACCATCCTTCGTGTGCCGGGAACAATGAGGGAAGGCTTGACGGAGGTATGTACCGTTCTCAGCAGGATTACAATCGACAGCCGAGGCAAAACTACGCGCCACAAGCAAACTGGCGTTATAGAAAGAACGACGGTCGTCGTTGGAATGGAAACCAGGGAGACAGAAACGGGAGCCCATCGCAAAATCAACAGTGGTATGAACCACAGAATAAACAGTGGTTTGGTCAACAAAATAACCACCAAGAAGATCGAAATAGAAATTGGCAAGAAGGAAGATTAGGCAGTCCACCACGACAAAGAGGTTAGAAATTGTAGAAATCCGGCCACCAAATCCCGAGCATGGGAACAACAATGCCGGCGGAAACCGAAATTGACGCTCTGCACCTGCGGAAACCGCGCGTCTAACACCCGCAGAAACAACCAGAGAAAGCGCAATGTTCTTATTGCTTTTTTTAAAAAAAGTGTCTTATTATAAGTTTCTAAAATAATAATTTAGTTCGTAAGTTGCATTGCTGATCTTTTGTTTCTGTCTATAACAATGATTGTGTGTGTATTATGTACGTAATACAATTATACCGATTATGCCATAGTTTGTGGTACAGCTTTTGGAGTTGCTCCAAAACTTGTGCTAATAGCGCTGAATATTGGCAAGCCGACAGCAAGGTCAGGCTGGCTGATATTAAACGCAACGATGGGCTAATTGCGATTATCAAGTTCTGGTGACATCTTTCCCTACAGTCCATTCGTGTTTCACACGTAAATTGTCTGTAGGGGCAGGACATAGCCGAACTAGTGAGATCGTAGGCACTAAGATTCGCCAGGGTCGAAGTTGGCTGATATTAGTTAAACATCGCTTCTGAAATACGAAGCTGAATTATCTCCGGGTCCGCGACTTGCAGCTATCAACGCACACAGACGCCGTCCAGCCGTCGTGTTGCCGACATCGCCAGCCAGAACAGTTTTGTTACAGTATCGCGTGCATTTTCTAGAGTTTCAAGGAGTATTCTCGTTTCGGACTGTTGAAAACATTAGTTAAATTCACAATTTCTCTCGATTACGACACGCTTTTCAGTTAAATGTGGGTGGCCACAAGTGTTTAGAATGAAATAAAATTATCTTCGACATACCAGTCACTTGCTGTAGTGTGTGTATTGTGTTGTAAAATAGGTTCGTCAAATTTGATGTGTATGTGAACTTTTGCTCTGACATTCATCTGACTTCAGAGAATAAAAAGAGTCAAAATAAATTTCTTTACTCAAATCATTCAAATTAGTTAGCCCCCTTTACACGAATTTCGATTGGTTTCATTACTAGATAGTCGGTCAGCCACGCCTATCCTTTAATATCAGGTTAACAAACCATTTGCATACTCCATTTTCATGCTGTCCTTCCTCACCCCTTACTTTTATTTTGCAAACACTCACCATAAACCTATACCTTTCAGTATTTAGTTTGTGTAATATTCCGCCATGTGAATCGCGTCGCGAAAGTCGTACTTGTTCTGAAGCCGAGTTACGGTTTGTTTACTACCGTCATTTAACACGTCAGCAGCTGCTTCAGATTTCTCTGTTGTTTCTTAAACCGGCTTCCCAGTAGAAGGGACTTATTTTGATTTATCTCTGCGTTATTCTTTTCTTAAATTTTTGTGTACTCGTGACTTAATTTAGATTCAGATTCTCGTCAATAATCGCAGTTTAGTGTACCCTCCCGCTCGTTTGTTATTCTTTTTTAAGTACATTCGGTGTATAGTCCTACACTTCAATTGTTCTTTGGGCTTATTATGCCTAGGGACTGTGGTCGCTGTCAGTTTTTCGGCTCTTCCATTTATCTTACTACCTTAGAAAGGAATACCGTCTTATCAAAGGACCTTCAGTACCAGCTGGGAGGAGTTCATATGGTAGAACTAAGGTTCGCGGTTGTTTGTTCAGTTTGTTCGTGGTTGTTCGCTGAATGGTTGGCTCAGCTTTTTTATTACAGAGGGCGATTAGCCCACTGCTCGGGCGCGATGAGCCACGGCGCCCGGTGTAATGGGGCAGCAGCGCATTATCCACACCAACGTCCTCAAGATCGAGAATATAAAGCGTAGGCTCGGGAAAAGGGTAGAACAATTTTACGACAGTTCTTGCAAGGAAAAGGAGCAAGGGGACACCATTAAATATAAACACTGAAAAAAAAAAAAAAAAAAAAAAAAAAAAACGAATTAATCGACTAATCTTCGGAGAGAATCATAATGTGAGAAATAAGGAAAAAAGGGACGTGATAAATTTAATCCAGATTTGGGCTTCAACTGGTAATCATAAACGAGCAAAAGTAGGTGTTATCCTTGTGATTAACAATGGCCTGAGCACTTACAGGAAGGAATAAGCGTTTGTATGTGATAGAATTGTCACTTTCACCATTAGATTTATGTGGCATTGAAGCAGTTACAATATGACGAACATATGATATAGCAGACTGAAGGTCATTTTTATTCGTAACTAGCTGTACCCGGCATGCTTTACAATGCCATGGAAAGAAAAAAGTGCTTGCTTGGGTAACAGGTTCTTGCGTGTATCTCTGCCCAGTCACTAAAATATCCGCGGAAAGCGAATACTTCGTTGGGAACATTAGCACATTACGCCGCAGGAGAGTTGACGCCTGGAGGGTACGCAACCCGCACACGCTGCCGCATTATTTCTGTAATCAGTAAACATATTCAAATCAATAAAGTTCTCGATCCGATCGCTATCAAACTTCACAGGTACATCCTCTAGGCTAACCTGAATATTTTTAAAGGTATCATAAAAATCGCTCCAGCCGTTTTCGAGTTTATAGAGGTCATAGAGATAAACATTCATTTATATAAATATAGATTAAAGCATCTCTCAACCAAATTCAAAACCACATAGCAATAAATTAGCGGGGGAATGCAATGCAAGACTGTGCTCACAAGTAAATCAAGCAGTAGTAGGAAGGTATAGAGAAAATATCATGAATAGTTCTGGAAAATATCTACCAATCAGTAACAAGTGTTTTTGTGGTCTTCAGTCCTTGATTGTGTTTATTTGTTTCTCTTAGTATTAAAACATCAACAGTTTTAAAACTGCTCGTGATAAATACCTTTATAAATGTGAATGTAATGTGAAGGGAAGTTGCAAGACGTATGGCGAAAGAGCAGTATCGATTGTTCCTAACGAGGAAGAAGGAAGGTTTTAACGTCACGTCGACATCATAGTGATTAGAGATAGTCGTCGGGCTCGAATTTTTGAATGAGGATTGGTAAAGAAAGACACCATGCCTTATCAAAGGAGCCATCTTGACATTTCGTGGAGTGAGTTAGTGAAATGATGGAAAACGTGAATCTCGGTATCCGGAGGTGGATTCGAACCACTGCCCCTTAGAATGCGATTCCAGTATGTTACCATTGCGCCAGCTGACTCAGTGCAAATGAGAAAATAAAAATAGTAGATGGTTCTTGACTGTGGGTGTGTGCGTTTTAAAATGTGCTCTACTGACTGCTATAGTACGGAAACCGTCGAGAGTTTGTATTGTTCATTTAATCGCGTCTGAGCTACATCAGAATTTAATTAAGAGGCTACAGATAATGGGTTACATATAAAAACTAAGCAGTAATTATACATTAATATATACATTCATGATTTTCACACATGACAAGTCATTACTGTCTATACCAGACTCATATCTCTCTCTCCGGCGTTCGGTACATTTCACTGCAGTGTCGTTGGTCAACCACAGGTTTTGGTAGGTATGTGGGATGGACAGCTAGGCAGGTGTGTCATTGTTTGTTTATCCCCACATTGGTAGGGCTCGTGTTCTGCGCGTCCCCACTTGAACAGTTTATCCTTAGATCTTTCCATTCGGCCCCTAAGTCTATTCAGGCTGTCCCTGACTCTACATTCCAGTTGTGATCCAGCCGGAAGTTTTTCTGTAATGTTCCAACATTTGTATTGCTGCCACGGTATAAACGAGACGTTTCCTTGAACTGTTCCAGAACAGTTGTCAAACACCTCGAATTATGTTTGCGCTGTAACAAGAGAACGCTGTAATATCTAATAAATTTTACCGACAAGTTTTGTTGAACTAATATTATGCGTAGATAACCATTGTATCAAAACAGTTTATGTACTATTACGACCGTCTACTAAAGAGGAATGTACAACAATTTCTAGAATCTACGTTGAATACAATCAGTTGCAGCGTGTAAATGTTATCAGCTTTAAGACCAAGTGTTAATGGTTTTCAAAATAAACCGCACTTACGAATGCTGCTGAGGATTCAAGTACAAAGAAGACTAATGGACGACGGTGTAAGAACAGCTAATGTGGGAAGGAGATGAAAGAACCTTTCCGCTGACTGATTTACTGCCACTTCGTTGGCGTGAAAAATCATGTCTTTTGTGAAGTTTCCTTTTTTCACTGTCTTTTCCCTAAATACACGCAAAAATTCAGAGAGAACATCTAGTCTTGACATTGTTTGTAGTATTACTCCTCGCCTTTTCAGAATTCTTTCCATATCTCTTCATTTTAATTGTGAATGTGTCTGTAAGTACCTTGTTTCATCTTTTGGAAAGGTTTTGGAGCCGTAATTAGTCTTAAGTGATGATAATGACGACTGTAAAAATTCATGGTTAATTGGTCTTTCCAATGGTCATAATTTGATGTCAAATGAACAGTTTAGATTGAGAAGTGGTTTTCCAACTGAAAATACTATAATTTCTTTTCTCTGTGATTCATTGGTTGGATTAAGTAAAATTCTGGGAACTCTGGGCTATTCCTTGACTTAACAAAAGGGTTTGATTTTTCTGATTACAAAATATTGCAGCAGAATTACAATTTTATGAAATAAGGGAGGGGTTCACAGTTGCTTCACCTGTTATTTTAGTTACAGACTGTATTATTGAAAATTGCTACGAAATGCACTTTGAATGTGGAACAGTTTCGGGGAGGGGAGGGGGGAGGGCTGGAGGAGGCTGCCACACGTGTCTGTCCTCGGGCCGTTATAGTTCCTTCTTTATATATATAAAAGAATACCTTCTAGTATAACCAAAATATATCAGTTCGGTGATGACGCAAGCTTGGTAGTAAAGGATGTTGTTTGTAACATTGACATAAGGTATCAAATAATTCAGTGAAAGGAATAATTTCATGGCTGGTAGAAAAGGAATTGATGCTAATTCACAGCAAGGCTCAGTTTTCACAATTCAACAAAAACTGTCATTTTTATTACGCGGAATGTGCAAATGTTATGAGCGACTGAACAGCTCAAATTTCAAGGCTTTCAGATAGTTTGTGATTAGTCGTGAAAATCCCGAGTTAAAACTTTTTTCAAATATGAAATGGTGCATTTTTTTTATTATTAGGACAGTGTCTGAAATAACTGTTAGTTTAAAACGAGAAGTAGCCTACTTTTCATATTTTAATTTCCTTGGTGCTATTTCTTACCTTTATTTATTTATTTTTGGAGGGGAGCTATAGCGCCTACGATTAAAAACAGATATTTTTTTCTCAGAAATGTGCTGTTTCATCAACACGAAGAGTAAGCTCGGAACCGTTGGTCGAAACCCGTTCAGGAGCCTGGGAATTCTAACATTTGCCTTTCAGTACAAATATCTTGATTGTCTATTGTTGACAACAGTATCATCTTATTCCAAATAGTTAGCAGCTGTCATTCAGTTAATAGTAGACAGAAATCGAATCTACGTTTGTATCACACCTCCCTAACGTTAGTGCAGAGTGGCGTGCAGTATTCTGCTACAAAGAAATTATTTTCACAGAAAACCGGGACACTTTCAGCCCAGAGGTAGTAAACACATCATTACACACTTACCAGTTTTAATATTAAATATTAATGTTTTGTTGATACATTTTCCTAACCCGATTATTATATATCAATAGAGCATAAAAATACTCTGCTTTTGATTATCTGTAGAATTAATGAGATGCAAGTCTATTACAATTTTACAAAATTTTTATAAAAATGCAATTTTCAATGAAATACAATTAATATGAGCTTTAATATTACTGAGCAGATATAGATAAAACTCACTGTCCTTAGGAAAAAGGGAATTTCTCACTGCAACCATCTTCTTGATCATGTCTTGGTTTTTTTAGACATAGTGATAAAACTCTGCACAATCCAAAAAATATTCAAATGTTTGTATAGCTTATGGTACTTAACTACGGGGTCATCAGTCCCTAAACTTACAAAATACTTATGAACTAGCTAACACTAAGGACGGCGCAAATATCCATGCCCGAGGGGGGATTCGAACCCCCGACCGTAGTGGCCATGGAGACCATGACTGACTCGCCGCAGTCCCCTCGGCCACCGCGGCCGACTCTGCACAATCGATTTTGTAGTTGTACAAGATCTGGAGGGTTGTTTGAAAAGTTGCCACTTTCTTCAGTAACATACAATCAAACACCGACAATAATGCTGAGTACGAGGAGATCTACTTACTGAAATATTCTACACTGTTCTGACAATGACTGTGTAAGTAAGCGGCGCTAGAATCGGGCGGTTTCATATCTCTGATACAATAATATAATTACTTTTAACGAAAATTCCGCACAAACTAAATTATTGTTTGAGTGTGTCAATACTGACACAGTGATTACTAGTATGGGACTGTGGACATTAGATAAATAAGCTAAAATGTATTAATTTCTCGTGCTGTATTTCTATTAATCTAGGGAAATCTAAAAATTTTGAAATATTTTCACGAAATGTAAAACTGAATTCTTGGACTTTTGGGAATCCCGAAACAATTTTCCGGGACGTTTGGTCAAACTAGCCACATCCTTTCTTTAATAAGGAGCTACTAAAATCCACGTACATTAAAGTTGCGGATTTCCTGGACGTATTAAATAATTAAACTAATTTCTGTGTTTCATTTATGACTGTGTATACTTATGCTTAGCCTTCCATGTGCATTGGATTCCTACAAGTTACATTTTATCTGTTACAACTCTTGTGGTAAATTTTGATGCACTGCTTCTTACACGACCATGGAGCATTGCTTTTCAGTTGAATCCTACTGAACATAACAACTGCAGTCCTGCGGGCGACGAAGTCTTGTGCATTGCGTGCCACGTGGGGTCTCGCATTAGTCTGTTGATATGAGGCAGTCGGCAGGCTCCGAAGGTGTGAGACAATGAAGCTCCTATACTTCATAGATGTAGCTCTGTTTGATTACTGTACCGGCAGTGCATTGTAGGGGGTGCTATCCCAAATCATAGAACTAGGTGCAAGTCCATGACAATAGTTATACAACTCAATGAGTATCTCCAGGCGCTAACCGAAACACCTTAGTGGTACAGTAAATAGGTTGCTCGACGAGAAGAATGTCTCCAGTTCTGAATATGCCGCCACAACCACGAAAGTCGGATTATGAGTCGCCAGAAAACATTTTTGGAGACTGTTGAAATGTTGCCTTATACATCGCCATATCTACATCTACATAAATACTCTGTAAGTGCACATCAAAGGATTCAACGAACCGCTTTTATTATGTTTTTCTACAGTTTCATTTTCTAATAGCTCGCGGGAGGAAAGAACACCTAAATCTTACCGTTTTCGGTCTCGTATTTTATTTTGATGATTATGTCTGTGTGGATGGGTACTAACAAAATATGTTCAGATTTTCTTCGCGGGTTTGGCGCCGGATAGTACTGTGTATACCCCTCAATATTTCGTCGAAGCAACTATCCGACATCTTCAGTTGTTGGTCACTAATGCAAGACGCAACTAACGGTAATTGCACTGCGGCGTCGGAATTTATAAGGTAGAACATACGAAACACGCATGCGTAAGCGGCCGTTCTGGGTTGGTTAGCAGAGGCGCTCATGGTGCCCCCTGCTGGAAGCCGACGAAGTGTCTTCCGCGCGTGCGCCGTGGGCAATGACGGTGCTGCCAGACGCACTTGTGGCTAAAGGTTGAACTACATATCCACTGCACGCTGCGCTCCGTCATGTGTGCGATCTTCTCTTTTCTTCTCCTTAAATCTGATGGCAGCCAGTGCTGGATTCCAGGCAGTGCTTAGTTGATAGCCTGTGTCCCTGTTAATGAGACGATCTGTCGTCTTGTATATATGTGGAATCCTTAAAAGCGCCGTCCCAAAACGATGATGCTGAGGACAGAGCTTCAGTTTTGTCGTAAATCATGCGATGCCCAGTGCCTAAACAATGCTCTGCCACTGCCGACTTTTCAGGTCGCCCCCGTGCAGCATGTGTGTCCAATATACGATTTGTCTCATTGGCATGGGATCTTGTATACACCACGCTTTCTGAGACCAAGATCGTCTTTGGCTGCACACAAGAGATTTCTCGTTTTGCTAGTGGACGAAAAACACACTAAATTTCGTGCCTCCTGAGGATTCTTTCAATTCTTAAAGACATGCCATCGAAATATGGCAGGAACGCCGTTGCAGTGAATGTTTCGGAATCTTGACTGACATCACTCCTTATCACTCGCTTCTGTTGGAAAGCTTTACTTATTTGTCGGGCAGAATAACCGTTCCTTTGAAACACTTCCTTTAGATGATGGGGCTCACGTGGTAGACTGTCGGTATTTGAGACCACACGCGCCCTGTGTACCAGAGAACGTTAGACACTACCTCGTTGTGGAGGGTGATGACAGCCTGTGGCCTGCAAGTATAGCTCCGTGTGAATTGGTTTGCGGTAGACACTGTGTCCCAGCGTGCCCTCCGTTTTCTGAGCGTAACATTCAGAAAAGGAGCCGGCCGCGGTGGCCGAGCGGACTGAGGCGCTCCAGTCACGGTCTGCACGGCCACTACGGTCGGGGGTTCGAATCCCCCCTCGGGCATGGATATTTGTGCCGTCCTTAGTGTTAGATAGTTCATAAGTAGTTTGTAAGTTTAGGGACTGATGTCCCCGTAGTCCCATAAGCTGTACAAACATTTGAACATTTTTTTCAGAATAGGGAAACTGCCCTCTTTTTCCACTTCCATAGTGAACTAGATATTTGCATGGGGTGAGTTTAGATGTTGAATAAACATGGGTAATGTGTCTATTCAATGGTACATAGGGCACGTGTGGTCTCAGATACCAAGAGTCTGCCAGGTGAGCTGCAACATCGAAAGGAAGTGTCCCAAAGGAACTGTTATTCTGACCGACAAATAAGTAAAGCTTTCCAACAGAAGCAAGTGCTTATTATTTTATGAATTGATCGTGTGGTTTTACAAGTATACAACAATATGATACACAATTAAATGGAAATGTCCAAATTTGACAACCAGTGTAGAGCACTTTCTGTCACTTGATGTAAACTCTCCAAGTCACCATTAAATGCTCGCTGCGGACACTGATGATATGTTCCATGGTTGCTTCGCCGCTCCGCAGTCACAGTCAGAACATGGAAGGAAACCCCACTTCTTCATCATAGTTTCTTCGGGTTTGCTGCCGGATTTTGAAGTCGAACTGACCCAATATTTCGGCGGAACACCTGTCCGCCATCCTCAGGGGAACTGCTGCTGCTGGACTCGCCGACAACTGATGCCGAGGGCATGGAACGCCGTCCTATATAGGCCTGCGAGTGATGAAGGCGCATGCGCGGCCTGCCACAGGTACTGCACATAGACAGGTCTTGCGGCGCCGCCGGTGGCGGAAAGGCGGTGCTCGCGATATATCGCAGTCATGGGTTGTCTTCCAGCAATCTGGTGGGTTGCATAAAAGATCGATGTTTTTTCATGTGTGATAAAACCGGGTTCCACGTCCTGCTAAGCGGAAAACCCTTGTCTCTATTAATTAAATTTTCGGACAGCCTGATTTCAATAGACTCTTTATACACATTGTCCCAAAAACCGGACGTGCTGGCCACAATACGAGTCTCATCGAACAACATACTATGTTGCTCGTTAAGACAATGTTCCGCAACTGCTGACTTTTCGGGCTGTAGAAGCCTGATGTGACGGCGATGTTCCACACATCTGTCATGAACAGTGCGGATCGACCTGCCAATGTACGCCTTCCCACATTCGCATGGAATCCTGTACACACCCTGTTTTTTAAGGCCCAAGTCGTCTTTAACGGATCCTAAAAGTGTCCTGATCTTGGGTGGTGGACGGAACACACTCTGGATGTTAAATTTCTTTAGGATTCTGCTAATTTTGTGAGATATGCCCCCTGCATACGGAATACAAGCAACAGATCTTTCTTCCTCTTCATGTGCTTCCCGGGATGGTCCAAACTGCATAGCTCGAAGAATCTGCCTCTCGGAGTACCCATTTTCCTTAAACACAGATGTCAAGTGTGAAAGTTCCTGTGGTAGGCTTTCTGCATCGGAAACTGCATAAGCTCTGCGTACCAGAGTCTTAAGGACGCCACTGCGTAGGTGTGGTGGGTGGCAGCTTCTTGCATTGAGGTACAGATCTGTATGTGTGGGCTTCCGATGAACACTATGTCCCAGGGTACCATCCTGTTTCTTGTACACCATGACATCCAGGAACGGAAGCTTCCCATCGCTTTCAACCTCCATGGTGAATTTGATATTGGGATGGAGACAGTTGAAGTGGTCAAGAAATCGATTCAGAGAATCTCGTCCATGGGGCCACACAAAGAAAGTGTCATCAACATATCTCCAGAAACACTTTGGTTGCAGAGCCGAAGTCCTCAGTGCCATATCCTCAAAATCCTCCATAAACAAATTGGCAACTACGGGTGATAAAGGACTCCCCATAGCCACTCCGTCAGTCTGTTCAAAAAAGTGGTCATTAAATAAAAAATACGTGGATGTCAGCACATGACGACAAAGCTTGACCAAGTCATCATCCAGTTTTTCGCTAATCAGACACAGGGAATCTTCCAGTGGGACACGAGTGAACAGTGAAACCACATCGAAACTGACCAATAAGTCCGAAGACTCAAGCCTCAAAGATTGCAGTCGTCGAATAAAATCCACAGAATTGGAGATATGATGTTCACACTTGCCAACCAAGGGGCTAAGGATGGAAGTCAGATATTTTGCCAGATTATAGGTAGGTGCCTCGATGTTGCTAATAATTGGGCGTAAAGGAATGCCATCCTTATGTACCTTAGGCAATCCATATAGCCTTGGAGGAACAGCAGCTCCAGGATGAAGTTTCTTGCACAGGTCTTTTGACAACTTGCTCGATTTCAGAAGAGAAAGAGTCTTTCGTTTAATTCTTTCTGTGGGATCGCAGCTCAACCTTCTGTATGCCGGGTCATTCAGTAAAAAATTCATTTTAAGGACATAATCATCCCGTGTCAAGACAACCGTGGCATTACCCTTGTCAGCTGGTAAAACAATAATATCATCATCATTCCTAAGGGAACGAATGGCGGCTCTCTCCGCAGAAGAGACGTTGTCCCGCGGTGGACGGGCACGCCGCAATGTGTGGCAGACTTCTTGCCTAATTTCTTCTGCACGTTCTTCTGGGAGGCTGTATACTGATTGTTCCACAGAGCAGATGAAGTCGGTAATAGGGAGTCTCCTAGGAGCAGGCGCAAAGTTAAGACCTTTCTCTAGTACCGCCAAGGTGGGCCCATCCAACTCCTTATTTGAAACATTAATTACGGTACGTCGACGTATATGATCATCTGACGTCTCAGGATGAGAAACCAGGCGTTCAAATTTGGACGACTGTCTGTTAACGGCGCTCCTATGTGCCCAGTCTGATAGCGCCCATGTGGAACCATCAACCCAATCCCAAACATCTGCTGACAAAAGGGCGGAAAGATCCATATGCAGATAAAACAAATCTTTGGAGACAAAATCCAGCTCTCTACGTGTAAAACGGATGCGTTCCTTAATCAGTGCTAGACTAGCACGCACCTTGATCTTATTGGCCCTCCTACTATTAATAAAATGATTAATTCTAGCGAAATTAGGTATAATACCTTCGTCATTGCAACGCAGCAGGAAGGCGAGTGTACTCAGCAGCTTTGCTTTCTTCATACGAAGTTTATCAAACTTCTGTACACGTTTCACCATCTCCTCCCCGTAGAGGTACTTGATGTAGTTTCGTAGGCTTTCCCGGCGTAATAGTTCTTCATAGTTTCTTCGGGTTTGCTGCCGGATTTTGAAGTCGAACTGACCCAATATTTCGGCGGAACACCTGTCCGCCATCCTCAGGGGAACTGCTGCTGCTGGTGTGTACAGGATTCCATGCGAATGTGGGAAGGCGTACATTGGCAGGTCGATCCGCACTGTTCATGACAGATGTGTGGAACATCGCCGTCACATCAGGCTTCTACAGCCCGAAAAGTCAGCAGTTGCGGAACATTGTCTTAACGAGCAACATAGGATGTTGTTCTATGAGACTCGTATTGTGGCCAGCACGTCCGGTTTTTGGGACAATGTGTATAAAGAGTGTATTGAAATCAGGTTGTCCGAAAATTTAATTAATAGAGACAAGGGTTTTCTGCTTAGCAGGACGTGGAACCCGGTTTTATCACACATGAAAAAACATCGATCTTTTATGCAACCCACCAGATTGCTGGAAGACAACCCATGACTGCGATATATCGCGAGCACCGCCTTTCCGCCACCGGCGGCGCCGCAAGACCTGTCTATGTGCAGTACCTGTGGCAGGCCGCGCATGCGCCTTCATCACTCACAGGCCTATATAGGACGGCGTTCCATGCCCTCGGCATCAGTTGTCGGCGAGTCCAGCAGCAGCAGTTCCCCTGAGGATGGCGGACAGGTGTTCCGCCGAAATATTGGGTCAGTTCGACTTCAAAATCCGGCAGCAAACCCGAAGAAACTATGAAGAACTATTACGCCGGGAAAGCCTACGAAACTACACCCACTTCTTCATGTTCTGACCAGTCCTGATGCGGTTCAGCCAGGTCTTGGTTTGTCGTGATAGATGGAATCCTTCAACCTTCTTTGATGGATCTTACACGAGGTGGGCGTTGTATGGTGTTTTTTCGTTCTAGCGTTCTTGGCACTTGGAGGTCACAGAGGAGGAACTGGTGCTTTCTGTGTCACACCAGGGAGGGGAGAGTTCCTGTGAGCCTTGATGTTGTTGATCTATTTTATCTTAGCTGATTTCCTCCTTAGATATTGCAGAGCAATGTTAGTCAGGACCGGTAACCAATGAATGGGCGTAGATATGACAGTGCCAGTGATAATCTTCAAGGCGTTCTTAAGTTGGACGTCAATATTTGTTGTGTGAGTGCTGTTTTCTCACACTGGCGCGCACTATTCCCCAGCAGGAATACACAAGAGCGAGCGGAGCAGAGCGTAGGGTATTGGCGTCCGCACCCCAATTGCGAAGCAAGTGCACTCATGAGGCTAGTTTCTTTATAAGCTGTAAGAACTGTTCTTTGAATGTCAAGCACCGATCTAGAGTGATACCTAGGTATACCGGATTGTCCTTATGTAGCACTTCAATCCCATCAAAAGTCGCATGTAGCTTCCTTTGGGTTTATTTATTATTGTGGTGGAATGAAGTAACCTCAGTTTTATTTGGGTTTGGTCTTTACTCTGGAAGACTAATGATAGGTCATCTGCATACTGGATTTTCGTGGCGTTCGTTTCTGGCATGTCATGTATGTATTGGTTAAAAGGGATGGGGGACAGAACAGCTCTGGGTTAGGCCGTTATTTAGCGACCTCCATCAGCTGGATTGTCCTTTCAGGAATACCTTAAGGCGTATGTCCGAGAGCATGTTGTTCACTAGGAATGCATGCTTTTGCCATGGAATGATTTGGATAAACTTCAACATCAGTCCTTTCCTGCTGTGAGGTCCACAAGTACTGCAGCTGATTTAAGACCCCGTTGGAACCCAGTTTCTACTAATGATGTCAACGTTAAGACCTGGTCGCAGCAGCTCCGATGTTTCCTAAAGGCACATAGTTCAGCAGGGATGATTTGGTCAATGGTCTTGTATGCGGTTTACGATGAGGTCATGCTGAGTAGCGATACAGGTCGATAGAAGCATCTGTTCCATCTTTACCTGGTTTCAAGAAGGCAATCGTCTTAGCCTCTTGGAAAAGCTTTGGTAGTTTTCCAGTTCTCAGTATCGCATTCAAAAAGTCAGTGAGTCATAATTTTGTTGTTTATAAAACTCTTCTGGGTGTTGGACCGCATCGTCAATATATCAAATACTTCACCGACGTTTCGGCCACTGTTACAAGTGAACATCTGGGCTTCTGCGTGTTGGACCGCATCGTCAATATATCAAATAGTTCACCGACTTTTCGTCCACTATTGTAAGCGGCAATCTTCTGGGCTTGCAATAGTGGCTGAAACGTCGGTGAAGTATTTGATATATTGACGATGCGGTCCAACACCCAGAAGAGTTTTATAAACAATGACAACGGCCGCGGAAGCCTTCGTTTACATCATAATTTTGTTTTTGGACCGCCAGCTTTAAGAAACTCTGGATACACCCCATCAAAACCAGGAGCTTTATTTACCTTAACCATCTTCAAGGCTGTCTCAACTTCCTCAATGCTGAAGTCTGAATGTGGCTTTACCTGGGACCTTCTTATGTGCAGTTCCTTTTTCACAGTTAGTATGTATGCCTTGTTAGTCTTACTGCAACAGAATTGGCAATTACATGTGCGACTCTATTTGACAACCTTGGCCTGTACCTTCTCATAAAGCTCCATGCTTTCCAACTACAATGCGTGGAGTCCTGCTGTTGTTTTGTGCCATTTTTCTCTTCTGTTCTTATTGAGAGCTCGCAAGAGGTCATCAGCTGTTGAGTCAAGTTCTAAAGGAACGGTTGTTCTGACCGACAAATAAGTAAAGCTTTCCAACAGAAGCGAGTGCTAAGGAGTGATGTCAATGAAGATTCCGAAGCATCCACTGCAACGGCGTTCTCACCATATTTCGGTGGCGTGTCTTTAAGAACTGAAAGAATCCTCAGGAGGCACGACATTAAGTGTGTTTTTCGTCCACCAGCAGAACTGAGGAATCTGTTGTGTTCATCAAAAGACGATCTTGGCCTTAGAAGGCGTGGCGTATACAACATTCGATGTCAATGTGACAAATTTCATATTTGGACCAAGCCGTACTGTTCAAGAACGTTGTGTTGAACACCAACGTCATACACGCCTGGGGCAGCCTGAAAAGTCGGCAGTGGCAGAGCATTGTTTAGGCACTGGGCATCGCATGGTTTACGACAAAACTGAAGTTCGCTCCTCTGCATCATCGTTTTGGGACAGCGTTTTTAAGGAGGCCACATATATACACACGACAGATCGTCTCATTAACACGGACACAGGCTTTCAACTAAGCACTGCTTGGAATCCAGCACTGGCTGCCATCACATTAAAGGAGAAGAAAAGAGAAGATCGCACACACGACGGAGCGCAGCGTGCTGTGTACGTGTAGTTCAACCTTTAGCCACAAGAGCGTCCGGCAGCAACGTCATTGCCCACGGCGCAAGACACTTCCTCGGCTTCCAGCAGGGGCACCATGAGCGCCTCTGCTAACCGACCCAGAAAGGCCGTTCGCGCATGCGTGTTTCGTATGTTCCGCCTTATAAATTACGACGCCGCAGCGCAATTACCGTCAGTCGCGTCTTGCATTAGTGACCAGCAGGAGCTACCAACACCTGAAGATGTCGGACAGTTGCTTCGACGAAATGTTGTTGGGTATATACAGTATTATCCTTCGGCAAACCCGCGAAGAATATCTACAACATCTACGAAAATCCTGAAAAGTCACAAAATATGTTCCCATTCGGAAGAGAAAGTTGGTGAATGAAATTATGCAAATAGATCCCGTGGCAATGAATAACGCCTTACTTTTAATGATTTCCACCCGCAACTCGTGCTTCATTTCCGTGACACTCTGCCGCATATGTCGCGATAATACGAAACAAGCTGCCCTTCTCTGAACTTTCTCTAAGCGATCTGTCAGTTACACTGAGTGGTGATCAAATAATGCGCAGCAATACCCTAAAATGAGGCATACAAGTGTGGTGTTGGCAGTTTCTTTAGTAGCACTGTTGCATCTTCAATGTTTTCTGCCAACGAAACGTAGTCTTTGGTACGCTTTCCCTGCAAGATATTCTATGTGTTCTTTCCAATTTAAGTTGTTCGTGATTGTTACCCGTAGGTATTTTTTGAATTTACGGACAGTGTTTTGTCTGATTTATCGTCTTAATGAAGTTCAACAAATTTCTTTTAGTGGCCATATGCACTTTTAATGGTCAATTGCCGATTTTTGTACCATGGCGATAAATATCTGAATCATTTTGCAGTTGCTTTTGATCTTCTGGTGACTTTACTACCAGATAAATGACAGTATCATCCTCGAATGGTCTAAGGGAGCTAGTCAGATTATCTCCTAAATCCTTTATAAAAATAAGGAGAAGTAGGGCACTATAAAAATTCCCTGGGGAATGACGGATATCACTTTCTCTACTCCATGACATTTCGTGAATTACAACGTAGTGTGTCTTTTCTCTCGGGAAATCACGAATCCAATCTCACGCCTTAGGCGATATTCCGTAAGCACGAAATTTCATTAGAAGGGGCTTGTGAGGTACAATGTCAAAAAGCCTTCCGGATTTATAGAAATACGGAATCTATTTGACATCCCTTGTCCATAGCACACATCACATCATATGACTATGATACTTTTTGAATCCGTCTGGACTAAGGGTCAATAGGTCGCTCCCTTCTAGGTAATTCATAATATTCATATAATGTTCAAATGTTTGTATAGCTTATGGGACTTAATTACGGTGTGATCAGCCCCTAAACTTACAAACTACTTATTAACTACCTTATACTAACGACGGCACAAATATCCATGCCCGAGTGGGGATTCGAACCCCCGACCGTAGCGGCCGTGAAGATCGTGACTGGAACGCCTCAGTCCCCTCGGCCACCGCGGCCGGCAATATTCATATATATTCATATATCTAAAATGCTGCCGTAAAGGCCTGTAATCCTGTGGATCACTCCTATTGCATTTCTCGAATACTGGAGTAACCTCTGGAAGTTTTCATTAGCGGTTGTATAAGATAACTTGGTAGTAGACTATTGCATCAGTACACGGAAAGAAACGTAATTGGTATACAATCGGGATCGGAACACTTACTTTTGTTAAGTGATTTAAGTTGCTTTAATACACTTCTAAATTATCTAAATTCGCCTTCTTTCGTGAAGGAATTGCTGTGTTAAGCAATGCTGCTTTAACGTAACTGTCATAAGTAGCATCACCATTACTCTCGCATAGTGAAGGTATTCATTGTGTTTTACCGCTAGTATACTTTTCATACGACCAGAATTTCTTAGGATTCTTTCGCAAATTACGTCACAGGGTTTCTTTGTCGAAACTATTATAAGCTTCTCGAACTGAAGTTCGAGCTAAATTTCGCGTTTCTATAAAATACTGCCAGTCTTGAGGATTTTCTGTCCGTCGAAATTTAGCTTTATTCTTTACTTTTGAAAGAGCGATCTAACGTGTATTATGTACCAAAGCGGGTCAGATCCCTTTTTTGTTAATGTGTTTGCCGTATTGGTATTATATCGGTACTTTTCGGAGATTTTTGTACCTGTTCCTCCCATTCCTACCGAGGGTGCCGACGACCACATTGCGACATGATTATCTCGCCTCCACGTGTGTCACGCAGTGTGAAAGAATTCTTCGCCGCTTATCGGATTGCGTTGCTGCCTTGAATTCTTTAGAGCTGTTGCCCTATCGACTGGTGGAAGATTGCTGTCGGACTCGCCTTGAATACACACCAGCTGTTACACCAGACTAACCTTGGCAATCCGTGGAAGAAACATCAATTGCTATACCCTGACAACACATCTACAGCCCTTTTCTGAAAGACGTGTATCAGTGGTGAAATACTGTTGCATTTGCAGTGAAAGCACTTAGTTCATCAGATGCTACATATGGAGATGCATTTTCAGTCAATGGATCTTTGTGCAACATCGTTGTCCCCCAAATAATCCAAAAAATCTTCGCTGTGATGTCTCGGATCTATCCCTGTGCTGCAATTTCGATAGCCAACAGAGTGTATGGGAAGTGTTGGTTCACGCTTTATTATAGACCGGCCTTGGGTATTTTTCATGTCCCCCCCTTTCTTTTTTTCTTATTAAACGTTGCCTTTCTTGATCAATAAGCAAAAAAAATCAATTGACTCTTGAGCCGTGGTCTCGTTGTCTTTGACGATTACCATGTGTTAGCGGTGGTGTCGCTACTCCCGTCTGTGTTCCCGCCTGCCGGGGTGGGTGGGTCGCGGGCCGCCGTTTAAGACGCTGGTACTAGGCCGATTCTGTCACGACGCGTCGAGACCGATTCAATGTCTCTTTTTTTTTTTTTTTTTTTTTTTTTTTTTTTTTTTTTTTTTTTTTTTTTCGTATCGTTGGTTGCCCTCAATTTGCAGAAGTTAAGTAAATTTGGGCTGTGTTTATTTATTCTGCGTTTCTCATATCTCGTCTCCCATGAGAGAACGATCTTGGTTCCTTCTCGTCGTAGCGGCTGTTCTATGGTTAGTGCTTTTGAGTGGTCTGGTCATTTGCTTATACCTGGCAGATATTGTGATCCGTGAACCTTTAGTTGCGACTTTTCCTTTGAGAGAAGGTTTAATTCCAACCTGTGGCCTCCCGTTTTGACGTCAGCTGTGGCGGTGCTGTCCCTACTAAAGTTGTCCTACCTTGGTATCTGAGTTTGGAAGGGGGCGTTGTTAAATTATGTAGTACCGCCTATTATCGTAAAGTCACTTAATCTGACGTTTCTAAGGCTACTGTTGACTGTGTTAATATTTCCAGGCCAATGATTTTAACATTTTTAAAGAGGGCCTTGTTAAATTACGTATTGCCGCCAGTGATCATATTGTTCAAGTCATTTAAGTACATTTTTCGGCCTCTGTTATATGTCTGTAACCTTGTCAAGATATTTAATTATTATATACCGTAAACTGCTATGAACAGTATAGTAATTGCCTTATAGTAGTCAAGATAGATACGAAGCCCAGAGCGACCACAGTAGTACAAGCTTCTTTGCCAACTAGCTCTGTCGATGATGAGGAGATCGCGGATACGTTGTTGTGTTCTTCAGTCCTCAGACTGGTTTGATGCAGCTCTCCACGCTTCCCTGTCCTGTGCTAGTCTTTTTATCTGACAATACGAACTGCAACCTACATCCTAAATCTGCTTTTGATATTCGTCCCTCGGTCTCCCTCTAACATTCTTACACACACACTTCCTTCTAAGTTGAAGATTCCTAAATATCTCAGAATGTGTCCCATCAACCTACCCCTTCCGTCAGGATGTGCCAGAAACTCCATTTCTCCACAATTATGTTAAGTGCCTCATCTTTAGTTACGTACTTTACCCATCTAACCTTCGAATCTCGAAGAAATGCATTAGGAGGTAAAGGAAATTATTCAGACAGTTAAGGAAGAGGAAAACTTAATTGCCATGGGGGACTGGAAAGGAAGGGAAGGAAAAATAGTAGGTGAATATGGACTGCAGAAAAAGAATGAAAGAGGAAACCGCCTAGTAGAATTTCGCACGGAATGTAATTTAATCGTAACAGACACTTGGTTTAAGAATCATGAAAGACGGTTATATACGTGTAAGAGACCAGGAGACACCGGAAGATACCAGATAGTTTTTATAATGGTACCACAGACATTTCGGGTACAGGTTTTAAACTGTAAGACATATCCAGGGGCAGATGTAGACTCTGACCGTATCTAATTGGTTATGGTCTGTAGATTGAAACTGACGAAACTGCAGGAAGGTAGGAAAATAAGGACATCGGACTTGGATAAATTGAAGCAACTTCAGGTTCTTGAAAGTTGCAGTGTAACACAGTAGAAGATGAATGGGTACCTTTGAGGGATAAAATAGTGCACGCAGTGGAGATCCAAATAGGTAAGAAGACAAGGCCTAGAAAAAATCCTTGACTATCTCAGGATATGATTAATTTAATTAATGAAAGAAGATGATAATATATAAATTCTGTCGTGAAGCAGGTAAAATTGAGTACAGACGACTAAGAAACTAGATTGACAAGAAGTGCAAAATGGTTAAGCAGGAACAAAAGAATGTGTTAATAGCGGGAAAATAGATACCACATACAGTAACATAAAAGAGACGCTTGGTGACAGGAAAAACTGGAAAACCAGTTTTGAGCAAAGAAGGGAAAGATTAAAGGTGGCTCTACGAAGAAAATGAACTTCGAGACAGTATTGTAGGAAGGGAACAGGAAGTAGATAAAAAAAGATGAAGAGATGAATTTGAAAGCGCAGTGCAAGTCCTGAGTCCAAACATGGCCCCTGCTGTACACTATATTCCCTAGTAGCTGCTGAAGTCTCTTGGAGAGCCAGCTGTGACAACACTTTTTCACGTGCTGTGTGGAACGGGACTGGCGAAACACCGCCAGACTTTAAAGAGAGCAGGTGCAGACAGTTGTGAAAATTACAGAACGATCAGTTGGATGAGTCATACTTGTGAAAGTTTAACACGTATTATATATAGAAGAATGGAAAGTCTAGTAGAAGCTGACCTAGGAGAACGTCAGTTTGGATTTAGGAGAAATGTAGGAACACGAGAGGCAATACGACGTACCTTAGAAGATACTTTATGGAAAGGTCAACCTACTTTTGTAGCTCTTGTAGATTTCGAGAAAGCTGTTTTCAGTGTTGATTGGAATACACTCATTCAAATTCTGAAGCCAGCAGGGGCAAAATATAGGTAACAGAAGGTTATTTACAACTTGTACAAAAACCAGACAGCAATTATTAGAGTGTAAGGACATGAAAGGGAAACATTGGTTGGGAATGGAGTAAGAGAGGGTTGTAGCCTTTCTCCAATGTTATTTACCTTGTATATTGCGAAAACTGTGAAAGAAAGCTAGGTGAAATTTGGAGAAGGAACTGAAGTTCAATGTGACGAAATTCCGCTGCGAATTAGCCGTGCGTGTTGGGGCGCCGTGTTGTGGAGCGAGCGACCGTTCGCCGGCGGGAGTTCGAATCCCCCCTTACTTGTGTTGTCCTTAGGTTAGTTTACCTTAGTTTAAGTAGTTTGTAAGGTACTGACTGATAGCCAAAATGTTTGCAAAAACTTATAAAACTACAAAGCTAAAGTGGGCCCTAAGACACATCAGTTTTTTTTTTTTTTGGTTACATATTAACATTTCTTGTAATAAAATTATGCTACGTTTCTTTCGATGTTCCCTCGTATCTGACTTGTAACCAGGTCTAGTCACCTCCATCAGCAGCGAAGTGAAATGTGGCGGATATTGCAGGCTGGGCAGAGAACAAAGCACCGGATTCTCGCAGCTCTGTCGCCGATAGCGATCGGCGGGCTGGGAACCGGCCGCGGTGAATCACCCGGCGGTGTCCGGTGCCGCCGCCCTGTACGGAGACCGCGCGTGCCCCAGGAGGAGGCGACTCATCCCCGGCAGCTCTTAGTGGCTGTGGAGGCGGCACCAGCGGTGGCCGGCGCGGCCTTGACATTTGAGGACCCGCCGGCTCATCCCGGCCACGTAACGGGCCCCAGCGGCTTTTCCTTTCCGTGATTAATTGTCGACGGATTCCCTTCGACTTAACAGCAACCCGAGATTACGTGCGTGTTAGCATGAAATGTTTCTCGTGAGACGAAACCTCGCCGCCGCTAACGAACCGTTTCCAAGTCGGCGCGACGATACGCCAGTTGTGTAAACGGCTTTGGGAAAACTCCGCAACGTGCGTTGCGTCACTGCCGAAACAGCCCTCTGTTAGTTGTTCCAACAGTACTGACCTTTGTCTCTCTGTGGGTATTAAACATTACATTTTCGTGCAACGCATACAGCAAGAGAGGCTCAAAATGTTCGAATGTTTGTAGAGCATATGGGACTTAACTACGGGGTCATCAGTCCCTAAACTTACAAACTATCTATGAACTAGCTACAACTAAGACGGCACAAATATCCATGCCCGAGAGGGGATTCGAACCTCCGACCGTAGTGGCCGTGCAGACCGTGACTGAACCGCCGCAGTCCCCTCGGCCACCGCGGCCGGCGCAAGAGAGGCATTCATCCCATATCTCGAATATAATTTGACAATCTAGTCGAGATTACCATTATTATGGAAAATTGTCTAGCCATCGAGCAATATATTAACTATGTGAAAACCCGGCGTCTCCGATTAAGTCGTAAGTTAAAAATCAAATGTTTGTAAGTTTATGGGACTTAACTAATTGGTTATTAGACCCTAACACACAAACTACTTAAACTAAGGTAAACTAAACTAAGGACAACACAGACACCCATGGCCGTGGAGGGACTCAAACCCGCGCGCACCGCAGATAGGCGCAATAGTGCGCACGGCTATTCCGCCGCGGCAGTCCATCTCTCATTCCAGTCTATGTCGACCTTCTCTTTCTTTCTCTGTCCATCTCCTCCTCTTCTCTCCCTCTCTCTGTTCTTCTCTTCGTGCATCTCCTCCTACCACCTCGACTACAATTAACCTCTTCTCTAGTACAATTATATATTTTTGACGACGTTACAGCGTTCAATTAATGAAATACATCGCTATTTGCGATCAGTTATGACTTCATTGTACTACGTTTATGTCGAATACCAAAGTGAGGCGATTGAAAATTCGTTCCCGGCCGGGATTCGAACGCGGGACCTCCTGCTTACTAGGAAGACGCGTTGACCACTCCGCCCTTCTCGTCTCCCGCCGCACGCAAATCTCCATTACTTGTGTCTCGATACCTCATGGTCTGTTCTCCATGATGCTGGTATACAGTTTTGTAGCTGCGAGCATTACAGAATAAATAGTCTGTGGTGTAGGAAAGAGAGTGCGTCGCGAATGGAAATTTGGGTGTGGCGGGAGACGCGCAGGAAAGAGTCCTCTTCAGTGGGGCTGGTCACTGTGTCCTCGGTGGCGGAGTGGTCAACGCGTCTGCCTAGTAATCAGGAGATCCCGGGTTCGAATCTCGGCCGGGCTCAAATTTTCAATCGCCCCACTTTGACATTCCACCTAAGCCTAGTGCAGTGAAGCCATAACATCGCAAGTTGAGATTTATTTCATTCTTCTCTAGTATCACGTCCTCGCTTCCTTGTCTAACGCTTCCTCAACCGCTAATTCCATTGCCTCCCCCATTTTTGAAAAAATACACAACTCTATTGACTGCCATGGTGATCACTGAAATGGTTTATAAGTTTAACGCAAGGTGCCATATGACATGCACCGTATGCAATCTCAGGTAGACAGTGAAGTAACTCTTATTTTGGGGGTTAAGAGTGGAAAATTTCATCACGTTTGCCATAAGGCCATAGATTTTGTCGTAGTTTACAGGTAAAGAACTCTCTGCTATGCACCATTCTAAATTTTACATACACAGTGAATTTCCTCTCGTTTGATTACCAAGTGTGAAAAGTTTCATCGCATAAAATACGAACAAACATTATACAGTGTGACATCAGTGCATATGATGTCAGAACTCCCATTCCTTTCCACTCGAGCCAACACTATCGCGTTGGTTCGTTTTTAATTTTCTATGCCGACCTGTTGCTTAGCTTCCAGTCTCCTGAAACGAACGTGCTACTTGCGCGCTACACATTTTTTTGTCCGATTCCGCATCAATAGAGCGCAGCAGCAACGTTGAAAGTGACTGTAAACAGAAGTGTCATGCGACAATGAAAAATACCTTCAGGGAGGAAAGGGCTTAACTGTAAGTCGTCGAATGAAACGATTTTGTAGGTACATTCATTGGCATTAATGGATACTTTCGCGAGATACGTTGGGAGAAGTAATAATATAAATGTTATTCATAACGCCGCAATTTTTCATGGATCTCGGTTTCATGACAAAATATCTACCAAACTTTGTACCGTACTGTGATAAAATTATGCAGATAGCTTTCGTGAACGGGGTAAGGAATATTCATCCTTAAGGTGGTGGAACAGGTGTTCAAAGCTGAATCGAAAATACGTTGCTATTAAGGCAATTTGAAACTAGTCCTACAATACTTTCTTGGAAATTTTGCCTGCCTGTAAGGGAGTGGACATTGGTGCGTTCGAGGTTCGGAATGATGTGAATTGGGGTTGGGTGGCTTGTTTATGCTTTTGGTTGTGTGTCAGTATGGCCTTGTGTGTAACTCCGCTGCGCTCCACTTGACGTTTGAGGACTCAGCGGATCATCCCAGTATTGGGAGCCTATTCAACAGGTGTTGTGGATTATTACACAAATCCGTCACCTGCCACCAACAACAGTAAAAGGTCATATGACCACCGTTTTGCTCAGGGTTTCAGGGTTCTGAGCTTTAGTGTGAGGCCAAAATTGCTAGTAAAATTAATAATTAATTAATCTTTTACACAACTACAGCTGCATCTCTGAAAATTCATCAAATCGTAAAATGTATACTCTTTGTGAACAGTTGTCACTGGAGTGAACTGTACTACGAAATTAATAATTGTGCAAATAATAATTTACTCAATAAATCTTATAAAAATACTCGCGCACAAACACTACAAGGAAAAGCACTACAGGACAGTAAGCTATAAAAAGAAAACTTAAATGTATAAACCAAATATTATAAATAATACCTACAGAAATATTTGTATTTATATGGATGTATGCATTCAGGTCTTTTAAGAATGGTAAAAAGCCGAAACGGTCGTCGCCGTTAAGTAACACCTATATAAAAAAAAAAAAATAGTGGAGCGTTAAATGGAATTAACGTTTAAAATTCTTAGTTTGTAACAGGAAACATTGCATGGACCCCTTGGAGGAGAAAACTTGACATATGGTAACGTCTAATCATATATAAAAACAACCGTAAACCCGGCACCGCCTGGGTAAAGAGATACGATTACTGCAAGGTACCATTCTGCTGATGACAGTACTTCAAAACCTAGATATCTCATCTGTTTCCCCTATTTTGTGAAAAATTTCATGAAGAATGCAATGAAACTATAGATTTCGTCATTCTGTAGCAAAGTTTTCCTCCGCCATTCATCTCAATTCGGTCCTATCGCAAAATACTTTCTTAGCTAACATCTTATACCTATAAACTACATACCTGCAAAATTTCAGCATCATAGGTGTAATAGTTTTCGAGATTTGTACAAGCGAAGGATCACTCACTCATTCACTGACTAAAAACAAAATCTTGAAAACTACTACACTTATAAAACTGATATTTTTCAGGTATGTAGTTTAGTCAGTTAGCTAAGAAAGTATTTTGCGATAGGACCGAATAAGGTGAATGGTGGAGGAGCCTACAGACTGATGAAATCTAGTTTCCTTCCGACCTTCATGAAATTTCGCACGCTTGACCTCAAGAACAAGAGGAAAGTCACGATCTACCAATCAAAAATCTAAATCCGAAGTTTTGTATTTCTTGCTTCAAAATTGCCTGAATAGCAACGTATTTTCAAAAGACCGTCCATCCTCTATTTCAGCCCCTTAGGGATGGAAATATCAAAAAATCGCTGATGTCTACAGTATAAAAAAGTCTATAAATTTCAAGTTTCTATCGACGGTAGATTCACTTTTCAGAACCGTTTTCTGTCTTTTAGAGAACGCGAATCTCTTTCTTACGCTTACTCATTTTTGTTGGTAGTTTTACTTTTCAAACTGCATTTATGCACTTATTTTTCGTTATTCGTAACGCTTGTTGCAGAAAACCAACTGAAGAATGTGCATCAAGCTCCGCTATATAAAACCTCTTTGTTATTGTAGTGTCAAAAGTCATCGCTGCTCTTCAGTTAGAATTTTATATAAGCTAACGATTTTCATCCACTATGTCTTCCACCCTCTTATAGCTATCGACAAGGAACTGCTATGGTGCACAAAGGAATACTTTGTACTACAACAACCCAGAGAGATCGTTCGTCTCCGAGCAAAATATTGACACCGACACGTAGAATTTTATATAAGTCTTAACTTTCAATTCTCACATTTTCCACCCCCTTAACGTCATCATCCTTCTACCACCACAGTGATCAATAGATACCTACTACCACATAGAAACACTATTCGTTTGTGATGTGTAGTTTTGGCGGCATAGTGAAATATAGGCACAAACCCCTCAATTATGAGAGACAGATTAAATGGAGCCAACAGTCTTATTTATAAATTATTGTGATACCAGTTTCAGGCCCCTAAATCAAATGGATGTTCCATGTCCTTTAGCAGTATTAGGAGCCTATTCAACAGGTGTCGTGGATTCTAACACTAATTCTTCACCTGCCACCAACGACTGTAAAAGGACATGGAACCTTCATTTGGCACAGGGCTCTGAAGATGGCTGTTGTGTGAGGCCAAAACTGGTAGCAAAAGTAATGATTTATTCAAATTTACGGCTGTTGTTTCTATTAAACATATCTTTACGCTTCACATAAATGGCGGATTCTAGTTAATACTTTTTTTTCCAAAATTTCTAATCTAAGGTTTGAAAGACATGTCAATTTGATCATTGCATTAAATAAATAATACTTATTCAAGTTCTTCAGCTTTCCAGTTTTTTTCCATAAATTATTTATATTTGGATTTCATCTTGCATTTGTGAATATAACTACGCTGATTTCAAAGAGCGAGGTGGCGCAGTGGTAATACAATGGACTCGCATTCGGAAAGACGGTGGTACAAAACCGATTGCTGCCATCCAGATTTAGGTTTTCCGTGATTTTCCTAAATCACTCCAGGCAAATGCCGGGATGGTTCCTTTAAAGCGGGATGGCTGATTTCCTTCCCCATCCTTACCCAAAAATGCCAGCGTAAGAGCCTTCTCTAATGACCGAACTGTCGACGGGACGTTAAACCCTAAGTTTCCTTCCTTTCTTATCCTGAATAACTTTTCTTAATGTGGCATTTTCAGCATATACTCAGCGGATGTTTCCTGAATATGCTATGATGTATGAGAAGCTACCGTGCCGTCGCAAAAACTTCTCACTGAGCGAAACTTTTTTTGTAGAAATCTTTCGAAATGATTGACAATTCAGCCCTCTTTCCTTAAAAAAAAAAAAAAAAAAAAAAAAATAGTCGAAAGGAACCATGTAAGGCAAGTGCGTAGGGCAGGGGGCCATGGCATTTGTACCTAAAACTGACAGAGGGGGCTGCGTGTGCAGGCGCGTTGTCTTGATGGAAGACCGAGTTTCCTGTCTGTCACAAAAGTGACCTTTTTTTATGAGCACTGTTGCGCAATCTCTAAAATGTTCAAATGTTTGTATAGCTCATGGGAATTAACTACGGGGTCATCAGTCCCTAAACTTACAAACTCCTTATGAACTAGCTAACACTAAGGACGGCACAAATATCCATGCCCGAGGGGGGATTTGAACCCCAGACCGTAAAGGTCGTGCAGACCGTGACTGACGCGCCGCAGTCCCCTCGGCCACCGCGGCCGCGGCCGACGCGCAATCTCCTTAAACCTTCTAAATAAAAGGTTTAATTGACGGTGTCCTAGGTGAACAAATTCCGAGTGAACAACGCCTTTGCAATAAAAATCAAGACAAATCAGCATTGTTTTGATCTAAATTAACATTTTTTGGAAAGTCGATGACATCTTCCACTGCATTTACTGTTGTTTGTGAGTCATGCCCATAGCAAACTCAATACCACTTTCAGCAGGAAGAGGAATCAATATTTCATAGTTGCATGTTCTTCAATTCGTGTTTCCATAATTGGAAACGAAAAAAAGATCAAAACAGCGCTAGCTAAAACAAACACTGCAGATAAACAGAATAAGCCAGGTCGACAATACATGCGGCACTGTACTGGAAATGACTATAGAGACCCTAAGGCAATGGCTTGCACTATAAACGCCTTGCAGCAGAAAGACGTACTGCACTAGCTCCGCACATGGCAACGACAATGTTATTCCTCTCTCTCTCTCTCTCTCTTGGTACAGATAAGTAGGGAAAACAATATCATAATGTTCGAATACAGCGTTAGTGGTGTGCTCCTTGATACATTCGCGTCCCTTAAAAATCTAAGCGTATCGGTACAGAGCCAAATGAACTAGAAAGAGCATATGATACTTATGGGGAAGTCCGTAACGCTTCATTTACAGCAAAACAGTATGAGGAAAATTATTTTGAAATTTTCTATCCCATTTGATGCAATTACTTAAATTTCAATATAAAAGGGATAGTATTCATACACATATGTCAAAACACTAAGTTCTATCTGGTAAAGTGTCTTGTTTCACATTATAGAAAAATCATGAATTTTACATGTTTTTTCTTCTAGTTTGATGTCGACTGCGAATAGTAATTGCAGGATTACTTTATATTATTTATCGATTATGAATTGTCACAGTTTAGTGGATGAAATCTTATCTTTGCCACTGCCTTACATCAACTCAGTTTTCAGGTAAAAACTTGTTTGTTTATACTGTTGTTAATAATTTTTAATATTAACGATTTTTATTACATCATTCTAAAAAAAATATGTGTGTTTGTTTTCTTGTGTTTCATGTGCGGTGACAACAGCACTACCCACGAGAAACAGCATCTTATCTGCCGAGACCAGAGATCATATAGATGACCATGAAACGTCGCGGGTCAACAGCCACGGATAGAGAGAAAATATTGTTAAGGAACGCCGTTGCCATCCATCATAAACAAATAAATAAAAGAAAAAGAATGTCTATTATTGTAAACGAAGTTTTCCTAATTATGTATGTCACAAAGAATTTCAGTTACTATGATGAGTTCCTATGAGAATGTTCTAATGATGATCTGCACGTGTATACATCTGTTATATTGATTTGTGTCAATTGACATAAAACTCTAAATGTTACGTTAAGTGACAGAGCATTGAAGAAACTTATTTCAGCCATTAAAAGATACCAATATTTAATTGCTTTGTAGAAGTTAATTTCTGAAGTTTGCTACAGTTATTTTAAGGACTCATAAAAATTATCTAATGTGAAGTTTTATGAATGATATTTTTACAACTGATTCATGGAACATATCCGGGGTTTATGAAAACAATTGAAAGGTTTTCAAAAACACAATTTTGAAGGACATTTCACGAAACTGCTTATCAAGTTTTGTAGTATTAGTTTTCTTGAACATTTTACCTTGCGCAATGATCTGCAATTCAAGACTAATGGAATTTTAATGGAATTGATATCTCCATTACTCATCGATTGTTTAGGAACGGTCAGGATCGAAGTCTGATACGGTAAACCTGATATACTTTGGCTTTCAAGTTATTACAACTATGATGAAGAGAGATTTTATTCGGCCGTTCCAGTACAACGGATACAGAAAGCGACTAACATCTGAACTTTAAGCAGTGGTTAGACCTACTAAATTTAGCCTCTTCCTCAGATATTTACCAATGATAGGAACTAAAAAATTGTTTCACCAGCGATAAATACCAGTTTAGGTCAGATGTACAGTTCTGACATTAAAAGATTTTTTTTATTTGTTCATCAGATTGCACTACCGAATATATGCCTTGACATGAGTTTTAGAAACGAAATACGGACATTTAACTACAGGGTAATGTCGGCCAGCTATAACGTGAAAAAGCAATAATACAAACTATCAGGTGGCCGGAAAATATTTTACCCTGAAAATATACTGCAAATGTAAATTATTCAATATAATTCTGTTTAATTTTGTGAATGGTGTCATGCCCAACATACCCGCAAGTTTGATTAGGTACGTAAGATAAAATTATTTTTTTTCTTGCCCTCCCATATTAAAAGACAACAGAACTACACGGAGGAGTGAAAGAATCTTGTACATCTGTCCAATAACGTGTGGGGCTTCCTTTAGCACGTAGAAGTATCACAACATATCGTGGCATGGACTCGACTAATGTCTGAAGTAATACTTCAGAGAATCGTCACCGTTCATTCTGCAGGTCTGTACGTAAATTATGAATAATACGAAGGGGTTATCTCTTCTGAACAGCACTTTACAATGCATCTCAGATATGCTCAATAATATTCATATCAGGGAGTTTATTGGCCAGTGGAGGTGTTTAAACTCAGAAAAATGTGTAAACGAAGGCTTCCGCTGCTGTGGTCATTGTTGATAAAACTCTTCTGGGTACTGGACCGCATCGTCAAAATATCAAATATTTCACCAACGTTTCGAACACTATTGCAAGTGGCCATATTCTGGGTGTAGAAGACGGCCGCTTGCAATAGTGGCCGAAACGTCGGTGAAATATTTGATATATTGACGATGCGGTCCAATATGCAGAAGAGTACGCCCAGAAGACAGCCGCTTGCAATAGTGGCCGAAACGTCGCTGAAATATTTGATATATTGACGATCCGGTCAATATCCACAAGAGATTTATCAGAAAAGTGTCACTGGAGCCACTCTGTAGCAATTCTAGGCGTATGGGGAGACCCATTGTCCTGATGGAATTCCCCACCTCCGTCAGAAAGCACAATGGGCATAAATGGTTGCAGGTACGTACGTGTCCCCTGTCAGAGTCATATATAGAAGTATCGGGGGGGGGGGACACCTCAACACACCTCGTCACACAGTCTCCACCAACTTAAACAATTACTGGCTGATATGCATGAATGCAGGAGGTTGTCTCCATATGCGTCCATCCGCTCGATACAATCGGAAACGAAACACGTCAGACCAGGCAACATGTTAACAGTCATCAGCAGCCCTATGGTGGCGGTCCCAGACGAGGCGTAAAGTTTCGTGTCGTGCATTCAGCAAGGATACATGAATGGGCCTTTGGCTGCAAAAGTGCACAATGATAATGTATCACTGAATGGTTCGTGTCCCCCACGGAATAGCGCTGCTCTCTAAAGTGCCTTGGTGCGGTGCGCGCGGCAGTTCGTCGTAGGAAGTTCGAGTCCTCCCTCGGGCATGAGTGTTTGTATTGTTCTTAGTATAAGTTAGTGTAAGTAGGTTGTAAGTTTATGGATCCATGACCTCTCCAGTTACGTCCCATAACTCAACAAACATTTTAACATTTTCGAAGGGGTCGTACGCTGACTCTTGATGATTGCATAGCATCAAAATCCGCAGCACATCGCGAAAGGGTTGCACTTCTGTCACGTTGAAGGGATCTGTTCAGTCATCGTTGATCCCGTTTTCAGGATCTTATCTCGACTGCAGATATATCATGGATTTGATGTTTTACCGGATTCCCGATATTCACGGTGCGCTCGTGAAATGGTCAACGTTACCTGGCAGAGGCTGTGTCCCATCTCTCGTACGTCGACTATCACAACACTTGTTCTCACTGCAGCTGTTTCTACAAACAGTGCGAACAAGTTAGGGAAAATGTGTTGTGTGTCTGTTTTTAAAAGTGACTAGCTATGGCCCACTATTTTAAATTACGACACGTCTAGTTTATATGTCGTTTCAGATACCAATAGAGAGCAGAGGCAAAATTTTTATAAATAATGACATAACATGACTGAACTGTGCAGTCATATATAATGTATGGGGAGGTGCCATTTTTCAAAATGTAAAAACCCAAAGATGACAACTACGTTTGTCGAAACAGGTTACTGAATACTGAACAAGCGATCTTGGTATATATATCTCAACAAGAAATATTCAAATATTTGTAAACCTAGGGGAATCAGCTTCTTTGCGCATCACTCCCTAGGCTTACGAACTACTTAAATTATCTTACAACACACACATCCATGCATGAGGGAGGACTCGAATCTCCAACGGCCAGCAGCAGCGCACTCTGCAGGAAGGCATCTTAGAGTGC
Organism: Locusta migratoria; assembly: GCA_026315105.1. Taxonomy (NCBI): domain Eukaryota; kingdom Metazoa; phylum Arthropoda; class Insecta; order Orthoptera; family Acrididae; genus Locusta; species Locusta migratoria. The sequence goes on from CM048751.1 coordinate 171,182,951, forward strand.
TCGTGCAGTCCACCGCGGCAATCTCAACAAGTAACAACTTATGTTCAAAAACGTCAAGAATATATAATATTTATAATATCTTGGAAACAAAAATTTTAATGTTCACAATGTCCAAACGAAAGGTGGAAAGAGTACATAGAGGAGCTCTACAAAGGAAATGAACTTAGAGACAGTGTTGTAGAAGGGGAAGAGGAAGTAGACGAAGTTGAAATAGGAGATACTATACGGAGAGATGAATTTCACAGAGCCCTGAAAGACCTAGGTCAGAACAAGTTCCCGGGAGTAGATGACATTCCCTCAGAGCTACTAAAGTCTCTGGGAGAGTCAGCCATGACAAAACTGTTTCACCTGGTGTGTAAGATGTATGAGACAGGCGAAATACCCTCAGACCTTAAGAAAAATCGAATAATCCCTATTCCAAAGAAATGAGGCGCAGACAGGAGTGAAAATTACAGAACCACCAGTTTGATAAGTCATGGTTGCAAAATTTTAACCCGCATTATCTACAGGATAATGGAAAAGCTAGGTAGAAGCTGACCACGGGGAAGATCAGTTTGGATTTAGGAGGAACATAGGAACCCGGGAGGCAATACTTTACGACTTATCTTAGAAGATCGATTAAGGAAAGGAAAAGCTACATTTTTAGCTTTTGTAGGTTTGGAGAAAGCTTTTGACATTTCTGAAGTCAGCATGGGTAAAATACAAGGAAAGGAGAGTTATTTACAACTTGTACAAACGCCAGACCGCAGTTAATAGACTCAAAGAGCGTGAAAGGGAAGCATTAGTTGGGAAGGGAGTAAAACAGAGTTGTAGCTTTTTCTCCGATGTTATTCAATTTGTACATCGAGCAGGCGGTGAAAGAAAGCAAGGAAAAATTTGGAATAGAGATTAAAGTTCCGGATGAAGGAATAAAAACATTGCGTTTTGCTGATGACATAGTAATTCTGCCAGAGACAGCAAAGGACCTGGAAGAGCAATTGAATGGAACGGACAGTGTGTTGAAGAGAGCATATAAAGTGAACATTAACAAGAGCAAAACAAAAATAATGGAATGCGGTCTTAGAAAATCAAGTGATGCTGAAGGAATTAGATTAGGTAACGAAACAATGAAGGTCGTAGATGAGTTTTGTTACTTGGGTAGTAAAATAACATATGATGGTCGCAGTATAGAGGATATAAAATGCAGAATAGAAATGGGAAGAAAAGCATTTTTGACAAAAAGGAATTTGCTAACATCGAATATTAAAGTGTAAGGAAGTCTTTTCTGAAGGCATTTGTGTGGAGTGTTGCCTTGTACGGGAGTGAAACATGGACGATTAGCAGTGCGGACAGGAAGAGAATAGAGGCTTTTGAAATGTGGTGCTACAGAAGAAAGCTAATGATTAGGTGGATAGATCGTGTAACTAATGAAGAGGTACTGAAGAGAATTGGCATACGTTGACTAAAAGAAGGGATCGCTTGGTAGGACACATTCTTAGACATCGAGGTATCATAAATTTAACATTGGAGGGAAGTGTGTGGGGTAAAAATCGCAGAGGAGGACCAAGAGACGCATATAGTAAGGAGATTCAAATGGATGTGAATTGCCGTTCTTATGAGGAGATGAAAAGGCCTGCTCAGGATAGAGTAGGGTGGAGAGCTGCATCAAACCAGTCTCCGGACTGAAGACCATACAACAACAATGGAATTAAATTTAGAAGTATAATGTTTTGATGGTGGCGAATCTCAAACTATTATCTGGAAAGCAACACACTTTTATCTATTTATCTAAGGATTTGTTACACTCGTTATACCCATTTATTAAGTAATTAAAGTCAGCTCATCGTATCTGCCACAGCACTCGGCATCTGACAGCAGCATGATATGCCCCTATAGTCCTCATTTTCTTGTACTATTTAATGCATATTTTTCTGTTCATCCAGTAACGTTAGGTAAATATGATGTAGCATGAGCGGTTAAGCTCATGAAATCTGGCTTGTTTATTTACGTATTTCATACGTTATTGGTACTGCTCAAATAGTCCCTAGTAATTGAATGTTTATAATATTTCTATTTAATATTGTTAAAATGTTAGATTAGAGTGGAGTGAAAACAAATCTTTCATGTTATAAAATTTGTTACTTCTGGAGGGGATAGCAATCCGTTAATGAGAGACTGAATACGGCAATAAACTGCTGCGGAAGGTTCGTGTGGAGAGCTCCCTGGAACTGTAGGAACACTTTGTCTCCTCTTGAGAGAAGGAGAACCTGCGTGGGTAGCTGAAGTGATCAGTTTGCGACAGTGTTAGAATATGCGTGGAAAACGGCCCCTTTGTCGGAACTTAAATATCGGAAATTTCTTATGAGTGCCGGTTTAAGAATTTTAACTGTATCGCATTTCATAACTGAATTGCATCTGAATCACCACATTTTACGAGTGTTGATAGGTTATTCGTCCGTCTGAAATATTTTGTGTTGTGTGTTCGCGATATGGATTTAGCGTCTGAGCATCGTCAGTGTATGTGGATTTGTACTCATTACGCAGTAAAGTCATCTGTTGTGATGATTTTAAAATGTTCAATTCTAATTTATTATTTTTGCTTCTGTAAGACCACTTGATCGGTTAGCCGTGCGGTCTAACGCACTGCTTTCCGAGACGGGAAGACGTACTGGCCCCGGTTCGAATCCTTCCGGCGGATTGACGAAGGAGGTCGGAGTGCCGGCCAACCTGGATGTGGTTTTTAGGCGGTTTTCCACATCCCGTGCTGGTTCCCAAGTGCCGCCTCGGTTACACGATTCGCAAACATTTCGTAACAATTTTACATATATAACTATACATAGACATTTGGGGTACACATTTCCTCTCGGGTGGCGACAAGAAGGACATCCGACCACTCCGTCAGTACTAACAAGCCAAATCCGAGATAACCAAAGCAGGCCTTGCATGTGCGGGAAAAAGGCTCAAGAGAGAAAGAAGCTCATGTAGGACCACTTCCGACTGATCAACATATTTGTTTGAATAAACATTATATAACTGAGGTATATGGCGTTCGACCGTGGCGAAATAGGTGTGCACACTGCGGCGCCGTGCTGCTGTGCGCGCGGCTGTTCGTCGTCAGAGGTTCGAGTCCTCTCTCGGGCATGGGTGTATGAGTCGTCCTTCGGTTAGTTTAACTAAGTTTAAGTAGTTAGTGATCTAGGGACTAATAACTAAGCAGTTAAGCCCCATAGATTTACAAACACTTGAAATATTTTATATCGCGTTCCGTATATCATTTGCAAATGTTAGCCTGAAACGTCTTTTATTAGTTAATCATTTCACTTTATTTTATATTTCGTTATTATTTCGCCAATGTTAGCCTTTGCGAAGAATCTGTGACTGTAGCATTACAAGTACTAAGTAGTATTTGCAGCTATTGTGGTTGCGGGGCAAGTACGGTTTTATCCTAAGACTAAATCGAGCCATATTTCCTTAACAGAACCGTATATAGCCCTAAACGTGTATGCTGCGTTTGGCCAATACAACATGGTGTGGTCAATACATGAAGACACGTAAATTTGCATGCCAAAGCAAGAGTTTATGTGGCGTGATCGCATACCGGCTCTCCGCAAAATGATTACATGAAGTTTGCCTATCGACATTTTGTTAATTTGTGCCCTGTGCCCTTGAGACCAGTAACAGCGAATGAGAAGATCATCAAGAGTTATGGAGAACTGTAGTCCGTCACTGAACATGATGTGATACCTGCCGCCTTTCGTCTGTGATTCGCAGGCAAGGCATCGACCACGCGGGGCTAGCCCAGCGGTCTGGAAATCCATGTTACAGATCGCGCGGCCTTCCGCGTTTGAGGTTCGAATCCTCCCTCGGGCATGGATGTGTGTATTGTCCTTAGGTTAGTTAGTTTAAGTAGTTTGTAAGTTAGATACTAATAACGAAGCAGTTAAGTCCCATAGAATTACAAACATTTGAACATTTGCAAGTGTTGGTATTATGGTGTTCGCGGTGGCTGAGCGTTCTGCGGCGCGTAAGTCACGGTCTGCACGGCCACTACGGTCGGGGGTTCGCATCCCCCCTCCCCTCGGGCATGGATATTTGTGCCGTCCTTAGTGTTAGCTAGTTCATAAGTAGTTTGTATATTTGATTCCATTTTCAGGTTGGTGCTCAACGACTACACAATGATGAAACACACCAGATGTATTGAGCAGCATTGGCCGTTTATGTTTTATTTAAAAACAACAGATCGATTTCAATCACATAGTGACCATCCATTGAAGGATACACTGAAGATGGTCACTATGTGATTGAAATCGATCTGTTGTTTATAAATAAAACATTAACGGCCAATGCTGCTCAATACATCAGGTGTGAAGTTTGTAAGTTTAGGGACTGATGACCCCATAGTTAAGTCCCATAACCTGTACAAACACTTGAACATTATGGTGTTATTGTCGGAGGATGGAGAGTGCGATTTCATGGGATCCCGTATAGCTTGTCGCGTCATACCATAGTCCTTTTTCTACGTTTCTTGATCGACACGTACTTGCATGACGTGACTGACTGCCGTCATGTATTCGATAATTCCAACGTCATATCTCTGTTGTACAGTATACGGTCTGCAAATTGCTGAATACGCCGCAAAAATAGAAGTCATTAACTGGCTACAAAATTATTTTACGCGTTTCGGGAATGACCATCATCAGAAAATCATTGGATATTTGAACACCTGGTATTACAGTTGCATGCTGTTTGTTGAACATACAAGTCTTCTCTTGTACGTTCAACAAACAACATACTGAACTAAACCCCGTCCCACACCGAGCTCTAAAGGTCCATCGGAAACTAACCGACCGCCGTGTCATCCTCCGCCCGAAAGCGTCACCAAATGCGGTATAGAGGAGGACGTGGACAGCCAACACCACCTAGAGAGAGCGCCGCGGTGTAGGCATCGTTCGCGTAGCTAACTGGCTACACACTACGGCATAGTGGGCCGTGCCCCAGCGGCCACCCAGTCAGTTACGCGAACAATGCGTGACGTCACATGAGAGCGCCGCGGCCTTCTCTTTAGGTGGTATTGAGTCAGCGTCCCGCAATGCCGACCGTTGTGTTGGTTTTTGCGACCGTAGCCTCTAATTTTCAACCAAGTGGCTCCTGAAGTGGCCTCACAAAGGCTTTGTGCAACCCACTTGCCAAAAGGACTCGGTAGACCTGGACGGATACCCATTCAAATGCCAGCCAAGCGTCACAGTGCCACAGATATACAGACGGGAAACATCCGTAAGGGCCCAGTCACACCCCCATGATGGCACTGAGTTCAGAAGCAGCCCTTTAAGGGCCCTACACACGATGTGATTTATTGAGCCAATTCGTTGGGCGTTTTTAGGCGCTACCCGACCAAATTTCCTTGTCGGTCGGTTGGTTGTGTCTGACCACTCGATCTCCGGTTCTCCCACCACTTCACTCGACAAATTGTATCGTGTGTAGCGCTTTCCGACTAACTACCTTGCCGGAGGTCACCTGCACAGCGAACACGCGAAAACAAAAACAGTTCGACAGACAGAGACGAGAAGAGGGTGGCGCTGCGTACAGTTGGTAGGAAAGTGTGCTGCTAGAAATTGGTTGAGAGTTGGACATCTTATTGGTCGTACAATAAATCGGAGCGTGTGTAAGGGCCTTTACACTGGCCAGAGCAGGCGGCAGGTAACGGCTGTGCCAACCACCACTTCCCCTCGAACTCCGGCAATCCGGACACAGCCGTGGCCTCGTGGAAGTCGGCACGAGCTCTCCCCTCAGCCTCCCCTCCACGCTACCTCCTGATGTTCAAGAGGCATCCTCAGAAGCGCCTCTAGTGTGGTCCACCGGTACTAAGCCGGGTAACCGCCTGACATCTGCTGGCATCTTACAGAACTACGAGGGGAGTGTAGGACAGAGGTTAGGGGGGGGCTTTTTCTCTGTATATGTTACTCTGTGACAGTGCTCAACTTCGGTGATATAGAGCATTGTTTTTAAATCTGTGAGTCGCGCCCCCCAGGAGGTTCGCAGAGTCTTGCTCAGGGGGTAGCCATCAGAAGAGGAAGTACTTGCTACGTTATATACGAGGCGCGTCCAGAAAGTAAGTTCCGTTTGGTTATATAAAACGAACGGGTACAGATAAAGAGAAAATATTGATTGTACAAAAATCTACAATTGTCAAACTACTTTTCTACATAGCTTCCGAAATTTTGTAGGCAATTTTCATAGCCTGGCACAATATTTTGTGTGCCTTTTTCATAGAATGTTGTCGCCTGTGTATTCAACCATGTGGTAACATGTTCTTTCAGCTCATCATCATCGTTGAAGTGTTGTCCACCAAGGACAGATTTTAGGTGTAAGAAGACGATTACTGTCAAAAGATTTTTTTTTCATGATAATGCCTGACCTCACACACCGAATGTGACCAAACAATTCTTACAGAAATTTCAATGGGACCTGTTTGATCATCCTTCATACAGCTCGGACGTCTCTCCTAGCAACTTTCATCTCTTCTTACACCTAAAATTTGTCCTTGGTGGTCAACACTTCAACGATGATAAAGAGCTGTTACCACATGGCTGAATACACAGGCGGCAACCTTCTGTGAAGGATGCATGCAAAAACTTGTGGCACGCTATGACGACTACAAAATATCGGCAGTTATGTGGAAAAGTAGTTTAAGAGTTGTAGAATTTTGTGCAATAAAACTTTCTTCTGTATCTGTGTACAATTTCATTTTATTACCAAACGGAACTTACTTTCTGGACGCGCCTCGTAAAAAGAATGTTTGTAGAGCTTATGGGACTTAACTACGGGGTCATCAGTCCCTAAACTTACAAACTACTTATGAACTAGCTTATACTAAAGACGGCACAAACATCCATGCCCTAGGGAGGTGGGGGGGGGGGGGGAGGGATTCTAACCCGGAGCGCGTGGTTGCTCGTCGTGGAGATTCGAGTCCTCCCTGAGGGCATGGGTGTGTGTGTTTGTCCTTAGGTTAGTTTACTAGGTTTGAGTAGTTTGTAAGCTACGGACTGATGACCACGCAGTTTGGTCCGATAGATTTACAGACATTATTTGGGATTCTAACCCCCGACCGCAGCGGCCTTGCAGACCCTGACTGGCACGCCGCAGACCGCTCGGCCACTGCAGCCGGCACTGTTAAATAACCAGAGGTTCAGTAATACAAAGAAGGGAAATATATGTAATGTTAAAATTACGGGGTTCCTTATGTAACAAATTTCGAGTTGAGTAGATCATAGATTGTATTATAATACTGTGTGTTATTGATGAATAAGAGCAAACTCTGTTCTCAGTAGTTAGTCGATAGGTAAAATGAGACGATACGATAAGTTTTTCTGAAAAATCCCGAAAAAATTGTTTCTTAATAAGCATAAATCACTTCTGGTTTCTCCTGAAACGCGAAACATTCCTTAAGAAAAATATATTTTTCTGTCGGAAATAATGTAAAAATTGGATGCCTTCCATTCCGAAAATACACAAAAAATCTTCGTCTAACAATTTAAAAGAAAGCTGAAGAAAAATAAAGCTTAAATTTGTTTCCTGTGAGATAACATTGTTTTGTTGCGGTTCGGTAGGAGGGAATTAGGGTGGCAGGGCGCGGGGGGGGGGGGGGGGCACAGAAAATTTTTATTTCGGAGGGGGTCACCAAAATATTTTTACTTCGAAAGAGTTCGCATATTTCGAAAGTTTGAAAAACACTAACCTAGAGAGAACCGGTGTATCCACTACGGCACAGCCGTTTGCACCGACAACAACATATAACTGTGTTATCCTGGTGTTATCCAACTATCCAAGGATTTTCTGATGAGGTCCGTTACCGAAACACGTAAATTAAAGCAATTTTGCAGACAATAAATGACTTTAGCGGTCTATTTACAGATATAATATTCAACATGGGCCTTCCCTATTCTGTGACTTCATGTTACAATTACGCCATACCTCTGTGACATCATTACGGCCGACATGACTGGGAACAGCATGACACGACCACCTCACTTGATGTAGTGCAACGATGTGGCCTGTGTCAAATGCATTCAGTTGAGGAAGTGACATCTTAACGCTTCTGCGAGGCATCTCGAGTGCTGTGCACTGTACGTAAACGTCTTCCTTCACTGTCTGACTCACTGCAGTTGACTGGTGCCAGCATCGCAATAATAGGATGTGACGTAACAAATGTGTTTTACACATTAAAGAGTCGTGTAAATCTAGTAATTCATTGACAGATCACTGGTATGTATGTAGAGCGACATAGGATCATATACTCCTGGATGTATCACTTTTAGTGAGGCAGTGCACCAGAAGAATTCAGTGTAATTATTATTTACGCTCATAATACTATTTACAATGTCTCACTGTAGGATTTACCGAAATAATAATAACGAGCTTAAACTTACAATGAAAATTTCCGCCACGCTAATGTATCTTCTTTCATAGAAGACTTAATCGTATCCAAAGATGAGATATGGGAAGGACACAGCAAGCAGAGCGGCTGTTTTAGCTGTTTCTTCTGGGGCATCTGCACTTTCATGAAGAAAATGACCGGAATAGCACAGCTGGATTTTTTTCGTTGTGTATGGTATAGGACGAGAGTTCCTGCTTGAGAAGCCAGTTTGCCATGTGAGCGAAACATCCTTTGGCAGGTCGTCTTGACCTTCGAGGAAGAGTAACATTCCACTGGATATTGCCCAAGCAGCACCGTTGAAATCAGTCACGTGGAAGGTTGCAGGTTTTCTGAAATATATGTCTAGCTTTGGCAAGAAAAGAAGCGAGTAACTAAGACAACAGCTGTATGAAAACGTAGTAAAAGATAGATGACGCGATAGTTCCAGTACCTAGTGACTAGTTGCCAATGCATTAAGAGACGATTCCTTGCTGTCACAATGTAGGTTCCCACTTATAGCAAGCAGTTGCCGAGTAGAATACAAGAGAATAGGTGAATATTTATCTGCAAAATAATGCAGTTGCATATATGACAGCAAATGACCTTCAAAGAATTTGATCTACCAGTCATCAGTGACCTGCAAATGGCTGTTTGTCAAAAACTGGGTGCCATTGATCATTAATATAATGCAGCACTTTTGGTGGGTCCATTACGCTACACTCTGAGTATATTTATATAAAAATGATCACCCACTAATATACACAAACTTTACTACGACGTGCCCAAAATAATTGATAGGATCCATCATTAGTATGAAGCGAGGACTGCGACCGGTCAAGATAAGTTTAAATAGGTGGAAACTACAGCCGTAATTTTTTTTATAAGTCATTGATTCTGCAATCAGTTTCTGGCCTGTGACGATACTGCAAGTTACTGGAAACAAAATGGAAGTACTTGACTTATAAATTATTCAATGTCAGATGCGCTTAAAAAACCGAACACCTAACTGGTGGTTCGACTTGTCAGTCATTTCCTAAAGTTCGTGATTTAAATGTAGATCTGAGAAATTCATGATGTAAAGTATTATCCTAAAGTTAGCAAAAGATGTGAAGATTTTTTTACCTCATAAATGATGTGAATCGAAGATAATTTCACACTTCCTCGGAACTCAAGACCTGCAGAAGAAGTGTTTACGATTTACAAACAGTCCAAAGATCTTACAAAGATAATCTTGTTTTTATCTTATGACCCTACTGTTTGATTGTGTGTTAAATAATTATTATTCGTGTCAAAATATAATCATGGAAATAATGCTTATTACGTAACTAATATTCAAACGACTTTTGTTGTGTATGGAATGAGAGCTAAAACGTAATTTTTAATCTACGTAAAATATGAATGAACAAACAGTAGCTTTATTGCAATTATATGGTATATTTGTAAAATTAATCTAAATATTTATCAGCAACAATTATGTTAGTTTAATTTTGTTTTTAATAAATGACATCATTTATGATCACGTGATGTAACATGTCACCAAATGTAGTATTTAAGCATTTAAACCTACCATGTGTAAAGTTGGAGTTACAGTTAGTAATCAGTGGAGAAGTGGTAAGCGGCTGTATAACGCAGTCCACATGACGTCAAGAGCATCTTAGCAAAACTTTATAACATGGGGGACTATTATGTTATAATCCTTCTGATAATGGTTAGATGTGACAGTTGTTCATAAATGTCGGTACAATTACGTTGCAGGATATCTATCAGGAAAAATTGGAATGTATTACATGACAAGAAAATTATATTGTGAATAAAAGTGAAATTTTAAATACATCAGTGTAGCAATTATTACGAAGGAATTCACCTCAATTGTGTTCATTTGGTAAACAAGTATTCGGCACAATAGTAAGTCGATGCTCAGGACAGAATTATTTACCACTATTTCTCACTGAACTGGTGTCGTATTAGTAGATTTGTCAACGTATTTGAACTTTATCTTTTCATATGAAGATGTATGCCCCACATTGAAACCATACTCAGCCCCGTAAACAAAATGAGGTTTCCATTATTAAAAAAAAGTAATTGGGGCCTATTCCTGGTTTAGTAAATTTCTTCTTAGACAATCCCTCCATCTCCCATTAACGAGGTCTGTGTGGGATTGTGTGACAAGGAATCAACGACACCAGTAGAATAGACTCTTAATACTGTCTTAAAGGATTATGGGATCTGCATTTGGTTTAACGGCCGTGCGAAATTGCATGCAAATAAAACTTATTATAGTACAGGCAAGTTAAGATTGCTGATAGCGAAACTATGTACACGGTGTTTCAGGATGAATAAAAAAAAATACGAGGGTTGGCACTTAAATAGTGGCGACTATTTATTCACAACCGATACAAAAGCGTTACATGTTTGCACCTGTTACTGTAGTTGAAAATAGTCACCAGAGTTGGGTAGAAACTGTTCCCAGCGATGTGGAAGGCGTAGTATACCGTCAGCTGAGCTTGTTCTGTTGATGGTACGAATGGAGCGGTCTACTGCATGTCGAATCTCTGGAATATTTCTGAAGCGAATGCCACGAAGTGGTTCCTTCATCTTCGAAGTCAAATCAAAGTCTCAAGGAAATAATTCTGGAAAGTATGGTGGATGGCACAGTACTTCCTAAGCCCATAGACCGAACACAGCAACTACACCATGCGCTGTATGCCCCCGCGCATTGTCGTGCAAAGTGATGGGTTGGTTGCGCAGTAAGTTGCCGCTTCTTTCGAAAAGCTGGTCACAGGTGATGCTCCAAAATCGAACAATAACACTGTGCATTGACGGTCTACCGTAGTGGAACGTAATGCGTTAGGATAACACCAACCCAGTCGTACACGAGAATCACCATAACATTCTACATATTGGGGCTTTGACGCACTTTCGACTTTCGCGGCGATCCGTAATGACGCTATTCGTTGGATTGGCGTTTCTGCCCGAACACTGTCTCTAATGACAACGATGGCGACGGGACGATGAACAAAGTTTCGCTATCCCCCTTCTTCGGGCTCGTAAGTCGCAGCTATTAATGATTTTCTTTTAGTATTCAAGCAACGAAGGGGTTCTTACATGATACCAGAACCGATTTGATTAAAAATCAAAGACTTTGCCTCCAGACCACGAAACTTTGAGTCACGCGATACTGAGGGAGTTACTCTAGGAAATTCAACCCCGAAAGATGAGCTTTGTTATTTGGGCAGCAGAATAGCTGATAATACTGTAGTAAATAAATACTGCAACCAGCCAAAAGATTTTTGTGAATCATTTTATTTCACCGTTACTAGTTTCGGGCCTCAGTCCATCATCAGAGGGTATGGTTGATTTCAGATCTACATTGATGTTCTGAAATAACCTAGGTTACAATGTTTATATATTTCTATCCTAAATATAACGTTTTCCTGCTTGTATTGTTAATACATGAATTAATCAGAGAAAGGTCTTCATATATCAGTAGGATCTGTTAAGCAAATGTAGAGGTCAATACATGAGTGAACATTTCTATTTTAGGACTTATTTTGATTGACGATAGTGGATTAAAATGTCTTAAATGGGTTTTAAAAATTGAAAACCTTACTTTTGTGAAACTAAGAACGTCAATTGCAGCAAATGGAATTGGATAAAATTACTATCAAAAGAAATTTGACCATTCGTCGTAAATTAACATTAATTTTTGATTACAAATCGATTTCGACTATGGAATAGTCATCCTTTGCACAATATGCACAATCTAAATGCTACGTTTCTGGTGTTACATATCAAGCAGCAAGGCATAGCTGCAAGATGTTCCAGACGACATTGTGATTTGTCACTCTGGAACATCTTGTTGCCTTGCGACACCAGAAATGTATCCATTCGATTGTGCATGTTGGACTGAGGACGACTATTCCATAGTCGAAATCGATTTGTAATAACAAACAAGCGTTAGTTTACGACAAATGCTGAAATTCCTTTTGATATAATTTTGTGGTCGTGGTGCACTATAATCACAATGGAGTCTTCATTTCATAGATAATATTAGTTAAGAGATGAGGAGATTTAACGTCATCAATAATTATTATGTCAAGAACGTACATTTACTTAAAATAGAACAAGAATAAATTCGTTTCTCATGGCTTCAACCATGGCTTTATACTGATAAGGCTTTATCTGATGTTCGTAATAGTAGTGGAACACCAAGTGTTAACTGAAAACTACGAATTTATTTAGCAAGCGTCAATTGAAGACTGTGGAAGCCGACAAGACGTTTTGCAAGGCCGACGTTAGGTGGCTCGCCGCTGCGCTGCATCTGCTGTTCGGTGCTGCAATCTGACGTCGTAATGTTGAACTACGTGGTGGAAGAAACCGGAAAATAGGCGCGGCATTCGAACTACGTTTCAGGGAGCTGTCTCATGTAGATCTCTTAGTTTTATTGAGATATTTGTATTATTTTTGCAATTTCATTCCATTAGTTAAACTTCGAACAGCAGGCGCATCAAACTTTGTCGTAACTCACAATTATAGGCTACGATTTACATCTATGTAATAGGGAAGTGATTTTCATATCCAGGACAGTTAGACTTGCGATATTGAAAGAACGAAATATCTGCAAAAAAATCAGTATGTCCGGATTTTTCAGTTGATATCGGGAAAAATAAAATTTATAAGTTTAAATGTTACGATTTACTTTTCATATCAGCTTACAGGAGTTTGATTACATATTTTGACCTGACGTTCGGAAACTTATATTAGTCCAACATTTCAGTGCGGCCGCACACCAGGTTCGTACTCTTACAGTATCAGTAAAATGCAGTGAGTACTGAGAGGTAATGGACAGGGGCACTAGGTCCATAGTGTGTGGATGAGCTGGAAATCTTGGTCTGGCAGGAGACGTGCTGCGGTACTCGCTGCAAATGAGACCGGTGTGTGCAGATGGTGTAGTGGTCGGCACAACTGTCTAGTACGCAGGTAACATTGGCCGCGGTGCAGCGGATGAGCGCATTGAGGCGCTATGCTCCGATGCGCAAGGCCGTCCCCCTATCGGGCATTAGTGTTTGTGCTGTCTTTAGTATAAGGTAGTTTATGAGTAGTTTGTATGTTTAGGAACTGATGACTACGCAGTTAAGTCCCACAAGCTTACAAAACATTTGAACATTTCTTTAGGCAACTTGGGTTCAAATGTTTGTTAAGCTTAAAGGATTAACTGCGGGGTCATCAGTCCCTAAACTTACAAACTACTTATGAACTACCTTATACTAAAGATGCCACAAACATTCATGCCAGAGGGTGGATTCTCGCCGACCGTAGTGGCCGTGCAAACTGGCGCGCCGCAGACCGCTCGGCCACCGTGGCCGGCCGACTTGAGTTCGAAACGCGGCCTAGCTCAATATTACATGTTTCCTCATTTATTTCACTGAAAGCCAAGTGGCAGCTAAAGTCGAAAATTCCTTGGTGTTTTACTTAAGAAAGGTAGAATTCAAAATTAGGTCGTAATTTGGCGCATAGTGTTTGAATGTGAAATATTTTCTTAATACTATTACAGGAACCAAATTGGCTGGCTGAGTAAATTCGAATGCCAAGTACGAGTGGGGTTGTAGAAATTAATTTCAAATTAGTTACCTGACATTATTGTTAAGACTTTCTGTAGAAAGCTGATATGAAAAGTAAATCGTAACATTTAAACTTATAAATTTTATTTCTCTATTACATCGATGTAAATCGTAGCCTATAATCGTGAGTTACGACCAATTTTGATGCGCCTGATGTTCGAAGTTTAACAAATGGAATGAAATTGCGAAAATAATACATAAGTGACTAGAATGCATCTTCTAAGAAAAAAGAAACTGTAATCTCCGTCAGCGGCTGCATAAACACCATAATGGCTACTCTCAAAACAGAGAAATTAGTTTTCACAAAGTCTATCAATACAGACGCGACACTCCCACTGAGTTTTGTTATACGCCACGACCGCAGCGCTCCAAGGGGCGGTCAAGGTAAATTTCTGAATACGTTATCGGACAAGTATGAATAGTATCGTTTAAACAGATTTTAACAAACTTTTTACGACAGGAAACGCACATAGTGCAACAAAAATTGTTAATAACTATAAGGTAACTCCTCATTTGTCTCTATTAGGTTTCCTAAGAACCACAAATGATATGGACACGTATTAGAGCATCTACATCTACAACCATACTCCGCAAGCCACCTGACGGTGTGTGGTGGAGGGTACCTTGAGTACCACTATCGATTTTCCCTCCTATTCCAGTCACGTATTGTTCGCGGAAAGAAGGATTGTCGGTATGCCTCTGTGTGGGCTCTAATCTCTCTGATTTTATCCTCACGGTCTCTTCGCAATATATACGTAGGAGGGAGTAATATACTGCTAGACTCCTCGGTAAATGACTGTGCACAGCTTACCGTGCAGGAACAGTCCGGAGACGTTTATTTCAGCATGACGTCATAGAACATCGTTTTGTCCTATATTCAACGCAGCTGAACACCTTTTCGGATGAGTTAGAACTTATACTTTTAAGCAGCGACCACGATCAGTAACCTTTCTGATTTCGGCTATTGACGAAAAATGCTCTGGCTGTCCTTTACCTTATTAATAGTGCCGCGATATTGTGAAAAATTACAGAACTATCAGTTTAACAAGTCACGGTTGCAAAATACCGAAACGAATTATTTGCAGACGAATGGAAAAACTAGTGGAACCCGACGTTGGAAAGATCAGTTTGGATTTAGAAGAAATGTAGGAACACTCTAGGCAATAATCACATTACGACCTTAGAAGATAGGTTAAGGAAAGGGAAACCTTCGTTTTTAGCATTTGTGGATCTGGAGAAGGCTTTTGACAATGTTAACTGGAATACACTTTTTCAGATTGTGCAACTATCAGGGGTAAAATACGGCGAACGAAGAGCTATACTCAACTTGTACAAAAACCACACAGCAATCATTAGAGTCGAAGGACATGAAAGAGTCGCAATACTTGAGAGGAAAGTAAGACAGGGTTGTAGCCATTCCCCAATGTTGTTCAATCTGTACATTGAACAAGCTGTGAAGGAATGCAAAGACAAATTTGGAGACATAATTAAAATCCAGGGAGAGGGAATAAAAACCTTGCGGTTTTCTGATGACATAGTAATTCTGGCAGAGATAGAGTAATTAAATGGAATGGACTGTGTCATGAAAAGAAGATAAAAGATCAACATTAACAAGAGTAAAACAAGGATAATGGAATGTAGTGTCAGTAAAGCAGGCGATTCTGAAGGAATTAGGTAATGAGACGATAAAAGTGGTAGATGAATTTCGGTACTTAGGTGGCATCATAACTTCTGATGGCCAAAGTAAAGAAGATATAAAATTCAAATTGGCTATAGGAAGAAAGGCATTTCTGAAAAAGCGAATGTGTTGACATCCAATTTTAATTTAAATATTAGGAAGTCCTTTCTGAAAGCATTTGAAGCGTGGACGATAAGGAGTTCAGACAAAAAGATGCTGGAAACTTTCGAAATGTAGTACTACAGGCGAATGATGACGGTTAGATTGGTAGATCACGTAACTTCTGAGGAGATGCTCAACAAAATTGGGAAGAAAAGGAGTTTGTGGCATATCCTGCCTACGACAAGGGATATAGGCTAGTGGGACACATTCTGAGACATCAAGGAATACCCAATTTACCATTAGAAGCTAGAGTGTGGGGTAAAAATCGCAGAGGGAGACCGAGGGACGAATACAGTAAGCAGATTAAAAATGTTGTAGGTTGTCGTTCGTATTCTCATATGAAGAGGCTTGCACAGGACAAGATAGCATGGAGAACTGCATCAAACCAGTCTGCAGACTGAAGATCACAACAACAACAACAACAACAGACAACAGACTGCAACAGGTGAATTAGTTGAATGGTTGACCCACAGACACCGAAGTCTTCTAATAGAGCAGATACTGTAATTATGATTTCGTAAGGAGAGCCTACTGCAGATTTTATTTTTATTACAAACTAGTGAACACAAAATGCTTTCAAATTGAGAAATATGTGTATCAACCTTTTACGTCCTATATTACATCCTAAGCTCTAATCTCTTGCCTCCCTTCTCCCCTTTGTCCATTTCCCGACTCCTCTTCCTTCGTCAATCTCCTCTTCACCTATCAGTACGTGCGGTTCACACACCTCCTCCGACTGTACTCTCATACCTATTTCTTACGTGAAGCCTTGTTTACTGTTATTGAAAATGATACCTTAATCCTTTCATACCCACTGTTGTTCCGGGACAACAACATATTAAGAGTTGTTTTTTTTTACCGTATTTTATGTATCAGTCCCTAAAGTTGCATTTTTGTTGATGAACAACATGCTTCTAGTACGACATTTTGCCGCTTGGTACGGCGTGTAGCTACTTATGGGGCATTACTCTGTCCATATTGGAGGCTGTGTCGCGTTGCCGTCTGTGCTTGGCTGAGAGGGTGAGCGTAAGTGTGGTTCTTTTTATTTTATTCCAGCAGTGAATTCTCTTGTCTTTGGTGCAGTGGCGAAGATTATGCTAGCATTATTCATCCGGTAGTGTTAACTATCGACAAAATAATGTCCAAGTAATAAAACAGCACAATACAAACGTTTGTGTGTTCATGAAATACACGACATAAAAAATCTATAGGTTTTTTTTTTTTTTTTTTTTTTTTTTTTTTTTTTTTTTTTTTTTTTTTTTTTTTTAATACAGAAAACACTGAATTTTAATTTTTACAAAGCTGAATTCATAATGTGGGTTAATTGGAATGGATTAATCCGCTGATATTAGAGAGGGGACTCGCTTCTTTGTTTGGATAGTAGCTCCAGTGTCAATATTTCATATGTGTGTGAGGAGGATTATCAGCTTTCGGACAATGTAGATTCCGCATTAGTATTCATAACCCACTAAGCATGAATTACAGCTTTCCTATTTTCCGTCAAACCGACGGCGAAGATAATACAGAGCAGTTTTGTTTACAGTTTTTCATAAAATACATTTCAGTCCATCATGACAGCTAGGAAAGCAACCATATACAAATTGCCTTCCCATTAAAGAGCATCTTGGTTGCAAGTTTTTTTTTAAATTATTTTTTAACCCTTTAATGCATGGTGTAGCTGATCAGCTACATACCTTATTTTTTTCCGTTATCTCTCTAACTGATGAACATTTTACAACAAATTCATTTTTAGCTGCTTCTATACATAGTCTTAGACATACTAGTAGCTCGTTCCAGAAATTACTGAATAATTGCGACAGTTAGCTACATTGAATTACTCCTAACATGTGCGTTTGTTTACAATAGTATTCTTCCTTTGTCGTGTAAAATTAGTCAATCACATACTACTGTTGCATTATGAGTTACTTTCTGGGAAGATGAGAGAAATAATAGTGACATTTACTACATCGGGTACATCATGGAAGCACTATATAGCTGACCAGCTATGAACTTTTTGTTGCTTTTAGTGCATAATAAATTTAAGGAATTTTTAAAAAAAAATTCTCAGTACATACTCACTCTACATTAATCACGGTAATTTTTATAGCTTCAAATAAAAAGTCATGGATTAAAGGGTTAACCCGGTTCGGATTTTTGGGGCATTATCTGAATTTCTAAGACACTACTTTCACAACAGTTTATGTATAAAAACTATTTGCCGTAGCCAGGCCGACGTCAAATCATTTAAGATGACGTTTGGTCCAGGAAACTCTTCAAAACCTCAAATTGGACTGCGCCAACGGTCGCGATACACAGATACACAGATAGGTCTACATTCACAAACTTCTTCACACCAGTCGATAGTTCAAGCCTATGTTGACGCCGCTGCAGCAAGATCACGGAGCCAAGCAAATTTGAGTCAAGAAAGCTTGATCTCCAGCCGTGTAGTAGGGAATATTAGAAAAATTATTCCAGTACTTTTCGAATATATTCGTGGGAAATGTATAGGCGAAGTATTTCCAATTTTTAAGTTACTGTGTAAAAATTTAGATAAAATAAGTCGAATAATTTTCGAGTTTCTTTCGTAATAATGTTAAACAGAATTTTTTCATTTCCTTTCCACATAACTATCAGAAACCGGTAATGAACTGATCTTAATAATTAGGTACAAATTCTGTATCTACTTATTTAATTACTACCTGTCTCGGTGAAACATATGACTATGCAGAGAGGTTAAGCGATTCAAAGCACTACTCGGTGTACAACGTGCACACTGATTAGGTTACTACTGAAATGTCTGGTGGTGCATCGCTAGCTCAGTCCAACTAGTCACTGGTGGGTGACAATGTAGTAATGACAGAGATTACTGAGTTTAATTACAGAACCTAATGTAACTTGGAAGATATCAGCTGAAGAAACATTTTTTAAACCTATGTGAGAAAATTAATTGATGACGATCGCAAGACAATGTTTAACAGGTGAAAAGGTTGTTGTTTTTTATTTTTTATTTATTCATTTATTTACTTTTTTTTGGGTGGGGGGAGAGAGGTAAGAAAGTTTTTTAATTAATTTGCGGCGCCTATAGGTTTTTCTCAGTCAGTCAATGTTAGGGCATTTTCATAACACGATGTCCTTTTGTATTAATCAGTTTCTTTTTTATCTTGTAATGGTGCAATTTACCTTTCTTGTGTCAATATGGTTGTGTGATAACAAGAAAATCAAATTAGATGTTTTATTCATGTTCTTCCAATAATGAGAATCGTGGATTTAAAAACCTTGCATCGTACAGTCTAGACGTTTCGAAGTTCATACCAGTTAATCAATTTTCGTTATAAATTAGTGAAATCAAGATTCTTGCATCAGTGTCATTATTTGTACCTGAACAGGTAACTTTATGTCACAGAAAATGTAAGTAAGCCGCTTGCAGTATATTTCAGAAAAAAAGTATTATCTGTAGGCTTTAGATAATCTCAGCACTATTTCAGCTCCACCATTTTCATCAGTTTTTATTGCAGTAATGAAATGAAGTTATATAATCGGATGATCAATTCATTTACAAAAATGTGTTCAGTTTTGTAACTCTCACTATTTGTGAAGGCCAACTCAATTCCGGGAAACTGATTTGAATTTCATTTTTTTAACTTTCAAGTGCATAGAAATTTTTGTTGTGTTTTCAAACAGGACTAGTTACAGATATCCGAAGCACACACTTACAATACCTGAAACGCGCTTGGCCGGAATATTTATCAGTACAGTTTTGTTCTGTAGACGTACCAAGAATTTATTTTTCATTGTATCAGTATACCAGTCAATCTGTGTTCAGTCATACACGCAGTTTGTTGCAACAACACACTATAAGAGATTTTCATTCAACAATACACGCATTTAGAGATGTATTAGCTAGCTTTCACCTAAAAACAGAGAAGTGTTTCCAAACAAAGGTACAAAACCATCAATATATAATTAACAGTAGTGGCATAAGCGTTTGGATGACGCAAGCAGCACGAGGACATTCGTCCACTTGTTACAGTCAGTGCAGTGAAGTATCTTAACACTGTGGAATAAGTCGATGAGGAATGTGTTACTGGCGGTTAGCAACGATGATGTCCCACAGAGGTTATGACAGAGACATCGATTACTCGCCTCCATAGGGTACACACAATAATCACCTTCCCGCGCGATAGAGGAAGCTGACAGGCAAACTTTCTAAATGGGAAAAGCGAACAACTCCACTGAGCCCACGGAAACAAGATACCACTGCGACTAGATTGTTTGTTGTTGTGGTTTCAGTCTGGTTTGTTACAACTCTCCACGCTACCCAATCCTGTGCAAGGCCCTTCATCTCTGAATAAGAACGGCAAACTCTTCTTTGCTTTCGAACCTGCTCACCGTATTCCGATCTGTCTTCATCTGCGATTTGTACCCACACGCCTGCACTTGGTATATGTGCCAGAAATTTTTGTCCCCAATTCTGTTCTTCCTCATTAATTACGTGAACTACCCAATTATCTTCGGCATTCTCCTGCAGCACCAGAGTTCAAAAGTTTCTGTCATGTTTATCTCTAAACTCCTTATAATCCGTGCTTAACTCCAGTGCAATCCAGACAAATGCTTCAAGATAGGAATTCCTAGTATTTCAATTTCTTTTGTTCGGAAATGCTTCTCTTCCCATAGCCAATCTGGATTTTGTATCATCTGTACATCTACATCTACATGGGATACTCTGCAAATCACATTTAAGTGCCTGGCAGAGGGTTCATCGAACCACAATTATACTATTTATCTCCCATTCCATTCTCGAATAGCGCGCGGGAAGAAAGAACATCTGAATCTCTCTGTTCGAGCTCTGATTTCTCTTATTTTATTCTGATGATCATTTCTACCTATGTAAGTGGGAGTCAACAATATATTTTCGCATTCGGAGGAGAATGTTGGCGATTGGAGTTTCGCAAGTAACCCACGCCTCAGCGATAAGCGCCGTTGTTGTAATGATTCCCATCCCAGATCCTGTATCATTTCCGTAACGCTGTCTCCCCTGTATCGTGACAATACGAAACGAGCTGCCCTTCTTTGGACTCTTTCGATGTCCTCCGTCAAACCCACCTGATAAGGATCCCACACTGGGCTGCAATACTCCAAAAATGGACGGACAAGCGCAGTGTATGCAGTTTCTTTAGTAGTTCTGTTGCATCTTTTAAGGATTCTGCCAATAAAACGCAGTCTCTGGTTCGCCTTTCCCACGATATTATCTACGTGTTCTTTCCAGTTTAAGTCTGAAGTAATAGTGATTCCTAGGTATTTTGTGGAGTTTACGGCGTTCACATTTGATTGATTTATGTTGTAAACAAAGTTTAACGGATTTCTTTTCGTACTCATGTGGACGACTTCACACTTCTCATTATTTAGAGTCAATTGCCAATTTTTACACCATACTGATATCTTATTCAGATCGTTCTGGCCATCGGAAGTTATTTTATTTCTCAAAATACAAAAATAATCCACAACTTTTATTGAATCACTTCGAAATAATTTTTTCAAAGCACCATATGATTTTCGTAGAATAAATTCCATTACCCTCTTTTTGCTTTTGTTAATGTTCACCTCTCACCCACCTTCAAGACACTGTTGACTCAGTTCGTACAGGTCGTTTACTACATTACACAGAATTACTATTTCGTTTTTAAATTTACCATTGCTTCTCATTGTACAAATTGAATAACATTGGGGAAAGACTACAACCTTAATTTTTAACGAAAATTCATTAACTGGTATGAACATCAATATACTATGCTAGGTGATTAAGTCCTCGATTCTAATTATTGGAAGAACATGAGTAAAACATCTCACTTGATTTCCTTGTTATCACACAATCATCTTGACACAAGAAAGGTAAATTGCACCATTACAAAATAAAAAGACTGATTAATACAAACGGACATCGTGTTGTGAAAATGCCCTAACAACGACTGACTCAGAAAAAGCTATAGGCGCCGCAAAGTAATTCTTACCTCTCCTCCAAAAAAAACCTTTCCACCTCTTAAACATTGCGTTGCTATCGTCATCAACTAATTTTCTCGCACAGGTTTAAAAAATGTTTCTTCAGCTGATATTTTCCAAGTTACATCTCGTTCTGTAATCAAACTCACTAATCTCTGTCATTACTACATTGTCACTCGCCAATGACTGTCGCGAATAGTTGGACTGCGCTAGCGATGCACCACCAGACATTTCAGTAGTAACCTAATCAGCGTGCATGTTGTGCACCGAGTAGTCCTTTGTATCGCTTAACCTCTCTTCATAGTCGTATATTTCACAGAGACAGGTAGTAATGAAATAAGTGGATCCAGAATTTGTACCCAATTATGAGAAGTGTCAAGTATTAAGAACAGTTTATTACCGGTTCCTTATGTGGAAAGGAAATGAACAAATTCTGTTTATCATTATTAGGAAAAAGCTCTGGAAAATTATTCGACTAATTTTATCCAAATTTTTACACAGTACCTTAAAAATTGGAAATACTTTGCCTATACATTTCCCATGTATATACTCGAAAAGTACTGGAATAATTTTTCCAATATTCTCTACTACTACCCTGTCTCATTCCCTTCACCACCACTACGTCTCTTTCATGCACTTCGATTCTTATAACGCGCTGTCTACACTGATCTAAACATCGTCAGTTCCACTGCGTGGTGACAACAGTACGTCAACCCAGCTAGTGTGTATAACAGAAAATTGCTGCAGACGGGTTGGTGTTGCCTTGTGATTACCAAACAGATAACCCAAGCAGTTGGGTTCAGGTAGTGCACTGAGCACGTAGTGAAATGCAACAAGAACGTGACTTCAGCGGGACAGCGTAGAGGGAGCTAACTGCATCGATTGCAGTGTTCTAGAGTGTAATTTCCAGGACCTGAACACGATTTCAGACAACAGGAACCGTTAAGAGAAGGTAAGGCAAAGGTCGACCACGGGGAACATCAGCAAAAGATAACTGTTACCTCCGATTTACAGACCGTCGAGACAGGAGGCTGAGTGCAACTGAGCTGCAACTCACCCTCCACGCAACAACACGATGCGCAATATCAGCACAATCAGTCCGAAATCGCCTTCGGGAATGTACCTCTACTTACGGAGGCCCATGATGTGCGTCCCATTAAATCATGAGACCGTTTAACCTGCAGAAACTGGGCAGAGGAACATTAGGATCGGAGTCGAAATGTATAGCGCCGCGTTCTGTACACAGATTAGATTGTGCTCAGCCGGACAATCGATGTTCCCTGATATGGAGAGAATGTGGAAATCCAAACAATCCTGCTTATGTACAGGAAACATCACCATATTATGGTTGTGGTCGAGAGGTGTGAGCAGGAGTCAGTATTCACGGACGTACGGACTTCATCTTGCTGAAAATGGCGCTTTGACTGCTCAGGCGTATAGAGACGAGCTCAATCGACCTTTTCTTGTGCCCTACGCTGGTGCCATAGGAAATGGGTTCCTTCTGGTGGACGATAACGATCGTCCCCACAGAGCTACACTGGTGAACAACATGCTTGAAGCTGAGGGAACTGAATTGAATGGCCGACTTGTTCATCGGAATTAATCCCGGTTTTACATCTACAACAAATTTGTAACTTCAAATTTTATTCTAACAAGTTGGCTAAGCTCCGCTTTGGATTGATAATAACAAAAGATCTAAGCCGCTCATACTGAGAATCAAAATAAGCCCCTGGATGTTTACTACAATGATTTTTCACAGTAACACCAATTAATCACAAATTTGCCGCGAGGGTCTAAGGCAGTGTCTTTCAGCCTGTGGGTCGCGACTCCCTATGGGGGTCGCAAAGTCTTGCACGGGGAAGTTGAGGTCGCAGGATTCAGTAGCAGCACGTTCGATAGCAATCTTACGTTTCCTGACGTTATAGCTGCTATGGAAGAACAGCCATACGGAAGTGAGAGGTTTTCGTGAAAGTCGCTGAGTTATCAAGGTGTAAGAGTGGGGTTGTGTGACACGTTTCGGGGGGGGGGGGGAGGGGTTGATCATACATTAAAAGTGTATTTCTGATGATGAACAACCCACCTCATGACTTTAATTTATAGACTCAACATCGTTTGTGTGGTACTGCTGAAATTATTTACAACGGTCGCAATCTTCAAAATGCAGTGGTCATCGGTCACTAAACTTACAAACTACCTAAACTAACTTATCCTAACACCCAAACACTCCCATGTCCAATAGGGTGGGCCGAAAAAATCGAATTTTTGAGTATCGAGTTGTAATAGGGCTCGAAAGTTGCTTATTTATGTGCTGATTAACGAAAAATTAATTTAAAAAATCGAACTTAATATCTTCAGTTCGCGCAAAGGACTTAAAGTTTCTAAAAAAAAAAAAAAAAAAACAAAAAAAAAAAAAAAAAAAAAAAACGATAAATTTATAGAATTTCTGAAAGGTCATATAAAAATATATCTTGCAGTACCACGTCCTAATATGACTCAAAACACTGCGTATCCATGTATAGTTTAACATAAAAATATTTTTGATAGTCCTAGCTTATGTAATCAGTTCGCGCTAAAGGCCTTAACTATCGTAATATGACAACATTTCTAAATGTTCAAAATGTTACGGAAATTTACTAATATCTCGTATTTATATGTATGTTTTAAATATGATAGGTTTTATTTATTGTGATTTGATTATTTAAAGAGCTAACATCATAACTTTGCAGCTCTTCGCCCATTTAACCAGCAAATTTGGTTAACTGACCCAGAACTCACCACGAGGAGGTGGCTGCAATTCGAGTTCCACCCACACCCTACCCAATCAACCAACCGCCCAAGGAGGTCATACTAATTATACATTCATATTTACAATATATCGATGAAAGGAGAAAATATAAAAATGCAGCAAATGAAACAGGCAAAATGGAGTACAGACGACTAAGAAATGAGATTGACAGGAAATGCAAAATGGCTAAGCAGGAGTGGCTAGAAGGCAAATGCAAGGATGTAGAAGAATGTATAAATAGGGGAAAAATAGATACAGCCTACAGGAAAATAAAAGAAACATTTGGAGATAAGAAAAACAGCTCTATGAATATCAAGGACACTGATGGAAAACCAGTTCTCAGCAAACAAGGGAAAGCTGAAAGGTGGCAAGAGTATACAGAGCGGCTCTACAAAGGAAATGAACTTGGAGACAATATTGTAGGAAGGGAAGAGGTAGTAGATGATGCTGAAATAGGAGATACTGTACTGAGAGGAGAATTTGACAGAGCCTTGAAAGACCTAAGTCGAAACAAGGCCCCTGGAGTAGATGATATTCCCTCAGAGCTACTGAAGTCTCTGGGAGAACCAGCCATGACAAAATTGTTTCACCTAGTGTGTAAGATGTATGAGACAGGTGAAGTACCATCAGACTTTAAGAAAAATGTTATAATCCCCATCCCTAAGAAAGCAGGTGCAGACAAGTGTGAAAACTACAGAACCATCAGTTTAATAAGTCATGGTTGCAAAATATTAACGCGAATTATATACAGAAGGATGGAAAAGCTGGTAGAAGCCGACCTCGGGGAAGATCAGTTT
The DNA here is from genome assembly GCA_026315105.1 of Locusta migratoria. Taxonomy (NCBI): domain Eukaryota; kingdom Metazoa; phylum Arthropoda; class Insecta; order Orthoptera; family Acrididae; genus Locusta; species Locusta migratoria. Next base: position 171,208,383 of record CM048751.1, read on the forward strand.
GGGTTCAGGAGAAATGTAGGTACACGGGAGGCAATACTCACTTTACGGCTTATCCTAGAAGATAGATTAAGAAAAGGCAAACCTACATTTCTAGCTTTTGTAGATTTGGAGAAGGCTTTTGACAATGTTAATTGGAATGAACTCTTTCAAGTTCTGAAGCAAGCAGGAGTAAAATATAGGGAAAGGAGAGTTATTTACAACTTGTACAAAAGCCAGACCGCAGTTATTAGACTCGAAGGGCATGAAAGGGAAGCATCAGTTGGGAAGGGAGTAAGACAGGGTTGTAGCCTTTCTCCAATGTTGTTCAATTTGTATATTGAGCAAGCTATAAAGGAAAGCAAGGAGAAATTTGGGGAAGGAATTAAAGTTCAGGGTGAAGAATTAAAAACATTGCGTTTTGCCGACGACATAGTAATTCTGTCAGATACAGCAAAGGACCAGCAAGAGCAATTGAACGGAATGGACAGTGTGCTGAGAGGTGCATATAAGATGAACATTAACAAGAGCAAAACTAGGGTAATGGAGTGCAGTGTAAGAAAATCAGGTGGTGCTCAAGGAATTAGATTGGGAAACGAAGCAATAAAAGAGGTAGATGAGTTTTGTTACTTGGGCAGTAAAATAGCAAATGATGGTCGCATTACAGAGGATATAAAATGCAGAATGGCAATGGGTAGAAAAGCGTTCTTGAAAAAGAGAAATTTGTTAACCTCGAATATTGATTTAAGCCTAAGGAAGTCCTTTCTGAGGGCATTTGTATGGAGTGTTGCCTTGTATGGGAGTGAGACATGGACGATAAACAGTGCGGACAGGAAGAGGATTGAGGCTTTTGAAATATGGTGCTACAGAAGAATGCTGAAGATTAGGTGGGTGGATCGCGTAACTAATGAGGAGGTACTGAACAGAATTGGGGAGAAAAGGAATTTCTGGCATACCTTGACTAAAAGAAGGGATAGATTGGTAGGACACATTCTTAGACATCAAGGAATTGTGAATTTAGCGTTGGAGGGAAGTGTATGGGGAAAAATCGCAGGGGAAGACCAAGAGATGGATACAGTAAGCAGATTCAGACAGATGTAGGTTGTCGTTCTTATGTGGAGATGAAGAGGCTTGCTCAGGATAGGGTATTGTGGAGAGCTGCATCAAACCAGTCTCCGGACTGAAGACCACAACAACAACAACAACATTTATTTACATTTATATACCTTTATTTACATATTAGTGAAAGACGTAGTTGGCTTGAATTCTAATTTGTGTCCAAATTTTGGCATTATTGATCTTGACAGCAGAGTTGCCCTAATGAATTCATCTCTGCTATCTTTCCCACATACTTTTTCTGCAGCCTCTTTTACTCCTTTTACACATCTTTCTAGAGATTCAGTCTTAATAGATTGAAGCAAAGATCAACGATACCTCCTGGATATTGTCAAAACTATTCAAAGTGGAAAATGTACTCCAGATCTGGCTAATCGTGATCCTGGACGTCTTAGTCACTCCCGTTGGTTGACATGTGCGAATAGAGTGTTGCGCTTGTATATTTCTGAAGTAAATCGCACAAATGAACTCACGATTTTAGTTGACTACATTCTAAAGACATATGCGCCTGTCTGGTTCGATATTAAGAGATACGCCTCAGTAAAGTATGGTCCATAGCATGTTTTTAAGGTTATTAAAACTTCCAAACATCTTCCAGAGAACATAAAAAAGCAAATTGATCCGGTGATTCAATGAATCTTGTTTTTCTGTCATCCAGAAAACGTGTTATTGGCTATGATAGTAGAGGAGAAATCACATATTAGGGAGTTGGGTTTTAGAAGAGTCCTAAAGGCAAAAAATTTGAAAACTGATCGCAATGCTGCAGTAAGAACGTTTACTACACAAACACTAGATTTTGATGTTACTGACTACAGTGAGCATATAGATTGGTCAAAATGTAAGCTATCGCCTCACCCATTTATGCAGAAATTGACGACAGAATCCATTTCTACATATTTGATGAATAAGACTTTGCAAGAATTTGAATTTCTGAACTTTCCGTGCCACACTCAGGCTGTAGAAAGATGTGTAAAATTAGTAACAGAGGCTGCAGAAAAAATATGTGGCAATATAGCAGAGATGGATACATTAGGACGACTCTGCTGTCAAGATCAATAATGCCAAAATTTGGACACAAATCAGAATTCAAACCAACTACATGTTTGACTAGAATGTAAAAAAAGGTATACAAATGTAAATAAATGTATATATTGTAAATATGAATATATAATTAGTACGGTTGGTTGGTTGGGTAGGGTGTGGGTGGAACTCTAATTGCAGCCACCTCCTCGTGGTGAGTTCTGGGTCAGTTAAACAAATTTGCTGGTGAAATGGGCGAAGAGCTACAAATTTATGATGTTATCTCTTTATATAATCAAATCACAATAAATAAAACCTAACATTTTTAAAACATACATATAAATAAGAGATATTAGTAAATTTCCGTAACATTTTTAACATTTAGATTTTTTTAGGAACTTTAAGCCCTTTGCGCGAACTGAAGATATTAAGTTCGATTTTTTAAATGATTTTTTCGTTAATCAGCACATAAATACGCAACTTTTGAGCCCTATTACAACTCGATACTCAAAACTTCACTTTTTTCGGCCCACCCTAATGTCCAAGGGAGGACTTGAACCTCCGACGACTAACGGTCACGTGCACCGCCGCAAGTCGCCTTAGTGCGCACGGCTATTCCGCTGCGCCGTCGTAATCTTGTTGTATGACTTTATCAAATATTCAACCATTATGTCAGGAAAACAAATAATCAAAAACGTAATATTATTTTTAATCGATACCTAACAATACCTTTTTATTACCAGGTCGTAATAGTTTGCTGATAGTTAAGGGTTTTCAGTATCCTTTCGAAGAATTCCAAACTTTATGAGCATCCTTGAACTGTGAAGAAGTCATGCATCAGCTTTGATGGTTTCATACTCGCTCATAACACGTCACTACAAATTACACATAGAGATTTATTATTCATAACTCTAAAATCATATATCAATTACTTGTAGTCATAAAGTATTTCTTCAGTACTGATCCATTTCACTGACATGAATAGCTGCGAAGATCTTAGAAAAGAAGGAAATTAAATATTTTGCTTTGCATTTGTAATCAGTGACCTATTTTTATAACAGACCCGGGGGTCGCCGGACATCTTTACTCGAGAATGGGGTCATGGGTTCAAAATGCTTGAAAAACACTGGTGTCAGGTATCAAGCTGTAGACTGGTCGGCCGTTCCCTTCGGAGGCTCGAATCCCCCCCCCCTCGGGCATGTGTGTGTTTGTGTGTGTGTATGTATGAGTGTGTGTGTGTTGCCCTTGGTGTAACTTAGTTTAAGTCGATTCTAAGTCTACGGACTGATGAGCGTAGCAGTTTGATCCAATAGGTTCACAAGCATTTGATTTGATCACAAATCTAATCACGTGTATGGAACTCATTGTTCTTTGGGGCGATATGAACCAATTTATACAAATTTTCAGCCAAGATAGCGTTATTTATTTATGGATGACCGCTTTCGGCTTTCACGGACGTCATCTTATGATTTCTAATATTTTATAGAATCATATATATGACATTGTAAAATATTGGAGATCAGAAGATGATGTCTGTGAACGTCGAAACCGGTCATCTATAAATAAATAACACGATCTTGGCTGGAAACTTGTATAAATCTAATTAAGAAAAGAGCTGCCCTTCTTTGTACACTTTCGATATCCGCCTTCAATCCTATCTGATAAGGAACCTACACAGCGAAACAATACTTAAGAGTACGTACAGGCCTAGTGCAGGCAATCTCTGGACTGTGCCGGTTTCTTCTTCTTCCTGTTACGCCTCCCACTCTCTTCCCCTTACTTTCGGCTGCTGCACCGTACTTCGCGGCTGGCGCAATCCAGCTGGTACGCGGAAGCGGCGTCGGACAGTGCGGGTGAACGCCTCCCGGACCTTGGCCGCCGCCTTGCAGATCTGGTTCAGCGGCCGCCTACCTGTCGTGACGTCACGGCAGTGCTCCAGTTGCCGCGGCCTCGCCACTGACCCGGCGCCCGCGCTCCGCCTCCGACAAGGCCGCGAACCACTTAGCGGCTCGCTAAACCAGTTCGCCGCGCCCACCGCTCCATTCATCTGGCTCGCCGTTCTACTCTGCTGAGCTGACCGCGTCTGGAACGTGCACCAGTTACGAAACGAGCAGGCCATTCTGATCTCGACTGGCTGGAGCGTGAAGCAGAGCGCGTGGGAACTGTTGCGCAAGGTGCGCTGCTTAGAGCGAGTCGGTGACTCACTCGATCTGTTTACGTCGGAAACAGCAGACGCACTACTTGCTCGTAGAGTGGCAGGTCTGGATGCGTCAAACAAACAAAACACGCGCATACAGCTATATCTACATCTACATACATACTCCGCGATTCACTGGCGGAGAGAACACTGTACCACTCCTAGGAATTTCCTTTCCTATTTCACTCCCAAATAGAACGAGGAAAAAATGAGTGCCTATATGCCACAGTACGAGCCCTAATTTCTCTTATCTTGTCTTTGTGATCACCACAAGAAATTTAAGTAGGCGGCAGATCGTACAACACTCAGCTTCAAAATCTAATTCAAATGTTTGTAAATCTATCGGACCGAACTGCGTGGTCATCAGTCCGTAGCTTACAAACTACTTCAACCTAGGTAAACTAACCTAAGGACAACACAGACACCCATGCCCCAGGGAGGATTCGAAACTCCACGGCGAGCAAACGCGCGCTCCGCAGCGAGACTCTTAAGACCGCTCGGCTACTCCACCGTGGCACTTCAAATTCTGGACCTCTAAATTTCCTCAACAGAAATTCACGAAAAAGAACGTCGTCTTTCCTCCAGCGATCCCCAATTGAGTTGCCGGAGCATTTCCGTGACACTCGCGCATTGGTCGAACCTACCAGTAACAAACCTAGCAGCTCGCCTCTGAACTGCATCTAGGTCTTCCTTTAAACTGATCTGCTGCGGGTCCCAAACACTTGAGCAATACTCAAGACGTGGTCGTACAAGCGTTTTATACGCGGTCTCCTTTACACATGAAGTACATCTTCCCAAAATTCTCCCAATAAACCGAAGTCGGCTGTCCGCCTTACTCACAACTGTCCTTACATGTTCGTTCCATTTCAAATCACTCTGCAATGTTACGCCTAGATATTTGACCGACGCGACTGCATCAAGAATCTCACTACTAATGCTGTATTCGAATATTGTGGGATTGTTTTTCCTACTCATACGCATCACCTTACATTTTTCTACATAGAGGGCTAGCTGCCATTCTTCGCACCAACTAGAAATTTTGTCTAAGTCATGCTGTATGCTATTACAGTCAGTTAAAGACGACACCCTCTCATACACAACAGCATCATCAGCAAACAACCACAAATTACAAGTTAGTCTGTCCATCAGATCATTTATATAGATAGAAAATAATAGCGGTCCTATCACACTCCCCTGGGGCACGCCTGACGATACACTCGTCTCTGATTCTCTCGCCGTCAAAAACAACGTACTGCGTTCTATTACTGAGGAAGTCTTTCAACCAGTCACAAATCTGTGAACCTATTCCATATGCTCGTATCTTCGTCAGCAGTCTGCAGTGTGGCACCGCGTGGAAAGCCTTTTTGAAGTAGAGAGAAACACAATCCGCCTGTTGCCCTTCATCCATGGCTCGCAAGATGTCATTTGAGAAAAGGGCAAATTGAGTTTCACATGAACGATGTTTCCTAAACCCGTGATGATTCATAGAAAGAAACTTTTTCGTTTCAAGGAAATTTACTATATTCTACATTAAACTAATGTCAACGATATTGGCCTGTAATTGTGTGGATCAATTCTTTTTTCTTTCTTATAAGCGGGAGTTTCCTGCGCTTTTTTCCTGTCACTAGGAACTTTGCGATAAATGTAAGCTAAGTAGGGGGCCAATGCCGCAGAATACTCCTTGTAAAACCGAACTGGTATTCCAATTCGGACCAGCAGACTATTTAAAAACACCTCGGTGCTAGATAAATAAAAGAATTTAGCTCAACAACCCACATTAGAAAATTATGTCTGAAAGAAGACACCACATCAGTGTATAAGAACAGTTGCTATTTTAAATGCCTATTTCCCACTTACTAAATGTAGCGGTGTATGTTCCTAAATAATGAGCAAATTCAACTGAAAAATCTCCAAAACTGTCAAATACTAATCAGTCGACACAGAAATGGATGAAGTAGTACCGAATATAGCACTACTAACAAGAGGACCACGTGTGTATCGGATTTTAGATTTTTTAAATATATTTATGGTACGTGAAGTTCAGAAATTGAATAACAATCAGCCATAACAACTGTGATGAATTCTCGAGAAAATCGACTTTGAATGTTAACTGATTCTTCTGTTGCCTTTTGTAGAACTTATTCTTGATACAGATTAAAATACACAATTTTGTGTTTGTTCTACGGTTTTGTTAATCGATTTTCGGCTTATTAGGCTATCATCAGAATTTTACTGAAGTTCAGTCAAATAACTTGCCAGTAAAACGGAACATATTTTACTTAAAGAAAAGTAAATTAATTTCTTTGATGAAGAAGTTACAGTGTAAATTAATATTTGCATGAAATCTCTAAAGTAATATTACTGATAAAAGGAAACACAAATATCATAAATAGAGAAACAGTGCAAACATTAATTCTTACACCATGACTACTGTAGTTTGTGTACTATTTGGCATAGTAATCAACCAGTTTTTCGTAAAAATTACCATTACATATTAAAATCGTGTAAGTATTCGAACACAACGAGAAAGAATCTGTCACGGCGCGCTTCGAACCACCGACCGTATGGTTGTAAGCCAAGAAACGTTTCATCTGAGCTACACCTACTAATGCTGTAAGCCGTTTAGTTATTGGTATTTACATGTACTTGTAAACCTTCAAAGAAGATTTACTCGAGAATTTTGAGAGTTGCGTAGAATGGCTTCGGATGATTGTTATTCGAGTTCTTAACTAGACGTACCATAAATATAAAAATATTCTAAAACCCGATACCCATGTGGTCTCCTTATTAGACCCTTACTTTCGTTACTAATCCAGAGAAGTATAACTAATTCAGATACCACATTTTATTTTCCTGTATATTCATTATATACATCACTGGGACGAAGAACAAGTCGTCAGTTATCCGACTGAATTGTTCAAATTGGAACCACCCTTAATGCCACCGCACGTATTGACATTGAAGGTTGGATTATCAATAATGATCGTTCGCAACATAACCGCATCACAATTGTACAACGGAACCAGATAGTCCATCAAAATATTGTAACAATGTAATCGAGGAAACAATCATCAGTGGCAGATTCAAAGACAAAAACATATTTATTCCGCGCATACCGATGATTTCTACGGATTTACAAATCGAGCTCAAGCAGCTACAGTTCCCTTTGCCTCTTGGCTTTGCTAGTACCACCAACAAAGCTTAAGGCCAATCGTTGATTATTGCTGGCTTAAATTTAGAACATTCATGCTTTTTACACGACCAGTTGTATGTGGCTTTCTCCCGAGTTGGTACACCAAAAACATTTGTACGTTTTTACTCCCAACATAAAAAAATGTATATTAGTTAGCCTTAATATCAATTAATAAAATGAATATACATAGACAAAACAATTTACGAATACATACCATAAATTTAATTGAGTGCCTCACATAGTTCTTAACAACAGATGCTAAAGGGGAAATATAAAGTAAGGGCTCCAGACACACAATAATTATTTTCTTACTTTCCATCCTTCTGGTTTGTGAAATCAAGCTGGAAACTAAATGAATTGCACTGAAAACTGCCATCCATTGGTTTCCATATTGCAAATTGCTTCTAAAGGTAAGCTACATGGAAGATCTCACATTGCCTTAAGTTTTGAAATTATTATAAGTAAATAGTTACTTGGTTCCCTCGATTCGCTGTGGGAAATCTCAATAAGAACAATTAGTACAACCTCCAACACTTCAGAGGTCATACTGTTTGAGGCGTCACCCTTGGAAAGCTTGCAACTACAAACCTACAGAATCTCCATCTTACGGCAGGAATTCGTAGATGGTACACAGCAGCTAGGAGATACGAGTAGACAATATTACATGCAGGGGTAATATTTCGGACACTTTCTGTATCACGAAAGCTGACAAACGATAGAAATATTGATATAAAATCATTGTAACGTGAGCCTACGTACGTAGACGTACTATTACTGACATTCCTTTTCAAAAATTATGTGACCAACAGTCCGCCTTTTCTTGCCAGTGAGGTGCATTTTTGATATGTAATGGTAAATTGATTTGTCAAGAAACCTTTTCAAATTTATTCATGTTGTATGCATTTTCTAACCTGAAAAATTATCGTTAAAGGGCGAAACTTGTCATCAAATTATTTTACAAATAAACAATATTTGCAGGTAAAGACCATATCAACAATGTATAAATCAAATCTCACCACTGACAATGTTAAGTAATTGTTAAAATTTTGAGTCTCACCTCAATGTAAACAAGTCATAAAAGAGAGTGAATTAGATAGCTGAGACATCCTCATGGACAGAAATTGTAGATGTAGAATGTTGTTTAGTCACGTCTAAGATGATTTCATTATTTACTACAGGATTGCAAAAGCATGTAAAGCTTGCAACTCCGGACGTTAAATCTGTTGTTTGCGTAAGACCATGAAATTGCTGAGCCATGATCTCTGTGAGCCATTACGTCGCAACAACAAACACGGAAAGGGAGAGCGTTATGTTCTGTGTTGCAATACAAGAAGATGACTTCAGCAAGTAATCATTACAATAACTAACTTTAGAATGGGAGTAAGTTTGCTGAAAAAGTTTCAAGACTAATGCGTTTTTCGGTTTTATTTCGATTACCATTTGAGAGCAATAGCTATCTCTTTCTTTTTTTGAATTGGTAAAGAGGCAATGGTTCATAGATTAGCCATGGATGTGTGGGTTCTCTTAGTTACCGACATGCTATGTATTGGGTATAGTCTGAAGGCAAATATAAAGTTTAGACATTTAAATCTATTTTAGGAATATTTCTAAAAATATGAATCCGTGGGGGCTTACTTGCCCAGGCATGTTAAGAAATATACTTCAGATGAACCAACATCACTGTGGCAAGTTACAAATGGTATGCACATCATCGGTTGAACATGCATTTGGGTCATGGTGTTTAAGACACTGTGCTACACTGTGCCTTTTATCTAGGTAGTATGATATCACAGTCGAAACATCTACAGTTTTGACTGTGATATCATACTACCTAGATAAAAGGCAGTGTAGCACAGGGTCATCAGCACCATGACCCAAATGCATGTTCAACTGATGATGTGCATATCATTTGTAACTTGCCACAGTGATCTTAGTTCATCTGAAGTATATTTCTTAACATGCCTGGACAAGTAATACTTGATAATGATTCTTTAATGAGTCAAAACTAGTCATAAAGAAATCAATAAGCGGTCTATGGCAATAAATATCTTATAAAGGGATTCTTGACTATTACATTAAAAGATCGCCAACTACAAAAAATCCTGAATAAGATGTCAGGCAATTATAATATAGAATAGAATGTAGTTGAAAACACTGTAATACCTCGAACAAACAGACATCTAACTCTTTCCCTAGATTTAACATTTACAGTTTCAGCAAACAGTTGGACAATATTGCGAAAAGTCGTCGCAGAAGAACCATTCCTATGAGAGAACATATTATCATACCTTCAACATTTCTATGAGCCTCGAAGTAGGAGACAATGATATCTATTTTCTCTACAATCGTTACCATTCTGGAACAATTGCGTAGAGACATCTAAAGTCCGAATCAGGAAGTTCAATGAACAGTGTGTCCATAGAGTGACAAGGAAACCACTTGAGTGTCGGATTTTAGAATATTTTCATATTTACGGTACGTGAAGTACAGAAGTTAAATACCAATCAGTCAAAGCCATTCGACGCAACTCTCAAACATTCTAGAGAAAGTCGACTTTGAAGTTTTGCAGGTACACGTAAGTACCAATAACTAAAACAGTTACCATCTGATGTCGGAACCATAAGGTAGGTGGTTCGATTCCTGATGAAATATATATATATTCGTTGTATTCGAATACCTACACAATTTTAATATCTAACGGTAATTTTTATGAAATATGCACATATTTTTATTTATTCGTATTTTTCTACATTTTATAAAATGATGATAGTTTCAATCAAAAAACATACATGTTTTTACAGTATCGGCTTCACCATTAGTTGACGACGGTAGTCTTTGATTGTTAAGTTGTTGAAGAGCTACGATAGTTTATATAAAGTCTTTAATAATGGCTTTTGGAGGGGCTACCCTACACAACCATCGTTTTAGGCGACAGGGTGTTCAGTTCTTCTACACACATTTAAAACTGACACAACGCATGGAATTAGAGTTCCGTAAATGTTTCTGGTAGCTGAATTCGAAAACGACGAAGAAAAAGCTCTCACGAACTTAATAATCAACCACTACCATCGTCAGGTAATGGTGATGCCGATACTGTAAAAAATGTAAAATATATTTTTTGATTGAAATCATTATTTTATGAAATATAAAAAATTACGAATACATATAAATACGTGCATGTTTCATAAAAATTACCGTTAGATATTACAATTATGTAGGTATTTGAACACAAGGTAAAAAAATATAAATTAGTTTCTGCAGGACTCGAATCACTTGCCCTATGATTGCGAGGCCAGAACCCTACCAATTGTTTTCTTTTTTTCTTTTTCATTACCTTTCATTAGTTATTTAAAGTTTTATTATTTTATTTTTTATTTTATTTTTTGTAAGCAAGGAGACACAATAACACAATATCGTCCAACTGAAGGTACCCCTCCAGTATTTCAATGGAACCGCTTTATCCACCTGAGCTACACCAACAGATGGTGCAACTGTTTTAATTATTGATACTTACGTGTACCTGCAAAACTTCAAAGTAGATTTTCTGGAGAATTTTTGAAAGTTGCGTCGCATGGCTTTGACTGATTGTTATTTAAGTTCTATACTTGACGTACCGTAAATATGAAAAAGAATCATAATCTGACACCCATGTGGTCTCCTTGTGAGAGCACGACCACAGTCTGTGCTTCATTCGTTTGTAGGGAAATGTTAGATAACAGCATGACTTTTACCTAATGTCGTCGGTATTTGTTAAAGATATTGCAGTTTTCAACAACTTTCAACACAGTTTTTTTAGCCGATTTCAGTGTCATTTGTCAAGTAAACGTTACATTTTTTTTTTCATGGAGAATCAAAATCTGCAGTAAAAAAAAAGGGTTTCTAATTATGACTTCAAAGTCCCCCCCCCCCCTCATGTCACTAGGGGTGGCGCATGGGCGTCGAGCTTTATGTTCATGGCTGTCCCTCTTTCTGGTGACCTACTTTTATTGCAACTGTTTTTAATCTAATTTTTATTTTTCCATATATTCGGAAAAACAATTTGAAGTGCCTGTGTATGTTGTTCTTAGGATAATTTAGTTTAAGTAGTTTGTAATTTTAGGGACTGATGCAGTTAGGTCCTATAACTTTACATACATTTGAACGTTTAAATTGGAAACCATTTCTAGTTTCTGTGCTCCGAGTGCTGTACATTTCCGCTACCTCCCTTGTTTTATTTACTAAGAGCAATTCTATAGATTTGAAAAGAAATGTACAAATGTTTGTAAGGCATAAGTTCCTAAACATATAAACTACTTGTTGTTGTTATGGTCTTCAGTCCGGAGACTGGTTTGATGCAGCTCTCCACCCTACTCTATCCTGAGCAAGCCTTTTCATCTCCTCATAAGAACGGCAACCCACATCCACTTGAATCTGCTTACTATACGCGTCTCTTGGTCTCCCTCTGCGATTTTTACCCCACACACTTCCCTCCAATGCTAAATTTACGAATCCTCGATGTCTAAGAATATGTCCTACCAAGCGATCCCTTCTTTTAGTCAGGGTATGCCAAAAATTCCTTTTCTCGCCAATTCTGTTCAGTACCTCTTCATTAGTTATGTGATCTACCCACTTAATCTTCAGCATTCTTCTGTAACACCACATTTCAAAAGCCTCTATTCTCTTCCTGTCCGCACTGCTTGTCGTCCATGTTTCACTCCCGTACAAGGCAACACTCCACACAAATGCCTTCAGAAAAGACTTCCTTACACTTAAATTAATATTCGATGTTAGTAAATTTCTCTTTTTCAAAAATGCTTTTCTTCCCATTGCCATTCTGCATTTTATATCCTCTGTACTGCGACCATCGCATGTTATTTTACTACCCAAGTAACAAAACTCATCTACCACCTTCATTGTCTCATTACCTAATCTAATTCCTTCGGCATCGCCTGATTTTCTAAGACTACATTCCATTATTTTTGTTTTGCTCTTGTTTATGTTCATTTTATACGCTCTCTTCAACACACTGTCCATTCCATTCAACTGCTCTTCCAGGTCGTTCGATGTCTCTGACAGAATTACAATGTCATCAGCAAAACGCAATGTTTTTATTTCTTCCCCCTGAACTTTAATGCCTATACCAAAATTTTCCTTGCTTTCCTTCACCGCCTGCTCAATGTACAAATTGAATAAAATCGGAGAAAGGCTACAACCCTGTCTTACTCCCTTCCCAACTGATGCTTCCCTTTCATGCCCTTCGAGTCTAATAACTGCGGTCTGACTTTTGTACAAATTGTAAATAACTCTCCTTTCCCTGTATTTTACCCCTGCTGACTTCAGAATTTGAAAGAGTGTAGTCCAGTCAACATTGTCAAATGCTTTCTCCAAATCTACAAAAGCTAAAAATGTAGGTTTGCCTTTCCTTAATCTATCTTCTAAGATAAGACGTAAGGTAAGTATTGCCTCCCTGGTTCCTACGTTCCTCCTGAATCCAAACTGATCTTCCCCGAGGTCAGCTTCTACCAGCTTTTCCATTCTCCTGTAGATAATTCGTGTTAAAATTTTGCAACCATGACTTATCAAACTGATGGTTCTGTAATTTTCACACCTGTCTGCGCCTGATTTCTTTGGAATGGGGATTATTACATATTTCTTAAAGTCTGAGGGTATTTCGCCTGTCTCATACATCCTACACACCAGTTTAAATAGTTTTGTCATGGCTGGCTCTCCCAGAGACTTTAGTAGCTCTGAGGGTATGTCATCTACTCCTGGGGCCTTGTTCCAACCTAGGTCTTTCAAGGCTCTGTCAAATTCATCTCTCAGTATAGTATCCCCTATTTCATCTTGATCTACTTCCTCTTCCCTTCCTACAACATCGTCTCTAAGTTCATTTCCTTTGTAGAGCTGCTCTATGTACTCTTTCCACCTTTCAGCTTTCCCTTCTTTGCTGAGAACTGGTTTCCCATCTGAGTTCTTGATATTCGTAGAATTACTTTTCTTGTCCCCAAATGTGTCTTTTATTTTTCTGTAGGCGGTATCTATTTTCCCCCTTCTTATACATTCTTCTACAGATTTGCATTTGGCTTCTAGCCACTCCTGCTTAGCCATTTTGCATTTCCTGTCAATCTCATTTTTTAGTCGTCTGTACTCCATTTTGCTTGTTTCATTTACTGCATTTTTATATTTTCTCCTTTCATCAATTAAATTTAGTATTTCCTGTGTTATCCAAGGATTTTTTGTTGGTCTTGCCTTTCTACCTATTTTGTCTTCCGCTGCCTTCACTATTTCATCTCTCAATGCTACCCATTCCTCTTCTACTGTTTTATTTCCCCCTGTTTCTGTCAATTGTTGCCTAAAGCTCCCTCTGAAATTCACCAGAACTTCACGTTCCTTCAATTTATCTAGGTCCCATCTCCTTATTTTTCTACCTTTCTGCAGTTTTTTCAGTTTCAGCCTACAGTTCATGACTAACAAGTTATGGTCAGAGTCTATATCTGCCCCTGGGTATGTCTTGCAGTTTATAACCTGGTTCCCAAATCTATGTTTTACCATTATAAAATCTATCTGATACCTTCCGGTGTCTCCTGGTCTCTTCCAAGTATACAACCTTCTTTTGTGATTCTTAAACCACGTGTTTGTTACAATTAAATCATGTTCCGTGCAAAATTCTACCAGACGACTTCCTCTTTCATTCCTTCTGCCCAGTCCATATTCACCTACTATTTTTCCTTCCCTTCCTTTTCCTACTACCGAATTCCAGTCTCCCATTACAATTAAGTTTTCCTCTCCCTTAACTGTCTGAATAATTTCCTTTAGCTCCTCATATATTTCTTCGATCTCCTCATCATCGGCAGAGCTAGTTGGCATATAAACCTGTACTACTGTTGTCGGTGTTGGCTTCGTATCTATCTTGACAATGATAATGCGATCACTGTGCTGCTTATAGTAGTTTACCCGCATTCCTATTTTCTTATTCATTATCAGTCCTACTCCTGTGATACCCCCAACTGCTTTTGTATTTATAATCCTGTACTCACCTGACCAGAAATCCTGTTCATCCTACCACCGAACTTCACTAATCCCCACTATATCTAACTTCAACCTATCCATTTCCCTTTTTAAATTTTCTAATTTTCCTACCCGATTAAGGGATCTAACATTTCACGCTCCGATCCGTAGAATGCCAGTATTGTCTTTCCTGATGATAACATCCTCCTGAGTAGTCCCCGCCCGGAGATCCGAATGGGGGACTATTTTACCTCCGGAATATTTTACCCGAGAGGATGCCATCATCATGTTTTCATACAGTAGAGCTGCATGTCCTCGGGAAAAGTAACGGCTGTAGTTTCCCCTTGCTTTCAGCCGTTCGCAGTAACCTTGTGGCAAAGCCACATTAGCTGATGTTACAAGGCCAGCTCAGTCAATCATCCAGACTGTTGCCCCTGTAACTACTGAAAAGGCTGCTGCCCCTCTTCAGGAACCACACGTTTGTCTGGCCTCTCCACAGATACCCCTCCGCTGTGGTTGCACCTACGGTACGGCTATCTGTATCGTTGAGGCACGCAAGCCACCCCACCTCGGCAATGTCTGTGGTTCATGTGGTTCAAACTACTTATGAACTTCATTATACTAAAGAAGACACAAACATAAGTCCGAGGGGGATTCGACCCCGACGGCCGCTCCGCTGCGGCTGTTTGTAAAGACCTGACAATACTTGTATATACTTTAACACATTTATGTAGCGGTTATGACGAATAAAAGAAAAAACAAATCGTCTTGCATCGGAATGGGAGTTTAGATAGTACGATGGCAAAAATTGAATTCATTTCAGAGGCCAAATTTCTGAAAGTGGAACGATAAGTATGTAGATGCGGCATCGTGAGTCGTGTCGGGATAGCTCAGTCGGTAGTGCGCTTGCCCGCGAAAGGCAAAGGTCCCACGTTCGAGTCCCGGTTCCGGCACACAATTTTAATCTGCCAGGATGTTTTATATCAGCGCACACTCCGATGCAGAGTGAAAAATTTCATTCTGGAAACATCCCTTAGGCTGTGGCAAAGCCATATCTCCGTATCCTTTCTTCCAGGAGTGCTAGTCTTGTAAGTTAACCAGGAGAACTTCTTAGAAGTTTGGAAAGTAGGAGGCGAGGTACTGGCGGAAGTAAAGTTGTGAGGCGGAATCGTGAGTCGTGTCGGGATAGCTCAGCCGGTGGAGCGCTTGCCCGCGAAAGGCAAAGGTCCCAGGTTCGAGTCCCTGTTCGTCGGCCAATATGGAACTTATATCTTGAAACGCAAGGTGATATTCTTGTGATCTCAATCTTCGATATAATTTCGATGTCTCCTCTGAATTTCATACACGACTATCAATAACCTAAAATCAATCATAGCCAAAGTCTACGCAATGTGTTTGTCTTCTTAAATTCTTTACGTAATTGGATACTGCGCAGTAACGAATAACGGAAATAAAATCAACCCTTCAGCGAGCGAAAATAAGTAGAAGAAAAGAAGAAAGAAAGAAAAAGAACAGAGATCTAAAATTCACCCGTATTTCACATGTTCAAAACTGGCCATATAGCGTTTGATGCCACTTTGTTTGTATGTCCGATATTTGAAGCTGTGGATTTCGGTAACAAGTAAGAAATAAATAAATATAATATAACCTTAAGACGTATGGTTGTGATGTACTAAGCCGCGTAAAGGACACTCTATAATGCACAAAAACCAACAGATCAACAGATCTGCTTAGTTTGGTTGGCATGTAAGAAGTGTGTAATACTCATATTTCAATTTTGTCAATATACTATGGAATAGCTACAATTTGCTACTTCTTATGATAGGTACAGAAATGATCACTACGCCGCCAATTCAGCCAGAGATATGGGCTGCTGAAAAATCAAAAATTCTCACATTGCCTTTTGAAACATATTATTACCGTACACAATTGTTTAAGTATCGTTGTTTTTGATGACGTCACAATATGTGAAACTGTTTTTCGTTATCTTTAGCGCCTCAAGCATTATTTACTGAAAAACATATCTCTGAAAAGGCATTTGTTACGTGTCACCAGCATTCATAGGTGTTATTGCCTGCAGCAAATACTCTTGTGCAGGTCAGTTTCTGTATTGTAAATTACTGTCCTGATGAGTCATATTACTACAGGGTTAAAATTACTTTGCTGGTACAAAATATAGAAGGAAAGCTGGAAGGTAAGTGTCACGAAAAGAAGAATTTACTCGTAATAATATCATCTTCACTATTCCCACTTTCTCTCTGACCGATTCGTTTGCTTTGGTTACTTTCACTCGATTATCTTGTATATTGCGGAAGACACAACAACAACGTTGTTAGTCCTTTATAGACTGGTCGGTAGATGTGCAGAATCACGTCATGAAAATGATGGAAGAAGTAACTGTCGTGGCACGAAATTTTAACTCAACCATTCCTGGATATACATGGTGCTTCAGGAGGAATCGGTAATATTGTAGTAGGTAGTAAGATAGACGAACTGCAATAAAAATGCCGTATGACATGTCCAAGGCTTTATGTAGTAAAGAGATACAGCTGTTAGTATGGAACCAAAAGAAATATAAAGCAAAGGTAAACGAGGGCGTTCAAAGATGAGTTTCAAAAATTCCACCACCAATTTCAATGCGCTTTTCACTTTCTTCATAACACTATGTGAAGCTTTTCTGAGAACACGTTGAATTCTTTCATGAAGTCTGCACTATTCATAATAATGACGAAATCGAATTCGCACATCAGCAATCTCCAAGGACAAAAATATCTCGAAGACGTAAGTTCCAAGGACGCTGGTGGCCAATAAAGGGGCACATATGTACCGTTTCAATTTCCGGCAAATGTTTGGATTTGATTATGTCAGCTAATGAGTAAAATCTGCAGGAGCCCCAACATTCGTGTAGTCAAATGAATCTTTTCCGCCGGTCGCGGTGGCCGAGGGGACTAAGGCGCTCCAGTCACGGTCTGCACGGCCACTATGGTCGGGGGTTCGAATCCCCCCTCGGGCATGGATATTTGTGCCGTCCTAGTTCGTAAGTAGTTCATAAGTAGTTTGTGAGTTTAGGGACTGATAACCCCGTAGTTAAGTCCCATAGACTATACAAACATTTGAATTTGAATCTTTTCCAGTAATGCTTGAACCTCATTTTCAGAAACGTTTAGCTATCATGTCCTTTTAGACTATACGGTAACACAACAGGCACAATCAACTGGTTATCAAATAACAAAATGGTCAAATGTTTGTTAAGCTTATGGGATTTGTCTACTGGGTCATCAGTCCCTAAACTTACAAACTACTTATCAACTACTTTATACTAAGGACGGCACAAATATCCATGCCCTAGGGGTTATTCGAACCCCCGACCGTAGTGGCCGTGCAGACCGTGACTGGAGCGCCTCAGTCCCCTCGGCCGGCTATCAAATAACATCATACATTTACAGTGTACAGTTCTCGAAAAGTGTCTTCACAATAGCATGCTGGTATTATTCAGATCATTGATAACGAATTACTTGTGTTACTGATGCCTGCATCTACATCGACATGGACACTCTGCGAGTCACGTTCAAGAGCATGACACAGGGTTCATCGATCCGCTTTCATAGTATTTCTCTCTTGTTCCACTCTCTAATAGCTCACGGGAAAAGGAACACCTAAATATTCATGTTTTCGATCTCATTTCTCTTGTTTTATTATGATGATCATGTCTCCCTATGTAGGTGGGTTGTGACAATATAAGCATTCTGAAAAGAAAGTTGGTGAAAGGAGTTTCGCAAATAGATCTCGCCGCAACACCTAACGCCTTTCTTTTAATGATTTCCATCTCTGCTCGTGCTTCATTTCGGTGACACTCTCTCCCCCATATCGCGATAATACAAAATGAGCTGCCATCCTCTGAATTGACTCAAAATTGTCCGCCAGTCCCACGTGGTGTTGATGCCACAATGCGCAGCAATGCTCAAAAATAGGACTCACAATTGTAGGATAGGCAGTTTCTTTAGTAGAACTGTTGCATCTTTTAAGTGTTTTGCGAAGGAAATGTAGTCTCTGGTTCTCTTTCCGTACAATACTTTCTATGTCTTCTTTCAAAATTAAGTTGTTTATTATTCCTAAGTATCTGAATTTAAGACCTGTAGTTTTGACTGATTTACTGTGTAAATGAGGTTTAACGGGTTTCTTTTAGTGATCATGTGAATGACTTCTCACTTCTCAGTATTAAGGGTCAACTGTCAGTTTTTCCACCATGCTGATAACTTATCTAAATCATTTTGCATTTGCTTTTGACCTTCTTATGACTTTAGTAACCGACAAATTACAGCATAATCTATGAACAGTCTAAGAGAGCTATTCAGATTGTCTGCTAAATCTTTTATAAAAATAAGGAACAGTAGGGGCCCTGTGGAACGCCAGATATGACTTTTGTTCTACTCGATGACTTGCCATGAGTTACAACATACTGTGTCCTTTCTGACAGGAAATCACGAATCCAATTGCACAACTGTGGCGATATTCTACAAGTACACAGTTTGATTACAAGACGCTTGTGAGTTACAGTGTCAAAAGCCTTCCGGCTATCTAGAAATAAGGAGTCTGTTTGATATCCTTTGTCGATGGGATTACATCATGTGAGTACAGAGCTAGCTGTGTTTCACAAGAACGATACTTTCTCAATTCGAGTTCACTACTGGTAAATACGTCGTTCTTTGCGAGGTAGTTCATAATATTTGAGGAAAGTATACGTTCTAAAATCCTGCTGCAAACCGACGTCAATGATAAAGGCTTGTATTTCTGCGGATCGCTTCTATTGCTTTTCATAAATATTGTGGTTACTTGTGCCTCTTTCCGGTCTTTGGTTTGGAACGTTCGCGGGCGAGCGGTTGTATAGTATATGTATTGGTCTCTTGCAGCAGCATACTATGAAAGGAACCTAATTGGTATACAGTCCGGATTGCTTGATGCTTTTCAAGTATTCCTACTATATCTCTTCATCTCCTGCTCGAAGATGTGAATCAGCTGCAAATGATATGGATGGAATCAGTGTATGTTCTCTCCGCCTAAATCTTGTTTGTGGAACAACGATAACTGACTAAATTTTGTGTGTGGTTGTTGAAGATCTACATTGTATCGGAAATTCAATGTCTTCTACTTCTTCCACAGTTTATCCATTTGCACGTTCAGATACAATATGATTGCTGGGCACCTAACAGTGCCATAGCCTGTATTGAACAAACGAGTAGGCTCTCTTGAATCTAATAGCCTACAGTTAACAAATCGTATGCCGTATTCTCTACAACCATTAGCTGCGTTTCCGTTACAATACCCATACAAAAATACAAAATCAGCTTCCTCAATACGTGTAAATACATGCAGCATGTTTACATGCACAGTACTGTAGGATTGGCCAATAAATCGCAATTAGAACGTCAATGCAAACTAAAGCAGGTATTCACAACAGCGACACTCTACTGCTGATATTCAATAAATACACTCATTGAAAACCATTGACAAATGTGTGCCAGCACACGAAACGAAATTAAATTGAACTCAACTGCAGCTCTGTACTGAATTAAAGTTGCACATATTGTTTTACGACATTTTTGATGCAATTTATCTATTGCGACCTTACGTGATCTTCTTATGTTGAGTAGACGAAGCTGTGTTGGGCAAGCCGCTATGTACGGCTCTGTTAAATAAATGTTGCTCGATGTAACAACATAGTCGAACTATAAACTATACACGTCTGCTTTAATACCCAACAACAAATATCTGTAAATTGCATCGTGTAACTGTGATTTTATAGCTAAACACACTATGCACAGGCTACCATTTGCATAACTATAATGAATATAAAATAAAGACAAATGAGCAATTATTAAATATTTACAACGCCTGATAATTCAGTTGAATAATAATTATTGAAACACATATATTGATCTATAGTAAGAGGCCCTACACAAACAAAATACTAAATTACAAATAGGCCTCATAAAATTATTGTAACAGACGGGTTAAATAATTGTCAGCTCAAAATATTTCAATTTTAGTCGAACAACTAAAATATCAAACTTCCTGGCAGATTAAAATTGTTTGCCGGAACCGGGACTCGAAACTGGGACCTTTGCCTTTCGCGGGCAAGCGCACTACCGACTATGCTATCCCGACACGACTCACGATGCCACCACACAACTTTACTTCCGCCCAGGTTCGAGTCCCGGTTCCGGCACACAATTTTAATCTGCCAGGAAGTTTCATATCAGTGCACACTCCGCTGCAGAGTTAAGTTTCATTCTGGAAACATCCCTTAGGCTGTGGCTAAGCCATGTCTCCACCATATCCTTTCTTCCAGGAGTGCTAGTCTTGCGTGTTTGCAGGAGAGCTTCTGTGAAGTTTGGAAAGTAGGAGGCGAGGTACTGGTGGAAGTAAAGTTGTGAGGTGGCATCGTGAGTCGTGTCGGGATAGCACAGTCAGTAGTGCGCTTCCCGCGAAAGGCAAAGGTCCCAGGTTCGAGTCCCGGTTCCGGCACACAGTTTTAATCTGCCAGGAAGTTTCATATCAGCGCACACTCCGCTGCAGAGTGAAGTTTCATTCTGGAAATATCCCTTAGGCTGTGGCTAAGCCATGTCTCCACCATATCCTTTCTTCCAGGAGTGCTAGTCTTGCGTGTTTGCAGGAGAGCTTCTGTGAAGTTTGGAAAGTAGGAGGCGAGGTTCTGGCGGAAGTAAAGTTGTGAGGTGGCATCGTGAGTCGTGTCGGGATAGCACAGTCGGTAGTGCGCTTGCCCGTGAAAGGCAAAGGTCCCAGGTTCGAGTCCTGGTTCCGGCACACATTGGTAATCTGCCAGGAAGTTTCATATCAGCGCACACTCCGCTGCAGAGTGAAGTTTCATTCTGGGAACTAACATATCAACACTTATAAACTCTCGTATAGAATCACACATAGTTTGAGTTACAATTTCGTAAAGCAATCGGAGAAGGTTTTTTGACCTAGCACTCATTATCACTTCCCAAAGTTAAAGTCCCGACACAGCAGCAATTTGTCGCATAAATGCTAATATTATTCACAAACAAATCAGCTATGCAGACAGGTCCTTCTCCTTCCAAGACGTAACGTTCCAACAAGCTCTCCTCACGATCCGTCTCAGTGTTATATTTGACCACAGCAGTTTCCTGCCCTAGTCACTCAGTCGATAGCAGATCGCGAACCCCTCAACAGGTAGCACTATTCCTAACAGAAAATATTTGTTTTAACTTTGATCACTTCAAGCACAGCTTAATATTTTGAAAATATTAAATAGAAAAGTTATAAACTTTCGGTCATCTTTTGACTGTCAGCAGTACAAATAATGTATGATATAAATAATTAAATAAGTAAAGAAGACAGATTTCATGAGCTTGACCGCTTTTACTACACAATATTTACGTAAAGCAAAAGGACAAATAACGAATCTTCGTTAGTCGTTACACGAACATAAAGGTAAGAGGCGCATTTAATGCTGCTTGGATTTGCTGATTTTCTATATGGATACGATTATGTGACTATATTTCCATCATAAATTGCTGTAAAATGTGATAAATCTTTAAACAAGTTGATAAGTTTTGATAAAACTTCAATAAACAAACACCACAAAATCCTGGGTGGAGATGTGTAGAGAAAATCGCAAAGCTGTTTAGTCTGGATACGCACTTGCTATGTACCGCGGTGGCAGCCGTCTATTTATCAATGACGACCACACCCTATTGTGACAGTATTTTAGTAAGGCCTCCTGAAAGCTGGACGCTGTTTTCTAAATATCATGCAATCATTTTGCTAATGTCACATGAAGATGCATCTATACTGATGCGAAACTGGTTTTGTCGAAATGTACACGTTTTATCAGCTTTGCGATTTTCTCTATACATCTTCATCCAGGACTTTATATTATTGAAGTTAACTTATAACTTTTAGATTTTGTGGTGTTTGTGTACTGAAGTTTTACCAAAATGTATTTAAGCTGTGGTTGCCTTTTTCAGAAAATTATTTGTAAGTTGATAAGTGTATTTCTTTCGGGAGAAATCGTATGACACAGTCAAAAGCTGATAATTGGCAGTTTAATTTTACTATATTCAGATTTGCGAACATTAACATCGGTAGTTTTAAAGACATTAAAAATACTGTTCGTTCATGAGTTGCATATAATTTTTCTAACATAGTAGATGCTTTCATAATTAATGGAAACATAACAATGAGATTTATTACTGATTTCTAAGTTAATAATGTCCCTTAGTACCTTAGGTACAGAAGAGACTAGAACAGCACATTACGTCCACATGCTAACACCTTTACTGGTCTTTTTATGTTTTAAGGGGTTGCCATCATTTGCTGCACACAATTGCAATCTATGGCGTAATGAATGTCGTACACGCCGCAGTACATCTTGTGTAATGTCGCCGCAAGCTGCCGCAATACGTTGTTTAATATCCTCTGAGGTTGTAGGCACATCACGGAACACATTCTCCTTTAACGTACCCCACAGATAGAAGTCCAGAGGTGTAAGATCAAGAGAACGGGCTGGCCAATTAATGCGTCCTCCATGTCCTATGAAACGCCCGTCGAACATCCTGTCACTGGTCAGCCTAATGTTAATTGCGGAATGTACAGGTACACCATCATGCTGATACCACATACGTCGACGCGTTTCCAGTGGGACATTTTCGAGCATAGTTGGCAAATCATTCTGTAGAAACGAGATGTATTTTGCAGCTGTTTGGGCCCCTGCGATGAAGTGAGGACTAATAAGGTGGTCACCAATGATTCCACACCATAAATTTACAGTCCACGGTCGCTGTCGCTCTACCTCTCGGAGCCAGCGAGGATTGTCCACGGACCACTAATGCATGTTCCGTAAATTCACTGCCCCGTTTGTTTATAAAACCCGCTTCATTCGTAAACAGGTAGAACTGCAACGCATTCTCTGTTAATGCCCATTGACACAATTGCACTCAATGATTAAAGTCATCACCATGTAATTGCTGATGTAGCGACACATGAAACGGGTCAGAGCGGTGACGATGCAGTATGCGCATGACACTACTTTGACTCAGTCCACCGGCTCTCGCAATGTCCCATGTACTCCTGTGTGGATTCACAGAAACAGCAGCTAACACACCAACTGCACCCGCTTCTCCTGTGACGGGCCTGTTACGGACCCGTTTGCGTGCTACGACCATACAGTTGGCGGTAGATGTTTTGAAATGTGTGGCACGTTGGATGCTCTCTGTCCGGGTACCATTCTGCATAGACCCTGCAAGCTTCAGCTGCATTTTGTCGACACTCGCCATAGATGAGTATCATCTCCGCTTTTTCAGAGTTCGAATACACCATGGTCACAGTTCCTACACCACTACTCTATCAGAGATGTCTGGTAAAAGAGTGTACTACAGTTAGTCTGTGTGCAAAGACGAATGCAGAATAACAACAGCAGCAAGCGCCACATGCGGACACTGCGACAGCTAGACCAAACCACAGCAGTGCACTACAGCCACACTCGTAAACACGGTAGTCATCGTAAACATGTCCCTGCAGATTCTGCTCGCCGACCGCGGCCCGTGTTTGTTACAACACGCAGCTGAACGTCGGAGGTTTCAAGCGTCAACTTTAGGTTACAATATCTCCGGATGTAATTAACATTTTACAATGCAACAAACGGCACTGATCACGTATTAGTTTATATGTTGAGATGTACTAACAAAACTAATGGGGTTCCATTTAAAAAACGTACGTTTGTGTTAAAAAACATATGTCCGTGCAATTTTTATGATTTGTATTAACCAATTACACTAGCCCGTCTCCTCACGTTCGGTCTGTGGAATCGGTTCGTCAGTATTTGATGTTGTTTACTAAATATATCCAGCGGTAATGCTAGGTGACTCACCATATATATATATATATATATATATATATATATATATATATATATATATATATATATATATATACTACGCGTATTTCGTCCTGCACACATCTCCGGTTTCTACCTCTATTTCTGTCAATATCCTACTCCCCATTTATGTTCATTTCCTGCGCAAGTCTTTTCCATCTCCTTCTCCCACTTTCTATATCAACGTAACACTTCCCCCATTATGAGTCTCAATCTCCACCCCTCTCAATGTTCAGCCATGTCCATCTGCACATGGAATTTTTTCATGTATTCTATGCCCTTTTGTACAGATTTCCTCTCCCCCATTTCATCCATGTCGTTCTCCCTTCATCTATATCATTGTCCATCTCCCCATCTCTCCAACAATCCCTTCTCCCTCTCACTTCTTATCTGCCTGCATCTCCTCCTCGCCACAGTTAAGTGCAACTCACCTCCTTTCCAATGTCTCATAACAACACCCCATCCTCTCACGGTCCATGTCGTTTTCACAAGTCTCTTCCTACCTACTATGTGTTTCGCCATTTCCTCAACCTCATTTCACTCAGATCCTCTCATCGTCTCATCTATATCTAACGCTTCCCACTATTTTCTTTCGTTTCCTCTAAGCCATCCCCTACACCCAAGTCTATGTCTGCATTTATTTGTATCCATCTCTTCCTGTCCTTTGTTACATTCTGTCTCCTCCTCAATTGCCATCCTCTAGTCGCCCCTCTCACAGTGCACCCATTCCTCCCCATCTCTTTCTGACCATCCACTCCATCATCCTAACCTTGAAAGCCACTTCCCATAGTCCCTTACTCTGTATATTTCCTCCCATCACCTGTATCTGTCCGTTTCTTCATATGCTGTAGCCTATTTCATTCCTGCCGTTCACCTCCTGTTGTTCCCTCTCTGTATGTCCAACTTCATCTGTGCACCTCATTCTCCTCATTTTATCTGCCCCTCTCGTCCTCCTCACCAGTTTCTTGCCCCTGACACGTAGACTGCTCTGAAGAGCAGGTCGTTAAAACAAACTGATACCGTTCCCTCTCAACAAGCCAGTTGTGCAAGGCAGCGTATATGGCAGGGGCTGAAAAATCACGTATTTTCTTCTTATCTTCGCTCTTATGGGAGCTAGGAGGTTATAAACGTCACGCCATTGATAATCGTGTAGCAAGCAGTATACGTACCTAGTCTGGTTGAAATACGAGGGTTATTCCAAAAGTAATGTATGATTAGCCGAAAAAATTTGAAACCAGCCGCAAGTACAAAACACGCATGCGCGCCGAATCGAGGCATACCGCCAGTATCGTTGTTACTGTTGCTGTGTGCTTTTGATAGTGTCAATTCACAATGTTTAAGACAATCAGTAAGCCCGCCGAGTGTGAAATAAGGGAAATGATACCGTTATTGTCTCCAAGAAACATTTCAGCAAGAAATCCATCGGCAGATTACTGAAGTGAACGAATAATGTTTATTGATTAACGCCCATTCGAAAGGCATGGTTATTAAATGCGGATGAAGTGTACGGTCCCAGCAAAATGAGTAACATTAAAGTACGCAAGTGGGTTCGAACCTTTAATGAAGGACGGGGAAACGTGCATGATGCACCACGCTCCGGCCGACCATCGGTGATTTCAGAAGAGTTGGTTCAAGCGATTGACAACAAAATTCGTGACGATCGACAATTCACTATTTCAGGTTCAGAAGTGCATTTCCTTAATATGAGTAGAACAACGTTGTACAGAATTGTGTCTGAACATTTGAAGTTTCGAAAATTGTGCGCCCGTTGGGTTCCCAGGCTGCTTACCAAGACCCATAAAATTAAAAGAATGCTCTTTTATGTTTGGAGCGGTATCATGAGTAAGTCTTTTAGACCATATTGTCACAGGGGACGACACATGGATTTATCACACATCTTTCGAGTCTAAACGTCAGTCAACGGAGTGGCGTTACAGGTCATCGCCTGCGAACGTCAAGACAAAGCAGACACTCTCCACATGCAAGGTTATGGCGACCGTGTTTTGAGATAGACATGGCGTAAGTCGACTTTATGGAAACATGGACAACGGTAAATAAAGTCGCATACTGCGCAACGCTTATTAAACTTACTCGTGCAATCCACAATAAGCGGCTTGGTCTTTTGACATCTGGACTGTTGTTGCATGACAGTGCCAGACCCCATACTGCGAAGGACACAAGAACTTTGGATGGGAAAAGATGGACCATCCACCATACAGTCCGAACTTGGCGCCAAGTGATTTCCACCTGTTTCGCTAGCTAAAGGAGTTTCTTGGCGGCAAGCGCTTCGATACAGATGGTGAAGTGAAAGAAGCTGTTAAAGACTGGTTACCTACATCTACATGAGATATTATATTTTGCAAATCACATTTAAGTACCTGGCAGAGGGTTCATCGATCGACCGTTACACTATTTATCTCCCATTCCAGTCTCGAATAGCGCGCGGGAAGAGAACACCTGAATCTCTCCGTTCGAGCTCTAATTTCTCGTATTTTATTCTTATGATCATTTCTTCCTCTATAAGTGGTAGTCTATAATACATTTTCGATTTCGGAGGAAAATGTTGACGATTGGAGTATCGTAAGTAGCCTACGCCGCAGCGATAAGCAACGTTGTTGTAATGGTTTCCATCCCAGATCCTATATCATTTCCGTAAAGCTGTCTTACCTCTATCGTGACAATACAAAACGTGCTGCCCTTCTTTGGACTCTTTAGATGTCCTCCGTCAAACCCACCTGTCAACGATCCCACACTGGGCAGCAATACTCCAAAAGAGGACGTACAAACGTAGTGTATGCAGTTTCTTTCGTAGTTCTGTTGCATCTTTTGAGAGTTCTGCTAACAAAACGCAGTCTCTTGTTCGCCTTTCGCACGACATTATATACGAGTTCTTTCCAGTTTAAGTATGAAGTAATGGTTATTCCTAGGTATTTTGTGGAGTTACGGCCTTCACTTTTGATTGTTTTATCTTGTACACAAAGTTTAAATTGAAATAAAAGGTTTCCGCTTGGTAGGCGATGTGAAATGTTTATTTTATTAAACTTCAAAACAAATCGATTTCGTCCCTATGATTTTATTCTTGTGACTTGTACCGGCAAGACCTTTTAAATGTTTTTTATGACGGATAAAAATGTTTTAAGATGAGCACATAGGTCATCACGACTTGCAATTCTGCACTGATGATGTCCCATCATAGGGACGAAATCGATATGTTTTGAAGTTTAATAAAATAAACAACTCACATCGCCTACCAAGCTGAAACCTTTTACTTCATTATAATTCTGTGGTGGGCTGGAACAAAATGGAATCTAGTTACAAAAAGTTTAACTTTCTTTTCGTACTCATGTGGACGACTTCACGTTTCTTATTATTTAGAATCAATTGCCAATTTTTACACCATAGTGATATCTTATTCAGATCGTTATGCAGTTGGTTTTGATTTTCAGATGATTTTACTAGACGATAAATCTGCAAACAACCTAAGAGAGCTACTTAGATTTTCCCCTAAATCTTTTATATAAATAAGGAACAGCAGAGGACCAATAACACTACCCTGTGGAACGCCCGATATTACCTCTCTTTTATTCGACACTTTCCCATCGATTACTACGAACTGAGTCTTCTCTGACAGGAAATACCCTATTCAGTCGCAAGTTTGGAGCGATATACCATAACTACGCAATTTGTTTAAAAGCCATTTGTGAGGTACGGTGTCAAAATCCTTTTGGAAATCAATAAATACGGAATAGATTTCTTAACCCTTGTCAATAGCATCCATCACTTCGTGCGAGATAATTCATAATATTTGAATTCAGGATATGTTCCAAAACCCTGCTGCAAATTGACGTCAATGAAATAGGCGTGTAGCTTAGTGAGTTACTCCTACTGCTTTTCTTGAATATAGGTGTGACCTGTGTAACTTTCCAATCTTTTGGTACAGATCCTTCTTTGAGAGAGCGGTTGTATATGTCTGTTAAGTAAGGAGCTATCGCTTCAGCATATTCAGATAGAAATCTAATAGGTATACAGTCCGCACCAGAGTTGCTTGACTACTACAATAATATCTACTTCGACGTTACTCATTACGGCCTCTGTTCGTAATTCGTCTTCTTTGGTGAATGAGTTTCTAAAAGCTGTGTTTAGTAACTCTGCTTTAGTCGCATCATCGGCAGGATCACCATTACTACCACGTAGTGAGGGTATTGTTTGTGTTTTGCCTCTAGTATATTTTTAACATATGATCAAAATCTCTTTTCTACCACTTATGCATTCAAAAGCTTGTTGACAGATATTACAAATGTCTAAAAAGTATGGAGATGATGTAGAAAAAGAAAGAAAGATAAAATGGATGTTAGAAAAACAGTTGCGTTGGAAAGAAGATTCATTTTGGATGTTTTCGTGTTAACTGGACCTTACGTTTGTAATATTCCTCGTAGGTCCAGTAGTTTAGTAGATGTGTAACAGACATAGGTACACATACACAACTATTTTTACAAAACATAGATTTCTCCTGAAACACTCTATATACTCCGCTGACAATGTTGAATCTCGCAGCGTTTAATACTGCGAAGTCCGTGATGCGGTAACCAGCGCGTTTGCACACTGGGCCACTGAAGCCGTCGACCCTGCAGAGTGTAAGGTCGTGCTCGCCATTCGTTCGCGTGAGCGGAGTGGAGAACCAGTTCTGGCGGATCAGCGGTCGGGCGTGTCCTCGCCTTGCTGCAACAGATTACTTGGGATCGGCAAGGCCGACCCGCTCCATTCACAGGTGCCGCTGCGCCGCGAAGCCCACACGCCCAGTTTCGGAGTTCAGTGCTCGTCAGACCGGCGTGGGCGACCTCCATTGACTGAGAGTCACCGCGCAAACCTGTTTCTGCGGCCAGCATTTTACGAGGCGCGGTAGGTTGCTGGCGTAACAGCCGCGCTTAAGTAAGCATTTGCTACTAAGTGGACTTGTGTGTAGGAAGCGCCTGCGAACACATGTATTCTGAATTACTGACTTCACCCTCGCCTCCGCAATAATGGCAACACATAATTTCAATGCCGTGGCTAATTAAAGACAGAGGAAGAATGTGACAATAGCCTGTCCGCCTCTTTAGTATCTTATATATTTAAAGAATTTACGGAAACGTCAGTCGGCGAGACCAAACTACATGGCCCATTTGCTTCATTTTTGTTTTATACGAAAGGTATTCATGCACAGATTTGTCATAATGTATCTGACTTTACATGACTCTCGTCTTCCTTTTTCTATATTCAAACGCGATTTCCTTCTGTATATTTCTTATGGCGATGTCCATGCTATAAACTAAAGTCAGTCGGTCAGACCATTCTATCCGACCGATTTCCTTCATTTTTGCTTTAAACTACAGATATTCATTCGCAGATTTGTCATAAAGTATCTGAATTGACTTAAGTCTCCCCATCCTTTATTTTTATTCAAATGCGGTATCCTTCTGTCCTTGCACTGAATATTTTAATCGGTTTCTTTTACTATACATCTACATCTACATACATACTCCGCAATCCACCGTAAGGTGCGTGGCGGAGGTTACACTGTACCACTACTAGGCATTTCCTTTCCTATTCCACTCCCAAATATAATGAGGAAAAAAAGAATGCCTATATACCTCCGTACGAGACCTAATTTCTCTTATCTTGTCTTTGTGAACACTACGCGAAATGTAAGTAGGCGACAGCAAGATCGTAATACACAAATTCCGGCCCTCTAAATTTTCTCAACAGAATTACACGAAAAGAACATCGTCTTTCCTCCAACGATCCCCAATTGAGTTGCTGGAGCATTACCGTGACACTCGCGCATTGGTCGAACCTACCGGTAACAAATCTAGCTGCTCGCCTCTGAACCGCCTCTATGTATTCCTTTAAACCGATCTGCTGCGGGTCCCAAACATTTGAGCAACACTCAAGACGTGGTCGTACAAGCGTTTTATACACGGTCTCCTTTACAGGTGAAGTGCATCTTCCCAAAATTCTCCCAATAAACCCAAGTCGGCTGTCCGCCTTACTCACAATTGTCCTTACATGTTAGTTTCATTTCATATCGCTCTGCAATGTTACCCCTAGATATTTGAACGACGCGACAGCATCAAGAAGCTCACTACGAATGCTGTATTCGAACATTATGGGCCGGCCGAGGTGGCCGAGGGGATTGAGGCGCTCCAGTCACGATCTGCACGAATCCCCCCTCGGGCATGGATATTTTTGCCGTCCTTAGTCGTAGTTAGTTCATAAGTAGTTTGTAAGCTTAGGGACTAATGACCCTGTAGGTAAGTCCCTTAAGTCCTACAAACATTTGAACATTTTTTGAACATTATGGGATTGTTTTTCCTACTCATGCGCATCACCTTACATTTTTCTACATTATGAGCTAGCTGCGCATTTTTCGCACCAACTAGAAAATTTGTCTATATCTTCGGGTCTAATTAAACTACGTAGTTCTTTTTCACCTAACATCACTCTGTGGATCAAGCTCCTTCATTTGAATTTTTTTGATTGATTCCAAAGAAAGCTATGCGTGAAAATTCAACTTTACTTCCATTTCCCCAACTTTTTTGTCAGTCTACTAACGGCGCGAAGTATTCGTGCGGGTCCTCTAGTAGTTAGTGAAACTGTGATTTTCTAAGGGGAGCCATACCTGGAAGTGTGAACCTATGATGCTACATCTTTACTAGTGTGATGCAAGTCACATCTACTGCAAGTTATTTGCATTCTGTATTGTCGAAGGAAGTATGGTTCAAAATCAAAATAAATACATACTTTAAATTGAAAGGAACCAACAGCCGTCGTTATTGATTAATAATTCATTGTGCAACGAGTTTCGACATCACACTGAATCTATCTTTAGGTACCTTAACCAAACTGCGGTTCCATGTCCCTTTAGACAGCATTTGTAGCCTATGCAACTTGCGTGGTGGATTCCTTCTTCACCTGGCACTACCATCGACTGGGGCAACTGACAAGTGGAGGGATCATCTTCACATTTTTCACCATATACAGACTGTATTGTGTATCTGCTGAAAAAATCTCTCCTTCGTTTATGGATCACTGCATTAGTTCTGTGTAATATTCCCTTTATGAAATTGTACTCGGCTGATATGACATTGTACCTTACCATGAACCCTTTTTTGTGTTGTTTACTTACTTTCGTGGATCTCACCTTTGTGCACATGAATTGGGAGAATCACACTCTAAGAGACATGTCTCTGTGTCACTCATCTGCTTAATTAATCAACAATCTTCACCCTGCTGATGAGAACGATTACACTAATAAGAATATCAGCTTACGTTGCCGTTTACAGAATTATTATCTTAACGCTGATCTCGATTTTTGCAATACCGGACTTTACAGTATCTAATGAACAGCTTTATTAAAATACTGTAACATTTACGATAAAGCTTTCGCTCTAGCTAACTGCAAAAGAAATCGAAATCGTGTCAGTTTCATAGATTATAAATCACGTCTCTATTATCAAATGAAATATCATTTTGAATCCACACACCCGAAATTTCTAACAGCAAAACCAAACTCTTTTACTTGCTCTTCATAGCAACATATGTAGGCGTAATGTACTAGGAAATGTAAGAGGACTTAAATAATAAGATAATTTCAGAATGTTGTCATATTTCGAACATTGATACAATGGTAATGAAACTGCCAAACTTGAAAATTCCTAATTCTAATTAATTTTCATAAATTTACATTCGAAGGCTCAAGGGTGTTCATCAAACAGGCAATAGTTTCGCTCTTTTTAGGGATCTACTATTTAGTAAGCCTTATGTTACATATGGAACTGTATGTATCTCATTAAACTGATATAATGTATAAAACTTTTTCTTGTGTGAAAATTGTTGACACTCACAGTATTCATGTTGTACATTTGTAATCTATGAAAAAAAAAATATATGTGTCTGTGGGGAATTATTAGAGATCTCCGCATGTTCTCTGTAACTCTTTATTGCTAGTATTTACTAGGAATATCTGTGAAAAGGATCTCACACGGCAATTAATAGTTCTTCACCCAATTATGACCCCCTCCAAAAAACGCGTCAAATTTGTCTTATTTCGTACTGTGGTATGGTAGGCAGCCACTTGAAACTCAACAACAATTTTTTCCTGAAATTTTTAAAATGTTACAACGCATACGTATTTAACTCAAAGCTCAGAACTATAATTAAGTGTATATTTTAGTCTTTTTAGTGAAAAATACAATATTACAAGAAGGATCTTGGGTTCATGAATGTTATGTTGTATCCTCCTTCTGTTACTGTAAATTAAAAACACTATATCTACACCTACATGGGGAACTCTGCAAATCACATTTAAGCGCCTGCCCGAGGGTTCATAGAACCACCTATGTACAATTTATCTTCTATTCCATTCTCGAATAGTGCGCGGGAAGACAGAACATCTGAATCTTTCCGTTCGAGCTCAGATTTCTCGTATTTTATTCTGATGAGCTTTTCTACTTATGTAAGTGGGAGTCAACTATATATTTTCTCATTCGGAGGAGAATGTTGGCGATTAGAGTTTCATAAGTCATCTACGCCGCAGCGATAAGCGCCGTTGTTGTAACGTTTCTCATACCAGATCCTGTAGCATTTACATAACGCTGTCTCCCCTCCATCCTGACAACACAAAACGAGCTGCCCTTCTTTGGACTCTTTCGATGTCCTCCGTCAAACCCACCTGATACGGATCCCACACTGGGCAGCAATTCACCAAAAAGGACGGACAAGAGTAGTTTATTCAGTTTCTTTATTAGTTCTGTTGCAGTTTTTAAGGGTTCTGGCAATAAAACGCAGTCTCTGGTTCGCCTTTCCCACAACATTAGCTACGTGTCATTTACAGTTTAATTCTGAAGTAATAGTAATTCCAAGGTGTTTTGTGGAGTTTACGGCCTTAATTTTTATTGATTTGTCTTGTAAACCAGGTTTAACGGATTTCTTTTCCTACTCATGTGGACAACTTTATACTTCTCATTATTTAGAATCAATTGCCAATATTTACACCGTAGTGATATCTTATTTAGATCGTTCTGCAGTTGGTCTTGATCATCAGATAATTTTAATAGACGGTAAATGACGGCGTCATTTCCAAACAATCTGAGCGAGCTGCTTAGTCTTTTCCCCAAATTTTTGTATCTAAATAAGGAACAGCAGAAGATCAATAACACGACCCTGTGGAACGCCAGATATCATCTCTGTTCTAGTCGATGCCTTACCATCGATTACTACAAATTGTGTCTTCTCTGCAGGAAATCTCCTATCTAGTCGCAAATTTGGGGCGATATACCATAACCACGATATTTGATTAAAAGCCTTTTGTGAGGTACGGTGTCAAAAGCCATCTGGAAATCAAGAAAGACGGAATCAATTTGAGAACCCTTGTCGATAGCACTCATCAGTTCGTATGAGTAAAGAGCTAGCTGTGCTTCGCAAGAACGATACTTCCTAAATCCGTATTGACCTTAGATCAATAGATCATTCTGTTCGAGATCACAGATCGATCACTTGTTGTAATGCGTTTTTTCCAAGTATTAAAAGAATTTTCTTTTTTACAGCTTTATTCATTCTTATATTTCCTTATTCGCATGCTTATCCTTACAGAGAAAGAGCTGAAGACATTGTAGCACGGATACACCAAAGATATGGTCTCTGGCATCACGTTTCGCTGTATGTAACCTCCTTGTTACAGAGTCGCAAACGTCATCGCTAGCCTTCAGTCCGAATTTTTTATATAATTTGACGACTTCCAACCCGGATATCTTCAGCTATGGGCATAGAACTGCTATGAAGTACAACGGGAGACTTCAGACAACAATTACCAGAGACCATTCGTTTGCGTTCTGTAGTTTTCGCTGCGGAGCGAAATATTAACACACACGCACGTAGAATTTTATATACACCAATAACTTTCCATCCTAATATACTCCACTCTTTTATCATTATCAACCCTCAAGCAACAATGCAACCAATAAAACCATTTTCAAACAGTAAATATAATTTTCAAAGATTAATTATTAATCCTCATTTTGCGTTATATTCTTCAAATTACTAAATGTCTATCAGATCGTTATAAAACCGTGCCTAAAACATTCCTCAGGAATAAATTAGTAACTGTACAAATATTTAAGTCTCTGAGTCTTGTCTTCGGACGTGATAAGCGTACACCGAACAGACATTCACACACACACACACACACACATATATATATATATATATATATATATATATATATATATATAACTATCCGATCGCCATAAAACCTTGCCTAAAGTCTTCCCCGGGTAGACATTAGTAACTGTACCAATTTTTAGCTCTTTATGTCTTGTGGTTCAGACGTGATAAACTTACACCGAACAGACATTCACATTTATAGATATAAATTTCACATACATGAATAGGGACTGCTTAACTCTGTTTCTGGCAGTTTCGTTCCCTCATACTCTAAAGAGGACAATTCCTTACCAAATGTGACGTTTTAGAACGAGATAGAATACCACTGAAATAAAAACTTTCTGTATTGGAAACATTATTACACTACCGGTCATTAAAATTGCTAGACCAAGATGAAATGCAGACGATCAACGGGTATTCATTTCTGAAATTCGTAGCGAACGTAATAGGCCTTCGGCTCCCGCCGTCTCTCAGTGAGCGTGGTTATTGAATACCGTTTGTCGGAGCAGTGTGTGTGGGCCATTAGAGCCCCATTACCCAGATGCCTGTGTTCCTCTCCAGTGAGAGTCGCCGCGTATGACTCACCGCCTGCTCGCCGGCGGCGGGTCCAGTCCCCTCGTATGTCGCCCCCTCGCCGCACATTCACGTGAACACACACGTAACACCTCGTCACGTGCACGTTTGTGGGGGCCGACTTCTCCCACGGCGCGAGTGCAGCTTCAGGAGCCCGCCCATGATGCAATAGCGGAGTCCCAGTGAAAGCGGCGGAGGATAATCCGTTAATGGCGCCGTGTCCCATGAGGTCACAGCCGTGTTATTCGGAAAGGCCAACGAGCTTCGAATTACCACGCTCGTGTTTTTCTGGCTTTCTTTCTCCCTGATACAAATGGCACCAATTCAGAATCAGAAAGTCCCCTGTTTCTGTACTTCATGTGTGGCTACCTTAATACCGCCTGTGGTGGCGTAACTCCGAAAATTCGTATTTAGTCATATACGGTCTATTGGCAAGGAACGTTAGATTAGAAAGCTGCTGAGTTCGTGTATGCCCGGTGACGAGCATGGCAAAAATGGAACAAATGAAACCATACAGTGTGAGGTTTCGAAACACTGCTTCGATACCATGAAACAGTGTGTATTTTGTAATTGTATGACCCTGTTTACTATAACTTCGTCAATGTGTTCTGTATAAGTATTGCATATAAAACTAAATAGTTCGAGTCCAGCAACTTTGGAGAAAACGATGACTGCGAAGTTATACGCTCGTGGAAAATGGGAAACGAACACCATGAATCTGTCGACCCAGCAGAGGAAAATTTAAATCACACCTTCTTGAAGTTGTATACTACATACGATCACATAGGCGGAGCCGTACGCGCGTATGTACAGTCACCAGAGCGTCCGCAATGTTCGCATTAATACCGTGTATACCCTCCTTTTCCAGCAATGGATGCTGTGATTCCTTCATGGAAACGATCGTAGAGGTTCCGACTGTGGTTATGTGGAATTGCTTGCCATGCAATTTCCATCTGGTGACTCGGGTCTGTTTCGTGCCGCTCATGCAAGACTGCCCAACATGACGTTTCAAAAATTCTCAATGATGGTTTCCGTGCACCGTGCATTGTTCAATGTTCTCTAGTCGATCACTAGAGTAGAATGGCGAGTGTAGAATACCGCTCCCCACACAATGATGCAGGTTCGTCGTTGCGTACACCATCGCAGGCGCTCCTGTTTGTGATGCAGCGTCAAGGCTAACCGCAGCCATGGTCACCAAGCCGATAGTCCATGCTGCTGCAAACGTCGTCCAACTGTTCGCGCAGGTGGTTGTTGTCTTCCAATCGTGGATAAACGCCTGTCATCTCGACTGTTAGTGACACGAGGCCGTTGGGATCCAGCACGGAGTTCCGTATTGCCCTCCTGAACCCATCGATTGGATCACGAGCAACGCCAGCAGCAATGTCGCGATATGATACACCGCAATCGCGGTACGCTGCAATCCAACCTTTATGAAAGTCGGAAACGTGATGGTACGAATTTCTCCGCCTTACAACGTTTCACCAGGCGACGCCGGTCAACTGCTGTTTGTGTATGACAAATCGGTTGGAAACTTTCCTCGTGTCAGCACGTTGTAGGTGTCGCCACTGGCGTCAATCTTGTGTGAATGCTCTGAAAAGCTAATCATTTGCATATCAGAGCATCTTCTCTCTGTCGGTTAAATTTCGCACCTGTAGCACGTTATCTTAGTGGTGTAGCAATTGTAATGGTCAGGACTGTATTACATGCAATAAACACTTCTCATCAGTCATTAATTGAAATAAGACAGAGGAGAGACGTGAAAATTGAGAATTAAGTTGTCAAAATGAAAAGTGGTTTCCTTTTACGGTAACAGATATCTATCAATACTTCTGGGCTCACAAATACCCTCATCATACCAAGACGACGTCTTTGCTGTATGTACGTCCGGAATCACGTCTACAGGTGTGACAATTTTCCGAAAGAGCACGCTGCCAAGCTAAAGCCCATAGTTCGACTCCTTCAAAACTCTTTTATTTGGCTGTAGGAGGCATGGGTCTGTCTCCGTGACATGGCGCGTGTTTACACGTTGATATTACAATGAGAGTAGATTTACAACAGTAAACATTTCCTATTAAAGGGTACCCACAGATGATGCTCAGCTAGCTACGTTACTACGCTGTCCGTTGGCGGACGACGTTGAAAGAATTATCATTACGTTTAGTATCCCCGTACGTGGCACTGGGTGAATATTCTACACTGCTCAAAACAATTATGGTATCAGGTGCGATATCATACACAATGTAAATTAGGTAGACAGGATATGCCACAAACTCCTTTTCTTCCCAATTTTGTTGAGCATCTCCTCAGAAGTTACGTGATCTACCAATCTAACCGTCATCATTCGCCTGTAGTACTACATTTCGAAAGTTTCCAGCATCTTTTTGTCTGAACTCCTTATCGTCCACGCTTCAAATGCTTTCAGAAAGGACTTCCTAATATTTAAATTAATATTGGATGTCAAAACATTCGTTTTTTCTGAAATGCCTTTCTTCCCATAGCCAATTTGAGTTTATATCTTCTTTACTTTGGCCATCAGAAGTTATGATGCTACCTAAGTACCAAAATTCATCTACTACTTTTATCGTCGCATTACCTAATTCCTTCAGAATCGCCAGCTTTACTGACACTGCATTCAATTATCCTTGTTTTACTCTTGTTAATGTTGATCTTTTATCTTCTTTTCAAGACACAGTCCATTCCATTTAATTATTCCATCTCTGCCAGAATTACTATGTCATCAGAAAACCGCAAGGTTTTTATTCCCTCTCCCTGGACTTTAATTCTGTCTTTATTCAGATATTGCTCGCAATTCTAATTTGTGTGAGAAGCAGCAGGATATTGTGCTGTCTCAACTCTTTATTTGACGTTTACTTTGCGTTTACGTAGAAGGAGGCACCGTGGTGCTGTTGCAATAGTAAGAAAACTATTCTTGTTGCCCTGTAATATGGTGTGTCATCCCAGCGGAAGGACCTGCGTGGAATGGACAGTATGATGGTTTCTATTAGATCTCTAGACTTTCTTACATGAGTGAAATATGCAGCTCTGCAACAATTGTAGGAGGTGCTGGTATGGCTACAGTATGTTTGTTAGGTTTATCCTAGACATGCTCAATCGGGTTTAAGATTGGTCAACAAGCTGACCACTCTTTCTATTCCCTCAGATTGAATCATGTTGTCCACCAGTGCAGCTCTGTGAGGAAGAAAGGTATCGTCCGGCAGAAGGAACCCATACCTTATGCCACCAGCGTAGGGCACATATCTCTGCGCAGTTAAAGCGTTTTTCTGAACGATATAGAGGTCCGTAAGTCCGCCAATACTGACTCGTGACCTCACCATTCGCCCACGATATCATCATGTTTCATGCACATCAGCAGGATTGTTCCGATTCCCACGTTCTCTCCTGATGGGGCAGCGACGACTGTCCGGCTCAACACAGAATCTAGACTCATCTGTAAACGATCACAAACGTGATGTTCCTCCGTCCAGATTGTAAGCGCTCAAGGGAGTAGTTTTAATGGAAAACACTCGGTTGACCTTCGTGCGTAGATGCCACATTTTCTAAGACGATTTTTGTAGAGGTACAATGTACTCTCGAGTTGCTTCGCATATCAGTAAAAATAATGTTCTAATAAAATGTCAGTTTGATTTTCAAAAAACCTTTTCAACTTAAAATTGCTATATATACCTTCACTGGTGAAATATTAAATGCTTTGAATACCCGGACATCACCAGTAGGAATTTTTTGTGATCTGTCAAAGGCTTTTGATTGTGTAAATCTTGAGTTACTTCTAGATAAGCTTAAGTATTGTGTTATGAGTGGGACAGTGTACAAATGGTGTAAATCTTGAAATAAGCAGTTCACATGATATAGATGAAACA
The DNA here is from genome assembly GCA_026315105.1 of Locusta migratoria. Lineage (NCBI taxonomy): Eukaryota > Metazoa > Arthropoda > Insecta > Orthoptera > Acrididae > Locusta > Locusta migratoria. The sequence continues at coordinate 171,247,442 of CM048751.1, forward strand.
ATTAATTACTCTAACTGGGGAGTTACCAAAAATGGGGTACCACAAGGTTCGGTCTTGGGTCCTTTGCTGTTCTTAATATATGTTTATGACTTGCCATTCTACATTCACGAAGATGCTAAGCTAGTACTTTTTGCTGATGATACAAGTATAGCTATCACACCTGACAATCAGGAATTAACTCATGAAATTGTAAATGATATCTTTCAGAAAGTTATTAATTGGTTCTCTACAAATGGACTCTCATTAAACTTTGAAAAAACCCAATATATACAGTTTCATACATGACACCATTAACAAATTTAGACTTTGAACATATATCGGTACCTAAGGTAGAATATTCAAAATTTTTAGCTGTTTGCATTGACGAGAGGCTGAATTGGAAGAAACATATCGAAGATCTCCTGAAACGTTTGAGTTCAGTTACTTATGCTATCAGAGTCATTACAAAATTTGGTGAGATACATCTCAGTAAATTAGCTTACTAAGCCTATTTTAATTCATTGCTTTATATGGGATCTTACTCTGGGACAATTCAACATTGAGTAAAATGGTATTCATTGCACAAACGCGTGTAATCAGAATCATTCCTGGAGACCACCCAAGAGCATTCTGCAGACGTTTCTTTAGAGATCTAGGGATCTTCACTGTAGCATCACAATATAGATATTAACTCATGAAATTTGTTATTAAAAATCCGACCCAATACAAAAATAATATTAGTGTGCATAGCTATAACACTAGGAGAAAAGATTATATTCACTATCCAATGTTAAATCTAACTTTGGCTCAGAAAGGGGTGAATTATCATCATCATCATCATTAGAGACTGATTATGCCTTTCAGCGTTCAGTCTGGAGCATAGTACCTCTATTAAAATTCCTCCATGATCCTCTATTCAATGATAACATTGATGCCTCGTCTGATGTTATGCCTTTTACTTCAAAATCATTCTGCACCGAATCTAAGTACTTTCTTCTTGGTCTACCTCGACTCCTCTTACCCTCCACGGACGAGCTCATGAGTCTCTTAGGTAACCTTCCTTCTCCCATGCGTGTAACATGACCCCACGATCTCAGTCTGTTCGCTCTAACTGCTTCATCAATGGTGTCCATTCCCAGCTTTTTTTAATTTCCTCATTATGGACAAACTCCTCCCATTGTTCCCATATATTGGTAACTGCGATCATTCTTGCTACTTTCATATCAGTAACCTCTATCTTATCAGTAAGGTAACCTGTATCCACCCAACTTTCACTCCCATACGACAAAGTTGGTCGAAAGATAGAGCGGTGCACTGCTAATTTAGTCTTGGTACTTACTTCCTTCTTGCAGAAGAGAGTAGATCTTAGCTGAGCACTCACTGCATTAGCTTTGCTGCACCTCGATTCCAGTTCTTTCGCTATGTTGCCATCCTGTGAGAAAATACATCCCAGGTATTTGAAACTGTCTACCTGTTCTAACTTTGTTCCTCCTATTTTGCACTCAGCCTGTTTGAATCTCTTTCCCACAGATATTACTTTCGTTTTGAAGATGCTGAACTTCATATTATAATCCTTGCACCTCTGATCGAGCTCTGAAATATTAGTTTGCAAACTTTCAATCGAATCGGCCATTACAACTGAGTCGTCCGCATATGCGAGACTGCTTATTTTGTTTTTACCTACTTTAATCCCGCCCTGCCAGTCTACTGTTTTCAATATACGGTCCATGAATAGTATGAACAACAGTGGTGACAGGTTACAGCCTTGTATTACCTCTGAAACTATCCTGAACTCTAACTGCTGCCTGACAGTCTACGTAAAGCCCTTTAATTGCCAGTAACAGTTTTCCTCCTATACCATAATCTTGAAGAACTGATAGTAGCATCCTCCTAGGAACACGGTCATAAGCCTTTTCCAGATCTATGAAACATAGATACAATTCCCTGTTCCACTCATAGCACTTTTCCATTACCTGCCGTAAGCTAAAGTCAGCCTCTAAGGGGACTAAGCCAACACTGATTTTCATGTAACTTGTCTTCAATTAATACTCGCACTCTCCTTTCAACAAGACCTGAGAAAATTTTGCCTACAACGCTAAATACAGAAAATTATGCTGCCACAAAATGTCTTTGGTCACTTACGAAGTAACATCAAAAGTCTGACAGATAGCCAACTAGTATTAAAAATAGGAATTTCTGTATGGCAACTCCTTCTACAATGTAAATGAATTTTTAGATAAAACATAATTTTTTTTTTAAATATAAAAAGATAAAAATAATGAAATAAAAAGAAAAAACAAAAAAGTAATAAAAAATTCTTAAAATATTGATTGTCAAGTGTAGACAACATTTACTAAACTGATACGTTCCATATCATTACGAAATGTCGTATATATGATCTTGGAACAAGTATTAAATCTAATCTGTTGCTGCATGGAAGGTGTGTTGCAGTTACGAGGTATTCGGCCTCCTGTCTCCGTTAACCGAATAGACTGTTGTTACCTGTGGACAACCTAGGGCTTGCCGTATTTTAATGGTTCCTGTTGATTCAAAGCGCGTCCAGGTCCTGTAAATTACACTTTGGTACACTGCAATAGCTGCAGCAACCTCTCTCTGCGTCTGTTCCGCTTACAACCTTCCTATTGCTCTCCTTGCTATACCTTCGGCTACGTCACGTTGATGTTGCATCACAGTACCTCCTAACTACAGTATCAGAGACAGTATCAGAATTGCTTGTGTAATTCGTTTTCGAGAGTAAAAAGAAGTCAACACCAAGAACTACTCCTCTGCACCACCTGTCTGTTTTTTTACCATTGTCCCGGTTGCCACAATGTTTTTGTCTTTACTTCGTACAACCGATGACACTAGTTCCAAACCAACGTTTCGGAACTGATCCCCTGTTTCGACTATAGAAGTACTGTTATTTGTGCATATTATAACGAACAGCAGGAGGAAGCTTTGCGAACGACGCAAACCCAGCATAGCAGTTGGATCTGTAACAAAGGATTGGAAAGTTGCACTGTTCACACCTATATTCAAGAAAGGCAGTAGGAGTAACCCACTAAACTACCGGCCTATTTCATTGACGTAAATATGCAGCAGGGTTTTGGAACATAACCTGTATTCACATAAGAAGGATTATCTAGAACACAACGATCTATTGACCCAGGGTCAACACGGATTTAGAAAATATCGTTCTTGCGAAACACAACTAGCTCTTTATTCACACGAAGTGATGGGTGCTATCGACAAGGCTTCACATATCTATTCCGTATTCCTTGTTTCCAGAAGGCTTTTGACACCTCACAAACGGCTTTTCATCAAATTGCGTGGTAATGGTATATCGCCCCAAATTTGACATTAGATAGGGGATTTCCTGTCAGAGAGGACACAGTTAGTAATAATCGATGGTAAGGCATCGACTAAAACAGAGGTGATATCGGGCGTTCCACAGGGTAGTGTTATCGGTCCTCTGCTGTTCCTTATTTACATAAACGATTTAGGGGAAAATCTAAGTAGGACTCTTAGGTTGTTTGCAGATTACGCCGTCATTTAACGTTTAATAAAATCATCTGAAGATCAAAACCAACTGCAGAACGATCTGAATAAGATATCAGTATGGTGTAAAAATTGGCAATTGACTCTAAATATTGAGAAGTGTGAAGTCATCGACATGACTACGAAAAGAAATCCGTTTAACTTTGTTTACAAGGTAAATCACTCAAAATTGAAGGCCGTAAACACCACAAAGTATCTATGAATTACTATTACTTCAGACTTAAACTTGAAAGAACTCGTAGATAATGTCGTGGGAAAGGCGAACCAGAGACTGCATTTTATTGGCAGAACCCTTAAAACATGCAACAGAACTAGAAAAGAAACTGCATACACTACGTTTGTCCGTCCATTTTTGGAGTATTGCTGCCCACTGTGGGATCATTGTCAGGTGGGTTTGACGGAGGGCAGCGAAAGAATCCAAAGAAGGGGAGCTTGTTTCGTATTGTCGCGATACAGAGGAGACAGCGTTACGGAAATGATACAGGATCTACGATGGGAATCATTACAACAACGGCGCTTAGCGCTGCGGCGTGGGATACTTACGAAACTCGAATCACCAACATTCTCCTCCGAATGCTAGAATATATTGTTGACTCCCACTTACATAGATAGAGATCATCATCAGAATAAAATACGAGAAATCAGAGAGCTCGAACGGAGAGATTCAGTTGTTCTTTCTTCCCGCGCGCTATTCGAGAATGGAATGGGAGATTAGTAGTATAATGGCGGTTCGATGAACCCAGTCAGACACTTGAATGTGATTTGCAGTGTATCCCATGTAGATGTAGATGTAGATGTTGGTGCACTGTGTTCACCTGACAGTATATAATATTTTTAAATTGCTGATTCCGCGGAGAGGAAGCGGATGTGGTGGCGCAGGCCGCTATTAGCGCCTCGATGCGCTGCCCTTCTCGGGGACCGGTCGGCCGTGACCATTGGCTGCGGCGAAATGCCGCCTGGGAGGCGTTGGTACGCAGGTCTCTCGGCCAGCGCGAAACTTACGAAATGCGGAGAGCCGAGCCGAGGCGTGCCAGCAGGCCGGACATCCTTCATGCCGCCGGTCGAGGGCCTTGGGGTTACTCGAGTCCAAGGCACCTACCCGCAGGCTCGACGCTGAAGCCAGTCTCTTTTTGTATATACAAAAATGGCGAGTTCCTCAGGCTGTAACTGTGACGCTTCCTGCACCGCTCCACGCCACCTTGGAGGAACACTCTGAAGAAGGCCCAACATTGGCATGAAACTGTTGACAAACAATAGCCAATCTTGCGCTCAAATGAAACAAAATATATTCCAGAATATTGCGATCGCTTCTTACCCTTATTTTTGGGGTTAAGGAGGTTAGTTACAGTCCAGTAAAATTCAGTGGGTTGGGTAAAGACTTAAGTCTGAGCACGGCAGAGTAAAAGTCGTTCCATCTTCGGGAACTACATACGTAGATAATTAGGACTTTCAGTCATATATGTAATATCTCTTTAAAGCAGCGTATTTTCCCGGATAGACTGAAATATGCTGCTGGGGCCGAGCGGTGTGTTCCCAGCTTTAGGTCAGGATGAGGCGTGGAACCTAGTGGTTGCGACAAGGGACGCCAGTGAAACAGAATTATAGTTGACACATTTTATTCCGTAACATTCATAAGTTTGATGAAGGCGCTAGATCGACAAGAACTAGAGCAGTAGGTGGCGTCGCCTTCGAGCTGCAACCTTGGTGTTTCGTATGATGGTAGTGCCCGCGCCGCGCTGGGCCGCGATGCCGAGAAGCGATGCAAAGACTGTTATTGTGAAGTGCTCTGTCCCTTCACCAAGCTATGCAGCAGCCAGTGGATCCACGCAGGGACCCATCTGAAGTCGGATGTCATGCTGGTTCCCGACTCTAAACACTGGCTGGCCGGATTAGCACCAGAGTGCTAACTCGACGACAGGAATATTTGCCTTTAGTAACCAACCACTGAAGACTTTGCTGGCCTCAGGCATCCACCATGGAGGTGTGAAGTCGTTAGCACAGCGGATCACCATATTCCCAGATGATGTTTAGTGTGAAGTATGGCCTCGACCAGAGTCCATCTCTGAGCTGCCTCTAGCAGCTACCCGTATGTACTGCTATCTGCGACAAAGACTGAGCACAACGATTAGGCCAGTGAATTGACGACTACCTCCTGGGAATCGTCGATTCAGAAGACCAAGTGACTGCTACTTTTAAATGTGGGAGTATTTATAGTATTTATACATGAAATTGGCTGAAGCTATGACGTATCAAACGGTTTCAATGTGTTCCCTTTGAAAATGCAGTGTTCGCCTGATGTGTCTTTACCAGTGACGCATCCGCGGTCTTATTCACTCTTGTGACAGAGTTACGTGTAGTTATGAAATGTTTACTAGCTGCGTCTCTGTCTGACAGCCACTTCACTCACACACAGTTCGCTGACGGTAGGCTTCCCAACTTGCCGACGCAGCGGCCGCCGCCATCACGCAAGGCGGGGTGAGCATTTTCTGCTACCGGCTGGTGACCTTATTCCGTCTTGCTAAAGTGAGCAAACCAAGATCTTAACACATTTCCCTGTCACAATGTTTGCGGCTAAACAATGCTATCGTTAAACCTTTGCATAAAAAAGGGGATAAGGCCAATATCAAACTACTGCCAAATCTCAATTCTGACAGCTTTCTCCAAAATTTTGAAAACGTTGTGTATTCTGGAGTTGCTTCACATATTAGTAAAACGTCGGTTTGGTTTTCAAAAAAGCATTTCAACAGAAAATGCTATATATACCTTCACTGATGAAATATCAAAAACTTCGAATAACCGGACATCACCATTTGGTATTTTTTGTGATCTCTCAAAGGCTTTTGATTGTGTAAAACAGGCGATTCTTCTTGATAAGCTTAAGTGTTGTGTTATGAGTGGGGCAGTGCACAAATGGTTTAAATCATACTTAAATGGAAGAGTGTAGAAAGTTGAAATAAGCAGTTCACTTGTTACAGAAGAAACAATTAATTCCTCTAACTGGGGTCCCACAAGGTTCGGTCTTGTGTCCTTTTCTGTTCTTAATATATGTTATTACTTGCCGTTCTACATTCACGAAGATGCTAAGCTAGTTGTTTTTGCTGCTGATACAAGTATAGCTAGCACGGCTGACAAACAGGAATTAACAGATGAAATTATAAATGATACCTTTCAGAAAGATATTAAGTGGTTCTCTACAAATGGACTCTCATTAAACTTTGATAAAACCCAGTATACACAGTTTCATACAGTAAATGGCAAGACACCATTAATAAATTTAGACTTTGAACAGAAATCTGTAGCTAAGGTAGAATATTCAAATTTTTTAGGTTTTTGCATTGACAAGGGTTTGAATTGGAAGAAACACATTGAAGAACTACTAAAACATTTGAGTTCAGCTACTTATGCTATCAGGGTCATTGCAATATTTGGTGATATATATATCTCAGTAAATTAGCTTACTATGCCTATTTTCATTCACTGCTTTTGTACAGGATAATATTTTGGGGCAATTCAAAATTGAGTAAATAAGTATTCATTGCACAAAAGCGTGTAATCAGAATAATTGCTGTAGCCCACCCAAGCTAATCACGCAGACATTTATTTAAGTATCTTCACTGTATATATATATATATATATATATATATATATATATATATATATATATATATATATATATATATTCACTCATGAAATTTGTCACTAATAATCCGACCCAATTTAAAAGTAATAGCACTGTGCATAGCTACAACACTAGGAGGAAGGGTATTATTCACTATTCAAGGTTAAATCTAACTTTGGCACAGAAAGGAGTGAATTATGCTGCCACAAAAGGCTTCGATCGCTTACCAAGTAGCATCAAAAGTCTGACAGATAGCCAACCAGTGTTTCAAAAGAAATTAAAGGAATTTCCGAATTGTAACTCCTTCTATACTGTAGATGAAGTTTTAGATAAAACTTAAAAGACATAAAAATACAATACAAAATAAAAAAATGTAATTAAAAATCCTTAAAATATTGAATGTCATGTATAGACAACATGTACTAAACTGACACGTTCCACATCATTACGAAATGTCGTATATATGATCTACGGAACAAGTATTAATCTAATCTAATCTAACATTATTCCTATTCTGGGGAAAATAAAATAAACCCTTTCAGTGCTTGACAGTATTCTCAACAGACCTGTAAATGGTATATTCCTTATATCACATATCGTTGTGGAAAGGCCATGCGGTCAAAGGCGCATTGCTGCAGAGCGCTGATTTCCTTCTCGTCAGAGGTTCGAGTCCTCTGTCTGGCGTGTGTGTGTGTGTGTGTGTGTGTGTGTGTGTGTGTGTGTGTGTGTGTGTGTTTTGTCCTTAGGTAAGAGAGAAAGAAAAAGGAGGAAAACAGTTCATTCCTTTGAGTACGCCCGCGAACTGGGGTAACTACGGCAGCGTGGACGGCCACAAGGCAGAAGAAACCGCTGCATTACATAACGGGACATGATTGTAAAAAATCGGAAAAGAATTTGGTCCCATCTAAAAGACATTTCTACAGTTTCCAAATGTGTAAGTTTTATTTACTTTAAACAGTTATTGTAGTCTTAAACGCTCTTTGGATAAATGTCTGCACTCTGGTCACGCTGGTGCTTCAGGCACGGAATATCACCATAAACATTCCAAGCCTGCCATGTTCATGGAAACAATAAAGCCAATGTATACGGACCTTGCACGTAAAAAATTACTTAGCAAATGTCTACATAACCGTACATCAAATCCTAATCACAGTTTCAACAGTTGCATGTCGCAACGACTACCGAAAACATGTGTTTGTTGGATGGACAGTACTGAAGATAGGTGTGATGGACGCTCTTACAAAAGTAATGGACAATTAGACACCCAACCAGGAAATAATATGATAGCTGCTATCACTTCCATAGATCTTAAACGACTAGTTGAAGTTGAAAGGGCTACGAAAGCCAACGCTAAAAAGAGTGAGGAAAAAACGCCTGAAAAAGTCTACAGAGCATAAAGAAGTAGCTGGACAGTACGATTATGCCACTGGAATGTTCTGAAAGAGGCATACGGTGAATCGAAAACGCTGTGAACATTCTTTTCTCATTTTCTTGAAACTACATTTTCAGAACACCAGGTACATATATTTTCAGAATGTTCATAAAATGTCTCCTAACGTAAAACTGGACAGTGACGTTGTATAATGCCTAATACATTGCAGAAATGATCAGTGTTTGTCATTCTGCCTAAAATTTTAACGGTAATTTCTAAGCAAAATAGTAGTGAAGTGTAATAAGGGTTTTTCTGTTTCCTCATATATACTCCAAACTACAAAACATGAGTGATAATGTGTTTTTACGAATTTTGGCAGCATCCTACCATAGTCTAAATACTATTAGACGGACGATTCATCAGAAAATGATTCCAGAATGTGAATATGTATTATAAAAAATCTATTAGACAAAATATTACAATTTTAAACTATAACAAATATTTCAATAAATTTCCTCATAATTTGAATTAATGTCATTCATTGACGATACAAAATCGCAACTTCATACGCATTTTAGATCAAGAGTAATGTTCACAGAAAGCAAAGTTTGGAAATGAAGCCCGTTTTTATCCAGGTCCACTTAATTGCCAAAAGGACCAAATAAATAAATTAATTAATAAAAATAAATAAAGAAAGAAAATGCGAACCTCGATTGCACAGTGGTAGAGTGACAGACCATGAATCTGAAGGTCGTGGGTTCGATCCCCAACAGGTCGTAGAATTTTTATCTGTTAGTTTCCAATTGTTTCACCTCTGGCTGTGTTGCTGACGTGAAAAATATCGAGTATCACCCCTAATAACTGGCTGGGTTAGTCATTTCGAAGGGGAGAGGAAGGCAACTGCATACCACCTCCAAATAAGACCATACCTAGTAAAGCTTTGTGATGTTCAACCAAATCCTCGGACTGTTGACTGCTTCACTTTTTTTAACCTTACAAATAGCAATACCGCATGTTTAGGTTCGAAGTACGTGACAGTGAATCACTACCTAATCCACTACGATAAGCACTTACAACGCCGAAGGCTTATGATGACAGAATGAAAGCACTACCGTCTGAAACGTCTGCACCTCTTACGAGACGCCAGTATTTGTGTCGATCAAGACAGCACCCCGAGCAAGTACGCCACCACCGTTAACAGGCATTAAAGCAGAACATGTTGCAGCCGTTGCTCCAGCGGTCTGACTCCTGATCCAATTGTCCAGTCAATAGCTATCGGTCCTCTTTTAGAACTTCGACAGCTCGAAACTCACGCACGTCTCCAACAGAACTTCAAACCCTGATCGTGCATTATATTCGCCGACGGCCACAAGATACACCCCAGCCAACCTTCTTCCGGGCTCTCAGAGAGCGCAGCACTTACTGCCGCTGCGTACCACCGCGCAGCGCCACCGATGGGATGGATAGGAATCACACATCGAAATAAAGAGACAATGCCTGGACGCCAAAAGAATTACTTACACGGCTCAAATATTTACATTTACTTTCACCGAGTTCTCAATAAAGAAAATGCACTTCGCTTGTAAAAAAATCCCAATTTCATTTAACTCATTTTTATTGTAATACATAAAAGAAGTGTTGAAAAAAAGAAATGATAAATTGTGTATATTACAAATTGCCAAATGTTAGTTCGTAATATCACAATGTTCCGTTAACTTTCTAGCCCCCATCTTCAGCAAATGATGTAATGATATGAGTCTTTTTCCTGCCGGTTGGCCAACTGAAAAGTTGTTTGTAGAAGGACTCATAGCCTTGAGTGTACACTTCTACATTCCTGGACATAAAATTGCTACGCCAAGTAGATGACGTGTTACTGAAACGAAATTTGACTGACAGGAATAAGATGCTCTGATATGCAAATGATTAGCTTTTGACACAAGTTTAGCGACACCTACAACGTGCTGGCATACACAAACAGCAGTTGACCGGCGTTGCCAGGTGAAACGTTGACGTGATGTCTCGTGTGAGGAGGAGAAATGCGTACCATCGAGTTTCCGACTTTGATGAATGTCGGATGGTAGCGTATTGCGATCGAGACTTCGCTGCTCACGTTGGTCGCGATCCAGTGTCTGTTAATAGAATACTGAATCGGTCGGTTCAGGAGGGCAATACGGCATACCGTGCTCAATCAGAACGGCCTCGTATCACTTGCAGTCGAGATGACAGGCATCTTATCCATATCGCTGTAACAGGGCGTGCAGCCACGTCTCGATCCGTGAGTCAAGAGTTGGGGACGTTCGGGAGACAATAACCATCTGCACGAACAGTTCGACGACGTTTGCAGCAGCATGGACTATCAGCTCGGTTACCCTTGATGCTGCATCACAGACAGGAGGGCCTGCGATGGTGTACGCAATGACGAACCTGAGTGCACGAATGGCAAAATGTCATATTTAGAATGAATCCAGGTACTGTTTACAGAATCATGATGGTCGCATTCGTCTTCGGCTACATCGCGGTGAACGCACATTGGAAGCGTGTATTCGTCATTGCTATACTGGCGTATCACCTAGCGTGATGGCCGGCCGCGGTGACTGAGGCGCTCCAGTCACGGTCAGCACGGCCACTACGGTCGGGGGTTCGAATACCCCCTCGGGCACGGATATTTGTGCCGTCCTAGTTCGTAAGTAGTTCATAAGTAGTTTGTAAGTTTAGGGACTGATGATCCTGTAGTTAAATCCCATAAGCTTTACAAACATTTGAACCTAGCGTGATGGTATGGGGTGCCATTGGTTACACGTCTCAGTCACCGCTTGTTCGCATCGACGACGCTTTGAACAGTGGCCGTTACATTTCAGATGTATTACGACCCGTGGCTCCACCATTCGACCCCTGCGAAACCCTACATCAGTCCGTAGCTTACAAACTACTTAAACCTAGGTAAACTAACCTAAGGACAACACACACACCCATGCCCCAGGGAGGACTCGAACCTTCTCGGCGAGCAACCACGCGCTCTGCAGCGAGACGCTTTAGACCGCCAGCACTTCTACAGATCTCTCACCAATGAAAAAGTCTGCTCAATGGTTGCCGACAACAGGCTCGCCACAATACGCCAGTCACTACTCTTGATGAACTGTGGTATGTGTTGCAGCTGCATGGGCATCTGTACCTGTACACGCCATCCAAGCTCTGTTTGACTCAATGCCCAGGCGTATAAAGGCCGTTATTACGGCCAGAGGTGGTTGTTGTGGGTACTGATTTCTCAGGACATTTGCACCCAAATTGCGTGAAAATGTAATCACAAGTCAGTTGTAGTATAATATATTTGTCCAATGAATACCCGTTTATTTGCATTTCTTCTTCGTGTAGTAATTTTAAAGTTTAGTAGTGTAGTTTTTTAAAGTCTTCTCCCTTCTTCTTGTTTATAGGGACTCTTTATTTTGGAGAAGATGTACCGTCAGAAAGAGTAGGGGCTTCGGACTTTTTTGCAAAACTTAATTCTGATGAATGAGCTGGTAACAACTCGCCACTCCATCTTACTAATGTAATGAAACTTCTTGCATGTGGATATCTGGAAAGTTTTCCCGTTTTTCTGAGGGATTCCTGGGCCGGAAGTTTTATTAGACGTTGACGTCTTCTTTTAGAAAAGATGCCACCTGACTCTGAATGAAAGAATATCACGAGTGACTCCTCTCCTGAATTGTGAATCTACTTTGAGCACTGGCACAAGTGTCTCAGATACGTTGTTTCTCCACTACAAAGAAATTTCTTAGCTTTTATTAGATCACTTACTGTTGCTGCAGTGGCAGTTTGTCACGATTTCAGTGAGCCTGAACGCGGTGTTATAGTCGCCGCACGAGAGATGGGACATAGTATCTGTGAGTTAACGATGTTCGGGTGTCCAGTAAAACATCTAATCTGAGGTCTTAGATAGATTCTGCAATAACAGTACCAACGACTAAAGAAGAGGAATTTTTCAATGTGGCAGATGTGCAATTCATCCGCAGATTGTAGCGGGATTCAATGCTGGTCCATCAACAAGTCTCAGCATGAGTACCATTCAACGAAGTGTCATTGATATGGGTTTTCTGAACAGAAAGCCCTGTCGTGTACGCTTGGTGATTGCACGAGACGAAGCCTTACGCTACGCTAGGACCCGTCAACAATGATATTGGGGTCCTAAAGACTGGAAACGCGTGGTCTGACGAGCGGATAGACGTGTACGGGCATGGAGACCACCTCATACATCCACGGACTCTACATGTCAGCAGGGAACAGTTCAACCGGATGATCTGTAACGTTTTGGGGCATATTCAGTTGGATGGAGTCCCTGATAGAGGTGGATTCGACTGTGACAAGTGACATGTACGTGGCTCATCACTTACGTCCATTAATGTCCATCGGACTTGGACAATTCCAGCAGAATAATGCGACACCCCGCACGTCTATAATTGCTGCAGACTGCCCCCCCCCCCCCTCATACACACATGAGCATTATTGAGCCTTGTGGGATGCCTTGCAACGAGCTCTTCAGAAGAGATCTCCACCGCCTCGTACTCTTACGCGTGTTATGGAGAGCTCTGCAGGTTGCTCGGTGTCAGTTCTCAGACGTTTGTGGAGGCCATGCCACGTCGTTTTGCGGCACTTCTGCGTGCTCTCCGGCTCCTGCACGATATTCGGCACTTGTACCAGTTCTTTGGCTTTTCAGTGTGTAACGCAAGCTTTTAGTGGGATGACAGCAGTTGTGTATGGAAAACTGCGTCCAGTGAAAGGCAGAAAAGCATAGAGCTGGGAATGAGAGGGCTACGGCGTGTGATATCCTGCCAAAGGGACAAGTTTATATTTTATATAAACACTTCATTACGTTAACAGTGTAATTTGAGGAGGGGTGGCTACTTTGGTCAGAATAGCTAGTATGAAATGTGCAGCCACATATAAAAAATAAAATTGGAGTTAGGCATTACCAAGATAGAAAGAAACGTCCCTCATCATGTCTGTTTGACGTTGGAGGTGTTAATAAAAAATTCCCACCTGTAGCATCTCAATTGTCATATTACACTATATATAGTATTATATACAGGTATGCCATTAGATACATGAAGCCTCTTAAAGTTATTTTCAATTGCAATTAAACAATACGTCAAATAGACATAAGAAAATTAATACAAAATATTGTAAATAACGCTCAATGTAATAAAGAGCCATGTTGAATTGGTAAAAATGAATGCACAATCCTGCTGGTAACTTGACAAAATGCTGCAGTAAACAGCTGCGCCAGTTAATTAAAAGTTAATTAAAACAGTCTTTAATACATGCTGATGAGCAGGACTACCAAATAAAAGTGGATGAAACAACTTCAGATTTTACCAATTTAACAACAAAAGTATCATCTACGAAAATTTTTAATACTGAAATAAATACCAAGAAGAGGCAATAATTTATTACTAAAGGTCGAAATGTGTAGTGCTCCACACATTTATAAACAATGTCGCAAACATAAACTTTTTATTCACACGAAACGCAGCAATCATTATAATATAATCATTATGTTCAATTGTAGAGTTCTCCTATTCAAAACAAATATCACTAGCACCAGTCTAACTTGGGCACACTGTCTTGATACTGCATAAATAAGAGCAACACATATTTTTGTTTAAGTAACTTCCACAGAAAATATATTCACCACTGCGTATCTGATTAAGCGTCAGCTGTACAATTTAAGGGTGACATGCTAAACTTCGTGCAGAAGTCACAGATAATGTTTGAGACAATAGTGGACTATCTGCGGCGTATGGAGGCTCTGATTCATCTGGGAGGCGTGCATGAATAGCTCGCGGAATGTCGGAATCCGGATTCGATTCCCGGTCTGGCATAAATTGTTATACTTCACCAATAAATGTACAGCTGATTCTTAAATACAGTCACAATTGTGAATACATTTACTCTGATATATACTACTTTATTCATCGCATCCATACATGAGGGACATTTCATTGACTAAAAATTAGTAAAAACGGGAGAACATTGTACGTTAGAAATAAACTCTTTCTTGTAACAAACACAGAAAACAGTCACCGGGTATGGAACACCGATCGCTGAAGTAGAGTTTTTTAGAACCACTTTAACGAATCAATAATCCAAGCAGATCTGCTTTCGGTGCATGGAGTGCAGGGCAGGTCTTATGGACGTCCGGCACTCCCAGAAGCGTTTGGACTACGGAGCGTCTCTTCAAAGTGCCACCATTGAGTGTGTTGCCTCACTAGCCAGTGTAAACACCATCATGACGTCTGCAGCAGGAAAGGCGTGCCCTGTACTCGAGAGTTGCAGCACGAGTCTTGACAAACAGACTGACATCCATACTCGGTGGGAGGCACTTTAAACGACGACCGATGGCTCAGCCTACACACTCTGGTTAAAAACAGCACTACTAGTAATACCGAGATATAGGACACAGCACTCGTAAGGTCATCGAGGAAAGTTAGAAGCACAAAGAAGATGTAACTCTTTCTCAGAAAAGAGTTGATCTTCTAGGTGTCTGTTGCGAAATTTGTTGGAGGTGAATCCTAGTGTCGAATTGAAATGGACGGGCGGTTGTATATGTGCTCCTATGTTGGAGTATTGGAAATAGTATGAATCTCGAGGCGAAGACGTCTAAAATGAGATCACAGATTCACTTTGAAATTCTGGTAATTATATACACCGAATGTAATGATGCATACAGGTGTAGTGAAATGGTCTTGATATTCCGGAGATGAATCGGTAAATCGAGACCTTACAAAATGCGATATTCTTTTAAAAATTCTGAAACGACACCTAGAAAGAAAGATATTTTCCAAAGACGAGGTGTTTACGAATGGATGTGTGAGCAAAGAACGAATCTCTGTCGATTGGACCACTAAAGCTAGTAGAACAGTCCAAGAGTTGTTTAAAAGAGACTCGGCCCTGTGTGTATTATCACCTAGCAGATAACTTTGGATATTCAAGGTGGTTTTGCGGATGATTCTGTAGTACACCAAGACGCCCCAAAGTGGCAATCATTAAGAGATGTAACAGAAACTGCTGTATTGAAATTCGCTGCAGGAAGTGCCAATCGACCATCACAACTAACAACAGTAATTCTCTACGGCACGGCTACGCATCTGCATAACAATTACTGGAAGCAGCTAGTCCCTTAAACTATGACGTGGAACGAATACATAATCAAGCCAGACAGAGATTCGCGGAAATGATACTCAAGTCGTGTTACGAAACATCTGTTCAACAAATACTTGAATAATGCGCGTTAGTGTGTTATGCGCACCAGACAGGACTGATAGGGGAGATTCAGTATTATACAGCATTAAAAGATATGATAATACAGAACAACAGTGTAATTGTTAAATTACTCACCATATACTTCTGAGTAACAGTATTAGCTTTCTGCACACTGCTTGTTAGGATTTTTTTCTTTTTTTTTCACCCACACGATTATTTCTTTTTAAAGCATCATATCTGCTTTGCAGTAAGGAATATTTAGTGTTTATTTTTTTTAATTTTATTTTTTTAATTATTATTATTATTATTATTATTATTCATTTCAGTACGTCCAATTGAATCACGACCACATTCAGGCCTGTTTCATTTATAATTTGGTAAACAAACTGGAGAGAAAAATTAAAGCGTCTTATCAAACAAAGTGCGATAATGGCTACACCGAGCGGTGACCCTCAGTAAAGTGACAACTATCAACATGTACATTGGTTTCCGCATGGAAGGCAGATTAACTATTAATAATAAAAAAGATAGACTGGCAAATAATCGCATAAAGGACACGCAGATTATGCCAGGAAATATGAAACCGTAACTGAAAGTGAAACACTAAGGCATAAGATAATGTTACTATATTTGACTTTTTTAAACAACTACAGCCCTCAGTCGCAAGATACAATTGAATGTGACACACGTTTCAGTCTCCCGAAAATAGGAATACCATAAAATAGGGACAGCAGTAAACAGTTGCTAGGCTCTGCAGCTAGTCGGTGTGATGGTTTAGATGCAACTGGATGTGCTAGTGTAATAAGTGGCTTTGCACGCTTGTAGCCAAATTAATAAACGATATAGCAGCTAACGTACGTACCAGAAGGGTAGGCATTTGAAGAATCCACCTAATATTTTACGTAAAACTGGACATGTAGTGTTGGCATGACATATACAGTAAAATTGATTAATTACAAAAATAAACCTTTCGAGCAGGTCCATGAACCAACCTTAGTACATACGTCAGACAAAACAGATGTGATACCAGAGAAAAGCCGGCCACGGTGGCCGAGGGGACTGAGGCGCTCCAGTCAAGGTCTGCACGGCCACTACGGGCGGGGGTTCGAATCCCCCCTCGGGCATGGATATTTGTGCCGTCCTTAGTATTAGCTAGTTCGTACGTAGTTTGTAAGTTTAGGGACTGATGTCCCCAATTTAAGTCCCATAAGTTATACAAACATTTGAACATTTTTGAACCAGGGAAAAAATGTATCTCAGAATCTGCAGGGATTAATCCGTCCCGGTTGCTTTAAAGTTACTAAAGCAGTGGCTTAATGTCCTTGAAGCTGCAGCTGTTCATTAAGAAGAAGTCAGTCATTTAAGGACAAATTTTTAAAAAATTCTAATTCTTCCCAAATATCGTGTTTCCGAGCCTTCTTCTCTATGTAAAAAATTTATAGGTCTTCAATACTATCGCGAAACTGTCCTGAGATTAATAAATGTTCTGCAAAAGGAGAATTAGGGGGACAGGAACCATAATTTCCCAGGAAGTGTTCTTTACAACGAACTGAAAAAGATCGTCCTGTCTGTCCAATATAATAGGCACGATCTGTAGCATATGAAAGTTTATAAACACCAGAATTTTTCAAAGGGTCAGAAATTGGCTTCAAATTATGGATTACTTTTTTTAAATTATTATTTGTGGAAATGACGACAATGCATTTATATTTGTTCCGAAGGAATTTTTGAATTCGATATGACACAGGATCTAGAAACGGAATCGAAAAGGACAACATTTTAGCTTTTTCCGGTGTACTCGTGAAAGAGCCCAGAGTAGTGACTGTTCTGTTAATCATCTCAGCGACTGGATGCAGCCCCTAGCGACTGTTTGCTGCTGGTCCTATTTTATGGTATGACTGTCTGCCTATTACAGATAAGTTATTCTATTTTAATTTCTTTGAGTTGACATTGTAATTTTTAAGTTTTTACCTCCTATTGCGCCGCGGTGGAGCGGCCGAGCGCATTGAGGCGCTATGCTACGATGCGCGAGGCCGTTCCTCGTCGGGGGTTCGAATCCCCCCTCGTGCATGGATGTTTGTGCCGTCTTTAGAATAAGCTAGTTCATAAGTGGTTTGTAAGTTTACGGACTGATGACACCGCAGTTAAGTCTCATAAGCTTATAAACTTTTGAACATTTTGAATCTCCTATTGTCTGAAGGTGTCATTTGTGACACTGAAACCTGGGTTACAGTCAATTGTAACTTGCGACTGATGGCTGTAATTGTTTAAAGAAGTCCAGTATAGTACAGTCGCTGATTAACAGCCATGCATATAGTAATCTTACTATCTTTTATTTTGTGAGTTTCATACAACTATCTTCAATCGCTACGACGAACTGACGTGCTAACTTGACGCATTTTCGTTTCTGCTTACGAGAAACGGAACCTATATTTCTTAATAACCCAAAATAACTGCAGCGTCACAGCTTTGTTTACGTCTCCAGTGGATATTTCATAAGATTCTTACTTCCACAAACTCCATCTTATACGTTTCTACATCTTCTAGGCCATTACCTTTTACTGCCCATAATTTCTTTTTGTTGTTTCGTTCACCCGACAGCTACAGAAGTGTTTCTCACTAAAAATTCCAATATATGTGAAATCGTACATGAAATGCCACAAGTAATAGGAAATCGTGCGTCACTGACTACTATCAGCATTATACAGGGTGAATCTAAATTCGCGCACTCGAATTCGCAGTGTGATTCCTCACATGCTAGCAATAAAAAAATAAATAAAATAAAGAAAAGTCTCTCACAAAATTTCGTCCTGCGCATATTTCCGACAGTAAATGGACGTTGAAGACTGAGATGGGTGTGTGTCCCATACGTCAGTGTGTTTCAGAATTACACTACTGCACCAACAAACTTCTAGGGGATGTGGGAGGTGTCTTGAAGAACAAAGTGAGCATAAAAACCCTGAAACGCCATTCAACGATGCTACGGATCGTCTAAGTTACAGGCACCAGCTCCTGCCGCTAGACATCCCTTCCCGCAACTTCGACGCTGTGTAGCGTCATTGGATGACGTTTCCGGGCATGGGTTTCTATGCTCACTATGTTCCTCAAAACAGCTCCCACATCCCCTAGAAGTTTGTTGGTGTAGTAGTGTATTTCTGAAACACAATGACGTATGGGACACACACCCATCTCAGTCTTCGACGTCCATTTACTGCCGGAAATATGCGTTGGACGAAATTTTGTGAGAGACAATTTTTTATTGCTAGCATGTGAGGAATCGCGCTGCGAAGCCCGAGTGCGCGAATTGAGATTCACCCTGTATATACAGAAAACACATCTTATGAAAGTGTATCTTTTTTTCGCACAATTTCTGCTTGAACTTGTAAAGTGGAACTGCGGACGTCGAATCTTTATTTGATCCCAGCATTCTGATCCTGTACATACTACTTCTGGCAATAGAGATCGTTGAATAAACTCATAACGGTCGATCGGACAACATAAGCGAATCACAACGCTGCACCTGCGTTATGACCCGTGTTGACAACCTGCACCGACCGTGCAGGACGAAGTGCTTGATTAGTGCGCTAGTTCTCAACTGAAAACCGGACAAAGAACGAGAAAAGGATGAATTTACTGAAATAAATCACAATTTGCGATCAGTTTTGGCTTCACTGTACTAGGTTTACATGAAATACCAAAGTGCGGCCATAACTGATCGCAAATTGCGATGTATTTCATTAATTTGAACGCTGTAATGTCGTCAAAAATATATAATTGTATACAAGCCAAGGCTGGGCTCCCGACTGCAATTAATTGTGTCTCGATACTTCACGGTCTGTTCTTCCTGATGCGAGAATACAGTATTGTGGCTGCGAGCATTACAGAACAAAATAGGCTGTGGTTATAGGAAAGAGACAGCGTGGCGAATGGAGATTTGGATGTTGCGGGAAACGTGCAGGGAAGAGTCATCTGCAGTCGGGCTGGTCGCTGTGTGCTCGGTGACGGAGTGGTCAACGCGTCTGTCTAGTAAGCAGGAGATCCCGGGCCGGGCACAAATTTTCAATCGCCGCATTTTGGTATTTCATCTAAACCTAGTACAGTGAAGCCATAACTGATCGCAAATTGCGATTTGTTTCATTAATTTGAACGCTACAATGTCCTAAAAATATATAATTATATGAATTTACTGTTTTAAGATTGGCATGACACCTAAAGAAACAGATGCTGTGGTGTCGCGCAAGTCTAAAGTGCGCGCCACCTACTTTCGCCGCGCGCCGCCATGCACGCACGGCGCGGCGTTTCTTACGACGTCAGCCACGAGCGCCCTCTGTTACAACTCCGCTCGTGGCCACCACTGAATGACATCGTTCACTTGCGACTGAGATAGGAACCAGTTAACACTTCGCAATCAGGGAGGCACCAGTGAAGACTTGGCTATCGGATAGGCACTAGGCAGGCCTCTTGCTCAACTATGTATCAGCATTCTACAGCACTGAGCTATGTAAAAGTTAAGTATTACTAAGACTCTAAGAAATATATATCTCTTTATAATTTACTCTAGTGTTTCTAGTTTCTGCTGTCCCACTGGTTGCTCACCTTCGAACCTGCACAAGCGTGCATCCTTTATTCCTGTGTCGGTCTTTCTACTCGGCCACGGACACCTACGACGGAAACGAGACACAAAAGCGGCGACGAGGCTGGGACACAAAAGATGCAATGCTGGTGTGTATGAGTATCAAGCAGTGTTCATGAAGTGTGGGTACCAGTGATTCGCCTGTTTTCAAGGAGGCCGGGAAAGTGTTTCTGACAACCCCCGTAGCGGACGACCGGCGACCCCCCCCCCCCCCCCCCAAATGACAGAAACACTGAGGAAGTTAGGACATCAGTCACGAAGTATCGTGGATTAACTGTGCGTATGATAGCGATGAACGGCAGATTAACCTTACCCAGAAGTTAGGAACAGGAAAACGTGGTGTCGTCGTGTGCCAAATCACTTGACTGACAATTAAAAGCAAGCCCGTTTAGAGCGTTCGAAGGATTTTGTCCAAACGGTGGATGCGACACCGAATTTCTTAATGAAACCTGGTGTCTCCCATACGACCCAAAACAAAACGGCAAAGCATGAAATGTTCTCCAACATTACAACGTCGGAAAAAAGTCAGAGCCGAAAAATCACGCATGAAAGCGATGCTGGTCGCCTATCTCGATAGTCAAGGAGTTATCCACCATCAATTTCTACCAGAGGGAATGACACTGAACGCTGCAAGCTATGTTGAAATTTTGTACTGTTTCTTGTAACGTCTACATAGGGTACGATCCCAGTACACATTGTTTTAATGCGGTAGGTCAACGCGAGAAATGTTAAACTTTCTGCGGAGCTATGAACATACTTTATTGTATCATTTTCCAAAGAGTTACAGCGCAAAGATATATTTTTAAATGCAACGATAGTTTTTTTATCGTGCATTGGATTCATTGAAACCAGCTGCGTCCAAATCAATTTAAACTAATTTCCTATCACTGTTAGTTTGGGAGCTACAACTCTTCAAAATTTCAGGGGCAGATACCACATGCTGTATATAATACAGCCATGGTCCTCATTCATGGCCCGCAAGGTCGCCCGATTTAACACCAGTAGATTTCTTTTTGTGGGGATATCTAAAGGATCGTGTTTATGACACTGAGCCCACATCCCCAGATGATCTAAAACGGCGCATCGAGGACGCATGTCGCTCCGTTACACCGGCAATGTTACATCTCGTCCGCAGATCCTTTCGACGGCGCATTGCATTATGCAATGAGGAACATGGACACACATTTGAACACCTCATGTAAATCAACTTCCCACCGCCATAACATCCATCACCCACCACACAGCCATGTATTATGTACAGCATGTGGTATCTGCCCCTGAAACTTTGAAGGGTTGTATCTCCCAAACTAACAGTGATAAGAAGGTAGTTTAAATTGATTTGGACGCAGCTGGTTTCAACGAATCCAATGCATTGTTCCATTTAAAAAATTATATCATTGTGCTATAACTCTTTGGAAAATGATACAATAAAGTATGTTCATCGCTCCGCTGAAAGTGTAACATTTCTTGTGTTGACCTACCGCATTAAAATTTCCCGTCACCTATTATTTTATAAGTTACAGAGGCAAACACACTTAGTGAATATATATATATATATATATATATATATATATATATATATATATATATATATATATATATATAGGGTGTTACAAAAAGGTACGGCCAAACTTTCAGGAAACATTCCTCACACACAGAGAAAATAAGTTATGTGGATATGTGTCCCAAAACGATTAATTTCCATGTTAGAGCTCATTTTAGTACAGAAAGGGTTTCATTCCAACGTGATCAAATTGTAAATTTTCACAATCAACATGTTTAGGCTGACGAGAATCCGCACGTAATTTTGCAATCACGTCATCAACACAGATTTACTGTGAACGTTTGGGCAGGAATTGTTGGTGATGTCTCGCTGGAGAACGTTATCATGATTTCATACGGGATACTCTACCTGTGCTGCTAGAACATGTGCCTTTTCAAGAACGACGCAACATGTGGTTCATGCACGATGGAGCTCCTGCAAATTTCAGTCGACGTGTTCATACCCTTCTCAACAACAGATTCGGTGACCGATGGATTGGTAGAGGCGGACCAATTCCATAGCCTCCACGCTCTCCTGACCTCAACCCTCTTGACTTTCATTTATGGGGGCATTTCAAAGCTCTTGTCTACGCAACCCCGGTACCAAATGTAGACATTCTTCGTGCTCGTGTTGTGGACGGCTGTGATACAATACGCCATTCTCCAGGGCTGCATCAGAGCATCAGGGATTCCATGCGACGGAGGGTGGATGCATGTATCGTCGGTAACGGAGGACATTTTGAACATTTCCTGTAACAAAGTGTTTTAAGCCACGATATATATATGGGTTGGTGCAACTTAAACATGCATCTCACTCGCCGGATCTCAGTCCTCAAAACTTCTTCCTATTCCCTCGATTCAAACTCGCATTGAAAGGAAAGAGATCTGACTATTCCTGACATCCAAAGAACCGCGACGATATTTTTGAACACCATCCAAAGGATTACTTCTTGCAAAGTTTCCATGATGTGTATACCAGTACTCAGCGGTGCATAATTGTGTGAAGCGATTATTTCGAAGGACAGTAAGGTAAATGCAATTCACAGTTCTTTTACGTTATTTTTACAGGAATATTTGCCGAACTTTATTTCCAGAAGTTGTATGTTCCGGAGAGAATCTAAATTGCGTATTTAAGTATCTTCGATGTTTCAAATATATGACTGGCCTTTGTTCT
This sequence comes from Locusta migratoria, assembly GCA_026315105.1. NCBI lineage: Eukaryota > Metazoa > Arthropoda > Insecta > Orthoptera > Acrididae > Locusta > Locusta migratoria. The sequence goes on from CM048751.1 coordinate 171,270,576, forward strand.
TCGAGCAGAAGAAACTATCTTCGTCTTCTGCTCTTTCGAATGCAGTTCTAGTAGTTTCCCAACGGATGCGTTCAGTGACGTCAGTCTGATGACCTGTTCTAGTACGTCTCTCAACCTTGATGCACAGTGGGTGCGGCCCGGCACTAGCGGCTTTCATTTATTCAA